>CM072664.1:55668098-57087509 GCA_036884735.1 Huso huso
TAGAAAATGGCTATTATTCCCCACAAACTGCTTTTGTGACCAGGACAGTGATATTTTGAAATTTACCTATTTCCAATGAGAAAACGGGCGAATGTGTGTCTTTTCGTTCACATAAAGTCAGAAAAAAACAACATATGAATCCAAATTAACATGTATTTATACTAAAGTAATACAAAAATGACTACAAAAGATTTAGAAGTGAGTAGTTTTTCGAGATTTACGATTATACTGTAAATCACTTTCACGAATCAGCCCCAAATGTAGTCTCCCATCATGTTCTCGTTATACTGTCCTTGGTAGCGGCGTTCAAAGTCCAGTATATCCTGGTGGAAGCGCCGCCTTGCTCCTCCAAGTACGCTCCCATGTTCTCCTTGAATTTATCAAGATGAGCATCAAGGATATGGACTTTGAGGGACATCCTACAGCCCATTGTGCCGTAGTTCTTCACCAGAGTCTCAACCAGCTCCACATAGTTTTCGGCCTTGTGATTGCCCAGGAAGCCCCGAACCACTGCGACAAAGCTGTTCCAAGCCGCATTCTCCTTACTAGTGAGCTTCTTGGGGAATTCATTGCACTCCAGGATCTTCTTTATCTGTGGTCCGGCGAAGACACCGGCTTTGACCTTTGCCTCAGACAGCTTAGGGAAGAAGTCTTGAAGGTACTTGAAGGCTGCCGACTCCTTATCTAGAGCTCTTACAAATAGTTTCATAAGGCCCAATTTGATGTGCAGTGGTGGCATCAGCACCTTCCGGGTCCACCAGTGGCTCCCACTTGACGTTGTTCCTCCCCACAGAGAACTCGGTCCGCTGTGGCCAGTCCCGCCTGTGGTAGTGCGCCTTGGTGTCCCTGCTGTCCCAAAGGCAAAGATAGCAGGGAAACTTGGTAAAACCGCCTTGAGACCCATCAGGAATGCCACCATTTTGAAGTCTCCTATGACCTTGATGCCATCTCAGAAAAATGCAGATATGTATCCACTTAGGCAGCTGGAACTAAACTGATCTGGTGGGCTTAAGGCCCCTGTATTTATACTACTATTTATATTACTGGAAAGTTCTAGAAAGTTCTAGAAGTTACTCCAAGTTTACTCAGCACTGAATCTATCTGGAATGTTCTGGAAAATAGGTAAATTTCAAAATATCACTGTCCTGGTCACAAAAGCAAAGTTTGTGGTGAATAATAGCTATTTTCTATACTTCTGAGGCATAAGCAATTAGGAAATAACACTTACTACCCAGGAACCAAAAAAAAAAAAAAAAAAAAAATTTGTTACACGGTGTTATGGAATGGCTAATCCACACCATAACAAAATTTCTTCTCAGTCTTTTAAATGTCCAAAATTGCTGCAATGATTCAAATAGCAGTACAGCGTATTTTTCTTGATCACCAATATCCAGGATTGCGTACCAACAGCACCAAACGCTCATTTTAAAATAGTGCACATTGTTGTATTTACGTATTTCACAGTCATTTGTAGATGGTCCCTTACAGCCTCCACTCGCTGTGTAATCGTGCTAACGTTCAGTTTATTAATAATAATAATAATAATAATAATAATGTCCACTCTTCAGCGTATACAGGTACGTTTTGCAGCACACCTACTTGTCTTTTCCATGTTGTCCTTTTTTTTTTGTTTCCAACCAGAGTCGTCTCTACAGGTTATAGTTCAATCCAGTCCCTTACATTTTCTCACACGCAGGTCCTCACTGCCATACCACTCACTCCCCTTTTTATTTCCCAGAATCCCGTCGTTACAGATCCCCTGAGTTCCAGGAACTAGGGGAATTGTAGTCTTTTGAGCGGCGGCCATTTTATAAAAAGAAACGAAAAAACTCTACTTTTTAAAATCCTGTGACAAACAGTACAGTTATCGCTTTCCTTTAATAGAAATCCCCACTATTTCAATCGGGACTAACACACGATAACCGTCTATTTATCACTAAATAAGAAGTATGTAATATAGATTTTTTTTAAATGTGTCATTTTTCTGGTGTGTTTTTTTTGTCTAATTATATTTTAATACATTATTAGGTCCTTATGTAAAATGATATTAATATTTGTCCATTGTGATTAAAATACACTTTGTAGTTTATAAGGACATCCAATGTAAAGCTGTATATGTATTTTGATCATTTTTTATAAGTGTTTTTTTTATTATTATAGAGTTAATTGAGAAATAATATATTTTAATTTTTAGGCAGACAGAGCTAATGCAAATGCAGATTTGGGATTGCTTTTGAAGATCTCTTGCAGGAGTGGTCACTTGACAAAAACAAACTTGCAGCTGTCACTATCGATTCTGATCAAATTATGTCAAAGCCTTCGACACCATTTTGAAGATTCCAAGACTGACCTGCTTTGGTCATCATTTAAATCTTGCTGTGAACAAAGGGCCAAATATTCAAACTCCTTGCGTGAGTCAAGGGGAGTTGTAGAGATTTTTTGCGAAAAAAGTTGCGCTTCTGAGTGAGATTCAAAATAGATCCTGCGTTGGAAAAAATGGGTTTGCGAGTTGTTCTCTTGCAAGTGCTTTTCCCTCAGATTTGGGGGAGGTGTCATGAATAATCCTGTAAATTCACCACCACGAGCTAAATTGAAAAGTGAATTTGCTCGCAAATCACAATGTTGCATGGAAATCACATAAGACTGGTTCCACTCCTCTTAATTATTTCACATGAAGTATTTCAGGATAATCTCTGTTTCTAGTTAGTTAAAAGAGTGAACATGGCTTTCAGACAGCTATATTTGCAAATGTAGCAGAGCAGCAGAAAAATACAACGTATAACATTCCTTGACTTGTCTACTGAAGAAGTCCTTAGTCAATTTATACTTTGATTAACATAATAACATTTTGGTGTTATTATGTTTAATCAAACCAACCGCATATTCAAAATCATAACAAGTTTATTTGAAAGAGTAGGCCTATTGTACATATTAGGGTTAGATTTTATAATCATGTATTCTACATCATATATGCAAAGCAGTAATATGTGTAGAAAAATAAATTAAAGGCAAATGCAGGACAAAAAAATAAAAAATGTGCCTCTATACATAGGCACGTAACCCATAGGGCAGGGGAGAGGTGAGGTAGATGAGGTGGGGGTGTGTGATGTGTTCACTCAGAGTCCAGGGTAAATGCTAAACATGTTTTTAAACTTGAACACAGGCAACATGCTGACAGCCATTTTAAGTTCTCCTTCTTTTTACTGTTTGGGGGACCATCTAACAATTACAAACCACTTAGGCACCGTCTACATTTTACAAACAATATTGAAGCAGTATAATACTTTGACGCTAAGTATACCACATTCCCTCATATTTTTAAGCTTGAAATACAACTGAGACTTAATACACATTTGTTTTGGGTGGCATACAAGTAGAACATAAAAAAACACTTCAATGCTGAAAAGTAGAGCAGTCTTAAAAAACAAACTACAAGAACTGTATAAGTCTGGTTTCACAACAGCATTTAACAGAGTTCTTGTTTATCATCAAATCACAGGATAAAGCGATCTGGTACCCTCCGTACACGTTCTGACCTTCGCAGTGCTTCAAGCACAGGTGATCAAGAGTTCTCATTTGTGTGTACATCTGAATTCTGTAATGGAAGACTTGCAACAGGGAGTTCCACTAGTGCACTGTCCTGAGGCACAACAACTGGTGTAGTCTGGGATCATTGACTTTGAACTGCAGGTGGGATATAAATAGCATCAGCACGCACATCTGAAGCTTTCGGTCTGACATGGTCAGTATGGCGTCTTACTGTGCGTCCATCTGTCAATTTGATGACAAATGAAGAACCATACTTCTCCGCGACTGTGCCTTTCAACCAGCGTGGACCAGCCCCAAAGTTGTACACGTAGACAGAGTTCCCAGTGTCAAGAAACGTGTCCTTTGTGTGTGCATCATGCCAGGATTTTTGCTTTGCTTGATTACAACAGACTTTCCATGTTTCATCTGGTTGCATGAGGTCCAGGTGAGTTTTCAACTTCTTTCCCATAAGGAGCTCGACAGGTGACTTCCCTGTTGTTGAGTGTGGTGTTACACGATATCTAAAGAGAAACCTGGAGACTTTTGAGTCCACACATCCTTCACACTGTTTTCTCATGCTATCCTTGAAAGTCTGCACTGCCTGCTCTGCAAGGCCATTTGATCCTGGATGGTGAGGAGCAGAAGTGAGGTGATTGATCCCATTTACATGCATGAATTCCCGAAACTCCGCACTGGTAAACGACGAACCATTGTCTGATACTTAAGTGGTCGGTAATCCATGTGTGGAAAACAATAACCTCAGTTTACTGATGGTTGTTAAGTTGTTGATGACATAGGAAACACTTCCATCCACTTAGAGTATGCATCAATTAGTATCAGAAACATCTTATTCATGAATGGTCCAGCATAGTCAATATGTACGCGTTCCCATGGTCGGCTTGGATATTCCCAAGGGTGCATAGGTGTGGCAGGAGGCAGCTTAGCATTTGTTTGACAGGACTCACATCCATTAATCATACTCTCAATGTCCCTGTCTAAGTACTGCCACCATACATAGCTTCAGGAGAATGTTTTCATTCACAATATGCCAGATGAAAGATGGCAGGAGAGGAGGAAATTCCAAAAGGAAGATGGTTGTACCTGAATAATCCACAGTGAGTATTAATGTTAGCGTATTCCATTGATTTTTCAACCAGAGGTAGTTGCAGATATGCACTGCTCAGATCAATTTTTGTAAATATTTTTCCTCCACAGAGGGTTGCATAGAGGTCTTCAATACATGGGATGGGGTATGTATCCAGCTTTGCTACCTGATTTTTCATCACCTTGTAGTCTCCACATATGCGTATTTCACCATTACTCTTCAATACTGGGACAATAGGTGCTGCCAAGTCAGAAAACTCAACAGGTTCTGCTTCAACTTTCGCTTTCATCGCATATGGCACTGGGCGGGGCTTGAAGAATTCTGGATGAGCTGTAGGGTCCACGTAAATTTTGGCTGTCGTATTCTTCACTGTGCCAAGCCCATCCTGGAAAACCCCTGGGTACTTCTTAATAGCTGGTACATGAGATGGTGCATTGCTAACCAGACAAATCTCAGCCCATTTTAATCTGAAAACCTTCAGCCAATCATGGCCAACAAGATTTTGACCATTTCCTTCTACAATAATTAGAGAAACTGTTGCTCTTTAGTCATCATACTGCACACTCAACAGTACCAACTACATTGATTAGCTCTCCTGTGTATGTACATAAAACTGCACTAGATTTGCGAACATCTGTGGTTCTCGACAATATGTCTCTGTAAGTTGTGGCACTCATAATGGACACAGAAGCTCCCGTATCAATCTGCATTTCCACAAGTTGATTGTTTATGGTGAACTCAGCTACTAAGGGGTGTGCTCTAACAGTTCCAGCACCAACACTAAACGTTGTGTAACTGCTGTGTTAATCATTTCATTTTTGTGTTTGTTTTCCATTCTTTTTTTTTCATCTACAAGCTTTAGCAATGTGCCCTTTCCCATGGCACTCATGACACTCAGCATATTTAAATCGACAATCATCTGGAGAGTGGTATGTGCTCTGGCAATGAAAACATGCTTGTGAATTCTCCCTGGAGGTATGACCACCTCTATTTAGAGTGGCGCTGTGGTTGTCTGTACTAAAGTTAATCTCAGACTGCTTTTTGTTCAATTGTTTTTCAGTGTGTTGTATTTTTTTTCCAGTCTCCTCCTTCCCCTGGGGAGTGAGAGAACTCGAGGCCACTTGTATACGTGTAGCATTTTCACTGCCACTTCTATCCCTTGAGCTATCTCCATAGCTTTGCGAAAATCAAAATCTCGCTCAGATAACAGTCTACGTTGAATGCGTTCATCTTGGACACCGCACACAAGCCTGTCGCGCAGCATTTCCTCTGAATAACCTCCAAACTCACAATGTTCAGCCAGAAGATCAGCTACAAATGCTGCTATGGACTGGCTAGGTTTGCGAAACTGAGTTACATTTGAAACGCTGCATTATTGGTGATGGTTTAGGGTGGTGATATTCCTGAATAAGATCACAAAGTTGTTTGAAGGTTTTATCAGATGGTTTGTCTGGAGACAATAAACTTCTCATAAGTAAATACCACTTAGGACCACACACTCAGGAAGATAGCACGTTGCTCCAGGCGTTCTGTGTACTGAGCCCAGTTCTCAACATCACTATTAAACTCATCAATTTTGCCAAATGCAGCCATAATCACTGTTAGAATTCAATCCACATAAAACCCAAGTACTTGCCTAAGTCTCCTCGCCTAAGTATCCTGTGATGTATTCACTCAGAATCCAAGGTAAATGCTAAACTTGTTTATTAAACTTGAACACAGGCAACATGCCAACAGCTATTTTACTGTTTGGGGGACCATCTAACAATTACAAACCACTTAGGGACCGTCTACATTTTACAAACAATATTGGAGTAGTATAATTAGGGCTTCTGATTTTCAGTTTTAACCGATAAAACCCGATAAAACACCCCCAATACAAAAATAATTAAATCGGTGGATAGCCAATAAACACCGGAAAACACCGGAAAAACTGTGGAAATGGTTAATCTATTCACATTGACTTTACCCTTTTCCCATTAAAAAAAATAAAACCTACTACAGAAATAATAATAAATACATTTCCCAGGGCTGCTGGGCAATATCCCGCCTTCCTGACTTGTATGTATCATTGATTCGTTCTGAATATTTTAAAACCGCCCCAACTACTGAGTGACAGCGCATTCCTACATTTCTATTGGAGACTCCGCTTGCGAGATTTAAAACGAGATTACAAATATTTATCATATGCAATATATTGGGTCTTATAATTTTTTTTTTACTTGTGCAACTTTGCGGTGGACTTCTCGTGAATTGTTTTTTCTTTTTAGAGAAATTGTCTGTTGCCAGTTTAAGTTTGCAAAAAAATAATGTATAATTAATGGTAATGTACAATAGGAAAACACCCCTCAGATCGCAATTGATTGCATCTGTGCCAAAATATGACAACGCACAACTTGCAATCTGCCATGGTACCACTTTCTGCCATTACATGAGTCAAGTTGTGGTATGCATACCAACATATACTGTATATATATATATATATATATATATATATATATATATATATATATATTAGGGCTGTCAATTAATCGCAGTTAACTTCTGCGATTAACGCATTCATTTTTTTGCCGATTAATTTTTTTAACGCGCGTTAATCGCATTGCTGTGTCTGAGCCTTTCGGCACACCGTACTTCAATCCCGGACGCAGCAAGTGTCTGAGTGCAGTTATTGTTTAAATAGAAAGTTAGTCACCGAACCACATAATGGAGCAAAGCACTAAAACTGAGTGGGAGGTTGTTGTCAGGTGCAGTGGTACAGTGAATGAAAAAGAATGTCCAAACAGCGTTTTCTCTCAAAAACAGTCTGTGTATTTAATAATAACAAATAATAATAACAACAGTAGTCCACCCCTTTACCAACGATGGTATTGGGGGGTACACGACAGGCTTTCAATCCCAAAAGATGAGGCTGCGTGGTCCAGTGGTTAAAAAAAGGGCTTGTAACCAGGAAGTCCCCGGTTCAAATCCCACCTCAGCCACTGACTCATTGTGTGACCCTGAGCAAGTCACTTCACCTCCTTGTGCTCCGTCTTTCAGGTGAGACGTAGCTGTAAGTGACTCTGCAGCTGATGCATAGTTCACACACCCTAGTCTCTGTAAGTCGCCTTGGATAAAGGCGTCTGCTAAATAAACAAATAATAATAATAGTCTGCTAAATAAACAAACAAAAAAACAAACAAAACTAGACTTTGTCCGCCCCCCGTCCTCCGTGCACGACAGTGTGCGCGCTCGAGTCCTGGGAAACGTAGTGCCAGTGAGTGTGGTGCGGTGCGGGCTGCGCTGTGCCGTGCAGAAACGCGCTCTTGTCTGCCGGTCCGCGGTTCACTCCTCCTCTACAACGAAACAAACACAAACAACAAACCAAAAAGATAAACAGTACAGGCTCCGGCCGTCTGTACATGTCAGTGCAAGGCAGTGTATTGACGTAGCTGCTTCCCCTTTGTACCCACAAAGCTCTCCCTGCAAACAACCCGTTGCCATGGTTTCTCCAATAGAGGGCCGTCCCGCAGCCGATTGCAATGGAGTCTTTCCGGGTACATGCAACTACGCGCTCCCCCTAATATGGTCACCTTCCGGTTTCTGCCTACCGTCAAAGCAGTCCATCTAGGAGGCAGCATACCACCGTCCTTACACAGCGTCCTTTCCGATCGGGAGGGAGATTTACAACATCAACTCTTTCTCTCTTTATCACAGAGGTTTATTTATTTATTTTTTTAAATGTTCTGACGGCATTGGACAGAAAAACGCTTACTTGTCTACTGTTAAAGTGAGTTCCAGTATCACACTTACAGCATGATTTACAGTTCGCGTGGGAGAAGTTAGACAACAAGCAGTGGAAGGGTTGAAGAGCATAGACAGCTGCGCTCTACAAGGCAAACTAAAACTCAGGTGCTTTCAGTTTGGTCTACTGCCGAGGCTGCTGTGGCCACTGACTGTGTACAAGGTTTCTTTGACAACAGTAGAGAAGCTGGAGGCTTTAATCAGTTCATACATCAGGAAATGGTTGGGAGTTCCACGCTGCCTCAGCAGAGTGGGACTTTATGGTAAAGGAATACTGCAGCTACCAGTCTCCGCTCTAACCGAGGAGTTTAAGTGCGCCAAGGTCAGACTGGAAATGACATTAGTAGAGTCACGCAACAAATGCATAAGGGAGGCAGCACCTGTGTTGAAAACTGGAAGAAAGTGGGCGGCAAAGAAAGCTGTGGAAGATGCAAAGGCTGCCCTTCGAATTGGTGATATCATGGGGCAAGTTCAGCATGGAAGAGGGGGTCTTGGTCTCAGTTCAGCTCCTCCTACATGGCACAAGGCAGCCTCAGCTCAAAGGAGGAAGCTGGTAGTCAACGAGGTGCAAAAGCAGGAGGAGAGGATGAGGTGTATAAAGGCCATTTCCCAGGCCAAGCAGGGAGAATGGATGAGATGGGAGAGTGTGGAACAACGCAAGATTGGCTGGCAAGACCTATGGTCAATGGAACAGAGCAGGATCAGTTTCCTCATCAGGTCAACATATGATGTTCTCCCATCACCACAGAACCTAAAATTCTGGGTAGGAGAGGATCCCTCATGTCCTTTGTGTTCATCACCTGCAACATTAAGGCACATTTTGACAGGATGTAAGGTGGCTCTTAGCCAAGGACGGTTTACTTGGCGCCATGACCAGGTGCTGCGATGTTTGGCCTTAGCATTGGAAGACAAGCGTAACATGACCAATAAGTTGCCACCTGTTCCATCAAAACATTACACACAAAAGACAACATTCCTCCGCCCAGGAGAGCAACCACCAAGAAAAGGTGTTAAAACCAATCCTCGCCCAGGACAACTGGAAGCTGCTAGAGACTGGAAAATGCTGGCATATGTTGGTCAACGGCTTATTTTTCCACCTGAGATTGCCACCACTAACCTTCGACCAGATATTGTCTTGTGGTCTGGATCAGTACGCCTTGTTCACCTGATAGAGTTAACAATGCCATGGGAGGATGCTGTAGATGAGGCATATGAGAGGAAGAAACTGCGGTATGCTCAACTAGCCACTGAAGCGGAATAGCGAGGATGGAGAGTCCGGGTTTACCCAGTGGAAGTGGGTTGTCGAGGATTTGTGGCACACTCTACAACCCGGTTTCTCAGAGACGTCGGATTCAGTGGCCAAGAGTTGCGTCGCACAGTGAAGAACTTATCTGAAGCAGCAGAGAGGAGCAGCAACTGGCTGTGGTTGAGACGGAAAGATTCTGGCTGGGGATCTCAAGCACAATAGAAAGAAAGAAACGCTGATGTACAGTTAAGTAAGCTGGGCTGAGTTGAGTGGGGGGAGGGGGGGTGATGCTGGGACGCCAGAATCACCCGTCGAGCCCTCTTGAGGTGTCGGGGCTGGTCGGCGAAACACTGAGGATGGAAGGTGCCCACTTCAAGACCCCAGAGATGTACCCTACTTAGCTCAATCCAGACGGTTGTCATGCTGATGCGCTGGGAGGCCGCACTGTGGTTGATCCCCGAGCCAGCATCGCAGCCGTTATGTGATGCGCCAGGGAGGCAAAAAAAAGCTGATCCCTGGAGCCAGCATTACACTTCAGCCATTAACACCAGACAGAAGGATATCTACATCATCATATGGAAGGAAACGTAAATGGATGGAGACACATATGGATCACATTAGTTTACTGTAAAGCTACGTCTTAGTTGGTGCTTATCTTGGCGAGAGCCGAGTTCAAATCAGCATGAAGTTTTAACATCTACTCTCGTGTAATGGAAATTACAAAAGGGGCAAAATAAAAACTAGGTCGCAAAGTGATTTCTAAAATCTGATTTGGGTCACTAAGTATATGGATTTCAAAGGGTTTCGATGAAATGAGCCATGTATTCACTTGTTGAGGCTTTAAAATATAAATCAAGTGACGTGGTTACATTAATCAGGCTTTAAAAATCATTTTGCTACCTAGTTTTTATCTTGCCCCTTTTGAAAATCGTGCTGACAGTACATCTCGCCTGCTGCGTGCTGAACACGCCTTCACTTCTCAAAATAGACCAGCAGCACTTCTGCTACAGACAACAACAATACAACAACAAATTAAACTCACCAGTTTTGACAGAAATTCAGGATCGCTGCAAGCCCACAAATCAAAAGAGGCTGCGTTGCTGTTTTTTTTTTATAGTATGTAAAGCCTAACAATTTTTCAGTCTACAATCACATTTAAAAATAGATATCCTATTTATTCTGTTTTCTGATCTCTGTATGCTGCTGATCAAGCTTGAACCGCACGTTTTATTGTGTTGGTTGTAATTGTAATTTCTAAATTATTGCCCCAAGTACATTTTGGTCACGGTCTCCATGGGTAATTTTACTAGTTAAATAAATAAATACATTTTAAACAATTTTATTTACAGTCAAGGATAACAATAATAATAATAATAATAGCATCAGTAATAAAACGAATTTAAATTAGATGGATGTAGTAATTGTATCAATTTAATATGCGATTAAAACCGAGATTAACTAAGATTCATTTTTTCAATCGCGAGATTAATCACGATTAATTTATTTAATCGCTTGGGGCTTACCTGTGTTCCTGGCTTCCTCTGGTGGAGTGAGCCAGGATCACAGGTAAGTACAGGTTGGGCTCCCTCTGGTGGAGTGAGCCAGGAACACAGGTAAGTACAGGTTGGGCTCCCTCTGGTGGAGTGAGCCAGGAACACAGGTGAGTACAGGTTGGGCTCCCTCTGGTGGAGTGAGCCAGGAACACAGGTGAGTACAGGTTGGGCTCCCTCTGGTGGAGTGAGCCAGGAACACAGGTAAGTACAGGTTGGGCTCCCTCTGGTGGAGTGAGCCAGGAACACAGGTGAGTACAGGTTGGGCTCCCTCTGGTGGAGTGAGCCAGGAACACAGGTGAGTACAGGTTGGGCTCCCTCTGGTGGAGTGAGCCAGGAACACAGGTAAGTACAGGTTGGGCTCCCTCTGAAGATTATCTCCTGGAACATAGGACAGAACAGCACATCCTCTGCAAGAGGCTGCCTGGAAGACAGCAAGGAGAAGTCCACAATATGCAATAGCGTTACACTACAGCCAGGTTTTCGAACACCTAAAAGTGAAGCTGAGTTCCTATTTAACAGCCACAAGGTGTCGCGCTGTTTCCCTGTCGTGACTGTATGGAAGGCCAGAAGGAAACAGCAATAATAAAAATTATTCCAACACCACGATCTTGTGCTTGGCAGTTTCCTTCAAAACGCATAACCCTCCTTCTTAGAAATGTATCGTTACTCCAGCAGCCTGTAATCCAACCTGGATAAGCCAGTCCTGGTCCTGTAAATTGTTTCTTGGTGTGTAATCGCTGCTCCTGCAGCTGGAAAACACGCAGTATTTTTAACCAGTCCCGCTCATATAAACAACACACTCGGTCAAAGTATTGCTGCTCCGACAGCTGGAAACCAAACAGTGTTGACACCGTGTTATATTTTAATCCAAAACTACAAAACAAAACCAAACAGTTCAAAACAAAAGTCTGCCTCACCAAGAGGTAAAAATGCTCTATGCTAGACTTTTCCAAAATCGCTATGATTCAAACGAGACGCACTTACTACACCTTCCCCAGCACAGGAATACTTCTCCAAAGCTTGCACAGGCAGGACAACCGGGCAGAGTTCCCCACAATCGTTCAAGCCCCGATTGTTCTGCCCAGCTTCCTTTTAAACTATCTGACCCCGCCTTTCTAATCAATACTGGGGATTATGGGTTGTGTAGTTTTTCCCCCAGTGACACCATTTCTTGAAGGCGCCACTGCTCCTTCTTCACAATACAGATTCAAAAAGGCAGGAGCTTATGTCAATTCCTTCAGACATCCCACCTATCAATCCACCAGAATACCAAATGGAGGACTGTGCACCTAAGTGAAAAGAAGTAGAGCAAGCTGTGAAAAAAGCAAGGGCTTCATCATCTCCAGGGCCTAATGGAGTTCCGTACAGAGTGTACAAGAGTGCTTCAGGAGTTCTACGAATCCTGTGGAAATTGATAAAGTGGCATGGGAAAAACAGGTTGTACCAAGAGCATGGCGCCGAGCAGGTGGAGTCTTTATACCTAAAGAAAAAGATTCTACAAGCATCAGTCAGTTACGCCCTATTTCCCTATTAAACGTAGAAGGCAGGATTTTCTTCAGCATTATTGCTCAGAGATTGTCAACTTACCTATTAAAGAACTGCTTCATTGACACTTCAGTACAAAAAGCGGGCATTCCAGGTTTCCCAGGATGCTTAGAACACATCAATGTGATCTAGCAACCAATTCAATCAGCTAAAAAGGAGAGAAAGGAGCTCCATGTGACATTCCTGGATTTGGCTAATGCATATGGTGCCACATGAACTTCTTTGGGCAGCATTTGATTTTTTCAGTGTACCGATGACAATAACAAATATAGTGAAAGCCTACTTTGGAGATTTGCAATTTAATTTTTCAACTTCAGAACTCAACACTACATGGCAATGCCTAGAAGATAGAATAATGGCAGGATGCACCATTTCTCCACTGGCTTTTACCATGGCAATGGAAGTAATCATTAGGGCATCAAAATGGGTAGTGGGAGGAGAGCACTTGGCTTCAGGAGTGTGACTACCACCAATTCGAGCATACATGGATGACATGACAACCATGACTACAATAGTAGCCTGCACTAATCAGTTATTGGGCAAATTAACCAATAACATTGAATGGGCATGAATGCAAATCAAGCCCACTAAATCAAGGAGCATCTCTATAATTAAAGGTAAAGTAGTAGATAAAATGTTCTACATTAATGGTGAGGCAATACCAGCAGTGTCTGAGAAGCCAGTGAAGAGTCTTGGCAGATGGTAAGATGGGGATCTAAAGGACACAGTTCGTGTGGGAGAATTTAGACAACAAGCAATAGAAGGGTTGAAGAGCATAGACAGCAGCGCTTTACCAGGCAAACTAAAACTCTGGTGCTTTCAGTTTGGTCTACTGCCGAGGCTGCTGTGGCCACTGACTGTGTACGAGGTTTCTTTGATAACAGTAGAGAAGCTGGAAGCTTTAATCAGTTCATACATCAGGAAATGGTTGGGAGTTCCACGCTGCCTCAGCAGAGTGGGACTTTATGGTAAAGGAGTACTGCAGCTACCAGTCTCCGCTCTAACCGAGGAGTTTAAGTGTGCCAAGGTCCGACTGGAAAAATATATTAGTAGAGTCACGCAACAAATGCGTAAGGGAGGCAGCATCTCTGTTGAAAACTGGAAGAAAGTGGGCGGCAAAGAAAGCTGTGAAAGATGCAAAGGCTGCCCTTCGAATTGGTGATATCATGGGGCAAGTTCAGCATGGAAGAGGGGGTCTTGGTCTCAGTTCAGCTCCTCCACATGGCACAAGGCAGAGGCAGCTCAACGGAGGAAGCTGGTAGTCAACGAGGTGCAAAAGCAGGAGGAGAGAATGAGGTGCGTAAAGGCCGTTTCCCAGGCCAAGCAGGGAGAATGGATGAGATGGGAGAGTGTCGAACAACGCAAGATTGGCTGGCAAGACCTATGGTCAATGGAACAGAGCAGGTTCAGTTTCCTCATCAGGTTAACATATGATGTTCTCCCATCACCATAGAACCTAAACCTCTGGGTAGGAGAGGATCCCTCATGTCCTTTGTGTTCATCACCTGCAACATTAAGGCACATTTTGACAGGATGTAAGGTGGCTCTTAGCCAAGGACGGTTTACTTGGCGCCATGACCAGGTGCTGCGATGTTTGGCCTTAGCATTGGAAGACAAGCGTAACATGACCAATAAGTTGCCACCTGTTCCATCAAAACATTACACACAAAAGACAACATTCCTCCGCCCAGGAGAGCAACCACCAAAAAAGGTGTTAAAACCAATCCTCGCCCAGGACAACTGGAAGCTGCTAGAGACTGGAAAATGCTGGCAGATGTTGGTCAACTGCTTATTTTTCCACCTGAGATTGCCACCACTAACCTTCGACCAGATATTGTCTTGTGGTCTGGATCAGCATGCCTTGTTCACCTGGTAGAGTTAACAGTGCCATGGGAGGATGCTGTAAATGAGGCATATGAGAGGAAGAAACTGCGGTATGCTCAACTAGCCGCTGAAGCGGAACAGCGAGGATGGAGAGTCCGGGTTTATCCAGTGAAGGTGGGTTGTCAAGGATTTGTGGCACACTCTACAACCCGGTTTCTCAGAGACGTCGGATTCAGTGGCCAAGAGTTGCGTCGCACAGTGAAGAACTCATCTGATGCAGCAGAGAGGAGCAGCAACTGGCTGTGGTTGAGACGGAAAGATTCTGGTTGGGGATCTCAAGCACAATAGAAAGAAAGAAACGCTGATGTACGGGTAAGAAAGCTGAGCTGAGTTGAGTGGGGGACGGAGGGGGGTGATGCTGGGATGCCAGAATCACCGTCGAGCCCTCTTGAGGTGTCGTGGGCTAGTTGTCGATACACCGAGGATGGAAGGTGCCCACTTGAAGACCCCAGAGATGTACCCTACTTAGGTAAATCCAGACGGTTGTCATGCTGATGCGCTGGGGAGACCGCACTGTGGTTGATCCCCGGAGCCAGCACCGTAGCCGTTGTGTGTGCTGATGCGCTAGGGAGGCAAATAAGCTGATCCCTGGAGCCAGCATTACACTTCAGCCATTAACACCAGGCAGAAGGATAACTACATCATCATATGGAAGGAAACGCAAATGGATGGAGACACAGATGGATCACATTAGTTTACTGTAAAGCTACGTCTTAGTTGGTGCTTATCTTGGCGAGAGCCGAGTTCAAATCAGCATGAAGTTTTAACATCTACTCTCGTGTAATGGAAATTATGCAAATCTATCAGAATGTTGGTTGTTCTACCTAAGTGGATCACAATATTGTTCAGTATCATGTTGTGACGGGGTGCCCCGCCCCCTTATAAATATTTGTGTTATTAGTGTATATATTGTTGTGTTATGGTGATGGGTGTTATTGTAATCTGTGTTGTATAGTGTGTGTGTGTGTATTGTTAGTTGTTTGTTATTGTAAAGGGCGAACGGAACAACCTGTTCCCCAGTGTTTGTTTATGTTTGGGAGATTGTGTTCACACAAGAATGAATGTATGTTCATCGATCTCTGTAAGAATGCTTGAATGAAAATCCACGTGCGTGTGTTGTGTTATAGTGTCTGTTTATTGTTTAATTGTTCATGTGCAGTTGGGAGCTTTGGGGTAATTGTGTATAGTTTGCGGTGTATTTAAGGGGAACGGGTGCACTGCATGCGAGTTGAGAGTTGGGAGTCGTGTGTCGTGAGAGCGCGAGCGATAGCACGGTAAGAATAAATCAATAAATAACAATTGCTATTCATGCTGGTTTGCATCAGTGTGTTTTGTTTAGTGTTTTGTTTATTTTGGCCATTGCGCCGTTTCTTTTGTGTGTTGTTTAAAAGTGCATCATTATTTAATAAGTGGTGAGCACCATTGCGTTTCATTCACTCTGCAATTGCATTGTTTGTGTTTACTGGTCTGACATCACCCCTGCAGCTGTCCTGTCACATATGGTGCGTGGGATAAACAACGCCTCCACGAGTCAGACCAGGGAGTACTGTGGAGATTATTTTCAAAAAGTGTTTTTTGAAAGAAAAAAAGTGTGTTGTGAAGAAAAGAAGAAAAAGTGTGTTTTGAAGGAAAAAAGGAGTGCTTTTTTGGAAAAAACAAAACAAAACAAAAAAAGGATTATAAAATGGGAAGAAGCGGCCGAAGAAAGCAACAGCAGAAGCAGCAGAAGGCGCACCAAAAACAGTGCAGGGCCATTCGCAATTTCCACCACGTTTCTGCTACGCTGGACGTCTGCCTCACCTGCCTGGAAGGAGAGTACTGGTGCTTCTGCTGTGGTGAGGTCGTACATGTCTCACCCGACCCAGCACCCATGTGGCAGGAGGAGAAACAGGCAGCACAGGCACAGCAGAAGGGTCGCTGGGACGGCTACTTCCGCCTGGTCGAGGCCTCAAGTTGGTGCTCTTCATGCGGGGAGTGGGGCCCCTCCGTCATCAACTGCCCCTGCCCCGGAGAGGAGGAGGAGGGATGACCGGAGGGCAGCTGGGAGGCCTACCTCAGTGCTCTTGATGCCTTGAACTGGTGCACTGCCTGCGGGGCCACTTCGTGGTCAACTGCCCCATCCTCAAGGAAGAGGAAGAGAAGGCGCATCAGTTCCCAGCACCAGAGGGAGTAGCCCCGCTGTCTCTAGCACGAGAGGGACAAGCCCCGCAGTCTCCAGCACGAGAGGGAGGAGCCACACCTACCCCAGCGACCGAAGGAGCGCCGCACCAGTCCCCCACGAGCGAAGGCGAGCCGCACCAGTCCCCCGCGATTGAGGGAAAGCTGCATCAGCCCCCAGTGATAGAGGGAGACTACCCGCTGCTCTCGACTCCACCGCCAGAGGGAGACTACCTGTTGCTCCTGCCTCCACCGCCAGAGGGAGACTACCTGCAGCTCCCATCTCCACCACTAGAGGGAGACTATCTGCAGCTCACACCTTCACCGCAAGAGGGAGACTACCTGTTGCTCCCATCGCCTCCCAAGGATCAACTCCTGCCCGAGCCTGCAAAGCTTGCACCGCCTAGGGCTGCTGAGCCTGCAATGCCTAGGGCTGCTGAGCCTGCAACGCCTGGGGAGGCCAGCTCGCCATCGACTGGGGATGCTAGTTTGCCATCGCCTGGGGAGGCTAGTTTACCATCGGCTGGGGATGCCTGTTCGCCGTCACCTGGGGTTGCCCGCTCTGCATCGCCTGGGGTTGCCCGTGTGCTATTGCCCAGAGATGCCTGCCCTGGAGGTCGTTTGCTGCTGTTTGATCTCTGTAAGAATGCTTGAATGAAAATCCACGTGCGTGTGTTGTGTTATAGTAAGTGTCTGTTTATTATTTAATTGTTCACATGCAGTTGGGAGTTTGCAGTGTATTTAAGGGGAATGGGTGCACTGTATGCGAGTTGAGAGTTGGGAGTCATGTGTTGTGAGAGCGCGAGAGTGAGAGCATGGTAAAAATAAATAAATAAATAACAATTGCTATTCACGCTGGTTTGCAACAGCGTGATACTTGTTAGTGTGTTATGTTTAGTGTTTTGTTTATTTTGGTCATTTTGCCGCTTCTTTTGTGTTTTGTTTAAAAGTGCATTATTATTTAATAAATGGTGAGCACCACTGCGTCTCATTCACCCCGCAATGGCATTGTTTGTGTTTACTTCCTGGTCTAATGTCACCCCTGCAGCCGTCCTGTCACACATATTGATCAATGTTTGTTGTTAATGTAAAATCTGTATGCAGAAATAAATATATTCTTCGACATTAATGATTATTTTATTAATTGACGTTTTATATGCAGGAATAAATACATTATTCTATGATATACCTACATTTACCAATAAGCTTCGGTAATTGTAAGATTGACTGGTAAATGTCTGAAAAGCAATCTATTTCTTCATAATTTCTGACATTCACCACCTTATTTGAAAACTTAATATTGACTAGATTCTGACTTTTACCGTAACATATACACTGAGTGTACAAAACATTAGGAACACCTTCCTAATATTGAGTTGCACCCCCTTTTGCCCTCAGAACAGCCTCAATTCGTCAGGGCATGGACTCTGCAAGGTGTCGAAAGCGTTCCACAGGGATGCTGGCCCATGTTGACTCCAATGCTTCCCACAGTTGTGTCAAGTTGGCTGGTAGTGGATCTCTACTCCGAATAGCTCGTTCCATCTCATCCCACAGATGCTCAATTGGATTGAGATCTGGTGACTGGGCAGGCAACTGCAGTAAGCTGAATTCACTGTCATGTTCGTGGAACCATTCCTGGACAATCCTAGCCTCGTGGCATGGGGCATTATCCTGCTGAAAAAATCCATTAGCAGATGGATACACTGCTGCCATGAAGGGATGCATCTGATTGGCAATGATGTTCAGATATCCTGTGGCATTCAAACATTGCTCCACTTTTATCAAGGGGCCCAATGTGTGCCATGAAAACACACCCCACACCATCACACCACCACCAGCAGCCTGCAATGTTGACACGCGGCATGATGGATGCATGTACTCATGTTGTTTTCTCCCTAGTCCTTCCATCAGTGTGAAACAGCAGGAACCGGGATTCATCAGACCAGGCAATGTTTTTCCAATCCTCCAGTGTCCAGTGTTTTTGTTCCTTAGCCCACTGCAACCACAGTTTCTTGTGTTTTGCTGAAAGAAGTGGAACTCTGTTAGGTCGTCGGCTGCCATACCCCATTCGTGTCAAGGTACGACACCAATGTTGTACTGGACTGTCAGTTGATTAACTGTAACCCGTATGTTGCTCTGTACAATTCGTGTCAGCCTCCTTTGGCCTCTTTCATCAATGAGCTGTTTTCGACCAGTGGCCTGCCGTTGGCTGGATGTCCTTTGGGTGGTGAACCATCCTTGATACACACAGGAAACTGTTGAGCGTGAAAAACCCAGCAGCGTTGCAGTTCTTGACACACTCAAACCGGCGCGCCTGGCACCTACTACCATACCCCATTCAAAGGCACTTACTGTAAATCTTTTGTCTTGCCCATTTACCATCTTCAATGCCCGTGCCTTCGGAACCGTCATCACAGGTGCTGTTGAATGGTGTGGCGTTATTGCCAGACCTTCTCTCTCAATGAGCGCTGTGTACTTCTCCTCTCTCCTTCTCTCCTTGGCCTCCCATCTACTGTCCAGTGCCTCCAGCAGCTCTGCCAGTGCAGTGCAACCCATGATCCCATTGGTCTAACACCACGTGTGGCAAAGTGGTTAACAGTGCAGAAGTGATGTGGTGCTTAATCAGGAGACAAGATAGTGATAATCCAATTAGAAAAGGCTTTAATAGTGTAATCCAGGTCTGGTGACCTCAAACAATAATCTCAGGCAATACACAGCAATGTGTATTGCACTGTTCAAAATAAAGGGTTTGCAGTCCCAAATAATAAACACAGTCCAGTTACACACACAATATACAAACACGATCACCAGTCCTGGGTGAGTGCTGTAGTGCTCGTGGTGCAAATACAATTATTATCATGACACAGATGTAGTGATGCCCGGGTTCGTGCTGGCCTCTGGCGACAGCTCCAGAACATGTTAGCCATCTACTTATAACAACAAATAACAATTAGAGACGAGACAAAACAAACAAAACACATACGATATTTTTAACACAGGTCCTTCCAGGTCGTTTCCTTAACCATAAACGAAGGTACAGATCACGTCGCTCCGTCCCCTATTTGTACTGTCACTCATGACCCCTTGGTAAATGATTGCAGCCGCTCCTCCAATCCGCGGCTGCCACATCATTTCCCTTCCGGGTCGATGAGTTAGTGCACCAGAGCACAGCCCCCTTTCTAGATGACCGACTTCTTTTTAACCCTGGTGTGACAGGGTGGACGTGCGGTGACGTCAGGTCAGAAGCAGTAACTAAAAACTGACACCAGTACTGCAGTTAAAGGCGCTTGCGCCATTTTATTTAAATAATACAAAAATAAACTAAATATTTTAAACACAAAACACAGTGCTCACAGAGCAAAATAAAAGTTCAAACAAAAACAAAATGTCGAACACAACACGATCAGGCTGGGCAATAGCCTTCACTGATCCTTTGGGTTTAATTTTTAAGTTTCGTTTTCTCTCGCTCCTCTCGCTCTCTCCGCTCTCACTCCTAACACACACCCACTTCAAAACTCCCACTTCAAAACTCCGACCTGGAGTGCAGAGAGCTGCTGGTTTATATATCGTGGCCGAGGGGTTTAACTGGCTAGTAATTATTCTATTACCCCTCGGCCACAATCTGCACAAGTTTATTAATTATTCCTGGCAGAGGATGAGCACCAATCTCGCCTCTGCCAGAACACGTTTTAAATTAAACAAAAACAACAAAACACACGGCGCTTCGCCGTCATATAAATACAATAATAAATCAAAAAACACAAATACAAAATAACACAGTGCACAGGGGCGGAGGGGGAGACCCCTTTCTAAAAATAAACAAACAATAACTGTACAGGGCTCCTCGTCCTGTTACACCTGGGAATGAATTGTCAGGCCATCCGGTCCAGGGTACTCTTTTCCCTGTACTTAGCGCCCTCACTGGTTGGGAGGGAGATTTACCACCAAGAATCATTCTATTTCTGACACACTGTTTATTGAGAAGTTGTGTTAATATACACCTTCCTCTTGAAATACAGCAGGCAGCTTTTGTATTGCAAAACAATTAAAATAAAGAAAAGACAGAAAAAAGGGAGAGTACAATGAATAGGTTTTCTGTTAACACGTTCTTAAATTTAATTTGAATGTGTTCTGGGCATTTTGCCAAATGGAAGAGATAAGGAGTTTAGTCTTTGTGTTTTAAATGTATATGTACTAACTTTTGCAAGTCTGTAACCAGGGCTGGAAAAGGGAGTTAAACTTGCTTGGAAACCATAGCTACACTGATGGGAGGCCATTTTAACTCCTTAGGTGCAGGTACAGTGGAAGCAGCCAATGGGGTATGCTATTGTAAGCAATGAAATGTTGTAAGTTTGAAGAAAAAATTAACTTCAAAGACAGTTGAGCCTGTCTTGGTTTTAGTGATTATATACAGTTGGTTAAGACCTATGGGTTTTTGTAACATCATTTTGAGAAAATAAATAAAATTGTTAGCAACTTGGAAGTTTATTTTTCAAGACTGGGTGATATATTAATTATAACAGAGATAGCTGCTTGTAATTAGACAAAGAAAAACTTGCACTCATATTTCAATAAAGACCTTGAGAATGAATAGCCGTAAAAGTTGAAACAGGTCGTTGAATCGAGAAGCTCTCTGTTACAAACTGCTGCATGAGGTGTGCTTTCCCAGATAATAATAATAATAATAATAATAATAATAATAATAATAATAATAATAATAATAATAATAATACATTTGAAAATTATAAAATAAAATAAATAAACAAGGACCCAGAGCATGAGCATTGGAATTTACTGAACAGGTTCCTTATGCCCTATTGATTTATGGGGATTCATTTATATAGGATGATCTTTAAATACCTTTCCAGCAGACCTTACTGTATAGAAAGAAATATATTTATGTGACTCTTGGGTGTGGGAAATGACAAACATCCATTTCATAAAGCAGCAAGGATTTTGGAAACGTGTTAATATTTGAAAAATTGAAGTAATAATAGTTGAAATGTTAATGCAAAATGACCAAGTCATTATAAATGTTCCCTGGAATGAATAGAAAGTATAGGGGCATGTGTACAAGGTAAAACTTGATTATCACCAGTGTGAGCATTACAGTCCGGCCTCTACCACATATTCCGGATCTGGTACTGATTCTATCAAAAGAGGGAAATGTCATGGAGTGACCCTAAAACCTGTCTTCCCTTGTACAAGGTGTGAGCACCTATTTTGAGTGAAAGGTATACGCGGCCGAGATGTCTGACTCTTTGATAGAAACAGTTTAATTTATTTAAAGTCTTCCCACTGACGATGGGAATAAGAATGTAGCGATGGGAGCCCAGCTAACAAGATTTAAGTTTTTGCAGCTGACCTGTATTGATTGAAATAATATGATATACTCATATATTATTTGTCAATAATTATAGTAATACTGTATATGCTCCTTTCAAGTAGATCTGTATACGCAGTAGAAAACAAGGGGTAGCTGTTGTGTGCAGTCTGTGTCAAACTTGGCAGGCTCTTATCAGAAGAAGACCTTGTTAGCATATTCCAGTTTTGTGAGAAAAGACAGCCAATTTCTTTTGTTACTTTACTTTCACTACTTTCAGATAACAGAAGGTAGGAGTTTATATTAAAATAAACATTTTTGGAAAATGTTTACGATAGTGTCTCATATTAATCAACACCAAAAATTGTCCGAAGGTTAAGATTTCTTAACACCTGCTTCAACTGGATTTTGTCTGAAAAGAAAAAAGAGGTCAGACTTAGTTCAGTCAGAATAATATTATTATTGTTGAAAGAACAACTTACAGTTAAAAGCAAAAGAGGTCAGAATATTGTAATAATTCTACTGTGTTTTAAAGAATATAAAACCAGCATAAATAATATTGCAGCAAATTATGAACAGGTTACAATGTGGAAGCCTGTAACCTTGAAAGAAGCAGGAATCTGGGGGAACTAAACACAGAGGCTAGTTTATATAGTTTTTAGCGAAAGCTAAACATGGCAACGTACGTGGTCTTTCTATAATGAGCAACGGGAGTGAAGTTGGTTCGGAGGATTTTGTTACCAGCGACAGTGATGCTGACTTATCACTCAGCGATTATGATGAAGAGGATGTGGAGCCAAGAACAATACAAACTGTACGAACAGAAGAGCATGCAGCTACTTTACAGGTAAGCCAGCTGCAAACGGGAAGCTGTTTGGTTTGAAATGGCAGTGCTGTGACGAAATACTATCAAAACGCAGCACTGGGTACAGGCAATGCGGCAGCCAGATCCATCACAATGCCTGTACAAAGTAGCTGTGTACACGTATTTGTGACTATCCCTCCAACACAAGCAAAGCAGACACTGTAAAAAAGGTACAGGGTTTGCTACGAAAATGAAAACAAAAGAAAAGACAAAAGAAAAATGTGCAGTGGTTGCGAAGGCAATCCCGGGTTCTGTTGTATTGAACATTTTAGTAAATGGCACAGAGCAAGTCGATACTGGCACACGTTTGATGTTGTTTGATTTTTATTTGATAATTACTGTTTACTGATTATTATTGTTATTATCCGCGTTTTTGTTCTCATTGTTTTAAAAAAAAAAAAAACGTTTTCATCTCTATATTGAATATGGGTATGTAGTACACAGCAGCATAAAGGGTTAATGAAAAACACAGTTTAAGTCATTTATTTGTGTTTTATTCATCATATGTTAACATTGTATAGCAATTACAGGTTTGAAAACATTCTTATTATTATTTTCAAAATCTGGTACCTGGGAAGGGGTTTCATTTTTACATCTGGAGTTGAAGTGGTTAAATTAAAAGAATATAAATGTTTAGTTAATATAAAGGTTTTACTGCAATAAAAGACAGGAACTGTTAGGTTGGAATATTAGACAAAAAAGTGTAAACTGTATTTAATAACTTTAGTACACAATAAATCTACAGAAAAAATAGCCTTGCCCTTATCTGCTTGCAAGCAGAGCGGTACTGAATATGGAAGGTTCTTCTTGGCAGTCAAAGCAAGATTTACTTGTCATCTGCAGTTTTGAATCCAAGGCCTTTCTATAATAAGATATCATAGAATTAATGAAATCTGGCAACCGAAGCGAGCATTCCATGAATTAGGGGAGTTGTCTCCAGTATCAGCTCTTATCAAATAAGTAGCGACTTTCTTTGGGAGAAAAAAGACTTCATGCGGTGAATTTGGAGAAGTGCTTACAGTGGTGTTTCATATTAATCAAAACAATAGTCTTGGCGAGAAAACAGGGTGTCTTAAAAACTTGCTTGTGCAGGCAACTTTTAGAAATAGAGATCAGGCTCAGTTCGAGAATGACACAGTTAAATAAGGCTATTATACTTAATACGTTCATTATAGTTTAAAATTTAAATAAAAATAACTGAACTGACCACTGTATGCTTATTGAAAGGCAGTCTTTGTCCAATACTTTGTTAACACACATTTGTATAAGTTAAACTGGCTCATTGACAACACACTGAAAAGGTAACATAATATGCGGCTAAGAGGGACATATATTTTTGACCCAGGTTAATATAATCAAATAGAGCTGGTGTTACATATTAAAAACAGCATCTCTTTTTACACATATAAACTTGTATTGTATTGTATTGTATTATAGCAAGGATTCTGTGAATTCTGGTTAACCTGACTATGAGCTATGAAATCATGTTTCAATATTTTTTGGCAAGAAGTTATATCCAATCAGTTTTTTAAAAAAAATGAGTTGACCGGATCCTTCTAGAATGAATCATTAACTCAAAGATAAGAAATGTCAAGGCTGAGTGATGATTAGATTTACTTGGGACTTCAGATGTATTCAAGGGAGGGAAAATCCTATTTGAGCACCAAGCAAGACCCCATTTGATACCATTGATCTTGATTTTGCAAGCTGACGTGGTCCATGCTCTGAGGGTCTCTGAAAAACTGATTGCTGTTGGGGTCATATTTAGTCTTTGTCTTTGAAGACAGTTCCTGTCCTTACATTATATTCTACACTTCCATATATATTTTGGAAGGTAAGAACTATATTGAATCTATATCACTTTTATATTGATGCATTGCTGTAAGGTATATGATTTATGTTTTAGTCTAAGAGAGTGATATATTGGATGTTCTAGAATTTAGCGATGGGCATTTTTAGCTTTTTGCATGACTAGCCTAAGGGCTAAGCATATGATAACTATATTTGTATTACTGTATTGAAGTACTAATGCTGTTGTACCTGTAAAGACACTGGAGACGCCCAGATTGCCTGTCAGCTGGGATTCAAAGTAGTCTGTTAAACTACTGAGTCCATTATTAAGCATTTAATATATCCAAAGGGTACTAATAATACTCTGATTCATTAAAACTTAAATGAGTCTGTGTGATTTTCTTGATTGTTTAAAAGTCATCTGGATACGTTGCAAGTCCAATGCAAGAATTATCTACTTACAGGAGTCCGAAACATCTTTATGTCCTCCTGAACGTCTACCCTGAGTTTAAGAGTGTGCTTAGAATATATATATATATATATATATATATATATATATATATATATATATATATATATTCTAGAAATTTGTAGAAAATTAATTAAAAATAAAAACTGAAATAGCTTAGTTGGATAAGTGTCCACCCCCCTTGTAATAGCAATCCTAAATTAGCTCAGGTGTAACCAATCGCCTTCAAAATCACACACCAAGTTAAGTGGCCTCCACCTGTGTTAAATTGTAGTGATTCACATGATTTCAGGATAAATTCAGCAGTTCCTGTAGGTTCCCTCTGCTGGGTAGTGCATTTCAGAGCAAAGACTCAACCATGAGCACCAAGGCGCTTTCAAAAGAACTCCGGGACAAATTTGTTGAAAGGCACAGATCAGGGGATGGGTATAAAAAAATACCAAAGGCCTTGAATATCCCTTGGAGCACGGTCAAGATGATTATTAAAAAGTGGAAGGTGTATGGTACCACCAAGACCCTGCCTAGATCAGGGTGGATGACCGAGCAAGAAGGAGACTGATCAGAGAGGCTACCAAGAGGCCAATGGCAACTTTGCAAGAGCTACAGGCTTTTTATGGCCAAGACTGGTCAAAGTGTGCATGTGACAACAATATCCCAAGCACTCGACAAATCTGGCCTGTATGGTAGGGTGGCAAGAAGGAAGCCATTACTCAAGAAAGTCCACCTTGAATCCCGTTTGAAGTATGCAAAAAAACACTCAGGAGATTCTGTAGCCATGTGGCAAAAAGCTTTGTGGTCTGACGAAACTAAAATGGAACTTTTTGGCCTAAATGCAAAGCGTTATGTTTGGCGCAAACCCAACACAGCACATCACCCAAAGAACACCATCCCTACTGTGAAGCATGGTGGTGGCAGCATCATGTTATGGGGATGTTTCTCATCGGCAGGGACTGGGGCACTTGTCAGGATAGAAGGGAAAATGAATGGAGCAAAGTACAGAGAAGTCCTTGAGGAAAAACTGCTGCCCTCTGCAAGAAAGCTGAAACTGGGATGGGATTTACTGCTTCATGTTTGCGTTAAATGTAGACAGGGGTTATTGTAGTTTAAAATCCTGGGGGACTTCTTACAACATGTCAATGGCATTTAATCATTAACTAACAGTAGAAATAGACGATCCTGGGTGAATAGCTTTGAAATAGCATGAAGGAAACAGTAAGCCAGTGACTGATGGATTATTTTCAATAACCCAATCAGTCACTCTTTCCACTGTTGTATACCAAATCAGTTTTATAATTAATAAAAATGATGACCGCTGAAGCACATCATAAGAACATAAGGCTTTGTTTATCATGTTGGGCAAACATCACTATTCAAGTTGAATCTCAAGCTTTCCCCCAGCAATTCTTAATTAAGCAATGATGTAATACTAGAGGATATATCTACATCCCAGATTATTGAAGACAGTCATTGTTATGACCTTTATGATATCTCCTTCGACATAGTTGCAGTGATTGTTTAGCCGTGACTTTGCTTCGTTCCTTTGTTTAGAGACACAATTTTATTAAAATATATAACAAATGTCAGAAAAAATGCTTTTCTTACCCCATGTGGAGACACAGGAAGGCTTCACCTTTCTTGAACATTGGAGCACATTCTACAACAAGGACTATCTATATAGGTGGGACGGAGTGCACTTAAACAGAAAGGGAACCAATCTACTCGGAGAAAGGATCCTTGAGGAGGTCCAGAAGCATTTAAACTAGAAAGGAAGGGGGGAGAAAACAAAAAAACAGAAGGGAGACCACATCAAAACAAGGGCAACAACTCAGGTAAGACAACTATTAAGACAACTATTAAATGTATTTATCTTAATGCTAGAAGTCTAAGACAACTATTAAATGTATTTATCTTTATGCTAGAAGTCTCAGAAACAAAATGTTAGAACTTGAAGCTACTGCACTAATAAGTAACTACGATGTGATAGGTGTTACAGAAACTTGGTTGTCTGAGAGTGATGGAGACGAATATAATATTAGTGGGTACACACTGTATAGGAATGACAGGCAGGACAGAAGAGGCGGAGGGGTAGCCCTATACATAAGAAATAGTCTTGAAGCCCAGGTGTTAAATCTGGTCAGAGAGCCATTGGCAAACTCAGACCACAACATGGTCTCATTTGAAGTATTTTTTAAAACCCCAAAAGTAATGACTAAAGCTAAGGTTTACAATTTTAGAAAAGCAAACTATGAAGGTATGAAACAGAGACTAACAGAAATAGACTGGAGTAAAATAGAGAAAACATCCACAGAAAAAGGATGACTGTTTTTTAAAAATGTAGTACTAGAGGCGCAAAACAATTACATCCCAAAAGTAGACAAATCTAAATCTAAAACAAAATGGCCAAAATGGTTTAACCCTTTGCGGTCCTATGTCGGACCTGGTCCAACATTGCAATTATTCCTATCCGGTCCAATGTCGGACCCTGTCCGACATCATCAAAAAAACGCAAAAAACGGGTTTCTAGTCGTTTTTTCTCCAGAAAAAGCCAAGAAAACCATTCAATGGCCGAGTATGACAAAGGGGAAGCAGTTACGTTAGTACGGCCCCCTTGCGCTGATGACGGTATCCAGCCGGAGCCTGTGTTTTTTTGTTATTGTTTCGTTTTGTCTCTGACAGAGGAGGAGTGAGAGTCGGGAGCTGCAGCTGCGGAGCCAGCACTAAGACCCGGAGCACGTCCCTCACAGCACAACACAGCACAGCACAGCACCAGCACTCACCACGACCCCGGAGAAAGAGCACAGTTTCGTGCACGGAGGATTGTGGTCACAGGAGTGTTATTATTATTTGTCCGACATCATCAAAAAAACGCAAAAAACGGGTTTCTAGTCGTTTTTTCTCCAGAAAAAGCCAAGAAAACCATTCAATGGCCGAGTAGGAGCGACAGGAGCCGAGACAAGCCGAAAAAAAGGGCGTATCTCATGAATAGTCATACTTGCCCCTGGCATCAGATAGGGGCGGTCATAAGGAAACAAGCTGGCTGATACTGCATCAGCGCTCAGAGAATATCACTGACATTTGCAGAGCTTTTTGAGATGTTATAGTAATAAAATAATGACTTGGATCGCATTATTGAGGAGTTTGATGATAAAACGAGTGATCAGGAGATGATTGATCAGTATGTACGACTATTATTATTACTTATTTCTTAGCATATGTGAAAGCGATAGCGAACGAAAGGGTGGGGCGGGGCTGGAGATGCCTAGTGAGTGCTTTGTTGATATGCAGGGCCTTTTAAACCCGTTTGACTGCGGGAAAAAAATACTTTTAAACAGTGCGTCTAAAATTAACTCTGCGTGTGAAAATAAATTGGACCTGACGCGCCTGACACGCACTTAATAAATGGACTGCAAAGGGTTAATAGATCAATTAAAAAAATATTCAGCGAAAAAATGCACTTTACAGAGCGTTTAAAAGGGACCAAAAACAAAGTGCACAGAAAGAGTACTTGGAACTGCAAACACAAGTCAAAAAGGAAGTTAGAAAGGCCAAGAGAGAGATAGAAATCAATATTGCTAAGGGGGCTAAAACCAATTCCAAAATGTTTTTCCAATATTATAACAGCAAGAGAACTTTCAAATAGGAGGTTAAATGTCTAAGAGACACAAATGGCAAAATCATAGATGAAGAAAAAAAAATAGCAAATATATTAAATTTTCACAGGTTTTTACAAAGGAAGACACGAACAACATGCCCCACATGTCGACCTGTTCCTATCCAGTTTTAAATAACTTTACCATAACAGAGGCAGAAATGTTAAAGGGACTAGGAGCTCTTAAAATAAACAAATCCCCTGGGCCGGATAAGATCCTCCCAATAGAACTCAAAGAAATGAAAGAAGTTATTTACAAACCACTAACCAAGATCATGCAACAGTCTCTTCACACAGGGGTTGTACCGACAGACTGGAAAATAGCAAACGTAATACTGATCCACAAAAAGGGAGACAAAACCGAACCAGGTAACTACAGACCAATAAGCCTGACTTCTATTATATGTAAACTTATGGAAACTATAATAAGATACAAAATGGAAAATTACTTATATGGTAACAATATCCTGGGAGACAGCCAGCATGGTTTTAGGAAAGGGAGATCGTGTCTAACTAACCTACTTGACTTTTTTGAGGATGCAACATTGAAAATGGATAATTGCAAAGCATACGACATGGTTTATTTAGATTTCCAGAAAGCTTTTGACAAAGTCCTGCATAAAAGATTAATTCTCAAACTGAACGCAGTAGGGATTCAAGGAAATGCATGCACATGGATTAGGGAGTGGTTAACATGTAGAAAACAGAAAGTACTGATTAGAGGAGAAACCTCAAAATGGAGCGAGGTAACCAGTGGTGTACCACAGGGATCAGGTCCTCTGGTATTCCTAATCTACATTAATGATTTAGATTCTGGTATAGTAAGCAAACTTGTTAAATTTGCAGACGACACAAAAATAGGAGGAGTGGCAAACACTGTTGCAGCAGTGTGATGGGGTGCAGCCTATTTTGTGGTGGTTTTGTGTTTTTTGTATTGTTTAGAGTGAGTTTGGGGTGTGGTTCAGTGAGTTTGTGTGAGGAGTGTGTGGAATGTGCCTGGGCTAATGAGGTGCGAATTGCCCAATTAGCCCAGGCACCTGTATAAAAGGGAGTGGTTGGGTATGTTAGTGGGTGAGTGTTTGTGACTGTGAGAAGACGTGTGTGAGAGAGTGAGTGGTTTTCTTGATATAGTTTGTTTAAAGCCTGTTTTTGTGTTTGTCTTTTTGGTTGGCCATCGTGCCTTTTGTTTGTGTATTTTGTTTAATTAAAAGTCTTTTATTTTCCCTGCACATCCTGATTCTGAGTCTCCTTACCTTGGTCAGCCTGTCACAAGCAGCAAAGGTCATCCAAAATGATCTAGACAGCATTCAGAACTGGGCAGACACATGGCAAATGAAATTTAATAGAGAAAAGTGTAAAGTATTGCATGCAGGCAATAAAAATGTGCATTATAAATATCATATGGGAGATACTGAAATTGAAGAAGGGAACTATGAAAAAGACCTAGGAGTTTATGTTGACTCAGAAATGTCTTCATCTAGACAATGTGGGGAAGCTATAAAAAAGGCCAACAAGATGCTCGGATATATTGTGAGAAGTGTTGAATTTAAATCAAGGGAAGTAATGTTAAAACTTTACAATGCATTAGTAAGACCTCACCTAGAATATTGTGTTCAGTTCTGGTCACCTCGTTACAAAAAGGATATTGCTGCTCTAGAAAGAGTGCAAAGAAGAGCAACCAGAATTATCCCGGGTTTAAAAGGCATGTCGTATGCAGACAGGCTAAAATAATTGAATCTATTCAGTCTTGAACAAAGAAGACTACGCGGTGATCTGATTCAAGCATTCAGAATCCTAAAAGGTATAGGCAATGTTGACCCTGGGGACTTTTTTGACCTGAAAAAAGAAACAAGCACCAGGGGTCACAAATGGAGATTAGATAAAGGGGCATTCAGAACAGAAAATAGGAGGCACTTTTTTACACAGAGAATTGTGAGGGTCTGGAGCCAACTCCCCAGTAATGTTGTTGAAGCTGACACCATGGGATCATTCAAGAAGCTGCTTGATGAGATTATGGGATCAATAAGCAAGCAAGATGGGCTGAATGGCCTCCTCTCGTTCAAGACTATTTCTTACGTATAGCTCTACCCTTTTGGTTATAAATCTCCCTCCCAACCTGTGAGGGCACTAAGCAGCGAAAGTAGAGTTCTTTCCCCGGGCCGGGAAGTCGGTCAGTCGGGAAGAAGGCGAGACTCAGTTGCAGGAACGTATTGACCCGGAAGGGAAACGACGTAACAGCTGCAGATAGTAAAGACAGCTGCACTCGTTTACCAAGGGGTCATGCGTGATAGCATAAAAAGGGGACGGAGAATCGCAATCTACTCCTTCGATTTGGTTACGGAAACATAACCCGGAAGGACCTGTGCAGCATTTTATAAAATATTGTTTGTTTGTTTTTTCTATAATTGTTACTTGTGTTTTATAGACAGCTAACACGTTCCAGAGCTGTTGTTAAGGGCCAGCATAAAAACCTGGAACAGCACTGCACTATTGTCACTCATTAAACTGTATCACCCACCACGAGCACTACAGCACGCACCCATGACTGGTGACCGTGTATGTATATTGTGGGAGGGTGTGACAGAAAAAGAAAGAATTCGAACTGTAAATCTCCCTCCCGACCAAAAAAGGCGCTGGGTAAGGTTGATCGTATGCTTCCTCCTAGATGGACTGCCTTGACGGTAGGCGGAAACCGGAAGGTGACCATATTAGTGGGAGCGCGTAGTTGCAAGTACCTGTAAGGATTCCATTGCAATCAGCTGCGGGGCGGGTCCCTATTGGAGAAACCATGGCAACGGGTTGCTTGCAGGGAGGAGGTTCTGGGTACAAAGGGGAAGCAGTTACGTTAGTACGGCCCCCTTGCGCTGATGACGGTATCCAGCCGGAGCCTGTGTTTTTTTGTTATTGTTTCGTTTTGTCTCTGACAGAGGAGGAGTGAGAGTCGGGAGCTGCAGCTGCGGAGCCAGCACTAAGACCCGGAGCACGTCCCTCACAGCACAACACAGCACAGCACAGCACCAGCACTCACCACGACCCCGGAGAAAGAGCACAGTTTCGTGCACGGAGGATTGTGGTCACAGGAGTGTTATTATTATTTGTTTATCAGGACTGTAAACCTGCCGTGTTTCTCCCGATATCATCGCTGGTAGAGGGGTGGTTTATTATTATTATTATTATTATTATTATTATTTGTGTTTTCTAAAATAAACACAGACTTTTTGGGAGAACTCTGGTCTGGACTTTCACTTGTATTTTACACCACTCACATCCTGTTCACAAGTGGTGTCAGAAACGGGATTTCACGATGGACCCAGCAGCACTGAACACCATGATGGAGGCTCAGACACGGAGGCATGAAGAGACCTTGGCAGCGGTGATGGAAAGGATGAATGCCATGTTCCTCGCGGCCAACCAGAGGAGGGAACCGGTGGCCGAACCAACAGCTGGAGGATGATCCCGAGGCCTATTTAACATCTTTTGAAAGACAGGCGACAGCAGCCCTATGGCCCCGGGAGTGGTGGGCTACCCAGCTGGGACCCAATCTGATCGGGGAAGCCCAGACAGCCTACCATGCTTTAATCCATGAACAAGCCATGGATTACGATGTGGTAAAGAAAGCCATCTTTCGGTGACTGGATATAACGGAGGAGACGCAACGCCGCCGGTTCCGGGAGTACCAATGGCCCAAAGGAGTCCGACCCCGAGTAATGGCCCAGCAGTTGGTGGATCAAGTGAACCGGTGGCTCTGCCCTGGCGAGCGAACTGCTGAAGAGGTGACCGAACTGGTCACCATTGAACAGTTTATACAGTTGCTGGGGCCAGAGACCAGCAATTGGGTCAGACGGCACCGGCCCACCATGCTGGACGCAGCGGTCAGGTTGGCCGAGGGATATGAGGACTCCATGCCCACACCGCTGCCCACCCCAATACATCCAACGCCGACCTTCATCAGACCCAGGATGGCGGGCCCAAGGCCGGGGCCCCTTCACCGACACACACCTTTCCCTACCGGACCAGCACCTTCTCGGTCCCCAACGGGTGGCCTCGCTCCACAACACTGGAGGCCGAGGGCAACCCCCAGCGTGGGCGCCTTTCCCTCTGGAATGTTACCGGTGCCATGGGGTCGGCCACCTTGCCCGGAATTGCCCCTCAGCAATGGAGTGTGGTGCGGCTTCGCATTATTTGGTACCGGCGACAGGTAAGTCCAGGCATAATGATTGGGAGGGACCTTGTATTGTTGATGTGCAGGTTGGTAATGTGAGCACCCACGCATTAGTGGACTCAGGGTGTGGGCAGACCTTGATTTCGGAAACTCTCTTAGAAGGGGTACCTTGGTGGTCACGTGGGTTAGTGGTCATCTCCTGTATCCATGGAGATAACAAGGACTACCCCCTCACTAAATTAGATGTGACAATTGGTAGTCACACCCGCCGTGTAATTGTGGCGGTGGCAAAAAGATTGCCATACCCGGTTATTTTAGGTCGAGACTGGCCATGTTTCGAAATAATTATAAACCAAAAGGTAGAGCCAGTCTCCGTTAAGACCATAGGAGTAGCAGGGGAAACTATTGGGGATATTTTTCCGCTGCATGCTGATCTGTTCCCCTCTCGGTTCCGCCCAAAAAAAACTAAACGAGAGAGAAGGGTGGAAAAATGGGAGGGCGCATCAATGAAACAAGGTTGGAGTTTGGTGGGAGACTCCTCCACATCTGATAAACGCCAGGGAAAGGGGACTGGGATCCAGTGTGACCGACTGGGCCGGGTTACTGAGACCCCTAGTGCTGAGGCTACCATATCCCCGCTCGATATACCGAAGGTCTGGGACCGAGATGTTGATCTAGCATACGAACAAAAAAATGATCCTACGCTGGCTAACCTCTGGGGGCAGGTTTGGTCTATCGAGGGGAAGGAAGTAGATGGCAATCGGCCGCTCACATACCCTCACCACATTGTGCTTGGGCATTTGCTGTATAGAGTATCCCGAGCCCCGAGCACAGGGCAGACTGTAACACAGTTACTCGTTCCTCAGTCTTTTTGACATGAGATAAGAACATAAGAACATAAGAAAGTTTACAAACGAGAGGAGGCCATTCAGCCCATCTTGCTCGTTTGGTTGTTAGTAGCTTATTGATCCCAGAATCTCATCAAGCAGCTTCTTGAAGGATCCCAGGGTGTCAGCTTCAACAACATTACTGGGGAGTTGGTTCCAGACCCTCACAATTCTCTGTGTAAAAAAGTGCCTCCTATTTTCTGTTCTGAATGCCCCTTTATCTAATCTCCATTTGTGACCCCTGGTCCTTGTTTCTTTTTTCAGGTCAAAAAAGGCCCCTGGGTCGACAGTGGGGCAGTTTACAAGCAAAAACTGAAACGCGTGACAACAGATCTCTCGCGCTTTTTTGGTCATGACAGTTCTGCTTCCACGTTTACATGAGAGTTTATTTTAGAGAGAGAATTTAGTCGTCCAAATGCAAATGACCTCATTAATAATAAAATTATGGAAGGGTTATTGAAATATCACCAAACGCGCTGAAAAGAGATGCTGCGCGATAAAGGATATCGTTTAAATAATGCATAGGGGTTTACATGAGGCTTTATGTGCTAGGCAGAGATGAAGAGAAGGTTACCCCCCATCTGTCTAGAATGCAAAAGTCTTGCAGTTAAAACAGTTCATGCTGCCAAGAAGAAGAAAATAATAATAGTTATTACTATTACTGTTGAGAATTAGTTGTTCTAGAAATGGTAGAAGTAGCATGTGTACAAAAACCGACAGCACTCACCAATTCCCATTACTGCTTTTCTTATGCTTCTTAGGCTACTGATGTCCTTTCACACACCCATATATATTAGTATTAGCCAACTGCGTAACTGTTAATGTGCTAAACAAAAGGATTATGTGTTCAATAATCACAAATATGCGTTAATGTGGAACAAATATATTAAAAACAACTCATGATGTGTTGGTTTCAAACACAGGTACTTTGTTAAAATATTTAAATTAATTATGCAGAAAATGTGGAAACTTACACAAACGCTGTTAATATAATAAATACATAATGTGTGTGTATTTGCTAATTAGTTATAAGGGTATATAAAACCATAGGCCTACTTACAACGTAAAGTAGGCCTATGATTTTATGCGACAAAAATGGATGGATGGAGAAGACGCAGACAAACACTGGCTAGATTAAGTCTTGTATGGGAAGAACTCCTTCAGTCCCATGCAATGGGTTTGCAGGAAAGGAATCGTATTGCGCGCAGAAATTCGGCGTGCAACGCAACCACCTCTTGGTGCTGTTGATCAGCGTGGTCCAGCCTTTCCAAAAGGTGGCTGTATTGCCGATCCTGCCTGGCAGCGGTGCGTGCAATCAGACGGTACATCCTTCTGTACTCCAGGCGCATCAGACGATGCTCCTGGATCAGCAGCTACAGCATCTACAGCGTTCAAACCAACTTTAATTTAAAGAAGAACAGTTGTGAATTGCTTCACAGCTTTTGTTTTACATGTGAATCCTAAGAATAATATGAAAAAAACAAAACATACCGCATATCTTTTACACTTAGCCCGACATGCGTAAAATGGCTTGATATCCCCAACCATTTGTTTTTTCACAAATTATTATTAGGATTCACATGTAAAACAGAAGCTGTGAAACAATTCACAACTGGTCTTCTTCACATTAAAGTTGGTTTGGACGCTCTAGCTACTGTGGTTGGGGAGATAAAGCCCTTTTACGCGTGGCTGAGGCTAAGTGTGCGTATATGCAGTATGTTATTATTTTCCAGAAATTATTCTTAGGATTCACATGTAAAACAGAGACTGTGAAACAATTCACAATTGGTCAACCTGGTGTTGCGTGCTGTCAGAAGGGGTGGAAGCTTGAAACATCCTGCGGGAAAAAAGCTACATTATTCATAGTATTATTATTATGATAATAATGCTGGTCATAACGATCTAGTAGTTTTCATGCATCGTTCATAATACACTGAAATGAATAAATAATGGTATAAATCAACATCTCTATATGCAATTTATATATAATTTAGCCGCGACCCTCATCAGGAGAAGCGGATTGATAATAATGGATGGATGGATATTTAACTGATTTGTATTTGTAAGACTGGGATAAGGAAAATCTTATTTACGCTACAGAGGAGGACAGAAAGACCGTATCCCAGAGAAGAGCGTTCTTTTACATAGGGGAAGTGGAGAAGGTATCGTGTTATTTCATGAAAGTCTATCTTAAGTATTTTGCATGACTGTGGAGTTTGTTGCTATGGGACTAATGAGGCCAATTAGCGCGCACTTTACTGTGCTTTACCAAAGTGTAATGACACTTGAGTCACACACTTTTTTTGCCGTGCACTTTTGGACACGTCATGAATACACTATAGTAGCGCGATTAAAACTTGCATGTAAACACTGCCATTGTCTATACCTTTTAGGATTTTGAATGTTTGAATCAGATCGCCGCGTAGTCTTCTTTGTTCAAGACTGAATAGATTCAATTCTTTTAGCCTGTCTGCATATGACATGCCTTTTAAACCCGGGATAATTCTGGTTGCTCTTCTTTGCATTCTTTCTAGAGCAGCAATATCCTTTTTGTAACGAGGGGACCAGAACTGAACACAATATTCTAGGTGAGGTCTTACTAATGCATTGTAAAGTTTTAACATTACTTCCCTTGATTTAAATTTAACACTTCTCACAATATATTATCTCCAGCATCAGTCCCAGCTCGAATTGCCACCATTAAAATGAATATTCTTCCAAGAATTAACTTTATAAGTGCAATTTTATTGTTACTTCCTCCAATTGGCTGTTGGTTAAAGCTAGACTCTTTGTTAAAAACGTTTGTGTGGAATGGGAAGCGAGCCCGCATTAAATGGTCTACGTTACAGCAAATTGAATGGTGGATTGACCTGTCATAATTTCAAGTTATATCACTGGGCATTTCAACTGCATTTGCTATCCCAATGGTTAGATTCAACAGCTCATTCCCCCTGGAAAGAGATTGAACAGTTGATTTCTCCCATTAGATTGAAAGATCTACTTTTCTCTCTGGCCTTACACATAAAAAGTGCTCTCTGCTCTGTGGTCCTTTAATTACATACACTCTCCAAACTTTTGTTGCTGTGGAAAAGTTTCTGGGTCTTAAAATCAAGTGGCACAAACATTCTCCCTTTATGGCATAATCACAATTTACTATCTGGGGGTAAACCCTTTGTCTTTGGTCCATGGGCTGAAAGAGGCTGTAACAGGGCCAGGAGCCCTGTACATGGAAAGGGGGAGGGGCAAAGCCCTGCCATAAATGTATTATTTACTCTAGAACGGGGTACCCCTCCGCCCCTGTGCAATTTATTATTTTGTATTTGTTTTGTATTATTATTATTATTATTATTATTATTATTATTATTATTATTATGATTTATTATGTTTAAATATGATGGCGAAAAGCCATAGTTGTTATTGTTTGGCAAGGACGAGCGAGGTGCCGTCCGCCATGATGTATTGTTTTTGTTTTAAAATACCTTGTGGGAATGCGTGACTTTCAGCTCGTAATTATTGAATTAGCTGGTAGTCACGCATAATCATTCTACCTGTGCAGACTATGGCCGAGGGGTAATGAGAGAATTAATAGCCAGTTAACCCCTTGGCCATGATATAAAAGACCTGCTACTTTGGCTGCAAGGGGTGGGTGTTCGAGAGGAGGAACAGAGTGAACAAGAGGAGAAAGAAACAGTGATTAAAATAACCATAGGATCAGTGAAAGCAATCTGCTCAGACTGACCTGTGTTTTGTGTTCATGATTTGTTTTTGTTTATCTTTTTATTTTGTTCTGTGAGCAGTGTTTTTTCAAACATTTTATTTATTTTTGTGTTATAAATAAACAGCGAGTCTTTTGCCCTGCAGTACTCTCTGTGTTTTTCTTCCTGCTGCTGGCCTGACGTCACCACTACAGCCATCCCTGCCACAGAGGCATATTGATTTTAGATAATGTTTCAGGACGAGATTCTATTCTAGAATTTCAAGACCTTGTGGCACATTTTGATATCTCCAACTCTACATTATTCTACTATTTTAGATTAAGATCAGTATTGAATGCAAATGGAGTTCCCTGGGGTCTCAATCTGAATGTACACCTGATGCTGGACTGGCTCCTGGGTGCTGCGCCCAAGGGGATGGTATCTCAGAGTTACACACATCTCTTAAAATGTTCTTGTGCCACTCTTTTATAGATTGGGGGATTATAGATTGGAGGTTATAGATTGGGAGGTGCTTTGGAATAACATTTTTGGGTCTTCAAAAAATCACCAGTTTATACATCTTAACCTATTGGACCTATTTGACACCACGCAATTTGGACAGCCTTCTTTTTTCTCCGTCCTATATTTTCTTGTGTATTCAGGGTTTCTGGGGTATCGACTATGTGGGGGGTGCGGAGTTGAACCACTTTTGTTCCTCCTTATTGTTATGTGTTTCTTGCATTTGATATAATAAAAATTTGATTCCAAAAAAACTAGTGCTGTATAAAATCATGAAAAAAACAAGCACACAAAACTTTAAATGATGTTTTTGTTTTATTTTTTTTTTTTAACATATCCATTTTCTAATAGCAATAGTACCCGACCATGTCCACTAAATCTGCAGTGAAAGATAATAAGCTTAGAGAAGGACATCTTAATACCACCACACTCTTAAACTCTTTCCAGTAGCTTCAATTTTCATTTTCTTAGAAATTTCTTTTTTTTTTTTAGAGCCTGCACCATCTAGTGTTAGGCTACTTTGGGTCAAGTTTCCTTTTGCTTATCTGAAAATACACAGCTGTCCACTTTATGGTGCTGGCTCTTACTAATATGGCAACAACTAGAACTGAAGAGCAGCTTCTGAACTCAAAGGTTTTAACACGGATTGATAACATAAATTACAATATTTGAGGATAACCACTCATAATGATTGCAAACATCATAAAAAGGAACAACAATATAATTTTAAGCTACTTACTTTTTATTATGGATATTAATTGTTTTCTAAGCTGTAACATTCAATAATGCAACATTAATTTTCTCAGATACCACTGGAATGGAAGAACAGGAGAATAAAAAGAGGTGTCAAGTAATCGAAAAGTTCCAGAAAGCTCCATTCGAAGAGATTGCAGCTCAGGTAGGAATACACTTCATATGTCAGTTGTCTGTAATAAAGATTTCTGTAATTTACATTAAATAAAGTTGGCTTTTTCTCTGTATTTAAAGCTGAAACACTATTGTTCTTTTAGGCAAATTTGCTGCAAGATGGTTTTTAAACCATGCCTTTTTAGTGATTGTGCAATCCCCGTGCCTAAATACAAATATACATTTTAAACCACCTGTGCTACATAAACCACACTTCGTGCACCACTACTCACATACATATGAACATAACATTCGCACAGAGATGGGGCACCCCGCCACAGGCTTGCTCACATTTATTATTATTATTTTATTTCTTATCCAGGGCGACTTACAATGGTGACATGCTGGCATCCCCGGGCAAGGCAAGGCAAGGCAGGCATCCCCGGGCGGTGCAAGGCAGGCATCCCTAGGCGGCGACGCGCTGGCGTCCCCGGGCTAAGCAGAGTGGGCGAAGCAGAGCTGGTGACCCCAGGCGATGGCAACAAAGGACCCTCGGGAGGCGACGCCGGCAGCGGACCCTCGGGAGGCGATGCCGGCAGCGGACCCTCGGGAGGCGACACAGGCAGCGGACCCTCAGAAGGCGAAGCTGGGAGGGGAGCCCCTGGCCATGAAGTGGCAGCAGGAGCTCCGCTCAGCAGCATATGCAGGGGCTGCTGAGGACTGCCAGCATCCTGTCCTGGTCCTTCTAGTGGTGCAAGGAGAGGCAGCTCATGCTTCTCTCCCTCTGGCGGTGGTGGAGACAAAGGCAGCTCCTGCTTCTCTACCCCTGGCAGTGGAGGAGACAGGGGCAGCTATTCCTGCTCTGCTCCTCGCGGTGGAGTTGGTAGAGGCAGAGGCAGCTCCTGCTCCTCTCCTCCAGGTGCCGAAGGCGGCAGGGTCTCCTCCCCTTCTGGCGGCGAAGGCGGCAGGGGCGCCTCCCTCTTGGATGCTGGAGATTGCTGGGTCTGGTCCACCGCCCAGAACCACTCTGCAGTGTCCCCCACCAGACCCTGGTTCCATGCCTCTTCGTACTGGTGGTCCCCATATGGGGCAGTCCTCCTGGACATGACAAAACTCACCACAGGCGCTGCACATGGGGGCCCCTTCAGCCCTCCATTGTTCCTGCTCAGTCGCCCAGTCCGGGGGTCCAAACTGAGTTGGCACCCGGGACCACCACCTCTTGCTCTGCTGTGGTTCCTGCTGCTTCTGTTGCCTCTGCTGCTGCTGTTGCGGCTGCTGCCGCTTCTGTTGCTTTTTGCAGCTCTTCCTCCCCATCCTCTTCTTCCTTACTCCAAAAAAAAAAAAAAAAAAAAAAAAATCCCCAAAAAATAATTTAAGGCACCTGCAGTACCTTTTCTGTCCTGAGTCCAGGAGGCACTGGTGAATCCCACAGTGGACACCACGTGTGACAGGGTTGGCTGAGTGGTGACGTCAGACCAGAATGCAGGAAGAAAACAAACAAATAAGTACAACAAAAATAAAATAAACAGTTTTAACAAACAAAAACACTGCTCACAGAGCAAAATAAAAAAGATAAACAAAAACAAATCAAGAACACAAAAAAAACATATAGACCAGGCTGGGCAATCACCTTCACTGTTCCTATATTTTTACTTTTTAATTCTTACACTCCAACTCTCTCTCTCTCATTCACTCCTCCGAACACCCACCCAGATTGCAGAGAGCTGCAGGTTTTTATGCAGGTGACCATCTCCCGATTAGCAAAAAATTAATCACTTAATTAATTTGGGAGATGACCACCTTCTACCTCTGCCAGAACACAAAATAAAAATAACAAAACAAACGCACAGCTATTCCATCATTTAAAAATACATAAATAATAATAATAATAATAATAATAATAATAATAATAATAATAAAACAAATACAAAATAATAAATTGCACAGGGGTGGAGGGGTACCCCGTTCTAAAAATAAACAAATACATTTGTGGCAGGGCTTTGCCCTGCCCCCTTTTCATGTACAGGGCTCCTGGCCCTGTTACAGATGGTCAGAATCTCATCTCTAGAATGTGGTACACCTTGCTGCAACACTGGAACAATCAATGAATGAAGTTCCAGCAGCTCATCTTTAACTGTTTTTAAATCAGTTCCCCACAATTTCATCATCCAAGCTCATATCTTCCAAGCATCTACAATAATGCAGTTATCCCAACATAAACCCAACCCTCTCCAACCTTCACCTATATGTTAGCAGCCCTCTCTCCATCCACCCGCTCCTCTTATGCAACAGACTGGGCAACCTTCTCTACTTTCTGCGCTCAGAACAGGATATCCCCCACACCCTTTAACGAAAACTAGATTGTAGCTTTCATCGTTCATGCTCGGGACACACTATATTTATCTCCAACCTCTATAAAAACCTACATTTCAGGAATTCGTCCACTTCTGCAGCATGTTCATCCCCTTGCCGACCCTTCACTCCATCCCAGCAGTACGCCTGACACTCTGAGGAATCACCGAGAGCCTCCCTCCTACATCTCCTTCCAGACTTCCTATAACCACCGATATCCTCAATGCCCGATATCAATTCTCAGGTCAGGATGTTTCAATCCATTCGACGACATCGTCATGGAAGCAATGTGCCTAACCGCCTTCTTTGGATTTTTGAGAAGTTCAGAATTCAGTCCCCTCATCATCTAGTTTCTCAGCCATAGGCATCCACTCCTGTGACCTCTCTCTAGTTCCAGATCAACATTACATCCTGTTCCTGAGAGCATCCAAGACAGACCAATTCCGCCAAGGTCAATTCATCCAAGTATCAAAGATAGGGCAGAGAGGGGAATCTTTCTCCTCCCTAACTAAGTTCATGTCTATTAAAATACCTTTCAGTTCATTATACCCCCTCTTCATTAATTGCTCCAAAAGCATCATTACCGGACACTGGTTCTCTTCCCACCTGTCCTCGTCACCAGAGCAGGTCTTTCTCCCTTATTCTATACCACCCACTCTTTCAGGATTGGTGCAGCCTGTTCAGCAGCCAGAGCCCACATCAGCCATCACCTGATCAAGACAATGGGATGTTGGTCCTCTTCAGGAGTCAATTCCTACATCAGATCACTGCCATCCGACATTACTGCAACTAACCAATCCATAGCTAGTATGCCCGGAGTAGGGGCGCCCTGTCCACCAGGACTACCAAAGGTTTTCTCCTAATAGAAGAAGTTTTTTTTCCTCTCTGCCGAACGGATGGCCGACACATAGCTTGTTCCACTAACCATCTATTTAGTTGTTTTCTTTGTCATTGTTTGTCTTTGTTGTCATTGTTTGTCTTCTCTTGCTTTTTATTATGCATTGGCACGTGGTCTTTGTTTGTCTTCACAAATTTTTGAATCTTGGTATATTTTGTATATACTGCAAAACTGTATTGACAAGATCTTAAAGAAAGGTTGTTGGGTATAGTAGAGCTCCAGAACTTAGGTTTTGTCTACATTTGATCCCAGTCCATTTTAGTAAGAATTGCCCCTTTTGCAGTAGACACACAATGTATCTGTACTTCTTTTAGGACCTGGTGACTAAAGAAGAGATGGAAGAGCTGGGTTCATCAGCCCGATGCTAGCTAGCTGTATTGCCAATAGGCTTGTTCTAATTTACTCCAATGGACAGTCTAAAAACAGTGCCAATATTTTTTTCATTACTGTGGTTCATAGTTCAATATAGCAAGAAGAAAGTATTTTAGGAGCTGATTTTAAAATACAGGCCAACTTGCAAAACACACAAGGCACGTGTTGAGCTGAATGTGTCAAGCTGTTTGTCATTCCTTTTAAGCTGGTTAGGGTTTTGCATATCATTGAAGTTAATTGAATCAATTAGTAACATTTACAGTGAATAGTTGTTGCAATAAACAGAGCAGACTTGGAGTCTGCCAGTAACCAAGCTAAGTAAGGATTTCTGGCCACCGATTATAAAACAAAAGTTGGTACTGAAAAACCAGATATCATCACCTATTGTAAAAGTAATCAGACCTGTTGGCTATTTGGGTCAAATGTGATATTTGGTCGATTTATGTAATACAGACAATATACCAGCTTTGCGAACTGCTAAACCAGGTTTCTGTCCATCAACATTAATACTGCCTGACTTTGTCAAAAACTGTGTTACAACCAACAGCCAAAAAACTCAAAATTGAGTTGAATTACATCTTAAATTATTAGAACAGTATTTTAATTTTGTATATGATTGATTAATAAAAATAAGAGAGTTCCTTTTGGGAATGAGAAACAATTAATTTACTGTACAGTATGTATCCACGCTCAAACCAGTGCTGACATTCCATCCGCTACTTATAAGATCATCTTACTGACAGTGCCCATACCTTGTATTTTCAGCATGAGCCCTCAAGTAAGACAAAGAGGGCATTTCAATTAAATTGTTAATAAAGATAACTTAACCTCTTACGCCCTCTAGTCCCGCGGGCGGAACACGGAACTGCACGTAAATATTATTATTATTATTTATTTCTTAGCAGACGCCCTTATCCAGGGCGACTTACAATTGTTACAAGATATCACATTATTTTTTACACATTATTTTTACATACAATTACCCATTTATACAGTTGGGTTTTTACTGGAGCAATCTAGGTAAAGTACCTTGCTCAAGGGTACAGCAGCAGTGTCCCCACCTGGGATTGAACCCACGACCCTCCGGTCAAGAGTCCAGAGCCCTAACCACTACTCCACACTGCTGCCCCTATTATATTTCATAACTCATTTTTAATATTATTACAAAAGCAAAAGAGAAAAAAGCTGACGATATCAAAATCGTTGTTTTCCTACCGTCAAACAGCGAATTTTTCGAATCCGTCATTTCACCGCTGAGATATCCCATTCACAATGTGTCTAGTACCCCCATGCATTCAAAACAAAAGCAATCGACTAGCTTGCGTTTTGCTGCTCTGGTCTTACAACCTTGATGACGGTGAAGTCTCTCTGATCACGTTGTAGGGGAGGTCACAAGCTTTCCATTCATACCTTTACTTTGTTTGTAACCCAATCCATCACAGAGTAATCGATGTGCAAACAAACACGCCCACCTCTTGAATGAGATAAGGGGAAAAAAAAAAGCCTTTCAAAGGCAAATGCATGTGGCAATGGCTAGCCTGTGAGGTGCCAGAAGATAACATCCCTTTTAGAACTTAGTATATCAATTGACATAAAGATTTACACAATGTTTATTTTTGGAGAGGTTTGGGGACCCTTGGGCTTAGCTTTGTAAAAACTCCTGTAGAATTTGATCCCTTTGTTCAAACAGTTCCAAATAGACATGTTGGTGAAGCACTGGAAAAAAATCTGGCTCTTTTCATATGCTACAAGTTGAAAAAATGACTATAGAACATAAAAAAATGAAAAGCGTTTGTTGTTTTTTTATGTATTTTTTCTGGATATCTCCTTCCAGTGTGGTACTGAGTAAGACTTTTATCACACCTGAGGTTTTAGTCTTGATGCCCAAAGGGTTACCTTGAATTCAAGCCCTGAACCATGCCTGTGCTGTCTATACTTTGGAAGATATTGTGATTTATTTAAGGGCACAGCCCCCCAGGCGGAAATTGTCTGTGAGGGGCTGGGGTTTTGACAGGTTAAAGGATTTGTTTTTGAGTTGAAATTAACTGCATTGATTATCTGGGAATCACATAGAACAAAGCTCCCACAACTTTAACGCTAATGATCTGTTGATCTTTCTCTTCTACAGGCCAACCAGCCCATCAGGAAACATGACTATCACAGCAGGACATGCTCAGTGCCAGTCCATCCCAGTCTATGAGATGAAATTCCCAGATCTCTGTGTATTAGATGAAGATTGTATGCTTGTAAATACACTGCTCTGTGGAATTTAAAATATAACAATTACCAAAAAACGTAGGCTGAATCAGGTGTTAATATATATATATATATATATATATATATATATATATATATATATATATATATATATATATATATATATAACTGATTACAAAAAAGAAACAGACTCTCATTCATAGCTAAGATACGACTCCTCACATCCCAAAGCTTGTCGTAACTCCATTCCATACTCCCAATTACTAAGACTGAGACGCATTTGCAGTGATGATAGTGATTTTTTGAGTAAAACAAATGACGTGTGCATTTTTCAGAAACTGTGGTTTTCCAGACACTACTTAGAGAAGCTCAGTTAAGAGTATCGACAATAAACAGAAAGGATGCCTTGTACAAAACCAAAACACAGAATACCAACAATCGTATTCCCCTTGTTCTTACATATCATCCTATGACCAAAAAAGTACAACACATCATACAAAGAAATTTTAGCAATCTTCAAGATGATCCTTCTACAGCTCCTATTTTAAATAACCCTCCTCTAATGTCATACAGAAGAGACAAAAATCTAAGAGAGCATCTGGTCCACAGTAACATTTGACCCAATCTGGACAGTCTTAAGGGTACGTTTCCATGCAATAGGTCACGTTGTGCAACTTGTAAATACATTCACAGCAACACAATAGTTAAGGGAGCAAAATCCTCATTTACTATCCATGATACTTTTACTTGCATTAGTAAAGGAATAGTATATTGCATTGGCTGCATCAAATGTAACAAGCTATATATTGGTGAAACAAAACGACGCTTTTGGCTGATCGCTTCGTGGAACATCTGAGAAGTATACGAATTAACACCTCTACCTTTCCTGTCGCCAGACATTAACAGTAATAACCACACTATAGAAGACATCACAATTTGTGGGATGGTTCAATGCTATGGAACTAATGCTGTCAGGAAACAAAAGGAATGTGAACTTATTTTCAAACTAGGCACTTTGGAGCCATTTGGAATGAACATTCTATTCTGAGGTCATCATCATCATCATCATCATCAACATTCTGGAATTTTGTTTAAAAGACTACTTGTTTGTTTTTTATCAACTTCTTAAAGCACTGTTTTTTTTGTATTCAGCCGATGAAGGACTTGTAGTCCGAAACGTCCTGATAATTGATTTGTAATCAATTATTCTACCTTTTTAAGTACCTGAAATATCCTTTTCTTTTTTCTTTTTTCTTATATATATATATATATATATAATAATGTTTTCATTATTTTTTTCCTGCAAGTTAGATATACCATTTTAAATACTGATAAAACAAAATAAAAGTCGTGTCATTAAGTATTTTTCATGTAGATCATGAATGAAAGAACATCAGTGATAGGGCAAAGGAATTTAAATAGTAAAACTTCCAATGTTTTACACAAAGGTACTGATTTGTTCAAGGATGTATCATTGTGTATTAGGGTAGTTTTGATTTAAGTAATAATGATAATTATTACATACAACCGAAAACGTAAAATGTATATTCTGTTTTGCTCAGTTAAGTCACTGTGTTTAGGTACAATTACAAAAAACTGTTGATTTACTTAAAGCTGCAATGTCCCACTTTCACGTCCAGGCCCCACTAAAATATACTGAAATTCTACTGTCTGTTTACCACATTCTTCCATTGTTTTGTCTTCTCTATACTCTGCTTTATCAAAAAATAGACCGTGGTTACCTTTTTTTTTTTTACGTTCACCAGAGGTATTTTTACTTGTAGGGACACATATACAGTAGTACATCCTCCCCCTTTGAAATTTGTTATAGGAAACACCTATGGAGATGATACTTTCTTCATGGATTTGAAATGACAAAAAATACTTCTAAAATATGCAAATATATCAAACGACATTGGACACTGCAGCTTTAATTTGGTGAATTATTATTCAAGTTACTAAAAAGTTACTAAAAAATGTTACCTCCATGAATGAAATGAGAAGCGTACATATTAAACCTCAATGTATGAGTAGCTTTGTGTGGAAAATCCTTTAAACTCTCTTGTATCTGTTTGGGGGTACAGTACAAAGTACAAATTAATGATTACTGATTTTGTGAATAAGTGACCCACACCCTGAAAGTAACTATGCTGCTACCCTGGAAGTAAATACAAAAAATAATGAAAATAAATAAATTATGCATGTTTTATTAGGACCAGGACTGATCCAGTTAATTAACAACTCTCACATATGCATAGCTGTGTACTGTACACTGTTTTTCAGCTTTCTGAGGGTTATTAGAGGGAATGGGATATCTTCTGCACTTAAAATTATTGGTGAAAAATGGTAATGGTAGCTTTTTAAAAGCAAATATGTACGCTAACATTGGTCTTACCTATGACTATCTCATTAGTTCATGAAAGATCATTTATATAGCATGTCAATGTGTAGAAAAAGAAATACTGCTAACACAGCTAATACAATAATTTAGTCAAGTGCAGTATGTGCTTTAGTACAATGCTATAATTAATAACTCTTAAAGCCATGCCACAGTGCATTGTTATACAGTAATTGTGACATTTTATTTAGTACCTAAATGGTGCAGTGTTTGTAAAGATATAATGACAACTGTATTTTTCCCTCAACAGCTTTGGTAAAACCATCCATCATATATAAAATTTAAAACATACTTGTCAATGTCTAAAACTAGTACAATACAGTATGTTTTTCCAGTCAAGATACTTACACTGATTGCTTGCAATAGGATACTGCAGTACATATCACATTTGACCCTGCTTCTACCTGAAAAAAAAGTAGTTGATGTATTAAAACAAGATGTTTGTGCGTTTATTGTAGGATGGCATTGAGCCAGTTATACTGCAATGCTGGAACTGATTTTATTCTTGCAATTTTATTCGGTGCTGAATTTTCTTTCTTATATAATTTTTTTTTCTGGTGATAAATCTTTTCAATAGCTGTATAATATTATGTTGCTGGATACACTTGATAGACCTCCATGGGTATTGGAAAGCCTAGCAGATGGCAATCCTGGATTTAATGGAATATCAACAGGGAGTTGTTCCAAAAGTGGAACAGAAAGGCATAAACCACTAGAATATAAAACCACAGACAGAGGGAAAAGCTAGTGTTTTAATACTTTACCCTATAATGGATTATGCATTTTATTATGACATTGTCTTCCATTTTATTATGCTTATCAAGGTACAAAAAATGTAATCATCTTTTCTGTTTTGATATGGAGACATGCTGAGTTGGGGTGGCAACTAAATGAATAATACATTTACAAATTATAAGTAGTAGACATCTGTGCATTGATTTTAACTAATTTCTTTCCACTTTATACAGATGTATCATAGATTTATGGCAAAAAAGGAAAATACACCTGAATTTTTAATCTTAACTGAAGCAGATAATTTTCTGCAAAGAGCATGTGGTACGCATAGATGTAACCTTTTCCTGAAACATAAGATGACTTAATTCTACAATTTTAGACTGTCAATAAATATACTTACAGTCCAACATGTACGGTAATATTAAACAGGTAAGAAATACAATTTCAGGCAAATGATGATAATGTATCCCTTGTTTGGCAAAAAAAAAAAAAAAAGCATGTACCAATGGAGGAGAAAGCTGCTCTAAAGGGTAGTACTGTACCTTCCTCAAGTCAAGAAAATATGTTAGACATAAAGTTAAACTACACGAGAGGGGTGGGCAGCGAGAAGGGTTCTGAAGCTAATGGGATTTTATCATCTTAAGAATAGGGACCTTCCAGCTCCCGAGTGGCGCATCCAGTAAAGGCGCTCCGCATGGAGTGCAGGATGTGCCCTATAGTCTGGACATCGCAAGTTCGAGTCCAGGCTATTCCTTTGCCGACCGAGGATGGGAGCTTCCAGGGGGCGGCGCTCAATTGGCCGAGTGCCGCCCAGGGGGAGGGAGGGCTAGGTCGGCCTGGGTGTCCTCGGCTCACCATGCACCAGCGACCCCTGTAGTCTGGCCGGGCACCTACGGGCTTGCCTGTAAGCTTGCCTCCGACGCTGTAGCTCTGGGTAGCAGCATGGTGAGTCTGCAGTGTGTAAAAAAGCGATCGGCTGATGGCACACGCTTCGGAGGACAGCGTGTGCTCGTCTTTGCCACTCCCGAGTCAGGGGTGGTAGCGGTGGGCTGAGCCTAAAAAAATTATTGGACTGTGTGGTGGGTTATGGGAGGAAGTGACGTGACCCAGAAGTGATGGAGACAGGAAGCACGTAGTTGGGGTTGGATTTTATTTACAACACCCACAAAAGTACAAAGTCCCGAGCAGTGGGTTTCCACACAATTGCAGCAAACAAAAAAAACTGCCTCTGTTACCAGCTATGGTAAGCAGAGGCTTGCAATGAAAACAAATAGTCCAAATAGAACAGAAACACTGCCACGTGGTACTTCAGTAATCCACACAGCATAGCAGGTGGCTTGGGCTCCTTCTCCAAAGCAGGATAAGTAGTTCCTGAAGCTGCCAAGGATCACAGGGGAAAGTCCGGGCTCGAAGGCAGCCGGCCCGGGAATCCTCAGTCTGGGTATAAGCAAAACAAACAAATGAACAAAACTCACAGAGCTCACGCAGCACGACTGTCCAGGATAGGGAGACCGAATGGCAGAACCCCACAGCCTAAATAGTGCCGAGCCCCACCCCTACAACCAGTGCACTGCTCCACCTCAGCCAATCGTCGAGAGCAGCACAGCTGATTGCAATAATGGGGCTCAACCATGAGGTCCTGCCCCAAGTTAAGATGGCCGCCACCACTGCGGCTTCCGCCCCAACCACGACTCAGCCTTTCTCCTCTATCTCGGTCCTTCCTGCACAGTGCTGCCAGTAGTTGGGAGGGCGAATTACAAGAGGGACTCCTTTCACTCCTGTCACACACACCCCCCTAAAAGTGGAGCCGTAGGCACACTCGGCCAACCCTAACTTCCCTAATTGACCCCCCTCCCTAGAGAAAAAATCAGCGTTTAGATGTTCCTTACCCGCACGATGTTTCACAACAAAGTTGAAGGGTTGCATCGCCGAACTCCACCAAGTGATCCGCGCATTTGTGTCCCTCATCGTGTTCAACCACTTCAGAGGAGCATGGTCCGTGACAAGAGTGAAAGGCCGACCCAGGAGGTAATAACGAAGAGAGTCCACAGCCCATTTAATGGCTAAGCACTCCTCTATGACAGTGTAGTTCCGCTCCCTAGGGAGCAACTTCCTGCTAAGGTACAGCACTGGGTGTTCCATGTCATCTACCTCCTGAGACAAGACAGCCCCCAGACCAACATCCGAAGAGTCAGTCTGGAGGATGAATTCCCTGTTGAAATCCGGTGATATCAGCGCCGGGGCCTGGGAATGAAGCTGTTTAATCAAGTCAAATCCCCCTGACACTGACCTGTCCACTTTACCAAATTTGGGGCGCTCTTCTTGGTGAGGTCAGTCAAGGGGCTGACAATGGTGGCAAACTTGGGGATAAAGCGGCGATAATAGCCTGCCAGCCCCAAGAGCGACCTCACCTGAGCCTTGGTTCGTGGAACCGGTGCATCCACCAAGGACTGGACCTTGGTGATCACCGGCTTCACACGTCCATTACCCATAATAAAGTCGAGATATTGGGTCTCTTGGTGGCCACACACACACTTACCCAGGTTGGCCGTTAGCCCTGCCTCTCTCAGAGACTGAAGGACGGACGCTAGTCTAACAAGATGCTCCTCCCAGGTGGAGCTGAAAATAACCATGTCATCAATATATGCAGACGCATACTGATGATGGGGGGATAATACCCTGTCCATCAATCTCTGGAAAGTGGCCGGGGCTCCATGCAAACCGAAAGGCATGGTCTGAAAATGAAACAGACCATCCGGGGTAGCGAATGCCGTTTTCTCACGAGACCTGGTCTCCAACGGGATCTGCCAATATCCCTTCGTCAGGTCCAGAGTTGACAAGTACCTCGCCTTACCCAGCCTGTCGAGGAGCTCGTCGACCCGGGGCACTGGATACACATCAAACTTGGAGATGGCGTTCACCCGGCGGAAATCCACACAGAAGCGGGTGGTACCGTCCTTCTTAGGAACCATTACCACCGGACTGCACCACTCGCTCTGGGATGGTTGAAGGACTCCAAGCTCAAGCATGTTCTCTACCTCCCGGCGCATCACACTCTGCCGACTTTCTGGGATCCGGTAAGGCCTTTGTCTCACTCGTACACCTGGCAGAGTAATATAGCATGTTCAATGATATTCGTTCTACCGGGCACCTTCGAAAAAACATCCCTGAACTACTCAATTAGCTGTCTCAGCTCATTTTTCTGACAGGGAAGTAGTTGTTCCCCCATTGAAATCTCTGTTGTTTGCTCAGGTGCCCCTGCCTCAGGACCAAAATCCTCCTCAGGGCTCTCACTAGTGACAAACAGGGCCTCTCTTTCTCTCCAGGGCTTCAACAAATTTACATGATAAATTTGGAGTGGTTTTCGGTGGTCAGGCTGCCTAATTTCATAATTGACCCTCCCTACCGCCTGGACCACCTTGTAGGGGCCTTGCCACTTGGCAAACAACTTAGAATCCGAGGAGGGAAGGAAAAGCAGTACATTGTCACCAGGTCGAAAGGTCAGAATTCGTGCATTTTTATTGTACTGCTGCTGTTGCTGCTGCTGGGTGTTGCGCAAGTACTCTTGTGCCAATCGACCAACTAATTCCAAGCGGCCTCTCAAGAGTAGTACATATTTGACTACATTTTTGGAATTATTTTGTCCCTCCCAACCCTCTCGCACTAGATCGAGAATGTCCCGGGGTTGTCTGCCATACAGAAGCTCAAACGGAGAGAACCCCGTCGAGCTCTGCGGCACCTCTCTCAATGCGAACATGAGGAAAGGGAGGAGTTTAGCCCAATGTTTCTGCTCTTGATCGACAAAGCGTCTCAACATCTGCTTCAGTGTCTGAGTGAAGCGCTCCACCAAACCGTCTGTCTGCGGATGGTTCACCCTGGATAAGGGCGTCTGCTAAGAAATAAATAATACACAGAGGTTCGAATAGAGCGAATTTTCAAAATTTTATACACCTCCTTCAGAGTGTCGGACATGAAACTAGTTCCCTGATCCGTCAGAATCTCCTTTGGAATCCCTACTCTCGCAATAACCTGCACTAATTCTTTGGCTATGGCGCTGGCACTAGTGGATCGCAGATGCACCGCCTCCGGATATCGCGTCGCATAGTCCACCATCACTAGGATGTGCGTATATCCGGAGTCGGAAGGCAGCATTGGACCCACTATATCCATTGCCATACGTTCGAAGGGGGTACAGACCAGGGGCAGTGGGACCAGTGGGGCCGGGCGAACTCGTGCCGGCGCTACTCGTTGACAGTCAGGGCACTCCGCTACATATTTCTTCACATCATGATGCAGTCCCATCCAATAAAACAGGGCCAAAATCCGTTCCAAAGTCTTTTCTCGCCCCAGGTGGCCAGAAAAGGGGATGTCATGCGCCAGCTGCAGGACCTCCTGGCGGAAAGACTTTGGAACTAATAATTGTGTTACCGGCTGTCCGGTGCCTGGGGCTTGGGATACCCTATACGGTAAGTGCCCAGACACGATGAAGTGAGGAAATGTGAGCGGCCCGCAGCCATCAACTTCCTTCCCCTCAACAGACCGAACCCGCCCCCGGATGTGCACCAGAGTAGGGTCATTATCTTGCTCCCACTCTAGATCCACATCCCGGTCCCAGAATTGTGGTATGCTGAGTGGAGGTTCCATAGCCTCAGCTCTAGGCTTTATTTATGACAACTGGAATGCACTGGAAAAGATAAAGAATGCACTGGAAAAGATAAAGAAATTTAGGGAGTATATTCATTTTAATAGAGTTAATATGCCCAATAAGAGAGAGGAGAGGAACAGCAGACCAGCGAGCCATATCTAGCTTGGCATGCTCCAAAATTGGGGGTGAAATTTGATTTAAAAAGATATGAGTGTGAGCATGTGATTCAAATGCCTAAGTACATTTTTCATAAGATATTTTGAATGGTAGAGGGGCTCAATAGCAATGGCAAAGAGAAGTGGAGATAGGGGGCACCGTGTTGTAATGGAAAGTATTTAGAGTGGGTGTTATTTGTGCGGATTAAGGCATTAGGGGCTGAGTAGAGAAGTTTGACCCAAGAGATAAAATTAGAGCCAACCCCAAATCTCTGGAGGGTAGAGAAGAGATAATTCCACTCCACACGGTCAAACGCTTTTTTCTGCGTCTAGTGAAATCAGGACTTCGGGAAGTGGTAGAGATGAAGGGGTATATATAATATTGAAAAGACGCCTTAAATTAAGGAACAATTGTCTGTTTGGCATAAAGCCAGTTTGATCCATAGATATTAATGGATGGGTTGACAGAATTTAGACATCGGGCAAGAATTTTGCAAAGGATTTTAACATCCAAGTTGAGGAGTGAAATTGGGCGATACGATCCACAATCTAATGGGTCTTTATTCTTTTTGAGAAGTACTGATAGTGAGGCTTGATTAAGCGTTGGTGGTAAATTTAGTGATAAAATGATTCTTTAAACATTGAAATCAACAACGGGGATAATTGCGGGGAAAATGTCTTATAAAATTAAATGGGGAATCCATCAGGTCATGGGGACTTACCACTCTGCATAGATTTAACACTAGAACCGCCGTGAACAGTAAAAAAATATAATCAAATATACATTTCAAAAGTAACGGGTGTACAGGTGTAAACGGGTACATGTACACACAAAACTATAAAACCGAAATCATTGTTTCTAATACTACATAAAAAGAAAATATAACACCACTTCCGGTATGATGGCTGCATTGTACTCTATGGAGGAGCGTACGCGTCTGCCAGCTGACTGTGCCTGCAGGAGCTGTGTTGTAAACACAGACGCAGTTCCATTGAACACTATTGTGTAAACATGTGTAAACTGGTACATACAAACCTGTAGAACCAAAATGTTTTTTTTTCTAATAGTAATATAAAAAAGAATATATAACATACGTTTCATATTAGGCACATAAGTTGTTATCCTACCTGTCATTTCAGTTTGCTGTATGCATCTGAGTGCAGCTTGCCATATTCCAATCAAAATGACTACTTTCAAGATTAAATATTTCCTTCTGATATATTCCCAGTTGCATTTGTGGAACAAAACGAAGGATTGTTGTCTCCAGGTACATTGAAAAATAAGCAACTAGGCTTTCACTGAGTTTGCATATTGACAAATCCACAATCATAGCAATCTCTGTCTCGTAGTCAGTCTACAAACAAAGTAAGGCTTGAAATAAAAACAAAAAACATGTGTGCTAGGAGGAGGGGGCGTGTCTTGTTTGCTGCATTTACAAAAAAAAATAGAATATCTTCCGTTATATTAAAAAAAAGACATGTATTGTAATGGCGGTTCTAGGTAGAACTGTTTATAACTTTATAATTTTTGCGATTCTGGCTATCAAACGCCGTCTGGATATTTAATTCATATATTTAGGAAAAGTCAAAAACGGACATACACATACAATTTACAACGGAAGAGTAATTAACATTTTAAATCCAAAATGGGCCAAATTGACCCGCATGGTGGTTCTAGTGTTAATAGCCTGAGTTGTTTCATCCAAAGAGAAGGGTTAATCTAAATCAGCTTTAGACTGCTGGTCAATACAAGGAATTTCAAGCCTGTCAAAAAAGGATTTAATTAATGAGGGATCAGAGGAAGACTCAGAGCTATAAAAGGTGGAGTAGAAATTTTCAAAATGGTTATTGTGGTCAGGTGTGGGGGAAGCCGTGGAATAAAACGCAGCAGACTGACGAAACTGATGAGCATGAACTTTGCTCATCATGCTTATCGTATTGTCACTATGCTCATAGTATTTATGCCGGGATTTTTGGAGAAGCTGCTCCGCTTGGTAGCTAGAGAGAAGCTCAAACTCAGTTTGAAGTGCCAGGCGCTCTTTGTACAAACTGGGGGAGGGAGTGCTTGCATATTCTTTATCAAGATTAAAAATAAGGCTGGACAACTCAGATAGTCTCTTAGTGCGGGTTTTGTTAATTTGGGCTGTATATACGAGATTATTTGTCCACGTAGATAGGCCTTCGCTGTTTCCCACAATGTAGAGGCCGACACTTCTGGGGAAGAGTTGGTTTCAATAAAAAGAGCTATCTGCTCGGACATGAATTCCACAAACGCTTTCTTGGAGAGTAGCAGAGCGTTAAAACGCCAAGGGTGGTGTGACGCAGGTTGGTTGGGAAGAATAAGTTCTGAGGCCAGTGTGGAGTGATCAGAAATAACTATACTATTATAGGAACAGGAATGAGCGTATGAGAGTAATTTATTATCAATAAAGAAATAATCAAAGTGAGAAGGTGTGATGGACAGGAGAAAAGAAAGAGTATTGCCTAGCAGTAGGATGTAAAAAACGCCAAAGGATCAGAGATTCCGTTGGTTTCCAGAAAAGATTCGATAGTTAAGTCAGATTTTGAAGGAGACACATGTTTAGTACTGGAGCTGTCCAGGCTGGGATTCAAGGTACAGTTAAAGTCACCCCCTAGAATCAAATGATGCAAATTTAAGTCAGGCAGGGATGCCAAAAAAATTCAAATAAAATCCTTATCATCCCAGTTAGGAGCGTAGACATTAGCCAGGACCAGGGGGGTATTAAAAAGTTTTCCAGTTACAATCACGTAGCGGCCATTCGGGTCTGCAGTCACACAAGAGCTAACAAAAAGGGTCAATTTATGGATCAAAATGGCTGCCCCTCTGGACTTGCAGTGAAAATTTCAGTGACAGAGCTGCCCCACCCACCTTCCCCTTATACGAAAGTGTTCTGATGTGCGAAGATGTATCTCCTGTAGGAATGCAATGCTTGCTTTAATTTGTCGAAGGTGAGATAATACTTTATTACATTTGACTGGATGTTTGAGTCCCTTGACATTCCAAATAATGAAATTAATAGGGAGGCTAGTGGAATTATTATTACCATTTGTAGTCAGAGTAGTCTATGAATTTGAAAATAATATATACAAATTAATAACTGTTTGAAATATAACCACATAACTGCAGGATAACATCCCAGCGCCGGACCATGTATAGAAAGGTTGCAAATCCAAAAACCTGATGATATAACAGGGAAAAAAAGTAAAAATTAAAATAAAAAAACAACCGTGATAGCACCTTTACAAAAACGATGCATGCCCACACAAACAACAAAAATTAGTCTGACATACATCATGCGGACTTTGCGCGAGATAGGAACTCCTCATCCGCTGCTCCACAAGTCAAAACACACATAGCAATCAACCCTAGCAGTAAAACACAATTACTAAATGGGTTAACACTCTTAACTGAGAAAAGCACCTCGAAACAAAAAAAAGAATATACTATATATATATATATATATATATATATATATATATATATATAGGTTATAGGGAGATATGCAAATAAAGCATTACAAGAGCCAATCAAATCAAAAGTTGCCTAACTTCTTCTACATTCACAGCGTTTTAAAAGTCAAAATACAGTAGCTGCATACATGTTTTGCTCTTTTTGGGGCTCATCAGTACAGCGCAACTGTATTTTGACTTCAGAAAGGCTCAGGAGAGTAAGTAAAAACAAGTAGCTTTCGAGTTAAGGTGAGAGAAAGCAATAAATTCAAAAACAAATGGATTGTAGGTAGATATGCAAATAAAGCATTACAAGAGCCAATCAGATCGCATGAAAGTTGCCTAACGGCTTCTACATTCACAGTGTTTTAAAAGCCAATTAACACTGGAAAAAATCCGAAACAATTATTTTGTCAGAAGTCTACAAACTAATTTAGCTCAGTCTGGTTGGAGAACTACAAAGTTTAATCTGAGGTCTCTGCTTCAATAGGGGAATTGAACAGCATCTGCTTGCCCCCGATGGTAAAGCGAAGTCGAGCAAGATGAAGCAGGCCAAATTTAATTCCATCTTTGTACAGTTTGCCTTTGATGGTTTTAAAGGTAGCACGTCGTCTGGTGAGGTCAGCGCTGAGATCAGGAAAGATGAAAATCTTGTGACCCCAAAAATTGAGCAAGTCCCACTCTCTAGCCAGGCTTAAAATCAGCTCCTTGGTCTGTTAGTGGTGTAAACGGACAAGCATTGTCCCATCTCCGGTGACAGTGGCAGAAACCTCCAGGTCGTTCAGGTGCTGTCCATAGGAATTAACAGTTTCCTTTAAGGCATCCAAAGATATTTGTACGGCAGCCAGGGAGCTCCTAAAACCAGCCGTGAGATCTGCTGTACGGCCATTGCAGAGTTTCTCCAGTTCAGACACCAGCGCAGCCACAGAAATAGGTTTGTCCTGAGACAGAGACAGTCGCGGCCATGACAGGCCCTACACCAGGAGGTGTCAGACGTAACAAAACCTCTGAATCTGATGCTGGGCAGCGCTTTCCTTTCAGTTTGGACATAATAATCAGGTACCATGATACTTATTCTCAACTACTATTAATTTAAAGAGGAATGTACTTGGATTGTACACTTAAAATATTATAAATTGTTAGGAGCGAACTGCAATAATTGCTTCTTAAAATGTAACAATGTATTGTTGAACCCCACTATTATTGACTGTAGAAACCCATAGTTCCCTATCAAGTAAAAAATGTAACCTTTACCTCATAGGTATTTATCCTTAAAGACCCTGTGACCTAAATAGATATAACAAAGACTGCTCATCAGAGCATGTGACGCAGTCATGCGCGCCCTGAGGGCATAAATAGACTGCATGCACAGATCCCAATATCATTTTTCCGTTCATCCGACCTGAGACAAGAGAGACTACGAACAGGTAAGTGTTGAATATACTTATCTGCTTATTCGCTTGTGTAATTACACTGTTAATGTGATTTATATTTACGTGATTATAATAATTGCTATTTACAAGTATTGTGCACTCAACTGTGGTTTTTGTTAGTCCCACAGTGGCTTTGTGCCCCAAGTAAAGCCGGCGGCTCCGTCGCCCTTTCCCCAGGATCGAACAACCTTAAGTCGGCTACTTGTGTTCTCTCTGAGGCTGCTAGCTTCATTTGAAGTTGAAAATAAAAATGTAGTTTTTTATTATGAAAATTATACATAATTAACAGCATCTAGTGTTTTCTGTGTGACAAAAAACTGTTTCTCGGTATGTATTTTTCAGTTTTTATCACAGAAATACGAACATGTTGGACTGAGACCTGCGTCTATCTCATTGCCACATTAATTCTGCTCGCAGAATTATTGTGAAGACTTCCTTAGTTTTCGGACTGTTGAGAGCACTGTAGGTGGGCATCCCTATAGATCGCTCCCGTGGTAACTGTGGGTCCAGACCTGCTCCCATTCCCGCCGGTACACTGTACATCGAACGAGGTTACTACTCCAATTCACAATGCAGTTGCTAGGCTAGCTCTGCGTCGGGTCTAATTGCTTGCAATCTTTCCCGTAGTGTTTTGTGCCGCCTTGGACTCTGCTTGCAGTACCATTGCAAAGGCTATCACGGCTCTGACAGTAGGCATTCCCCAGTCTTAGGGCTGTATTGTTTTGCCTGAAGCTATATAAGTGGACACCCCTCATAACAGGGCAAGGAGCCCTGTACAGTTATGATTTGTTTATTTTGAGAACGGGGTCTCCCCCTCTGCAAGTTATTGTTTTGTATTTATTTGTTTTTGTATTTATGTATTTATATGACGGTGAAGCGCCACTGGTTTTGTTTTTATTTTTAAAACGTGTTTTGGCAGAGGCGAGATTGGTGCTCGTCCTCTGCCAGGACTAATTTAAAAACCTTGTGCAGAAGGTGACCATCTCCTGAGTTTAATTAAGTGATTAATTTGTTGCTAATTAGGAGATGGTCACCTCCATAAAAGCCTGCAGCTCTCTGCACTCGGGGTGGGTTATTTGGAGGAGTGTTGTGTGTGTGAGAGAGAGACAGGAGAAGGAAAGCAAAGCTAAACAAAATGAAACCAAAAGCAAAAACAAAACTGCTGGAAGCTCCAGACCATATTTGTTTGTTTGGATTTTGTGTGCGAGACCTGTTTTTGTTTACCTTTTTATTTTGCTCTGTGAGCAAGTGTTTTTGTTTAAACCTTTTATTTATTTTTTTTGATTTAATAAACATTGCACAATGCCAGCAATAACATCTGCCTGTATGTTTTCCCTTCCTCATCTGGCCTGACGTCACGTGGTGTCACACGTGGTGTCCATCGTGGGATACAGCGCCTTCAGAAGACTCAGGCCAGACAGGGTACTGCAGTTTATTTATTTTTTTATTGTGATTGTTTTTGGAGGAGGAGGAAAATGGGAAGGAGGCAGCAGAAGCGGCAGCAGCCAGAACAGCTGTGCAAGAGGTGGTGGTCCCGGGTCCCCACTCAATTTGGACCCCCGGACTGGGCAGCTGAACAGGAGCAGTGGAGGAAGGAGGGGTCTCCTATGTGCGGCGCCTGTGGAGAGTTTGGGCACGTCCGGGAGGACTGCCCCTATGGAGACCCTAAATATGAAGAGGCATGGAACCAGGGTCTGGTGGGGGACACTGCAGAGTGGTTCTGGGCAGTAGACCAGACCCGGCCATCTCCAGCACCCAAGAGGGAGGAGCCTGAACGTCCTGCGCCTGAGTGGGAGGAGCCCGAACGTTCTGCGCCTGAGAGGGAGGAGCCCGGACGTCCACAGCCTAAGAGGGGGGAGTCGGTGCGTCCACAGCCCACAGCCCAAGAGGGGGAGTGCGTCCACAGCCCAAGAGGGGGGGTCGTCCACAGCCCAAGAGGGGGAAGGCCGAACGTCCACAGCCCAGGTATCCGTCAGCAGAGGGAGAATACCTGCTGGTTCCACCTTCACCGCCCTGGGAGGACTGTTTGTCGCTCCCACCTCCACCAGCAGAGGGAGAATACCTGCTGGTGCCACCTCCTCTACCTTGGGAGGACTGTGTATCGCTCCCACCTCCACCAGCAGAGGGAGAGTACCTGCTGGTTCCACCTACACCATCGTGGGAGGACAACTGGCCGCTCCCACCTCCACCAGCAGAGGGAGAGTACCTGCTGGTTCCGCCTCCATCGCCGTCACCAGCAGAGGGAGCATGCCTGCTGGTTCCCCCACTGCAGCCAGAAGAGGAGGAGCCCCTGCCGCCTTCGTAGCCAGAAGGGGAGAAGCCCCTGCCGCCTTCGCAGCCAGAAGGGGAGGAGCCCCTGCCGCCTTCGCAGCCAGAAGGGAGGAGAGCCCCTGCCGCCCCCGGGAGCAGAGCAGCAGGAGATGCCTCTGCTTCCACCACTACCCGAGGGAGAAGAGCAGGAGCTGCCTCTCCCACCGCGACAGGACGGACCGGAACAGGAGGCTGGCAATCCACAGCCGCCCTTGCATAGGCTGCTGAGCAGAGCAAGGGGGAAAACCACCGGTTTGCAGCGGCTGAGAAGAAGGCCAACCCCAGCACCACCGCTGGTCCTGTCTCCGCTGCCACCGTCGCCTCCTGAGGGTCCGCTACCGCCATTGCCTCCCGAGGGACAGCCTCTGTCCTGTATCGCCCGGGGATGCCTGCCTTGCATCGCACAAGGATGCCTGCCTCGCACCACCCAGGGATACCTGCCTCGCACCACCCAGGGATGCCTGCCTCACACCGCCCAGGGATGCCTGCCTCGCTCCGCTCAGGGATGCCATGCCCGCTCTGCTCAGGGATGCCACGCCCGCTCCGCTCAGGGATGCCACATGTGGATCGCCTGGGGCTGCCTGCTGCTCAGCATCGCCTGGGGCTGCCTGCTGCTCCGCATCACCTGGGGCTGCCTGCTGCTCCGCATCGCTTGGGGCCTGCCTGCTGCTCCGCATTTACAGTTACAGGATACGAGGGAGAAGTGGAGCTCCCGCTGCCGCCTCCATGGCCAGGGGCTCCCCTCCCGAGTTCACCTCCCGAGGTTCCACCGCTGCTGCCGTCGTCTTCCAAGGGTCTGCCGCTGCTGCCGTCGCCTCCCGAGGGTCCGCCGCTGCTGCCGTCGCCTCCCGAGAGTCCGCCGCTGCTGCCGTCGCCTCCCGAGGGCCTGCCGATGCTGCTGTCACCTGGGGTCGTCGCCGGCTCTGCTTCTCCTAGGATTGCTGCCTGTACTGCTTCGCCTGGGGTCGCCGAGGGTCCTGCTTCGCCTGGGGTCGCCGAGGGTCCTGCTTCGTCTGGGGTCGTCGCCGGCTCCGCTTCGCCTGGGGTCGCTACCAGTCCTGCCATTCGGCAGGAAACACTGTGGCCAGAGCCCCACGGAGGGGAGCTGCCGGCCACGAAGAAGAGGGGGAGGTAAGGAGACCAGCACCCCCCACAGCAGTTACGCTGCTGGAAATTGGGTGGCCGGAGCCCCACGGAGGGGAACTGCCGGCCATGAAGAAGGGGGGCGGAGGTCAGGAGACCAGCTCCCCCAGCCACACTTTCGCGGCAGAAGATAGTGTGGCAAGTGACCCAGAAAACGGAGCTGCTGGCCACAGAGAAGGGGGGGGGGTCTGGAAACCACCCCCAAGACCAGCCGGGGGGCTGCTGAGATTTCTTTGGCCGGAGGAGCCGGCCTGCGCGCGGCCCACCGGGACGCTAGTGCTGTTTGGGTGGGAGGAGGACCTCCTGCCATGGCCCCAACCATGGACACCTGGCTTCCCCTCTTCCGGGACTTTAAGACTGAGGGGGGAGGTGCCTTTGGGGCCAAGTGTGCGTTGCACAAGGGGGAGGATATGTAACAGGGCAAGGAGCCCTGTACAGTTATGATTTGCTTATTTTGAGAACAGGGTCTCCCCCTCCGCCCCTGTGCGTTATTGTTTTGTATTTATTTGTTTTTGTATTTATGTATTTATATGAAGGCGAAGCGCCACTGGTTTTGTTTTTATTTTTAAAACGTGTTTTGGCAGAGGCGAGATTGGTGCTCGTCCTCTGCCAGGACTAATTTAAAAACCTCGTGCAGAAGGTGACCATCTCCTGAGTTTAATTAAGTGATTAATTTGTTGCTAATTGGGAGATGGTCACCTCCATAAAAGCCTGCAGCTCTCTGCACTCGGGGTGGGTTATTTGGAGGAGTGTTGTGTGTGAGAGAGAGAGACAGGAGAAGAAAAGCAAAGCTAAACAAAATGAAACCAAAAGCAAAAACAAAACTGCTGGAAGCTCCAGACCATATTTGTTTATTTGGATTTTGTGTGCGAGAACTGTTTTTGTTTAAACTTTTATTTTCGCTCTGTGAGCAAGTCTTTCTGTTAAAACCTTTTATTTATTTTTTTGATTTAATAAACGACGCACACCGCCAGCAATAACATTCGCCTGCATGTTTTCCCTTCCTGCATTTGGCCTGACGTCACTGCTCAGCCAGCCTGCCACACCCCTATATATTGCTTCTGCAGTAACTGTGGGTCTGTAGCAGGGCAGTAGAAAGCCCTGCACATGAAAAGTGGGCAGGGCAAAGCCCTGCTGTTTAAATAGATTGTTTATTTAGTTATAGATGGGGTACCCCTCCGCCCCTGTGCAGTTTATTGTTTTGTATTTGTTTTGTTGTAGTTGTTGTAATTATTATTATGATTATTGTTGTATTATTATTATCGTTATGGTTTATAAATATAGCGGCAGAGCCGTGTTTTGTTATTGTTTTGTCTAGCAATGCAGATGGGAAGCCCCATCCACATTAAAAACCTCGTGCAGAACGTGACCATCTCCAGAGTTAATTAATTGTTTAAATTGTTGCTAATCAGGAGATGGTCACCTGTATATAAGCCTGCAGTGGGTGTTCAACAGGAGGAACGAGGGTGAGCAAGGAGCGAGAAAAATTTAAAAACAAAACTAAAACCTATAGGTTCCAGGAAGGCTGCTGCCCAGCCGGCCCTCAGGGTTGAGTTTTTGTGTTCGTGATTTTGTTGTTGTTTAAATATTTATTTTTGCTCTGTGAGCAGTGTTTTTGTTAAAACTTTTATTTTATTTTGGTAGTATTTAAATAAACGGCACGCAGCGTCTTTTGAACTGCAGTACTGCCTGGGTGTGTTTGGTTCCTGCATCTGGCCTGACGTCACCACAACGCCATTCCTGTCACAGGGTCACAGACATGCTCCGTTCCCAACCCTGTATACGTACTGAACAGTGAACAAGGTTACTACACCGAATTGTACCGTACCAAGTGTACCACCAAACTGGACCTTACCGAAGGTACTGGACCGAGTATACCACCACCGAGTGGTGAACCACCACCGGGTGTACCACCCACTGAACCATGCCTTGCAAGGTACTGTACAGCACAGCACTAGTGCTCAGGCACCGTGCGGCTGTGAACCGATCGGTTCATCTCAGTTCATTTTACTGTCTGCTTGGTTCCACCTCGGTTCATCACCATTCAGATTCGGTTCAAAGGTGGTATTGTGGTACAAAACAGTGATACCATCCCTGGTCCAGGACCAGCAGACTGGTCTGAGTCTCGACTTGCGCTGTACAGCGGCGTTGCTGCTTGTGTTGTCTGAGACAGCAATTTTTGTTACAAGTACTGTATACTGCACCAGCCCTATCACAGTACGTACTTTATACAGGAGCTGCAGACTCCAGCCCTGTTACACAGCGGCGTTGCTGCTTCAGCAGGCGCATCCAGCCTGGACTGAGACGTTGCCTAGAATGGCAGAGGGGGTGCATGGGATGTGTAACTCCCACTGCGCACTAATGTACCTACCCTGTGCTACAGGCACCGAATCGGTACCAAACACAAGCTGAGGCAGCAACTGTACATTTTTACTGTACATTGCTTGCTATTTTATTATTATCCAGGGTAACTTACAATTGTTACAAGATATCACATTATTTTTACATACAATTACATTATTTTTACATACAATTACCCATTTATACAGTTGGGTTTTTACTGGAGCAATCTAGGTAAAGTACCTTGCTCAAGGGTACAGCAGCAGTCTGCCCCCACCTGGGATTGAACCCACGACCCTCCGGTCAAGGGTCCAGAGCCCTAACCACTACTCCACACTGCTGCCTATTTACATAATGCCTGGGTTTTATCCCTGTGACACATGCAAAGCCAACCTGCCTGTCTAGTACCAACTGGCCTTGTTGACAGTCCAGTTACTGTCTTTAGCAAACCGCTTTCCTGCAAGTTTTGTTTGCATTTCTCCAAGGCGTTCTGCGTCTCTAGGTGCTGGCGTCCCCGTCTGAGGACGTGGAGTCAGATAGCGCATCCCCTGTGGTTAAGCTCTCCCTGTAACAGCGGAGCTTATGCCATTGATCAGTCCAGCCAGACCGGACTGCAGCCAGACCGCCTCCCGACGCAGAGGCAAGAGCCTCAGGCCAAGTCACAAGGTGAGCAGCGGCCCTAGGGGTTTGCTGCCACAGGTCCAGGGCCCCTTCTCTGTGAGCCATCTAGAGTATTGCCGTCAGTGCACCACAGACATCTGGAGGATTACTGCCGTTCAGACCTGCTACTCACTGCAGTTCAAGCATGGTCCCCCTCCCTTTTGGGTTGTGACTGCAGCATCAGTCACAGACCCACAGGACACCACTGTGGTGTCTCAGGAGGTAGCAGCTCTGCTGCAAACATGTTCTATTCATATGGTACACCCCCTCCAGCTGGAAAACAGGTTCTACTTGATGCCCAAGCAGGATGGTAGCCTCAGACCAATCCTCAACCTCAGGCAGGTCAACCTGTTCTGAGCAGAAGGAGGTTCAAAATGTGATGATGCAACAGCTGTTGCAGTCATTCAGGCCAGGCAATTGGTTCACCATGGTGGACCTCAAAGATGCCTATTTCCGTATCGGCCATATAAAAACCGGCGCACTTAAGTACCTGTGGTTCACCTTCAGGGAACAGTGTACGAGTTCAGGGTCTTGTCTTTTGGCCTCTCTCTAGCTCCCCATGCCTTTTTGAAGTGCACAGAGGCTATTCTGACCCCACTGAGACTCAGAGGCATCACAGTCCTCAATTACCTGGACGACTGGTTTGTTGTGTTCAGTCTCCAGTACAGGCAGAGGCCCAGGAGCAACTCGCCACAGACCACCTTCATCGGTTGGGCCTGTTGGTGGACAGCCTCCTATTTGGGAGTGTGCCTGGACTCCAGGTCCATGCTGTACACTCTGTCGGACGACAGGGTGCAGAGAATGGCTGCTTGTCTGAAGCTTTTCAATGCCCTCTCCAAGCCTGGCTCAACAGCAGGTTTTTTCAGCACACATTGAACAGTGGCCGCTTGGTGACAGTGTCTCGTCACTGAAGCCGTTTTCTTGGTGGACACAGCCTGCCCATCTGCACTTAGGCAGCATCACCAGAGGGAGGCATCACCACAGATGAGTCCAGCCTCGGCTGGGGCGCTGTATGGAATGGCAGGGGAGAACAAAGGGAGTGGAACCCCCCGTGACAGGGTCTCCATATCAATATTTTGGAGCTGCAGGCAGTGTTTCTAGCCTTGCAGAATTTTTACAGGAGGTTCAAGGGAGACACGTGATTGTCTGGACAGACAATGCTATGGTGGTGCTTTATATAAACCACCAGGGCAGGCTCAGGTCCCCCAGTCTCCATCGAGCAGCCCGCAAGCTGTTGCTCTGGGCGCACGATCACCTCCTCTCCCTGTGACCAGTACACATGCCTCTCAAGGGGAGTTCCTAGTGCCTCAGAATGGAGGCTTTACCCAGACGTGGTTAGCCTCATTTGACAACGATTCGGGAGAACAGAGACAGACATCTTTGCCTACCAGGAATCGACCCATTGTTCCTGCTGGTTCTCCATAACAGGAGCCGGGGACCCACTGGTGATAGATGCCTTTGTACACCAGTGGCCGACGCAGAAGCTCTATACCTTCCCACCGCTCGCCATTCTCCTGCTGTGTCTGGAGAAAATCAGACAGGACCGGGCCAGGGTGCTATGAATAACTCCTTACTGGCCCAGGAGACTATGGTTTTCCGTTCTGATGCAGCTCCTGAGCAGCCAGATGTGGAGCCTGCCTGACGTCACAACCTGCGGGTTTGGATCTGGCCCCTGAACGGCAACATTTGAGCCGTCTGGGGCTTTCCGACAGGGTTATTGACACGCTGCAGAATACCAGAGCAGCGTCCACACGTTCCCTGTATGGGTACAAGTGAGCCGTTTTCAGACGTGGTGCTTGCCTAAGGGCTTTGACCCCACGACCTGTCCCATGGCAGGTATACTGCAATTTTTGAATACAGGAATCCCCCTCTACATTAAAGGTCTAATTGGCAGCTATTTCAGCTTGCAATATCAAAATTGATTCAGTCTCCCCAGGAGCTCAGCTTTCATTTTAGTAGTGGTTAGGTGGCTTTGGCTGCCTAAACGTGGTGCTAGGTTCACTCTTGAAGCCTCTGTTTGAGCCCACATATTCAGCTAATCTCAAATGTTATCGCTCAAGCGAGTGTTTGTTTGCTATCACCTTCGCAAATCGGTTGAGCGAGATGCAGGGTTTCTCCTTAGTGAGAACCTGCTTAATTTTTACAGAGGCCAGGACAAGGGTTACACTCCGTACCGATCCTGCCTTTTGACGAATGCTATCTCAGCATTCCATGTCAACTAGTCTGTGGATTTGGAGGTTCTTTCCACCTCCTTCCAGTCTGACAGGGAGCTGCAGCTCCATACACTCTGCCCAGTGTGGGTCTGGTGTGCTATGTTGACAGCACAAAAAGTTGGAGGCAGTCTGGGCGATGTGTTGTCTGCGCTGGGACATAGTCCCATGGTCAAGCCCTGTCTAGGTAGAGGTTAACAGACACATGCAGAACTGCCTATGAGCTGGTCAACTTGCCCCTCCAGAAAAGCTCACTGTACATTGCAACTTTGTGGGTTTTATTCCAGGGTGCATCGGTCAATGACATTTGCAGTGCAGCAGTGTGGGCCACTCCCCATATCTTTACTAGGTTCTACAGACTTAGGTCGTGGATCCACAAAAAAACCTGGCTTGGAACTAACATATTAAGGGCGACTTCTGGGTCAACCCTTACAAATATACTACATTTGAATGATGTAAGGATCAGTCACATAAAGAGTTTCTGTATGAGACTCTTTTGCTCTGCTAAACCACAAGACGATGGTTCCATTTGAACTTTTGCTATGTAACAAAATCATTGAATAATCACCCTGTTTTTGGTAATGCAGGTTAATGCTTTTTCTGCAAACTATCTCGGCAGTGATCCTTCTGCTGTAAAAAGTACTGCTTTGATTTTTATCATTAAGCTTCTGAACAGCTGCAGTGGTGTCAGGTGTCTGGTCAATGAGCTGTTCTCACTAAAGATCCCAGGCAGTTCTGTTTCTGGCTATGGATTTCGTGGCTGTACAAAAAAAATACCCAGAATTATTTTGTGGTCATTCCAGTAGCTCCAGTAATAGTAGTACATTTTCAGTTTTCAGTTATTTAGTAGGTATAGAGGGCAGTAAATGATTCCAGATCATTATTTCTGAATTGTTCTTACGAGGAATAAACCCTGTAATATATGGATTTATGCTGTGTCATTTGTAACTGTCATAAATAAACATATACTTCATTTGTAGCTTCTATGCTCTGTCCACATAACTGAGCATGTGTGTCCTGATGGTTCAATGCATATTGGTCAAGATAGAATTTCCTTTGCAACTGTATGTCGGAAATAAGACATCAAAAGGTAATTACTGGGTCATCTCCAAGGCGATAAACAACAACCAGCCCGATGCATATTTTTGGCGCTATAATGATAAGGTTTTGGAAGTAATGTCAACCCTAATGTTATTTGGCTATCAGATGTAGATCAACTGTAGGAGAAAGATGGGTGGGGCTGAAGGGATGTAATGTACTTTGTACATGTTTACAAGTCACCAAGCTGGGATATTATTTAGTTGATATTCCTTAGCTTTTGGAACATGCTTCACCATCTTATTTGATTGTTTTACCAAGAAATAACACCAATATGGAGCATACTGTGACTTAAAAGGCCCTGGTAACAGCAGTAAGAGTCAAGATACAGGCTCAGTGAATAGTCAATAAATGTACAGTATGATGTTGTTACTGTTACAGAGATCAGTGGAACACTAGGGTGTAATACCTAATATTGAACTCAAGCTTGGTTGAAACAGCATAGTGTTATATGATTTGGTTAAACAGGCAGGTTTGTATTGTGTCAGTGTGGTGGAAGGAAAGGGGGGTTTCTATTATAACTGAGCATGGGTAAAACTGAAAATAGGCAATATCCACACCTGCTAATCAGCAGAACTGGACCAAATGAATATATAGTCCTGTTTGTCATAGACGCCACTGCTCAATGTAACACTGATCAACCAATAAAGTGAATGGAATTGTGTAGCATTGCAGAATACAGACATTTAGTTAATAGTAAATTTTAACCTATTAAGTGTGGTTCGGGGGGTGGAACTAGGCCTCCTGCGCCCTATCATCATCTTCCATCAGTTAAATATTGTCTGTTTAACCCTTAGCCACCTACATGTAGTTGTCTTGCATTTTTTCGTTTCATGTATCACTACAGACCCACATCAAAATCGATTATTTTGAAAAACTCACCAGCAGCAATTTTCTTTCTAGAATCAGGAAATCTCTAATGATGGCGTCCCCTCTATCCAAATCCAGCAGATGAAATGGCTAAAGAAATCTGCCCAGTATCCTGTTTTATCCTACCAACTTTGACTCCGCTCAACGCTGACCTTCCACATCAGCTGCCGCGATGATACAGTACTCAATCATGCAGCTACCGTATCCAGTATTCTGACCCCTAGAGAAATCTTCCTTGGCATGCATTTCCAGCGCGTCTTTTTTAAGATTGACACGTTCACAGAATCCTGAAAGCTCTGTTCGTAAAAGGTATTTTTTTTCCTGTTGCAATCCAGTACTCCCCCAGCTGGTTCAAGCCGCCGACATTTTTACTCTCAGACTGCGTTACAAGATCGAGTAGCGCAGACTGTCTTTCTCCCCTTTTATAACATCTAAAGACAGCAAGCATTAATTCAGCTCTCAACGATGCCCTTCGGTGCACAATTGCCTGGAATCACTCATTATCAGCATTACCAATTCCCGTCTCTCCATGCCCATATCGGCAGTAGATCTGTCAATCATCACGTTGCACTGTTTCCATACAATCTCCTGGCTGCAGCGATCCATTGCTACTTTCTTTCAGTAACTGAGACACAATATCATAATGGGTAGGACATTAATTTGATTCAATTCTCATTCAACACAGGATCCCCAGCTTGTTTTGAAAAAATGTTACTTGTGGTGAAATTGTCCTGGTTTCATGCTTTGCAACGCATTCTTGCAGTTTACCCTCTCACTTCATGAAGTGGACTCATGCATGTTTAATCGTAACCACTAGAGGGTAGTATGACACCACAAGGTGTGTGTTTAAGCTATCCATATCATTGTGTAAGAAAGCCCTATATTTTCTAATCCAATAATTTAATTATCTGGAGGTTGGTTTGACATTTTTACTTTAAGAGGCTAATAATTAATGTGTGGAACTCCCAGAAGACATAGAAGAACTATTAATATAATTTAAAGCAGCCTCTTACCACACAATGGATAATGCATTCATGGACTGTTCCCAATCAGATTAACAGGTTTTGCAGCAAATCTACGTCTTGCAGCAACCTCAGAGCAAACGCCTGCAGGGATACGATCCACCGCACACTTTGTATCGATCTGCCCTAAAAAAGCCTCAACATTTATATAATTTATCTCTCTTCAGCCCTCTCGACCGGACCTCTTTGTCATTGGTCATGCAACTTCTCTGTCGTCTAATACAGATTTCAGTTTCTAATCCTTTATTATTCAAGACACCACTGCCCCGGTACTCACAACTCACAACAACATGGCTGATGCATTAGCTCAGATACAGATATCCAGATTCCATCATAAAGTCTGCAGCTCATCCAAAGCCTCTGGAAGCTCTGCAATCAAATCATCTATTCAATCTCTCCTTTGTAATCTCCTGGATTCAGCCCAGGATACATGACTCTCACCCTTCAACTAGATCATTCTACACCACCAACTGGAGCACTTTTCTCAACAAACTAAAATGGATTTCCTCAACCCCTTTCAATCAAGATTAGATTCTCAGTTTTTATTGTTCATACCAAGGACTTTTTCACTATGAAAGCCTACTTATCTGGAATCCAACATCAGTATTATGTGATATCCGTTCCTTCAACACTACACTCCATTCCAGCTGTTGGTCTTCTCCTGCATGGGATCTTTAAGAGCCATTCATTTACCTCTCCTTGTTTGCCATTTTTACTGTTCTCAAATACTGGAAATTATCTGTTTAGCCACTGCAATTTCTAGGAATCATACTGGCACTGAATGTTTTAAGCAAGCCCTCTGTTTCTAAACTCGACTATATTCGTTCCCCTATTCAGAACTTTCAGATCAAGGAACACGCACCGCTCTCGTTGGACCATTTTCATTTGTAATTCGTATTTTCCCCAAGGTCGGACATTTATATCTCGATTACTTGCTCTTTCATCAACAGCAAAAAACTTGGATTCCTACATTCATATTTCATCAGAAGCTAGAAAAGAAAAATGTGGTCGGCTCTCATTCAGCATTGGAACGGCCTGCCTATATTCTATGATGATTACATTTCAGCACCTCACGACCTGGTTTTATTTACGAATGCTTCATTTAAGAGATTTGGAGGTTTTTTAACAATCAGTGGTTTTCTAGTACTTGCTCACTAGAAACCGAAAACCTATCACAGCATCTAAAATCCTCAGCTCTTCTTCAAATATAACCAACAGTCGCAGCAGCACATATATTTTTCTTGTGCAAAAACAAATCTACAGTTCATATTATCATTAAAGGCAGTTCCAGTTTACCAGTTGGATTTCAGTATCAAATCATTTTCTAATCCAAGCACGCCATCTACCGGGCATTTATAAAAATGCAGCTGTCGCGCTTTCTCGTTTACAGATTTCCAGATTTTAGTCTGGTCCCTACAGCTCTGCCAACTACAGCAGTGACATCCCAGTTCAGCCAGCTAATTTTCAACTGAACCTAACTATCAGCGGATTACTCAATATACCACAAGCATACATGGCTGCAGCACTTGCTACTTTCATCACCCCTCTTATTTCACAGGGTGGACCACCTATTGATTTTCTGTTCCCAAAGCAGGATTAATCCTACTCCATTTAACCAGGACTGGATCATGGCTTTCATAGTTCATGCAAAGGACTTTCTACATCTGGCATCAGCTAACCAGCGTCTGAAGCAAGATAGGTAATTGATCCTGCTCCTAGTAATTTTTGAATTAACTATTTAAGTATCATTATTTGGTGTTTCTATTTGGGGAGAAGTGTGTGATTTTATCCCAGGCAGTGTGCTTATTTGAGTAATAAATTTGCAATTTGTAAATTGTATCAGGGAGGGTGGTTTAACTTGAATAGAGCAGTTTGCATTTGAATTGGTCTCCACACAGCTCCTGTAGTTGTGTGATCCCATTAAAGTGTGTGAAACTATTGTCTCCAGAGCAGTTAGCAGCTAGTTCCCTTGCTAAGTGAAGGGAGTTATTTAAGGGTGGGCATCTAGTAATTAGTTCAGTCTACAGGTAACCAGGGACAGTGGCAGATAGATAAGTTCCTGCTTCAAGTAATTTTAACTAACTACATTTAGTGACATTGTAAGGTGGTGTTTGAATTGGCTGAGTTAGTCTGTGATTACTACCAGGTGAGTGGCTAAATTGATTAGCAGTTGATTTTGCTATTTGATTGGTTTCCACACAGTTTAGTTGGTTCTTTTGCCAAGCAGGTGTAACATTTAATCAAGCAGCTTATCTCGGCGCCAGCAAGAAGCGCCAGCAAACAGAAGAGCCTCAACAAAAGAGCCGGGAGTCCAGCATGGGGAGGCCTGCGCTGAGACACTGTTGGAATAGATCCGAACCTAACAGCGCTCTGGAAGAAGCCATCTACTAGTCAGGTCTGTACCCTCCACCCCACTGCTCCCACTGTGCCTATTTGTCTTGCCTGTCCTGCTATGACTGTCTCTCACATCCCTGTTCTGTCCTCTCACCCTCGTCCTCTGCCCTCTCTCCCCTGCTGCTCCTCCAGCCCCTCTAACCTCATCCCTCTGCCTCTCCCCTCTCCCGCACACTCTCTGGTGCACTCTGGAACTGTCACTCTTCTGCTAACAAAGCTGATTTCATCTCTGCCTTTGCCTCCCACCTCTCGCTCGATTTCCTTGCTCTCACTGAAACCTGGCTGTCCCCTGATAACACTGTTACTCCTGCTGCCCTGTCCTCTCTCTACGTCCTGTCCCATACCCTCGTCTCACTGGGCCGGGGAGGTGGGACGGGTCTTCTCCTCTCCCTCCTTACTCTTTTCTGTCCCCTCCGATCTCTCCTCACTCTCTGTCAATACCTTTGAATTTCATGCAGTCCAACTAACCTCTCCCTGTCAACTCCTGCTCATTGTTCTGTATCGCCCCCCTGGGCCTCTCACTCACTTTCTGGATGAACTCGACTATCTACTCTCCTCCCTCCCCTCTCTGTCTACCCCGACTGTCCTGTTGGGTGACTTCAACATCCATCTCTCCAACCCCAGCCACTCTGCTGGATTCCTCCCTCTCCTCCACTCCTTCGACTTCTGTCTCTCTCCGTCCCCTCCTACCCACAAAGCTGGCCGTCAACTGGACCTCACCTTCTCCAGGGCCTGCTGCCCCTCCACCCTCTCTGTCACCCCCCTGGACCTCTCTCATCACTATTTCATCTATTTTTCTCTGTCTCTCCCCCCTCTCCCTGCTCCTCCTACCCCCACTGTCACCTCTCGCCGTAACCTCCGATCTCTCTCCCCCTCTGTCCTTGCCTCCACTGCTCTCTCTCACCTCCCTCCTATCGACTCCTTTTCACAACTCTCCGTAGACTCTGCTACCTCCACCCTCTTCTCCTCACTCACCTCCTCCCTTGACTCCCTCTGTCTCCTCACCTCCCGACCTGCTCGCCCCTCCCTCCCCATCCCTGGCTCTCCTCGGCTCCGCTCGGCAAGAATCGCACTGATCTGCTGAAAAAAAATGGAAGAGAACCAAACTCCCTGCTGCCCTAGACCTTTACCGCACTCTCCTCTCCTTCTCCTCCTCTCTCTCCTCTGCTAAATGTGCTTATTTCCAATCTGTAATCCAAGCCTCCACTAACAACCCACGTAAACTATTCTCTACCTTCTCCTCCCTCCTAAACCCTCCCCCTCCTCCTCCCTCCTCCCTCCTCTATCTCCCCTGATAACCCGCCTCCTTCTTCTCTTCTAAAATCTCAGATATCCGCAAACTCTTTAACACCTCTCCCTCCCCCGCACCCCCTCCTGCTCCAACCCCTACACCCACTACATCCCCTACTAACTCGCCCCTCCTTCTCCACCTTCTTGCCCCTCTCAGACTCTGACCTCTCCTCCCTGCTCCAGGGTCACAAACCCACCACGTGTGCCTTGGACCCCCCCCACTCACCTCTTTCAAGCTGCTGCTCCTGCTCTACTCCCCTTCATCTCCTCCCTCCTCAACACCTCTCTACTTTCTGGTATCTTTCCCTCTGCCTTCAAAAAAGCCTCCATCACTCCCCTCCTCAAAAACCTACCCTCGACCCCACCTCCCTCCAGAGCTACCGTCCTGTCTCCTCCTACCCTTCCTCTCCAAAACCCTCGAGCGGACTGTACACCGCCAGCTCTCTGCTTTCCTGTCCAACCACTCTCTGCTTGACCCTCCAATCTGGCTTCCGCTCTGCTCACTCCACTGAAACCGCCCTCCTGTCTGTCACCAACTCACTAAAGTCTGCCCGAGCTGCCTCTCTCCTCTGTCCATATTCTCCTCGACCTCTCTGCTGCCTTTGACACTGTTGATCACTCTATTCTACTATCATCACTCGCTGACCTGGGGATCTCTGGCACTGCTCTGGCCTGGTTCTCCTCCTACCTCTCCAACCGCACTTACCAGGTAACCTGGCGTGGAGCAACCTCCACACCTCACCCTCTCTTAACTGGAGTCCCTCAAGGGTCAGTCTTGGGTCCTCTCCTATTCTCTCTCTACACCCGCTCCCTGGGCCCCCTCATCGCATCCTATGGTTTCTCATACCATTTCTATGCTGATGATGCTCTTTTCCTCTATTTCCCCACCTCTGACTCCACCATCTCCTCCCGTATCTCTACCTGTCTGTCTGCTATTTCCTCCTGGATGCACTCGCATCACCTCAAACTCAACCTCTCTAAATCTGACCTCCTTTTCTTTCCCTCCTCCTCCCCCTCCTCTGATCTCTCTATCTCTGTTCCTCTGGAATCTACCACACTATTTCCCTCTTCCTCCGCTAAGAACCTCGGAGTCACCCTGGACCCCTGCCTCTCTTATTCCAAGCACATCTCCACTCTGGCACGCACTTGCCGATTCTTCCTGAGCAACATCCGAAGAATCCGACCCTTCCTCACCAACTACGCTACCCAGCTCCTGGTCCAGGCCCTGGTACTCTCCCGCCTAGACTACTGCAACTCCCTCCTGGCTGGCCTCCCTGCGTCCGCCACCCGTCCGCTCCAGCTCATCCAGAACTCTGCTGCCCACCTGGTGTTCTCTCTGCCTCGCTTCGCCCACGCTACTCCACTACTCCACTCACTCCACTGGCTCCCGATCACCGCTCGCATCCAGTTCAAGACTCTTGTACTAGCCTACAGATGCCTTGACCAGACTGCACCCAGCTACCTCCAGACCCTCATCTCTCCCTACACCCCCCACTCGACCTCTCCACTCCGCCTACACTAGAAGACTGGCTCTACCTCCGCCACGCCCCCTGCCTCCAGAGCCCGCTCCTTCTCCACCCTGCTCCGCAGTGGTGGAATGACCTTCCTACAGATGTCAGGACTGCCCAGTCCCTGACCACATTCCGTGCCTCCTTAAGACTCACCTCTTCAAACAGCACCTGTAGAACTCCTCTGTTTGTATCCTGGGACACTATCACCCTTCATTTAAATGTGCTTTATTTTGCTCTTATCTGCCCCCTATTTTACTGCATTTAATCCTATACTTCAGAATACTGTAATCTGCCAAGTGTTTAACCTGTAGTATTTTGTATTTAATCATATCCTGATGTAACTATCACTATTATCTGCTGTATTATTGAATTGTGGTTTGTCACACTTGTACTTTGCTTGAACAAAAGTTATTGTATTTCTTGCTCTTATTGTATTACTTGTATTGTAACACTTAATGTATTTGCTTACGATTGTAAGTCGCCCTGGATAAGGGCGTCTGCTAAGAAATAAATAATAATAATAATAATCAGCTACTATCAAATCCTATTTGTTAGGAATTCAGAATTGGGGGACCCACTTCAGCAGCAGGAGCAAAGATTAACCAGAATCTAATCCAAAATATGGGACGCTGGACCTCATCAGCAGTCAAAGTTTACATTCGTTCTTCACTAGACGAAATAGTATTTGCCCATCAGTCCATTGCTAGTATGTCCGGAGTGGGGACGACCTATCCGCCTGGGCTAGCAAAAGTTTCCTCCTAAAAAAATAAAACAAAAAAAAATTAAAGGTTTTTTTTCCTTTCCACTGTGCGGAGGGTTGTCACATAGACAGTAGGGTACAGTTACTAACCCGTGTCACGTTAAGCGTTTTCTTTCTTTTTGTGTTAAATGTTTTGTCTTTTTCTTCTTTTATATCTGCATTGGCGGTTCTCCTTTTTTTCTTCTCGTAAATGTCTTCAACGGGGAGCCGGGGGTCCATTCTTTGGGGGGTTAGTGATTCCACTTTCTCCAACCCTTTGTTGAGCATCGCTTCATTTACCTCATAGAGGAGGGTTCTCCATGAGTCAGAGGGGACCCCCGGCCAAACCCCTCCTTTAGCATGCATGATCCCTTGTCTTCTTCTCTTTCAGGTTCTGATGCCTCTATTTATGTGAGGGCCCCAAGCGGTGGAACCCCTCTTGTTTGTCAGGTCACCTCAAAGATGGTGACTCCTCTCCCGTTTGTCGGGTCTCCTCAGCGATGGAACCTCCCTTCTATAATTTTGGGCTTCTGAAGAGGAGGAACACCCCGCTCAATATGTTCTAACAACTACTAACTTCATGTTTTCTTTCCGGTTCGCGAGCCTCTTTGTATGTCGGGTCACCAAAAAGACGGTGGCCCCACTCCTGTTTGTCGGGTCTCCTCAGTGACGGAACCCCCCTACTGCATATGTTGGGCCATTGAAGAGTCGGAACCTCTTTTATGTGTTAATATTACTAATCAATGTTTTTTTCTTTCTGGTTTGCGAGCTTCTTCGTATGTCGGGTCATCTCAGAGACGGTGGCCCCTCTTCGTATGTCACGTCATCTCAAAGACAGTGACCCCCTTCATGTTTGTCGGGTCTCCTCAATGATGGAACCCCCCTTTATATGCCTAGGGCCTTCGAAGGACGGAGCCTCTCTCCTTATGTTCTATATGTTACTAACCTGATGTCCTAAACATTACAGCAGGTGGCCTAGCTCCGCCCCGTGAATGCAGTGCAAAGTGAAACGCCTACATGTTTCTAGAAATGTAAAACAATAGCAGGGCCTTTATTTTTAAAGTTTATTATTTAAAAATTATCAGTGGAACATAACTGATAAGCATTATACTTGCACAAAATATGGAATTACAAACTTCTGGTTAACAACATTGTTGTATTTTCACATTTTATTCAGCCATTTTTATCCTAATTTAGTCAAAACATGTAAGAAAATATTGACATTAACTGTCAACCCTTTGTAGAATTGTTTGCTTAAAAAGCATCTTACAAAATATTCACAGTTGTATGTAAATGTTTAAATATTTTCAGCTATTTACAATAATAGATATTGATGTTTCAAAACACAGAAAAAGAGAAAACCTGTGACTTGTAAAGTCATGGATAATGGAGAGAGTAGACAGCAGTCATCATGAAGTTCATGTTTGGAATGTGTATGTTATGTTTAATGCAAAGAAGTGAGACAAAATTACTTAATTAATATACTGTATTTTGATACAAAATTAATGCTGGTTTTTCAGTGTACTAGTTTAAAAACAGGTGTGTCTGGCAGTAAATCGCATTTGAGTTATACATTGCAGGAAACTAAAAATGGTTGCATAATCTTTCTCTGTTGACACCCGTCAATACCATTTCACAAAGAAGAAAATAACAAAAATAACTATGAGCTCATTTTCCTGATGGAGTTGTGCTGGGTCCTTATGGATGAATTTCGGCAGACTATGCAACTTCTTCATTCTCCTCTTCAGCCTCAGCGGACAGTTCTTTTGCTCCCTCAGTCTGTGGCTGCTCTGTGGTCAGCTGTGTTCCCTGTGACTCTGAAGGGGTAGTGCCCACACTCAAAGGCTCAGCTATACGTGAATGGGATTGATGGGTTCCCCCTTTATAGTTCACTACTTCTTCACTGGAATCTTCAGATTTGGGTGCTGAGACTGGTGGTCTGCCTACCCCCGGTCGGCGTCTGCAGGGTGCTCTCATGCCACGACATTGCTGCTTGTCCAGGAAGGCTATGGTTTCATTGAAATGTGAGGCTGCCATGCACTTGGCACTTGCCTTGTCGCAGACACATTGCAACTTGTCGCAGGTGTTCTGGCCAGTACCTCAGTTAGAACAAACAGATTTAATTTTTATTTTTAACCAATACATTTGTGAAATATTTTTTTATTAGACCATTGAACCTGTAGCAAAACCTAGATATAGGTTTGCAAAAAAAATAGAAGCACTAATCAAAGGGCTTCTGGATTTGTGTAATTCAAAAGAGCAAGATGTGATATGGAATATCAATCACTTGGTTAAGAAAGGAGTACAGGGATAGAAACAGCAAGACAGTGTTTTTTGTGTCTATTAACTGCTAGCTTACTAGTATTTTAACGACATGCTATTTTTTTGTAAATGGTTATACATTATAACCCTACTGGATATTCTTAGCCAATCAAGCTCCGTGTACAGTGTTCATTATCCTACAGTTAGCAGGACTATTACCTTGAATCTCATTTTAAAACAGCAGCATACACTTCAAACAGCCTAAGAGATGCAGGCCAAAATATATCCAATCAAACACATACAAAAACAAATCATACACAAAGACATCTGTTTGGTTTTTTAATCGCATTGGTCATTACTTTGACCTTGTCTTGCTCGCCTTCGCCTCGGGTCTCCTAACTGCTGTTGAGGTCAGTTATCTAGCAGCTGATGACTGCTGTGTCAGATATTAATGTTTAAGCATAGTAATCTATTTATCTAACTAATATCGAACTATCTTTTAAAAAGCATTATTGTCTTTAAAGTACATGGTGCTAACAAAATAATTATAGGAAACCTTACCAAATATCTATTGCTATAATTTCATTCTCAGATTATCCTATATGAAAAACTTGCACATTATGATAAAGGTGAATAATTTTTTTTTTTTATGGTAATTTATAGTATTTGAATCTTTTGGAGGTAAATATTTATTCAATGCTCTTTGCAGATCTTTTAATGTGGTACATCCTGTCAACTCCCTGAAGTTACGTGAAGGAATTAGGTAGACTTTGAAAACACATTAATTGGGAGATGAGGTGCACTTTACCTTAAATGATAAATCCTAAAATTTTAACTAACCATAAAAAAATAATGAAACAATGTGTTAACATGTTAGTAAGCTAGTTACTAAAAATTAATAAACCAAAAAAGTGGCAATTAAAATGAAGTGTTAGAGCAATGTTTTAGTTGTAATTTGTATAGTTTGTACAACTGTTGTTTTTCAAGCAGGCCTTTAGTGAACACTGGCCTGTAATAAAACATAATAATGTCAACATGTTCAAGATAGCCTTCAGATTGAGACTGTGGCATTTAAACTATTATTCATGAACTTTTCAATAACATTTTAAACCTCTAAGAGCTAACCTTTGGGACCAGACAACATAACATGCTACTTTCTACACAGAATATTTTTTTTCAACAGCAGCAGTGTCATTTCATTTCTGGTGTGAGCATCAAGTTACGTCAGTTGCTTTTGAGATTCAAGCTAAATTTTAATGGCATGGCACACTGGCATAGCAATGCTATAATTGTACATAAAATCTCACTGATCCCAGTGGTTAAATTGGGATTTTAAAAGAGGTGGAACGGTCACGACTCGTGTAAGGTTGTTGACAGGAACAGAATTTTACTTTCAATCAGAAGACCAGGAACGGAATCCTGAAGAGGCAGAATGCCGTTCCGGACCGTTAAGCACCAATTTAACCCGATTGATCCGCTCATAGAAATGTTTTCATTTTAAGAATCCATCTCACTATAGTACTTACTGATACAATAAAGTTTATAGGATTTGTATTCTCTGTCACTGCTATTTGAAACTGTAATAACAAAGGCATCGAAAACATTTTTTTTTTCATTAAGCATAAATATTGTTTTCTAAACGTATTTTTATTTTGACTATTTTCAGACAATTTTCTTGTCACAACACTACCAGTTGCTGAAATCATAATGCAATTAACAACTTGATAAAACACATAACAAATCTGATCAGCTATTTTGGAGTATTAAACAAAATAGAAATCCCAAGTAAAATGTGGGTGAGTGGTGTTTTAAAATAAATATAACACAAATATACACAGTTCCAGTAAATAATATTTGTGAATACTTCATGAAAAACAAACTTACATGTAGCTTCTCGATTTTCACAAGTAATGTGGGCATTAAATCTCCGTGATGGCCTGCAACCAAACATTTGAATCTGCTCCAAGCAGCACTGATGGAAGAAACAGCATCTGTAAAGAAGACAAGACACATAACATTATATTATACAGTTGTAGAGTTGAGAATTGTAAATCCCATCATTACTGATGTAATAATAATCTATTTAGTTGCATGTAAGTTCTGTCATTTGAACCTGGATCAGTCTGGGGGAATAAATCTATTATTTCTAAAGAAGTGACTAAACAACAGAAACTCTAAGTCATTACCTGTCAAGGTCATCAACTGGGCGACCCCTTCCTTCCTGTCCACAGTAACAGCCGTACATTTCAAACTCATGAGGGCAACGTCCCGTCAAGCAGTGCAGCATCTCTCCCAGTCGTGGCATCTCACGATTTATTTTTCCATTACTGTTATACTGATTGAACGTGTTACTGCTGCATTCTGGGCACAATAGAAAAAGTAATGAGCACAGTATAGCAAGCAGTGTTACTATTCAATCATATAGGAGGCTGTGTGGTCCAGTGGTTAAAGAAAAGGGCTTGTAACCAGGAGGTTCCCGGTTCAAATCCCACCTCAGCCACTGACTCATTGTGTGACCCTGAGCAAGTCACTTAACCTCCTTGTGCTCCGTCTTTCGGGTGAGATGTAATTGTAAGTGACTCTGCAGCTGATGCATAGTTCACACACCCTAGTCTCTGTAAGTCGCCTTGGATAAAGGCGTCTGCTAAATAAACAAATAATAATAATGTTAAATGTAAGTATTTTGGGAAACCTAACATAATAAGTTTAAATGCAGTTTCTTTTCATTTAAATAAAACATTGATCTGTGGGAAATGCTATACCCACTATCAGTATAACACTAATGTGACATGTCTTGAATCACACAGTAATTAGTATTTATTTTAGAAATAAAACATAGCAACAGATTTACAGTGTAGTTCTCAGGTTTTTACCTTCAACCTCAGGCTCCAGCAGAAGATCAAACAGGCCTTCAGCCCCCAGCATTGAGAACGTAAAAAATGGCACTGCCTTTGACAGTCCTAATTAATTTGGGAAGAAATGTATCACAAAATGTAATGGGTAAGTGACTGTGAACTGCTACTGTTAAATGAAGGAAGTGATGTTTTGAAGTCACAAAGCACCTGAAACTATTCCTAAATCACTAGGAAATCATTTGCTGGAGTTTTTAAAAGGTTAAGATAAGTAAAATGTAATTTTTAAAAGAGCTTTCTACTCTTCCAATCCCACCACCACTGACATTCTTAATCACACAATTTTGAAATAATTTCTTAGTTATGATTTAGAATCAATAAATGAATACTACATCTAATCTGGTTATCTTCTAAAAACAATTTTCAAACAAAGTTTAAGTTTAAGTGTTTAGAACAAGGCCCATATGTTTGGTGTATCATCCCCATCTAAAAGTTTACCAGATTTGTTACAGTAACTTCACACTTTACCACGATTAAACCATGTTTTCTGTGCATTTACTGTGCTTCATGCTTTAGCACCCTTAACCGTTATTTAACAAGTGTGCTTCACCATGCTTCACTCCAATTTGTTTCCTGTTTTTAAATATTCAAGTCCCAGTGTTTTAATATTTCTATTAAAACACTTTGGGGTCTATTCAACTGATCTAAATGACAATGCATCTAATTACAGCCACTGTTTAAAACAATAATAAAAGGGCCCATGGTAATGCAAATAAAACATCCAATAGTGCATAATAGTCTTTTTTTCTGTAAACATTAATTAAATGATGGATACCTGTATCTGTCACTCTTTGGGTAAATTAAATAGATCCCTTTTATTAATTTTGTTCTTGTTTTTGCCTTAGCAGGCGTCTTACCTTCAGTCTCAGACTCCTGTGAGCTATCAGGTGCTTCTGTGCTAGGGTTCCTACCTTCTGTCTCAGCCTCCACTGAAATGTCAGCAGGTTTTGTTTGGGGGACTGTAACAGATGGGTTTTTACTTGGTTTTGGTGTTTGAGGACCTAGAGAAAGAGGAAATACCCATAAGCCACAGTGAGTAGATGAAAATAATCACATGATGCTTAGCTCAAATGTATTCTGCAGGGATTGGAACAAATAATAAACATTTTTTGGAGGGGTGCATAAACCTTCCTTGATGATTACTTCCTCTTTCTTGGAGTTGGAGTTGGAAATATTTGTTATCTAGAATGGATTTATAGAGTCATCACATTTGGAAGCAACTGCCTGCTATCAAAGCCCTGTATCAAAGTCTGTTGGATCTGCTGTCTTGCACATAATGACTGACGCTGACTGGCAACAGGGACATGTAGAGCTTTTATATTACTACAGAATACTGGTTTTGTTTAACAAACAGTCACTCATTTGAGGGGTGGCCCATATATTCCAGGACTTTCAAATCATTTTTGTCCAACCCATGTAGTTCTAAGTAGTAACGTAATATACAGTAACCAAACGCAAACCAAGATCTTATTGTGTCTTTACGTTGAGATGCATTGAATCCCAGGAATTAAGATTATTAAAAATATGTATTAAATTAACAAGGTCCTTACCTTCTGTTACAGACCCCGGGGAAAAATCAATGTGTCCAGTAGTAAGTCCAGTAGTAGTCCTTGTATTTTCTATCACCTCCACTGATTCAGTTGGTTCTATTTCAGGTAGGTCCGCCACTGTAACTGGCAGTCCTACACTTGTTCCTTCCATTTCCAGACCTAATTTGAACAAAAGATATATCAATGGACCAAAGTTAGTAGAAGACAAAGGGAAGCAATATATGTATTTGCTGTTTTTAATTTACATATCAATTTAAAATCATTATTTTTTAAAAAAATACATCTGGTACAGTACCATTTTAGATTAAAGAAAGCTCTGTATGCATGAGAATTAAATTGTCCCCACCATCCCAACACCTTCTTTACTACCATTAAACAAGCTGCTGCTTCCCTCAGTGAATAATGTTTTGACCCAAAGACAGTGAGATGAAATGACCAAGGATGTGAAAATACATGTTGCTATAAAATGTGCTTCTTTCAGAATTATATGAGATCTACAGCAATGGCCAGAATTTCAGGATTGAGACATCATTTAAAAAAAAAAAAAAAAAAAAAAAAAAACATATGAACATAATTTGGATCTTTTATTCAACACCATGTAATCAAAAAAAAAAAACTACAATATCACAAAGAAGCCATAATAGTAGTACAGTATTTCATGTTAGATTTCGAAATGTCACATTTTTCCATTTTTGTCAGTTTTTTCTTAAGTATATGAAAAATGTTAATATAGTTTTCTGTAGTAAAACTATAGCAGAATAACAAAATAGCAGGGCTTCTGTGCCAGTTTCTTTGGATCAGAAAAGCTCTCACATCTACACAAGAACCTGCCTGTTAGCTGCCCTCTCAAATTCACATTTTCAGCTGAGTAATTAACATTGTATAATTATTGTGCCAAAAAATAAGAAATACTATGCTAGTGTATAGTATGCAGTATTCAAAATACATGCAGGAAAGCAATGTGCCCTCTTTTCAAAATAGAAAAGGAAAACAACTTTTTCTCAGCAACTTACATTTACAAATGTATGATGTAGTTTTGTTGTCACCCCCAGATAAACCATGTGATATTTTTTATTTTTATTTTTAATCAAAAAAGTGACAAACATTAAAACTATATATGTTAATATAGCGTATACTGATGCCTCTTCTGTACATGCTGGATACTCATATTTAGTGGCGTTGGTCTCTTGAGTATTTGCATTAATGAATGCTGTGCAGAGATAATTACAGCAGTAATCAAGTGTTTAATATGACGCCTCATAAGGTCTACTTTAGCAGCCCATTATATCCAGACTTTGTCTTACAATAAGGGCCCAAGAACATACAGTACTTAAATTCAATTGAGTTAAGGAACTTTTAGTAGTTTCTTGAGGCTTCTGGTGAGAGATTGAACTGTGGGTTAAAAAACCCCTACAGTATGTGATTTGACTGGTTTGACTAAAAAGTGAAGACTTTGTATTGTATGTTTCTAACGGCTTGTTTCACAGACAGGCAGTCCAAGAGTATTGTTAATCAGAGCCTGCTTTACTGTATGTGTTCTACCCTGCCTGGAAAAGTCAATCCTAAATTGTTTATTTACCATTCAATCTCTGTCAGTTAATTCAAGGCAAGTTGTGACATTACATAAGGATATGGAATGCTTTCTTTTTTTTTTTTTTTTTTTAAAGGTAGGAATGGTTTAGGAAAGCCCAAGAATGTAAAATAGTGCTGCCTTTTAAAAAGCACATGTTCTGCATTGATTGATGATATTCTCTGTATCTTTCTAGAGTATTTTACCAAACTGTTTCAGAAAATATTTTAATTTGCAGCTTCTTACCAGGTCCAGCAGTTACCAGACCAGACACTTCAGTCGTCTCAGGGGGAGCTGTAAAACACAGAATACTGTAAGATGTGGAAATGCTTATTTACCCTAAAATATGTTTATTGTACCTACTGTATCGGATAAAGTGGGGTTATTAGAGACAGATTATCCATCCATCCATCATCATTAACCACTTACTCCTTTACAGGGTCGCAGTGAGCCGGAGCCTAACCCCGCATACACAGGGCGCAAGGCGAGACACACACTCACTCATACACCCACACAGAGGGCAATTTAGAGTGAGAGACAGATTATTATTATTATTATTATTATTATTATTATTATATATCTTGGTAGATGAATACATTGTATTATTTGGATTCAATCAGTTATTGTCTTCAGAAATCACTGATCAATTTGTCACATTAAAATTAGCAACTGTCACCATTAAAGACTTATGGCTGGATCTGTGTCTATTTATCACTATTATCTAAATGAGAGTTAAATAGAGACACTTGTCTAAAAAAGATAATAGAGGGCAGAATTACTTCAGGGCACACATGCAAGCTGACACAGTCTATTGTACACTGTAGTTACTATGTTGTTTTCTACAGAAAGCCTAACAGGGATAAGTTGGCAGTCTGTTTCTTATGTATGTATTGCATGTAACAGAATAAAAAAATAATCAATGGCTCAAATTTGTTATGCAATTTTCTTTTTAATGTTTTATTGTCTGGGGGGAGCAATGGCAGAGTTTGGTTTACAAAAGAGTCTGAAGCAGGTAAGCCTCATGACACAAACATGCAGATTTCAGTTATATATTTTTTACAATATAAAATTATTTTTCCTTGCTAATAGAGAACATACAAAAAGAATGTTATATTTGGTAAACCAGTCCAATATTGGTTACCTGTTGATGTAACTGGGCAGAAGGAACTATCCAGGTGCCTCATTGAGAAGTTGTACTGTGAACTTGCGATGCATTCAATTGCAGCCTTGTCACAGAGACAAAAAATCTGCTCACAGGTATCAGTGAAATCTATACAGAAGAAAGAAAAAATATTGTTAAAAGATATCTGACCTTGTAATTATTTAAACATGTAATACAATGCGAAACATGGTTTTGCTGTTTACCGTAAAATGACTTATGGCTTATATTAAACCAGTTTGGAACTCAACCTACAACCTACTGAGGTCAGATTCAGGGATCACAACTGAGCTGCAGGGTATCAGATATGTACAATCGCAGTACCACATTATGGTTGTCACTGCTCCCTTTATCCTCTCCTACTTCTGATTTTCATTTTATATATTAAGTAAATTAAATGAGATTGTATAATGTACTGGTGAGACTTCACTTAGAGTACTGTGTCCAATTCTGGCCACCACAGTACCAAAGAGACGTTATGGCTCTGTAGAGAGTCCAACAAACTACTGTAATTATAAGACTATTTTGTATTAAAATGTTTTTCAACAGTGGGATTCGATGCTATGGTTTTAGGGACCATAAACTATGGGTTTATTGATTGATCTAAACGGAGAGCTCAGCTCGTTGCTGAGATTTCAGTGATTTATCATCCCAGTCTGGAGGTATGTATGTCAGCTTGTATATTGCATTTATCATTTATATGTATAAAAATGTACAGTATTAATAGATTAACCTGTTTTGAGATTGTTATAATTTCTTAACAGATGAATAATGTACTGTTGACTATAGTAGGGAAGTACTGATGTAGCTATGTGGCCAGTGGCTACATTATATTTTATGTTATATTACATTTTTTGTGATACCGTGTTTCATTGGCGATTGCATGGTTTGATTTGAACTTGTGCAAAAAGTATTTCTTAACAGAAGTGCTAAAGCACTGGATTTTAACTCCATTCATAGACTATCATAAGGATCACAATTGCTGAAGCTACCCTTCAGTAGAAAACCATGTATATATTATATGTATGTACATGCATAATATGTTTATAAAAATATATGCAGTCAAAAATGTTTAGCAAATAATACTGAGTAGCATGAGATTTCTGTATTGCCTCAGAAGTTATAAATCTGCTGAGTATTGCCTGCTGTTTATACCAATAAATCAAACAACTTCCTCCAATGAGCAGCACACAAACCTACAAATAAATTCCAATACAGGCACTAAGCTGATTTTATAATAATATACCTAAGGCTTTTTACAATGGAAGGAACGGTAATACTAACCTACTAGCTCAATGGGAAAAATATGAACTGTTTAGTGTAAGAACTTTATGAATATTACGCATAAATTTCATATACTTGTATATGAAGTTACACTGTCGGTGAGGATAATAATAATAATACTACTACTACTACTACTACTACTAATAATAATAATAATAATAATAATAATAATAATAATAATAATAATAATAATAATAATAATAATAATAATAATAATAATAATAATAATAATAATAATAATAATAATAATAAACAGAAATGAACATTACCACAAGTGATATTTCCAAAAGGGCAGCTTGTATTTATTGAAATGTTCCCAGTCTCCAGTTTACAGTCCTTTTCAGCTGCATTCTTATAGCATCTTCGCTGGTTATAACAACAACTGTGAAAAAAATTATATGATTTGTGTTGTAGCAAATATTATGACCCATTTATAATTTCCCCATGACCCTATGTATCATATTTTCTGGAGAAAGGTGTCCAAATGATAGGTACCTGATTTTCTCCACTTTTTTTAACCAAATATGTTTTTGTGAACTACTGTATGTGGCTTTTGGTGTGAACAAAATATTGTATCTACTATATATATATATTAATTTATGGCTTTTAAAAATGGGTTCTGCAAAGTTTTCTGACTTTGAATAGACTCTCCAAAAATCTTGAGTAACACTTCCTTAACTTTTGTCTTCCCTTGTTCATTAAACACCCATACCCATTTTCAAACTCTGCTAATCCCACAATACAATGACCCAACCTGTCTTTCAGAGCTATTACCAGTAGCTTACATGTCTATGTCATCAAAAGGAACATCTTCTTCTTCATATCTGCAGGAACAGCCATAATCTTCAAGATCACTGGGGCAAAGTCCAGTCAAACACTTCAATTTGGTGATGAAATTAAAGAGAGCGGGGAAGTTGTTGAGCAGTGTCTGGAGCCACGTGAAGCGAACCCCAAGGCAATCTGTGAAGGAAGCACAGGTACTTCATTGTTAACATCATGAAAATTAGGTTTCCTAAACAAAGCAAATCCTTCCCTTCAGAGATCAAAGCTCATTATTTGATTATTTTTAAAACCACAGATTATAGTTCCGTAATTCAATACTTTAAAATAATTCATGGTTTCCAGTGATATTTCCTTATGTTTTTCTCCAATAACTCGGAGCTTCTGAGTCCCACTGAAATATTGGCTTTATTGCTGTGTTCAGAGTGGAGTTCAGAACTGAGCATTACAACCTTAACTGATATTATTCTGAATGTATTTTGTGTCACCATGACTACTAATTGTGTCCCTTTGCTTTAGGTGGAAAACCCTCTCTTGAAATCAAATTTTATAAATAAAATACATACTTACCAATCAGGGAGTTTGCATTTTTGTTTGTTTCACTCATTGAAGGAGAATTGCTTCCTAGAGCTAAGGGAAAGCAGAAAAAATCAAATAAATAAGTGTTAAGTATCTCTTAAGTATCAAATACCCTATACTGTCATATTACTACTCTATTGTCACAGCACCCAGGATAACTATAATGATCAAAATAAACTGTATTTTTCTCTGTCTCTTATTGTTCTTATTTATGTATGAATTGACCATCACAGCATATGTTGTCCTGTGAAACCCAAGACAAACAGCAAGCTACCTTTTAACCGGTTACAGAAGCCCAAAGCATTTCAGCTAATGTTGACCACCCACCATTAACAGTAGTAAATTGCAGTTGTTTGGTGTAGCCTCGTCATTGTGTCATGTCAATTTTTAATAAACAGTTACAGATCCCAATATAATTTCTACACTGGATCTGCTTATCATTACTTATCAGGAATGGAGGTCTACATATGTTTTTTGGCCAAGTCTATGGGATAACTGCCAAATGATATTAGCCTGTTTGTTTTATATTTACACAAAATGTTCAACAAAACCATATACGGTACTATACCATATTCGTTTGTTACACCATTAGCCTAAATACTGTACAATTGTTGCAGTTACCCACAGCCACTCAATACATGTATGTGCCCTGCATGGAATTGTTGAACAGTATGCATGATAGAGGTATCCTTCAGGTTTAATCTAATGAAAGATAGAACTGTGACCCATCAATAAAAAAGCAATTTTAACAATATAAGATATGAAGTACATAGTAAGATAATAAGGGTAAACACTAAATCATTTATTAAAGAATTCAGCGTGTTAAATTCAAGTGTGTCTTTACCTTACACTAATTTTCCATCTTACAAGTACAGTTAAAATGTGTTTACTTACCAAGATGAAAGGTAATTGACAGAAAAAACAACAGTGATAACTTCATGGTTTTTTTTTTCTGGAAATGTAAAATTAACAGTGATAAATTCAATATAATATACAATAACATAGTTATTTTAATATATATAGTTCAATACAGTATAATTTGAAACTACATTTAAATAAAATACCAAAGGATTCCCTCTCCTACTGACTGGCAAAATTATCATATATAGTCCTGTCTTTACAAGCTGATGTGCATGTTTTTAATTTTTTGTATACAGTATTACCAATGTTCCCCTATGTAGCCATGTACATATTTGTTCAACAACCAGTTCCCATGCCTCTGCTGGGTAGCATATGGGATCAGATACATTCAGCATGCTGATGTTATTATGACATGTCCCAATTAATATAACCTCAGAGAAATGTTTAATGAGCAATAGTTTTCTTACAGAACTAACATCTAGGCTGAGTCATCTGAGATTATTTTAGGGAATAAAACCCTAACCTTCCAGAGTAAATTAAGCCAAGCTAACTTGCCTATGAGTTTTTTGTTACTATGAATTTTGTAGTAGTTCCCTTTAATCAGGAAATGATACAAACACTCTATATGTAAATGTGTTACACCACACAATCTATTAAACCTTGTGTTTGTACCATCTAGATGTCAATGGGACAATATAGAGGAAAATGCTGCTTTTCCATTCTTGTCTGTACATCACGTGGGCTGACATTTTAAATAATGAAGATGAAAAAGAATGAACTTACCTTAAAGTCCATGCATACATGTAATATAGTTGAAAATAAGTTTAAAAGCTTTCCCTTCATCTAACATATATACTGACTTGGGTGCTTGCCAAGAACCATGTGACTGATTTAACAGATATGTAATTAAAAACTGATGAGACATCTGCAGCGTCTATGTCAGAGTTAACAATACAGCAATAGTATGCAAAGGAATCTATATTGAAAGCCTCCTGTTGTTGCCGTGTATCTATGCACTACTGCTTCACTTAACTGATTGTCCTGAATTTAGGAACAGCATGACTATAGGTTATTTGTGAAACTGATATCCCTGAGCTGGCCTAAATGTGACCTTGGTATTCATTTAATTGATGGTTTTTTTTTATCTCCTATTTCAATACAATTGTGTTTTGATCTAATGAGCTCACACAGACTTCATTATGTTATCATTTCAGTTAGATAAATCAACTCCTGATACAATAAATGTGTGTTTGTCTAAAAAATACTGGTTTTTTTGTGCTGCACATAACACATGTGAACTAGACCCATTAGTTCTATGCCACTATACTAGCAGACATTGTTGTGATATATACATATGATTGTTTAATTTTTCCAACAAACATAAAATAACAAATTAAACAATTAATGCCTTTTAGTATATTTTGCAATACTTTAGCCTCATAACAGTGTCATGCAGCAAATCAGGTCAGAACTGCTAATAAAAAGCATTGAGATGACTAAACATATTTTCTTTTTTTTTTTTTTTTCTTAGCAGACGCCCTTATCCAGGGCAACTTACAATCGTAAGCAAATACATTAAGTGTTACTTTTTTTTTTTTAAAGCAAATATATAATCAAAATTCAAAAATGATTCTTCTCATAGATGAGCTTTGTCGTATATGTTAACTCAGTTTGCTCACTCCTGCAATAACAGATGTTCATGTTTGCGATTTTGGTGCTAATGAAATGTTCTGGATTTCACTGGTGACCAAGGTGCTCTATATTTAGTGGGATATATATTATTGTGATGAAGGAGAGGTGCTGGTTCTTTGCGATACATCACCTTCATAAGACTCATTCCAGTGAACCTGGGTATATTAATGGAATCATCCCCAAGAACCAAATGTAATCAATATGCAATTTGACTAAATTAGATCCAGAATTGCTAATAGAGATGGGTTTGACTTCTTTCTAATGGTCCTATCTGTTTTTCTTGTCTAATTTAATTTAGTGACAGACTTGATCTTTAGGATAGCAATTCCTTTTTGCAATGCCGCTATCAAAAAAGTTTTTAAAAGTTTTTTTTTATGTATCACACCTTTATTAAGGCATCTGCTATAGTATGTTTAGGAATAGCCCCCCAGACTATGATTTACCTCTGACAAACAGGTTTAATCCAGATCACTAGTTTATCCAGAATTACAGAAGTGTATGGTAATGAATGGACAGCAAATATTATTTATATTCCCATCCAATAGGAATACTATAACTAGCCATCATTGATGTGCAACATGGGCATATGCATTTCTTTAATGTTTCAGTCCCACGGGTAAAACACGTATAGATATTGTAATCATTGATGAGGAATGTTAACTTTCTTTCATTCTATAACATAAAATGTTTTCAAGAGGCAACTACAGTACCATATGCTATTGAATATATTTTGTTTACAATATTAAGCATTATTGATAAAAAAATAAATAATGAAAATAATTGCTCTTCTAGTTTCCGAGCACAAGCAGTGGTTTCATACAGTAAATTACCTCAAAGTTATACCTACACCTTTTACTACAGGGTGTAAGGTTGTATACATCTTACCTCAAAATTCTTTCAAACTTAAAAAATCAGGAAAGGAAGAATGAAGCAAAACAACCGTATTCGAATTTCTCTTTGTTTCTGTTTCAAGGATCGTTTGACTTAATGTCTCTATAGAGCAAGAGAATTCCGTAGGTCATAAAGCAAGCTATATGTTCTTTAATGGAATAGAGTTGTGTATAATGTCATACTTATAACATTCAGTATGTTAATCAAAACAGAACATATAATTATGTAATATGCAGATACTAATATTGTAATGTCCTATTACAACATATTTTATTTCTTCAATTTGAAAATGTTAAAATGTTATCTTCTGCTGCTGCTGATAAAATCTGATCACATATATACATAAAGACAGATTTAATACAACAGTAAATAGAGACCTCACAAACAGTTTTTCAGAACCATTTTAATTTCATGCAATCCTAAATCAATACAGGGTCCTTTCATGAACTATTCAAAAATATGTAAAATATGTCGATCTCATGCTATACAAAAAGCGAATTAATTAATTTAGTAAATCATGTAGTGCTCACCTTGCTTGTTATAAATTATTGGTTATGAAAAAACTAGAATAAAAACATTAAATATTGCTGATTGAATTTTGTGTCACAGCTTGCTAAAGCAATTATTACTTTTAAATATAAAATATGTGTGGTTCTTACAGCCAATAATTTGACAGTTTTTGACAAAAAAACAAAAAAACAAACCAAAAAACAACACAGCACTCCAAGTAAGAGCTACAAAATAATTAACCTAAATAGTAATTTGATACTAAATGGCCCTGGTGTTTTTTCTACAGAAACAAAATCAGATATCTGTGTTGTATAATATACTTTTAAAATGCCTATACTTCTGTTTAAATCTCTATAACGTAATTCAATAACGCCTTTGAGGATTAAACACATGCAAAAGCAGGACAAACAGTGCTATCTTCCATGGGAGTTTTCCAAGTGTGTTGGTCAATGTTAACTCCTTTTCCAGTTGTGGATGTATTTGAAAGTTATGTGAATTTGCACATCCTTGCAAGGCACTTTTGTCTTAAAGCTGTAAAAAAAAAATATATATATATATTGAAGTATAAAAACAGCACAGACACTAGTTTGCTATTGCATATAACAATTTAATCAAAATATTTGAAAACTGTAATGTCAACTGGAACTGCAAACTCTGTTTGTATCCTGGGACACTATCACCCTTCATTTAAATGTGCTTTATTTTGCTCTTATCTGCCCCCTATTTTACTGCATTTAATCCTGTACTTCAGAATACTGTAATCTGCCAAGTGTTTAACCTGTAGTATTTTGTATTTAATCATATCCTGATGTAACTATCACTATTTAATCATATCCTGATGTAACTATCACTATTATCTGCTGTATTATTGAATTGTGTTTTGTCACACTTGTACTTTGCTTGAACAAAAGTTATTGTATTTCTTGCTCTTATTGTATTACTTGTATTGTAACACTTGAAATGTATTTGCTTACGATTGTAAGTCGCCCTGGACAAGGGCGTCTGCTAAGAAATAAATAATAAAAAGAGGAACATTTGTTTTTAATATTATTATTATTATTCATATTAGTAGTCGTAGTCGTAGTAGTCGTAGTATTAAAATACATAAACATACAAGATACAGCTTATTAATTTTATATTGGTTCTCAGTAACTCCTAAATGGCATCCTGTGGCTCAATGTAAATAGTTAGAACTATTAAAATCAAGCATTTATTGCAACCATATTATTTCCCAAACATTTCCCTCCAGCTAAAAACGATTTGGTCTGGTTTTACAAACCTCGATTACCACTAATCCTAGACTACCTTGCTTAAGATAACATTAGCTAGTCCAAAATTAGTGCAAATGAGGGTCTGTGAAACCAGTCATTTGAGTTTGGTCCTGAGAGCAGAAAGATGTATCAATTATGTGCAGAACACAAGAGCATACAAATGTATTTAATAAACAATGTCTTCAATTGAAGACATTGAGAAATATTTCTAGTTGAAATGTTTGCCACTGAATTTGTTATGTTTCTTTATTATTTCTAAATGTAATGAACAAAGCAGAGCAACATTATTGGGCATATCATAGTTTCTTGGATTGGTTTAGGAACAGCGCTCTGTGTAACTATAGACAAGGACCAATTAAGCATGTTGAAAGACATTAAGGTAAAAATTCTGTTGCTGATAAGAGCTATCATCCAACATTATGCACATCAACAAGAGCTATTTCATTTTTAAAGTTGACTCACATCAAATTAACAATGCTGACTTCTGATTGATTTATTGCACTTTATCATGACAATTCCATCTGTAATTTTACTACAAAAGGTACAATTGTCAACAATAATAAGAACAGGCTTTGTGCTTTTGACTGGATTTGGGTTGTGGTTTAGACAAGAAATGTCATTGTGATGTTCAGAGCACATAATACAGGTGGTGTACCTTTGACCAGTAGGCTGGACCTGACATGACAATGCTGCTAATTTCATGGACTTTTAAATATCTCTTATTTCTTGTCTTGATGCTTTGATTTTAAACACTCGGGTAGCCTATCAACAACCATTTCAGACATAGGTCACTGAAAGCATGTACTGAATGTACATTAATGCTAATGGTAAAAATTAGATAAATAAAAGCATAACAAAATGCAAATAATACTCACTTTGAGAAAAAGGGATTTGTTTGACCCTCTTGCAAACATCTTTTGTATACTTCAAATACCAAGAATGATAATCAGTACAGTACCTAAAAGTGATACAGAAAGTTAAAATTGAAGCATATACAGTATGTGTTCTAGCCAGGAAGGACTTCATTTGCAAGGTCAGATGCTACCAGAAATACAACTACAAAACATATAGATTCATGGTAGTATTGACTGGAGATGTGTTAAGTTATTACAACATTACTTCTTTATTTATGCTGTTAACTGGATCACTAGTGTGAGTCTTATTTTGTGGATTATCCCAGAATGATTAGCTCAATGCAACAATTATTCAGTTTAATACTAATGCTTTAATAAACCTCAATATCAGCATGTAATATGAAAAGGCATTCATGCGCATAATTACCAATTTCAGAGATAACATTACACCTAACCTGTGGTTACATCATTCTTTCTTTTGTAACTTTTCTCCCAGCGCTCCAGATAACGTGTTGGGTCATTGAATAATTTACTCTCCAATTTAGACACCATGGGCCCTATTTTCGTACGTGACTAGGGGTTTAAGCGTGCATTAGTCATTTAGACGGGTGACTGGTGTATGTGAGATTTTTTAACGTGTAAGTTTAGGTGCTTCGTGGGATTTAGTCTATTTTAAGTTATTCATGGCTAGTTAAATTAGCTGACATACCCCTACGTGCGATTTCCAAAGCATTTCCACATTTGTTATTAGGCTTTTAGGACTTTCCAAGTTACATATGTGTCTACTTGGTGTAACTTCAGTCGCTATTGTTTAAAAGATTCACTACCCTTTTGAAAGCGAGAAAGGCAGCTTTCTTTTCGAAGTGGTTGTAGTGCAGGCAGAGAGAAGGAGAATAATGAGGAGGGGGAGGTATCCGTTTGCTAGATTATACAGATGCCGTATTCTAAATGACTAAATACACAAGCAATATTGGATTTATGTGAGGCAGAGCTAGTCTACCATGTCCAAAATAGTGACTGAAGTGAATAAATATATATGCTTTCCAAAGACTACACAGTTCTCACAAAAAACAAAATAATAATTTTATACAATTGAGGGGATTCAACACATTATCCCATCCTCTTTTTTGTATGGTCACTGGATCTGTTGATCCTTTGCCTTGCGGGAAGGTTTATAGAAATGAAGAACTGCATTAACAAGTATTTCTACTTCCTTAGACAAACAATTTGGTTTTCCTTAGTTTTTTTTTTTTTTTTTTTTTTTCTCCAAAACAGGAGAGGCAGATTCTCCATTTGTATTGGGGGTTTACAGCCATTTATTGTAAAGCACATCTTGTGTTTTGTTTTTCCTTCAGAAATGCAAATGACCATTACGAACATGTAAAGAACTACATTTGGGCGATTCTGAGCTCCGGCTGCTAATTACCATCTTAATAGATATTCTGCCGAGTCAATCAGCACGTTAGGGACTACAGGTTTCGAAAATCACACCTAGATTGACACATCTAAATCCAATGGAAGAGCCCTAGGGCCATGCGAGAAAAAAATAATAAACATGAAATTTCGACTTTGGAGCTCTAAATTTCGCCACGAGCTGGGTCTGGGGATAAGCCGGAGGAAGTGGAACTTGGAACTCTTGCTGACAGCACTGCCTTCTCAGCCTCAAATTCACTACCGTTGGGTTTTAATAAAAGTCTAAAATCAGGCTTTTCTAGTATAAATTCATTTTCCCACATAGAATCATATCTGTTTGAAAAAGCAGCTAAAGTCTGGAGTAAGCATGTTTTACACGGGATTGATGCATAATTCATCTACGTTTCTCTTTAGGCAATATACAGTTTTTAATTAAGTATGTATTATCAATAAAGAGCATCCTGCCATATTGATTATTTTTATACTGCATAGACAAATGTCTCTTTGAAAAAATACATACAAGTTTGGAGCAAAACACATGACTTATATCTATTAAGAATTATAATGACGTCATCATTATAGGTGTCTATAGTTGTCCTTAAAGGTATCATTCCTTTATGAAGAATAGATTGTCCCAAAGTAATTTCACATTTTTTATATAATGTGCACACATATATCGTAGAAAAAAACAAAACATGTTTGGGGGCAATGTGTTTTACATACCTGCATCCAACATGAAAATGCCATCACCTGCACCTGTATATATTAGTTCATTATGGCTGGCCTTTCTATGTAAAGAACCCCATGAAAAATATGACATTATCTTGGGGCAATGCGTTCTGTAATGAACATATAGCTGTCTGTGACGTAATTTCAATACTTAATAGAAGTATGTAAAGTTTCAACTGTAAACCTTTAACTATTTTCCCTAAGAGATATGTGTCTATTGCGAAACATGTGGAATTACAAAATGTATAAATGTTTTCCGAAACTTCGTGTTTACATAGTTTCTTACATGGGGAGTGATTCATCAAAGTTTTATTTCTAAAAACTGTTATTCCGACAGCCTTTTCTGTCGGATTTTCCATCTGTTTTATACATACATTAAGGGTGCTTTACAACCTAATTTAAATGAAAGTTGCACAAGTTGGTGATGTTTTTTCAGTACCGTGGCATGAAAGGGCAGCTACATGAAGCACACAGATCTAGAAGGGGAGGGTGAAAGCCGCACCAAGACAAAAGTGCACAACTGGGGCACAAAAGCAATGCAAAAAAATCTCTAGTCTACATAATAAAAATAATTCTTAATTATAATGAGTTCTCATACTTTTTTAATTGTGTGGTATAGTCTGTAAGATGTTTCTCATTGATTTAGTGCCATGCTGGGGCAGGTTTGCCTTTGTACGTGAGCATTTTGATTAATTAAAAAATATGAAAATGATTATTCTTTTTAATATTTATAGTGATGGCGTTATTGTGTGGTATAGTTTTAAAGACATTTCACACTGTTCTAGTGGCCTGTCCGGGCAGTTTTGTCTTGATCCGACTTACCCAGATTGAAAAATGAACAAGCAGTATGTTGAATGAAGGCTTTCAATTAGATTATACTTGTTTGTTTACTTTTTTAATAAAGTGAACACAAAACAATTCTCATATCAATTACAATGTGCATTATTTACCTGGGTTATGGATTGCACTAATATTTTGACAATATCCTCTTTACACACATGCACTCATGATCTCCAAATGCGATGTCCTTTTTGTGTAGTTTGCGAATCTCAACTATTTTTCCCCAAGAGCTGTAAGTCCATAGAATATGATACACTTGGCATTATCCTGGGGCAAGGCGTTTTTATATCGAAAAGCCAGCGTTAATGGAGTACTACCATATAGAGCGTCGACTGGCTTGTTTTTATTATTGGATACTCAATAAATAGATACCTTGGGGCCAGGGATGCCATTTCAGATTTCAGTGGGCAGGACAACTTTAAGTAGGGGTCCAGGGAAGCTCTAGGTTTGCAGATCATTTTTGCAGATACAAACTTAAACATCAGTTTATTACAGGATCATTTTCTGTGCTTGTTTCCTATATTTTATATAAATCATACTTTAAAAAAAATACCAACACAGGACAAACAGGCAACTTTTAAAGCTAAACAATCTGCACCTGTGGCGTGCAGACCCAGTCGCAAATAAAGCCTCATTTGTAAGCATATCTATAAGTTCAGAACACACAGGAGTAAGATATATTAAGTAAAGATATAATATAGTAAGATATTACTGATCTCACAGCTTCAATGTATTAATCTTGGAGTCTTAACACAGATATCAGTCACATAGTTTGATACATTGTGCACTATTCTTAGAAGAGATAAATAATTCAGTTTTATAACATAAAATCTACTTAGCCCTGCAATGATTGTTTTTGTAAACTTATCATGTCCCAAATTGAAACATTAGTGTTCACACATGCAAGCTCACTCCTCCCATTAGGTAAGTAATGGGAGTCATTTTTTTTTTAATGTATTTTTTTTATACTGTTGGCTGTAAATATGAGCAATTACTATATTAGTTTTGTTGATATTGCCTTGTAATGCATGGTTTTCTTATCAAAATTAACTATTTTGCTGCAACACAGGGCAGTGAGATGGCAAAGTCATTTTTATTGGTAGAAGGGGCTCGCAGTACCGCAAAGTTTGAGAACCGCTGCTATAGAGAGTGTTTGTTGCTTGGTTTAAAAAGTTCTCCTATGACAGGACATGTTTTATTTTCAGATGAGGCTCAAGTTCATTAGGCTACAAATACAGTTTATATGTTGTGGTCTAAGAAGCTTGAAATTTGCATCTATATATATATATATATATTTTTTTAAATTAATTTATTTATTTATTTTACCGGACGAGGAGGGCTTATCGCATACTCAGCCATCGTAGATGTCAACTACGTAAGCTTGCCTCACGCACTGAATGCATGCCTGCCACAGGGCTCCTCTGGGTCCTAAACCCTGCTAAGTACAAAGGGGAGTGCAGTAACCACAGACCCTTTGCAGAAATTAAAGGTTTGCTGACATAAAGGGGTTTAACAGTAGAGCTATGAGCAAAATACAGAGACAATCTGTCCCCGGAGTTGCCTGGGAGAAGTGTCCAAAAAAACGGGAGTCCTGGCAAATAAGGGAGAGTTGACAGCTTTGCGTTACTGTGTATTGTTCATGCCTCCCTGTGGCAGGGCAGGGCCCTGCTTGTAAATATTGTATTATAATTAGGGCTTCTGAAAATGAAATCAGTGGATAGCCAATAAACACCAGAAAAACTGTGCAAATGGTTAATCAATTCATGTTGACTTTACCCTTTTTCCATTAAAAAACTAAAACCTACTACAAAAATAATAATAAATACATTTCCTAGTGCTGCCGGGCTGTCCTTAAGTGTGCAAGTACCGTCGAGTTACTACTATACATATTTTGACAGAAAAAAAAAAAGTGACCAAAAACACTAATTTCATACAGTATATCAAAAACGAAAGCCCCAAAAAATTTTGTACATAAAACTTGAAGATAGCTAAAAATAAGCACCGAAAACTACAATTAATAAAACCTGAAAAACAGAAGCCCTAATTATAATTTAAAATGTATTGTTTTTTAAAATGCATTGTGTGGTTTGTGAGTTGGTGGGGGTTGACAGGGATGGGGTTAATTTCCTATCCATGCCAAATTTATGTGAGAATGTGGCTGGAGCCTTAATTGAATGATTAATGGTTAATTAGGCTCCAGCCACATGGTATTTAAGAGGGGAAATCCTTTGTTTGGGAGGAGGGAGTTGGGTGAGTTTACACTGTGAGTGTTTGTTTGTTGGTTGGTATTATATTTAAAACTTTTGGTTTGGTCTTTTGTTTGAACCTTTACTTTGGCCCTTGAGCCGGTTATTTTGCTCGTGACTTGTTTTGTTAAACCTTTTTATTTTGCTCTGTGAGCAGTGTTTTGTTTAAATATTTATTTTATTTTTGTTGTCAATAAAAACGGTGCATCAGAGCGCTTTTCACCTGTAGTACCTGTCTGTGTGTTTCTCTGTCAGCTGTCTGGTCTGGGAACGTCACCATTCGGCCAACCTGTCACACTCCCCTAAATGGCGTCCCTGGATTGGGGTTGAAAACCACTGATCTAGACCAGTGGTTCCCAACCCTGGTTCTGGGGACCCGCATGTGTCTGCTGGTTTTCATTCCAACTGAGCTCTCAATTACTTAACTAGACCCTTAATTGAACTGATAGTTTGCTTAATTAGACTTTGTGACAGACTGGCTCGAGTGGTGATGTACCCAGACCAGGAAGCTGACAGAGAGGCAAGTATTTGCAGGGTTGAAAGTTCTGGTGCACGCGTATTTATTGAAACAAAAATAAATCAAAACGATGTACAAAAACACAGCTCAGAGCCAAAATAAAAGGTTTGCATAAAACAAATCTCACACAAAATAAATAAATAGACATACCTAAGCTGTCGCAAGGAAAATTGCAGATCAAGTGAAAAGCTACAAGGCTTGGCCAAGGCCACCTCACACATTACCATGAGGAACCCAGTACAAGTAACTAAGGCTGAGGCGACACATTGATGTATCGATGCATCGTATCGTTTGACAACTATCGATATTCAAGCCAGTGCATTGTTTTTGTGTAATGGGTTTTAACAAAGGAAAACTTATTTTTTATTACATTTGGAATCTGCAGTTATTTTTTGCATTAAGCACAGAGCTTCTCTGCTCCCCTCAGGTCTGACTGTGAGTCTGCATGCGATTGAGCTCACCTTCTCCCCCCTGCCCCGCCCCCTGTGAATGTTTACTGATGGGATTGCATCTGTGCATGAGTCTTCAAAGTAACAGAGCAAGTTAAAAGCGTTGTGCTAGAATTAAAAGTAAAGTAAAGAAAGCAATGTTTGTGATACTCCGGTAATACAACTAATTTGTGTGACCATTTAATGAGATGCAGAGGTCGCGCTAACCTTTAAAAATGTGCTTTTGTAAAAAGCATACCATCTCAAAATCTGCGTTTTCAACCATAACATCTGCGTTTTTACATATTGCATCAACATAGTTGTATTATTTTTCCAGTGTAACTATTTCAGATTAACAAAGTTAACATGCAAAACAGAACACAGTGTAAATAACGGTACCGGTAGTAGAAATAGACATAAAAGGATTTATTTTGTTTAAAAGTTCATACATTTTTCTTTTAGCATCCAAGTCAAAAAATTACTTGTGTTCTTTCCAAATCAAAGTCTTAATAATTCTCAGGAGCTTCCATTGAATTTGTCATGTTTTAGATGATCCTCACATAAACGACAGCGTTTGCTGGTCTGCCCTCTGTTCTGACAGCTAAAACCCTGTTCTGCTGCTACACTACATGGGACCTCCGCGGATTATTTATTTATTTTAAAAAGAGGATGCAGGGAGCAGTGGAACCATTTTTACACGTTGCACTGCATAAAACTACTTTGTAATACAAGTGCAATTATTGGATAGGGATGAAAAAGGGAAATGTTTTCTTTTACATCCACGTTTTAGAAACACACTGCTGTTATTGTTTTGTGTTTTATTAATATGTCCTGCATAGTTTCTCTCTTGATTGGTTGTTACTATGACTGGTTATGGATTTAAACAACTTTTTTATTTTTATTTTGCTTTGACCCCCCAACTCGTACAAATCAACAAAAATAAAGTAAAAAAAACAAAAATGTAATATATTTAATTACTAAACTGATGTAATCAATTTAATATGCATATTCGTTTTTAAAGCGTTACTTGCAATGTTACACAGTAATCCAGAGCTCTACATGTATTACTGCATTTTTTTTTACCCCTTCATAACGTTGATGAATCGATGCATCAGCTTTTTTGGAGAACGATATATCGATAGTGAAAAATTAGGCATCGCCCCAGCCTTACAAGTAACAGGGCTAAAAAATAGAGGGGGGACTCACCTCCAATTTTATGTTGTAAGGGTCGAGCTCAAGGCTGCCCTTAACACTCTTGTTCCAAACCCAGGGTTTTGTGGATCCACGACATTCAGCCAATAGAACCACGTAAAAGTGTGGGGCATAGCCCACACCGCTGCATCGCAGATGTCTCTGACAGTTGTTCCCTGGAATAAAGCCCACGAAGTAGCCATGCCCCTGGTAGAATGGGCAGTGAGCTTCTCTGGAGGGGGCAAGTTGGCTCGTTCATATGCAGCCTGAACCGTATCTGTGACCCATCTTGATAGCCTCTGTTTAGACAGAGCTTTCCCATGGGACTTAGCCCCATAACAGATAAACAAAACTGCTCAGCCTGCCTCCAACGTTTGATTTTGTCCACGTAATACGCTAGTGTCCGCACCGGGCAAAGCATATGGAGCTGCCGCTCTCTGTCAGACTGGAAAGGAGGTGGATGAAAAGCCTCAAGCTCTACCGTCTGGTTCATGTGGAATGCCGAGGTGGTTTTTGGCAAAAAAGCAGGATACGCACAAAGTGTGACTTTCGCCCTGGCTTCTGCAAAAATTCAGCAGGCTTTTGCAACTGAAAAAACTTGCATCTCACTCATCCGCTTAGCAGATGTAATAGCGAGCAAGAAAGCTGCTTTCATTGATAAAAAGCGCTCAAAGGGAGGCTTCATAAGTACTTCTAGCACCACATTAAGCCTCCAACGAGGGACAATGTCCTTCATAGGTGGCCAAAGCCGCCGAGCACCCTTTAAAAATTGCCCCACCAGGAAATGAGCTCCTGTGGAGACTGAATCAATTTTAATATGGCAAGCCAAAATGGCTGCCTAATAGACCTTTATCCACTTTAACACCATGATGTACGCACGTACGTCAAACCATGCCGTATGTGCGTACGTCAAGTTTCCCATTCTATTCTATAATCGGTTTCTCAGTCTAGCGTTTCAGGTTTCATTCTCTAAGGCAGTGCTAGTACTGTGGAATGTGCAATGAAAGTCGGGGGAGGGTCGGGTAACATTTGTATCCAATTGCGTGTCATGAAGCGATTCCAATCTACCTGTGGGCATTTAGAAGACAGATATATTGCGGGAAGGCATTCAACTTTTACAAGTACTGTGCAAAAGTTTTAGGCAGGTGTGAAAAAATGCTGTAAAGTAAGAATGCTTTCAAAAATAGACATGTTAATAGATTATATTTATCAATTAACTAAATGCAAAGTGAGTGAACAGAAGAAAAATCTAAATCAAATCCATATTTGGTGTGACCACCCTTTGCCTTCAAAACAGCATCAATTCTTCTAGGTACACTTGCACAAAGTCAGGGATTTTGTAGGCATATAGTCAGGTGTATGATTAAACAATTATACCAAACAGGTGCTATTGATCATCAATTCAATATGTAGGTTGAAACACAATCATTAACTGAAACAGAAACAGCTGTGTAGGAGGAATAAAACTGGGTGACGAATAGCCAAACCCAGCTAACAAGGTGAGGTTGCTGAAGACAGTTTACTGTCAAAAGTCATACACCACGGCAAGACTGAGCACAGCAACAAGACACAAGGTAGTTATACTGCATCAGCAAGGTCTCTCCCAGGCAGAACTTTCAAGGCAGACAGGGGTTTCCAGATGTGCTGTCCAAGCTCTTTTGAAGAAGCACAAAGAAACGGGCAACGTTGAGGACCGTAGACGCAGTGGTCGGCCAAGGAAACTTACTGCAGCAGATGAAAGACACATCATGCTTACTTCCCTTCGCAATCGGAAGATGTCCAGCAGTGCCATCAGCTCAGAATTGGCAGAAAACAGTGGGACCCTGGTACACCCATCTACTGTCCGGAGAAGTCTGGTCAGAAGTGGCCTTCTGGGGGACTTGCGGCCAAAAAGCCATTCGTCCGACGTGGAAACAAGGCCAAGCGACTCAACTATGCACAAAAACACAGGAACTGGGGTGCAGAAAAATGGCAGCAGGTGCTCTGGACTGATGAGTCAAAATTTGAAATATCTGGCTGTAGCAGAAGGCAGTTTGTTCGCCAAAGGGCTGGAAAGCGGTACACGAGCAACAGTGAAGCATGGTGGAGGTTCCTTGCAAGTTTGGGGCTGCATTTCTGCAAATGGAGTTGGGGATTTGGTCAGAATTAATGGTCTCCTCAATGCTGAGAAGTACAGGCAGATACTTATCCATCATGCAATACCATCAGGGAGGCATCTGATTGGCCCCAAATTTATTCTGCAGCATGACAACGACCCCAAACATACAGCGAAAGTCATTAAGAACTATCTTCAGCGTAAAGAAGAACAAGGAGTCCTGGAAGTGATGGTATGGCCCCCACAGAGCCCTGATCTCAACATCATCGAGTCTGTCTGGGATTACATGAAGAGAGAGAAGCAACTGAGGCTGAAGAACTGTGGTTAGTTCTCCAAGATGTTTGGGCCAACCTACCTGCCGAGTTCCTTCAAAAACTGTGTGCAAGTGTACCTAGAAGAATTGATGCTGTTTTGAAGGCAAAGGGTGGTCACACCAAATATTGATTTGATGCAGATTTTTCTTCTGTTCACTCACTTTGCATTTTGTTCATTGATAAATATAAACTATTAACATGTCTATTTTTGAAAGCATTCTTACTTTACAGCATTTTTTCACACCTGCCTAAAACTTTTGCACAGTACTGTATATATATATACACATACAGTATATATATATATATATATATATATATATATATATATATATATATATATATATATATATATAGTGTTTTAAATTATTTTTTTATTATTAGTTTTACTTGTTTAGTTGTAGTTTATATAGTTTTTAGCGAAAGCTAAACATGACAACGTACGTGGAGAGCGACACCGGGAGGATTTCGATACCAGTGACAGTGATGCTGACTTATCTCTCAGCGATGACGATGAAGAGGATGTGGAGCCAAGAACAGTACAAACTGTACAAACAAAAGAGCATGCAGCTACTTTACAGGTAAGCCAGCTGCAAACGGGAAGCTCTTTGGTTTGAAATGGCAGTGCTGTGATGAAATACTAACAAAACACAGCACTGGGTACAAGGCTATAAAGCAGGTGTCTGCGGCATTTGTGCTATGTGTATAGTGGTACAATTATGGATGCAGTGACTGAAGGGGATACTATCCCTCCAATACAAGGGAAGCAGAGACCGTAAAAAAGGTACAGGGTCTGCTACAAAAATGAAAACAAAAGAAAAGACACAAGAAAAATGTGCAGTGGTTGTGAAGGCAACACCGGGTTCTGTTGTCGGGATGCCACAATGTTCCCCACGCCTGACTGAGCAGGTCACAGCGTTTCGGTTGGCTCCACGGCTGGCTTTTCAGGAGCTGTATCAGGGTTGAAAACCACAGTCTCCTGGGCCAATAAGGGGCTACTAATAAGACCCTGGCCTAGTCCTATCTGATCTTTTCTAAGCACAGCGAGAGCATGGCGCGTGGAGGAAAGGCATACAGAAGCTGCCTCGGCCACTGGTGTGCCAAGGCATCTATTGCAAGCGGGTCCCCGGCTCCCATTATTGAGAACCAAAAGGGACAATAGGTCGATTCTTGGGAGGCAAGCAGGTCCACCTGTGCTCTCCCGAAGCATGTGCAGAAGACCCAAAGAGAGGGTCTGGTCATAAGTTTCTGGAACTTCACTACCTTGAACGCTCTGTTGAGCTAAAATAGCACCTATTCTCTGCACTCTGTCATCCGAAAGAGTGGACAGCATGGACCTGGAGTCCAAGCACACTCCTAGATAGGAGGCTGTCTGAGAAGGCGTGAGCTGCCTCTTCACATCATTCACCGTAAGTGCCATGTGGGCATCTGCCTGTGCTGGAAACTGGGCACAAATGAGCCTGTCTTCCAAATAATTGGAGTACTCTGAAGCCTTGAGTCTCAATGGGGCCATGATAGCTTCTATGCACTTCTAAAAGTCACGGGGAGCAAGAGAGAGGCCAAATGGCAAGACCTGGAACTCCTCCGGCTAATGATGCAAAAAGTTATTTTTTGTTTAATAAACATGCGCCCCAGCGCTTGAAACCTGCAGTTACTGTCTCCGAGTCTATCCACCCAGCCATCCTATCACAGCATTATAAAATAGATTCACAGATAGGAAATGTATAGTGGTACAATTATGGATGCAGTGACTGAAGGGGATATTGTATTTATAGATTTACCTTCTAAAAAGTCGGTTGACAGATAGATAGGTAAATTGGTATGATAGGTTAAGGGGGACTAAGAAGGTAGCAAGAAATCCTATCAAGAATCCAGTTGCTTATTTAACAGTCACAAACACTGCAAGTGGATTCAACTGTGTGTTTTTTTTTTCTATGATCCATTCTCTAGCGATCTAACAAAGTACAAGAATCTTGATAACATGCAAACTCAAGCTGTGCAGCAAAATTGCTATGTGTACTCTTTATCCATTAAATTTAAATATCTGTAATTCAATGTGTAAAATGCAGTTTTCTCCATTACAACTTGGTATCCTCTTAATCCTTTTTTTGGTCCTTCTAATAAACATACTCATAATTCATGCATTTGACACACACACCCTGCTAATAAGACGTATTACTACAAGAGATTACAAGACACAGGAAGAGTACAAGACACTGACAACTTCCATATATCTTACCGAAATAAGGAATGTGTCCTTATCAGTAACTTTCCACAAGCTTGCCTTTACATCGAGAACTTACAAAATACACAGACAAAGCATAGCAACATAAAAATAGGAAAACATTACAAAACAACACCTTGTCTTGCAACAATGCTTATTAAAATACCAGAATTCAGCACACAGTAAGCATGAAAGAATGGGAAATAAAATGATATATGTCAATATCACCTTTATTTATTTATTTATTTCTTCAATATATTGATCGATATTTTAGTGTACCAGGGTTGTTGATTGGTCTCCCTATAGTATTAGTCATGTGTACGGGCAATGTGGCTTTAGTAAGCTGGGAGTCATTTCCTGATTGCAGTAGTATTTGTGACTTATTCTTTTGAGTAAGGGCATTGTTTGGTTTTTAAGTGTAAAGAATGTTAAGCACATTTAGAGATATTACTTACTGGTACTAGGTAGAGGTTTGAGAAACTGCAGTTTCCAAAACTTTTGGGAAAAGCTGGATGAATATATCCACCAACCTGAAAGCATTCACACTAACATCCTAGCGGCTACTTCTCCATCTATTTTAAAATAATAAAATATTTATCCTGCTAAAATTCTACAAAACAACAGTTTATCCAGCTGCTGTAATTGAAATGTATTCTCTAATTGTAGTTGTGATTTTTGGGAACATCCCTAAACAACAAGAAGGATCCCACCTTGGTAAAAGTTGTTAATCATTGGTCTAGTGAGAACGTTATGAATGTGTCGTGCTCTCACAGGTACAGTAATACTGTCATTGAGGGATTACCCTGCTTATGCAAGTACATGTATCGTATTTAATGAGCATGACAATTAGCACAAACAAGCAAGTTGATTTACCTTCTGGTTTCCAATTTCTTTGTGTATACACGACAAAGACATTGCTGGAAGAACTTGCATAATTCCAGCATACATGGATTTAACTTCTCAACACTGATAGTCACTGGCACAGGGGTGGTTACAAGTTCTAATACTTCTTTTGGCTTTTCCCGAGGACAGCCTACAATAAACATAGCACACAAACATCTTCTTTAGCAATGTAATTTAATCTCTAGATCGATAATGGTGTATAATATGCTAGAAGGTATCCAATTTATATTCTCTCATTTGTTGAGGTCAAACCTTTCAACAGCCCTCTAATGCTCTTCTTATAAAGGTATATATCTTTGTGACCAAGAGGGGCAGCAAAATGAGTTCAATATAGGCCACACAGTAGCTTTCTTAAATATTTTTTAAATATAAAAAGTAAAAGGATTTACAATATTTTAAAAAAATGGAGCTGGGAACAGTTACCTGCTTTTTTGTAACAATCATAAGGTTTGAATCTGAATATAAATTGAAGTGTATTAATTTCTTTCACCCACAAATTGAATTTCATTGTCACAACAACTAAAACCAGTGATAAAAACCATACTATCTTACATTGGTTGGCTGTTTAAATAAAAAGTGTGTCACTTACCACTTCGAGGTGGTCTTGGGGTGGTTCCTGTCATAGGAAAGGTGGCTAAAAAAAAAGGGTAAAAAGCACTTAGTTGAGCCAACCTCTAGAAATATCATGATTTATCTTTCAGATAAGAACTGAAATGGCTTTTCCGTGTACTTCCCTTTTAAAAAGGGTTGATAGCAGATGTACGTGTTCTGTATATAAACTTACATACAGTATGGGACCACATTTACAGATCCCTGCAGGAATAATCATCCCTGTTTGACAACATACTATTCTTGATGGCATCTGAACTGAAGTACAGGGCAAAAAAGTGTAAATGCTGCCACACTAAAGTTCATATGAAGGGGCAATGGTGCACCAAATGGTATGAGACATTATTCTATCTGCCATAACTACTAGTAAACATTATTATTAGATTTTATTATTATTTTCCGTAACTATAAAAACTGAATCATAAACTCTCAGTAAAAAGTCCAGTAAAATATGAACGTATGCCTCTTTTTCTGACATCTATTTGATACATACATACCAAAAGGAGGGGTTGAGGATTGCTGCCCCAATGTACTAGAAGTAGCTGTTTCAACAAGGGCTGCATAGAGAGGGAACATTGCAGAATGTTAGTAATATATAATATGCTGTATGTATATTAAAGTTAGAATGGAAATGGTTCAATCATTACTCTCTTTCCCACGTGTCATTCATGTTATCTGGTTTCCAATTCTTGTTGTGTTTCTGTTTTTCATGAGATCATTGACCCCTTTTATTTTATTTTTTATTTTTCAGTGTATGCTCAGCGAGGTCCATAGCATCATAAACCAATATTTCAGTACCCCACAAGGGCATTTTGTGTCATTTATGAATAACGTAATAGTGTGTTTACACTTGCAACTCGGACCTGCACTGGCTCAGAGTGGATCTGATTAGAAGATTCTTAACATCTGAGTCACCCGTTTACACTTAAGCATAGACCTGAGCAGGCTTTGGCCCAGTATGCGCACACATAGCCTCTGAACTGTAGTGTGTGTCCAATGATGTCATATATCGACCACCCCTTGCGTGAAGACATTTCCCCTCCCCGAAACACAGAACAGGAGTGTTAAAATCAACAACAAGCCTATCATTTGTGTCACTGGTGCGTTTCCATTTCAAGGTCGTCGTTCTGTGCTAATTAAGATTTCATTTTGCCATCAGAAATGGAGCAAAGCATTGTGAAAACTTGCGTATTGGACATTTAAAGAAACATGTGTTATTGTATAGCATACATTTACACATCAGTCTGACAACTCTTCTTATATGTAAATGTAAACAATAACTCCCTTTTGTTTTCTTACCCCTGAAAAATACTTATTTTTGCTATCCAACAAAAGCAAAACTAATTTGTTTAATAGCTAAAAAGAAATCTGCAACTTTCAATTGTGTATGTTCTCCTCTCAGAACTCAAGTTTATTTACCAAATACTAACAACGCATCACGGTGCTATCAATGAATAAATATAAATCAAAAGATTTCCATCTAGGGGTGAATACAGTCATTTGTTTAAAAGTAAAGTGCTTTTGGACCTGAAGCTAGTGCATATACATGCATTCACATTTAGTGTTTGATTTTGATTATGATTTCTAATGAAAACCTTTTTTTTTCTTCAATTCAATGACGAGTAGCAACTCTGAAGCCATTAAAATAAAAGTATATAATAACACAATAATAATTAAAAAATTAAACATGGGGTGTATTTAATAATTATAATAATAATAACAATAATCTTTATTTTATATAGCGCCTTTCATAAACAAATAATCACAAAGTGCTTAACAAAAGAGAAAGGACAGATAAAATAACAATAATACAATCATAACAATTTACAGATAATACCAAGGTAGACAATATTAAAAACAAGAAATATCAGAACAGCTTAAAAAAAAAATCTACAAAAATGCCAATTAAATAAATACATTTTTAGACAAAATTTAAAAACAAGCAAGGACTCAGAATCTGTGATCTCAGTTGGAAATGTGCTCCACAGCCCAGGTGCATATCAAGAAAAAGCCCTAGTGCTAGTGCCCACTGTTCACAGTTTAGTCAGAGGAACAACCAAAGGTCCAGCATCAGAGGACCGCAGAGTGTGACTAGGAATGTAATTAAACAATTTACTGTAGATCATAACAACTTGTTGTTTTCTTGTTGTCATCTTATCAAAACATATTATGGGGCCGGTGTAAGGATCATTAATTCATTTAAATGACATTGAAATGTATTCAAATGAAGAAAAGAGCATGGAATTGGGCGGGGATCTGGAATACTAAGTAGGCGCAAACATTATAATGAGGTGTAAGGATTTTGCCTTGCACTTGGGCAATTGCTGACCCTCCAAAAACTTTGCACCTCCTATGACAAGGTACAAACCATTGTAGAAGTGAGTAATAAAGCAAGCAATTGTATAAAACCACATACCTTCAGAGACCTGTCATTGGCCTCAGGATGGCTGCTGTAGTACACTGCCTGATGCAGTGACGCTTGGCTCTTGTTGAGGACAGGCAGGAAAACGTTCGGAGGAGAAGGGCAAGACGGAGTAGACCCAGCATATTCAAACCCAGGGTCACTTTGTTTGGGATGGACTGTCCCCTCCGCTTGTTTCTCCAGCGGTGTCCTGTTCCTGCTGCATGCCTGTGCTGCATTGCAAGTTTTGCAGTTCCCCTTCAATTCGAAGACGACCACCAAAACATTATGTATGTGATATGCCTGCCTATTGGTAGGTATTTTCTGAGCTCTCTATACCAGAGCTGCCGATAGGCCCCTTCCTGGGATGACACCCTCGGTCCCGCTTAACAAGGGGTTAAAGCCGTCATTCCACGGAAGTTATTTTTCTTTTTGCCTCTCAAGACGGTAAGGTAAGACCCTCTGTGTTGGTATCTCAGCGTATTGTGAAAAATAGCTTTGAGTCTACTGCAATTCCCTTGCCTTCAGGCTGAAAGCTGACTTGCTGCTTTCACAGAATCAGTGACTCCTGATTCAGCCTTTTTCTTTCTTCAGCAACCTTCTTGCGCTAGTGCTGCAGGCTGCTGCTTTCCTATCTGTGGTACGTGAGTTGACTGCCTGTGCAGTATTGATTTAAAGGAGTGTTGTTGTTTTTTTCCAGCCTTCACTCGTGGGAGCACGTCCTCCACCTGGGCTAGGCTTTGCCATACCCCCGCTATCGAGCGACTACGCTAGCTGCCGTGCGGCAGTTTAAATATATATAAAAAATCTATATATATGGTTGTTGTTGTTGACTAAATACACTCGCTGGAAAATCTGCAGTGCACACACTGTACACCCCCTTGCCTGTGTTATGCAGCAGCTAGATAAAAAAAATAAATAAATAAAACAAAATAACACAGCAGGCCTTGTCCTCCGTGGGGCTGTATTTTTAATAGACCTGCTGTAGAATAGACCTCGCCGGCTGCCTCAGCCAGCCCACCCTGGTGAGTTGGGCCTTCAAAAAAATAATAAATAAATAAAGTCGAACAACAACAACAGCAGCATGTTCCCCACTCCTATTGTTTGTATTGTTTTTATTTTACTCCTTCCAGATTCACCTGCCGCGGCTTCGGCCTGTGTGTCCCCTGGTATGTGCTACACGCTGACCAGGTGTGTGACTACACGCAGTTCCACTTGGGACCTCCCCCCTTCTGAGGAGTCATGCACACATCCGTGATGGACCCTCTTCAGGTATCGGTACACCAGAAAGAAGTGGGCGCCTTGCTGTGCAAGCGAGCCGTTCGTCTTATAGACCCCACCTCCTGCGGAGAGGGGTTCTACTCGAGATATTTTCTGTTACCCAAGAAGGACAGTGGCTTTCGCCCCATTCTAGACCTGAGATTCCTCAACAAGTTCTTGAAGGAGAGGAGGTTCTAAATGTTGACTCACCGTCACATTCTCTAGTCAGTCCGGCCGGGCAACTGGTTTACCACCTTGGACTTACGGGGTGTGCATTTTCACGCTCCCATTTGTCCACAGCACAGGAAGTACCTCCGCTTCGCCTTTCAGGGAAGCGTTTATGAGTTCTCCGTGCTGCCGTTCGGCCTCTCCGTTGCTCCTCGTACGTTCTCAAAGTGCATGGACGCTATCCTGGCCCCTTGCGGTTGCAGGGGATCAGAGTACTAAACTATCTCGACAACTGGCTGATTTGCTCTCAGTCGCTAGAGGGAGCAGTGGCCTACACGGTGATTGTCACGCAGCATCTGGTGAGGCTGGGCCTCACCATCAACGAGAAAAGAGTCGGATTATAACGATGCAGTGCACGACGTACTTGGGGCTCCGGCTAGACTCCAGTATGATTTGTTCATACCTGTTAGACGACAGGGTAGCAGCTATTCAGGGTTGCCTCTCCCTGTTTCAACAGGGATCGCAAGTTCCTTTGGTGCGGTACCAAAAACTATTGGGTCTGATGGCCGGAGTTGTATCAGTCATTGAGTTGGGTTTATTACGCATGTGCCCACTCCAAGCGTGGTTCAATGCGTTTCATTAACGCCCCAAGTTCGACAGACACCATCGGCTGACAGTGTCTCACATGTGCTCTGCGGCCCTGCGAAGTCTGGAACTGGAAGTCACTTAAGCAGAGATTCTTATTGTACTTTTCTGCAATCGGGGCTACAGAGAAACCAGACAAACGTAAGGTCACCTAACAATAGCGGGTCCCCAAGCTATCGATGTTCACAACACGTTTGCATTTGAAGTGGAAGCTGACAAGGACAAGCTGGAAGAGGTACTGAATAAGTTTGATGCATAATGTTTGCCTAAAAAGAACGAGACTTATGAAAGGTATGTTTTTCGTTGCCGCGTTCAGAAACAGGGAGAGACATTTGATAGTTTCCTAACAGACTTAAAACTTAAAGTGCAAACCTGTAACTTTGCTGAGTTGAAAGACTCCATGATACGCAATCAGATTGTCTTCTGAATTAATGAAGAAAAGTAAGGGAAAGGCTGTTGAGAGAAACTGAACTTACCTTGGGAGATGCAGAAAAGATTTGCCACGCCAGTGAATTCGCGCAGCTGCACATAAAAACTTTTGACTTGAGCGCAGGCAGTAACGCAGTGGCGAGTGCAGCTGAAAGCGCTGTAGTGGATGTTGTAACAAGGGACAACAGAAGACACACTGAGCATAAAAATTCGACACAAATAAGCAACAAAATGTATGAGTGCACACAATGTGGAACAATGCACCAAGCAAGGAAGTGTCCAGCATATGGGAAAAGCTGTGCAAATTGTAATGGCAAAAACCACTTTGCTAGAATGTGCTTTACCAAAGACAAAAAACAGAAAAAAAGAGCTGTGCACACCGTAGATGACACAGATTTAAGTGAGACATTTTTTGTTGGAAAGATACAGTTTGATGTGCATATGGACATAGCTGAAACACAGCATTCAAAACAGAAGCCATGATGTTTGTGGTTGTGCCAAGGGACAAATCCAAATAGATTGAACTCAGTGAACTTCAAAATATCAGCACCATGAAAATGATGGAGTGTTAAACTCAAAGACAATGCAGTAACCCTACGTGAAGACTTATGAAATAATTGGGTTACACTGGGTGTCATAAGTTGCCAACTGACTGAGTTAACAAAGAAAAATGGAGGCCTAAATATTTCCAGCATAAAACAAGAACATTGTCAGGGGCTAAATATTTCTGACAACTGGATTCTGACAACTGAAGCTGGATTCAGAGAGTGCCAAGTTATGCACATTTAATACACCGTTTGGGAGATACTGCTTCCAGAGACTTCCGTTTGGTATAAACTCAGCTCCTGAAATATTCCACAAAGCAATGGAGCACATCATTGAAGGTCTAGAAGGCATCCAAGTTTATGTTGATGACATAATTATATGTAGGGCCACGATTCTATCGCGATCACGAAAAATCACGACAAAACGCGAAATTTTCATTTTTAGGGAGTGTATTGCGAAAACCCTACATAATGTAATAATTAAACATTTAGTCCTATAAAAGAATGCTCACTTGTTATGACATATTATTTCTGGGTGCATTTCGTTTTTACTATATGCTTCCTGCCGCTAAGCTCTGGTTAAAGGGAAGTGAAACACTGAAAAAAAAAAAAAAAAAAAAAACCCCGCCTTTTTAAACTGCAACTATGGCAGCTAGACATGCATCAACATCCCGCATTTCAGCTAAGCAATGCGAAAAAGATTTTCCTTCTGGTGAGTTTCACTCATCGGATGATATATTATTTTGTTCGGTGTGTAACGAAGCAGTAGACCACAATAGAAAGGACTCTTGTGTCAAGCATCTTAAAAGCGAGAAACACCTGAAAAGAAAACGGCTGCAGTTAGTGCAGAGCGATTCTGGTGAGACGGGAAAAAAGCAAGTTACTGTTTCAAGTTTGTTCACTGCTCAGACCAAAGCTGGCGAAGTTAGAGACTTGGCTAGATTTCAAATGACAGAAGCACTGATAAAAGCAGATATCCCACTAGAAAAGGTAGATAACCCTAGCTTTAAAATATTTTTGGAACAAAACATGAAAACTATGGGAGTCGTACCATCAGCCGACTGGCTGAGGAAACAATACGCGCCCAAAGTTTTTCAAGCTCAAAGAGGCGAACTTTTCGAGTTTGTTAAAGATGGATAGCTGCCTATATTGGTAGATGAAATGACAGACAACGAAGATCGCTTTGTACTGAATATCGTAGTTTACAAAATCAATCACAAGAATAACTGTCCAGCAGTCAAACTTCTACAATCTGTGTTCCTAGAAAAAACAGACGGAGCAACAATAGCGCAGTCAATTGTCAAAACTCTCTGCGAGTGCAGTATTGAATGGGAACGAACTGCTGCATTTGTTTCTGATAATGCTGCAAATATGAATAAATGTTACAAGTCAGTTATCAAAGGCATGGCTGTGAACTCTATTCATGTCACATGTACAGTGCATTTCTATGCACTTATCGGAAACATTTGGCAGACCAAGTTTACCTTTGCCAACCAAACAGTGAAAAAAATCTTTCAAACAATCAGCTGCGTGCAAGTTTCGTTACCGAAAGTACGTGTCAGAAAACACAGGAAAGACACGTGAAAAGGTACCAGGACCTCCAGAGTCAATTGTTACCCGCTGGAAAACATGGTTTGATGCTGTCCAATACATCAATGAAAACACAGAGCTTTTAACTGCTTTTCTAGAAATAGAAATGGAAAGTTCTGCTTCCACGATGTGTCAAGATACAGCGGAATTATTAAAATCCAAGTCTGTTCAATGTGAAGTCTGCTACATTGCCGACAACTCTCATCCAATCTAGCAGAATTCTGAAAAGTGAGTCTCCCAGTCAGAGTGTAACCAGTGTCTACAACGATGTAATGGATCTCCTTTCTTTTTTTTACTAACCAACTACAAACTTTACCCTTGAATACCGGTAATGCAAATACAATCGTTGGAGCTTTCTGTGCAGAAAATTAAACAGTACTTTGCATTAGATAAGAAACCATCTGATCATGCTGCCAAGTTCTGCCAGCCTGCTGCTGGGTTTTTTAAAGCTGTCAGGCTTTTGAACCCAAACCTTGTCAACTTACTGGACAGAAACGACTCGCTTTTGGCTTCCTTACCTGGATATACCGAGGACGCTGTGAAAGAAATGGGAGGATATCGAGCTGCGGCTTTGGAAGTGCCCCAGGACACCAATTCATTGATCTTTTGGTCTTCAATGAAGGATCGTTTCCCTTGCCTACATCAAATGGCTGCAGTGTCTAGCTGTACCCTGCAATACTTGCGATGTGGAAAGAAGTTTTTCAGTTTATGGAGTTGTGCATTCTCAGCTGAGACACAGCCTAAAGCCAACAAACCTCACTGAACTGAAAGTGTATATGAACAAATAAATCGAACGGCCTTGTGAATAGTTCCAGTTAAAAACAATAGGTTGAACATTGTTCTTTCTTTTCTTTTTTAACAATCGAGTTTTCAACAGCGCATTAGAACAACCAGTTAGTTAAGTACTACACTTATTGATTTAAATTTGAATATACTAGTTATCTTTGTATTCTTTCATATTTTCATATGCATTTACGGCTGTGCTGTTTTGATGGTATCAGTGTGCAAAGAATGTTTAATGCTGCCTTATTTTTTTTTTTTTCCTCTGTCCTGCTCTTATACGTTCTGTACACTATACACTGCATTTATTTATACAGTTTTCAACACTAAAATTAGAGTTTGGTAGTAAAAAAAGTGTTACAAAGAGTACAACGAAAAAATGCAAAAAATGTGCCTTTCCTGAAACGAAATTGCTTTAAGGAAACGCGATAAAATCGGGGCCCTGATTATGGGGTTGTTCAGAGCAGGAACACCATGACAGGCTGGACAAGACGCTATAAAGAATCCAACAGTATGGACTGAAGCTAAATAAGGAAAGATGCCAGCTCTGTGTGAAAGAAATCACATTCTTGGGAGACAAGCTGACAGCTGATGGTGTGCAGCCAGACAAGATGAAAGTGAAAACCATTCAAGACAAGCCGAAGCCCACAGACAAGAAAGGTGTGCAGTGTACGCTAGGCATGATAAATTATCTTGGCAAATTTGTTCCTAACTTAGCAGCCAAAACAGCATGTCTCCGACAACTCCTGCAGCTCAGAACAGAGTTTGTATGGCAAACCAAACTGTAGCGTGTCTGCTTTTAGTGCCAAGGGTCAGCAGTTCGAATCCCGACCCCGGCGGAGGAAGAAATAATAATAAAAATACATAAAAAAGGGGCCATTATAAGTGGCGCCTAACTAGTGGTTCGACTCACACGGGATGTGTAGTCTCATTGCTGAGTTCAGATGTATGCTGCTCAGTTGCTCTACGCTCGAGGACGAGCTTGCTCTACGCCAGGGAAATATGTAATGAATGACCCCTACTGGCCGAATAGGCACATTGTACGTGTGCATAAAAGACATGACTACAAACCCCGCTAGGGGGGGATTCCCCTTTAGCGAAACTGTAGCGTGTCAGTCTTTAGTGCCGAGGGTCAGCAGTTCGAATCCCGGAGGAGGATGAAAAAATATAATAAATACATAAAAAGGGGCCATTACAAGCTGTTCTGCTTCAAGAGGACAAGAATGTATGGCGACCAGTTGCATATGCATCAAGATCCATGACAGATGCTGTGCTGCTATGCACAAATTGAAAAGAGTGCCATGGTCTAACATTTGTAGTGAAAAGTTTCACAGCTACATCTATGAACTGCCTACAATTATTATTGAAACAGATCACAAACCCTTAATATCGAATAAAAACTTGAATGACATGTCTCCCCGCATTCAATGATTAATGATGAAGTTACAGAGATATGACTTTGAATTAACTTACATACCTGGGAAGTACATAGTGGTCGCTGACACTCTGTCATGGGCAACGCCAGTGATGACACCAGGGAAGCAGAGTACAAATGAAGAAGATTTCGCACTTCACGTAGACATGATAGTCACAGGACTTCCTGTTTCAGATAAACAGTTTGAAAAAATTGCAGCAGAAACAGCAAAAGACCCGGTCCTACAGAAAGTAATTGAAAGTGCAAAGGATCCTGTAAGCAATACTTCTCACGACTACCAGAGCTGAGAGTGGTCAATGGTGCACTGCTCAAAACAAACAGAATCATGATACCAACATCAATGCGTCAAGAGATGCTGAGCAAAATTCACGAAGGGCACCTTGGCATTGAGAAATCCAAGAGAAGAGCTCGTGAGGTGGTCTACTGGCCAAATATGAACACAGATATGGAGCAAATGATAAGTAATTGTGCTACAAACAAGTGAAGGAGCCCATGCTGCTCTTGGACATGCCAAAACAGCCATGGTAGAAAATTGATCTGATCTGTTCCATAACACAGTGAAAACTATTTGTTGGTCAATGATTATTTTTCCAATTACCCAGAAATTGATTTGCTGTCTAACACATCTGCAAGTGCAGTGGTTTTGCACATGAAATCCATGTTTGCTAGACAAGGCATTCCGCAAACTGTTGTCACTGATAATGGTTCCCAGTATTCCAGCAGTGAATTTCAACAGTTTGCTGCACAGTTTGAACATGTTACCTTGAGCCCGCTGTACCCACAAGTCAATGGTAAAGCTGAAAAAGGAGTACAAATCGTGAAAAGGCTTCTGAAAAAAGCAGCACACAGCAACGCAGATCCCTACTTGGCGTTGTTGTCTTACAGAACTGCACCCTTACAATGTGGATTGTCTCCAGCAGAATTACATATGGGGCGTAAGTTGCGCACAAGACTTCCACACTACAGAGATGTCAGCAGCAATGCAGAGCTGACGAGCCAGACCATGCAAATGAAGGAAAGACAGAAAGCTAACCATGATAAATGAACCAAGACCCGAGTGATGTTGTGCGCATTGAAGCACCAGGAACATGGCATAGGAAAGCAACTGTCTTAGAGCAAGTGGCACCGAGATCCTACAACGTGATGACTGAGAACGGATAGATCTATCGGAGAAACCGCAGGAGTCTGTTGAAAACTAATGAAGGATTTCAAACCCACTCAGATAGAGAAGACATGCCATATACAGTACAATTGGGAACTGATGATGGGAGTGGTGAAGTACACAATGCATCGCAAACAGTGTATTTATATGGAACAGCATTATATACTGTAGTTGTACAGATATGGCACTGTAATACATGAGAAATATAAAATACCCAAACATAAAACTGTTTAGTTCACACGTGTGTAAAAAATTGTTGTGGACTATTTGGCTGTCACTGTAGTTGCTGTTCTGTCTCGATGGCAGCGTGCTGTGTTTATTCATTATTAAAAAGGGAAACTCAGGAAAGAACAGAAATGCAGCACTCTGACTAAAACACTTTACAGCATGTTGATGCAGAGTCATTATCGGCATGAGATGAGATGTCAGTGTGGTTCAGTTGTGCGTACCATGTGAAAGGGTTCTGGGGGTACGCCTGGATATATACATACTTGTTACATATATATGTATATACATACCTGTTTTAACTGGTGAATGTACGGCATTGCAAAATAAAGTGGCAGGGGCGGTGCTATGATGCGCTAAGGTACTGGGACTTGATCTGTACATATCAGGACTGTCACGCCCAATTAGGGATGGGTGGTCACCCTAGTGCAAGAGCCCCCGAAACCTGAATTTGCAAAAAAAAAAATTGTACACAATAGTTGTACAGTGTTATATCGATCAAACGTAATACCGATCCACAAAAAGGGAGACAAAACCGAACCAGGTAACTACAGACCAATAAGCCTGACTTCTATTATATGTAAACTTATGGAAACTATAATAAGATCTAAAATGGAAAATTACCTATATGGTAACAATATCCTGGGAGCCAGTCAGCATGGTTTTAGGAAAGGGAGATCGTGCCTAACTAACCTACTAGACTTTTTTGAGGATGCAACAATGAAAATGGATAATGTGTTCAGTTCTGGTCACCTCGTTACAAAAAGGATATTGCTGCTCTAGAAAGAGTGCAAAGAAGAGCAACCAGAATTATCCCAGGTTTAAAAGGCATGTCGTATGCAGACAGGCTAAAAGAATTGAATCTATTCAGTCTTGAACAAAGAAGACTACACAGCGATCTGATTCAAACATTCCAAATCCTAAAAGGTATAGACAATGTCGACCCAGGGGACTTCTTTGACCTGAAAAAAGAAACAGGGACCAGGGGTCACAAATGGAGATAAGATAAAGGGGCATTCAGAACAGAAAATAGGAGGCACTTTTTTACACAGAGAATTGTGAGGGTCTGGAACCAACTCCCCAGTAATGTTGTTGAAGCTGACACCCTGGGATCCTTCAAGAAGCTGCTTGATGAGATTCTGGGATCAATAAGCTACTAACAATCAAACGATCAAGATGGGCTGAATGTTCTCCCATCGTTTGTAAACTTTCTTATGTTCTTATGTTCTTATTTTGTCTGAAAAATATGACTGTACATTGAATTTTGTTTTGTGAACTTTAGCAAAGACATACCTCATTGGTTTTTTGCATAAATTTTAAAATATATAAATCCATCTGCTTTCTTTAGCCTTCTATGGCATACAGAAAAAAAGTAATAAGGTGACCTTTCAATTCTATTCTGTGAAACAAAACTAAAAAAGATGCATGTCTGCTGGCAAAATATTAAGATACGTATAATGAATTATATGCAGTAAAAAGCACTTGTGAGTAAGGCCGGATTTCCTACAAGAAATAATTTTTTAGGAATTCAGAAATGTTCTCTATATCTGTGTGCCTCATAGTTACTCTGTATTTTAGAAGCAGTGTTAGCCCATTCAGTCCATCATTTTTGATCACTTTTTACACTTACAGTCAGCACATTTCGTGTTGACATCGTAGCAGGATTTCTGAGAACTGCTTGCTGTAGAGTGGTGTTTTTTTTTGTAAATGAGGTTTAGAAGAATTATTATGCAATACAAAACCATGTTACCCAACTACTTTTAAACACCTTGCCCCACCCTAGAATTAATTCTGTGGACGCCCATGGTTGTACTTACAATCAATTCTAAAGAACACAATTTAAAATAAGAAATTGTCCAATGTTGTCTGTTTTATAAAATGTACCACCTCCCACTGTGGATCCATATCTATTTTGTGTGTCGCTTCGTAGCCAGTTTGAAAGCCACGATTCTGCCTCAGTCTGTCAAAATACGTCAGTCAGTGTGTTATAAAAGCTGCATGAAGTATGCGCATAAATCATGCAAGTGTGTTCTGTAGCACTGGCAACTAGTAATAAAGTTGTCAATAATCGGCGTGCAGTTGCTGATATCAGAATTCCATTAACATTGAAGTCTATGGGATGGGACTGGATCCTGTTAATAACCGAAAGTTGTCTTTATCAGGGTTGCTAATAAGCGGCATCTACTGTATATGATAACTTGTACAATCAAGTACATTATTTTATTGTTTTCTTTCTATATACAGATGTCCCCTTTTAATAACATTTACATCTAGAAAAGATATTGAATTGAGATTACTAACCAAACTAAATTAGATAGAGGGCATTCTATGATTGATATTTACCCCATATTCTCCCAGTTCTAATGAATTACCTGTCCCAAAAACAAAACAAAACAAAAAACAAAACATTGTCTATGTATCTATACCAATTTTTCATGCGAGATATATAGGGATTGTTGTTATATACATAATTCAACTCAAATCTACCCATAAATAAATTCACATAATTAGGTGAAAAAGACAAACCCACCACAATTATTTAAATCTGTAAATCCTCCTCAAATTTAAAATCATTCTTTGTTAATACTGCTTCTGCTAATTTTGTTAGATATTGAGTCGTGGAGTTAATCCCTCCCTCCTATCCAGAAAGTATTGCAGTCTCTCTCCAACCCATCACTATGTGGAATACGGTAACATCCATAGAGCATAATAAATCTGAGGGTGATAATTTATCAATAGTCCTGGTTTTGTTCATAAAATCTGTAGTGTCTTTAATAGAAGAGGGCAATGATTAGGGCTGCAACGAAGTGTACGTTTTGACCTTCGAAGGTTCGCAACACATTACCGAAGGAAGGTTCAAAACTTCGATGGTACTCATTTGCATAATTTATTGGTGACGTCACCATAGCTACTTGTTTACATTTGATTGAAAATCCTATTATTTTACAGGTAATCCATATAAATGGAATAAAACATTCACATGTAGTTTAAAAACACGTTATATAGAACAGTAATCATGTTTTTATAATTTAAATAAAAATACACGTTGTTTATTTACACGTAATTGAGCCTGCTTAGCTTGCACTGCACCAGAACCAACTGCAGGGGACAAAGCTTTATTTAACAGTTACCGTTCCAAGCAGGTTATCAGTCACATTTTACTACTACTAAATATATTAACAATACTAATAATAATATGAACTTACGCTTGTCAAGTGATCCCAGAGACTGGTTATGCCTACATGATACGAGTCGCTTGCACAGTTTGCATTCAACCTTTTTTTTTTGGCCGTCTGGGCATTTAACAAAAAAATCCAAAACAGCCAGCAGAGGGGTTTTGAGACATTTCTTTCAACAGTTCAGGCCTTAAGGGGCGTTCACACAGGACGCGCCGCGCTGCAGTACTGTTCACACCAAACGCGGCAGGGTAAAGTCAGTGGGCGGTCTGTTGTTACGTTACGACTGCAGGTACAGTGGTTTTTGGTTGCCGAGCAACAAACAGTAAATGCCAGCGGGAAAATAAAACTCTTTTGACAGAACTGAAGACACTGACAAAAGACAAAACTGAGGAGTGAAACATTATAAATATTTTTTTATAAAACCTAATTGTAACCCCCACACCACCACAATCACCCACCCTCCTTTTTTTAGTAATTTTGTTAAAAACTGTTAAAATATAATACATGTACACCAAATAAAACGTTTTATTTTATCTTTTAAAAGTTTGTCTGCAGTTAATTTATCAAAAAAAAATGCTTACGTTATAGTAGCAGGTGCATAATTATTTTCAATGTCGAGTTTGGCACAAAAAAATATATTATCTCTCGTACGTAATTATGTATATTTAATAATCACTCGGTAAGCCCATTTTTACACCCATAGACCTCCATGCTGCAGCTTTTTTTATTAATATCTCGGTAACTATTAATTGTATTATACAACGTCTGGAAATCTGAAATTAAAGCTAACAGCTTTTCCTCCATTTTTTATTTTTTTTATTTCTTCCTCGCAAAGGAACCTCCTACTTTTCCCTGATTGGCTGTTGGTAGGTTACGTCACGACGCAGCAAAAGTTGAAAATATTTTTTCTCTTGCACGCCACTCTGCCGCTGCGCGTAACCGCTTTCATTGAAAACCATTGAAAACCAACCGGTGTGAACGCCCCTTTACGCTACACAACGCTTTGCTGTCGAGATGGTGAATGAAGAAATTAAAGATTTGCTTCTGGATAACACGAGCTGGAGCGGGGAGGGGCGGATGGTGGTCAGTTTTCGAAATTAAAAGTACACCCACCCCTCGTTATCGCCCCTTGCTATGCTGTGGATTCGGATATATCGCGGTCCTGGAGTTGGCTCCCCATTTTTACTGTAATTGCATATGCCTTAGTTGCAATATACATAGACACTTATAATTACTGTTCGTTTTACTTCGTACTGCACATCACAAACAACAACATACAAAACAATTAAAAACAAAGCATTAATATTGTACTGTTGTCTATACACACTTATTGCACAATAACACAAAGCAAATTAAATATCTACTTGCTGAAGCGGTTTTTATTTTAGCCAACGAGGTGTTCACGTGTGGCAGCAATGCACTAGCAAAAGCCACAAGGCAGTGACGTCAGCTCCAAAGCAACAAGCCACCTATGTTGTTGTTGGGAATGGATTATTTCAATGCAAGGAGAGGAGAGGAAGACTCATGAAATTAATTGGAGACTGAAGTTGATGAGAAGCAATTACCCTCCGCTGTACGAATTAAAACGGTGTGCAGCGTTTTATACGAAAAATGAGAAAAAGCAGGTTGCGTAGAGGATTTATACTGGACCCTGACGCACCCGATACAACGAGGGAGTGGTTGTACAGTATGTATTTGTTAGCCTATGGGTCTCTCGCTATATCACGGCCCTCTATATATAGTGGATTTATACTGGACCCCGACACCCGCGATATATCGAGTGGGTGGTGTATTAATGTTAGCGTATATTTTGTATGTTTCAAACATTCTATCAAAGCACTTCTCTTACACTGTCTTGTACACTAGGTATTCAGTACATATTTTAATGAAGCAATACAGCCACTAGAGGTATGACCCCACTGCTTTGGATAATAATACCCTGCACCATACACGGCAGTGGCGCCATGTGTTGTACGTGATAACGATTTGTTAGAGGATTTTAATAACTTTTGTTTATGTAATATGTATTATACAAATTAAAAGATCAAATTTTGTATGTGAGTGACATTTAATGTGTGATTTATAGTATTCACATTGTCAAACAGTTTCTGTTAACAGGAAGCAACAAAAAAAACATACAGTGCGTGAACCCACCTGTTAAACCTTCGAAGGTCTAAAACAATCTTCGAATCCCTGGCTAGCGAACAAACCTTCGGACAGAGCCCTAGCAATGATTGTACTAAAGCTTTAATGTGGTAATAAGAATACTGAGATAACGGCTCAGTCACCGATCCAATTCCTGCCACTATTGGACGCCCTGGAGGATTTAATGCATTTGCATGTATCTTGGGTCATGTATAGAATACTGGACGTATAGGATTGCTTTGTAACAATGAAACTCATCTTTATTTATCCACTTAATGTGCAAACATTTTTGTAAGATACCTGTACTTTCTTTCTGGTGTATTTATTGAAATGCCCATTGTGATGGGAACCCATTCCACACACTGCTGCAACTGTTATAAATGTTCCGGGCTGGCGCTCGGGAACTTGCAACCTAGGCAAAGCCTAGCATGGCACCCTTAAATCAGTCAGGTAATGATTATTGTATTTATTTTTAAAATCAACAGATTTTTGATTCAGCTTGTATTGTGCTCGTATATAACCTGGTTAAAAAATTGTACGGAACATGTACAGATTTTTAATTGGGTTTCCCACTGTATATGGGATTTTGAAATGACTGTTTCAGAACTTCAATAACGTCATCATTTTAAACTGTAATATGAAACTAAATGTACGGGTTGAAAAAGAATGTTTTGGCAAAAGCATTAACAACATTCCTTTGATATTGCAAATTAGCTTTTTCATGCTTAACAACTATTCTACAGGAGAACACAACACTACAGTACAGGTAAATATACAACCATTTTAAAACGGTAGGTTGTGAGGCAGTGTAACAAGGAGAGAAGGAATCTGAGCTGTATGTAAGTCTATCTGCCGACCAGAAAGGGGGCTATGTAAGGTTGGTGGTCATGGCCGGATTACCGAACGGGCAACTGGGGCAGTTACCCAGGGGCCTCCGGCCACCAGGGGGCCCCCGACAACATGTCATGTAACGTGCATTTATGCCACTGAAATAAATTAGAATGAGCAAGTCAACTGTCCAATGTTTACACACTCACTGTTTAAGCACAACAAATTGACCAATTAAATCGTGTGAATATTTTCTACCAGAAGACATACTCTTTACGATTGGTACAATGGTAAGGGAGTGTGGGTTTAATGTAAAGGCTGACAAAATTAAGAAAAAAACGTAGCTAGCCAGCGAAGAGCAAAACCAGAAAAAAGCATGGATCGACGCACTCCTAGCGGGTACGTTAAGCGAAAGCAAAAAAAGGAGAAAGAAACGAAAGGGGCAGCTCTTTTACAAAGTGTGCCTTCTATCGACACCTTTTTTAAAAAGGAGGTTGCTAGTTGCTCGTCAGAGGAGGCACCTGTTGCTAGTGCTAGCTCATCTGCTAATGTTAGCAATGAGGCTGATTGTGAAACCACCAGTCCTGCTTGTGAGACCGAGCCGCCGGAGAGTCTCTCACCACCACCTGGAGCCAGAATTGCTACATGCGACACGGACCCAGAGGTTAGTGCCACCAGCTCAAGCACAACCCATGATAGCGGTGGAAATATGAACGACCCGTCTTTGTGGGGCACGATAGACGAGCGACTCCGGACGGCATTAATTGAAAGCGGGATGTCTGCCTTCCAAAACCGAGCGGCCAAATATCCAGCGTCAACACGGGACGTTGCTGGGGGTAGGACACTAACAAATGATTTATTTTCTTGCCGCTTACAGAACGGAGAAATAGTTTCAAGAGATTGGCTCATTTACTCACCTACTACTGGACATGTGTTCTGCTTTGCCTGCAAGGTTTTGTCCACTAAAACAAATGCGTTTATAATAGGATTCAGCGACTGGAAGCACTCTGATCGTATAACTGAACACGAGAAGAGCTTACAGCATAGAACTAATATGCTTGCATTATCACAGCGATGTAATGCAATTGGTACTGTTGATGTATCCCTTGTGCGGCAACTGGAGGGGGAGAGCAAGTATTGGATAGAGGTGCTGAGGCGCGTTGTTGCCGTGATCAAGTTTTTAAGTGAGAGAGCCCTCCCATTCCGTGGTGACGATGAGCTTCTAGGGTCAGCGCACAATGGAAACTACTTGGGAATTTTAGAGCTGATTTCTCAGTTTGATCCCTTTTTGGCTGATCACATTCAGAAATATGGTCAGAAGGGTAGAGGCAGTACATCCTATTTGTCTTCTACAATATGCGAGGAATTCATTGCGCTAATGGGGGAGAAAACCTCTCTCATGTGGACCAGCTTACTTTTATTTTCAGGTTTGTCAATAATGAGGGGAAAGTTGTTGAACGATTTATTGGATTCTAGCCTATTGAAACCCATCCTGGGGCGAGCCTGGCTGACAGTGTACTTGCAATGATCAGTGACCTGGGCTTGGATCTGTCTAATTGTCGCGGCCAATCATATGACAATGCCAGTAACATGTCCGGCCGATACAATGGTCTTCAGGCCCATTTAAACAAACAAAACCCACTAATTCATTACATACCGTGCACTGCACATTCTTTGAATTTGTTTGGTGTCAATACCATTGAGAACAGCTGCCAAGAGGCCAGTATTTTTTTTGGGATACTGCAGTCCATGTACAGTTTTTGCGCTGCGTCAACTCACCGGTGGAATAAAGTTTTTCACAATGCTGACATCAAAGTAAATATGACTCTGAAATCCCTATCAAGCACATGATGGAGCTGTCGCGCTGACTCAACATCAGCACTTTGGAAGAACTACAGCTCAATAAGGGATGCTTTGGGGAATTTGTCAGGTGACATGCATGAAACTCTTGATACACGACGTGAGGCAACTTCATTGTGTGGCAAAATGGAATGCTTGGAAATAGCCTTCATGGCCCATTTCTGGGATGTTGTCCTACACAGGTTCAAGATGACAAGTGAGCTGTTGCAGAAAAGCGACATTGATTTAAAGACTGCTGTGCGATTACTGGAGTCTTTGCTGTCATTTGTGGCATCACTTCGGGATCAGTTTTCAGACTTTGAAGAGACTGCCATGGGTGTTAGAGGTGTGTGCCAGACCTATCAGCACAACCTTCATCGGATAAGGAAACGGAAAGCATTTGCAGATGAAACCAGGGAGCATGAAGTCACAATTGAGGGGAGCCACAGATTTCAAGTTGAGACTTTCAACGTGATGATTGATCAGTTACTCAGCTGTCTCAATCAACGACTGGATGCATACAGGCCTCTAAATGATTGCTTTGGATTTCTGTTTGATGACATGGAGTCTGACACCAGTGATATTCGTAACCGGGTGTGGCAGTGTGACCCCGCCTTGTGCGTATTGTTTGTTTATATGTTGCATGTAGTGTGTTAAATGTTGGTGTGTAGTCATTGGTACACGGGATATAAATGGGTCTGTGTAGCACGTGTGATAAAATGTATATTTGTATTTAGCCACGAGGGTTGCACATCACTTCACCTGCTGATTAAAATGTAATACTATGTGAGCACGGGGAAGGACACGTAATTAATCCATGTGCAGTTGTACCGAGATTCTAATTGAATGATTGATTAGCAATCGAGTCTCGGTACAACTGCATAAAAGACGCACATTGTCACTCAGTCGGGGTTGGGTGTACAGAGAGGAGGTACGGGGAGATAGAGAGGAGACAGAATTTAAAAATAACAATTGCTAATCCAGCACGACACTTACTTGTTTGTCTGTCTGGTTTGTTTGGCCCTTGTCCCTGTTTGTTTTGTGGTTTGTATAAAAACCTTTGATTATATTATTATTTAATAAAGAAACCGAGTGCATTCGCGTCTCGGTTTTTGCCCCAGCTGCTGTGTGTTTGCGTCTTCTTCCGGGTGTGATGTCACCACTGCAGCCATCCTGCCACACCGGGTCAATACACTTTCCTCTGCTTACCTAACTGATTTGGATCAGAGCTTTGCAGACAAGCTCATTCAATTTAAATTCTTTGTAAGAGCTGAGCAGGATAAATCACCCTCAAAACTGCTGCAGATTGTGTTGAGAAATAGCCTACAATCAACCTTTCCAAACGTGTTTGTTGCCCTGAGACTTTTCTTGACTCTACCTGTAACTAATTGTGAGGGTGAACGATCGTTTTCGCAAATGGCAAGAATAAAAAACAAACTCAGAACAAGTATGTGTCAGAAACGCCTTAGTGCGCTTTCATTGATGGCTATTGAGTTCAAACTTGTCAGAGAGCTGGACTTTGATGACGTGGTGACTGAATTCTCAAGGAAGAAATCAAGAAAGAGGCCGATCTTCTAAGGTAAAAGGCACGTTTATTTATTATTACATGCTGTTATGCTCGCTGCTGGTATGTATGATTTAATTACATTTATAGATGGTGTGCTGTTAATTTTTCATTGGCTGCTGTAGTCTACTGAACAATCAATTGAATTTTGTAACCAACATAGTTTTACATATATAACTAGCTGAGGTTGAGTTGATAGGAGGAGGGGTGGGAGGGGCCCATGATGCGTTCATGCCCAGGGGCCCAGAATTTGTTAATCCGGCCCTGTTGGTGGTATGCATTCCCAGAAATGGCCCTACTCGATTGTTGGTCAGAACTGGAAGTTGGCCATTTTGGAAAAAGACTGTAGTTGCAAGACTGCTAAATTAATCCATTGTCATCAGCTGTGGGGCATGCAACAACTGGATAGAGCGAGGCGCCGCTCTGATCACAGGGAGGAGTTTGGCAGTACAAAGGGGACAGAACAACTTTGTTTGTTTGTTTGTTTTGTTTTGTGTTGCAGAGTAGGAGCCAGGGAGTTGCAGCCACGGAGCCAGCACAAACCCTAGAGCACCATGATCACTGCACAGCACAGCACAACACCAACCTCACCCTTCCTGGAGCACTTTGTCGTGCACCGATGGATTGTATTATTTGTTGCTGTTTTGTTTTTGGACTCTAAACCTTCCGTATACCCCCCGATACCATTGCTGGTAGAGGGGCGGCATTATAATTTACCTTAATAAATACGGACATTTTGATCATTTGAACCGTTGTTTGGACAATCGCCGGCATGTTGGAGAGGATGAACGTCCTGTACATGTCTGGCCCCAGCGGCGGAACCAGGGATGGTATCTCCCAAACCCAAAACCCTCAAAATGACACTGGATGATGAGCCTGAGGCCTACCTCATTCTGTTTGAGCGCATGACAACAGCAGCAAGATGGCCTCGGGAATGGTGGGCCACTCACCTTGACCCCTGCTTGATTGGGGAAACCCAGGTGGCCTATCGAGCCATGACGCACGAGGCCACCGTGGAGTATGACCTGGTCAAGCAGGCCATCCACCAGCGTCTGGACATCACAGAGGAGACCTATTGTCATCAGTTCCGGGAATACCAGCGGCCCCCAGGTATGGTGTCTCAACAGCTGACGGACCAGCTAACCCGGTAGCTCTGCCATGACACCCGAACTATATCGCAGGTGGTTGGACTGATCGCTATTGAGCAGTTCAGCCACATCATCGGGCCAGAGAGACAAGCGTGGGTCAGTCAGCATCGGCCCACCACGCTGGAGGAAGCAGTCTGCCTGGCCGAGACGTTTGAAGATTCCCTGCCGGCATACCAGCTCACCCCTCCTTCCGCCTGACCCAAGGCTCCTCCAGTCCCAAAGACCACTCCCCAAAGGGCAACCTTCACCCCCAGACCTTCACCCCCTCGAAAACCCAATGGGCGGCCTCCCTTCACAGCAATGGAGACCAAGGTTGGCCCCCAGCTGGGTCAGAACAGACCCCCTCCCCATTGCCAGCCAAGGGTGGAAAAATGGGAGGGAATATCAGTGAGACAAGGTTGGGGTTTGGTGGGAGAATCCTTGAGGTCTACTAAACGGCAGGGGAAGGGGATTGGTATCCAGTGTGACCTGCAGTGGAGGGGGGGATTACAATTCTTAAAATAACTTTTAAGTTCATTAACATTTCTAGAAAATGTATGAAATGTTGGTGTACCACCACTGCTTATGTGAGGCAGTTTGCTCAATAAAATTATTTTCCTGTATTTCAAGAGCAGTCTTTTCAGGGGTTCCACCATATATGCGTTCAGCATGGGGTAAAACTGGCAAATACTGCCAGACACAACAAGTTACATTTTTTGGAATGCCAAGGTGTTTGCAATAATAATTGAAAATTAATTGTTATGTTGTTTAAATATGATTTCATGTGGATTTCTCACAGTTATTATGACGTTTTGTCATTATGATACAACTCTAGTACATTATAGAGATCCTTGTAATCAGTCCTGTTTTGGGGGCAGAGTTCTGATAAAACTGTTGAACTGGCTCCATCTTGTGTTTATTTTTTGTTACTTGTCAAAAGTGAATTAACCTAAAATCATTTTGGTTTTAACAAGAATACAAGATAGCTACTGTATTATGATTTTGTAAAATGTTTTTATTCTGAAAGGACACAATGATTTATTGAAAAAGAGTAATATAAAAACAAATATGTTGTTTTGCTCTCATGTTTATGAATGTGATCAGTGATGCTATTGTTTCTCTAATTTAAACTTGTCTGCAGTCAACTTGTATATTCAAGCTAGCATGTCCTTAACACACAGTCCTAAGCTCATAGGTGTATACGACACAAAACTAGCAAGAACTTCAACTAATCATTGCTTGATAAATAACTATGTCCCTTCTGCTGAAACACAACAAATATCACATTATAGTATTATGATTTATGTGGTGGCTTTAGTCTCACCATTTAATCACATGTGTTGCCTTGTTTATTAAATGTATTCTTTCACAAATGATTCTTGCTTTACTAGGATTACTGATGTATTTTTACTGATTGATTTACTAAACGGCACCTGAATCTCTTTTTGATTTAGTTGAACTAAGACGAGTACACATCAGCAAGTAAAAGGGTGGCCTTTGAGCTCATACTTCATATTCAATTTAAATCTAACTTGAATTATCTTCTTAAGACCATAAAAACATAAGAAACTGACTGATTTCAAAACTTTGTCAAGTTGGGTATTGAATTATCTAAATGATTCTGCCTTAGCAACATTGAGGCATAGGTAACCCATTCTATACCCTCACCACACTTGTGAAGAAGTGTCTCCTTCCCTCAGTCCGAAGTCTATAGCCACTTATTTCCAACTGTGTCCCTTGGTCCTGGTTTCTGTATTGCACTTAATGTTTTGGTAAAGAATAACTATGTCTAATTCTTCTTTGTTCTAGGCTAGTTCAGCCTATCTTCGTAGCTCATTCCTTTAAACCCTGGAATTAGTCTGGTTGCTCTTCATTCATGTCTTTGGTACTGTGGTGACGCTTTTATCCACTCAATATCTAAGAAAGAAAAAGAAAACTCTGTGTGCCAGTGGTAAAACAAAGGGTTCAGTAGAGGTTTACAAGGCTGTCCATCTCAGTTCCGGTAATATTTATATTCAAAACTGGTGACAAAGTCTTATCACCAGCAGGAGTATAGCCTTCAGCCTAGAGCAGAGCTTCCCAATCCTGGTTCTGGGGACCCCATGTTCCAACTGAGCTCTCAGTTACTTAACTAAACTCTTAATTGAACTAATAATTTGCTTAATTAGACCTTTTTAATTGTTCTCGGCTCCTAAAAAGTACAAGTTAGTTATAAAATGTTATAGCTAACTTGAAATCTGCAATTTTTTAGGAGTCGAGAACAATTAAATAGGTCTAATTAAGCAAATTATTAGTTATTTCAAGTTAACTATAACATTTTATAAGTAATTTGAACTCTGCAACTTTTTAGGAGCCAAGAACAAAGGTCTAATTAAGCATTTCATCAATCTACATAAGGTGCACCTTAAAGCACAAGGCGCACGTTAACACACATTCCTTAAAAATAAGGTGTTGTGTTGATTAGCATCTGATGAATATACCTAATGCATTGTAATGTATTCAAATGATGTGGAAAGCACTATTGAGGGGAATGGTATGCACAGGGTATTTACTAAACCATGCTAACCATAAGGTGCACCTTAAATTGCATGCTTAGTAACACTGATGGAAAGCAGGTTCTATAAGCTGAGACCCGTCTTATAAAAAGCTGCCTTTTTTTTCTCATGATGAAGGAACGTCTTGCCATCAGAGAAAGTCAGCGTTTTCAAAACAGAGGAAGAATAAAAGGGGTCTGGTCGACACACAATTACTTCTTATCTATAGCGTCACATATGAAAAAATAATTATCATTATATCATTATATAATTTTTGATAATTATGGGGGGCAAGTACAACTATGGACAAACATTTTGCAACCCCCTATAGAATTAACACATTTTGCTTCATAAAGTTGCATGAAACCTGCTGAATAATGTTACGTTAAGATATTGAATTGCATACCGCTTTATAGTTTCCCACATACTTTACGAAAAACTAACAATTTGACATTTCTAAATCGAATTTCTTTTTATTTCTCTTAATATATGAAAGGTATTGACTTTTTTTCTTTTATATTTCACCTAAGAGTGTTGGGAACTACAAATTAAAAGTGAAATGATTTACTTTTGCTGCGCCATTACCCTGAAAACGCGTAAACTATCCTTGCTGTACAGACAGTCTGGCAGTTCTCGCTGATAACTTGATGCAAGGAACTACCGTTCCTCTCAAATAAGACTTTGGGCATGATGCATTAAAATTATATATAATTATATCATTTTATTATCTACAATTATTTAAATGCTTATGCAAATATATTTTATTATTATTATTATTATTATTATTATTATTATTATTATTAACATTATTATTATGTTTACTAATGTTATGCTTTATGAGTAGGACCCTGCGTTTTACGCGACCTGCTTTCTTAGGCTGCACTTCATACCTCCCACCGCAAGGTGGTCATGTAGTCTGCTTAATTAAACCACTTATTGATTAATAATCTCCAGATTCCTTTAATCATCTCAATTATTCGTTCTATTAACGTGCGTTGATTAGGCGGCAGCAGCAGCTACGGACATTTATTTAGTCATGCATCCCTTTATTACTAATACGTCTTATTCAATATTATTTCTTAGAATGTGTAAATAAGTAATTTAAATGTTTCCGTTTACTAGTAAGAACACATAATTTGTCAACAAAATATTAAAAATAACAGCACTGATTCCCTGAACAATTTATATAAAATACTGAAATCATAACATCAATATGTAACATATATATTACAAATATAACATAATAATAATAATAATGCAAGGTTGTTCGCAAGCAGCACATTAAGTGTCACTTACAGTTTCACAAAAGAAAATGTCCCATGCATTAAAGGTTGCTATTAAACTTAAGCATCGTCAGTTGGTTAACCCTGCCTTCTTTCATAGATTGACGTTGTTCTACAGAATTGGTAACAGCTGACAAATATATTTTAGCCTTTCGTGTTAAAGTGGGAAATAATTCTTCAGCTTTAATCCAAAATTCATTCAAAGTTATTCTACTGCCGTTTTCTTGTGCACATGGGAGGTATTTGTCCATTTCTGATTTACAGTCAGTATCAAATCCTGGTATAGAATATAATGGGAGGGCTTCCAGATCCAAACTACACACTTGTTGTGGATCGAATATCCTTACTGCCATCAGAAAGTTATGAGCTGGTTGAAAAAAACGTGGTTTATTTTTGCATTGATCCAGGTTGTAGTAATTAGTCATTTTTTCAGAAACGTCATGGAAGGTTTTTACACATAGTTTGTTTATTGCGACGTACCTCTTGTGTCATTGCTCGGTATGTATTTATTAATTTTGCAACTTTATTATATGTTTGATGGACTCTCACTTCACGGCTTTCAAACCAATGAATCAGATCCACCAGTCCCTTGGCATGCGTCGCAATTAGGGAGAGTTGAGATTTTAAACTTTGCACATCTTTAAGCAATTTCTGGAGGTCCTTTAACACTACAGTGTTTGGTGTGCATTTCCTTTTCCACGAAGCCTGCATAGAAAGGGATGTATTTGGAATGATATTCAGCAGCAGAATACCAAGTGCCCCATCGTGGCTCAGGTGGCAACTTTATGGGTAAAGTACAGCCTTCTTGTTGGATTGCTTCTGTCAGGTGGTCTTTAAAACGTAATTCCGGAAAATTATTTGCCCAGATATTGCTGGCAAGGGCTATTATGTGGGCATTACAAGTCAAATGTAGTGAATTTGGCAGTAAACCTCAAAGAATATCATTGTATGCCTTGATCATGTAACTGGCATTATCGGAGACAAATCCAGTCACATTATTAAAATTAACTTCAAATGCGTTTAAACATTTCACAACGCCCTGTGCCACCGATGAGTAATTCACAAAGTGCGGATTAACTGTATCGGCTAATATTACTTTCAGTTCAAAGGTATTCGATAGTCCTTGGAGAACAAACAAAATGTGCAAAACACACTGATCTTTTGCATTTGTAGACTTGTCAGTTACTACAGATACACTGTCAGACATCTTTACCAGTTGTACAATTTTCATCTTGTGCAACTCAACAATTTGGTGTAGATATTCCCTTCTCAGTTGACCTGCTGTAGGAATTGCTCCCGCATTTATTACAGGTTTGTTCAGAAATGCACGTAGTTTGGGATTATCAATTTTTTCCTGGGGAATATTAGCACAAACAAATGCCTCTGTCAAATCGAAAATAACATCTCGTCGGCGTTGATAACTTTCGTTCCCCTTACGTTTTTTACTGGAGGACGTCGTCTCATAGCTGTCAATCTCAGCCTTTCATTTTCTGTGTTTTCTGATGATAAATGTCGTCTATTGTTGACTTTCGAGTGTGGTCCAAAGATAAATTGCAAGTTGTGCAAAATAAATTATACCCATTGGTGTGCAGAACACCAGGTGGCTATTGTTGCGTGCATTCACTCAATGAAATGCTTTTTGATTGCAATGTCTTTGACTCCATGTTTAGGTCTCTCGATTTTTCTTTTAACGCATCCATTTTTCCAATTACCATTTATACTCATCATAATTAGCTTTTATTTTTCTAATTAGTCAAAGCGTAATGTGTTGATTTCTTAATTGTGAATTTGATTACTACAACTGGAGTGGCTGCAGGGACATCTAGGGGATAGCAGTTGAATTACAATTGAAAAAACAGGTCGCATAAAATGCAGGACCCTATTTATGAGAGAAATGCTTTTTTTGTGGTTTTAGGAGCCACAAAAACAAAATAAATGAGAATATAAAATTTATTAATTCAAATAAATCAAACCCAAAACAATTTACTGGTTGACTGACTGGTTGTTTGGAAATGACTTGGCAGTCGCCTTGATATCATAAGTAGGGGACTACTTAAATCGCGAAGAATTTACATCTTTTTCCCGGGTAGGCTATGGAATAAAATTAGGATTTCGCTGACGTGTCTAAACAATAAATAAACCTGCGCTGACTTTCAAGTTGGTTTTCTGAAAGCTGTTGTTTGTTTTACATTCTTTTTAGCAGCCTCTGTAGTAGGCTTTTGGTTTATGTGTGATTCTGAAGCTAAATAGCGATCGATCGTATTTTCTCTGAAAAAATCACATTACAAGATCTGCAAACAATTACCATTACCTCCAAAACAATTACAAATACCTCCATCTGCATGTAAAGTTTTTTGGGAAATTTCTTGACACGATACTCAACATACTTTGCTTTTTTCGCGTTGTTGTCCATTTTTGGTATTTTACCTCCAATGCTGAAAACTAGATTTTAGCAACCTAAATCAAAATAGCAATGCAACACTGACTGTCCCATCTCCTACTGTGCAGTACAGGTCACAGAACAATAACCGCTTTGGAGTATTTTTTTAATTGTATTTGTCTAAGGATGTTTATTTTAAGTGCAATGCACACAGGAAGGTGAAGGGATAAAAAAAGCCTATCTACAGAATTAAGCTACGTAGTTTGCGTCGCTTGTGCTGTGCAGTAGTTCATTTAAATCATTAGGTTTCTTTTTTTTTCTCTCCATACTAGTTCGGTATGCATTGGCCCTTAAGGAGGTGAATTTCGCGGTGACCCCTCAATTTACCAATTTTCGTGAAGTAAGCGAAATAGCGAATTAGGTAGATCCCTAATCATGAGGTGTTCCCAGTCTAATAGTAAAATAATTTCTAAATCAAAAAGGTATTGTACTGTATTTGTGTGTGTTTGTGGGTAGGTTTAAGTGCTGTGAGGTGTGTGTATATATATATATATATATATATATATATATATATATATTGTAACACAGCAGGGAGGGGGTTAATCCTCCCTGCATGGAAGAAAACATGTGAGAATGCACATTTCTGTTAATTGTTAATTATCCCCTGCACCTGGTAATTATTGTTAAATTAGGACCAGGTGCAGGGTATATAAGAGGTGCAGTCAGTCTGCTCAGGGCTGCTGCATAGAAGGAGACAGGTAGTGTGTTCTGTGTCCAAGCAGTCAAGGGAAAAAGTAAGGGTTTTGTTAAAACTGTGTGGTTTGTTTTGTGTATGGCAGGCAAACGGCTTAGCCGTCCTGCAAGCTAGTCAGGGACCAGCATACCGTGTAGTAAGCGCTCCGAAGGAGCTAGGTGTTTGTTTTTGTTTTTGTGTTTTTGTTTGTATTATTAAAAGTGCGCGGAAGTGCTGAACCTCCAATTTCTGTGTCTGGGTCAATTTTTAAAGGGGCAACGAACCCGAGTGGGGGCAATATATTACAATATATATATATATATATACACACTGCTGTGAAAGAGTCTTAGACATGTTGCATTTTTCTACTTTGATGCATATGAGCATCAACAATTTACTCAAAGCCTCCACTAGTGTTTTCTACTATATAACAACCTTGACTTGCATAAAGAAGGATAAACATTGAGTGAAATAGCTTGCATCACTCGATTTTTCAAGGTGTGGTATCCGAAGCATAATTAACAAGTACAGAGAAACATCATCTGTAATTGACAAACCCAGGACTGGAAGACCCAAAAAGCTGTCTAACAAGGATGAGCAATACTTGAAGATAATATCCTTAAGGAATAGAAAGAAGACAAGCGTTGAATTGCCAACAGAACTGGCAGAAGGCACAGGCATCGTTGTCCATCCATCAACAGTCCAAAGCACCTTTGACCATTGTTCCATAATTCAGTTTCTGAGTTATTTTGCATATTTTAGCCTTTTAGTCTTGTTCCCCTTTCTTAACAGAGGTATTCTTACTGCAACACATCCTTTAAGTCCTGATTTCAAGAGTGACCTTCATACTGCTGATTTGATGGACAACGACATCTGTGCCTTCTGCCAGTTCTGTTGTTAATTCAGTGCTTGTCTTCTTGGATCTACTGTGGATCTTTTTGGTTTGGTTAGGGACAAGGGTTAATGGTGCTCAGTGGCAGCTCGTCATAAGAGGCTACGGAGGCTAAACCTATGTGTATCTCTTAAAAAATAATCGCAGTGCAATAACCATATTGATCTGTGATAGCCTTGTATCGAGGGTGGGTTTCGTTTAGCCTCTAGCACCTGTTCCATACATTTTCAAACCTTTATGTCATGCTTTCAAAGGTCTACTGTATTGCTATTGGCTAACATGACAGAATCCCACCCAATTTGAGTTTTCTGTAGCCTCAAAAATAGTGGGATACTGTGTGTATTCCACCTTCAATCACCCTCTGTGTCAAGTTTTTCTGTATTTGTATTGGCTACACGATACAAGTTTGTGGCTAGCCTCCACCACACAATTAGACTTAATCTTGACGTGTCTGTTGCCAAGCAGGGTATGGGTCACGTGTGGCTACTCCCTTTCGAAATCCATACGCAGTACGTAGTTGTACATTTTTTCAGTGAACGATGGCTGCCTTAAAATGTTGTAGTTTTTTAATTCATACACTGTTTTCCATGCTTTCAATTGAGGAAAAAATAAGAATAAAAAACAAAAGTCGTCCAAAGCCAAAATTGCACCTTCTTCAACAGGGAGAACCTAAACAAAATCACCTTTTTAATTGCTCATGGTACGAAAAAAACTAAATTGTTGAGAGAGTATTCAACAGCAAAATTGCAGCTAGACTATTTGTAGCTAGACTATTGGAGTGGGTCTGAACTACAACACTTGAGATGATTAAGCATTAGGAATTTGCAGCAATGTTTAATGTATACTGGTCTTTGAAATCTCTGCATTATTTAAAATTGATGTATACAGTACCTGCAAAGAACCAAAATATCTTCAACAGAAGAAAAGAGGGGCATTGATAATATTGTTAATGTTATTAAGTGGTAAGAAACATATTTTAAAACCTTGGTCAGCTCTCCATCTAAATCGAAGTATTTATTCCTATATTTCATAATATCTCTGTTTCCTGATCAGTGCTAAGTAAACGTGAATCGGGTAAACAGTGGGACAATGGCTAGGCAGTCTTTTGTCATCAAGCCGCGACAGACCAGACAAAACAAATTCGATTCCAGTCATGAGGACGTGATTAATTGTTGCTGCGCACTTTAGCAAAGTGTGCCGAGCCTTCGTTCAAGATTTAGTTTTTGATACTTGCACCGCTAAAAATACAGTATTCCTTTGAATTTAAGACACACTTTTTGAACAATTTTTTGCTTTAGAAAAATAGCCTGCGTCTTAAATTTGAGTACAGTAGTGATGCGTGTATTAAAAATCGCCAACAAAAGACGTGACTACCCGAGTACACAAGCAGCAACGTGACTTATTGCCGAGAAAAAATAAACCAAAACGTTACTGCCCAATCTCGAATCATCCATGACCAGAGAACGTGAGCAGAGTGGTGACAAAATTCTGCTCACCGCTCGTAATGTCTTCCGTTCCGCTCTTTCTTTCATTCTGCTCCAGTGCTTGTGATTCATGTTCCGTTCCCCTGCTCCAGACAAAACAGGCAAGCTCCGCTGTTGCAGATTGCAGATGAAAAGATGTGATGTGCATTCAGAAAGAAATACTGTTTAAATCGTCCTTATTATAATCGCATACCTTGACCGAAGTAAAAAAAAAAAAAAAAATCCTCAGCTATGATCAGCAAAGTAAAAAGCCAACATAAAGTGCTCAGAGAAGTTATCTAATTCAATTCAGACACTTTCTCATTATTATTGATTGGTACTGAAAAAATGCATACATTGAAAATAAAAGTTAAAAAGTTAGTAAATCTCATCTTGCAATGAACAGGTTTTTAACAGGTTCCTTCGATGTCGTGTACGGTGTATTCACCTAGTTCAAACTTTACATATGATTTGTATCAAATTAGCTTTATATTGGGCTTTGTTTGTATAGAACATCTCATAGGGAGCTCAAAGCAACCCACAAACTCATACGAGTGAGTCTCAACGTGGCTAACGGACCATCCTGTAGTATAGTAACTATTTTAAGAGTGCAGAAAATATAAACTGCGTTCACAGCGCTGTATTAGGGCATAAACATAGAACTGTATAAGAACAATATAGGCTATATACTAACTGCAGACAGATGGACACACTGATGACGTTTCTCACATTTTATATGGCACAAATGCAGCTCCACAGATCAGGAGAATATATATTTTTCCCTCAATAATGAATTATAAAGTGCAATTCTCAAGTCTGCAAACAAAAAAGTGCCTAATTTTGGTTTGAAACTGGAAAGTGAATGGTTATGCACAGGCATAATGGAAAATACAGTAAAGTAACTGCATCTGTATTTGTCACCTTTTTTTATAACACTTTTGTGCAAACTCCATGGCCAAACATGTATTTAAGAAAAATAAATCCGTGCTCAGTTCTTCTCAGTGCTGTAAAGGAGCGGGCCGGAAATGTCCGCTCCAGCAACTATCCCACTCTGCTCCCCTGCTCCATTCGCGCTCCGCTCCGCTCACACTCTCTGTCCATAACATACAATCAGCCATTTTCAAAGAAGCATCATTAGCTTCCTGAGGAATTCAAAGAGTTTTCACAATTGCAGCGTTTCTAACAACCAGTACCAGCTTGGACAGATCAGAAATGCTGATCAGACCCCTGTATTTTTCGACATGCCAAGCAATACCACAATTCACAAATAGGGAGAAAAAAAGATGTGAGTAATCATGACTGGAAATGAGAAGCAGCACATAACTGTCATGCTCTGTGTGACAGCAGACAGCTGCAAACTGCCTCCATATGCGTAATTGAGGTTGTATCTTCGTAAATGCATATTTATTTGATGTTTTTTCCTCATATTGAGGGTGGGAAATTTGAGCTGCATCTTAAATTCGAGGGGGTCTTAAATTTGAAGGAGTACGGTATATTATTAGCAGCATATGACATGTTAATGGATATGCACATAAGTGAATCTACTGTGTTTTCCGGACTGTCTAATATAATTCAAAATTATTTGGTGTCATATATTGCCTATAGGGGGAAATTAAAAAACAAATAGCTGCTGCTCCGTTTTTTGCATGGCAAGCGGATGAAACTAGACTGGAACTGTACAAGAGAGATTCTATGGGTTTAATGACGAGAGTGAGGGCCGCGATGCTCAGTCCGTTTTTAATTGTATTGATCATGCAATGAATGAGCTGGATTACGTAAACACACTGGTAGCACATGATGGTGTTGCAGTGATGGCATCCCAACTGAATGGCTTAAAGGCAAAAGTTAAGGAAAAGGTGCCCATGGCTATTTTTATACACTGTTATGCCGATCGCTTTAATCTGGTGATTAGTCAAGCAGCAAAGTTCATCAAAGAAGCACGAATTGTCTTTGTGCATTATCCGGATTTACAAGCTTTTTTTCGAAGCAAAACAATTTGGACAAAGCCATGTGTCTTGTAACAACTGTTCCTGCATCTGCAGCAGCTGTTGAACATAGCTTTTCTTGCCTAAAGTGAATCAAAACATATTCAAGGAATACCACAGGTCAGGAACGCATAAGCTGTCTTGCTCTTATTGCGATGTAAAAGGGGATTGTTAAGGCTCTAGACAGACGGACGTTCTTCTACAAATTACATCAATCAGGATTCATCAATATCAAGTGAGTCCACAAATGTTTTTGTTATATTCAGTTGCTTGCCTTATGTGCTGCTTAACTATATTACCATATTACATTTCTTCTTAAATTATTAAGTACCTTTTGAAACTTGCAACGTTTTATTGCGTATAATAAAAAGTACTTACAAATAATATTGAAATGCATTTACTTATAAATACAGTAGTCTCCGCATATAGGAACACCTCCTAAGAGAACACTTTGCCTAAGGGAACACCCTTGTGGTGAAACTGATTTTTCCCATTTTGTATTTTTTTGTATTTATCTTGTATTTATCTTGCTCTTAATTGTATTATTACTTGTACTGTGATACTTGAAATGTATTTGCTTACGATTGTAAGTCGCCCTGGATAAGGGCGTCTGCTAAGAAATAAATAATAATAATAATAATAATAATAATAATAATAATAATAATAATAATAATAATAATAAAAGCTCCGGCTAAAGGAACAGGAACTTCGCTTAAAAGAACACCTTCTTGGCACCGATAGGGATTCGTTCACAACGGATACAGTGCTGTTTTGTAACCTGATAACTCATCATAATCAAATTTAAATTAAAATGGTGTATTCAGTCTTTTCAAAAGTGACTTGGCTTATTAAAATTAAATCTTTCCAGAACCACCATCATTAACTTGTTTTGTATTCTAACTTCCACAAATGCACCTCATCACTACAAAATGCCATGTAAACAAGCGGCAAAATGAGCCGCTGTTTCTCTTGCTACAAAAAGATGGAAATTGCTCTAGCTCTTGAAAAAAACCTGAATCAGGCACAAGCCGCTGGCTCCAGGCTGCTGGAGAGAGTCCCCGGCCTGGGCCCTGCTCGTCCCCCACAGCTGTGGGGCTCCCTCCTGCTGGCCAGCCAGAGCCACCACCCCATCTCAACCAGCCCCTGCTCCAGCTCAGACAGGCTGGGGACGGCATTCCCTGCTTGTCCAGCCCTGACGGCTTAACCTTCCAGCTCCCCACCGATATGGTCGATCTCCATCACCAGGTCCCGGAACGCCGTCTTCGCTGCCTTTCTCTTCCTTGACAGTCCCAAACGGCGGGCTGGCGCATTGCTACCTCAGAGTTCCAGGTGGGCTGGCACAGTGTCAGGTAGGGGAAAGGTTGCAGCAGTCCCACAGTGCTGCAGCAAGCGCAGCCTTGTTACAGTATTACATAATGTTATTGTGCTTAAAGAAAGTAAGATTTAATTTAGTTTACTTATATTGCTTATTCCATTTTTTTTAAATATAAGTTTAGTGACCATTATTTGTATTTATTTCCCCCAATTTGGAATCTCCAGTTATGTTTTTTCTCCTCACCGTAGCAAGTCTCCACACAGAACAGATGTTCTGAGGGCATGTGAGCGTCCTCCGATCTCACAAGCCTAAAGCCAACAATCCAGAGCAGAGATGGGCGGGCTACCGATCCCGAAGAACAAAGATTATTCCAGTTTTACGTTTGCACATTAGTGAAGTACAAAAACTTAATTTTGTTATGTCTTTGTTTCTGTACTGTAGAGGGAGACGAAGTGTAGGAGAGGATTGAATTGACATGGACAGAGTTTGCTCTGTGGCTAGTTTTTGTTCTGTAACCACTGCAGTGTAGCTCAGTGAAATAGCAGTTCTAAACTATATTGCTGTTATTTTCTTTATTTTGGACCAGTATAGTAAGAAGTATATTCTATAACATCAGCAAGCACAAAACATCTACTGTGTCGGCCTCCTTGTTCAACATGCTCCTACTATACACAAGGTAAAACTTTTTGTGGTGATAATTCAAGCATTACAATAACTTGGTACCACAGAATGTCCAGATATTTAAATAATGCTTTGAAAAAATGTATAAATAAATCAACATTGTGTGTTTAAGCTTGTATTTACTGATGGACACAAAACACAACTTTTTCTAGGACAGTTCACATTAAGTAAAAATAGTACATACATGTTAAGGTCCATATTTATTCTTACCTTGAGGTAGGGGTGAAGTTGGGACCAAAGTGGAAGTGCTACCTGTTAAATAGATAGCAATACCACATATTTACAAATGCCATTATTATGAGGTGAAGGTATTCATTTAAAAGCTTTTACTGAGAAAGAAACTTGAATTGCCTACAGTAAGACAGCTTTGAATAAACTGGGATCAATTTTGTCTTATGCAAAGCTTTCCCAAATCTGCCAAATATTTTAACTGTATTCCTTACAAGTACAAATAAAAAAAAAACTGGGGTTGGGCTCAACCCTAAATGAGCCTTTTTTTTTTTTTAGTTACATTGATTAAATGCACTTACCTTTACCAGTAGGTACAGTACCGCTGACAGTGTGATTGAAAAGAGGTTTAAGTGATGCCATCTCCCAGAGAAGGGACAAGTCTCTGTCTAAGAACATAAAAAAGTTACAAGATACTAAAAGAAAGAATAGAATTTTAAAATATATGAAATTTGCATTAGAGCTGTTTAGAAACCACAAAATATTATCTCCATTTAAGGATTAATTTAATTAAATCTCATAAATATACAGTACATTTATTTTTTGATTTACACCATTTTTTCTTCATATCTTTTTACACCTGCTGATTCTAAAATTCTTACCTGTTTTACCGGCCATAACACAGATGAAGATACAGTCAGAGTCATTGTTTTGGCTCACTAAAATAAAAATAAGGAACATAATTTAAGATGTACCACATTGTTGTAGTGAACTTGCTTCTTTATCCTAAAATCTCTACAGCATTTTTTACAATAATGGCGGAGTTTCCATGGAAAAATTGAAATAAAAGTCTCACCTTTTTCTCACGCAATTTGTGTAGTACCTTCCATGTAGTTTTCTTTTAGGGAGATAAATTTTCCTTCAAATGCAAACAACCTAATATTAAAATACGGGAGGGTATATTTAAATGTTTGTCTGCCTTCTAATTTGGCCAAAATGCAGCGCTGAGAGGAGGTCACATTTTCGTGGTGCTCCTCATTGACAATTTATGAGTTTATGTTCTTTTTAACACACTATTATCTTATATTTACATTTTACCTAAAAGGTATTTGTTTTTGTTTTTATATATTTAAATTGTTGTACCCAAACTGTATTTAGTTTTTGTTTAAAAATCTCATTTGTTTTAAACCCCCATTTCTGATGTGTGCAGAGTGGAGGAGACGGGCATTTGAAGAAGGCTGTGAGGTTTTTTAGACTAGCATTTTATACAAAATGTTAAGTGTTCTCTTTTTATTTCACTATTAATATTGATGCTTTTTTTGGTGTTTTGATTTATTTTACTATAACTTTTTCAGGTTCAAGTTTTTTTTTTTTTTTTAATTGTTTTAATTCATGTTATTGTAATTATTTGTTTTTATTGACTTATAAAGTGCTTTGAGATACTGTTGTATGAAAGGTGCTATATGAATAAATAAACTTACTTTAGTTTGGGGAGGGAGAGCGCACAGTATCTTTGTTTGTTCTACCCTTTTCTCTTCCTTTTAGTTATTTCTTTTGAATTCTTTTTTTCTCTTTTAATCCTTTGTCCTGCCCCTTGTTTTTAAAAAGGAATTCTTTTTTTTTCTTTTTAATTTGTTTGTCCTGCCCCTTTGTTTTTTTTTGTGTTGTGTTAAAAAGGAATTACAGGGAGGGGGGTCTTTTTGTGTTGTGAGAACCCAAGAGAGAAAGAGAAAAACTTTGTTTTTGTTTTTATGTGCATGTTTGTTTGTCTTTATTGTGTTTGTCTTGTGTTTGTGTGTTTCCCTGCACTGTTGCAGTGTAGGTGGTTTTTGTGTGTTGGGGTCTTTTGTGTTTGTGTTATGTGCATGTACCCATGCGCGGGTGATTTTTACAGCGGAGGGGGGTTTTTGTGTTGTGTTATGTGCATGTACCCATGCGCGGGTGATTTTTACAGCGGAGGGGGTCTTTTTGTTTTTATTATACAAATAAATATATTTTAAAAATATATAAACATGAGTGCATGACCCATGCTCCACTTTGGTTGTGTTATGTGCATGTACCCAATTTTTACAAAGGGGTCTTTTGTGTTGTGTTATGGGTACCCACAGGGTGATTTTTACAGCGGAGGGGGGTGGTTGTGTTATGTGCATGTAAACCCATTCATAACCCATCTCCAGGAGGGGTCATTTGGGGTTAGGTGTACCCATCCTGAGGATTTTTACAGCGACACCTTTTGTGTTGTGTTACAAGGGGGGTGTTTGTAAAGGCAATGGTTGTGTTATGTGCATGTACAACAGCCAGGTGGTGGGATCTTACCCAGCAGCAGAGGGGGGTCTTTTGTGGCATGTACCTCCAAAATGTACCCATGCGTTTTTTACTTTTTGCTGAAAGTGGAGGGGGTCTTTTGTGTTGTGTTATGTGCATGTACCCCTGCGCAAACACAGCCCATCCGATCGGTGATTTTACAGGGAGGGGGGTTTTTGTGTTGTGTTATGTGCATGTACCCATGGCAGGTGATTTTCAGTAGGGGGTCTTTTGTGTTGTGTTAGACCCATATTTTTACCGGAGGGGGCATATGTACCCATGCGCCGGAGAAGGGGGGTCTTTTGTGTTGTGTTATGTGCATGGCACAGGGGTGGTCCCCCATGCTGATTTTTACAGCGAGGGGGTCTTTTGTGTTGTGTTAGGAAGATTTTACAGGTGGTTGTGTTATGTGCATGTAGCTTAGCCTGCTGTCCGCTGCCAGCGTGTGTTATCTTCCCGCGCGCGGGTGATTTTTATTCAGATGCATATTAAAAAATATATAAACAGAGACAAGCTCCACTGGCCCAACAAAGGGGGCAAAACCCATTCATAAGAACCAGGAGGCATGGGGTCAGGTGCCTCAATTCCACCATTGGGGCTGGCCTTAGTGGAGGGGACTCACTGTTCAATAGGGACCATATCCGTGGCATAAGGAGGAGGGGGCACCCCGGCTCTCCGGGGGGAGGAGCAACCACTGCCCGCTCAGCTTCCCAGATGCACAGAAGTGCAAGAGAACCAGCCTCAATTCCACCATTGGGGCTGGCCTTAGTGGAGGGGAAAACAAGAAACCCTCCCCGTGAGGGGAAAACAGAAACCTCCCTGGGGTAGTTACAGAGCTCTGTGAGATTGTGCCCATTCCAGTGACCGCCACTGGCAAATCGGAGGGAGGGGAAGAACCTGAGGGCAGAAGGAGGTGGTGCCCTGGAGCTAGATCCCCTCCCTGTGAGGACTGAGGACGAGCCTGAGATCGTGCGGTGATGGTAGCTAGGCACACCGCTGCTTACTGGCATTTTAACAACGGCTTGTTGGAGGACGAGCGCTTTGCATGGTCTTTCCGGGACTTTTGGACGGTCTGGCGTGGCAGACTGTTGGACAAATTTGTAGTTGGCATTTTATAAAGTACATTCAAAATTACATTTCAAATCTTAAACTATGAGACTTGAGATGCTGTGATGTTAATTTAGTTTATCTTTACCCTTCCTTCCCCCATAACATTCTCTAGATAGGAGGCTGTGTGGTCCAGTGGTTAAAGAAAAGGGCTTGTAACCAGGAGGTTCCCAGTTCAAATCCCACCTCAGCCACTGACTCATTGTGTGACCCTGAGCAAGTCACTTAACCTCCTTGTGCTCCGTCTTTCGGGTGAGACGTAGTTGTAAGTGACTCTGCAGCTGATGCATAGTTCACATACCCTAGTCTCTGTAAGTCGTCTTGGATAAAGGCGTCTGCTAAATAAACAAATAATAATAGATAGATATAGGGATGTGCTTTTGGTACATTTTTATGAACGTTTAAATGCTGTGCCGATGTCAGTGTTTAAACCATATCTACTTACACACACACTCTTTATATCACATTATGATGGATACAGACAGAACTGGTTAGTATTTTAATACCCAAAAATCAATAGAATCCAAAAATAAAAAAAAAGCCCAATGGGAATTTGGTCTTTTTAAAAGCATTTGTATTATTATTTTTATCTTAGTAAATGTCTCTCTTTGTATTTGTACTGCACTATTGAGATGTACCTGTGCTGGCCCTGTGGGGACAAAGTGAATAAACTAAACTTTTTTTTTTTCATTATATTATATTTTTTACATTATAGTAATCATTAGGGGGTCACAATGGGTAGTGGGAAGAGAATGCTTGGCTTTGGAATGTGACTGCCACCAATTAGAGCATATGTGGATGACATGACAACCATGACTACAACAGAAGCCTGCACTAATTGGTTATTGGGCAAACTAATCAATAACATTGAATGGGCACGGATGCAATTCAAGCCCACTAAGTCAATGAGCATCTCTATAATGAAAAAGGTAAAGTAGTAGATAAGAGGTTCTACATTAACGGTGAGGCAATACCAACAGTGTCTGAGAAGCCTGTGAAAAGTCTTGGGAGATGGTGTGATGTGGACCTAAAGGACACAGTTCATGTGGGAGAAGTGAGACAACAAGCAGTGAAAGGGTTGATGAGCATAGACAGCAGCGCTTTACCGGGCAAACTTAAACTCTGGTGCTTTCAGTTTAGTCTACTGCCGAGGCTGCTGTGGCCACTCACTGTGTATGAGGTTTCCTTGACAACAGTAGAGAAGCTGGAAGCATTAATCAGTTCATATGTTAGGAAATGGTTAGGAGTTCCACGCTGCCTCAGTGGGACTGTATGGTAAAGGGATACTGCAGCTGCCAGTCTCAGCTCTAACCGAGGAGTTTAAGTGCGCCAAGGTTGGATTGGAAATGACATTGGTAGAGTCACATGACGAATGTGTGTTGAAAACTGGAAGAAAGTGGGTGGCAAAAGGATATGTGCCCTTCATATCAGTGATATCATGGGGCAAGTACAGCATGGAAGAGGAGGCCTTGGTCTCAGTTCAGCTCCTCCACATGGCACAAAGCAGCCCCAGCTCAACGGAGGAAGCTGGTAATCAAACGAGGTGCAAAAGTAGGAGGAGAGGATGAGGTGCGTAAAGGCAGTTTCCCAGGCCAAGCAGGGAGAATGGACGAAATGGGAGAGTGTGGAACAACGCAAGATCGGCTGGTGAGATCTATGGACAATGGAACAGAGCAGGATCAGTTTCCTCATCAGGTCAACATATGATGTTCTCCCATCACCACAGAACATTAAGACACAATTTGACAGGATGTAAGGTTGGGTCTTAGCCAAAGACGGTTTACTTGACATCATGACCAGGTGCTGTGATGTTTGGCCTTAGCATTGGAAGACAAGCGCAGCATGACCAACATGTTGCCTCCAATGCCAGCAATATGACACACGAAGAACAACATTCCTTTGTCCAGGGGAGCAACCACCAAGAAAAGGTATTAAAACCAAAACTCGTCTAGGACAACTGGAAGTTGCTAGAGACTGGAAAATGCTGGCAGATGTTGGACAACGGACAACTTATTTTCCAACCTGAGATTGCCACCACTAACCTTCGACCTGATATTGTCTTGTGGTCTGGATCAGCATGCCTTGCTCGCCTGGTAGTTAACAGTGCCATGGGAGGATGCTGTGAATGAGGCGTATGAAAGGAAGAAACTTCGGTATGCTCAACTGGCTGCTGAAGCGGAACAGCGAGGATGGAGAGTCCAGGTTTACCCAGTGGAGGTGGGTTGTTGAGGATTTGTGGCACACTCCACAACCCGGTTTCTCAGAGACATCGGATTCAGTGGTCAAGAGTTGCGACGCACAGTGAAGAACTTATCTGAAGCAGCAGAGAGTAACAGCAACTGGCTCTGGTTGAGACAAAAAGATTCTGGATGAGGACCTCAAGCATAGTAGAAAGAAAGCAACATCGATGTAAAGGAAGGTAAGTAAGCTGGGCTTAGCTGAGTAGGGGACAGAGGGGGGTGAAGCTGGGACGCCAGAATCACTGTCAAGCCTACTTCAGCTCCAGCTGTAAAAATGAAACCCCTTCCCAGGTACCAGCAAATAATAATAATAATGTTTTCAAACATGTAATTGCTATAAAATGTTAACATATGGTGAATAAAACACAAATAAATGATCTAAACCAGCAGTGGCCAATACGTGGATCGGTGCATCTCGGGACAAATCAGAACAAACACTAGCATAAAGCATACAACAGTTTTTGTCTTGGCGAAGAACCTTCTTCCCAGGCACAGATGAAAATATCCCAACAGTTTCTGCATATGAGACAAAAAATGCTTGTGTGAACGTAATTTTAATTTAATGTTTTCAAAAATTCCTAGAGGTTGACTATAAACAATAAACATATTTATTTTTAAGTGAAAAGTAAAAACAAAAAAAAAAAAAACTCACAGTCGGATCTAAACTCATAGCTCAATCATAATGTACTCTGGGAATGTAGTTTATTGGTGTCCCGTGCCCACTGTTAATCACACATAACTACAAATCCCATACCCTGCCAATTTCATGATTTATCAGTGAGATGGCTACTAGTTTCAAACCAAGATGAGGAAAATTTTATGTCTCGTCTTTACAAGAAATTAGCAATGCAAGTATGTCAGAAGATGAAAGCGAACTTCGAGTTAGTTACAGCGTGTTTACAGTTATAAAATACAAGTTCAACCAACTGTGGCTAAAAGATGTCCCCTGGCTTAAGTTTGACAGTGTTAAAAAAAATGTTTTTGTTTTACCAGGATGCATTTTGGCAGGCAAGACTGCATTTTTAACAGGGAGCCAGAAGTTCAAACATGAAAATATATTAAACCCAGTGCTTTAAAACGGTTGACTAGAGGCAGACCATCCCGCTAACATTCTGAGGAACATTTACCAAGCAGTTAAAAAAAAAACAAAAGAAAGGAAGGAAAAAAAAGATCTGTAGATATTCAACAATACATTTGAGTTATAATTGTATTATTATTATTATTATTATTATTATTATTATTATTATTATTATTTTGTGTGTGTGCCCCAAAATTTCAGTGGGTGTCTTTTTTTTTTTTTTTTTTTTTTTTAAAACTTAGGCGCACATGTGCCTAAAAAAGTTAGTGTAGAGCGTTGGTTACGTTTTTGTTGTTGTGATTGTTTTGTTTTACTATTGCTATTACATACTGGACACTGTTATATTAAACCCTGCTAATAATTGTTGGTCATAGCTTACTGGTGGATCGCGGAGCCCGTTGAGATCCACCAAAATGGATCGCAGTGTTTGGTGTATTGGCTACCACTGACCTAAACTGTGTTTTTCATTAACCTTTCATGCTCCTGTGTACTACATACCCATGTTCAATATAGAGATAAAAACATGTTTTTTTATTTTATTTTATATTTTTTGTTTGAACAATGAAAACAAAAACACTGCTAATAACAATAATAATCAGTAAACAGTAATTATCATATAAAAATCAAACAACATCAAAACGTGTGCCATTATCGACTTGCTCTGTGCCATTTATTGAAATGTTCAATACAACAGAACCCGGGGTTGCATTCGCAACCACTGCCCATTTTTCTTGTGTCCTTTCTTTTGTTTTCATTTTCGTAGCAGACCCTGCACCTTTTTTGCAGTCTCTGCTTCCCTTGTGTCGGAGGGATAGTCACAAATGCGTGTGCAGGGCTACTTTTCTGCAGGCATTGTGATGGATCTGGCTGCTGCAGACGCCTGCTTTATTGCCTTGTACCCAGTACTGTGTTTTGATAGCACTGCCATTTCAAACCAAACAGCTTCCCACTTGCAGTTGACTTACCTGTAAAGTAGCTGCATGCTCTTTTGTTTGTACAGTCACAAAGGTAAGTAATTAGCTTTTCAGGAACAAAAGCCAAAAAGCACTCCAATGGAGAACGCAAGCTCTCAAGTTCCACGGCGGGGTGTACATCTGTGTAAACGGGTGCAAAATCAAATGGTGGAGGACTGGCATCACCCAGTCCCCTGCCGTTCTTGGCTCCACATCCTCTTCATCACAGCATCACTTTCGCTGGTATCAAAATCCCCCGAACCAACTTCAAAATCTTCATCACTCCCGGTGTCCATCTACGTTGCCATGTTTAGCTTTTGCTAAAAACTATATAAACTACAACTAAACAAGTAAAACTAATAATAAAACAAAACAATTTTAACACTATATATATATATATATATATACATTGAGCATTTAAGTGAATAGAAATTTTAAAATTTCCTTATTCTAAAAGATAATTGAAAAACAAACCTTTGCGCATATAATATTAACATGTTTAACAAATCTCAGGGTTTTAGAATTACTAAAACTTGGTTTTAGAATCATTTTAATAACTAATCTTGCGGATGCAAGTTTAATAGTTGTTTAAGTGTTTTCCCAATAAAATTGAAATGTTTATTGTTTTAATTAAGTTTAATTATTGTATAACATGTTTAATATGCTTGCGACAGTAATTTATTTAGAATGAAACTGACATTTCCTTCTATGATCAATATAACTAAAGTTAGAACAAAATTAAGTATCATTCTATAAATGTTACTGTTTTTACTATTATCGCTCCATGGAGGAGGGGTAGCTACTGTGTTAATACACTTTGTTTGTGTAAAAGGATGCATCGTTCAAACTTTGTAAACCAATGAAAGGACTGATTTTGGTCGGTTTAACTTCCTGTTTTACCTGGAAGTGATTGGATCAACACAGTAAACTCCCTCTTTGGGCGCTATATTTAAAGCAAAACATGCATGAACTTGTTCTCTTGGACTCTTGGGCTCTTGGATCCAGGAAGTAACCACAAAGCCTTTTCTTGTAATGGGGACCCATTCAAGCGTCATACATATCTTAGACCTGAAGAAGACAACTTGCCACTACATAGATCAATTAAAAAATAGATCAATTAAAAAACATATTCAGAGAAAAAAGGCACTTTACAGAGTGTTTAAAAGGGACCAAGAACAAAGTACACAATAAGAGTACTAGAGAACTGCAAACACAAGTCAAAAAGGAAGTAAGGAAGTTAGAAAGGCCAAGAGAGAGATAGAAATGAGCATTGCTAAGGGGGCTAAAACCAATTCCAAAAAGTTTTTCCAATATTATAACAGCAAGAGAACATTCAAAGAGGAGGTAAAATGTCTAAGAGATACAAATGGCAAAATCATAGAAGAGAAAAAAATAGCAAATATATTAAATTTTTACTTTTCACAAGTTTTTACATAGGAGGATACGGACAACATTCGACACGTCGACCTGTTCCTATCCAGTTTTAAATAACTTTAGCATAACAGAGGCAGAAGTGTTAAAGGGACTAGGAGCTCTTAAAATAAACAAATCCCCTGGGCCGGATGAGATCCTCCCAATAGTACTCAAAGAAATGAAAGAAGTTATTTACAAACCGCTAACCAAGATCATGCAACAGTCTCTTGACACAGGGGTTGTACCGACAGACTGGAAAATAGCAAATGTAATACCGATCCACAAAAAGGGAGACAAAACCGAACCAGGCAACTACAGACTAATAAGCCTGACTTCTATTATATGTAAACTTATGGAAACTATAATAAGATCTAAAATGGAAAATTACCTATATGGTAACAGTATCCTGGGAGACAGTCAGCATGGGTTTAGGAAAGGGAGATCATGTCTAACTAACCTGATTGACTATTCTGAGGATGCAACATCGACAATGGATAACTGCAAAGCATACGACATGGTTTATTTAGATTTCCAGAAAGCTTTTGACAAAGTCCTGCATAAAAGATTAATTCTCAAACTGAACGTAGTAGGGATTCAAGGAAATACATGCACATGGATTAGGGAGTGGTTAACATGTAGAAAACAGAAAGTACTGATTAGAGAAGAAACCTCAAAATGGAGCGAGGTAACCAGTGGAGTACCATAGGGATCAGTATTAGGTCCTCTGCTATTCCTAATCTACATTAATGATTTAGATTCTGGTATAGTAAGCAAACTTGTTAAATTTGCAGACGACACAAAAATAGGAGAAGTGGCAAACACTGTTGCAGCAGCAAAGGTCATTCAAAACGATCTAGACAACATTCAGAACTGGGCAGACACATGACAAATTACATTTAATAGAGAAAAGTGTAAGGTTCTGCACGCAGGCAATAAAAATGTGCATTATAAATATCATATGGGAGATACTGAAATTGAAGAAGGAATCTATGAAAAAGACCTAGGAGTTTATGTTGACTCACAAATGTTTTCATCTAGACCAGGGGTGCCCAATCCTGGTCCTGGAGGGCCGGTGTCCCTCCTGGTTTGTGTGCCAACTGTACACTAAATTGCTTAATTGGACCAATTAAGCTTCTAATAAGTGCTTGATTGGTCCAATTAAGTAATTTAGGGCATTGTTGCAACAAAAGCCAGGAGGACACCGGCCCTCCAGGACGAGGATTGGGCACCCCTGATCTAGACAATGTGGGGAAGCGATAAAAAAGGCCAACAAGATGCTCGGATATACAACTTTACAATGCATTAGTGAGACCTCATCTAGAATATTGTGTTCAGTTCGGGTCACCTCGCTACAAAAAGGATATTACTGCTCTAGAAAGAGTGCAAAGAAGAGCGACCAGAATTATCCCGGATTTAAAAGGCACGTAAGATCCACCTGTCAGTCATGGCGATGACACGGAGAGGTGGGGAAGAGGGTGTGTTGGCTTTCCCTCTATGAGTGGCTGAGAGGCGGGCCTTGGGGGATTGCTCGGCCCATAAATATTTTGCTTTGTTATGCATTCGGATGGCCAAGATAGGGGTTACCCAGAGACGCCAGCTGAGGAGGTGATCATGAATGAAACAGGCAAGCATGGCTGAAGAAGACAGCCAGCCTTAAATAAAGAAAATTATACTTAAAATAAATTGTTGCATACCCGAGGGGGATGTGTGTAAATAGAGGGGAACCTTGGCCACCCCAGTGTATAGTGCATAACATAGGACGGGGACCCGAGCTGACCGACTTAGCTGTAAGCTGTAGGCTGGAGGCACTGCGTAAACAGCACCTTTTATTTTGTAGTTTTATTACTGTGTTTTATTTTCCCTTTTTCTTTCACCTTTTGTTATTTATTATTATTTCAGAGCACCTGTGAGTGCGCCAGCATTTGACTGTTTACCTGTATTGGTATTACTGTGGTCCTGTTTACCATTGTCGGTATTCAGGCCACGGACAACAGTGCCCTCTAAAATAAATCAAACAGAAAGTAATAAAACTGGACACCAGTGCAGTGTTTTCAACTAAACCTTCTGTCTCCCGTGTGTGTTAGTAAATTGCCCACCACCCTTCCACAGGTACAAACTGGTACAGGTATTGGACCACAAAGTCCCACCCAACCTGAGAACCAATAGTTGGAACAAGATGTGCAGCTACTGTTCGTATTGAGGGTATTGCTTGTGATTGTTTGTTAGATACAGGCTTACAGGTGACCACCCTTTCTTTAGGTTTCTACCAGCATCATCTATCGTATATACCAATATTACTGTTAAACAATCTGCTGAATATTGAAGGCGCGAATAGTCAGAGTGTGTCATACATGGGCTACTTAGAAGCTAGTATTCAATATCAAGAAGACATCACAAGAAAAGTAGAACAAATAAGGACTTTGATTTTGGTTGTCCCTGTCATTCGGTCCAGTCACCAGATTCCGTTGTTGATTGGGGCCAATGCCTTGGATGTGCTACACAGAATTCAACCAACTAAGAGGAAAAGAGTGAAGTCTCACTTCCCTTTAGATGCCTATCACTGCCTTTTAAGAGTATAGGAGGCTGTGTGGTCCAGTGGTTAAAGAAAATGGCTTGTAACCAAGAGGTCCCCGGTTCAAATCCCACCTCAGCCACTGACTCATTGTGTGACCCTGAGCAAGTCACTTAACCTCCTTCTGCTCCGTCTTTCGGGTGAGACGTATTTGTAAGTGACTCTGCAGCTGATGCATAGTTCACACACCCTAGTCTCTGTAAGTCGCCTTGGATAAAGTTGTCTGCTAAATAAACAAATAATTATTAAGAGGTCTTGCTGATAGAAAGAAAATCCATATGCGCCATGGCAAGATAAGCAATGTTTATCTGCTGGTCAGAAGCTGATTGCAGAAGGCATTTCACATTTGAGTCACTTGAGTACAGGCACAGTAGCTCTTGTTGATGGTCCCCAAGAGTCCTCCTTACCAGGAGAGGTTTTTGTGTGTAACTGCATCCAGACCTTACCAGCTGTATCAAACCCACGGTTATCAGTGCTCTTGAAAAATGAAAGCAGTCATAATGTAGTCCTCCCTGTAAATTGTCTAGTTGCTGAACTTTACATTCCTCAACACATCATCCCGATGGGGCATGTAACCTGTAGCCCAAAAGTTGCAAAGGAAGAATGGGTTGTCGGTCAGTGTACTGCCTCTGCTGGTAGGAAGTAGTAATTAATAAACCAAATTTAATCTTTGATTTTGGGGCATCACCGTTGCCTAAAGAGTGGAAGCAGTTAAGTTAAGCAGCATCTCTGAGGACTTTGCGGTGAACAATTTTGATTTTGGTTGCACTGCAAAGGTCAGACATCACATAAGACTATCTGACCAAACCCCCTTTAAGCAACGACCTAGACCAATCCACCCTTCCGACCACAAAGCCGTCAGAGAACACCTACAGCAATTACTTGCAGCTGGGATCATTTGAGAGTCCCCATTCACAACTCCAATTATAGCTGTATGCAAGAAGAATGGGGATGTTCATTTGTGTGTGGACTACCGGAAAATGAATTCCCAAACTATCCGCGATGCCTATGCCCTACCTAGTGCGGAAGAGACTTTCACTGCCTTGACATGTTCTAAGTGGTTCTCTGTCATGGACCTAAAGTCAGGGTACTATCAATTTGAGCTTGAAGAGGAGGACAAAAACAAGACAGCTTTTGTGTGCTCTCAGGGATTCTGGGAGTTCAATAGAATGCCCCAGAGGGTAACGAATGCCCCAAGTACCATTCAGCAGTGCATGGAAAAGTGCATGGGAGACATGAACCTGGGAGACATGAACCTGGGAGAGGTACTCTTGGTTTCTTGGATGATATTATAGTGTTCTCGAAAACATTGGAGGAGCATGAAGGTGTGCGAATTGCTGTCCCGATTAAAAAAGTATGGACTGAAACTTTCCCCTCAGAAATGTAATTTTTTCCAGAAGTCTGTCAAGTATTTGGGCCATATAGTTAGTGAACATGGTGTAGAAGCTGACCCTGAGAAGGTTTCCGCCCTCCTCACCTGGCCAAGACCCTAGAATCTCAAGGAGTTGAAATCTTTCCTGGGATTCGCCGGCTAGTAATGCCGATTTGTGCAGGGCTATTGAAAGATAGCGAAGCTACTCAATGAGTTGACTGTGGGATATCTGCCAGCGGGACGAAAGAAAACCATCGGAGATTCTGAAAGGACACCATCATTGAAAAGCTGAACTCCTCACCCGTATTAGGGTTTGTGAATCCCCAGTTATCCTATGTCTTGCACACAGATGCTAGCACTGATGGATTAGGAGCAGCCCTGTATCAGGAACAGGAAGGCAAGATGCGTGTGACTGCATATTTGAGCAGAGGCCTGTCACATAGTGAGAGAAGATACCCCGCTCAAAAATTAGAATTCCTAGCTTTAAAATGGGCAGTATCAGAAACATTTTGAGATTTCCTGTATGAAGTGTAATTTACTGTTGTGACAGATAACAACCCTCTCATATACATCCTAACATCAGCCAAGCTGGATGCTACAGGTTACAGGTGGCTTGCTGCTCTTTCTACATTTAATTTTGACATCAGATACCGAGCTAGTAACCTAAATCGGGATGCCGATGGCCTTTTTTGGAGACCTTGTAACAAACTTACCTAGTGTACAATAACAAAACACCTAGGCCATAAGTGTATACTAGTACCGAGCATAAAACATTCAATACCACAGTCCCAGCAGGTAAATCGGTACAGAAAAAAAACAAGGATTTCTACACAGTATATCTCTAGATAACCCTTCAAGGAACATACCAACACTGCAATGCTAATCACATAAACATGGCAATTGGAAAAACGAACATATATATATATATATATATATATATATATATATATATATATATATATATATATATATATATATATCATAGGCTTTTTTACAGATGCATGTAACAAATTAATAATGTATAGCAAGACCATTAATGGTCTGACTCACTGTTGAACTTAATTAAACAGAAAAAAGGGAAGGAGACACCAAGAAAATACAGGTAGGCCAACCAATAATCAGGCTGTTCATTCTATGGCCCTCACAGTTGCAATAGTTATATACCAGTGTATTTGTATTTAAAAGTTTCAGTCCCGGTCTTGAATATTAAATAGACCCAAAAACAAAAACAAAACAGACAAACAAAGTTCCAGAAAGATAACACAAAAATCCAGCAACCCAAATAAGAACGCTCTTCAACAAAAACCCGAATGGCCATTCAAAAAATATTTGTAATCCAAGCTCCAGAAAAAAAAATAGAAAAGGATCGATCTCTCCTGGTCGTGATGAATCCTTGTGCAGGTCCTCCAGTTAATACTCTGCTGTGAGTCGCCACTTGCCTGGAAATGTTTGCTCTTGATCCGTCGTAACGTAAAAGCAATAATAAAGTATCAAAGTAAATATATAAATCAAACCAACTGATTGATAATGGACACAAAACGTGAGTAATGCCCAACGAAACTGAGCAGCGTGTGAGAATAGCTATTGCACTAGTATTAGTCAACCCGATATTGAAACTGGAGAACAACCAAAACAAAGGTATTTGACTAAACAAAGACTAGATGCATACTAAACACAGACTAACTTTTTTTTGTTTCTGCCATTTGAACAGGTTGCCTATAACTTCTCTCTCTCTCTCTCTTTCCTCCCTCTTTTCCTCTCTTTTTGAAAAGACTTTCAAAACCTTTTTTATACCTTATTGGTCTCGAGCTCTCAAACAAAGGAAGCTCCGCCCCCAATTATGGAAAACAGTCAGGGCCAAAATACCCAATGTGAATTAGCTATGAAAATAGCGTTTTTATCCCAAATATAAACAGGGTACTCAGCACATGAACTAAAAGAATTGCCCCAAGAGTTTATTTTTAAACCAGGCAAGGATATATATACAGCTCTGGAAAAAATTAAGAGACCACTGCAAAATTATCAGTTTCTCTGGTTTTACTATTTATAGGTATGTGTTTGGGTAAAATGAACATTTTTGTTTTATTCTATAAACTACTGACAACATTTCTCCCAAATTCCAAATAAAAATATTGTCATTTAGAGCATTTATTTGCAGAAAATGACAACTGGTCAAAATAACAAAAAAGATGCAGTGTTGTCAGACCTCGAATAATGCAAAGAAAATAAGATCATATTCATTTTTAAACAACACAATACTAATGTTTTAACTTAGGAAGAGTTCAGAAATCAATATTTGGTGGAATAGCCCTGATTTTCAAGCACAGCTTTCATGCGTCTTGGCATGCTCTCCACCAGTCTTTCACATTGATGTTGGGTGACTTTATGCCACTCCTGGCGCAAAAATTCAAGCAGCTCGGCTTTGTTTGATGGCTTGTGACCATCCATCTTCCTCTTGATCACATTCCAGAGGTTTTCAATGGGGTTCAGGTCTGGAGATTGGGCTGGCCATGACAGGGTCTTGATCTGGTGGTCCTCCATCCACACCTTGATTGACCTGGCTGTGTGGCATGGAGCACTGTCCTGCTGGAAAAACCAATCTTCAGAGTTGGGGAACATTGTCAGAGCAGAAGGAAGCAAGTTTTCTTCCAGGACAACCTTGTACTTGGCTTGATTCATGCCAAAGCTGCCCGATTCCAGCCTTGCTGAAGCACCCCAGATCATCACCCCATCCTCCACCACATTTCACAGTGGGTGCGAGACACTGTGGCTTGTAGGCCTCTCCAGGTCTCCGTCTAACCATTAGACGACCAGGTGTTGGGCAAAGCTGAAAATTGGACTCATCTGGGGGTGCTTCAGCAAGGCTGGAATCGGGCAGATTTGTCTTTGTGAAGGACGCATGAATCAAGCCAAACACATACCTATAAATAGTAAAACCAGAGAAACTGATAATTTTGCAGTGGTCTCTTAATTTTTTCCATAGCTGTATATATATATATATAGTAAGACAGCAGGGAGGGGGTTAACCCTTTGCGGTCCTATGTTGGACCTGGTCTGACATCGCAATTTTCCCTTTCCGGTCAAATGTCGGACCCTGTCCGACATCATCAAAAAGACGCAAAAAACAGGTCTCTAGTCGTTTTTTCTCCAGAAAAAGCAGAGAAAACCATTCAATGGCCGAGTGAGACCGATAGGAGCCGAGAGAAGCCGAAAAAAAAGGGGCGTATCTCATGAATACTGATAGACCCGGCATCACATAGATAACACGGACATAAACAAACAAGATAGCTGCTTCCGCATCCAGCACTCAGACAATATTACAGACATTTGCAGAGCTTTTTTAGATGTTATATTAATAAAATAACGACTTGGATCGCATTATTGAGAAGTTTGGTGATAAAACGAGTGATCAAGAGATGATTTATCGGTATGTACTATTATTAAGAGTTATTTGAAAAATATAGCGAACGAGAAGGAAGCAGAAGGCGGTGTGCTCTGTTTCCAGGCAGTCACCCTTGTGAGTACGAAGTGGTTAGAGTGTATTCTGTTTATGACAGGAAAACGACTTAGCCGTCCTGCAGGATAGTCAGGGACCTGCCTGTTGTTTAGTTAGTGCTCCAAAGGAGCTAGGTGTTTGTTTTGGTTTTTGTTCATTTTGTGTTTGTTTATTAAAAATAGCGCAACCGCGCTTAAAAATCCATAATATGTGTCCTGGGTCAGTGTTCTTAAAGGGGCAACGAATGACAGTGCGTGATGGCCCGTTTACAATATATACACACACACACACATATATATATATACACACACATACAGCTACCTCCAAAATTATTGACACCCTTGATAAAGATGAGCAAAAAAAGGCTGTATAAAATAAACAACACAGGTAATGAGCTATATTTTATGCTCAAATATATGGGAAAACCATATTCTTTTATTCTAATACAGTTGCTCAGAGAAAAAGTTTTTTTATTAACAAGTAATAAATGTTCTCAAAAAGATAGGTGTCAGAATTATTGGCACCCCTAAAGATTCTTATAAATAAAATCAAACAAAATTAAATTTTCATTAACATTCTACTTCTTTAAGTTCATCTCAGTCTTAAGGAACTGTATTGTGGCCTTCCATGGCTTCCTGTTTCACTGGGGTATAAAAATGAGGTAACACGCATATGAAATCCATTTGTCATCCATCACCATGGGGAAAGGCAAAGAACTCACAAATGAAAAGAGGCAAATGGTTGTTGACCTTCATAAATCAGGCAATGGGTACAAAACAATAGCTAAAAAACTAAATATACCACTGTGACAAAGAGAGAGTGAATTCTTGTTTTAGATCTCCCTTCTGACCGGTGAGGGCACTGGGGAGGAGGAGCAGGCGGAGCGCAACGTCACAGACCCGGTCGGGAAGCGCAGTGGCAATCACGCATTGGCTGACGGCGGTTGCCCTCGCTGACCAATGGGGACGGGACGGGGCGTACAAAAGGGGGCGTGGTCCGGGGTTCTGTTCCTTCTGGCAAGGTACAGTGCATGTGGGAGAGAGAGAGAGAGAGAGAGAGAGAGAGAGAGAGAGAAACTAAAACTAAAACTAACTAATAGAGAAACAGAGGAAGGGAATTAAAGGACGGGACGTTTTGTGGATTGGACTGTCCTGTTAACCCATCTACTCTTTGTCTCTTTAGAGCACTAACGGGACGCTCCGGGATTACGCTAGAGGAGCGACAACCCAGAAGTGCTGAGTTTTATTACCCCGTGTTTTTCCCCGGGCTTGGACTGCACAAAGAAGACGGACTATTGTTTTGTTGTTGGTTTATTTTGGGACTGCAACCCCCCCGTTTCTTGTTATTTTGTCGGGTTACACATTGTTGTGTATCCCGGCTTCCCTATTGTTTATTCGATCTATTATTATTATTTGTTTGGAGCGCGTTTTGGTAGCTTGGGGCAAAGGAAAATAAAAACCAGGTGCTTAAATTGTAAAACTGGACTGGAGTCTGTCATTTTACACCACACCATCGGTCAACCCTGTCACACGTGGTGTTAGAAGTGGGATGGACCCAACCACTTTGTCGGTGATCCTGGAGGCGTTGGACAGCCGGAGGGAGGCTGAGGAACGGAGGAGGGAGGAGAGATACACGGCTCTTATCGAGAGGGTCGGGATGGGGATGACGTCAGCGGCGACGGGCCCCGTGCTGGTTGCCCCGAAGGCCCGGGCCCAGAAAATGACGGTGGAGGATGACCCGGAGGCCTACCTTGTAGCCTTTGAACGGTTGGCTACCACTGCAGCATGGCCCCGGGAGTACTGGGCGAGCCAACTTGGTCCCTGCTTGATCGGGGAAGCACAAGCAGCGTACCGGGCCATGACTGACGACGATGCCGCCCAGTATGACCTGGTTAAGCAAGCTATCCTCCGCCGTCTCAATATCACGGGGGAGACTCATCGGGTCAGATTCCGGCAGTTCCGGCGACCCCCCAACACCCGGCCCAGGGTGGTGGCCCAGCAATTATGCGACCACATGGCGCAATGGCTGAACCCCAGTCAGAAAACCGGGATTCAGATGGGGGAGGCCATTGTGATGGAACAATTCTGCCATGTGGTCGGGGCTGAGACGCAGGCATGGGTACGCCGGCATAACCCCACGATGCTGGAGCAGGCCGTGGCGTTAGCCGAAAACTACGAGGACTCCCTGGTGTCCGCCCGAACCACCCTGCTGGACTGCCCCCCTCCCTCCGCTGCCAAAGGACCGCCATCGAACCCTTTTCCCGGACCCAGGGCCATCAGATCACCGGCCCCCTTACAATGGAGGCAGAGGTTGGCCCCCAGCTGGGGTAGAATGGTTCCCCCTGCCCCGCTGTCATACCAGCAGCGGGACAAATATGTACCGCCCTTACCCTCTGCCCCACCCGTCTGTTTTAGGTGCCAGCAGCCGGGACACATTGCCAGATACTGCCCGGCGGCCATGGAGTGCGACGTGGCTGCGTGTCACCTGGCGTCTGAGACAGATAGGAAATGGGGAAATGGTCGGGAGGGCCCGTGTATGGTTGATGTTGTATTGGGGAATGTGAACACCCACGCATTAGTGGACACAGGGTGTGAGCAAACTTTAATTCGAACAGCTCTCCTTGGCGGTATGTCGTGGCAGCCACAAGGCCAGGTGGCAATCTCCTGTATCCATGGGGATACGGCGACATACCCCACTCTAAAAGTATATTTATCGGTAGGCCCGATAAAGCGCCACCTAATAGTGGGGGTGGCCGAAAAGTTGCCACATCCAGTTATTCTGGGTCGAGACTGGCTGCAATATAAAGATTTAGTGAAAATATCGGCAGCCTCGACCACACGTAGACACGGCAGACCCCGGGGAAGGGAAGTAATTGGTACTGTTTTTCCTTCCATACAGAGCTGTTTTCTCCACTTTTTCGTCCCTAGAAAAACACGTAAGGAGAGACGGAAGGAAAAGTGGGAAGGCGATCGATAAGACACGGTTGGGGTCTGGCGGGAGAAGGTGCTGATGGTCCCAAACGTCAATCGAAGGGAGTCGGAACGCAGTGTGACCGGGCGGGCGAGGTTACTGGACCCTCGAGGGTAGAGTGGGAGCGGACCTAGTGTGGGAGCAGAACAACGACCCCACACTGGTGCACGCTTGGGAACAGGTCCGGTCTATTGAGGGTAAGGATGTTGACGGCATTGGGACGCTGGTATATCCCCATTTCGTGGTAGAGGGGCACTTGCTTTATAGAGTAAACCCAGCCCCGGGCACAGGACAGCCTGTCAAACAGTTGATGGTTCCCCCGTCCTGTCGACCAGAGGTCATGAGGCTGGCGCATGACGTCCCCTTTGCAGGACATCTTGGCGTGGACAAGACGAGGGACCGAATACTGGCTCGATTTTACTGGGCAGGGCTCTACACCGAAGTGGCGAAATATGTAGCTAGCTGCCCAGAATGTCAGAGAGTAGCACCGGTCGAAAAGCGCCCGCCCCTCTGGTCCCACTGCCTATTATCTCCACTCCCTTTGAACGCGTTGCAATGGACATAGTTGGGCCAGTGCTGCCTTCTGATTCCGGCACACGCACATATTAGTGATGGTGGATTATGCAACGCGGTACCGGAAGCAGTTCCGTTCGCGGTCCACTAGTGCCACTGCAATTGCGAAGGAGTTAAGTCAGATTATGGCTAGGTAGGGATCCCAAAAGAAATATTGACTGATCATGGAACAAACTTCTTGTCGAAAACGCTACAGCAGGTGTACAAAATTCTAAAAATACGTCCCATTAGGACATCCGTTTATCATCCCCAAACGGATGGGCTGGTGGAACGTTTTAACCAAACATTGAAGCAAATGTTGAAACGGTTTGTGAGTCAGGAGCAGAAACATTGGGCTACCCTTCTTCCTTACCTACTCTTCGCAGTGAGAGAGGTGCCTCAGAGCTCAACGGGATTTTCCCCTTCGAGCTATTATATGGCCGGCAGTCACGGGCATCCTCGACCTGTTGAGAGAAGGTTGGGAAGAACACAAGGCTCCTCTAAAAATGTAGTGCAGCATGTGCTCCTACCGCGTGATCGCCTTTGATTTAATTGGTCGACTGGCTCAGGACAATCTCAGATCGGCTCAACATCGGCAACAGCGGCATTACAATACCAATGCACAAATTCGAACCTTTCGCCAGGAGATAAAGTAATGCTGCTTCTTCCATCATTGAATCGAAACTGTGTGCTAAATGGCAGGGGCCATATGAGGTGATACGGGCCATAGGATTAGTGAATTATGAAATTAGACAGCCCCGATCAAAAAATAAAACAGAAATCTATCATGTCAATTTGTTAAAGCCCTGGAAGGCAAGGGAGGTCTTATTCATAGCCCCAGGCGAGATGGAGGATGACTTAGGACCCTGTATAGAGACCCCTAGCCCCAGCCAGATTTCAATGGGGAAACAGTTACTTCGGATCAGCAAGTAGAATTGCGTAAGTTGATTGGGAAATTTGGGGATGTGTTTTCTGATGGAGAACTAACCTTACCAAATATGTTGTTATTATCCCCATCCCAGAAAGCAGGCGGAGTGGCGTCCAGAACGAGGTGAGGGCGATGCTTGAACTTGGGGTCATTGAGCCTTCCAGAAGCGAGTGGTGCAGTCCTATTGTTATAGTGGCCAAGAAGGACGGCACTAATCGCTTGGTGTCGATTTTCGAAAGGTCAATGCTATCGCCAAGTTCGACGCCTACCCCATGCCTCGGATCGACGAACTTCTCGACCGACTGGGGACGGCCGGGTTTATCTCAACTTTGGACCTGACGAAGGGATATTGGCAGATCCCTTTAACCCGCGATTCATGTGAAAAAACGGCATTTTCAACTCCGGATGGTCTGTTCCATTTTAAAACCATGCCGTTTGGGTTACATGGTGCGCCCGCCGCCTTTCAGAGACTGATGGACGAGGTGTTACATCCCCATCGTGAGTATGCAGCAGCTTATATTGATGATGTGGTGATATATAGCTCCACCTGGAGAGAGCATGTAAACTTACAGCCGTCCTTCAGTCTCTAAGGGCTGCCCGGCTGACAGCCAACCTAAAAAAATGTGCGTTTGCGAAATCTGAAACTCAGTACTTAGGATTTATCATGGGAAACGGACAGGTGAAACCCGTAGCCACCAAAGTCCAGGCTTTGGTGGACGCGGCGGTCCCCAAAACTAAATCCCAGGTGAGGGCACTGTTAGGATTGGCCGGTTATTACCGCTGCTTTATCCCCGAGTATGCCACCGTGGTCGATCCTCTGGTGAACCTCACTAAGAAAAGTGCGCCAAATTTAGTCAAGTGGTCAGAAGAGTGTCAGGGAGCGTTTGAGACCATTAAGCGCAAACTGTGCCAGGCTCCTGTGCTAATATTACCAGACTTTAGCAAGAGATTCCTCCTCCATACTGACGCGTCAGAGGTTGGTTTGGGGCGGTCTTGTCCCAGAGGGTTAACGGGTGGAGCACCCCATTCTTTACATCAGCAAAAAATGCTTCCTAGGGAGCGCAATTACTCGGTTGTAGAGAAGGAGTGCTTGGCCATTAAATGGGCGACTCACCCCTCAGATATTACTTACTGGGACATTCATTTGATCTAGTCACAGACCACGCCCACTCAGATGGTTAAGCACTATGAAGGATAGCAATGCCCGATAACTCGGTGGTATTTGGCATTGCAGCCTTACATGTATCGTATGGTACATCGTGCAGGGAAAGATCACCAAAATGCGGATTATTTTTCCCGGAGGGGGAGTAATGGGGTTGGTAGGTTTGGCCGAGTGTTCCTTCGGCTCCACTCTGAGCGGTGGGATATGTGACAAAGAGAGAGTGAATTTTTGTTTTAGATCTCCTTCCGACCGGTGAGGGCACTGGGAGGAGGAGCAGGCGGAGCAGCGGTGCGCAACGTCCACAGACCCGGTCGGGAAGCGCAGTGGCAATCACGCATTGGCTGACGGCGGTTGCCCTCGCTGACCAATGGGGACGGACGGGCGTATAAAAAGGGGCGTGGCCCGGGGTTCTGTTCCTTCTGGCAAGGTACAGTGCGTGTGGAGAGAGAGAGAGAGAGAGAGAGAGAGAGAGAAACTAAAACTAAAACTAACTAATAGAGAAACAGAGGAAGGGAATTAAAGGACGGGACGTTTTGTGGATTGGACTGTCCTGTTAACCCATCTACTTTTGTCTCTTTAGAGCACTAACGGGACGCCCGGGATTACGCTAGAGGAGCGACAACCCGAAGTGCTGAGTTTTATTACCCCATGTTTTTCCCCGGCTTGACTGCACAAAGAAGACGGACTATTGTTTTGTTGTTGGTTTATTTTGGGACTGCAACCCCCCCGTTTCTTGTTATTTTGTCGGGTTACACATTGTTGTGTATCCCGGCTTCCCTATTGTTTATTCGATCTATTATTATTATTTGTTTGGAGCGCGTTTTGGTAGCTTGGGGCAAAGGAAAATAAAAACCAGGCGCTTAAATTGTAAAACTGGACTGGAGTCTGTCATTTTACACCACAGCATCGGTCAACCCTGTCACAACCACTTACTACTATTAGGGCAATAATTAAGAAGTTCAAAACCACTGGAACAAACGTAAGCGCCTGGAGTTTGCTAAACGGCATTGGCACTTCGATTGAAGCGGGTGCTATGGTCAGATGAGATGAAAATAAAGTTTTGGCCACGCACACCAGCAATGGGTTTGGCGTCGAAAGAAGGATGCATGTGCAGAAAAGAACCTGATATTTACTGTAAAATATGGTGGTGGATCTTTGATGTTATGGGGCTGTTTTGCTTCCACTTGTCCTGGGGCCCTTTTTAAGGTCAACGGCATCATGAACTCTACCCAGTACCAGGACATTTTAGCCAAAAACCTGGTTGCCTCTGCCAGGAGGCTGAAACTTGGCCGCAAGTGGATCTTCCAGCAAGACAATGACCCCAAGCACACATCAAAATCCACAAAGAAATGGTTAATTGACCACAAAATCAACATTTTGCAATGGCCATCTCAGTCTCCGGACTTGAACCCCATTGAAAACCTGTGGTTTCAATTGAAGAGGGCAGTCCATAAGCGCAGACCGAAGGATATCAAGGATCTGGAAAGATTCTGTATGGAGGAATGGTCTAAGATCCCTCCCAATGTGTTCTCCAATCTCATTAAACATTATTGAAAAAGACTCAGTGCCGTTATCCTTGCAAGGGGAGGGTCCACACTTCATTTTTTTTGGAAATAAATTTATAATTTGAGAAATGTGTAATTTTGGTTGATTCCGTTGAATAATTAATAAAGTCAAATATATTCCACATGTTGTAAAATTACAATATAGCTCAGTACTGGTATTATTTATTTGATACAATCTTTTTTGATGATCTTTATCAAGGGTGCCAATAATTTTGGAGGTGACTGTGTATATATATATATATATATTGTGAGATGGCAGGGAGGGGGTTAAAACCTCTCTGCAGAAAAAACATGTGCGGAATGCACATTTGTCTTGTTTAATTGTTTTGTTAATTGTTTTGTTTAATTGTTTAATTGTTTTTGTTTAATTGTTTTATTGATTAATCATTACCTGCACCTGGCTACTATTGAAAATTGGAGCCAGGTGCAGGGTTTAAAAGGAGAGCAGTCAGTCTGCTCTGGGCAGCTGCTGAAGAGGGCAGAGGCCCGACTGTGCTGGTGTGTGGGTACAGCCGTAATTAAAAGAAAAGGTAGAGTGAAGCCTTTGTTTTGTGTGTGCTGTTCTGTTTGTTTTTGTACAGGTAAACAGCTTATCTGTCCTGTTTAATTTAGGTTCCTGTTTTGTTTTAGTTAGTGCTCAAAGAGAGCTAGGTGTTTGTTTTGTTTATTTTTGTTTTTGTGTTTATTAAAAATTGCGCAACCGCGCTTAAAAAAATCCACTTCTGTGTGTTGGGTCAGGGGCAACGAACCGCGGAGAGGTGCGATTCTTTTACAATATATATATATATATATATATATATATATATATATATATATATATATAAAGGAGCTAATTAAAACGCTGTAATGAAAGAACTAGATTGCCTGGCCATGCTTACTGGCATTCACTTAAGAATGCGCAGGTGCTACGCTTCTTGCAGCACATTGTGTGGCGGTTGCCACAACCTCACAAAGACTTGGTAGATGACCCTGAAATTAGTTTATCTCACGGCAATTGGGATCATCTGCGGATTGTGAAGTCATTCCTAGACAGGGCTTAACAGCTATTTGCCATTGCCACAGTGTCTGCAACCCAGGGACTTCCATTAGTGCAGAGGAACTTCCTGAATTTACTCTAGTTGGGTCGTTTGCTGTACGCGCCAGTGCAGTTCCAGATAGTTTTGCTTTGCCGACAATTATTGGTGCAGTTATAGTCCTCTTCGAGTTAGGACAACAAATGTCTAGCGACAGTATTGAAGATCCACAGATCAAGCTGATCCTGCGGGAATGGAGCTGTTTGAAAATAATAGATGGTGTTCTGTACCGTAAACGCATGGATAGAGCTAAAGTTACCCATCAGCTGGTTTTGCTGGAGAAGTTCAGAAGCCAAGTTTTGTAAAGTTTGCATGATGAAATGGGACATTTTGGAGTGGAGAGAACACTAGAGGTAGTGAGATCACGGTTCTACTGGCCGAGAATGGCTGCTATGGTGGAACATAAGGTCAAGGCATGTGGGAGGTGTGTAAGGCCGAAGGCTCGGCCAGAGAAAGCAGCTCTCTTAGTGAGCATTGAGACCAGCAGACCCCTGGAGTTAGTCTGCATGGACTTCCTCTCACTAGAACCAGATGTACGAGACACCCGGAATATACTTGTAATCACAGATCACTTCACTAAATATGCTGTCGTCATCCCAACGAAGGACTAAAGAGCAAAGACGGTGGCCAAAACATCGTGGGACAATTTCTTTGTCCATTATGGATTCCCAGAGCAACTGCATAGTGACCAAGGAAGGGGTTTTGAATCCCACATGATTAAAGAAATACAGTCTAACGTCACTGCAACAAACCCTTCTTATAGCAAACCCCCTTTTTTTAACAATCCAAGCAGCAATAACCGATTTTTTCAATGGAAATTTACAAAATCTACCCAGATAAAACAATCTCAGTAGTGACTGACAATGAACTTTCTTCAGTGTGAATGTGTTAATCTCTCAGTGAAAACAAAGACCTTGGTAGGCTAATTAGAAGATAAGGCTGATTCATAGATAACCTATTGTAGTGCGAATCATGTGTGAAGTATGCAACCATTGCCATCTTCACACAAACTGCAACCATGGCAACAGGCGTGAGGAGGTAACAAGATTGAAACAGCGTGCATTGAGAAAAGCATGAAAAATATTAAGCAATCTACGCTGGATATGTTTTTCAAGAGAAAGGGCACGTAATTACTGTATTCAGCATGTAGGTGTACTTTTTTCATTTATTTACTGTTTTCTTTTAAATATACATTTTACATGTTGATCAATGTGACGTTGTCTTGAAAGAACTACTGTATACCGCATAAAGATGTTCAATTCAATTTGGTCTTTTCTTCATTATTCTGATACAGCAAATTGCCAAACCCTATTATAGTGAACAACCTGATATAATGAACATATCTCCAGGTCCCCGGGGGGTTGTTATAATGAAACTAGGCTGTATGTGCACTTGTGGGTTCAACAAAGGTCCAAACTACACCATATCACCCACGTGGGAATCCTGTGAGAGATTTAAAAAGACTTTGCTTGGCATGGTGTGCACGTTGCAAGAAAAGAGTAAGGCACACTGGCAGGACTTTGTAAAATCAGTGGTCCATGCCTATAATTGTAGCAGAAATTATGTCACTGGATTCTCTCCCTATGAGCTCATGTTTGGGCGACAACCCAGATTACCAATCAACATTGCTTTCGGATTAAAATCTGAAAATGAGCTCCTTACTCATTCACAGAGTGTCATGAAGTATAAAGATCAGATGGAAGATAGCTACCACATTGCTGTTGGAAATGCACAAAGGTCAGCTAAGAAGAACAAAAAATGATTTGACCAGTATATTAGGGAGCCTACCCTGTCATGTGGTGATTGTGTGTAAGTGCACAATCTAAGAGCATGAGGTATACACAAACTTGCAGACAGTCTGATATCCACATCATAGTCAAATGCATGGGTGAATTGCCAGTTTACGTTGTTAAACCTGAAGGTAGATGGGCCGATCAGAACCCTCCATAGAGATATTGTCCTGTCTTGTGGATTTCTTCCTGTATAAGAGTCGCTGGAAACGCTACCCGTAGAAACCCTGTAGAACTCGACTTCAAGATCTTCTGAGTGCGAAAAGGATTAATTATGACGGTTCTCCTTATGAGGAAACCCTGTTTTCAAGTAATATCGGGACATACAGAAGTGTCAAAACCGCTGAAGAGATTATTGATACCTTGGCTAACTTGCCTGACCATTCCAATAGTGATGGCACTCAGCAAGGAAATTTTGGATTGCCGAGCTTGGTTTCTGTTTTGAATCCAACAACTTCGATTTCAATCCAAACAGTAATGAAGCCCAGGATTCTTTCTGTGAAAGGAACTTACCTGATTCGCCTGATGATACTCTCGGACAGTGTTCTGAGTTGGGATATCAAGTTACAGCACGTTACAAAGTGAGTGACGCAGAGAAAAAAAAGACTGAACAGAGAGGAAAATGCCAGAGAAATACTGAAGAAAAGTTATAGAAGAAATTCTAAACTAAAATGAATAAAGATTTCCAGAATAAAAAAAAACTACATTTAGAAGATAATCAGAAAATGTTCTTTTGAAACCTGATGCCGATTGGACCAACAGCATAAATCATTTTCCACCATTTTGATTCTGGAAAACCTGGAGGACAACTCATGGAATAGGTTTTAGTGTGGCAGGACTGTGCAGTGTGAACTCCACGCTAAAATGGACATTGACTAGTCAGGGCAGTTTTACATTACCCAATTACAATTTTTTTTTAAAAAATAAATGTTCTGCAACGTATTGGGTACCAATAAGCAGTGTCTGTGCTTTTACCTAACTGGCCTAATAACTTGCACCCTGGTAAGGAGGGTTACAAATGCACTGGGGAAAATATCAGTAGGAGAGATTTCATCTTGAAGCTAGCCACAGTGCTAGAAAACTGCAAAGCAGCAGACTGCTGTAGCTCAACCTGGATTCAGTGCTGCACCGAGTGACACATGCAAGAGAAAACATGTTACTTTTGTTTTAAATTTAAAAAATAATTTTGTTTTTACAGTTTTATATGTACATATACCTGTTTACACCTGTTTACACACTAGTTTCTTTTTAAATGTTTATTTTATTATAGTTTTTCATTTTTTGAAGTAGTGCTTTATATGTGACGAGTTACAATTATGTTTAATTGTTCATTTCAATATGGCGTTTCGGCTGTGCAGATGTTTGATATGTCATGCTTGAATAAAACTTTTGAGTTGTACTCGATAGTTTGTCTTTCATTTTAAATATTGATGTTATTTAAAATGTAACCATCATAGCGACTGCCGGCGGTAGATTTAGGCATGAGTATAACCGTGGCGGTTCTAGTGTTAAAATGACTACTCACCCGAGGCAGCTTTCATTTTAATCTGACTCACATGAAGAATTTCTCTCCTCTTCTGGCTGTCTTCCTTCAACAAATAATCCACCAAAAAAAAAAACTTTCAAAGAAATCCGCCTGTCCTGCTTCTGCATCTGACAATGCTCCTGCTTCAATCTCTGCTTAACCAGCTGTGCCTGCTGCCATTCGCCACTCTAAACACATCAAACCTCAGGAAGAACATTTATTTGCAAGGATTGGCCCATTGACAAACTTGTGACAGCTCTTTTCATAAAAGGATTGCCCATTGAAGCAGGAAGCGATCGGGCTGCTTTACTTGTTTCCTACTCCAATTCCATATTGGTCGAGCCTGTCTATCCTCCTCAAAGTCTCAGCAGAGATCCAAACTTATCAGTTAACGCTCCACCGCTGTTGCATTGCAAGGTTCACTCGCCTCCGATTCAGCAACTACAACCCCTCAGTTTTTAATTTAATTTAATCCTTCCTCAGATTTTTAACAATATCAAGCAACTCTTTCCACCTCAATTTCTACAGTATCTGATTGCATGGATGCAATAATAGCAGGATCATTTGTTTGGAACCAGCAGCCATTACTTCCTCATCAGTGGCAACAGCGCTCATTTCTCCTGCTGCCTCAGCCATGCCCACACCTACTCTCGAGTTGCCAATCTTCAGTCTAGCGACTGCCTCTGGTTCAGGTGTAACGATCCACCCCCTGTTAAGCAGGTGTTACTGGTCAAAACTAAATCAAAATAAGGCCTGGATTATTACAATGACCAGGTTATTAACACTAGAACTGCCACGGTTTTCACTTTTAACATTTTAATTAAGCTGCGTGTGTTAAAGATCTGCGGTTGTCTGTTTTTGACTTTTACTAAATACATGTATTAAATATACCGCCAAAAGTAGTCATTTTGACTGCTTGTTACAATACAGTACAATACGCTATTTTTTATATGTAGGTATACAAGCCAGTTTGTTATCTGTACCTCCGCTGAGTTTAGAGCAGTATGTATTTGAATAGAATATTGCTCTTGACGTCTAGATATGTGTTATCCAAATATCTATTGTAATCCTATCAATTCCTTGGAGAATTGCCGTCTGGCTGTCTAAGTGAGCATATATAGTCTGCTGTCTTATAATATTATTATTATAAGAATTTTTCGAGAAATCTTGTGATTTTTGCGTTTTGATTTGAGAGCAACTTCAGATATATTTTCCTTGGCATCAGAAATTTGGAACGACTTCATTGAAAACAGCATTGCCTGTTTCAAGCTAAACATTACATGGACAAGCAGCTGTTTCTGACAAAAGCACGGTGTCGCTGAACAAACAAACCTGTCAAATTTGGGATCAAGTTTTGGCTGGCAGCGGACCCTACCCCTACCTGTGCAAAGATGAAACTCGCCCAGCTGGTCAGAGACTGGGTGACAATGTGTTAGGCTGATGTAACCATGCTGAGATGAATGTTACCAATATATTTTTTTATTTCACTATAATTAGCAAAACAGTTGAAAAAAAACAGCCTGGTTGCAACAGTAAACAAAGGAGAAGAGCATTTCCACCATCAAGTTATTTGAAAAATATAGCGAACGAGGGGTGGGGCGGTGCTGGAGATGCAGTTCTGAGTGTCCTGTTGATATTCAGTGCCTTTTAAACCTGTTTTACTGTGAAAAAAATACTTTTAAACAGTGCATCTAAAATAAACTGCGCGTGTGAAAATAAATCGGACCTGACGCGCCTGACACGCGCTGAATAAATAGACAGCCAAAGGTTAAAATCCATCCCTTGTTATAACAGGGCGAGGAGCTCTGTACATGATTATTTGTTTATTTTTAGAACGGGGTACCCCTCCGCCCCTGTGCAATTTATTATTTTGTATTTGTTTTGTTGTATTATTATTATTATTATTATTATTATTATTATTATTATTATTATTATTATTATTATTATTTGTATATATGACGGCGTAGCCGTGTTGTTTTGTTATTGTTTTATTAAATGTGACGGTGAAGAGCTGTATGTTTTGTATTGTTTTGCAGCGTGGATGGGAAGCCCCATCCACATTAAAAACCTTGTGCGGAAGGTGACCATCTCCCGAGTTAATTAATTGTTTAATTGTTGCTAATCGGGAGATGGTCACCTGCATATAAGCCTACAGCTCTCTGCACTCTGGGTGGGTGTTAGGAGGAGTGAACAAGAGCAGAGGAGACAAGAGAGAAATCGAATTAAAAATAAATCTAGGAACAGTGAAGGTGATTTGCCCAGCCTGACCTGGATCATTTATTTGGTTATTGTGTTCGTGATTATTGTTTTGTGTAACCTTTTTGTTTCGCTCTGTGAACAGTGTGTTTTTGTTAAAAATATTTTATTCATATCTTATATCTCCTCCATCAGCTCCTCCAGCTGAAGCACTTAGAACTCAGGTCTCTCTTCTCAGCAGTCGGCGCCCCCCTCTCAGAGGTGAAAACCATTGTCCAGTTCACTCTCTTGAGTTCCTAGGAATAACTTTGGATACTATTCGATTTGAAGCCCGACTGCCTCCAGATAAACTGGAATGCATTCACTCAATTTAAGATCAACCATTCCATTCTAAACGGAACCTTCTGTCAATCCTGGGACATTTCAGTTTTGCAGTGTGCATCATTCCTCAAGGTAGGACATTTAATTCTCGTCTTCTCGCTCTCTCTACAACAGCTAAAAATCTAAACTCTCACAATATTACAGCTGAAGTCCGGAAAGACATTAGGATGCCGTCCTCTCTCCTACAGTACTGGAATGGCCTTTCTCTGTTTTATAATGACTTCATTTCTTCCCATCAACCCTCTCACTCCATACGGATGCTTCTAACGGTTTTGGTGGAATTTTTCATAATCAATGGTTCTCAGATGTCTGGCCAGAAATCAGAAATCTTCCTCCTCATCTTAAATCCACAACCTTACTTCAGATATTCCCTATTGTCATTGCAGCCTATCTTTGGGGCCCATTAATCTTTTGTGATAATCAATCTACTGTTCATATTTTTAATAAAGGCCGTTCCTCCTCCCCTCTAATTATGCAACTTCTTCATCGGCTAGTCTGGATTTCAGTTATTAATAATTTTATTTTGAAAGCCCAACTCCTTCCAGGTATCACTAATAACACTGCTGACATTCTGTCTCATTTTCAAATCGCACATATTACATTCGCTCTTCTCTCCTCGATATTAGATGCCCAGAGTGGAGGCCATATCTCCGCTAGGACCACAAAAAAGGGGGTGTTTTTCCTCTCCGCCGAGCGGTTTGATTAGTTATAAAAATAATTATATATATATATATATATATATATATATATATATATATATATATATATATATATATTGTAATTAATCACTAACTATCATTTATAACTAACAATTCACTTTGCATTGGTGGCACAGTTGCGTGGAGCCAGGGGTCCTCTTTTGGGGGCAAGTGAAGCTCACTTCCCAACCTTAGAGGCCGACAACGTCGGCTCGCCCACCGATAGGAAGGTTCCCACTGGTACCCTAGTGGCAGCAACGTGCAATAGCACCTGCCATATTTGTAAAATTAATAAATCAACTCTGTTTCAAAGAAAAACCTTCGGTGTCTGTCTTTTAAATACAGTGAATACCTACACCTGTCACAACCCCCTGTGACAGTCCCTTTTATCTTTTAAATCTGAACCCTAACCCTTAACCCTAACCCTAATCCTAACTAACCATACTGAAAGATTTAAAGAAGCAATGTCAGAAGGGGTCTATGTTCCAAAGGACATCACTCTACCCCCTACCATTGCCGAGATATTAATGGTTGAAAATCAGAGTTTAACACTGAAACAAAGTTGAAGTCATAACTATAGAGGTATAGATATTTAATTATGGAAGCAGCATGTGTCTTCTTATTCAAGAAGTCTTTTACATACAGTATATGTTTTTATGTTGAGTAAACTTATGATGAAGTGTGATGTTCTTTGTCAGTTCATTAGCTATCTAGGAATACATTTTATGTGCTTGACATCACTTTTAACATTTTCTTTCTCACCCCTTTTGGTTTTCATCCCCACCAAAAATGTCATACCTCAGCAGCTGAGGCCTACATTATAGCTGGGCAGCAATATACCAAATTGTGTACCTTGATGCCAATAAAACATTTATCGCTACACATCTATTAGTATCACAGGTATTTCATTATTGTTTATTGTTTGCGGACTTGTTAAGAAAGCTGTGAATTGAAAATGCTCCTGTAAATGCATAAAGATGTTTCCATAAATAATTTCAATACTTTTAAATTGTGGGTTTGGCTAATGACTTCCATAAAGGGCGTTTGGGCCTCAGATTGTTTGTACTTTTACAATTATATTGGCAGAAATCTATGAGGAAACATGTTAAAGCACATTATTTATATGTATTAATAACCACTAACCAGATAAGATAGAATTGGATTTGAAAAGCTCATGCAGATAGCTGGTTGAATTATCCATGATGTCCAACAATATTGCTGTGAAATCTGGAGAGAGATAACACAGTGGTAACCATTTAAGCAGAAATCCTGATTATCAGTATCCCGATTAGGTAGTGCCGATTGTAATCGGGATATGCACATTTCAGCATTATAAGAGCCAATCAAATGGTGTGAAAGTCGTCAAAAGGCTTCTACATTCAAAGCATTTTAAAAGTCAGAGCACTGCAAATGCAGACATGTTTTTCCCTGTTTGGGGCTCATCAGTGAAGTGTAACTGTATTCCAAGTAGTGAAAAGCTCAGGAGAGTAAATACAAGTAGTGTTCAAGTTAAGGTGAGAAAAAGCAGTAGCTCGAAAATTACCCAGGAAAAATGGGGAATACAGCCCCCACCCTAGTCTTGCTGTAAATAAATATTTGATTGGCTCTTGTAATGCTTAAATTTGCATATCCTGATTACCCATTATATATATATATATATATATATATATATATATATATATATATGGGTCTGTGGTAAAGTGGCGGACAGTCAAGGTTGGTACTGCAGTTTAAACACTTTTAATAATAACAAATAAACAAACACAGGAACAAATCAAAGGGTTAAACAAAATACTACAAAACTCTTAGACTAACCTCAAAAACACCCAAACTACGGCTATCCTGGTGTTTTCTTTCTTTCTCTCTGACTCGCTCTCCACTCCGAGCCAGGGGTTGATCAATTCAATCACCACCTAGCCACATTCCACACTTTTCCATTCACACAAAGAATTAGGTGGCTGTGCAAATGGTGGATATCTTGGTTCCAGGCTGTCCCTTCACCAAGAAGGCCACCAGCTACCATCTGTGTGTGTGTTCTCCAGCCTCCCTTATCTGACCACTTTCCTGTCGCCTTATTTACTTCTAAATAAATACAGGTCTTGACCCACCCCGAAAATTTATTATTGTCCCTTCGCTTGATTCCACCATCTCGCTAGGATCGAAAACGCTACAATATATATATATATATATATATATATAAAATCGATTAAAACCCCTAAATGTATATACAGTAGTTCTTAAAGATTAAGTAACAGGGTTCAGAAAAATATAGCGTTACACGTCCCCACGTGTTGCTACAACTGTTTAAATAATGTACCTGTAATGTTTCTTTTCATTGTTAACATCTTGACAACTTTTTACACATAACTTTAAAGTCTGCTTCAAAGCTCTTTTCAAAATGGCCGCTCTAGTGCACTGACAGTGTAAGGATTATTGTCCACATTGTCAAACAGGTAACACAGCAATAACGATCCATGATGTGGTACAGAACTGAAAAGCCAGAGCACTGTTTGTTTTTTTTAATCGCTCTTCCTGCAGTGGTTTAGAGAACAGATCTGAAACCCCAGTGCACTAGAGCAGCCATTTTGAAAACAGCTTTGAAACAGACTTTAAAGTTACAAGTGTAAAAAGTTGTCAGGATGTTAACAATGACAAGAAAAATTACAGGCACATTATTTAGACAGTTGTAGCAACACGTGGGGACTTATAACGCTATATTTTTTGGAAACTCGCGACTTACTCTTTAATATTTTCTGTAGACTTGTGTAGCATATAAGTCAAAAGCTGTGAGTATAAAAAAACTGAAACAAGTACTAACCTGTTAAGTCATTTGTCCTGTTAGTTAAACAGTAGCAGTACCTCATTGGAAATATGCTAGGGTCAATATTCCTGAAGTCAGAAACTGGCAAAAAGAAAAAGCACAAATATTCTATTTGTTTGTGATATGGTGCCTGGAGTGCATAAAGAAGCACCTCTTTTATTATTGTTGCTATAGAACCCAGAACTTACCACAACATTTTTTTTTTCTGTGAGACATAAAGCCAATCTGATTGGCATTCTGTCAGTTTGGAAGGCCTTCGCTAAATAGTAGCCTGTAAGTTAGACCAGTAAGTGAAGTGTAAATAATACATACTGTTGTATACAAGAATATTGAGTGTATGGAGAGCCAGGGAACTGTGTGAGGTAACACTCAGTAACGAGAATAACTGTTGTTTACCTGTACAGGGGAAGAAAAGCAGGATGTAAGTTAAAATAGCCTTCTGTGTATTTATTTACAATTAAAAATAATTAATTCTGCTATTTTTCTGAAAACAATATAACAGCATGGTATTTGGTTATAATGTATAACCCAATTTAGGTGCAGTCCAAAATGATTGTCATTTTCTGAAAGCATACAAAGTGTGAGCTGGGAGGTGGGGGCATGCTTTTAGATTTAAAAAAAAAATTATAACAGTTTTATATAGCTTGAAATTAATAACATGTCTTCCTGCAAAAGCAATGTGGTTAATGTGGCCACAAGAGATGTCATTTTTGTCATTGCTCATGATATTAAAATTTTGGTTGAGAAAAAATATAATTTTTATTTAGCACACGTTTCCTTTCCAACTTTTCTTGGACCTATCAATTTCCTTTCTGATGAAATGTGTTTAGCAATATCAGTGTCTATTATGGTCGATCATTTGAATGGCAAATAGTACAGAAAGACAGCCCAGCACAATTAAATACAAATACAATTCATTATTCACTGGAAGAAATAATATGTTTTGTATTTGGTACTGCATTTCAGTATGCAAATATGTGCACAATTCATTCATATGGTAAATACAATAATGTCTAAAATCTGTTTGTACAAATAGGTCAATGGAATCCCATACAATATACCATTGTGAAATTCTGCCTGTTATGCAATTTAATTGTAAAATCGGATTAGAAAACTCAACATATTTCTTGCAATTTATTTGTACTTGCTAAACTATAACCTCTCGAACTAACCAGGCGTACCAGAATACAATCCCGTTTGACACAAATATGTATATTTTTTTAAATAATAAACAAACTTACTGGGCCCCCCATAAAAGTAATAAAGTACAATTTACCTTAAAATTACTTGAGCTGCCTCTTTCGGTAGATGGAATTCCATTAAAAATAATACTATAAGTAGTATCTGCTTTCCGCGCATGGACTGTGATCAATAAATGAACAAAAAGTTCCACAAATAATGGGCCAAAAAGTTAAAGATTATGATCCTCTTGCAAGTCATAGGGAGAAAAAGAGTATTACCAAATTCTGAACCGGTGCTTGCAATGCCTGTGTGTTTGTGTACAATATAGGATACAGTAAACGTCAAAAGTATTTATTTTCACTTTCTCTGTAGTGAGTAATTGCATTTTGAAAATCTAGCGTTTGCTTCTGATGTCAGCATTTTTATTTAAGCTTTTGTAATTGATAATTTTAGATGACCCCATATCCAAGGGGTTTTCTATAGTTTCTTCTTGACTTGCTTAATGAGTAAGTAGCTTCAAATGTCTTTTTTACTAGCTTCTTAAATTTTTATGATGGTTGTTGTTGTAGTTACTAAAATACTGTGTCTGTGTTGAGGTACTTTGTGTTCATGATCTGTACTTTAGCCTGTCTTTGGCTAGATCAGTGTCTTTATAGAAATACAGTGGGTCCCATGGAAAATCTCCATCTGTACCGCAGTAAACTTTCAATAACTGGAGGCACGTCATATTATACTGTGGTTATCATGCAATACAGCTTGAACTTAAAAAAAAATACTTTCTTTTTCCACAGAGTATGCCAGAAAGCTTTTAGCAATTGAACGGACTGTATACCATCATTCGTTAATAAGATGGGTTCTGCTTTACATTTGTTTTTCTCTGTTTTGGAGTATTGTGTGAGTATTGTCTTATCAAACTTATTGCATTTTTAAAATGTATTTGTTGATTGACAACAAATGTTTTGGCCAAGTTTAATATTGCTCGTTAATAAAAAAAAACTGAAAGATTTCGATCAAGCTGGATGGTTAAACAGGTTAACTGGTTGTCTATTCATGCAAGCTCATGCAAGCGCATGCAGCGATGCATGCATAATCAAATGTGTTTAATCTCCAGTTACGTTCTAGAGTCCCATGTGGTTTATAAAAACAGTTTTAACATATTGTAATGTTGGAATGTACTTTCTATTTTTTGGCCAGGTTACAGCATTTGCATTGTTTACATTATTTTATTAATGTTATTAGTTGTTAGATTGAATACAGCTAAATTATTAGTTGGTGTTTTGTACTGTACAGCTAATGCTACTGTAGCTTTAACTGGAAGACCTTACTCTTTATGACGTTGCTGCTGAACTGTGGGGAGTTAGGTGGTGTCTTGGGACTAGAGAGAGAGATCGTTACCACAGGGTACTTTGAGTGTCTTTGAGCTCTGTATTTTAATGTTGTAACTAAAAGCAACAAACCTGTGCCAAGGAAATAAAGAATATTGAACAGAGAAATCTAATTTGGACATTGCTTATACTCTTCACAAAGCCAGCCGGCTCCTCTGAAGAGAAGACATAAATCACATTGTATCTGGTTTTCGTCCACTGCATAGCAGCCATGGTTCGAACTGTAAATTATCTTTTGCTTAATGCAGATAATGGCCTGTCTTCGGTACTTATGCTGGCTATCATTACTGCCTTTGACTCCGTCGATTACTCAGTTCTTGATAGCCAGACTTAATAAATATATTGATCTGGATGGACTTTCACGAGTACTTGCACTTGCTTTGTTTGGCTCTTGTCAAACCATCAGCAAACTGTGTCATATGGTAGTTCTGATTCCTCTATCAGTATTGCCTCATCAGGTGTTCCACAGGGGTCTGTTCTTGGACTCCTACGTTTTTACTTGTATATGCTTCTGCTGGGAGAAATCACAGCTTACATGTTCACTCCTACACAGATGATACACAGTTTTACTTTGATTTTAACCCATGGTGATACAAATGCTGACTAGGTTATCTGCTTCTTTGGATGATATTGCAACCTGGATGTCCAGAAACCTACAATTGAATGCACGTAAAATTGAGCTATTACTTGTAGGTACCAGGAAACATTTGAGAACTACCCCTCTTTCACTGACCTCTGATTATCCATCAACTACAACTACAAGTCTGGGTTGCCTGCTCGACAAGTGAATAAGTTACAACTTGTTCAAAATGCAGCTGCAAGAATTCTCACTTCTGGTACTAAAAGGACTGAACATATTACATTGGTTTTCCTATGACTGCATTGTCTTCCTATTAGTTTCCTATCACTTTTAAAACTCCTTTAAAGCACTTCGGGGTCTTGGATCTACATATCTATCAAAACTGCTCCATCGCCAGTTGCGACTGAAAAATTCAGTGCTGCTGGTTTCACCAATGTCTAGGTATGTCATGCTAGGTCGCAGTTTTTCGCGCAATGCTACAGCTCTTTGGAATACTTTACCAGTGATCATCAGAAATACTGATTCCCTGACGACCTATTTGTTGTCTGAAGCCTTTGGAGTGTGATTATGTTTTGTGTTTTTATTTAACTTTTATTCTTTTATTGTTTGGTCTAGTTTTCATAGGCCTTTTTACTTGGTTGCTTGTGAAACACTTTGGGATTGCTTGACTGAAAGGCGCTATACAAAAAAATGTGATTGATTGATTGATTAAAAAAAAACATTCCTGCTTGTATTAAATTATATATATACATATATAATGATTTCCATTATATGAGAGTAGGTGTTAAAACTTCATGCTGATACTGGACTCAGCTCTCGCCAAGATAAGCACCAACTGAGACATAGCTTCTTTTACTATAAACTAATGTGATCCATATGTGTTTATTTCCATCTGATGAAGTAGATATCCTTCTGCCTGGTGTTGATGGCTGAAGTGTAATGCTGGCTCCAGGGATCAGTCTATTTTGCCTCCCTGATGCATCAACAAACACAACGGCTGCAATGCTGGCTCCAGGGATCAACCACAGTGCAGCCTCCCTAGCGCATCAGCATGACAACCGTCTGGACTGAACTGATTAGGATACTTCTCTGGGGTGTTCAAGTGGGCACCTTCCATCCTTGGTGTTTTGTTGACTAGCCCACAACACCTTAATTCATCACCCCCCTCCATCCCCCACTTTTGTCTCAACCACAGCCAGTTGCTGCTTCTGTCTGCTGCTTCAGATGAGTTCTTCACTATGCGTCACAACTCTTGACCACTGAATCCGATGTCTCTGAGAAACCAGATTGTGGAGTGTGCCACAAATTGTTGACAACCAACCTCCACTGGGTAAACCTGGACTCTCCATCCTCGCTGTTCCACTTCAGCAGCTAGCATATGGAAGTTTCTTCCTTTTATACGCTTCATCCACAGCATCCTCCCATGGCACTGTTAACTCTACCAGGTGAACAAGGGGTGCTGATCCAGACCGCAAGACCACAATATCAGGTTGAAGGTTAGTGGTGGCACTCTCAGGTGGGAAAATAAGCCGTTGTCCAGCATCTGGCAGCATTTTTCAGTCTCTAGCAGTTCCAGCTGTCCTAGACGAGATTTGATTTTAATTTCCTTTGGTTGGTGGACGGAAGAATGTTGTTCTTCGTGTGTCATATATTGCTGGAATTGGTGGCAACTTGTTGGTCATGCTGCGCTTGTCTGCTCTTGGAGCGGAAGGAGAAAGAGAGTAGAAAAGAGAAAGGTGTGGTATTGTGTTTATTTTTAAGTTTTGTTAAAACCTTTATTTTGTTCCTGTGTTTGTGTTTAGTTTAGTTTAAATAAAAGTGTGCAAGGTGCTTTAACTACAGTTTCAGTGTCTGGGTACTATTTCAAAAGTGTAGACCAGCCTTGCCTGGGACACTAGGCCACTATATATAATTTATTAGGGCTATGAAGAGATTTAAAAAATGAATTGCCATTAATCTTGAGATTTAAATACAATGATTGCATCCATCTCATTTAAGTTTGTTTTGTTACCGATGCTATTATTATTATTATTATTATTATTATTATTATTATCCAAAAAACAATGCAGCACAAAAAACCTGTTTTCATATTTCTGGATTCTCTTTATAGGTTTATATTTATTTACAATCGTCAGCTAACATGCAGTTCCGTGACTAATTTTATATTCAAACGATGACTACACACATTCAATCCTGGCATACACTGGAGTGTATTAAAATGGTGCCATAGGAAATGAATTACGGTATGCTAAGAAGGACGACAGGAGTGTGATTAACGTTAAAAAAAATTAATCTCCCAAAAAATGTATGTGTTAATATTGATTAATTGACAGCCCTTATATATATATATATGTGTGTTGACCGGATGTGCTACGCACAAGTGGGAGGATGTGTGACAGAGTAGAGGGTGGAGGAGGAAAATATGTAGTCCAGGAGGGTGCTGCATGACTACATTCCCTAGAAGGCCACGGGAGTGAGCCAGGACATGGTTCACCTGGTTTAATTTTAACGAGGGACACCCAGGTATTTAAACAGGCCGTGGGTATGAAGAGACCTGTCGAACAGAGAAAGGTACTGTGTGAACCTTATTTGTGGAAAAGTTTTTTTTTTTTTTTTTTTTTTTTACTGGTAAATGGCTTAGCCGTCCGGTTTATAGTTTAGTGATTTAAAGAAAAGTTTAGTTTAGCACTCCATGTGGGAGTTAGGTTTTTGCCTCTAAATAATACAAGTTCATGTACGTGCTTTAAACCTGCAGTTCTTGTGCCTGGGTCTGTATTTTAAAGGGCGTAAACGAGCCTCAGCCGTAATATATATATATGAATATATATATATATATATATATTTATATATATATATATATATATATATATATATATATATATATATATATTGTAAGATAGCGGGTTGTGAGAGACAGCAGGGAGGGGGTTAAAACCTCCCTGCGAGAGAAACCTATGTGAGAATGCACCTTTTGTTAATTGTTTGATTGTATTGCTTTATTGTTTCATTTAGTTTGCTAATTGTTTTATTGTTTAGTTTAATTGTTTTATTATTAATTATCATCCGCACCTGGGCGTTATTGGGGGAATTAGATCCAGGTGCGGGGTTTAAAAGGAGAGCAGGCAGTCTGCTCGAGGCTGCTGAGTAGAAGGAGGCAGAAGAGGTGCTCTGTCTCCGGGTAGCCAGAGTTAAAAAAAGTAAGTGCGGTGTCAAACCGGTGTTTTTGTAAGGACGGGAAAACAGCTTAGCTGTCCCATGTTAGGCAGTGGGTGCCTGAAAGTTGAGTTAGTGCTCCAAGAGGAGTTAGGTGTTTTATTTTGTGTTCATTAAAATATAGCGCGTCAGCGCTTGAAAAATCCACTTCTGTTGTGCTGGGTCGTGTTTTTAAAGGGGCAACGAACCCGAGTGGGTCCAGTCGTTTACATTTGGTGTCAGAGAGTGTGGGCGTCCCTAAGACCCAGAAATGGATTTGCTACAGATGATCGAGCAGATCACTCGGAATGCCGTTGCTCAGGGAGAGCAACTTAAGAGATGGGAGAGAGAGATGGGGTTGGCTCCATTGAAGAGAAGGGAGCCAACAGAATTGGAGCTGCTGCTCCAAGAATGGGAGCAGACTAGCGGAGCTCCGCAGCCTCCCGAGCCAGAGGGGGAGGAGTCGCCGCTGCCAGAGCCCAGAGGGGAGGAGCCGCCGCTGCCGGAGCCCAGAGGGGAGGAGCCGCCGCTGCCAGAGCCCAGAGGGGAGGAGCCGCCGCTGCCAGAGCCCAGAGGGGAGGAGCCGCCGCTTCCGGAGCCCAGAGGGGAGGAGCCGCCTGAGCCCAGAGGGGAGGAGCCGCCGCCTGAGAGCCCAGAGGGGAGGAGCCGCCCAGAGCCCAGAGGGGAGGAGCCGCCTGGAGCCCAGAGGGGAGGAGCTGCTGCCCCGGAGCCCAGAGGGGAGGAGCCGCCGCTTCCGGAGCCCAAGGAGGAGGTGAAAAGCATACCTCCACCACAGCCCCGACCACCACCCCCTACGGTCCAGTCCGGGCGTCACTGGCCCAGTCCCTCACCCCTTGCTCCTGGACACCCTGTCGGTTAGCCTGGACCTCCCGTCACTAGACCTGGAGCCCAGGAGTCGGCAGAATCGGGCACAGTTCTCCACCTGGTCCTCTGCTCCGCTCCTCCCGGACACTAAGACGTCGCTGCGCTGCTCCCAGACGTCGCCACGCCCCCCCTGTCACTGCTTCGCTTCCCTTGGTGACCGGACGTCGCTACACTGGGTCCCAGCTGCAGACCTCTGCCCGCTGCTGCAGCCTCCAGTGCCCCGGTTGTCGTTCCGGTCGCCCCTGTCAAACCGTTGGGGTCCCTCGTCGCCGGTGCGCGGTCCCTACCTGGCTGGGCGGAACGTGGACGATCCACCCTCGAGTTCGCCCGTGAAGAGGGGCGAAAATTGACATTTGTGGACTCGAGGGTGGGTGGTTGTGTTTTAGGGGAGGAGGTGGCCGTCTCGTGGCCTGTGTCTTGTAAAGACAAGGGGGGGGATGTGTAAGATAGCGGGTTGTGAGAGACAGCAGGAGGGGGGTTAAACCCTCCCTGCGAGAGAAACCTATGTGAGAATGCACCTTTTGTTAATTGTTTGATTGTATTGCTTTATTGTTTCATTTAGTTTGCTAATTGTTTTATTGTTTAGTTTAATTGTTTTATTATTAATTATCATCCGCACCTGGGCGTTATTGGGGGAATTAGATCCAGGTGCGGGGTTTAAAAGGAGAGCAGGCAGTCTGCTCGAGGCTGCTGAGTAGAAGGAGGCAGAAGAGGTGCTCTGTCTCCGGGTAGCCAGAGTTAAAAAAAGTAAGTGCGGTGTCAAACCGGTGTTTTTGTAAGGACGGGAAAACAGCTTAGCTGTCCCGTGTTAGGCAGTGGGTGCCTGAAAGTTGAGTTAGTGCTCCAAGAGGAGTTAGGTGTTTTATTTTGTGTTCATTAAAATATAGCGCGTCAGCGCTTGAAAAATCCACTTCTGTTGTGCTGGGTCGTGTTTTTAAAGGGGCAACGAACCCGAGTAAGGGCCGCTCGTTTACAATATATATACAGTGCCTATGAAAGTCTACACCCCCTTGAACTTTTTTCACATTTTTAAGGGGAACAAAGTTTTTATTGAGAAAAAAATTATATATTAAAAATACAAAACTGAAAGATCATAATTGGATAAGTCTCCACCCCCCTGAGTTAATACTTGGTGGAAGCACCTTTGGCAGCAATTACAGCTGTGAGTCTGTTGGGATAGGTCTCTACCAACTTTGCACACCTAGATTTGGCAATATTTGACCATTCTTCTTTACAAAACTGTTCAAGCTCTGTCAAGTTCCTTGGGGAGCGTTGATGGACAGCAATCTTCAAGTCATGCCACAAATTTTCGATTGGATTTAGGTCGGGGCTCTGACTGGGCCACTCAAGGACATTTACCTTTTTGTTCTTTATTATTATTATTAATATTATTATTATTATTATTATTATTTATTTCTTTGCAGACGCCCTTATCCAGGGCGACTTACAATTGTTACAAGATATCACATTATCTTTACATACAATTACATTATTTTTTTATATATTATTTTTACATACACTTACCCATTTATACAGTTGGGTTTTTACTGGAGCAATCTAGGTAAAGTACCTAGGGTACTTTAGGGTACAGCAGCAGTGTCCCCCACCTGGGATTGAACCCACAACCCTCCGGTCAAGAGTCCAGAGCCCTAACCACTACTCCACACTGCTGCCCTTAGTCACTCCAGTGTAGCTTTGGCTGTGTGCTTTGGGTCGTTGTCATGCTGAAAGGTGAACTTCCGTCCCAGTTTCAGCTTTCTTGCAGAGGGCAGCAGGTTTTCCCCAAGGACTTCTCTGTACTTTGCTCCATTCATTTTCCTTTCTATCCTGACAAGTGCCCCAGTCCCTGCTGATGAGAAACATCCCTATAACATGATGCTGCCACCACCATGCTTCACAGTAGGGATGGTGTTCTTTGGGCGATGTGCTGTGTTGGGTTTGCGCCAAACATAACGCTTTGCATTTAGGCCAAAAAGTTCCATTTTAGTTTCGTCAGACTACAAAACCTTTTGCCACATGGCTACAGAATCTCCTGAGTGTTTTTTTGCATACTTCAAAACGGCATTCAAGGTGGGCTTTCTTGAGTAATGGGCTTCCTACTTGTCACCCTACCATACAGGCCAGATTTGTGGAGTGCTTGGGATATTGTTGTCACATGCACACTTTGACCAGTCTTGGCCATAAAAGCCTGTAGCTCTTGCAAAGTTGCCATTGGCTTGGCCTCTTGGTAGCCTCTCTGATCAGTCTCCTTCTTGCTCGGTCATCCAGTTTGGAGGGACGGCCTGATCTAGGCAGGGTCTTGGTGGTGCCATACACCTTCCACTTCTTAATAATCGTCTTGACTGTGCTCCAAGGGATATTCAAGGCCTTTGATATTGTTTTATACCCATCCCCTGATCTGTGCCTTTCAACAACTTTGTCCCGGAGTTCTTTTGAAAGCGCCTTGGTGCTCATGGTTGAGTCTTTGCTTTGAAATGCACTACCCAGCAGAGGGAACCTACAGGAACTGCTGAATTTATTCAGAAATCATGTGAATCACTACAATTAAACACAGGTGGAGGCCACTTAACTTGATGTGTGATTATGAAGGCGATTGGTTACACCTGAGCTAATTTAGGATTGCTATTACAAGGGGGGTGGACACTTATCCAACCAAGCTATTTCAGTTTTTATTTTTAATTAATTTTCTACAAATGTCTAGAATATTTTTTTCACTTGGAAGTTGTGGGGTAGGATGTGTAGATAAATGAAAAAAACTACTTCAATGCATTTTAATTCCAGGCTATAAGGCAACAAAAGGTGAACATTTTGAAAGGGGGTGTAGACTTTCTATAGGTACTGTAGGGGGTGTAGAATTTCTATATATACTGAGCATCAAAAGACACTTATCACTTATATTTGAGCATCAAAAGAAACTTATCACTTATATTTAGATAAAATTCACGATGTGATAGAGAAAAGACACACTCTGTTTTAGAACAGGTGCAGTGACTTTTTATTGTGCTGATTAACACTTGCCATCACGAAGATGCTGCAAAATGATCTGTCGATCTTGGGCAGGTGTTGTGACTCTTGGTCTCCCAGTTCGTGGCCTGTCGTTGACAGAGTGTGTCTGGTTATACCGTCTCGCCAGGTTTGAAATTGCTGGCTGTGAGCACCCAAGACCGCGAGCCACAGTACGCTGCCCTCGTCCAGCCTCCAACATGCCGATTGCACGAAGGCAATGCTCTCTTGACAGACGTGGCATATTGGTTTTTTTCTGTGATTTTCTTTATTGCTTTTATTCAAGCTTGCAATTCAACAGCTGAAATCACTCCACAGCGAGTGTCCAATCAACTGTCTCACTAATTAGGTGATTAAGTGCAAATGCTTCAGTCATAGTCACTCAAGCGTGTCATGGTCAAGGATGAATGATCAAGTGATTAAAAAGAAACCAAAAACATTTTGTCAATGTCCATCATTTATATACATAATTTTTTTCGAAAATAAATGTGTTATAATAGTGATAAGTTTCTTTTGATGCTCGGTATATATACAGTCAAAATTATTGGCACCCTTGATAAAGATAAATAATACCAGTACTGAGCTATATTGTAATTTTCCAACATGTAGAATATATTTGACTTTATTAATTATTCAATGGAATCAACCAAAATTACACATTTCTCAAATTATAAATTTATTTCCAAAAAAAATGAAGTGTCACATTTATTGGCACCCTTGTTTTCAGTACTTTGTGCACCCTCCCCTTGCAAGGATAACGGCACTGAGTCTTTTTCAATAATGTTTAATGAGATTGGAGAACACATTGGGAGGGATCTTAGACCATTCCTCCATAATCTTTCCAGATCCTTGATATCCTTCGGTCTGCGCTTATGGACTGCCCTCTTCAATTGAAACCACAGGTTTTCAATGGGGTTCAAGTCCGGAGACTGAGATGGCCATTGCAAAATGTCGATTTTGTGGTCAATTAACCATTTCTTTGTGGATTTTGATGTGTGCTTGGGGTCATTGTCTTGCTGGAAGATCCACTTGCGGCCAAGTTTCAGCCTCCTGGCAGAGGCAACCAGGTTTTTGGCTAAAATGTCCTGGTACTGGGTAGAGTTCATGATGCCGTTGACCTTAAAAAGGGCCCCAGGACAAGTGGAAGCAAAACAGCCCCATAACATCAAAGATCCACCACCATATTTTACAGTAAATATGAGGTTCTTTTCTGCACATGCATCCTTCTTTCGACGCCAAACCCATTGCTGGTGTGCGTGGCCAAAGAGCTTTATTTTCGTCTCATCTGACCATAGCACCCGCTTCCAATCGAAGTGCCAATGCCGTTTAGCAAACTCCAGGCGCTTACGTTTGTTCCAGTGGTTTTGAACTTCTTAATTATTGCCCTAATAGTGGTAAGTGGTATATTTAGTTTTTTAGCTATTGTTTTGTACCCATTGCCTGATTTATGAAGGTCAACAACTATTTGCCTCTTTTCATTTGTGAGTTCTTTGCCTTTCCCCATGGTGATGGATGACAAATGGATTTCATATGCGTGTTACCTCATTTTTATACCCCAGTGAAACAGGAAGCCATGGAAGGCCACAATACAGTTCCTTAAGACTGAGATGAACTTAAAGAAGTAGAATGTTAATGCAAATTTAATTTTGTTTGATTTTATTTATAAGAACCTTTAGGGGTGCCAATAATTCTGACACCTATCTTTTTGAGAACATTTATTACTTGTTAATAAAAAAAACTTTTTCTCTGAGCAACTGTATTAGAATAAAAGAATATGGTTTTCCCATATATTTGAGCATAAAATATAGCTCATTACCTGTGTTGTTTATTTTATACAGCATTTTTTTGCTCATCTTTATCAAGGGTGTCAATAATTTTGGAGGTGACTGTATATTAGGTTTGCTACTATTCGATTTTTATTTTGTTGCCAAATCGACGTTTATTTTACAAAGAATTTACTGTTTTTTTTCGATCTTTATTTTTTCAATTCAAGCAGAGAATGGATGAAATCGACCTTTCTGCTCTTAAAAAAATACTTTTTATGCCATTGAAAAACGTCTCATTTAGCAAAACCCCTTTATCATATTCAATAAAACCATGGTTACCACCATTCTAATTGAAATAACGTTTGGTCATAGCTGAGCTATACATTTAAAAATTGTCTCAAATAAAACACAGGCATTTATAGCATACATTTATGAGTAAAAATAACATGCACAGAACAAAACATTAGATAGTTGAACAGAACTAACTTGCACTTATTATTCGGAGTCTGAGCTCCCTCTCTTCAGCCAGACTCAGAATCACGGAAGGCAAGGCAGACGGGCCGCAGATACTTCAGCCGTCGTCCAGGGTACTGTGCACAACATCCATTAAGTGTGTTTCGTTTTTCTCCTCTCCTCTCTCTCTCTCTCTCTCTCTCTCTCTCTATATATATATATATATTAGGGCTGTCAAGAGATTAAAAAAATTAATCTTAGTTAATCTCGGGTTTTAATCGCATATTAACTTGTTACAATTACTACATCCATCTAATTAAAATGTGTTTTATTACTGATGCTATTGTTTTTATTATCCTTAACTGTAAGTAAAATTGTTTAAAATGTATTTATTTAACCAGGAAATTTACCCATTGAGACCACCACCAAAATTTACTAGGGGCAATAATTTAGAAATTACAAATACAACCAACACAATAAAATGTGCGGTTCAAGCTTGATCAGCAGCATACAGAGATCAGAAAACATAATACATAGGATATCTATTTTTAAATGTGATTATGAACTGAAATAAATTCGTTTTTTTTAAATAAAATTATAAATATGTAGCTATAGTAAGCACTTCTAGGAAATTAACTGTTAATTGTGAAGAGAACATAAAAAAACTGTCATCATATCCAAAAACTGCAAACTAACAATTGTTAGACTTTACATACTACGCGTAAAAAAAAAGGAGCAACGCAGCCTAACTCATTAAAAAAAAAAGTATTATCATACTTAGCTTGATATAGGCTTGCAGCGATCCTGCATTTCTGTCAAAACTGGTGGGTTTAATTTGTTGTTGTTATTGTCTGTAGCAGAAGAGCTGCTAGGGAATTTTGAGACATGAAGGCGTGTTCAGCACGCAGCAGACTAGATGTACTGGTGTGTGATACTGGAACTGGAAGCATGTTTCTGTCCAGTGAGCCGTCAAAAAAAAAAAAAAAAAATCTCATTCATTTTTAGTGCTTTGCTCCATTAAGCGGTTCAGTGACTAACTTTCTATTTAAACAATAACTGCACTCAGACACTCAATACAATGTTGCCGCGGCCGGGATTGAAGTACAGTGTGCCGAAAGGCTCAAGACACAGCAATGTGATTAACGCGCTTTAAAATAATTAATCTCTAAAAACATTTACGCGTTAATCGCTGGTTAACTGTGATTAATTGACAGCCCTAATATATATATATATATATATATATATATATATATATATATATATATATATATATATATATATACTGATGCACAATGAAAACACAACAGTCTAAGTTTTACATCAATAGCTCATTAGGCACATACATAATGTTGTTTAAATTTTAAATAGTGAGCAGGTAGGTTTGTTGATTGTTTGAGTAGTATTGATCCTTGGGATAACAAAATACTGAGCTCAAGTCATGTGCTTTCATAAAAAATGCCAGGTGCTCAGTGTTTTGTATTTGAGTTGAGTTAAAATTGTCAAAATGAGTTGATTAAGAATCTGTATAAATAGCCATTCGAAAAGGCATGATTTTAATTAATGCAAGAACAGCGAGAGATACGACCATGCCCTGCTTGAGTAAAGAAGATCGCCTGGTTGCTATCGGCATGATTGAAGGCGGTCTGTCTGTAAGAGAAGTTTCCCGGAGAATGAGATGTTCTGCTTCAACAATCAGCAGACTAGGCCAGAAAAACCAGAAAACCGGCTCTGTGAGGGACAGGCCATGTCCTGGAAAGCAGAGGGTCACTACACCGGCCCAGGACCTTCACATCCGACTGATCCATCTGCGTAATCGTTTTCAGACTGCAGTGGCTACAGCACGAGAAATTCCAGGAAGAAATAAGCCACGCATCAGCAGAATGACTGTAGCTCGCCGTCTGCATGAAAATGATTTGCATGATCGGAGGCTGTTCAGGGGTAACATGTTGACAGCTGAGAGACGTCTTCTGTCTCACGCCTTTGGTGCAGATTGAGGGCAACCTTACTGCTCAGCGATACATTGACGAAGTCCTTGAGGCAACAATTTTTCCGTTCCTGCAATCCCATTCGGAAGTGTCGATTTTTCACCAGGGCAATGCAAGACCAAACAAGAAAACAATGTTAAGGTCTTGCCGTGGCCAGCTTTTTCTACTGAGTTCAATAGAACATCTGTGGGACCAAATCGCCAGTGTCATCCACAGGAGTCAACCGCGACCAGCAAACCTTCACCAGCTGGCTGCAGCTGCACAGGAAGAGTGGTGGAACATCCCACAGCAGTCTATCCAGAGGCTGATCAGGTCTATGAGTCAACACTGCCAGGATTGTGTTTGTAACATTAATCCTGTTTTGTAACATTAACAGTTTATGATGCATTTAACATAACAAACATATATTTAGATATAATGGAATATAAAAGTAAATAAAATGCATCAATTTAGCTTGGATACGATAACAGTTTAATGATAGGGTTCACAGAGATTATTATTTTATATATATATTTTTTATTTTAATCACATTTGAAATAAATTGATTGGGAAAATAATGATGGGATTAATAATAAATTACATACTTGTATTATTATTAGTAGTAGTAATAGTCGTGGAAGTGGTCGTAATAATCATAGTATACTAACCTTCAAATATACTTAAATATATATATATATATATATATATATATATATATATATATATATATATAAATAAATGTTGGCTATATTTCAAATGAGAAGTTTAGAAAAACAAGACCATAGCATACATATTCTGGATGTACAGTTAGACTCGTGGTGTACAAGTACAAAGACGGAAGAAACCACAACATGAAATTTGAACTTGAAAAACAATTGAGACAACTAAACAACAAGTACCCCATCCCACCCCACCCCCACCCCCACCCCCACCCCACCCCCAATCCTTTTGCAGGAGCTTAGCTATTTAAAGCAAACCTAAGTGATAAGAATAATAATTGTCTTTACTGTAGTAGGCTTATGTGTTGTTATATGCTACAACAAATCACTGACCTCACGATAGGCATTGTAACAATATAATAGACAGTATAGTATTAATATACAGCAATAAATATGAATTGTTTAAATCAAACCTTCTTGCAAAGATACAAACATTCCAGTTGTTATCACACCTGACAGGGAAAATAATGTATCTAAATCTTGATCATAATATTATCAATTTTGTTTTCTAGCCAAAGTAACTAAATCTTACGTTGGTAATTGACCGATAACCCAGGGTACACTACGGTTTCAGTTACCGCACCTACTACATTACTGGGAAGATTTTCCATAGGACCTACTGTAAAAACCAGCACCATCTAGTGATCTGTAACTTTTAATGAAGTTTCTTTTTGTTTTGCACACAGGATACTGTAGTACACCTTATGGAGCTGGTGCTTACTAATATAAAGATTTTGGGGTTTGGCCGACATTACATATGTCTATGGCAGGCAATAGAAATAAAGAGCTGCTACTGAACGGAATAAATAAATAAATAAAAACAATATTTCAGTAATTGCACTAAGAACCACTGAGAATGACAATAAACATCTTAAAAAATAAGTGGACAGTAAACAAAGGAAATGTAATTTAAAGGTACTCACTTGATCCAAAAATGAATATTCAATATTTAATCAAGCTGCTTAAATATCTGCCCACATTTTATGATTAGCAATGACATTCTAATACACATAATACATAACATGAATTCTTACAAAATCATTACTTGCCAGTTTATCATTTTACAGTATTTTATTAAAGCAGAACTTTTGCATGTGTGTAATAATTTAACTTACCAGTGTGGGTCGTATTTAGTAATGCATTTACTAACTGGGTGAGATCTATAGAAGTGGGATCAATATACTCTACTGGCAGTTCTGGAAAAAAAGAACACATATGCTTTAATGATAGCAATAATAACCCTGTCATAAAAAACATGGTTTAAATGCTGAAACCTTTATGTAGCCAAGTGGGAAAATGAGGGGGAACTTACACTGATGAAACTAAGGAAAGGTCATGCCAGTATATATTTCCGTCCATTTTGAATGGGTTTTTGAGCCATGTCCTTCTTTTGCTTAACATCCAAAACCATCCCAGGATCCACCACTGCCCGTTTTTAGTACATCTTTGTGTTTTAGACTTACACAGTTTGCTTATATTTACCACATGTATTTGTTTATACTATGTGCTTCAACTAGGATACTAAGTTTGTTTAGACTACATGAGTGACCAACACATCGTTCTGTGAATATTAAATCTAGTCCACTGAATGATTACAGTTAGATGTTTTGTTTTGTGACTTCACCAACTGAATGCTTTAATTTTTTTATTAAAAATAAAAAACAATTTCCCAAACCCCTTTGTTTGTGTTGTATAGTAACTGCCAGCCCATTTTTGGTACCAGAGGTGCTACAGCAAAACAGATTCATTTTAATTTGACATCCTGACAAATACATTTTAGGTTTGCATTAAGTCAAATCAACTTTATTAGGACAAATGGTGTGTAGGCTAAAATAGTTAGGCGTACCAAGGGCAATGGTTGGGCAGTGTCCAGAAATGTACTGCTGCCCCTTTAAGTAATAGTACGTAAACAGTGATAGCACGAAAGAAGTAAGGTCAAGAACCGGAAGGATTAAATAAACAGTGTGTGGAAAGACACGGCGAGAATAGCAGCAGCAGAGTGGTAGATTAGTGCAGGAGAACAGTAATAAACATCATTAATGTTAACTAATAAACCATGGAATAAAGTTCATATGAAATGAGACCCACCTGTGCATCCGAATCTTCATTACATATTTACCAAAGAGTAAGGACATTACAGTGGCGATGAGAATCTGATGCTCAGCAGACAATACATGAATTCAAGGTAAACAAAAACAAAAAAAAGAAATCCGAACGACTGCCTCATAACAGAGTTGAAAACGTACATATAATACACATACAATACAAATTAAACCGTAGAGCTAAAAAATAAACAGATAGATATAAAAAAGAAGAAGAAGAAGAAGAAGAAGAAACACACTTCACCATGAGGCTGCAGACTATGACAAAGCTAAAGATAAAAATCAGGACATTGAAGTTTACAAGTTCAGACAAGTTTCCCAGTCAAAAAATGAAAGCATTGATGAATACCATGCACGCTTGCGCAAACTCACTGCATCCAGTGAATTTACTGATATCGACCTAGAAATTCACAGGCAACTGATACAAAGCTGCTCATCCAACAAGCTCAGAAGACGAGTTTTAAGGAACCCAGCCAAATTGCTCAAAGCCTCTGAATTTCAAGCAATGGAAATAGAGAAAAAGGTATAAAACACAGCTCCGAAACCCTAATGACAATACAACCGATGCAACAGAACAGGCGCCAATCGTCTAAACCATTTAAAACTGAAACCAAACCAAAAAGCACAACTTGTTATAATTGTGGATAAACATACCCGCATCAAACTAAGTGCCCAGCCAGAGGTACCATTTGCCGAAAGTGTGGAAAGAACAACCACTATGCAAGAGTTTGCAGGTCTGGCTTCAAGTTGACAAACAGAAGTCAAACACAAAGCACAGCAGGCACTGCAGCTCAACTTGTCAACATTATACAACCTTTTTCATCTGAGGAAGATAGCACATACAGTGCCTTGCATAAGTATTCACCCCCCTTGGACTTTTCCACATTTTGTAGTGTTACAACCTGGAATTAAAATGGTTTTAATTAGGATTTTTTGTCACTGGTCTACACAAAATAGTCCATAATGTCGAAGTGGGGGAAAAAAATCTACATATTTTTCAAAATTATTTACAAATAAAAAACTGAAAAGTCTTGATTGCATAAGTATTCACCCCCTTTGCTGTGAGACCCCTAAATAAGCTCTGGTGCAACCAATTGCCTTCAGAAGTCACATAATTGGTTGAATGGAGTCCACCTGTGTGCAATTAAAGTGTCACATGATCTCAGATTAAATACACCTGTTTCTGGAAGGCCCCAGAGTTTGTTAGAGAGCATATCTAAACAAACAGCATCATGAAGACCAAGGAGCTATCAAAACAAGTCTGGGATAAAGTTCTGGAGAAGCACCAATCAGGGTTGGGTTATAAAAAAATATCCCAAACTTTGAACATCCCCCGGAGCACCGTTAAATCCATTATTAAAAAATGGAAAGAATATGGCACAACCGCGACACTGCCTAGAGAAGGCCGTCCACCAAAACTCAGTGACCAGGTAAGGAGGGCATTAGTCAGAGAAGCAACCAAGAGGCCAATGGTAACTCTGAAGGAGCTGGAGAGATCCACAGCTGAGATGGGAGAAACCGTCCATGGGACAACTATAACCCAGAAGAGTGGCGAGAAGAAAGCCATTGCTGAAAAAAACCCATATCAAATCCCGTTTGGATTTTGCCAAAAGGCATGTGGGAGACACAGCAAACATGTGGAAAAAGGTTCTCTGGTCTGATGAGACCAAAATTGAACTTTTTGCCTTGGCAAGAAAACGCTATGTGTGGCGCAAAGCCAACACTGCTCATCACCCTGAGAACACCATCCCCACGGTGAAGCATGGTGGTGGCAGCATCATGTTATGGGGATGCTTTTCATCAGCAGGGACTGGGAAACTGGTCAGGATTGAGGGCAAGATGGATGGAGCCAAATACAGGGAAATTCTAGAGGAAAACCTGTTTCAGTCTGCAAGAGACCTGGGACTGGGGCAGAGGTTCACCTTCCAGCAGGACAATGACCCTAAACACACAGCCAAAGCTACACTGGAGTGGTTTAAAAACAAGAAACTGAATGTCTTAGAATGGCCCAGTCAAAGCCCAGACCTCAATCCGATTGTGAATCTGTGGCAAGACTTGAAAATTGCTGTTCACCAACGTCCCCATCCAGCTTGACAGAGCTTGAGCAATTTTGCCAAGAAGAATGGGCAAAAATTGCAGGATCCAGATGTGCAAAGCTGGTAGCGACTTACCCAAAAAGACTCACAGCTGTAATTGCTGCCAAAGGTGCTTCTACCAAGTATTGACTCAGGGGGGTGAATACTTATGCAACCAACAAATGTCTTTTTTTTTGTTTAATTAACTCTTGTGTCACAATAAAAAAAAATTTGCACCTTCAAAGTGTTAAGTATGTTGTGTAAATCAAATGGTAAAAATCCCAATTAAATCCATTTTAATTCCAGGTTGTAACACTACAAAATGTGGAAAAGTCCAAGGGGGGTGAATACTTATGCAAGGCACTGTACATCTTTTCTCTTACAAGTACAGATTGCTGCTCCCACCGATCCAAAAAGAACCATCTTAATACAACCATATCTCTGCCAATACAAGGAAAATGCAAATCACAACTGAACTTTTGAGACAAGACCATAAAAGGCACTATATATGTAGTAGTTCATGTAGCTGTCCCACTGCTTGGCTACAATACCACAATTGCTGTTGACCTTGTGTACTTAGTTTGTAAATGTCAAAGATAAACACAAGAACCAACTCTTAGAAAAATACACAGACATTTTTTCAAGGCATAGGCAAGCTGAAGGGACACCAAGTAAAGCTTCACATTCATCCTACTTAGGGCTGCTCCGATAAACGGATTAATCGGGCTGACTAATCAACTAATGAAGATTACTTTTTTTCAAAATTTAATCCAGCAGAATTTTTTATTTTTATTTTACGTTATATTGACTGGCAATTCTAAGGTTAAACTGTAAAGTAGGCTAATCATGTGAGAAATGGCATGTGAGATTTGCACACAGAGACAAAATGAAGGGTTGCAAACCGCTAAACGGAAGTCTACAATATAGCTTTCCGTTCAAATTAGACTCTGATGGTAACATTGAAGATAAAGGAAAGGTTATCTGTTTCTTTTGCAAGCAAAGCTTTTCATACAAAGGCAGTGTGAGTAGTTTGCAGTACCATTTGCGAGCAAAACATCCCTTTGCTGCGGCGAGAGGGGAAGGAGAATCGTCCGGCCATGTTACGGCTAAACAGACAATGCTGGAGTGTTTCACTGAGAAGACAGTGAGTACGTCAAAACAAAAATCCTTAACAAATTCTCTTACAATATGGATTGCATCCAGCAGTCGACCAATCAACATAGTTGAAGATGATGGGTCAGAAAAAGTCCTTCAAATCGCTCTTGGTTCAAATGAATACAGACTTCCCACGTGAATTACAATAACAACATATATTAAACAGCTGTTCAGTGAAGAGAGAATGAGAATTGAAAACAAACTTGAAAAAGCACAGTTTGTGAGTTTGACTGGTGATTTTTGGACTTCTGTTGCTAATGACAGTTACTTGGGTGTCACAGGGCACTGGATTGATGAGCAGTGGAGATTTCGAAGTGCAGCTCTGCAAGTGAAACATGTAACAGAACGTCACACTTCAGACCAGTGCGCAGCAGAGTTTCAGGAAGTTGTTTCAGAGTGGAATCTGGTAGGCAGAATTGAAGCGATATGTACTGACAATGCGCAAAATATTGCTTTAGGCATGAGTAAAACTGAATTTGAAAGTGTTTTCTGTGCTGTGCACACTTTGCAACTTAGCATTAAGAAAACATTGCAAATTGCTTCTATTCACAATCTTCTGTCACGGTGCCGTAAAATTGTATGTCATTTCAAACACAGCCCTGTTTGAACCTGATCATGACTTTGCCGATCAACTTGAATGGTGGAAACTGCACAGCTTACAAGTGCCACGACTTTCAAAACTTGCCATGCGACTCCTCTGTGTTCCAGCTACCTCTGTGCCGTGTGAAAGAGTATTCAGCACTGTGGGAATTGTGGTTAACAAACTGTGTTTGTCTCTGAACCCAAAAAATGTCAACACCCTGCTTTGTTTGCAAAATTGGTTGAAGGACAGATCCAAAATATCGCTGACTGGCCCTGGATCATCACATTAAATGCAGGCATGTGTAATTGTTTTCGTTATAATGGTATAAGGTATATTATACAATTTTGTGTTTGTGAAACTTTTTTTTATAAATACATTTATGATTTTTCTAATTCCAGTTGAGCGTAGTTTATTTATATAATATTAATGTCTAGTATTTTTTAAAGTATTACTGTGCAGCACAGCCGCTTTAAGATCCTTAACATTATTTTAAAAAGTTCCCTGATTAATCTACTGATTAATCAACTAATGCCCATTTATTAACCAATCAAATATTTTAAGTGAGTGAGCCCTAATCCTACTATTCGACCATCAGATCAACCACACAGACGCATTCCCTTTCATATATGGAAGCTTGTGGAAAAAGCACTGGAAGAGTTTGAAGCTCTAAATGTTACTGAGCGAGTAGAAGGCCCCAGCTTGACCTAATCAGATAGAACTACATCCAGACTCCTGCTACATCACAACATTTACCACACATGTTGGTCTGCGGCTCTACTACAGCTTAACTTTGGAATCTCATCAGTGGCTGAGATCTTCCAGAACATTATCCGAGAAGCCCTGGCAGGCATACCAGGTGTACTGAATGTCAGCGATGACATACTGGTATTTGGCACAACTCAGCAAGAACACGATGATCACCTTGAGAAAGTCTTCAAGAGAATAAGTATATTTTTACCATTTGAGAAATATAGCCAAACTTAGAACAATTATTTCCGTACCTGATGCCGAGAGACTAATGCATGCCTTTGTTTCATCTAGAATTGACTATTGTAATGCACTTTTTTCTGGTGTCCCAAAACAAGTGGTATCCCGCTTGTAACTTGTTTAGAATACTGCCGTTAGAATTCTGACTAAAACCAGTGGTCATTATTCCTGGTTTAAAAGGCATGTCATATGCAGACAGGCTAAAATAATTGAATCTATTCAGTCTTCAACAAAGAAGACTACGCAGAGGTCTGATTCAAACATTCAAAACTCTAAAAGGCATTGACAATGTTGACCCAGGAGACTTTTTCGAATTGAAAAAAGAAACAAGGACCAGGGGTCACAAGTGGAGATTAGATAAAGGGGCATTCAAAACAGAAAATAGAAGCCACTTTTTTACACAGAGAATTGTGAGAGTGGAACCAACTCCCCTGTAATGTTGTTGAAGCTGATACCCTGGGATCCTTCAAGAAGCTGCTTGATGAGATTCTGGGATGAATAAGCTACTAGCAACCAAACGAGCAAGATGGGCCAAATGGCCTCCTCTCATTTGTAACCTTTCTTATGTTCTTATGTTCTTAAAAGTGAGCATATTACCCATTTTGGCCTCTTTAAACTCGCTCCCAGTGCAGTACAGAATTGATTTTAAGATTTTGCTGTTAACTAAAAGAGGCCCTAAATGGATTAGCACCTAGTTATTTGCAGGAGTTACTGACCCTGTATCTTCCAAACCACACTCTGAGATCACAGGATGCGAGGCTGCTGGTTATTCCTAGGTTCAAACAAAAGCAGCAGGTGAGGTAGGGCTTTTTCTTGCAGAGCTCCTAAGTTATGTAATGCTATAAATGCAATAAATAAATAAGAGACTGTAATCTGACGCTCAATACAACTAAGTGTAAATACAATCAGAAAACTGGATTTCTTTGGATATGTGTTTTCAGAACAAGATGTTTCAGCAGACCCCAAGAAGATTGCAGACATTAAACACAAAACCTTTCTGTGGTAAGAGGCTTTCTTGGATTACTTACCTATTGTGGACATTTCATCCCTGACCTAGCTACACTGACACAGACTCTGAGAGAGCTTACAAAAAAAGATAAGCAATGGTCCTGGTCTGAACGACATCTACAAGCATTCAACACATTAAAGAGCAAACTAACAGGTGACACGGTGATGGCCAATTTTGATCCACTGAAGAAAACAGAACTCCTTGTGGATCCCAGTACAGTTGGCTTGGGAGCCGTATTAACCCAAAGATCCCAAGATGGCCAGATACACACACTAGTATATACCAGTAAAGCATTATCTCCTGTCAAACAGAGATACTCCCAGACTGAAAGAGAAGCACTAACAGTCATATGGGGATGTCTTTCACCATTTTCACCTCTATCATTTAGGACAGACATTTACAGTAATCACTGACCATAAACCACTAGTGCCCATCTTCAACAAGCCTTCATCCAAGCCACCACCAAGAATTGAGAGATGGGTACTAAATGTCAAAATTACAAATTTGACATCATATACAAAGCAGACTCCAGCAATCCCACTAACTACTTTTCAAGACACCTGCTTTCACCATCAGAGACAGACAACAGGCTACAGTGCTCGCAGAAGAACAGGTCAGTTTTGTCATTGACCACACCATTCCCCATGTGATGACCCTAGGAGAGATCCAAAAAGCCACAAAATCAGATCTCTGCCTTCAACTTGTGATTGACTCAGTTAAAACAAAGTCACACAGATCAACGGCACCACGATAACTGCCTGACATGGACAACACACTGTGACAAAAAATTTCACATTTCAAGCGACTTCAAACAGGAAGTTTGACAACATTGGATGCCCCTGGACGACCCTAAACAATGTCATGCAGCATCAGATTCAACCTCCCGTGCTCAAAAGGGAACTGACGATGATCCTACCCTCGACACCCCCGACGAGAAAGATAGTTGACCCCATCTACTGGTTGTGGTATACACCTTTTATCAGAATAATGAACTGACAATGTCAGTACTGCCTCAATCCACAAGTATGCCAGTTACATACATCCCCACCACAGTGGTAAACTCAATATTAGAGCTATCAGTATGATGAAAAAGTTGATGACCATAAAATATATCAGCAGTATAGGGAGGCTGTGTGATCCAGTGGTTAAAGAAAAGGGCTTGTAACCAGGAGGTCCCCGGTTCAAATCCCACCTCAGCCACTGACTCATTGTCTGACCCTGAGCAAGTCACTTAACCTCCTTGTGTTCCGTCTTTCGGGTGAGACGTAATTGTAAGTGACTCAGCAGCTGATGCATAGTTCACACACCCTAGTCTCTGTAAGTCGCCTTGGATAAAGGCGTCTGCTAAATAAACAAATAATGTACAGAATAGCAGGGAATACAAACTAGCAATGAAATGTTTAATCACAATTTGAAAAGCTATTTGTCAGATATGTTTGGACATACAGAGATAGATGAAAAGCTAGACACCTCGATATATAACGGTACCCAGAATCTAATATTCTTAATAATTTAATAAATCTTAGATACTGTTAATGCCAAGTTTCAAAACAACTGGATAAGCGGGTCTCCAGAAACATGCAAGAATTGATGGATCTCTGGATCGCCAGACACCTCCACATACTGGATATATCCAGAATCTGATACTCTCAATAACTTATGCTAAATAATGTTAGCACCATGTTTCATGGCAATTGGAAAAGTGATTTTCCAGATTTATACAAGAATGTACGCAGGGATTTCATAACCAAGGTAATGCACACAATGGGAATAATTTCTGCACTCTGGTTCACTGACAGGGTATACATACTTGTGAACTAATGTACTAGGGGCTTGCAGAGGGTCCATTATCTGCATCTGTATTTGGGGACGTCATATTTGTATTCATATTCGTTATTCAGAGCACAAACGACAGTGGGCGGGGCTAAAACTGGACATATGTTTAAAATGGTTACCTGGCACTAATTTCCACTCTGAAAGTGACCAGATTGCATTAAAACATTTATTTGGCCTGCGTGGGATTCGAGTGCCACAAAGAGACTCAGAGCAGGACTGTGGGTTGAAAAAAATACAAAATAAAAAAAGGCAAGGCAAGACCACCTATCTTGGAGAGACATGGAGAGGTACGAGAGCTGGCTTATGGATGCCAGCACTCCCCTGTGGCTGAAAATGGAGGGGAGACACCTACTGAGAGATAGCCACTTGGATATCCTGGTGGATTTTGTATGTCTGAAGCCATAAGTCATGGAAGCCTTGGAGGCCATGACAGAGGTCGTGGACTGGGTCTATGAGGAGGCAGAGCAGTCTAGGTTGGCCTAGGCCGGTGCACCAGAGTGCACTGTGCTATGGGCATGAGGAGGCCAACTGCCTGGAGCTGGACTGGGACACCGACACTGACCTAGGGAGGAGCCAGAGCGTCCAGCGCCCAAGAGGGAGGAGCCTGGGTGTCCAGCACCCAAGAGGGGGGAGCCCGAGTGTCCAGCACCCAAGAGGGGGGAGCCTGAGCGTCCAGCACCCAAGAGGAGGGAGACCGCGTCTTCAGCGCCCAAGAGAGGGAAGCCGGTGTCTCCAGCGCCCAAAAGGGGGGAGGCCGAGCGTCCAGAGCCCAAGAGGAGGGAGACTGCATCTTCAGCGCCCAAGAGGGGGAAGCCAGTGTCTCCAGAGCCCAATAGGGGGAGGCCAAGCATCCACAGGTGACCGAGGGAGAGCTTCACCAGTCTCCAGTGACAGGAGACTACCTGCTGCTCCCCCTTCCACTGCCAGATGGAGACTACCCACTGCTTGTCGCCTCTCGAGGGTTCCGCTCTTGCCATCGTCTCCCGAGGGTCCGCTCCTGCCGTCGCCTCCCCAGGGTCCGCTCCTGCCATTTTTTATAAATAGCAAATATATATATTCGTGTCTATTCCTGTCAAACTTATTGAGAGCCATGTGTTATTGGGCAGGAATGTATAATGTTTTAGAATACTGGGTTAAGAAGTGTGAAAGGTATATTTTATCTAAAATTTGAGTGCCAGTGGGTAACTTTGTAGCCTTCCGTACATTGGAGTGGTGGCAAGGGATTTCACTTTTTTTAGAACAAGCTAGTGATGGAAGGGAAAATGGAAGCTGTTCAACCAAACCCTTCACAACCTCTTGAGAGCTTTGCCCCCTGAGAAAAACAGAAAGTGGTCAGACCACTTACCAGAAGCTGTTTATGCCTATCACGCTACCCCTCAAGCATCAACTGGTTATTCCCTTTATTTTCTTTCATTCGGGCAAGATCTTCACTTACATGTAGACCCCCTTTTAGGTGCAGAGTACATTAGTAAGGGTATAACTAGTTGTGACGACTGTCACACAATGTGTTGTAATAAGCACAACACTAGGGTTACCATGTGGCTCCAGATTAACCGGACGCTGTGAGACAGAACGGGATTTCAAACTTGCCCCTAAATTGAAATAAATGAAGGTGTAAATGAACCATCCTTAGCTACAATTAAGAATGGTGCTTAAATACCTGCATGCGTGTCAAATAATTGTATTAAACTAAGAATGAATTGCAGCCAGTAGCTATTTTTTTCTGTTTGTTAAAATTCAATCGGCCATATTATTCTGCAAATACAATCGCATCATCATCTCGTTGCTCTATCGATAAATTAGCTATTCGTTCATTAAGATCTGATCAGAAGCAGCTGATCAGTGTGAATTGTTTGCTGCGCCCAAGCAATTCCACCACAGCAGGATTAATCTCAGCAAAGGTGGAGCTCATTTATACGTGAATTACTTTCAATTTAGGGGGAATTTTGAAATCCCGGTCTGTCTCAAAGCGTCCGGTTAATCTGGAGCCATATGGTAACCCTACACAACACCTGTTTAATTCGTACCTGAATTGCAGATGGCCTGGCCGTGTTACTTCTTTACTTCCTAGGTTCTATATTCTGTGATTCTAACAAATTAAATATACTTTTGAATACCATCCATTGCTAAAAAAATATATATATATATATATATATATATATATATATATATATATATATATATATCTGTCAAGTATTTTATTTGATCAGATATTTTAATATATATGATGTGGTTAGCAGTAGTTATTTGACTAAGATTGCCTTGCTTAATTTTTTCACTTGGAATTACTGCTACGCTTTTTGTCCCTTTCGGCTTGCCATAGTTTTTTTTACACAGGTCTCGTTTCCTGACTGGTAGCCGGGTAATTTAAAAGATGGTAGAAAATTATTTTCAAGAGTTCTTGTTCTCAGCTAGTGCTCTCAGGACTTGTCGTTCTTTTGGAATCTTTGGCTAAGTTTATTTTCTTTATCTATTTCGTTGGTCTGGGTTTTAGTAATGTCTATTGATTTTTAAGATGTCGTTTCCTTTGTTTAGGATTAGATATTCAGTCTTTTCATGGACATTATCTTTTACTCGGCTTTACTAACGTTTGTTTTATCTTTAATAATAAGTTTAATATTTTGTTTTGCTTTGATACTATCGTTTTTGCTAGTTGTGTTCTTTTTCTATATTTGTATTGGTTTTGGTTTGAACGCACTATTGTCAATCGCTGGTGCGAGTTTCTTTTTTTTTCTCAAGCATGGATTAAAAGGATCATTGCAGCTCTATTAAGTTTCATCATCGTGGACCTGAACAGTAGAATTGGGTGACATCAATCCTTTTTGGTTTTTGGTTTTTTTTTCTTCTTTCTGCTGCTATTGGATTACAATTTTGAATGGCCATTTTTTTTGTTTTGTTTTTTGGGACATTTTTTTTTTTTCTTGTTTGAGTTCTTTAGATCTTTGGATTAAGACTTTGTTTGTTTGTGAACATTTGTTTTTTTTTCTGTGCTATCCCTTGAGTGGATTATATTATTAGGTCTCTAACCTGTAATTGTTAGTTACGCTTATTGCTGGGTGAAGGGATATAAATCTCTAAAATCTGTATGAGTGATTGTTGTTTTTCTCTCGGTGGTGTTAATATCTAAAGGGTGCATATAATTGTTAAACTCAGCCAATTTAGTCAGTATACTCCTGGGTTGTGATATTATTGTCTTGATTTTTATTATATCACTATACAAATAGTATTTTCTGAGTTACTTATATTTGTATAGCTAACTCAGAAAAATAAATATAAGAGTTACCTTTTTATTGTAGTGGATTTTGATTATCTTTTATCAGGGGTTGCCAGACTTATTAATTACTATTTACATAAGACCTGAGGGTTAATTGTATATTGTTTTGCTATTGGCTGGATAAGTAATAAATCTTATATTTTGCTTATATCTGCTACTTGCCCTGGATTCCCTTTTTTTGTGCTGTGGCTGATTTCTGACGGAGTTGTTTTATCTTTTTTGTAAAGAGATTTTTAACTTCCTGTGGCGGAGTGTCCCGCCCCTATTTATTATTATTTGTATTATTGTTTGCGGCGCGGATAACAGCGCCGCGTATTTCTTATTATTTATAATTTAAAACCTGTGAGGATTCGTGACTGATCAGCTACTGATTATTTAACTAGCTGAAAAAAGGCCAAACAAACAGAAACAAGTATATTTTTAAATATAGCAATTGTTCTTTTTATATTCTCCTCGCATCTCTCTCCGCTCATCCATTGTTTTGATTCAGTTACTTCCTCTGGCTCCTGGACATTGTTTATCCACCCTGCACCATATGTGGGACAGCTTGCAGGTTCTTACGCCACGGACCAGGAAGTAACTGGGATGGGCGAGGGGTTAACTCAGCTGTTTATTAAATCTTAACCAAAAACAAAAGATTTAAACCCTCACAAAACAAAAGGCCAAACAAACAGAAACAAGTCAATTGTTCTTTTATATTCTCTCCGCTTTCCCGTAACTCCACCCTGCAGCACGGATGCGGACTGTCAACTAGCTGTTAATTATCTTAGTAGCTGATCAGTCAGCTAGTTATCAGTAGCTGATCAGTCACGCATCCTCTTGGGTTTTAAATTTATAAATAAGAAATACGCGGCGCTGTTATCCGCGCCGCAAACAATAATACAAATAATAAATAGGGGCGGGACACTCCGCCACACTTCAGTTAATACTTTAGAACAAAGTGTTTTAGCAATTCAGCTTAAGAAATCTGTTACATAGTGATTGGCTCTCTTTCCACCAAGAAGTTTACAAGAAGCTCACAAGAGCTGCAGAACATTCTAGGCAGAGGGCTACTGAATGTGTATAGGCATTTAATAGATGAGCCACCAAAGATTATCCTTTAGAGTTGGGGTGGTATATGTATACAAGGAATCAACCCCATGATAGGAACACAATACAGGATACTTGAGACAATAAGGTTTACCAAGTCATGGATTTGTTGGGGACCTCCAGCTGTCCACCATCAAACCAGCTGATTGAGGCAAAGTGACTGCAGAGTCCATCAGTGGATCCGAGACCCAGTGAGGTACCAATCCCTGCCCATAGGAAAGATAACTGTCCAGTACCTATTTCTAAACAGAGATAAAATAGCAAGACAGATTGAGGAAGATTATGTATTTGTCCTTGTAGGACCAAGATTATACAGACAGTCCCTCATCCCCTGGTACACAGGAAGTGCAAGGTACAATAGATGAAATCTGTGTTGCCAGCCCCTATTCCAAAAAAAGAGTAGGCAGGTAAACACAGGAAAACATTTTAACCCACATCATGAACCTAGATCAGTGGGCATGGAAAGATCTTAATTAGTTGTATTAATGGTAATTAGCTTGGGAAGTTTCAGATGTTTAAAGACCCTTTTGTTATTTTCATTTAGAACATTGATGGAAAGCAGAGAAGAATGTAGCCAAGTGGAACAATGAGTTACCTTAACTAAGTATAGTACTCCCTCCTAATGGAAGAGAGGGAACTTCCATTGATGAAACTACGGAAAGGTCATGCAATCAGCCAGTATATATAATTGGAGTGATTTTGATCCAGGTCTTTCTTTTGTTTAACTTCTAAACCATCCCAGGTAAACCCATGCCTTTTTAGCTATTTCATTTTGAATGATTACATACAATTATATTTTAGTGACTCTTGACCAACTGAATATGTATTATCTGTTTTAAATGTTTACTGAAAATAAAAACTAATTTTCCAAACCCCTTTGTTTGTTTTGTATATTAACCGCCAGCACATGTATATAGCAATTATTATTTGCCCATCTAAAAGTTAACCATAGTAAAAGCAAATGTGATCAAGCATGGTAAATAGTATTGTAAAGCCCAGAGAGGTATTAAAGCATTAAAAACATCAAACCCTGGTAAACTATTGTAAATGTATAGTATAACCATGGGCAAATTTTATGAGTTAAAAGTGTGTTCACTAACAGCATTTCATGGAACTGATTTAGCAAGTACAAAGTTTTGTACTTCCTAAATCCAGCTAAAATACAAACACTTCACAAAGAACCAATGAATCAAAGAAAAGGAAATAAGGGAAAGTGGTAACACAGCTGCAAAAAAGAATGAGGCAAAAAGTTAAACCAGGCTTGGAGAATTGACATTGTTTTAACCTCACTTGTCCCAAAACCACAACAATCAAGAGCAGTTCTACAAGATTTAGATACAATCGAATATGAAAGTCTGATTGTTCAACTTTGTCTATATCTTTTGATCCACAATTCCCAATACATAAAGGAAACAGAAAATTAACCAGTTTTAATTATCTAAAATATGATCACTCACATTTTAGCCAGTCAGACAGCAGGTAATAATTTCAGTGCTTCACCCAAAAAAACAATTCACAAACAAATGGAGCAACACATGACAGACATACCTTTTGGAATTGTCAACAAGGCCTGGGAGAAATATAGATTGTAGTGCTGGGACAGACACAGGATTTTCATGTTTGGATATTTGCTCAGAATTTAAATATTCATTTGAACATTCATTCATTTTTCAAAAAGTAATAAACATTATATTGCTCTGTACACATGCAGAGACAGCATAGCAGCAGGGGCAGGGGGTGTGGTCATGGCCCCTGTGTGTGTGTGCCTTTATTTTACAGCAAAACCTTACAATATGTGACATGTTAAAATAGAAAAATATCCCAGGAGTAAAGAAAAAGTTGTGTAGGACTTTTTTCATTCCTTGCCATTGCCGTTTCTTCACAGTAAACAGTGGCCATCGACACATTTTCATAAAGTAATAACATGAGGTTTAATTGTGCCTTTTTATAGCTGAACAAGCAAACAAAAACTGAAATGTAACTTTAACACTTCAAATAAAACAACAAAGTGTCTCCAGGTATGTCGCGCCGGCAAAATGCACAGTATTCTGTTTTTCCCGTAGGTGGTCACGTGGGATGCAGAGACCACGTGACGTGGGTGGCTTGGGAAGAGTGCGAGTGTGACGCGATAGTGAAATGGTGTCGACTGAGCTAAGACACAGTCCTGGCTTTCGGTAGTTATCCACTTACAGTCGGGTGGGCAAATGTAATTTCTGATTTTAACTATCAAAAAATCAAATTGACTTTTGTTTTGATCTAACTTAAACATATCTGAAATTAAAAAAAAAAAAAAACAAATTTTTAAACGTGTACGAAATACTTTTTTTTTTTTTTTAACCAAACCTCTTTAACTTTCATCCAGCGGCCATCTTGGATTTTATTTTTAAGTCTCTGCCAACTTTCAGCTTTCGTAATTAAAATTGGAAACATATTTTATAGATAAATTATTCATAGGACTAACTGGACCACTGCCAACTCCTGTGATGCCAAAGAATCCACAGCTGCCTGGCATTGGGTTATTAAAATAAGCACTAGTTACAGAATATGTTTATTTGAATGACTTAAGTCTTTATTAAAATGTATTATTACCACATGCCTTTGAGTGATAAATAATAAACAGCATTTACACACCATGTGTAGACATTGGTATCATCATCAGGTGGTGCTTCAATGTAAGATCTGTAGCCATATAGTGGCACATCAGCATTCTTCTGATATGTACAGCAGCCGTGATTGTTCCAGCTGCTTTAGCCGTATTAATAAAATACCCCCTATCCTTCCAAGAGAATAAAGATGTAATTTTGAGCCATGTGACACAGATGGAAAAATAGAATTCTTCAAATATGTACAGCAGCTGTACACATAGCAACTGGCATAAAACAAATGTGGAAATGGCATTGTAAAGTGAAGGGGAAAAAAACTCACCATTTTGGTTCTCGTTTATTACATTTCACATAACAGAAAGTCGCTATATAAAATAAATAAAAAACTAAACACCTACCAACTGTATTAAATAGACTGAATAACCAAAACTATCACATTGTAGGCCTACATTTAAATCAGAAAGTACAGTACACCCTCGCTATAACGCCCTTCATTATGTGATAAGACAGGGAGGGGGTTAAAATCCTCCCTGCCAGAAACGTATTTGTTTAATTGTTTGTTTATTGTTTAATTACATTTGTTAATTGTTGTATTGTTTAATCACCTGCACCTGGCTAATATTGTAAATTAGAGCCAGGTGCAGGGTATTTAAAGAAAAAAGTTAGTCTGCTCAAGGCTGCTGACTAGTAGCAAGCAGGTGTGCTCTATTTCCGTTTCATATAAAAAACTAAGTGCTGTGTTAAACCTGTGTGGGTTATTTTGTTTTGTTAACAGGTAAACGGCTTAGCCATCCTGCGAACTAGTCAGTAACCTGCATGTCTAATCAGTACTCCAACACCGAGTTAGGATTTTGTTTTATTTAATTTTTGTGTATTAAAAAAATAGAGCGTCAACACATAAAAATCAATTTCTGTGTGTTGGGTCTGATTTAAAAGGGGCAACGAATGACCGTGAGTGCCGGCCGTGTTACAATTATAACGACCCCCCCCCCCCAAAAAAAAAATACATATCTCTGTCGTGAATATAGGTTGTCAAAAAGCACTTTTTTTGGCTTGTTCAGCAACAATACGTCAAAGCAAAATTGATTAAAGAAACAAATTTGAGGATCTGATGAACTTGTCATGTCGAGATGATTTTGAATAAAAGCTCAGTTTGGGATTCTTGCATGTTGAATTAAGATTTGGTGCACTTTGAAACAATTTGTGTCAAATTGATTTTAAATAAATGTTCAGCATCAATTCAGGATTTGTGCTTTCTGTACTGTGTTTTAATTTAATGAATATGATAAAGCAAAGGCAGACTAATGCATACAGGGGACAAACACGTTGATTGTAATTTCGCTATAACTAGGGGTCTACCTAAATCGCAATTTTGCGGATTTCGCAGAAATCGTGAAATTGAGGGGTCACCGCGAAATTCACCTCTTAGGGGCCAATGCATACAAACAAGTACAAAGAGGAAAAAAAAAGAAACCTAGTTTAAATTAACTACTGCACAACGCAAGCGATGCAAACTGTGTGTCTTCCTTCTGTAGATAGCCCTTTTTTATTCCTTTGCAGTCCTGTGTGCATTGCACTTAAGCAAAAAACAAACAAACAAAAAACATCCACAAATAACATTTACAAAATAAATTCTCCAAAGCGGTGAAAGTTCTTGTTTACTATTCAAATGAAAAGTTTTAATCAGCCTATCAGTGTGTCTTTACTGCTTTTAAAGGAGGACACGGACAACATGCCCCACATGTCGACCTGTTCCTATCCAAGCTTAAATAACTTTAGCATAACAGAGGCAGAAGTGTTAAAGGGACTAGGAGCTCTTAAAATAAACAAATCCCCTGGGCCGGATGATATCCTCCCAATTGTACTCAAAGAAATAAAAGAAGTTATTTACAAACCACTAACCAAGATCATGCAACAGTCTCTTGACACAGGGGTTGTACCGACCAACTGGAAAATTGCAAACGTAATACCGATCCACAAAAAGGGAGACAAAACCGAACCAGGTAACTACAGACCAATAAGCCTGACTTCTATTATATGTAAACTTATGGAAACTATAATAAGATCTAAAATGGAAAATTACCTATATGGTAACAATATCCTGGGAGACAGTCAGCATGGGTTTAGGAAAGGGAGATCGTGTCTAACTAACCTGCTTGATTTTTTTGAGGATGCAACACTGACAATGGATAATTGCAAAGCATACGACATGGTTTATTTAGATTTCCAGAAAGCTTTTGACAAAGTCCCGCATAAAAGATTAATTCTCAAACTGAACGCAGTAGGGATTCAAGGAAATGCATGCACATGGATTAGGGAGTGGTTAACTAGTTAAAAAGCAGAACATGTGAGAAAATAAAAAAAAAATGAAAACAAAAATCAATGCACTTCTGAAAATTTTGTTTTTGTTCTGATTTATCTCTCCTACTTGTTTAAGAAGAACAAAGTCCTCAAAATGGAGGCCGTCAAGCTCCATTCAAAATGGCCCCGTCAGGAACCATTGGGGAGACCGAATCAATTTTAATATGACAAGCAAATGGCTGCCAAATTGACCTTCAGTGCAGAGGGGATTTCAACTTTTGTAATTTGGGAGTCAAAGGTCATTCAAAATGATCTAATCACCTAATTAGTGAGACAGCATTCAGAATTGCAAGCAGAATAAAAGCAATAAAGAAAATCACAGAAAAAAACCAGTATGCCACATCTGTCATTTAATAGAGCAGCGCCTTCATTTAATCAGCATGTTGGAACTAGGGCAATACTGTGGCTCGCTGTCTTGGGTGCTCACAGCCAACAATTTCAAACCTGGCAAGACGGTATAACCAGACACACTCTGTCAATGACAGGCCACGAACTGGGAGACCAAGAGTCACAGCACCTGCCCAAGATCGACAGATCATTTTGCAGCATCTTCGTGATGGCAAGTGTTAATCAGCACAATAAAAAGTCACCCCACATGCTCTAAAACAGAGTTTGTCATTTTTCGATCACATCTAGTAAAATGTTATCCAAATATAAGTGATAGTTTCCTTTGATGCTCAAATATAAGTGATAAGTTTATTTTGATGCTCATATACATATATATACACCCACTGAGTGTACAAAACATTAGGAACACCTGCTCTTTCCATGAAATAGACTGAGGTGAATCCAGGTGAAAGCTATTATCCCTTATTGATGGAACCTGTTAAATCCACTTCAATCAGTGTAGATGAAGGGGAGACAGGTTAAAGAAGGATTTTTAAGCCGTGACACAATTGAGACATGGATTGTGTACCGTATGTGTGCCATTCAGAGAGTAAATGAGCAAGACAAAAGATTTAAGTGCCTTTGAACGGGGTATGGTAGTAGGTGCCAGGCGCGCCGGTTTGAGTGTGTCAAGAACTGCAACGCTGCTGGGTTTTTCACACTCAGCAGTTTCCCGTGTGTATCAAGGATGGTCCACCACCCAAAGGACATCCAGCCAACGGCAGGCCAGTGGTCGAAAACGGCTCATTGATGAAAGAGGCCAAATTGTGCAGAGCAACAAACGGGCTAGTTAGTCAACTGACAGTCCAGTACAATATTGGTGTGGAAAGACCCAAAAAAGAATGCACAACTCGTTGTACCTTGACACGAATTGGGTATGGCAGCCGACGACCTAACAGAGTTCCACTTCTTTCAGCAAAACACAAGAAACTGCGGTTGCAGTGGACTAAGGAACGAAAACACTGGACACTGGAGGATTGGAAAAACATTGCCTGGTCTGATGAATCCCGGTTCCTGCTGTTTCACGCTGATGGGAGGACTAGGGCATATAGAAAACCACATTACATGCATACATCATGCTGCATGTCAACATTGCAGGCTGGTGGTGGTGGTGTGATGGTGTGGGGTGTGTTTTCATGGCACACATTGGGCCCCTTGATAAAAGTGGAGCGTTTGAATGCTACAGGATATCTGAACATCATTGCCATTCAGTTGCATCCCTTCATGGCAGCAGTGTATCCATCTGCTAATGGATTTTTTCAGCAGGATAATGCCCCATGCCACAAGGCTAGGATTGTCCAGGAATGGTTCCACGAACATGACAGTGAATTCAGCTTACTGCAGTGGCCTGCCCAGTCACCAGATCTCAATCCAATTGAGCATCTGTGGGATGAGATGGAACAAGCTATTTGGAGTAGAGATCCACTACCAGCCAACTTGACACAACTGTGGGAAGCATTGAGTCAACATGGGCCAGCATCCCTGTGGAACGCTTTCACCTTGTAGAGTCCATGCCCCGACGAATTTAGGCTGTTTCTGAGGGCAAAAGGGGGTGCAACTCAATATTAGGAAGGCGTTCCTAATGTTTTGAACACTCGGTGTGTGTGTGTATATATATATATATATATATATATATATATATAGAGAGAGAGAGAGATCCTTATGGCTGAGCCTCGTTTGCGCCATTTAAAATACAGACCCAGACACAGGAACTGCAGGTTTAAAGCACAGTATATTTAATTTTATAAAAATATATTGTGAAATATGTGGTTTTATATAAGGGATAATATATTGTTACGTATATTATCACATATTTGTAAAATATATAAAAAAAATGTATGTGATAACATATTGAAATATATGTATATTTATACTAAATATATTTTAAAGGTATTGATAAATATATTGTAATAAATATATTTATATTTATAATGTAAATATCATTTAAATATATTGATAAATACATTGTAATATATTTATACATGTATATTTATACTGCAAATATATTTCACATATAATGAGCAAAATGAGCAGCAGAGAAAAAAGCCAACAGCTACACTGTATTGCTTCAGGATAGCAACAGAAAAGCAACCATAGTCCCGTAAAACAGTAATAGAAGTTTTAAGCAGAAATGTGTTGTTACTGATCTGCCTATGCAAAAATATATGTACAGTATGTGGGGGTGCCAGCAAACTCCCATGTTGAAGAGTAACAGTGCTCCTCATGTGATGGAATTGCATGTTTCCTGTACTGTTTTAGACACTATTTGCTGCCACTTGAAAATATATTTAACTAAAGCAATGGTTTTCATACTAAGTGCATTTTTTGTTGTTTCAGTCCAGATTAAAACATTGCTGTTAAGGCAACCTTCTTTTTTTTTTTTTTTACAGATGGCAAAAAGTGGAATGTACAGTAATACAGTTGTTTTATGTTATGTTACTGTGGTCCCTGTGAAATACTGATCAATTTCAAGATGTACGCAAAATGTTTTGCACCAGTGGTTATTAGATGCAATTAAATGAATAAACTGCAGTGAAGCAGAATCATGTTTCTAAAGAAAACCCCTCATTCAAAAGCCATGTACAGTAATGTCCAAATACCATGAACTCGCTTCAGCTTGAGTTTATCCATAACATGAAGTAATGTCTTTGTCCCGACCACAAATATATTTGCTGGCCTCCATTGTAACATTGTATTCCATTACTAATTTAAAAATGTACTGTTTCTTTAATTTCCTGCAAGTCTAGATTTAAATATTCAATTGCAATTGCACCACTAATAGCTATCATATTTTTTTAATTAAACATTGTGAAATTGTTAAAATATTTTGTTGTAACAAGAATGGTAAACATTACTAATTAAAAGTTGTAAATAAATAATAAACCAAAATGTATAACTTTGTCTTATCTTAATGGTTAAGATTTTCTCAATAAAACCCTCTACTTAGCTGGAGCGCATGGATCCGAAACCAACAAAAAGACTTTCCCTATAGTTATTTGTTTTCGAGAAATTTCTAGAAAGATATAAATTTCCACTGGGGAATGTAAACTTTTGACTACAACTGCATGCTTGCACCCTGCCTTTTCTTGTATTTTAAATGCTGTAAGCAATTAACTAAGACATAATAACAGGATAAGGGATATCAACCAAAAAGGTTTTAAAAAAAAAAAAAAAAACGCTGGGTTCATTTTATTAAACAGTGACATTAGTTTGCCATGTGTGTTTATAGATAACATTTTGTGTTAAAGCACACTTTTCACTAGTTAAACAGGAGAAGTACGCAAAGTAGCGATAATCTATTATAAAAGGAAAACGGGGCAGACTAAAACGAATGACAAAACAGAATGCCCATTGACTACAATGGGGAAAACAGAAGGACGGTCAATATCTCCAAATCCCAGACAGGAATCTTAAAATCCCGAATACCGTTTCTTCAAAATAAATTAATGAACAAAATAAAGTGGAATGACATTGAATGACGGCTGCTTTCTATGGAATGACAGGCCTGGAATACCAAAAACACACTTAAAACATAGCACAAATAGGAATGACAGCCTATATCTCGAAATCCCTAACAGGAATGTATCAAATTTTAAAGGTTATTGTGCAATGTGCAGTCTTAGTTACATTAAAAAAAAAAATCAGGCTTGTTTTGGGGGGGGGAATAGTTTAAATGCAAGGATTCGTTTTATCCTCATCTAGTTTGTTTTCTGCTAACATTTATCTGTTTGAGCTGTTTTTGGTTTCAAGCTATTTCTTCGGAACATTCTTTATATTGTATTCAGCAAAGCAAGTAGTAGCTATCTTTAAGAAGTATTACAGATTCCCAGTTAATTTGGATTGGCTTGTTCATAGAAAAATAAATGAATATATTTTTGTTTTATTAAGTTTTAAGCCTAAGAATTACTGGTTTAAAATTTTAGTAGAAAAAAACCCCACCACAAAATAATACAAAGTTATACATCACATTTAAAACATCCTTTGACAGAATTATTTACATTTTATAGTGTACTTTTCTCCGCATTACACTGTATGTAAAATATTCTAAGATTATTTTTTCACAGATAAAAGAAAATAAACACATTTAAGTTAACCTGCTCAACTTAGTGGTATTTTATTGGTGCATTTGTATGGTGTAAAGATTGAAGCAGTGGAGAAAAATATACAAAATGACGTATTTTAATACTCCATATATGTTCAACCAAGACAGGGATCTGTCTATGGAACGGGTGCATGGCATTCTTACAACAACAGATTTTAATGATGCTGGAATCATAAATCTGCCTCCCGTGCAACCAAAGGGAGGAGAAGTGTATGTGTATTGTTCAGTACCCTCGTCTACTGAGAATGCATTTGATGTCCGTTTTGACCAGTATAGATGGGTATCCAAAGGATCAAACTATCATCCTAGACGACTGAATGCTCCAGCTGTGTTGAAACAGTACTATTATTTAAAAGACAGCAAAGATAAAGGAAAAGATTCAATTTTTGGTTTTCGCCATCATATTTACTGTTTACGAGAGTCACAAAACAGACAAATGTATGTCATACATTACTTGGGAAATGAAGCTTTGTACAAACCATCACCACACGGTTTACAAAAACATTCTGAAAAACCATTCATCCCTACCATGAAGTCTACCCTGACGCATATTAAGGAGGCAGCAAAATCACAGGGGGAGCCTCTTAAAATATATAAAAAGTTCTCAGTACACAGTCCAATACAGGCTCTGACAAGCACATAGCTGTGGATCACCCACGTAACTTGAAGCAAGTGAAAAATGTTATTTACCAAGAAACAAAAAACAGCGAATTTCCAATGACAAAATATTCAGCTTTTTTGAACTTGCAGTGCATCTGAAAGATTATGTATGGAACATAACACTCTACCCAGATCTTTTGGTTTCATTTGGGCACCCTACTCTCATAAACGATGCTCAGGTCCTCATTGACATCTGCAGCAATGATCTTGCTCTTCCTCAGCTGATGTCATGTGATACAACATTTAATCTTGATGATTTCTACATATCACCCTTTGTAATTCACAATGTATCTTTGATTGGGGATCCAGTGTTTCCAGTTGCCTTCCTGTTACATGAAAGAAAGTTCAAAACTTTCTGAGGTATATTTTGAACCTGCTGAATGGTGACAAAATACATGCCATTCCTTTTGTGAGTGACAGAGAAAGAGGAATTGTGGATTCCATTCAGCAAGGTTACCCAAACCTCCCACATCATCTGTTCTAATCACATCATTTCAGATGTATACAATTGGATCAAACAGCATGGAGGGTTAAAGGATGACACAAAAGTTTTAAAAGATCATGTAAAACAACTCATCAATAGCTCTTCATTGGATTCTTTTCAAGAGCTGTATGACCATTTTTGTCTGGAATGGAGCATTCCATTTCAAGAGTATTTTGACCAACAAATCAAGGATCCTATTGCACAGCATGCTGCAAAATTTGTTAGAGAGGTTTGCTGCCTTCCAGAACAACATGACTGCGACAAACAATATCAGTGAAAGCATGCATAAAGTGATAAAGCAGCAAACTGGTTGGAAAACCATGCCTGTCGACAGCATGGTACTGGCAATGTTCTACATGCAGATGTATTACATCCATCAGTTCAGACGTGCACACTGTGGGCATGGAAACTATGAACTCAAGAAGAATTTTCAACACCTGGTCGAGAGTCCTGTTCACATGTCACTTCCAGTGTTTTATCCTCTGGAAACAATCATTGAACAGATTAAAGGTAGTACTGCAACACAAGTGGCATGTGTGGAGAAAAGACAACAGTGCCGGATGTCACAAACGTCTATGGCCAGATACTGTGTAGATTCTGGAAATGTTTCACTCTGTGCACAAAGTAGCACTTTTGTAGTAAAAAGCATAGATGGAACACATTTTCATGCAGTAAAGCTTCTACCTGAGCCTTCTACATGCTCTTGTCCAAGTACTGCTCAGATGGCAATTGGTTACAAAGAAGCTGAAGATAAGCGCACATATTCACTCTCAGTGCTGCGCAAAAGAAAACGTGGAAGAGCAAACCAGTCTGGGGGAAAAAAAGCCCAGGAAAGATGACTATGATTATGATGTGGAACTAGCGGCAGACTCTTCAAAGGGTGCAATGAAGAGAAAACAATGTGAAGACACAATGCATAATCCTAAACCCAAGCAGAATAGAACTGAGTCAAAGCACAGCATAGGAAATGCACTACATTCTGCTTGCTTAACTCCCACACAGGAAATTTAGCAAGTACAATTTGAAACACTAAATTTCAGTGAAATAGCTGAGTGTGCATCACATACAAGCTTATTTGGAGAAGAAATTGGGCACATTGACTTCAGTGATGAAGATGAAAATCCAGTTGTTAAACCAAAGCCAAGCAACAAAGTGAATAGCTTTCCATGGGACATGCCTGAAATTGAAATTAAATATCAGGGAATTCCGCAAACTAATGACATGCAAGCATTACAGCCTGGAAATTGGCTCAATTCTTCAGTGATTGAAGATGCAATTTCTGCTCTTGTTTGCAATACAAAGCAAAACAGCAACATTTTAGCATGCCCAACATACATATATCAGTGTGTGAAAGCTGATACACCTGACGTTTTCTATCCTTTTCTGGAAAGCACTGCAGCTCTCAACAAAGACATTTTGTTAATTCCATTCAACACTGATGTCTGGGGACTGGATTTCACTGGTGTTTTGGTGTGGTAATCTTTTCTACACATGAACTAGTCATTCTTGATTCTATGAAAAACAAATCAAGATCCAAAGCACATGGTGAAGTGTTGTTGCGTATTGTTGCTGCCTGCTACCAGATAGCCGATGCAACTTTCAATAAAGATGAGTGGAATGTGATCCTGTGTTCCGATGCTGTGCAGCAAAACAATTCAGATGACTGTGGGTTATACACAATTTTAAATGTATTTGCAATAATCACAGGTAAAACGCATGGATATATTGAGAGTACATCTGTACATAAATGGGTTGCAGTGATTATTTCAGATCACAAACACTGCAAGTGCAGAAGGCAGGATAGGATAGCTCCACGTTCCTATTCAAAACTGCACAAAACCCTTGTGGCAAAAGATATGTGCATGCCTCTAACAGAAAAACCACTAATACACTACTTATCTACACTTACTAACCATGACAACAGCAGATGGTCTACCTAGCTCATGTTCAGATAGGTTCTTTGTTGTCAATGCCCTCATGTTCTGCCAAAAAAAAGCCTTTTCAAAAACCTACCTGACGACCTCCATGGTTCCCTTTGTTGTCAATGCAGGAAGTCTGGTCCAACCATGGACCCTCTCCAATCTGGCTTGCCTTCAACAAACACCATAAAACTTCACTAAAGTATTTCATTTCCTCGAGACCTTTGACTTTGATCAAATCAAAAATATTTCTGTTTTTCTCCTCCTACCTCTCCAACCGAAAATCCTGGCGTGGACACAAAGTTAGTAAAAGTGATTTTATGGAAAATTGAAATATCCTGAGCATTCAACCTCAAATAGTTTCCTCCTGAGATATAACTGTTCCTCTGGAATCTACCACACCTAGGAACCTTGGAGTACCAGACCCCTTTATTGTTCCCAGCACATCTCCACTGATTAAGTGAAAAACACCTATGCTACCAGTGTTTTTATTTTGACTATTATTTTGAAGAAACATCCAGAACTCTGCTGCCCGCCTGGTGTTCTGGATTTTAAGATTCCTGTTAGAAATTTCGAGATATAGGCTGTCATTCCTATTTGTGACTATGTTTTCCAGACCCTCATCTCCCTACACCCCCACTCGACCTTCCGTTGCACTAGAAGACTGGCTCTACCTTTCCCGCTCCTTCTCCACCCTGCTCCGTGGTGGAACGATTCCAGATGTCAGGTCCCTGACCACATTCCTCGCTGTCATTCCAGCACCTGTAGAACTCCTCTGTTGTATCCTGGGACACTTTTCATTTAAATGTGCTTTATTTTGCTCTTATTTTTTACTGCATTTAATCCTGTACTTCAGAATATTGTAATCTGCCAAGTGTCATTGTAACCACTATTATCTGCTGTATTATTGAATTGTGGTTTGTCACACTTGAACAAAAATTATTGTATTTCTTGCTCTTATTGTATTACTTGTATTGTAACACTTGAATGTATTTGCTTATGATTGTAAGTCGCCCTGGATAAGGGCGTCAAGAAATAAATAATAATAATTAATAATAATGCAGGAAGTGGTATCATGGAGCTTGCCTTTCAACAAACACCATAAAACTTCCAAAGTATTTCATTTGTGAGACCTGCTTGTAAATTAAATACCTTAGTTTTGTGTTTTTTTGAAATCAAACACAAAGGAGTTTTAGTGATTTTATGGAAAATTGAAATATGAGCATTCAACTCGAATAGTTTCTGAGATATAACTGTTTACCCCATCAGTGTTTTTATTTTGTGTATTATTTTGAAGAAAGCGGTATTCTGGATTTTAAGATTCAAAATTTCGGGCATTCATTCCTATTTGTTATGTTTTTAGTGTTTTTTTCGTATTTGTTTTAGAAAGCAGCTGTCATTCCATGTCATTCCACTTTTATTTTGTGTAAGTTTATTTTGAAAACCTGTTAGGGATTTCGAGATATAGGCGATTCCTATTTGTGCTATGTTTTTAGTGTGTTTTCGGTATTCCAGGCCTGTCATTCCATAGAAAGCAGCCGTCATTCCCTGCCATTCCACTTTTATTTTATGTACTAGTTTATTTTGAAGAAACGGTATTCGGGATTTTAGGATTCCTGTCTGGGACCTTTTCCCCATTGTAGTCAATGGGCATTCCGTTTTGTCATTTGTTTTAGTCTGTCCCAAAGAAAACAGATCGATACATTAACCTCAAGTTTGTATTTATCTATTATTCGTACTGATAGAACAAGGAAGACGTTACTTGGATCATGGTACCGCTACATCTAGCTATTTACACCTGTTTTTTTTTGTTCGTAGTCAGAATTGATAAAGTAAGAGTATCTACCTATTATGTGTTCACTTTTAGCATGGGTGAAAACAGGGTTAACATTATAACAAAATAATCTCCATGACAGATTAAATTAGCATTTTCAGAGCCGTAATTAGGTATTTTAGCGCCTGGGTCGAGCAAGAATATTTGCCCCCCCTACCGTTTTTTTTTCGACGTTATATGAGTTAGGATATTATGTGAAGAACACATCGTAGTGAGAATTCATTATTTAATTTATTATAGTACTATGCATTCATATTTACACAGTATGAGAGGGGATAAATATATTGTTTTTTAAATATTTTTTTTCACAGCCAAATGAATGACCATGCAATAAACACGCATGACATATATCTGCTTACTAAAAACAAAATATCAAATATACATCAGGATGTGCTTTCGTTGGTTTTGTGGATTAAGTGCTACATTTTAACATACTGTAATACTGTACATAATGATATGATTCTGAAAATGCTACTTACCAAAACAAGGACTGCACGTGACCTCTATTACTGTACATAATAAATTAATTTATTTCGATTCCAAACGTGCTCAATACAAAAGACACATTTCGCATTTTATGTTGGCAGGAATTGCAGTTCTCAGTTGCATTCATGTAGACTGCATTTTTTTTTTATTGCAGGCTCACTTTCAAACTATAGTACTGAATTGAACTTGTTTAAAAAAATAGAATAACTAGAGTTGCTAACAACTATAAAGGCTTCCAAGCAATTATCGTGAAAGTTAGCGCATTGATTATTGTAGATGAAACGTTATCACCACTGTGCTAACTGTGTAAATTGTGGCACAAATATGAGAATACTTTTGAAAATTCCCCGAAATTGTCATTAAATCTAAGATGGCTGCCACACCATGTGACCAAAGGCCGCCATATTGACCACGGCACAACATCCCATAGTCCTCTACATCCATGTCAAATTTCGTGCATTTTGGTGCATCCAATCATAAGTTATAGGCAGTTTTATAGCCAGGTGCGTATGTTGATGATGTCATACATCACCGTTTGACCTTAAGGAGAGGTCAGAGGTCACGGGCGATGACATTTTTTCATAGAGCACATATGACTTCCTATACATGTTCCATTATAACTTTGACCCTGTCGGCACGCCCTAGGAGTTAAAATTTCAACGTAAATTCAAAGATGGCTGCCGCGCCGTGTGAGCAATCGGTTTCAAACTTCAGCAGTTATTACTTTCCAACGGTCTGTAGAATTGTGTTGACACTGAAGAGCATAAGTGCAACGGTGTTCTTGTTATGGTTTGCAAAAGTTTTTTTACAATTATCAATTATCATGGCTTTCAAACCATGTGACCAAAATGTGTCATTTTCATATCACCAGTACTTTATGTGAGTCTCTCTGGTCATATAAAGTTTCATGACTGCAGTGTATTGCACCTTGGATTTATGCACGAATGTATGAAAATAGAGCCGTCGTGAAACAGTTATTTGCATGCCGCGTCCATGTTTTTTAGCGAAAAAGCGTGGATTTTACAAACGGTAGAAAGGATCTGGTCATGAACATGCGTGCCAATTTAGGTGTCGATTGACGTTGCGGTTTAAGACAAGAAGATTGTTGAATATTTGGCGCCAATCCAGCGTAGCGGACAAAGTAATTATTCAATCGACCTTGAATTGAACATATGTTTTTTATAGGCCATTGCTGCACTATCTGCTGCCATTGTCACAAACACAGCAATAACAATAGGCTTCCCCAGCCTTTGGCTTGGAAGCCTAATAAATCAGTGTGCCTGATGGATAAACATACAAACTATAACATTGGCGAGATAGTCAGTGTATAACAAAATTGGTGCCGGAGTCAGAAAACACGTGTAACGTATAAGCCCATTGGCTTATAATAGGGAATAATTTTATTTTTTAATAAAAGACAGTAAAACATGTTTGATGTTTATCTGGGTGATGAATATTCGATTGCTGACTGTATTTAGTCAATTACAATTGTTTGTAGCTACACAAATCTTCCCATTATTACAATCCAATAGAGCCATAGGAGTTTATTTTTGGGTACCATATGTTGACAATAAAAGCTAAGCCATGATTCTTTTAGGTGCCACATTAATGCATACAAAAGCATTTAACATCCCCTATAGTATCCTTCTATATAACCTTAAAGTAAACACTTTGAAAATAATCATAACACAAACAACATATTTACTGCAATGACTTTAAGGCATGAAGCATATTCAGAAAGACATAGAGCTGCATTTATGTTTATACAGTTAACTAAAAGAAAATGTGTTAGTAATGAATCAATCTGTAACTAAATCATATTATAGACATTTTTTACCTGTTTACAGAGGAGCTCTCCTGGCCTTCACACTCGCAAACTCGTCTATTACAGCCTCAAAGTTTATCTTGCTTGTTAAAGTGTGTTCAATGGAGAGATTCACCAAGTTAGAGAGACGTTGTTGTCCAATTGAAGACCTCAAGTAGTTCTTCACCAGTTTCAGCTTACTGAAGCTCCGTTAGAGGGAGAGTCAAAAAAATATGCAAGGCTATCTCAGTGCTGGGATACGCGGCACTCAGTCACCACTGGTGGATGAGGTTCAAAAGAGTCTATGGAGTGGCTGTACAGCAATCTGGGAGGATGACAACAGCCTGGAACTTGAAACACTCGATTTCAGTGACCATTTCAGTTGCATGTAGATCTTTCGGGTACTTCATTGCCAAGTCAGTCGCACATTTTTTCATTTGACTAAGATGCATGTTTGAGAGGGCAGACCCGGTAAGGAACTTAAAGTCTGAGGAGATCTCAGACAGTGTCTCGTATCGTGTTGAATTATAGTTTGAAGGCCTGCTCAGTGGCGATATTGAAACCTTCGTCTTGGGCTGCTCTGGTCCAGTCTTCTTGCCTTCCTATTCTTCTTTCTTGGAAATTCTGAAGAACGATCCATGGATTGAGCATGGTTAGCTGCATCCTTCATTATTGCATCAACCGCATCACGCATATGTTGCAAACCGTTCCGCAGTCCATTTATTAGTTTTGCAGCTTGATCAACAGATAATCCTTTGGTTTGAAAAGCTTGGTTGACACAGTCAATATTACTTAAAATTTGGTCCCACATAAGCAGAGTGCATATGAACCTGAAATTGATTGCAGCATGAGACTCTCTGCTGTTGAAACAGTTACTGGACATGCAGTCTGTACGGATATTTTGTGCAATGCCTGGAGAATACCTGGAAGTTGCCGATTTGAAGGACTTGATAGCATAGGCTTTTCATGACCACCATGGCACTGTGACCTTTTGAGTATGATTTTAAGAATATTGGTTAGGATTTCCCATCTGCTTATGGAACTAATAAAAAAAATTAAACAGTCTCAGAACAGCCAAAAAAATTATACTATATCCACAGAGGAACCGGCTGCATGAACTCCTACTACGTTCAGTGAGTGTGCTGCACATGGAACAAATCTAGCCAGATCGTTCACTTGCCTTAGTCTTGCCTGAACTCCACTATACTTTCCAGCCATGTTTGCACCATTGTCGTATCCCTGTCCAAGAATGTTAGCTTGATCTAATCCATCATTGCATAGCTTCTGTTTTATTTCCATAGCTAGACCGCTACCCAGTTGTGTTAATGAAATCTATAAAACTCTCTTCAACACTGCATTGACTGTCAGCAATTCTAACATACCTGATTATTTCACAGAGTTGTTCCTTGTGTGCTGTGTCTGGAGTGCAATCAAAGATGATAGAATAGTACTTAGCCTCTTTGATTCTACTGATTAATTTGTGTCTCACAGTGTTGCCGAGGTTTATCATAACTCAGAATTGTAATGGCTAATCATTTCAAGCAAATTGAGGAATATTCTTGAGTTGGATTGGCCAATGATGTCGCTAGAACCCGGAAGAGCTATATTGTTCTTGGCGCAGAAAATAACTGCATCAAGGAATATTTTTAGGATTGTATGTCTCTAGCGCTTTGAAGTCCACTGTCAATTTCAGTACCATGTTTTATAGGCATCTCAAAAGACCTCCAACTTAAATAACATTAACGATGCTCCGGTAAGTTCTCATGTTGTCGAGCTTCCACCACCCGAGTCGACGACATTTGTCAGCCAATTCTGCCACTGTTGAGAAAGCTTATGTGCATCCTCTTCTCTCCCCCTCTTCTGTTTTCTAAATTCGGCTCCAGATGGCTTCTTTGGAGGCATCTTGTCTCTTACACTGTTTTAAAACACACTAATTACTTTTACTTTGCCTGTTTGTTTGGAACCACCTAGCACAATCGCCGCTGATATGACGTCACACTAAAGAAGCGTATACATTTCAGTCTTCCAAACACAATATGTATAATGATTAGGGCTGTCACTCGATTAAAATTTTTGATCGGTTCATTTTTGGGCATTAGTTGATAAATCGGTAGATTCATCCCTGCACATTTTTAATAAAGGTAGCGATCTTATAGTGGCTGTGCTGCACCGTGATACATAAAAAACCAATAGAATCTAAAATAACATAAACCCAATGGGAATTTGGTCATTTTAAAAATATGTTTTTATTTCAGTAAATGTAACACATTTTCACAGAACAATGTCAATCCATGAAAGAGTTTAATAGCAAAATATAATGCAAAAGAACAAGAACTGAGAATTGTTTTGATGCAAACATATCGCATATATGGCTCTGTATGAACAACCTTTATTTTATTTATTTTTTTACCTTATATTTAGGGCTTCCAGGTTTTCAGCATTAAAACAAAAAGAAAAACACTCTTCAGGAACATTAAAAAGGTAAACATCAGTTAAAACAACTCTCCTACCCATTTCCACAATATAAACTAGTAAAAATCGGTATACAGAAACAACTTGAACAGTAATGTAATATTAACAGTACCAACGTCAATAAAACAAAACGTTGTAGTCGCAGCTTGTGACACTAGTAAAGGCATTTACTCACCTGAAACCATGCCAGGCCAAATGAAGGAATAGTAAATGCTGCACTTTAACTTTGTACATCCTAAAACCATGCCAGGCACAAAAATGAATAAAGTCTGCTTTGAAAAATAAATGCAGGCATATTTTTCAAGCTGGTAGCAGACAAGAATCGTTCTGGACGTTGAAAAATTAACTGTGTGTACATCCATTTATTTCTTACCAACATAAATTGTTACAAGATATCACATTTCATTATTTCACATTATACAGATTTCAAATTTTAATAAATTACCCTTTTATACAGTTGGTTTTAAATGAGCAATCTAGGCATATTTTCAAGGGTACAACAGCAGTGTCCCCATTGAGGATTGTTCCCACCCTGGGTCAAGAGTCCAGAAAATGTAACTCCAACTGCTGTGTGTAAGAACAATAAACCACATAAGAACTTACTCTCGCGTGCATTCTTTCTCAGCAGGGGATGTTGGGTAAAGGAGTTCAAAATGCCCAGCCAAAAAAAAAAAACTGCCTGATTTAAATTTTAAAAAAAATTAATCTGTGATCAACTATTTAGTTGATTAATCGGTCTGATTAATCAATTAATCGATCCGATTAATCTGTTAATCGGAGCAGCCCTAATAATGATATATACTATGTATTGTATGTTGATATCAATACTGCCTATTTTTTGTAAATCTGTATTGTTAATAAACATAAAAATAGATAATAAAAATAATGACACAACCAATCAGCACACACTTGAACTGTCGGACGCTGGGTAAATGTTTTGCTGCAGTCGTATTTAACCCTTTGGTGCCTACACAGAATGACCAATTAGGCATGAATACGACAACTTTTTGTTTTAGCGCTTGTAGTTTGATAACCATAAATCAGAAATTAAAACCCAATATATCAACAGAAAGACATTACGTAGATCTTTCCATAATTTGTTTTGTTGTGGGATGAAAATTGAAAAATGTATGATAATAAATAATTTCTAAAACCTGCAAATGTTCACCTTTTTCCAAGCAATATAGAAAAAAAATTAGAAAATACAGAAGCTGTGCAATTTTACAAGGATTTCAAATCAGAAATCAGAGTTGAAATAGCTTGTTCAGCTGCAGAGCTACGTGATTTGATTGGCTCTTGTAATGCTGACATTTGCATATTTCCTGATTAGCATTACAAGAGCCAATCAAATCGCGTGAAAGCACAAAGCGGGCTGAGCACATTTGCATACAAACTCCAGATTAGCTGGCCGGTTAAATATTTAGTTAAATGTTAAATCTTGTTAAGAGATTTATAAATTATAGCGGAATTTATACATTTAAAAAAATATTTATTTATTTTCACAACATTTATAAATCTGGGGAAAAAATACAAGATTTAAGTTAAATCTGGGAAAAAATACAAGATTTAAGTCAACACAAGATGAGTATTTATTTTTTTATTTAAAAAGAAGAAACTGTACTGCGAATACTGTATTGGTAAAAAAAATGACAAAAAAACCTACCAATAAAAAACAGATAAATAAATAATAAAAGTAATGACTACAGTGAAATAATTATCCCTCGTTTTAACACAGAAACAAAGAAAACATAAAAACAAACTAATAATAAAAAAGAATGATAATATTGACATGACACCTAAGTTAGGACTCAGATGCGGGCAGGTCATTTAGATTACTTTCGCCTCCGTCCATCTCCGTCCGGGGAAACATTTTCAAAACAGGACAAAATAAAATAAAAATGTATATAATAAAAATAACAGTAAAAAAATAAATAAGGGGGATTTCAGATGTCTATTCAGGATTTCCATTATATGAGAGTAGATGTTAAAACTTCATGCTGATTTGAACTCGGCTCTCGCCAAGATAAGCACCAACTAAGACGTAGCTTTACAGTAAACTAATGTGATCCATCTGTGTCTCCATCCATTTGCGCTTCCTTCCATCTGATGATGTAGATATCCTTCTGTCTGGTGTTGATGGCTGAAGTGTAATGCTGGCTCCAGGGATCAGCTTATTGCCTCCCTAGCGCATCAGCACACACAACGGCTGCAATGCTGGCTCCGGGGATCAACCACAGTGCGGTCTCCCCAGCGCATCAGCATGACAACCGTCTGGATTGAACTAAGTAGGGTATATCTCTGGGGTCTTCAAGTGGGCACCTTCCATCCTCGGTGTTTCGTCGACTAGCCCACGACACCTCAAGAGGGCTCAAAGGTGATTCTGGCATCCCAGCATCACCCCCTCCGTCCCCCACTCAACTCAGCCCAGCTTACTTACCTGTACATCAGCGTTTCTTTCTTTCTATTGTGCTTGAGATCCCCCGCCAGAATCTTTCCGTCTCAACCACAGCCAGTTGCTGCTCCTCTCTGCTGCTTCAGATAAGTTCTTCACTGTGCAACACAACTCTTGGCCACTGAATCCATTGTCTCTGAGAAACCGGGTTGTAGAGTGTGCCACAAATCCTCGACAACCCACCTCCACTGGGTAAACCCGGACTCTCCATCCTCGCTGTTCCACTTCAGTGGCTAGTTGAGCATACCGCAGTTTTTTCCTCTCATACGCCTCATCTACAGCATCCTCCCTTGGCACTGTTAACTCTACCAGGTGAACAAGGCGTGCTGATCCAGACCACAAGACAATATCTGGTCGAAGGTTAGTGGTGGCAATCTCAGGTGGAAAAATAAGCCGTTGACCAACATCTGCCAGCATTTTCCAGTCTCTAGCAGCTTCCAGTTGTCCTGGGTGAGGATTGGTTTTAACACCTTTTCTTGGTGGTTGCTCTCCTGGGCGGAGGAATGTTGTCTTTTGTGTGTAATGTTTTGATGGAACAGGTGGCAACTTATTGGTCATGTTACGTTTGTCTTCCAATGCTAAGGCCAAACATCGCAGCATCTGGTCATGGCGCCAAGTAAACCATCCTTGGCTAAGAGCCACCTTACATCCTGTCAAAATGTGCCTTAATGTTGCAGGTGATGAGCACAAAGGACATGAGGGATCCTCTCCTACCCAGAGGTTTAGGTTCTGTGGTGATGGGAGAACATCATATGTTGACCTGATGAGGAAACTGATCCTGCTCTGTTCCATTGACCATAGGTCTTGCCAGCCAATTTTGCGTTGTTCCACACTCTCCCATCTCATCCATTCTCCCTGCTTGGCCTGGGAAATGGCCTTTATGACCTCATCCTCTCCTCCTGTTTTTGCACCTCGTTGACTACCAGCTTCCTCCGTTGAGCTGGGGCTGCCTTGTGCCATGTAGGAGGAGCTCAACTGAGACCAAGACCCCCTCTTCCATGCTGAACTTGCCCCATGATATCACCAATTTGAAGGGCAGCCTTTGCATCTTCCACAGCTTTCTTTGCCGCCCACTTTCTTCCAGTTTTCAACACAGGTGCTGCCTCCCTTACGCATTTGTCACGTGACTCTACTAATGTCATTTCCAGTTTGACCTTGGCGCACTTAAACTCCTCGGTAGCTGCAGTATTCCTTTACCATAAAGTCCCACTCTGCTGAGGCAGCGTGGAACTCCCAACCATTTCCTGATGTATGAACTGATTAAAGCTTCCAGCTTCTCTACTGTTGTCAAAGAAATCTTGTACCCAGTCAGTGGCCACAACAACCTCGGCAGTAGACCAAACTGAAAGCACCAGAGTTTTAGTTTGCCTGGTAAAGCGCTGCTGTCTATGCTCTTCAACCCTTCCACTGCTTGTTGTCTAACTTCTCCCACATGAACTGTGTCCTTTAGATCCCCATCGTACCATCTCCCAAGACTCTTCACTGGCTTCTCAGACACTGTTGGTATTGCCTCACCATTAATGAAGAACGTTTTATCTACTACTTTACCTTTAATTATAGAGATGCTCCTTGATTTAGTGGGTTTGAATTGCATTCATGCCCATTCAATGTTATTGGTTAATTTGCCCAATAACCGATTAGTGCAGGCTACTGTTGTAGTCATGGTTGTCATGTCATCCATGTATGCTCGAATTGGTGGTAGTCGCATTCCAGAAGCCAAGCGCTCTCCTCCCACTGCCCATTTTGATGCCCTAATGATTACTTCCATTGCCATGGTAAAAGCCAGTGGAGAAATGGTGCATCCTGCCATTATTCCAACTTCTAGGCATTGCCATGTAGTGCTGAATTCTGAAGTTGAATAACTAAATTGCAAATCTCCAAAGTAGGCTTTCACTAAATTTGTTATTGTCATTGGTACACTGAAAAAATCAAATGCTACCCAAAGAAGTTCATGTGGCACTGAACCATATGCATTAGCCAAATCCAGGAATGTCACATGGAGCTCCTTCCTCTCCTTTTTAGCTGATTGAATATGTTGCCAGATCACATTGATGTATTCTTAGCATCCTGGGAAACCTGGAATGCCCGCTTTTTGTATTGAAGTGTCAATGAAGCAGTTCTTTAATAGGTAAGTTGACAATCTCTGAGCAATAATGCTGAAGAAAATCTTGCCTTCTATGTTTAATAGGGAAATAGGGCGAAACTGACTGATGCTTGTAGAATCTTTTTCTTTAGGTATAAAGACTCCACCTGCTCGGCGCCATGCTCTTGGTATAACCTGTTTTTCCCATTCCACTTTCATCAATTTCCACAGGATTCGTAGAACTCCTGAAGCACTCTTGTACACTCTGTACGGAACTCCATTAGGCCCTGGAGATGATGAAGCCCTTGCTTTTTTCACAGCTCGCTCTACTTCTTTCCACTTAGGTGCACAGTCCTCCATTTGGTATTCTGGTGGATTGATAGGTGGGATGTCTGAAGGAATTGACATAGGCTCCTGCCTTTTTGAATCTGTATGTGTTTCCTCCAAATATCTCTCAAAACTTAGATGCTTTTAGCGTGCCATTTCTTCTCACTGGTGAATAACTTCGTTACAAATTTGAATGGGTCTTTTTAAAAGTTAGTTCTCCTTCTTTTTGTAGCGTTTCCTTAGGTGCTCAGCTCTGCGCAATGTTGCAAGCTTATCTTTTATGTCCCTTTGTAAGAGATTAGTAGCCCCTAGTCCCTCCTTCTGACTTTGTTCTGCTCTTCTCCATTGCTTCTTCAGCTGCCTCCTTTCTCTAACTAAGCGTTCAATCTCCTGCTGTCGTCTAGACTTTCCAAGAATAGTTTGTACTTTTTCCTTCCTTTATTTAACTCCAAACCTCTCGCTTCCATATGCTTAGATGATGTCCCCAAATTTATGCAGCTTCTTTTCAACTGTTCCACTTAACCTTTCCAATGCAAAGCAGAGATCTGTGTTTACTGTGTCCCATGCAGTTTTCTCACAAGTTCTTGGCCATTTAACTCCAGGCTTGTGCCCGTTGAGGTTCTTTTCTCTCTTATGCTGGTTTGTCTGACCGGGTTCACAAGGATCATTAGGTTCATCACTAACTGTGTCCATGCAAGTCCTCCTCACATCTATGACATCTATGATATCCTGCGAACTCTGGTTTGCTTCCTGACGCTGGATTTCATTCGACTGACTTGACTGACTTTGTAAGAAGTACTGATCAATTCGAGGCCCTTGTCCCTTCTCCCTCAAGCATTTAATTCTCCCTTGATGAATCTTCAAACCCCTGACCGTTGTCGCCTTGCTCCAGCCGCAGACACAAACCTGGAGTTCCATGTCTTTGCTAACTGCAGATCTTGAACTAGTCTTTTGTGAAGTACTCTCCATACTCATCCGTTTCCGTTCCTAAGTCGTTAACCGTGTTGTCCAATGTTGAGTCATCTTCCGCCCCCGCTCTCGCAGACTCTAGGGGTATTTTTCTCTTTAATTTCTTAGAAGCCTTGGGCGGGTGTCTCCAGCATCCTGTAAACACAGAGCTGGATACTGCCGACAAGGGTAGCTAACCCTTGCCAGCCCCAATGGGGTCTCTTTCCTCCTGTCAGCTGTCTCTCCAGGCTGTCACAAGGTCTTTCCCTTGTTGCCAGTAACTTAGTCTTGTCTCAATCGTCATCTCCTGCCCTGCAGCTGCACGCAATCAAACACACACACGGCGGGGGGGTGGATGACATTCCGAAAGTATTTTTTAAAAAGCGGATATAATTTTTTTTTTTTTAAACAACAATTAAAAAAAAAAAAGACGACTAGTTTTACCAGTTTTAGCTTTCAGAGAAGTTGTAGATCAGCACTTTTGGACATGTGGAACGGGAGGCACAGACATTTGAAATAGTTGTGTCAATACCATTCCCCATTGAACACGGCTGTAATGGAGGCGTGTCACACACCGTAGCCCTAAACCAATTACATGGGGACATTCACCGCAGTCATGGCTATGACCCAATGAAAAAAACAAGATTGGTGATTGGACAGCTGAGATATGACAAGAAACGTCATCGTGACTACAGTCATGAAATTAAAGTGCGTCGGCAGCATAGAGTTAATAAACCTGTTCTTTAGTTTAAAAAAAAAAAAAAAGTCATTTTCCACCCCCCACATCTTGCATGCTGGGCGGCTGCCCTGCTCGCCCAGCACTAGTTACAGCCCTGAGCATTTTATAGACACTGAATAAACTTAATATCCTGTTAGGTCACTGTCTGTTATCTTATAAAATCGTAATGTTTTTAACAGTTATTTAATTTTACTTTTGGGCTATAAAATAAACTTCATACCTTTAAATTGTATCCCTGTTGTTCAGTAATGTAGGTATTTGTACTCCACTGTCCAAACAATACAATTTGCATTGTGGGCCTTGCGCGTATCTACATGGGGGCGGTACAAACATATACTGCATTGTAAGGTATCAGAAAAATGCTACTGCATAAAAAAACTAGTAGCAAATTAAGAATTTTGGGTAGCAACATGTTACCAAATATATACGTTAACTTCGAGCCTTGATATTCAGTCTATATAAAAATCACTACACAATATTTTCAGGAAGTTGGGTATTGCAGACCTGTCAACTCTCAAGTATTCACCGGGAGTCTCTAGTATTTTGGACCCTTCTCCCGGACATCTCCTGGGACAGTTTTTCGCCCGTATTTTGCTCAGAACTCTACTGTTAAACACCCTTATGTCAGCAAACCTTTAATGTGTGCAAAATTCATGGCTGGTGTGTGGTTACTGTAATTCCAGTCTGTACTTTGCAGGGTTTAGGACCCAGTGGAGCCCTGTGGCAGGCATGCATTCAGTGCGCGAGGCAAGTTCACATACTTAACCACACAGAGCTCTTTTTCATTTGCCATTTTTTGAAAACTGTTGCGCAAATTCTGGTGAGATGGTAAGTGCAAGGTATAACTTGAATCATAACATGATTTAACTCCACTAATTAAAATGTAGTCTGTAATGTTCAGTATGGCCTATTGTTTTCCACAGTGTGTTTTAAAGACCCTCAAGAATGTTTGTGCAATTACCCTGAGATGCACCAGGAGGTTTGAGGTAGATTCCACTGAGGTGCCAACTTGTTGTTTACAATATTTACAAGTGACTTTGAATTTATCCGAGGCATTGTCTGGTATAACAAAATGCAAAGCAGCCTTAGATCTGGGAAATAACATGTTGGTAACTTAAGCAAGTACTATATAAGTGACTTGAACTTGAAATGAAGACAGGCAGCTTATATATATATATCAAGCCACCTTGATTGACTCGTAATTGAGATGTTTGAGAAGGTTTTATATTTTTTACTCAAAGATAACCAATGTATTCTCAGATTCCATAAGAAAGCCTAAACCAATTGCATTATATATTTAAATGTAAAGTAGAAGAATACCAATTGTTTGGATCAAAGCAAAGGAGCAATCCCAAAATCATACCACAAGTTTACAACGGTTTCCCTATGGTTTGCCAGTATTTACCCATCTTTACCATGAGGTACCATATATGCCAGTGCTGTACAGTGATATCACTGTACTTTTACTGTTTTTCTATACTTTGCAATTCTTTAACCGTGGTACGCCACAGTCAAATTTTATAAGGCCAAAATCCCTGTGTCAAATAAAATATGATACATGTTAATAGTCGTTAATGGATGCTAGAAAATGAAGGCGTCATAAAATATAGCTTTCTGTTTTCTCAAATCAGGCTTTTATCCCTTGATATTGCCCACATCTAATTGTTTTTGTTTCTTGACCCTTGGGACAGGGTGAATGTGTTTTAAAACGGTTAAAATGAAAAAAACAAAAACTCTAGATCTTGTCACAAAAAACTATACTTCCAACCTGCCAACCACCACCACCAACACACAAACACACTATTTACAGGCACCCCTACCACAGTACCCATAAAAGGCCAAAAAACCAATGTGTTATGTATCTAATAGTACCACTAAATAAATTGTTAAATTCTAGTGCTACTAATAGTAAGGTCTTATGTAAATAGTTTTACTTGCTCTAGTTTACACTGAAAGTACCCAAATGCTTTGCTGCTGCCTAAGCACACTTAATTTATTTTTATTTTTTTTAAGTTATGATTGGGCAGATTCCTGTTATTTTACACCAGATTCAGACTTCAGCTCCTTTGATTGGACAACCCGTATGCACATACTGTTCAAACCCACGTGTGATGAGAAGTAGAAGATTAATATAGAAATGATGGCCTCAGCTAATACTAGCATTATGGGAAAAAGAAAAAAGAACTAAAAAAGCAACAATTTTTTCATTTGTCCTGCTGCCTTTAATCCAGTGGTTTTCAACCTTTTCATCTTAAGTACCAGTGTTTCCAGCAGGGACCACCAGGTGTCCCAGTAACTATGTGCAATCTAAAGCCTGATTCGCACAGAACTAAAAATCACCACATAAACAGGTGGTTTCTCAATTTTTACCGACATCGGTCAAATTTAGTATTGTGCGAATTGTCCATTTCTTTTTATCCCAGATAATTTTCTCAAAGGTCCTCTGATTATTTTACAGGACATCGGGACCTTCTGTAAAATTTCAAACTCAGGCATCCTGTGTCGTTTTAATCCTGTGCGAATCAACCATGTCAGTGTTATCTTACAATTGATATAGCATTTCCGGGGTATTCGCCTCAAAGCAATACCAGCCTTCCCAATAAACCATAATATAATATTCAAATTAGTACGATCTGTCTTGAGATTCTACAGTTCAGTAAAACACAACGATTGGGCATAACCAAATTGGGGATGGGTGAAAATACAAAACATAATTGGCGGCTCTTTAAAACTGAATGTTTTTAATGGTACATTTGAAGATATTTATCGAAATACATATCCCTCAAAGGACGAAATGGTTATTATAGCCTTTGGTAAAGAAGGTACAATGAAATTAGTAATTTAAACCTGGTTCATTGTTTACAAATCGTTCACAAAAGCGACTTCTCTGGCCACAACATCATATTTAATTTTTAATTTACTGACTTTTGTTGCTAAAAAACTAATCCACGTCTGGGAGGTTACTAGATGTCCTCTGCTTTTGACCAACTCTGAGGACACCTGATTTTTAGTCTGCTGAGAATCATGCTTTAAACTCTTGTAAAACTGAGACATATAAGTACTCGACAAGTTTGCAATGAAAAACAGGAGGATACATAAGGTAAGGCTGGTTATTCATTCTGTTATTTCATTTGTATGTTTGATAACTGCATAGTGGTGTTTATAAATGTGATTGTGAGATGAAACATCACGGTTCTTAATAGGGCGATTTCGAGTTCATTGCAAGTTTGGTGTATAGTTAATTTGTACTTACAGAAACATTTTTATAAATTATTACCCATCTGCAAAACTCTCCATCCCCACCCCCCGAAACAAAGTCCTGGCTAAGCCATTGTATAGGAATACTTGTTTAAGATCTCCATCAAAATCTACAAGTCAAAAAAGACATGCTTTGCAAGTGTTTCTTTTACAATAATACTATATTTCTTGCATAATCTACACGTTTTTAACTGGAATATTTTTTAAATAAAAAACCTAATATATCGAAATGACTTTTCAATCAATCAATATTTATTTTATATAGCGCCTTTCATAGTGGACCACCATCACAAAGCGCTTTACAAGATGCAGTAACAACAAGAAAATGCATAATACATTAAATACAGAGGAAAGTGCATAATACATGAAATAGTAACAGCAACACAGCAGCTAATAGCAGATATCAGGCTTAAAAAACATGGAAAGCAAGAGAGTTGATTTAAAGCGAGCGACGGTGGGAGCGTCACGCACCAAAGCTGGGAGAGAGTTCCAGAGTCAGAGCCATGAAGCTGAACGAGCGTTCTCCAAGTGTGGTGCACTTTTGCTTGGGGATAACAAGCATGCCAGAGTCGGAGGACCTCAGCTTGCGAGCAGGGACATAGCGGGTCAGCAGGTTGAGGAGGTACTCGGGACCTGTGTGATGAAGGGCATTGTAGGTGTGTCAGGAGAATTATGAACATAAACCTTGAGGTTTACAGGTAGCCAGTGCAGCTGGGCAAGACGGGGGGGGGGGGGGGGGGGGGGGGGGTGATGTGATCACATTTTTTCCATCTGGTAAGGATCCTGGCAGCGACATTCTCCATTAGCTGCAGTCGGTTTATGGTGCATGCTGGGAGACCACCATATTAAGAGTTGCAGTAGTTGAGTCGAGAGGAGACAAAGTATCTCCGCATCCAGGAGGGAAAGGTAGGGACGGACTTTGAAGATGTTTAGAAGATGGTAGAAGGAAGTTTTGACCACGGAGGAGATGTGGGCATCAAAGGAGAGGTTGCTGTCAAGAAGTACACCAAGGCTTCGTACTGTGGGGGAAGGCAGCAGCAGACAGTTTCTGAGGTTCAGGGCAGCTATATTTAGATTCTTAAGTTGAGTTTTAGATCCTACCAGAAGGAGTTCAGATTTGCTAGTGTTCAGCTGAAGAAAATTGGCAGACATCCAGACCTCAATGTCTTGAATGCAATCCGACAGCCAGACCATGGCAGAGGGGCTACCAGGGTCGAGTTTTAAGTAAAGCTGGGTGTCATCAGCATAGGAGTGAAACATGAGGCTGTGTTGGCGGATGAGGTGACCCAAGGAAAGCATGTAGATATTGAAGAGAAGGGGCCCAAGAACAGATCCTTGGGGGACACCACAAGTGACTGGGTTTGCAACACCACTGCTTCCAGCATTGAAAACAGGCTGCAAGCGTCCGGATAGGTAAGAGGTCATCCAGGAGAGACAGGTTCCAGAGATTCCAGCATATTTCTGAAGGCGGTCAAAAAGAATGCCATGATCTGTGGTGTCAAAAGCGGCTGTTAGGTCAAGGTGGACAATTACAGAGGGAGCACCAGCATTAGCATTAAGCAGGAGATCATTCACAATCCGGAGCAGAGCAGTTTTAGTGCTGTGATGCGGCCGGAAGCCAGATTGTAGAGTAAATTGTTATCCGTGAGCTGTTTCATCACCTGACTGGCTACAGCCCTTTCAAGAGTTTTTGAGAGAAAAGGGAGATTGGAGATGGGACGGAAATTAGATAAGTCAGCCGGGTCAAGGGAGGGTTTTTTGAGTCCCGGTGTAACTCGGGCAAGCTTAAGGGCAGCAGGAACCGAGCCAGAATCCAGTTAGAGGGGATGCAGAGTGCATTCTGAGAGTTTCAGAGGATTCAGCAGATTCTTGGGACGGAAGGAGATAACAGTATCAGTAGCGGAGGAAGGAGCAGGGAGATTAATATTAGCAGTGATTAAGAAATGGTCAGAGAGAGATATCTGAGACGGAGAGATTGGAGAGATCAAGGCCCCTCGTGATGAGCAGATCCAGGGTGTATCCTTGGGTGTGAGTGGGGACATTGACAGATTGAGAGAGTCCAAGACAGTCTAGAATCAAGTTGAAATCAGTCACTAGGGGGGAGGAAGGCAAGTCAACATGAGGTTTGTCAAAGAGGGAATAGCCCTTTGGGGTGGCTAGATGCAGAGAGTACATGTTGTTTACAGAGTGCCAGGTTTCAGCTGGGTAGAGATCAAGATTGGTATTGGTTATAAGTTTGCTGAGAAGCAGAGATTTGTTAGTCAGACAGCGACAATTGAAAAAGGCGATTTTCAAGTTTGTAGCAGGCAGTGTTCATTCTGGGAGTGGAGAATGAATCCAGACATTAGGTGTCAAGGTAGGAATATCCAGTAGCCATTGGGAGGGATTTGGAAAAGGTCCTTGCTTTACCTGTCCTCGTTCTGACTGCCACAGCTCAGACTGCCCTTGGACTTGTGGCCCTTAGACTGGCTGGCGCTTAGAACGGCTGGCGTTCTAAGACACTGATTGCCAATTTATACTATCCTGTAGGCCTGGAGCCGTATACTTAACACTAAATTTGCATCAACCTCACAATTCAACACACCCCAACACAGTTTGGATTACTTAATTACTTTTCATTTTTAATTTAAGTGCAGGCTGGTTACCTAAGCAAGTAACGATTATAACAAATAAACTACAATCCACTTACCTATTTCAATGCCGATTCAAACAGCAACGCGAATTCCAGCCAGGGGAAGAAGCAAACACATGTGTTTGCAGATTATGCTCTTAAAACTCTGAATGGACTTTTGAATGGACTTCCTGTCCATTTAAAGATATCTCTAAATGAACAGGAAGTTATTTTGAGATATCTTAAAATGATTTAGAGATATTTTGAGATATCTCTAAATGAGTTAGAGATATCTCTAAATGAGCAGGAAGTCATTTGAGATATCTTAAATTGAATTTCAGATATCTGAAGACTATTTAAAGACATCAAATGCATTTTAGATATCTCATTTAAAACTATATTTCAAGATATCAGGACATGTTTTTAAATGATTTAGAGATATCATTAAATATTTGAAGATATGTTCAAATATTTCAAGATATCTGGAAATTCATTTAAAATATCTCTAAAGGATCATTTGGCTTGCCATAATTACGACTATAATTCTGATAAGAGAAGTGCATTTGTATTCTAATCTTAAAGACCGCCAACTAAGTCTTTATTGATTGAGCTACACAGAGAGTAGTTTTCTTACTGACAGGCTGGATGTGTGTAAATCTCAGTTGTATTGTATTTGTAATTTAAATGTATTTTTAAAAATCCAGTATAAACAGATTAGCCTGTTTTAAGAGTATTCAAGTATGTTGTGACATTCCTGAGAATGTACACTTGACAATGATTTCAAGTTTCATTGGTCCTTACATTATTTGTTCTGAATTTGTGTGATAAGCACTTCTTAACAAGAGACTTGTAAAATGATTAAATGATATAAGGAAGTGTAGTTTTGTTTTAGTAATATGTTCATTCTTCAAATTTAACACATTTTGACCCATGGAATGATGTTAATCAAATCACACTTGCACTGGCCTACTACCTTCAAGCGTTCCATGCTTGGAACGTGCATTTCCAAAATCTAGAAAAGTACAGTATGATGACGGTATGATCTCAACATTCTAGTAAAAGTTGTTATGAACTTTGTCAATGTAGAGACAATTAACAAGTAATTTAAGATTCAGTTCACTAGGTTTGTTTATTATATGCTGTAGCCCAGGATGTACATATACTTTTTTATTCAATATAATAATGACTATGCAAAACATGCAGCACCGATTGGTGTAAGCACACAAAACTCTAGTGGTTATTTCCTGCCATCAATACTTACAGGAAACTATTAAAAGTCCTTGCTCATTTAAAAGCAGACTGACTTGCTCGTAGAAGAAAGCACAAGTCAGTCAGTAGTTATTAAAAAATATTTAAATGTCAGCCTAGGTACCAATACAAGCAACACAAAATACTAACAAAATAACCTGTTTTTTTCATGTTCCGTGTCGTAAAGTATAGTGGTGTCTACAAAACTGGTTTTGATGCGTTATACTTTATATACAGTATTATGCTCCTGATTTCCTAACCCTTTCTGCCCCCCATTTTCCATGCACTTGCCAGCGCTATCAAATTGAGTCAGCGCCCAGAGCTTGCTATGTCCACAATTACAACATGGGAGAGATGGAATAAAGCAAGTGATGTTGAGTTTTATAGTGTGTATCCAAATTGGGCCATAGATTTTACCCCCCCAAAAAAAACAACAAAAAAACAAAGAAACACCACAATATAGACCCCAATCACTGATCACCATATTTATAGTGCCCATGACATTTCTTACCTGTTGATGCCAGTAAGGCCCTCTTTTCCCAAGTATTTTCTGTTATTATTTTTCTTAGAGCTGTAAAATAATGGAATTATTATTTTAAAACTGACAGAATATGGTGCATAGGCATTTGCTCTGCTATGTTATTATCACCAAGTACATATTATTAATATTTGAAAGTCATCAATCAGTTTGTCAATCCAAAAACTGAATGCAGGTTGTGAAATTATCATCCAGAACAGTGCACAGTAGTTATACAAGAAAAATTGAGTTAGGTACTGTACTTTACTCAAAGCTCTGAACTTAAGATTTGTGTGCTAGCCTTTTTCTTTGATTTTGCAATTGTAAACGTTCGTGTCTTTTCTGGTGTAAAACCAAAAGCAAAAAATGTATATTTCTGATAATGGAAAAGAAACAATTTCATGGTTTAAAATAGTGTACACAAGGACTGAGTGGGAATGGCAGCTGCTGCACCACACAGGATGTCTTAAAGTGATAGTTTTGTTTGCTGATGAACACGTATTTGTTCAGCTATCACCTAATACATGAAACGGTGAGAAAGTAGCACTCAATTTTAAAGTTCATTAATCTGGCCTTTCTTGTCAAAAGAACCCAACACGCTCAGCAATCAAATAGGGTTACATTTTGATTGTATTTTATTTATTTATTTATTTATTTATTTATTTATTTATTTGGAACTCAGAAACTCAGTATTCAGACCTATTTAAGAATCTATTCTCTATGGTTTTATGGGTCACAGATTTTAATATTATAAACTAGCTGTACATTATATAAATGTGGCCAAAATCTACACTGGGCCTAGTTTCAAGGAGACCTGTATGCTGGAATTCCTTTAATGAAATCAAGCTCATTTGGCTGGTCAAAACTCTGTCACTTTAAGTTAAGGTTTGACCTATGGCCTCACGGTTTCAATTCCATTAGTTCAATTTTACATAAAATATGATACCAAAGAAAAAAACGGTAAAGTTTTATATATATATATATATATATATATATATATATATATATATATATATATATATATATATATGGGGGAATGCACTACCTTGATTGACCAGCCAGACCCAACCACTGATTTTGACATGAGAGCCCCAAGTTTGAAGGAAGTGATGTAGTGTTAAAGGACCTCCAGAAATTGCTTAAAGATGTCCAAAGTTTAAAAAAATCTCAACTCTCCCTAATTGTGACGCATGCCAAGGGACTGGTGGATCTGATTCAATTGTTTGAAAGCCATGAAGTAAGAGTCCATCAAACATATAATAAAGTTGCAGAATTAATAAATACATAGGTACACAGCACAGATGCCACAATAAACAAACTATGTGTAAAAACCTTCCATGACGTTTCTGAAAAGACTAATTACTACAACCCGGGTCAATGCAAAAAGAAACCACGTTTTTTTCAACCAGCTCACAACTTTCTGATGGCAGTAAGGATATTCGACCGACACCGTCTTGTTCTTTTCTTCTAAGGTAGTTCTGACATAGCCTGGAGGTATGTTTTGGGTCATTATCTTGCTGTAGGATGAACCCCTGACCAACAAGTGTGTAGTTTGAATCTGGAAGCCCTCCCATTATATTCTATTCCAGGATTTGATGCTGACTGTAAATCAGAAATGGACAAATACCTACCATATGCAAAAAGAAAACGGCAGTTGAATGACTTTGAATGAATTTTGGATTAAAGCTGAAGAATTATTTCCCAGTTTAACACGAAAGGCTAAAATATATTTGTCAGTTGTTACTAATTCTGTAGATGCTGAAAGAAGTGTATCTTCTTATGGCCAAGTTTTTACAGAACAATGTCAATCTGTGAAAGAAGGCAGGGTTAACTAACTGACAATGCTTAAGTTTAATAGCAACCTTTATTGCATGGGACATTTTCTTTCATGAAACTGTAAGTGACACTTAATGTGCTGCTTGCAAACAACCTTGCATTATCATTATTATTATGTTATATTTGTAATATATATGTTACATATTGATGTTATGATTTTAGTATTTTATATAAATTGTTCAGGGAATCATTGCTGTTTTTTTATATTTTGTTGGCAAATTATGTGTTCCTACTAGTAAACTGAAACATTTAAATTACTTATTTACGCAAGAAATAATATTGAATACGACGTATTAGAAATAAAGGGATGCATGACTAAATAAATGTCCGTAGCTGCTGCTGCCGCCTAATCAACGCGCCAATGTGCGTGAATAGAATTACTAATTGAGATGATTAAAGGAATTGGGAGATTATTAATCAATAAGTGGTTTAATTAAGCAGACTACATGACCACCTTGCGGTGGGAGGAATGAAGTGCACCCTAAGAAAACAGGTCGTGTAAAACGCTGGGCCTATAGTACAGTGCCGTGAAAAAGTATTTGCCCCATCTGATTTTCTGATTTTTTTGAATATTTTTGACACTGAATGTTATCAGATCTTCAACCAAAACCTAATATTAGATAAAAGGGACCCTGAGTGAACAAATAACACACACATTTGATACATATTTCATTTATTTATTAAAGAAAGTTATGCAACACCCAATGCCACCGTGTGAAAAAGTAATCGCCCCCCTTAGTTATTGATTAGTCTCTCACAGCACCGTGGAGGAATTTTGGCCAACTCCTCCATGCAGAACTGCTTCAAGTCAGTGACATTTGTGGGTTTTCGAGCATGAACTGCTCGTTTCAGGTCCTGCCACAACATCTCAATGGGGTTTAGGTCTGGATTTTGACTAGGCCATTCCAAAACTTGAAATTTCTTGTTCTTCAACCATGCTGATGTAGACTTGCTTGTGTGTTTCGGATCATTGTCTTGCTGCATGACCCAGCTGCGCTTCAGCTTCAGCTCACGGACGGATGGCCTGACATTCTCCTATAGAATTCTCTGATACAGAGCAGAATTCATGGTTCTTTCAATGATGGCAAGGCATCCAGGTCCTGATGCAGCAAAGCATCCCCAAACCATGACACTACCACCACCATGCTTGACCGTTGGTATGAGGTTCTTACTGTGGAATGCAGTGTTTGGTTTTCGCCAGACATAACGGGGCCCATGTCGGCCAAAAAGTTCCACTTTTGACTCATCTGTCCATAGAACATTGTTCCAGAACTCTTGAGGATCATCCAGGTGCTTTTTGGCAAACTTGAGATGAGCATTCATGTTCTTCTTATTGAGCAATGGTTTCCGCCTTGCTACTCTGCCATGAATCCCATTTTTGCCCATTGTCTTTCTGATGGTGGAGTCATGAACACTGACCTTAGCCGAGGCGAGAGAGGCCTGCAGATCCCTGGATGTTGTGCTAGGGTTCTTTGTGACTTCCTGGACGATTTTACACCTTGCTCTTGGAGAGATTTTGGCAGGACGGCCACTCCTGGAAAGATTGGGACTATCCCAAACTTTCTCCATTTGGACAATATGGCTCTGACTTTGGTTTGGTGGAGCCCCAGAGCCTTAGAAATTGCTTTGTAACCCTTTCCAGACTTAGGCATCAACAACTTTTTCCGGAGGTCTTCAGGAATTTCTTTTGTTTGTGGCATGATGTGCCTCTAGAACCTGTGTGCTGACAACTTCACTCTGATGGTACAAAGTTAGTCAGATTTATATTGCAGGGCTGGCCCAAATCAGGCCTGGTTGTTAACCAAAGTACTTGACCCTCTTATCCCTTTAATTGGGTTGAGTTAACTAGGGGGGCAATAACTTTTTCACACCTGAAGATTGCATGTTTGATTACACATCAAACAAATGAAAGAAGACAAACTTTGACCACTCCCTATACTACTACAACCCACAAAAAAAAATCTGAAAATGTGAAAAATGTGCAGAAAATCAGACATGGGGCAAATACTTTTTCACGGCACTTTATATATATATATATATATATATCGAGGCAAAAGTTTTAGAACACCCCATTTTACAGTTGTTATTGAAATTTAAGCAGTTCAAGTCCAGTGAATAACCTGAAATGGTACAAAGGTAAGCGGTAAACTGCCAGAGGTTAAAAAAAAAAAAGTTTAGTTACCAAAAACTGAAAAATAATGTACATTTCCATCAAAAAGGCCTTTTTCAGGGAACAAATAATGGGTTAACAACTTACAGCTGTTCTGCAGAAAAGTAAATTGCCTTGAGTTGATGAAAATTCCTACAGGTGTCCCAATTTTTGTTGATTACTTACAAACCCTCTGTCTGTATAAAAGGAACAGACTGTGTTACTACACCCTCTTAAGCATTATTTGGACCTGCAGGAAGTAGTATATTGCTCTCATAATGGCCAATTAACAAAGGAAGACAGACAGACCATTATAACCCTTAAAAGTGGTAGGTCCTTCCTTTAGAGAAATTTCTGTCCAGTGAGTACAGTTTCCTACACCATCAAAAGGCACTTGGAAACTGGAGGAAACTTGACAGGAAGAGGTCTGGCAGACCCAAAGCCACAACAGAATCAGAAGACAAGTTTCTGAGAGTCAACAGCTTGCGTGATAGGCGGCTCACAGGACAACAGCTTCAAGCACAGCTTAACACTGGTCGGCGAAGCAAGTCTCAGTTTCAACTGTGAAGAAGACTTCGAGCTGCAGGTTTGACAGGTCGAGTGGCAGTAAGAAAGCCATTGCTAAGATGGCAAAATTAGAAAAAGAGGCTTGCCTGGGCCATGAAGCACCGCCAGTGGACTACTGAAGACTGGAAGAAGGTCTTATGGACCGATGAATCAAAATTTGAAATCTTCGGTTCATCACGCAGGGTTTTTGTACGCCGTTGAGTAGGCGAAAGGATGGTTCCTCGGTGTGTGACACCAACTGTCAAACATGGAGGAGGAAGCGTGATGGTCTGGGGCTCTTTTGCTGGATCCAGAGTCGGCGACTTGCACAGAGTGAGTGGCACCCTGAACCAAAACTGCTACCACAGCATTTTGCAGCGCCATGCAATACCCTCTGGTATACGCCTAGTTGGTCAGGGGTTCATCCTACAGCAAGATAATGACCCAAAACATACCTCCAGGCTATGTCAGAACTACCTTAGAAGAAAAGAACAAGATGGTAGGCTTCAGATCATGGAATGGCCAGCACAGTCTCCAGACTTAAACCCCATCAAGCTGGTTTGGGATGAACTGGACAGAAGGGTGAAAGCAAAGCAACCTACAAGTGCAACACATTTGTGGGAACTTCTGTAACAGTGTTGGGAAGAACTTTCCGAACAATATTTGATTTCCATTGTAGAAAGAATGCCACGAGTGTGTTCGGCTGTTATATCTGCAAAAGGTGGCTACTTTGATGAGTCAAAAATTTAGATTAAATTTTGTTAAACAAAACAATTCCATGATTTCTTTTTTATCTCCAATTGTTTATTTGTTCTATGCTTTAATTTCAGAGTACATTGAGACATTAAACTGCGTAAATTTCAATAAAAACTGGAAAAATGGAGGTGTTCTAAAACTTTTGACTGGTAGTGTGTATATATATATATATATATACACACACACACACTCACAAACAAGGGCGCTCGAAAGAAAAGGTAAGTATGGTTCTGAGTTTGTCACAATGACAGCGACCAAGGAAGACAGAGTGAGCAGCCTAAACATTTCAAATTGGGTAAAATCAATTGGCGAATACTAAATTTATAAAAAAAAAAAAAAAAAGTGTACAGCCCAGGAGCTAAATGTATTAGCAGAAGTGGTGTGGAATTATGAAAGGCTTTTTAGTGCTGAATCAGCAAGAACATTAACTTCAATGAAACATTAAGGACACAATAAATGCGCTCCGTAGGAGGGGGAGGGGGAGGGGGGTGTCTTGTCCCAAATCACAGCGTCCTGCCAGGCAGTCAAAGCAGAGCAAGTAATTGTTAATGGAACACTTATGTTTAACTCTGCAAATCAAGTAAACAGTTGTTTGTTTAACTTGATCTCCCTCCGATTTATATTGTAATCTTAATTAAAAGTTAGCAAAGCACTCTTTACATTTCAAAAGGTGTTTGGCGAAACGTCACTTTTTTAATATTAGATGCCGTTTGATTGCTTGTATTTATGACTGCACCTCAACTCACACTCTGTGTACATTCATTTATTGGACATTTACAGTTTCTTTTGTATATTTTAAAGCTATTTTAAGCATAGCCTACTTAAATGTCACAAGCATGTGGTGACTATATAAATATATTACCATAACCGAAAGTGTTGCATAAACATCTGCTTCGTCATCTTCTTATAAAAATTGGTCTTTTAAATATTCTATCCTGATTGTTCAAAACTGGTTACATGTGTGACTATTACAGCATATTCCCATGTGTTTAAACTTTTTTTTCAAAAAGGGGCGAATCACAGATATCCATACGTCACTAGAATTTTGAAAAAAAAGGCATATTTAAATTTATATTAATAAACATGCCTAACCACATTTTAATATATAATTTTGAAAAAAAACGGTACCCATATTTAAATTCGCAATAGATGACCGACAAGGTATATCCATTTTTATCTTTTGGGAAACCAAAGTCTAGATGAGATTTTCGATGAGTCTGAATCAACAAGTGGTGAAAAAAAAGTACTAATACTGCTAGTATCGAACTACCGAAGCACAGCTTATGGCCACTGTGAAACGGTACCGCAAATCTGGCATGGCCAGACGTAGCAAAGAAGGTCTGCGACAGGGACAACAATGAATCAAATGCCATGTTGCTCGAAATCGCTTGCTGCAGCTACACCTACTGTTCAGAATGAACATCTAAAAAAAGGGCATGTAAATCTTCAAAGCTGCAATTTCAATGCCAGTGTTCAATTTAACATCTATAAATAGTGCTTCTTGTTTTTAATCAGTTCATTGTTTATTGAAAAAAATAATAATTAAAGTTTTAGGGACTATTTTTTTAGGTTAGAGGCAGAAGGATATTTAATAAAAATTACTTTTTTTGTTAATTAAAACCAGTTTTTACGTATTTAGTTAGTTGCCTCGCCTCTTATAACGCACCCGGGCCGTGTGAATATTAGAGTATATCCCACACCCTGTCGTGCCTTATTGCTTACAAATATCCAGGACTGTCTGAGCATGTACGAGTACATTGTAACATTGGAACTCGAGTCGCTAATGAAACACTCTTTTAAAATGAAACAAACTTTTGCTGGAAACAAGAGTTGTTTGAAATGGTCTGTGTTGGCTGCAAAAAAAGTTACAAGCATACAAAATAGGTTTTTTAAAACAACCTTGAATGACATATTCAGCAACATTTTCAAATGTTATAAACCTTTAAAATATGTGTTGACCGTGTAATTCCCATAGACTATTTTGCTGTCTTTAATACCAAAATACTAAAAATGGGAGAAACGTTAACTGCAAACATGAAATCAGAAAACAGAAGCTTTTGTGTTTTTCTTTATAAAAACAGAAATAATTTTGTATGAAGTTTTAAAACCACATATACCGTCAAATTATTAGTAAATGATTTAACATCATATATGCCACTGGATGCCGATGGAGTTTGGGAATGGTGCTTAGTAACATTAAGGTTAGATACTGATAGCAGGACGAGATAGGGTAGACGAAGAGTTTTCCCTTCTTGTCAGGTCAGGCAGCATCCTCTGGCTGCTGGGCGACGTAGAGAGGGAGACACGAGAAGAGCAAAGGATTAGATATAAACACTTTCTGCCGAGTCAGGCAGCATCCTCTGGCTGCTAGGCATTTAGTGGAGCAAGAGACAGGAAGGGGACGAACAGGACAAAAGGACAGATCCTTCGCAACTCAGTGCAGCATCCTCAGGTAGCTAAGCTGGCAGCTGGGCGGCGTGGAGAGCTTAGGAAAAGTGTCTCGGGTCAGTTTAGGAGAGACGAAAACAGAGAACCCCCCCCCCCCTTCGGTCGGGGCCCGCTCGGCAGGTGGAGGCACGGCCTACTGCATGAGGGGGCTGAAATGGTCCTGGATCTGAAATGGAAGAGAGGAGATGGGACAGCAAGGTTGAGGCCTGGAAGGCTTAGCGCATAAGCAGCAGAAGAATAGGATGTGGCCGGGGGTCCCCTCAGGCCGGCAAGGAACAGCCGGGCGGCACTGGTTGAGACTCACTTCCCCCCCAAAAGAGGACCCCCGGTTCCCCGCAAGAACCGGACCGTGGAATAGAAAAGAGATTGCAGAGCTGTACGCAGACAAAAGCTAGAAGAAAAGAGAAAAGACAAGCCGACATAAGCCGTCCGCACTGTGGAGAGGAAACCCCCCCCCCCCGCTGGGAGGAAACCCCTGGTGGGCCTGGCAGAGAGGGTGCCTCCCACTCCGGGCAAGCTAATGAGTGCTTGGTGAGCTGTGGCGATGTCTGCAGAGGATGATCTAATATAAAGTTCAACAGCTAAAGAGGTCCACCGCCCCATAGTCTTAATCAAGTGTTGATTGTTTCCTGCCCTGGCCGCGGAGGTAGCTGCTCCAATCCGGAATGAATGGGGAGAGAAATAGTTCAAAGAAAGCCTGACCTATGACAAGAGGGTGGATAGACGGGATGAGAACCAGTGTCTCGTAACTATAGATCTGGAGCTGTCGATGAAGAGGGGATCCGACGGAAGACACGGAATCCTGCAGGCAAGGTATCTGGACAGAGCAGAACTGGGACACAGAGGAGAGTTAATTTTAGAAAATTGAACGAACTGACCTTGGCTTAATTGATCAGTTTTTGAAGATCTGATGTGGAGGATAAAGTGGCTTCCGGGATTTGAGAGAGATCGTTGAAGCATCCTTGCCGATGAGACGAGGGTCTAGAGCTGGGAAGCTGGAAGTTGATGGAGTTGAGAATTCTGAACCCGCTAGGTAGCATCTAATAGGGATGAGACAGCCTGAAGTGAGGAGGAGATATGAGCAGGAAGTCCGATTTTGCTCAGGAGATGGAGAAGAAATGGAACTTGATATGAGTTTAAGGAGGCCGGAGAGAGAGTTATCAGTTGAATATTGTCTTGCTGAATATCCAGCAGGACGACAGAGGAGCTGCATAATGATAGGGCCTCAGATAGAGAATCAAAGGTTTTGGACTGCTACGACAGCCATCCAGGGAGTTAGAGGTAGTAGACAAGGCAAGAAGAGTTGGTTGCGAAAAAATAGGAACCTTGCCAATAAATGCCGAACAGGTGACAGAGTGATGGGTGGATTGGCATGACTTTGAATGCGTCGGTAATGTCAGCTTTTGAGGTTTATCCTGAAGATTGGAAAAGGAGGAGCTGCGAAGGGGCCAGACATGGAACCTTTCTCCAACTCGGTCTTAATTAGAGATGAAATGGCTTGAGGGTCCGAAGTAGCAGAACGAAGATTTCTGCAGGTGAAAGAAGGAGGGAGACATGATAACATACACTGTATGTTAATATATAAAAATAAACATGTTTAAACAAATTTTGTTTGCATTAGGAGGCTGTGTGGTCCAGTGGTTAAAGGAAAGGGCTTGTAACCAGGAGGTCCCCTGTTCAAATCCCACCTCAGCCACTGACTCATTGTGTGACCCTGACCAAGTCACTTAACCTCCTTGTGCTTCGTCTTTTGGGTAAGACGTAGTTGTAAGTGACTCTGCAGCTGATTCATAGTTCACACACCCTAGTCTCTGTAAGTCGCCTTGGATAAAGGCATCTGCTAAATAAACAAATAATAATAATTATACTGGAACATTTTTTTGTGCGTAGTGATAATTTGCTGTGTTAATTTAAAAAGTAAATAAATATAGTAATTTAAAATTCGATTTATAATAGTATTAAGGCACTCCAGGGGGTGGGTTAACATGAGATAACCGCACACTGAGGGGTTTGCATCGGGCCTTATAACGCCCTAAGTGTGCGGTGTACGGGTGTTAACATACCCCCTGTCGTACCTTAATGCTTCAATATCTAAACAACCATTTTAAAATTCCTGCCTCTGACTCGCATGTTACGTCATTGTACAGTATGAGGAATTCACCAATCATGAAGCCGGTATTTGTTTGACCTCGTTGCCATAGTGACTAGAGTTGCCATAAATGACTAGAATGCAGTCATGAACACTGACCTTAGCCGAGGCGAGAGAGACCTGCAGATACCTGGATGTTGTTCTAGGGTTCTTTGTGACTTCCTAGGCTGCCTGCCACTGGTTATTGAATACATCAGGTGTACAAAGCAAGCAGTAAAGGGCCTTACTGCGTGCAAAACACATTACCGCTATTTAGTGAATGAGGCCCTAAGTTTGGTTTATAATGTTTTTTGTGTTATTTCTTTTTATATTTTCATTTTGTTTTATATGTTACATTTCGTGTTATTTTGTATTTTGAAAAAACACGGGGCTCTATATATAGATATAGATATATTATAGTGGCGCGGTGGCTATAGTCAGGGTTAGGGTTGAGTTGGGTGCTCAGTGTTAAACCACTAACTTTGCACTTTAATAACTTTGGTGTGGTTTGTCAGAGTTGTCCACAGATTTGCATGTTCCATTGACTTATGTAGTGAAAGCGTGGGGAGCTTCATGAAGCCATCTTGTGCGGTTTATGAGATCTGGATACCCGTTTTTTAATAAAACTTCCCCTTTTTCTCCACTTTTGACTTTCCCCCCTATCCTTAACATGGTTTTCTTTGCATTTTTTACTCTCATGTACAGGCTACACAGTACTGAATTTCTGCACCAAACCGAGTAAGGTACACATGGTCTGTGCTGAGGTAGGGCCTTTTGAGTGTTTGGTGAAAAAATATGAAACGGTTCCTGAGTTATTAATAATAAAAAGATAACCGCCTAGCATCCGGGACTTTGTTAAATCCTCTTAGCAAGGAATCCCGCCCCTGCACGTCAGGCCTCTCTGGGATATGTAGTTCTGGGGTGCCTGTAAACAATGCAATCTCGCAGACACGCAAATTTAAAACAATCTGCGTGAAGCTTTTATTTCTGTTTAATGTGTCACATTTCATGAATTAAAATTCCAGATTAAAATGTCTGAGTCTACCTTTACTTGTAATCCTGTGTTTTTTCATTCTTTTCGTCAGTTAAATCCTTTACATTTAATAATGGTCTCATATTAGAAAAGTGTTAAGGAATAGAATTTGTTTTTCCGTTAGCAACACTGGTACCTCAGCAGTGTGTCTTTTATAACAAAAAAAAAAACATTGTAACTGCAGTTTTACACGACTGAAATAATTATTGTAACTGCAGTTTAACACCACAATGTAGTAAAATTCCATTGGAACTACAGTCTAACTCCTACTGCAGTAAAAAAATACACTGTAATTGCAATTTAACATTACATTTAATAGAATTGCTTAAAAAAGTTCTAACTTTAGTGAAAAAGAGCAATATGTTAAATCCTTGCTCTCAATTTTTTTTTTAATGTTGAATGAAGATTTGCATTATAAATGTTTCATGAACAAAACATGATGTATTTTGAGACCTTGTGTAATGAACTTTATGTCTTGTCCATTAAAACCTGTTTAAACTGACATAGAGGGCTACTACATTGCGTTAAGTCACTTATGTTGTCTAGTGTGGTTTCACCTTAAGAGACGCTTTATTTCTTGCCTTACAATTGTGCATCATAGATTTCAAAAACTATGTAGATACAAACGATCAACATTGTTTTACTATTTTGCTCGAATTACTGAGTTTGCACTCTTTGCATTAACATGTCAAATAAAATGTGGTAAAATACAGCAGCAATAAAAGTGCGCTCCCCAGCATTGAACTGCCTGCCTTGACCACAACTTTACCCTTCTACAGGGAGGAGCTGTTTATTAAAATATTGATAAAACCTCGACTTAAAAACAAAAACGGTTAAAATTGATAATATAGTTATATAAAACAGTTACTATAAAACCCAAATGGAATATATACCAATTTGTGACTGCAAAGGGAGATGGCTGCTCAGGTGATCTGTTATTCACGGGGATAAAATCCACTTGGGATTAACTAGCTGGAAAGGACATGTGAGTGTTCAGTTCAGATGACCTTAATAGAGTGCATTTTTTTGTTACACATGGAACAAAGCTTAATCTTTTGCTACAGTAGTACCATATATGAGGAATAAACATAAAACCGGATTGTGTCAAGCACAAAGAACTGTCCTCCCCCAAAAAAAAAAAAAAAACCCATCAGGATAAAATAAATAATGGTATACCTACCAATATGAAAGAATAAAAGAAGGGACACAACTGCTATACATATTTTACCACAGAAACATTGATGTTTCCTCGATTCTTGTAAAAAGGCCATTCTAAGGTGTGGTGAATAAAATATGATCCTAGAAAGAAGAAAAATCAGTTAAGTACATCCATACCACATATACAAATGAATCACAAAATATAAAATGTATGGCATGTTAAGAATTGTAAAAAAAAAATACACTTATAAATTTAACAATATTTTGAAGGCAAGAACAAATTAATAAATATAATACTAATAAAGAATATATACTGTGTATGTGTATATATATATATATATATATATATATATATATATATATATATATATATATATCTTAGTCAATCAGGCTTTGGTTGAGATTTTTGAGACAAGGAGAGAATCTGTTACCTAACCAGCCCCATGGTAATATGTTTTTTGTGTGCAGTGCTATTGTGTTTTAGACCCAAAACATACTTAAACTACAAACTATACAGTATCATACTTCAGTTGTTGTTGCTCACAATTAGTCTTTAAAACAAACAACAAACTTTTCATTTGGGAAAAACCTGTTTAATTGTAGCAGTAATGGATTAATTGTATTGAGTGTATAAAACCCTGAGGATATAATGGTGGTGTTCTGTATGTCACACTTGCACATGTATCTTGAGAACTCAAGAAGCTGTTCCACATACTGTAAATCAGTCATATGAGTATACTTTACTACAATACTAACACCTCATTTGCTTGTACCTCTAGGCTTTAAACACCACGTATACACATTTGATTCTGTCCCATTTCTTATTCTATAATGTTATGCACATACTGTTGCTATGTGTCATGGTCATCATACTGCTATCTCTTATTTCAAATATATAGCTATGCCAAGGGATGCATATTACTGACATTTCAGACGTATGAAAAACAGGTAAGTATAGACACAGTAGTTCTTGTAAATAAACAATAATCTCTGAAATAAACTATTCAGAATGTTAATTCATGTATTCCATGTATCTCAGTTTAAATATCAACAATCAATGGAAAGCATAATAAATCAGCATAAGTTTTCTGTTTCTGACTTTCTAGGTTGACTTCTGATCTTGTGCAGCATTAATTTATGCATTTTTAGTATAAAACAGATTTGTTGTGTACTCAGTGTACAATTGTTATGTATTTTGTACACCTTCATTTGTATAGTGTGTTGAACTATATAAAAAAAGAAAAACAAACTGAGGTACAATATAATTCTTAATCTTGGCTACCATATATTATTTCCATAGGGGCACAAGAGCCATGTTAGAAAGCTTAAGATGTCACTAGTTGGAACAATACATTAATAACATTCTTCAGCTTTTTAAATGTCATACTGTGAACGAACAGGTCTAAGTATGTCAAGCTACAATGCACATTTTGTGTCAATTCAATATGCCTGGCTATCAACTGCTAATGAACCCTATATATATAATTATAGTTTAAATCTACTCTTCAGCTTCTACATTACAAGATATTTACAACTAAAGGTTTCCAGTAACATGTCCTCTAAGTCCCACTTACCTTGTCAGTTCTTCCGTCCCAGTTGATAACATCAGACAGTTAATTAGATATAAAAACCTTAAGTTGAGGATATGTAGGATGAAGGTTGCAAACTTAATAGCCTTATTTAAAATCTACAGAAAAATAAAAACAATTAATAGATGCTGTAAAGTGATTGAAACTAGATAACATGCAAGCAGTACAGTGCCTGTGCTATTTGCTTTTCACCATCACTTAGTCTAAATACCTTGATAACAGGCCAGCTTGTTATATGAAACTCCTGCTGGCTGTAATTATTCAGACAGAGAGTGAATGGTTTCTTTAATGGTACAGTGGTTCTACACTCTGCTCCAGTAAAGTGAGAGACAGTAAAGTGATGTTGAGTGCAGTGGTACGTGGCTGCCACTAGGGTACCAGCAATGGTGATTTTCATCAATTTTCATCAATTCATCAATCCCTAGCATGTGTAGTGACCCATATTTGCCCACCATCAGAAATTATATTATGAACAAATTAATACAGTCCCATCCAAGTAAGTCAATATGATTGTCCAGTGCCTTTATTGCAAGTGGCGATTGCACTTGATGAACATTAGTGTTTTGAACCTGGAGTCGCTCCTTGAACACCGATCTGGCCTAAAGGTCTTGCCAGCAATACTGAACACTCTCGACTGCGGCTAAGGTACATTGAGGTACCTGGCAGCTAGCTTTGCCAGTGCAGGGAACTGGGGCTCGTGGCTCTTCCAAGAGGCAAGGGGGTCGAACCCTTCTGGGAGGCAGGGGGCAGACAGGTAGTCTGTTACCTCTGTGGAAACGGAAGCGGAAGATGGTATGGGGGCAGACATGAAAGAGAATAATTTGCTTCTCTTTGGAGGTGGATCCTGGCACACTCCTGTTGGAGAAGAGCTGTGGCTGTCAGTAGCTGCTCTGGGCACCACACAGCCTTAAAGTGGGGGTCCAGTAGAGCTGCTAGCTTGTAAAAAGGCATAAGGGGAGAGGCACTTATCTATTAAAGTTGCTCAGAAAGGTCCTTAGTCCAATGATGCTGGGAATGACATAGCTAGAAGAAACTGTTAGAACCCTGGGTGAGGAGAGTGGCATCCTCAAACGGTTCCAGAATAGCCACAAGTTCAGCAAGGCATTGGATGTCTGCTGGGGTCAGCTGTACTGGTGCATTGATCTGCTTCAGTTTATCTTGGTCAGCCCTCAAAATGGATCGCATCATCTTGAGAGCAGAGTTCCAGCGTACAGCAGTTGCAGGCTGAAGCTTTCTTTCTCCATCCAGAATGTCAGCTGCAATGGTTGATTTGTGGGTGTGGCACACAAGAGAACCAGCTTTGGCAAGGGCTTTCCAGGATGCTGGGCACTTGGACAGGCCATCATTCACAACATGCTGTGTGACATGGGCAAAGCAGCCTTCATGATGGGGGAGTACATCAAGGGATTCCACAACGTCAACTCTTTCCAACTGTATCCTCATCCCCACTCTCAGTGTCACTATCACACCGACCCACCTCCTCAAATCCAGGCAGTCGAAAATAAGCTTTTTTCATATTACTGGCTTTGTCAGTGATAACATTGGTTATAGTCTCTTCAAATGCAACACTGATGTTGTTCCCTGTGTGATGCCCCTTAAACCTCTTGGAGGACAGCAGGACATCATAGAGCTTTCAGTCAAGGATGAAATGGCCTGTGATGCACAGGAAAGATTTAATCTGGCGTGATGACCACATAGCCACAGTGACATACACGCTGGGTACAGAGTGTAGCAGTGCCTGTGGATACTGCTGTGCTTGGCAGGACGACACACTGTTGACAGGGTTTTGCAGCATGGAACATTGTAGCTTGGATCCAGTGCCTCAACAAATATGCAAAAGCTGGGATGATCAACATTGGACAGTGGAGTAATGGTGTCAGCTATATAGTCTGCCTCCGCTAATGAGGATGAATAGAACTGTGCTGTTGAAGTAGTAGTGGGAATGCTGGAGAGCAAAGCATGTGAGGAGGAAGACCGGGGCCGATCACTATCAGGCTTGCCAGTGTAGATGTCAGGATGATTCCTCTGAAATATTTGAAGACAACATTGAAGATACTGCTTACAATGTTATGTAACATAGTGATATCTGTATTTGCAAATCAACCTTTGAATATAGACAATGTAATGTTTCCACCACCCCGATATATGGAATGAAGGATTAACGATCTTTGTATATACTGTAGTAATGTTCTAAAGGGTAACATGATTCAGTTAGAAATGTTACTAATAAAGGCACTTACCACTCAATATCCATGTCCATAGTAATATCCTGTGTAGTTTGTTTTCATGAATGCTGGGGCTCAAAGCATGCAAGAAAACAAAGTGCACGGGATATTACCATAGAGATGGATATTGAGTGGCAAGTGCCTTTTACTAGCGACTTCTTGAAATGACAAAAGTTACCCTTTAATACAATGCATATCACTGTGACTTTTGGAGCCTGTGACGGGGTACACCCCGGACCTGTGTGTGTTTATTTTGTATTGTTTACTGTGTTATTATTATTTAAATGTATGTATGTGTGCACGGGTGTTTTAGATCAGCAGGGAAGGGTTAATTGCCTTCTCTGCCAAATCAGTTCATGTGCAGAATATGCTTGAGCCCGATTGAATGATTAACAAGCAATCAAGCTCAGGCACAGCTGCATAACAGAGGCAAGAACCTCTCACTCTTGGTTGGGTTGTTCAGAGGAGGAATGTAAGTCAAATAGAAATATAAACAACTGCTACTCATGCTGGATTTGGAGCAATACGATACTTGATTGTTCACAGTGTTTATTTATTGTTTTATTTATTCTTTTATAAAATAAATGCATTTCAGCATCAACCGGCAGTATCAGTGTCTCTCTCTTCCTGGTCTGACGTCACCACCAAGCCTATCCGTGACAGAGCCCATCCTACCAGTTTGCATCACAACCTGTCTCAGCATCCTAGATCCTATATATTTGCATTGTGACATCACTACTAAGACACACTCTTGATTCAAGACAACACAAATATTATGTAACAAATACTTACCCTGAGGTGGACAAACTGATTTGAGGAAACGCCCCTCCAGCCAATTAGGGACTCCCGGTCAACACACCTTGACCAAGCCCCGTCAATCAATTGGCTGTCAGTGAGTCTACGCTGAGTGCTCGTGATTAATACAAAACGTAAACAAAATACAAACAAAGCATTAATTCCCTGTGCAGGGCTTCTGCCCTGCCACACAGGCAATAAGGTCTGGCTCGAATTTCAAAAGGTTAAAATTATATGTATTAGTTTGCTGCTTCATACATGTCTAAATTCCCTCATAAGGTTACAATTAGATTTAGACACCTGTTTTAGAAGAAAGGACTGGTACTGTATGTGTGTATCTGTTTTGCGCTTCACAGCAATAACTGCATAGCTACAAGCAGCAGTGATTCCTGAGGACTCTGCCTCTAGTGTTTAGAAATAAAAATAAATATATAAACAGAAATAAAAATTTGACGAGGAATTTTGCCAAGGGTCCCTGTATCTGCATGTAGTGTCATTGTACATACAAAATTGTAATATTATTCAATCAATCAATATTTATATAGATCACATCAATTAAGACATCTCAGAACACTTTACATAACAAAATAATATACCCTAGGCGATATATAAAAGTGATAAAAATGTGTATTATAATAATTAAGACCAATACTAAAATCAAAAAGTAACATGGTAAAAACAGATTCACCTCATGCAGTTGCAAACAACTGCACTGAAGAGATTTGTTTTTAATAGACGTTTATATTTATTTAAACTGTCAGCCCCTCTGATATTTATGGGGAAGTCATTCCATAATATTGGAGCCACACAACTAAAGGAACGCCCACCCAAAGTCACACATCGGAAGCGGGGAGCCACAAGGTAGTTACGTGCACTAGATCTGAGACACCTGGCAGGAACATATCAGAGACTAGGGAGTGAACTATACATCAACACCTGCTGCTGCAGAGGCACTTACAATAGGACATCGGTTTTTACGTCTAATCTGAAGAACACAAGGAGGTTAAGTGACTTGCTCAGGGTCACACACAATGAGCCAGTGGCTGGGATTGAACTGGGAACATCCTGGTAACAAGCTCCTTTCTTTAACCACCTGACCACCAAGCATCACTAGTAACACTATTACTTCCTGCCAACTCGCATGTACAGCTGAGTATGATCAGCATAGGAATGGTAGAATATCCTGTGCTGAGATATCAGCAACCCAAGTGGCAGCACATAAATGTTAAAGAGTAGTGGAACCTGTGGAACTCTGTATGATACATGGTCTACCTCAGAGTCCTGACCTACAAAACTCACATAATGTGTTCTGCCTGTCAAATATGACTCAAACCATGATATTGCTGAGTCGTATACAAGTCCTCAAATGATGAGCAGTATGTCATGGTCAACCGTGTCAAAAACCACTGATAGATCCAACAGGATGAGCACCGAAGCAACCCACAATCAGCATTGATCAGCAGGTTATTAACAGCCCTGACCAGCTGTTTCAGATTAGAGATGGGGCGATAGTTTGATAAAGTTTCAGCCTTTTTCAACACAGGTCTTATGATGGTCTGTTTTAATTCCAATGGGACAGTGACTTCTTAATGACAGACAGGCATGGCGCAAGTTCAGTCCCACACTGATTGACTATATTGGATGGCAAAGGGTCCAAATGACAGGTTGTGGGTCACGTAGTCTAAGTAACCCTAAAACCTCAGTCTGAGAAATTTCGATAAAGGTAAACGGGAATTAAGGGGCGATCGCCAACGACTCAGACTCAGCCACAAGCTCATTGTGTACTGACAAGGAGCCAAGAACCATACTACCTCGAATTTTAGTACTCAAATATACAGTACTAAAACTCTTTTAACATCAAAGGGACTGAGCATAAATGGTGATTTAATAGTTGTTAAACCTGCACACACATAAACTTTCCTGATAAATCAGAAGTGCATTTGCAAACAGTTTTGCATAATAGTGCCCTAAGTGATTCAAACCACTATGAGAAAGATTAATACCGGAAACAGCTTCCTTTCCAATCGATTGATGGCACTGTGGATTGCTGAACCTCTAAATGTATCCCTACAATTTGGGATGCTTTGATTCACACTCCATCCTGCACCATATTACTCTTTGTTGACTGCAACAGTAGCAACTGTTTGGATTATGTTACAATATGTGCATATGTATTATGCCCAATTTGAATCTTGCCGAATTATTGAAACCCACCTTCCCACCAGGAGCAATGAAGATCACAGGTGGACCTCTGTTCTTGCTATCAAGCCAAACACCTCTTTCCAACCACCAAACCTAAGCAACAACCAATCCTCTGAACCTTAGAAGCAAGGGCCCAGCCTTGAAAGTCACTGCCTGGACTTCTTCCAGCTGGTTGGTGTATAGTCATAAATGATGCAGTGTTTACAATGAATTGAGGCAAAGATCTTTCTGGAGAACACATTTCACAGGAACCTTTGTTAGCTAAACCCAATATCTTATTGCAAGAATGGAACACTTAAAATCTGTTGAGATAGATACCAAGTAAACCTTATTTACTGTTAAAGGCTGTGGCAGCTTCCTTATGGTGTTTGTTTTATCAGAGGATTTAACTAGTCATTATGGACCGTCTAAGCCAGCAAATGGGGGTCTGAATGAACATTTAATGTGGGTATTGGGATATATCAGTTTACATAAATGCCCTTTGGGATCTGTAATACTCCACCATTCAAATTAACAGAGGCAGTGTTGAATAGCCTCCTATGGCAAGCCTATTTTGTTTCTCTGAATGACATTAGTGTGTTCTATGTGACCTTTTGGCCTACAGTGGCTACAGCATATTTGGCTGCCTTAGGTTGGGTGACCTGAAGTACAGCCAAAAAAGTGTAAAGTATCAAAGTAAAGCAAGCTTTTTTTTCTTTGTTCGTTTCCTAACTAACACTCTCTGTCAATGTTATAAATACCCCATAGCTATATTATATTGACCTTTTGGTTCGACATGTATGATCAATCATATTGTAGTTTAAGGATGTTTTTAGATTGAGAGATATTAATGCACTATTCTGTCTACAAAGTAAAATGTAAGAAAAATAATGGATGTTTAAACATAAATTTAACTGTGGAATTTGGGGACTCTTATATTAAGCTCATCTGCAGCAGCATTTGGAACAGTATTATTCAACTAGTCATGTCATTGGTTTTGAATGAATGCATGATAGGTTCCACAACATGATCTGATAACAATAATTAAATAAATAAATACTTGTTGTATAAATGTAGCCCATGTACATATATGATGTGTAACACAGCAGGGAGGGGGTTAATATCCTCCCTGCAGAAAACATGTGCGTATGCACATTTTGTTAATTTGCTTGTTGTTTAATTGTTTTTCTGTTAATTGTTTTATTGTTAATTATCACCTGCACCTGGCTATGATTGTAAATTAGAGCCAGGTGCAGGGTTAATAAGGAGAGCAGTCAGTCTGCTCTCGGCTGCTGAGTAGAAGGAGGCAGAAAGAGGTACTCTGCTTCCCAGCAGTCGTGAGGTAAAGTGTGGTGTATTAAACCTGTGTGTTTTGTTTTCTGTTTGGTGGGGAAACAGCTTAGCTGTCCCACTCGTAGTCAGGGTGTTCCTGTTTGTTTAATTAGTGCTCGTAAAGAGCTAGGTGTTTGTTTTGTATTTTGTTTATTTTGGTGTTTATTAAAAATAGCGCACCAGTGCTTAAAAATCAATTTCTTGTGTGTTGGGTCGGTGTTTTAAAGGGGCAATGAACTGCGGAGAGAGCAAGTCGTTTACAGATGTTAGTTTCTCTCAGGATTTGTGTGTGCAATTTACATGTGCTGTCCATGATAGGGAAGACTCACCTTTCTAATACTGACAGCAAAGATTACATGCTGTCAAAAATGAAGTATACCTTTGTGCTTTGTCATGGCACTACAGTAAATTCTGGTCAGTTGTTGACTCTCTGACTCTCCTAACTATAGTATATCCAAGAGTGGAGATGTTTTTTTTTTGCTGTGACTAAGGGGATTATTGACAGTTGACAGTAAACAGAAAACTCAGTTGAAGGTGTTGGCATCATTTTTTGTTTTAAAAAATGGTTTTCTAGTTGTTACTTGGGATGTATTTATTTTCAACAAGCTTTCCAAAAAGCAAATTTTCATCCAGTCAAACGCCCAAATATTTACAAAGGAGTCATCCATTGTTTTACCAATTTTTTTGTTTACAAAATACATTAATACATAAATACATTTTAGATTTTTAGTAAGTAATTAGTACAGCAGTCTGCAGCTGCATTGCAGTAAGTTTAAAAATGCCTCTATATAAATTTATACTAATCTGGTTTTAAAATCCTAAATATCACTGCTGAGAAACATGGAATGCTGGCTCTACAGGATGTTATTAATCAAAATTAGAAGATTTCCTTTAACCTGATTGGTCAATACCAGGGCCTTAATCTCTGGTAAAATACCTGGAATGCTATCTTTCAAACTATGTTTAATCACTGTTCCAAATAAATTTGCCAGGAAATACGTAAATACAGTATTCATGTATTTTACCGTTATTCTGGTTAATGAAAGAAAATCTCAGTTCTATTATTATTTACAGTGCCTTGCATAAGTATTCACCCCCCTTGGACTTTTCCACATTTTGTAGTGTTACAACCTGGAATTAAAATGGATTTAATTGAGATTTTTACCATTTGATTTACACAACATACATAACACTTTGAAGGTGCAAAATATTTTTTATTGTGACACAAAAGTTAGTTAAACAAAAAAAAAACGACATTTGTTGGTTGCATAAGTATTCACCCCCCTGAGTCAATACTTGGTAGAAGCACCTTTGGCAGCAATTACAGCTGTGAGTCTTTTTTGGATAAGTCTCTACCAGCTTTGCACATCTGGATCGTGCAATTTTTGCCCATTCTTCTTGGCAAAATTGCTCAAGCTCTGTCAAGTTGGATGGGGACCGTTGGTGAACAGCAATCGGATTGAGGTCTGGGCTTTGACTGGGCCATTCTAAGACATTCAGGTTCTTGTTTTTAAACCACTCCAGTGTAGCTTTGGTTGTGTGTTTAGGGTCATTGTCCTGCTAGAAGGTGAACCTCCCCCCCAGTCCCAGGTCTCTTGCAGACTGAAACAAGTCTTGCAGACTGTTTTCCTTTAGAATTTCCCTGTATTTGGCTCCATCCATCTTGCCCTCAATCCTGCCCAGTTTCCCAGTCCCTGCCGATGAAAAGCATCCCCATAACATGATGCTGCCACCACCATGCTTCACCGTGGGGATGGTGTTCTCAGGGTGATGAGCAGTGTTGGCTTTGGGCCACACACAGCGTTTTGCGCTAAGGCCAAAAAGTTCAATTTTGGTCTCATCAGACCAGAGAACCTTTTTCCACATGTTTGCTGTGTCTCCCACATGCCTTTTGGCAAAATCCAAATGGGATTTGATATGGGTTTTTTTCAGCAATGGCTTTCTTCTTGCCACTCTTCCATAAAGCCCAGCTTTGTGGAGCGTCCGGGTTATAGTTGTCCCATGGACGGTTTCTCCCATCTCAGCTGTGGATCTCTCCAGCTCCTTCAGAGTTACCATTGGCCTCTTGGTTGCTTCTCTGACTAATGCCCTCCTTACCTGGTCACTGAGTTTTGGTGGACGGCCTTCTCTAGGCAGAGTCGCGGTTGTGCCATATTCTTTCCATTTTTTAATAATGGATTTAACCGTGCTCTGGGGGATGTTCAAAGTTTGGGATATTTTTTTATAACCCAACCCTGATTGGTGCTTCTCCAGAACTTTATCCCAGACTTGTTTTGATAGCTCCTTGGTCTTCATGATGCTGTTTGTTTAGATATGCTCTCTAACAAACTCTGAGGCCTTCCAGAAACAGGTGTATTTAATCTGAGATCATGTGACACTTTAATTGCACACAGGTGGACTCCATTCAACCAATTATGTGACTTCTGAAGGCAATTGGTTGCACCAGAGCTTATTTAAGGGTGTCACAGCAAAGGGGGTGAATACTTATGCAATCAAGACTTTTCAGTTTTTTATTTGTAAATAATTTTGAAAAATATGTAGATTTTTTTCCCCACTTCGACATTATGGACTATTTTGTGTAGATCAGTGACAAAAAATCCTAATTAAATCCATTTTAATTCCAGGTTGTAACACTACAAAATGTGGAAAAGTCCAAGGGGGGTGAATACTTATGCAAGGTACTGTATTTCTTAGTAGACGCCCTTATCTAGGGTGACTTACAATTGTTACAGATATCAATTTTTTTTTCTTTTTTTACATACAATTACCCATTTATACAGGTGGGTTTTTACTGGAGCAATCTAGGTAAAGTACCTTGCTCAAGGGTACAGCAGCAGTGTCCCCAACCGGGGATTGAACCCACAACCCTCCGGTCAAGAGTCCAGAGCCCTAACCACTACTCCACACTGCTGCCCTAGAACTTATCAAGTCTACTTCCTCGCTGTCCTATACGTTCAATCTATCTATTGTGATGAAGTGTGGGGAAAGATGGTTGGAGGAAGGTATATTTGTCCAAGAAGCATATGTAGCCTGTACCCTTTTTAACAGCCTTGCGAAGGAAAATGTACAACTAATTTCTTGCCCAGGGTTAATGCAAACCTCCTGGGATCAATCCAGGAGGTATAAAAGCAGGTATCTGTTTTAGTAGTGGGCCTCTGACTCCAGGCTGATACCTGCATGTAGACCCAGCATCTGCTAAAAAGAGAAAACACTGTTGAGTGAGTTTAAAATACTTTTGGTTTGGTTTGGTTTGGTTTAAAACCATTAAATGGATTAGCTGTGTAAAATAAACAGCGCATGTGAAAATAAATTGGACCTGACGCGTCTGAGACACGCTGAATAAATGGACCGCTACCCACACATCGATATATTACATTGGCGACGAGGTAGTCAGATATTCGTGGAAGAAAGTGTACTTGTGGATTTTGTTTAATTTTTTTTCCAATGGAACAAGACACACGCACATGGAAAAAAAGATGGCGTATGAAGGTAAAGTTACAGAATATGACGAATCTAAGGAAGATTTTGAGTCATCGGTCCACATGTGTACAGTCTACTTAAAAACTTGGTGGCGCCTGAGAAACCTAAAGATAAAACTTACCAGCATCTCACAGGGAGCCTGCAGACGCATTACCGACCCAGGCCATTGGTGATCACGGAACGATTCAGATTTCACAGACGGGATCAAAATGAAGGTGAGAGCATTTCCGATTATATTGTGGCTTTGAAGAAACTCCTACATACTGTGAATTTGGAAATGTTTTGAATGGTGCCTTATGTGACAGATTTGTTTGTGTGTGGCAAATCGATTCAGAAAAAGCTGCTGTTTGAGAGAGATCTGACATTTAGGTCTGCTTACAATGTTGCTTTATCTATGGAAATGGCAAGTAAAAGTTCCAGAGAATTATCTGCCAAACCAAATAGTCACTCGGCAAATGTAAATAAGGTAACTGGTTACCAAATGGAACGCAACTCTACCCCAAACGGCAGTCAGGCTTGTGTGTTTAAATGGGGGAAGAAAGAGGGATCTGCAAATCAACAGGGAAACCACTGTGGCGGACATCACCAACCAAATAAATGTAAGTTTAAAAATGAGCGGTGCCATACACGTGCAAAAATAGGACATATTTTTCGAATGTGCAGAAACAGCAGGTGCAATGCAGTATGTAAATGAGAATGTAATTTCTTTAGGAGCCAGAAGAATATCTTGTGATGTTCAATTTGTACACAGCTAGCCAAGGTAAAAAGGGAATTAAGATTGAAGTGGCTCTTAATGGAAAGTTAGTTGAAATGGTGTTATATATTTATATACATGTTTAACACAGTTTCCTTTCTAAAATACATCTCTTAAATTAAAATCATATTCTGGAGAGAAAATTCCATTGCTGGGCCAGATCACAATACCTGTACAATACCAGACACAAGCTGCTTGGCTACCACTGGTTGTTGTGAAAGGTGACAAACCTGCTCTATTGGGGAGAAATTGGTTAAAGCAAGTTCAATTAGATTGGGCAAACATTTTTGCAGTGGAAGGAAGTTCCAGCAGCATGGTTAAGAAAGTGGTTAAGAAAGCTGAAGTTCACTTACTTCCAAATGCTAGACCAATTCTTCCACAAAGCGCGTCTAGTTCCTTATACGCTCAAAGAAGCAGTGTAAAAAGCAATTGGGCAGGTTGGAGGAGAAGCTGGACAGCACCCATTGTTGTAGTGCCCAAAGCAGAAAAATCCATTTGTATCTGTGGTGACTATAAAGTCATTGAACCAGAGCATAGAGGAAGAAACCTAATCACTGCCTAACACTGAAGATTTATTTCCTAAGTTAGCTGGGGTCACTGTGTTCAGCAAATTAGACCTCTCCAATGCCTATCAACAGCTGGAGCTAGATCCAATCTCTCACTTAGAGCAGCAGGCACAGGAGGAGATCAGCTGGGAAGCCCTCCTCCACAGCATAAGCAAGACCTACTGTTGCTGCATCTGTGGGGAGTGGGGACATTTCCCAGTTAATTGCCCCCTCCCCGAAGAGTGGAATTACAGGTGCAGGAGAGGAGACAAGGGGGAGGAGTCGGTGGATCCACAGCCCAAGAGAGAGGAGGCCGAGTGTCCACAGCCCAAGAGGGAAGAGCCGGTGCATCCACAGCCCAAGAGGGTGGAGACCGAACGTCTACAGCTCATGTCTCCACCAGCAGAGGGTGAGTACCTGCTGGTTCCACCTCCGTGGGAGGACTGCTTGTCGCTTCCACCTTCACCAGCAGAGGGAGAATACCTGCTGGTTCCACCTCCGTGGGAGGACTGCGTGTCGCTCCCACCTCCACCAGCAGAGGGAGAGTACCTGCTGGTTCCACCTCCACCTCTGTGGGAGGACTACCTGCCACTCCCAGCATCACCACCAGGGGGGGAAGGGGAGGAGCCCCTGCCGCCTTCGCCGCCAGAGGGAGAGGAGCAGGAGTTGCCTCTCCCTTCAAGACAGGACGGACCGGGACAGGAGGCCGGCGGTCCGCAGGCCACTTTGCATAGGCTGCTGAGCAGAGCAAGGGGGAAACCCGCTGGGTCGCAGCGGCTGAGAAGAGGGCCAACCCCAGCACCACCGCTGGTCCTGGCTCCCTTCCTGCCGTCGCCTCCCGAGGGTCCGCTGCCGCTGTCACCTCCCGAGGGTCCGCTGCCGGCTGAGAAGAGGGCCAACCTCAGCATCACCGCTGGTCCTGGCTCCCCTCCTGCCGTCGTCTCCTGAGGGTCTGGTGCCAGCTGGGGATGCCAGTTTGCCATCACCCGGGGATGCCAGTTCGCCATCGCCCGGGGATGCCTGCCTTACACCGCCCGGGGATGCCTGCCTTGCACCGCCCGGGGATGTCATGCCCGCTCCGCTCAGGGATGCCACGCCCCTAGCATGGCATCCCTGAGCAGAGCGGGCATGACATCCCAGAAAAATGCATCTCAGAAAAATGCAGATATGTATCCACTTAGGCAGCTGGAACTAAACTGAACTGGTGGGCTAAGGCCCCTGTATTTATACTACTATTTATATTACTGGAAAGTTCTAGAAAGTTCTAGAAGTTACTCCAAGTTTACTCAGCACTGAATCTATCTGGAATGTTCTGGAAAATAGGTAAATTTCAAAATATCACTGTCCTGGTCACAAAAGCAAAGTTTGTGGGGAATAATAGCCATTTTCTATACTTTTGAGGCATAAGCAATTAGGAAATAACACTTACTACCCAGGAACAAAAATTGTGTTACATAGTGTTATTATTATTATTATTATTATTATTATTATTTATTGTTGTATTATTGTTATGGTTTATTGTTTTGTAAATATGACGATGAGAGATGTGTTTTGTTATTGTTTTGACGGCGTAACCGAATGTTTTATTTTATTTTGTATTGTTTAATAGGATGGGAAGCCCATCCACAGTAATTAAAAACCTTGTGCAGAAGGTGACCATCTCACAAGTTAATTAATTCTATAAATTGTTGCTAATCGTGAGATGGTCACCTGTATATAAGCCTGCAGTTTTCCCAGCTCGTGGTGGGTGTTCAGAGGAGGAACGAAAGCGAGCGGAGCAAGAGAGAAAAAAAAAACATATAGGATCAGTGAAGGCTACTTCCCAGCCTGATCGTATTATTTGTGTTCGAGATTTTGTTTTTGTTTAACTGTTTTATTTTTGCTCTGTGAGCACAGTGATTTTGTTTAAATATTTATTTTATTTTTGTGTTTAAATAAACGGCGCACCACACGTCTTTAACTGCAGTACTTCCCTGGTGTCAGTTTTTACTTCCTGCTTCTGGCCTGACGTCACCACACAACCACCCTGCCACAATGCCATACAAATGTAACTAGATTATAGGGCAAACAGGCAAGAGAAGTTATTTTAGAGGAACTGCTGATAGGGATAAAAGTTTACTAATGTTTTGCTTGCCGTTGTTCTGTGTACCTTTTTAACTTTTCGCGGATGTATTGTAATGTTTGTTTTTTGGGTGTTTCAGGCTAGGAGTGTATAATAAAGGTTTGGTGAATATTGGTGCAATATGAGACGGATGGACAGTGGACACAATTAGGCCAAATTGTAAACCAGACAGTCTGAAGTGACACTGCCAGTTTCTCCGTTGTCTGTAAACACATTGATGATCTTGAAGGATAAAAACATTTATGTTAACATTTATAATGGTCAAGTCTGTATGTATGTACTGTCACCTCCTCTCGCCCTGGGATAGGAAACGTATGGGAAGATCTGCATTCCCTTAGAAATTTCAGCTCAGTAGACCACATAAATATGCACTCTGCTGTCTATACTTACCTGTTGTTAGTGTTCTCTCTGTAGCCTAGAATATGACCCTCCAACCTCCCTGTCACCCCCTGGACCTCTCTGATCACTATTTCATCTCTTTTTCTCTGTCTCTCCCCTCTCTCCCTGCTCCTCCTACCCCCACTGTCACCTCTCGCCGTAACCTCCGCTCTCTCTCCCCCTCTGTCCTTGCCTCCACCGCTCTCTCTCACCTCTCCCAACTCTCTGTAGACTCTGCTACCTCCACCCTCTTCTCCTCCCTCACCTCCTCCCTCGACTCCCTCTGTCCCCCTCACCTCCCGACCTGCTCGCCCCTCCCCTCCCCAACCCTGGCTCTCCTCTGTGCTCCGCTCAGCAAGAACCACACTGCGATCTGCTGAAAAGAAATGGAAGAGAACCAAACTCACTGCTACCCTAGACCTCTACCACTCTCTCCTCTCCTTCTTCTCCTCTACTCTCTCCTCTGCTAAATGTTCTTATTTCCAATCTATAATCCAAGCCTCAACTAACAACCCATGTAAACTTTTCTCTACCTTCTCCCTCCTAACCCCCCCCCCCTCCTCCTCTATCTCCTCTGATGACTTTGCCTCTTTCTACTCTTCTAAAATCTCAGATATCCGCAGACTCCAGGGTCACAAACCCACCACGTATGCTCTGCACCCCCTCCCCACTCACCTCTTTCAAGCTGCTGCTCCTGCTCTACTTCCCTTCATCTCCTCCCTTCTCAACACCTCTCTGCTTTCTGGTCTCTTTCCCTCTGCCTTCAAACAAGCCTCTATCAAGAGTGTCAGAGGAGAGACGTGTCAGAGGAGAGACGTGAGTCTGTGGAAAATAAAAAGAAACCAAAGAACCATCCTGAGGGTACTCGTATTTGTGGTTTGTTTATTTTGTTTATATTTGTTTGGCCAACGTGCCCTTTTGTTTAAGTCTTTTGTTTTATTATTTAATAAACGCGCTGAGCGCCGGTTGCGCTTCAGTTTTGCCCAGCCCTTCTTTGTTTATGTGTTACTCCTTCCTGGTCCGTGACGTCACTGCAACCACTCTGCCACAATCCTATACCGAGGACTGAAGACTTTGTTGCAGCTGTTTGTTGATTCTATTAAGAATTGAAAGCTTTGTTGTCGAGTTTAATCCAACGTGGGATTGAAGACTTCGTTGCTGAGAGGAGAGCCTTTTGTACCGGACACTTCAACAGATTGAGTTTCCAAACCAGTGGACCAAAAGTCTTCAAGGAACGATTGAGTATAAATCTAGTTGCATTTTCCTGTCATGGAATTTAATTAATTAATTGTAACACATTCACATAGAATTGAACTGTTAATTATTTAGTTTGCACACTTTGCGTGTGAAATAACTTTTTGTGAAAATTGATGAAGTAACTATAAGTAATCTACCTCATATTGTTGTATGAAGAATTTCTTTAAAGGTAAACTTGCCATATACTTAATCTACGTACCATTAATAAGCTTGATGTGATATATTCTAAGGTTGTCTGCATCATTTCAGTTGAGACTGTGCTTGTATGTGGGCGTGTGTGAACACAAGTTACTAGCTAGGTCACAGCTTGCTCAAGCTGCTGCTTGTTTGTGAGGAGACAGGCGGTGTCATATTTCAATTGCCTGCTAGCCAGCATGAGTGCAGTGAGAGTTTTGAATTGTGTTGTGTGCTTAGAGACTAAGAGATTTACTTTCTGACTTTTCTGATTTCTGTTTATTATTTGTGTACTTAATAAAATACTACTGTTGATTAAACATTCCTTGTGTCTGTATGTGTGTTCATAGTAAATCATCGCTCTTTGTAACGTGTCAATTAAATATTATTAATAAGAGAACTAATCAATCCAGATAAACATTAAATTATCAATTATTTAATTGTTCCTACAATTGTGTGCTTTAAATTGTTGCAGTTACGCAAATATAAACACCTTGTTCTTGATTTTTCTTCTATTTCGTCAGTAAGGGCTGGAGATCCAGTCTATGTTATTGAGCAGCTAAGAGCTTTTATTTTATTAATTTCAATTGCACGTTATTACAATGCCTTAACAGCAAGTATCAAAGTATAGATACATTTTACTGAATTTTTGATGTCTAATGATTCCTAAAGTTCTGTAATTTGTCCAAGTTGTACTGAATTGTATTCTTTGATGATTTTGGTTGGGAGTTCCACGCTGCCTCAGCAGAGTGGGCCTCTATGGTAAAGGAATACTGCAGCTACCAGTCTCCGCTCTAACTGAGGAGTTTAAGTGCGCCAAGGTCCGACTGGAAATGACATTAGTAGAGTCACGCGACAAATGCGTAAGGGAGGCAGCACCTGTGTTGAAAACTGGAAGAAAGTGGGCGGCAAAGAAAGCTGTGGAGGATGCAAAGGCTGCCCTTCGAATTGGTGATATCATGGGGCAAGTTCAGCATGGAAGAGGGGGTCTTGGTCTCAGTTCAGCTCCTCCTACATGGCACAAGGCAGCCCCAGCTCAACAGAGGAAGCTGGTAGTCAACGAGGTGCAAAAGCAGGAGGAGAGGATGAGGTGTGTAAAGGCCATTTCCCAGGCCAAGCAGGGAGAATGGATGTGATGGGAGAGTGTGGAACAACGCAAGATTGGCTGGCAAGACCTATGGTCAATGGAACAGAGCAGGATCGGTTTTCTCATCAGGTCAACATATGAGGTTCTCCCATTACCACAGAACCTAAACCTCTTGGTAGGAGAGGATCCCTCATGTCCATTGTGTTCATCACCTGCAACATTAAGGCACATTTTGACAGGCTGTAAGGTGGCTCTTAGCCAAGGATGGTTTACTTGGCTAAGAGCCACCTTACAGCCTGTCAAACCAGGTGCTGCGATGTTTGGTCTTAGCATTGGAAGACAAGCGTAACATGACCAATAAGTTGCCACCTGTTCCATCAAAACATTACACACAAAAGACAACATTCCTCCGCCCAGGAGAGCAACCACCAAGAAAAGGTGTTAAAACCAATCCTCGCCCAGGACAACTAGAAGCTGCTAGTGACTGGAAAATGCTGGCAGATGTTGGTCAACGACTTATTCTTCCACCTGAGATTGCCACCACTAACCTTCGACCATATATTGTCTTGTGGTCTGGATCAGCACACCTTGTTCACCTGGTAGAGTTAACAGTGCCATGGGAGGATGCTGTAGATGAGGCGTATGAGAGGAAGAAACTCCGGTATGCTCAACTAGTGGCTGAAACGGAACAGTGAGGATGGAGAGTCCGGGTTTACCCAGTGGAGGTAGGTTATCGAGGATTTGTGGCACACTCTACAACCCGGTTTCTCAGAGACGTCGGATTCAGTGGCCAAGAGTTGCGTCGCACAGTGAAGAACTTATCTGAAGCAGCAGAGAGGAGCAGCAACTGGCTGTGGTTGAGATGGAAAGATTCTGGCTGGGGATCTCAAGCACAATAGAAAGAAAGAAACGCTGATGTACGGGTAAGTAAGCTGGGCTGAGTTGAGTGGGGGACAGAGGGAGGTGATGCAGGGACGTCAGAATCACCGTCGAGCCCTCTTGAGGTGGGTTAGTCGACGAAACACTGAGGATAGAAGGTGCCCACTTGAAGATCCCAGAGATATACCCTACTTAGCTCAATCCAGACGGTTATCATGCTGATGCGCTGGGGAGACTGCACTGTGGTTGATCCCCGGAGCCAACATCGCAGCCGTTGTGTGCGCTGATGCGCTAGGGAGGCAATAAGCTGATCCCTGGAGCCAGCATTACACTTCAGCCATCAATACCAGACAGAAGGATATCTACATCATCATATGGAAGGAAACGCAAATGGATGGAGACCAAGATGGATCATATTAGTTTACTGTAAAGCTACGTCTTAGTTGGTGCTTATCTTGGTGATAGTCAAGTTCAAATCAGCATGAAGTTTTAATATCTACTCTCGTGTAATGGAAATCATGATGATTTTCAAAGTTTGGTATATGGTAGGTTTAATTACAATATTGCATTACCTTAACTGTAGGTGTTAAAGTTTTACTGAATTGCATTCATTTAATGATTTGTAAAGATTTGTAATTTTGTATGCTTAATGTGATAGAATAGGTTACTAGCTATATATCAACAGTAGGTACTTGTATAGTAAGTACAGATGAACCCGCTTTATATCATGATTGCCGGGCAGGCATAATATAAAGTGGGTCATGATATAAACCGAGTTTCACGTTTGCCTATGACAGCACATTATGAGTGCAAGAAAAAAAGAAAGAAAACTAACGGTGAAGTAAAGAGCAATATTTTAATACTGTACATTTACTTGTTCTTTACATTTAAACAAATGCACACAGTTTACTACAGGACAAATACGTTTTATATCATTAATTGGAACGAAACAGTTGGTGTCGTTATCTAAAAGAGGCATGAATTGCCGTCTGATGAGAACTATCAATTAGGTGTTTTTTTGTGTGCATCTGTATAAGACTGACTATCATGGGGTTTCCATACAGGGCAATTTACATGTGAAATGGCGATGCGCTTGCACGTTTTGGGAGAATTATTCATGTTAATCAGGTTTGTGGCCGAAAAAAACAGCCAAAGAGAGGGATAGGGTAAATCTAATTTACTCGTGTAAATGACGAAACACACAGTAAAATCCACGCCCAGTTTCACATGGAAACCTGCATTTCACACGTAAATGTTAATGAGCGTGTTTATCCTTAACTATAAATATTGCAAGGGATCAGGTCAGTTGTTACTGTGGATTCCAAGACGGCAGAAAGTAGTGGCTGATGGACGGTTTTATGGTTAGCAGTGGTGTAGTTCACCGTAATGATAAAGCGGGCAGTTTTTTTATTATTGTTTTTTGCTGTGTCTGGACTGTCATGTTGTATATTTCTTTTGGGTTTACAGTTCTGTCTAAAACCACTTACCATGAACTGCTTTATGCCCTTATTATATTATTAAAGCAGCTGTTTGAGAATATCCTTGCTGTAAAAACTACACTAAAGTTAAACACGAAGAACAAGTGAGCTGCTTAAATGTCTAACTGAATTAATTCCCGTCATTTATTTGATCCGAGCTACGTCCAAAGACAATGCATGTCTGCCCTCCACGTTAATAAATATAGTTGACTGGATGTCATGAGCCAGCTCGATCGCCCAAAATAGCGCAACAACATCCAACAAGATGTTGATGCCCTCTCAGAACTGACCAAATAAAATTGCAAATCAATGTATTGAGTGTGTTTTATTTGTTTGCATCATTAATATTAAACACAACAGTAAATCCAACACAGCTTAAAAGGAGAGAATCTCTGACAGAACGAGCCTCCTCAGATCACTGCTGTCCAATTGAAACTGGCGGCTGAGGTAACCTTCACATTTGTCAAGTCCGCTTATAATAAGTGGGATTGGGCTTGTTTTTGAGAGTCACAGGTTGGAATTTGCATAAACACTCATACTCTAACATGGGTTGCGCTTGTTTTGGGCTTGTTTTGAAAGGCAGTGCTGCTTTTTTTTTCTTGTCAGACTTGGCAACACTGGTAACATTGATTACTGAACACCTCATTTTGTTGTTGACAAGCGTTTGATACAGCAGGATACAGCAGGCAGTGGCAATTTTGGGAATGAACTAATGCTGCACTTCAGTCTGTTTCATCAGTATCTGCCACCTCTCTTTCAAGTTCCCACTACCCGTATTTGCCCAAGCGTGGTGTTGAGTGCTTCCTCAGCAGCTGTCAGCCGTCCGGACGGGTAGGGTTTCTAAGCCAGGGTAGTAGTATAGAGCATCATCACCTGATCCCCTGTATGCTGTATTGCCTGAATGAAAGGGAAGTATATATAACGTCTGCGCCGGTTTTCACCCATGGTGATCTGCAATACCTGTTGGTCAGTTTCATTTTACACCTCCAAGTTCATTTTTAATTAAGGAGTCGTAAGATAAATTAGTTGAAACTGTATTCACTACTAATGACATGACACCCCACTAATGACATTTCAAAAACAATTTGGGCAAGAGCAGTAAAATGATAGGTCACAGATGTAACCCTGGTTCCCTGAAAGAGAAGATGACCGCCAATGAAACTTTTGGGATATGCCTGCTTGTCAGGTATTCGCTGAGCATTTTATATTAAAGCTGCCGATAGGCCCCTCCATGGAGTGACATCCTCAGTCCTGCCTCCCGAGGAAATAAATAGTCACTGCACAGCACAGACGCCGAGTTTTGAAATTCCGGGGGGTGCTGAGTTAGTCGTCATCCCCCCAATTCTGCACTGCTATTTTATTATTATATTGTACTTGTAAAAAAAGAAATAAAAAAAAGTGTACAAAGTAGTTTTACTGTAAAATACTAACATTGTGCTGCTGCTGTTTAATATCTTTTTTTTTTTAATTCTGCAGTTGATTTATCTACTAAAAAATAAAAATAAATCAGACAGACGTCTAATGCAGCGGATTTACATCTTGAACTCTACGTTGATAATAAATATAAATAGCTATGAACACACTGAAACTTCTTCAGTACAGACAGCAAAAATACTGGGCACTGGTAGTTTTTTTTCTTTTTTTTTTTGAAGAGTAGCGATTGATGTCAGTTGAAGTAAACACTTAAAGCACCAATATGGCAAATAGTTTTTTTTCCAACTATTAAGATTTTTTTTTTTGGCAGCTCCAGTTTCCCTCCAATAAAACTTACAGTAAACAACAGCAACAGGTAACAGTAATCAGCGCTCACGTCCTCGGCCAGACTGGCGTGTTCATAAACCATAGTTCCCCACAGCTTGCCACAATACCTATAAACAATAATTATTTAAACCAGTAGAAAACAATATGAGCGAGTCTTTAAAATGAAAACAAAAACATACCTGGTAAGCTGTTAATATGCACACAAGTTGGAGAAGTCTCGCAAAGCTCACCCGACAATTTACCGAACATGAATGTCTGCAAACAGCAGTGCTGGAGACCTGGCGCAAAGCAACGGAACAGTGTTCTTGCACTTTTATTGGTAGATGGAACGGAGTTCCCACACTTTTTGAAAACTTTTAAAAAATAAATAGAAATATTTTCCAGCAAACTATGTTTGAATTTGACCACACACATGTGAAAATGTATCAAAGATATCGCCGTTGCCTCTGGACGTTGAGACAGCAAACTCACGCGGAGTGCGGTTAGACTCAACTTCTGTGCGTGCTCATTGGAAAAGACAGTAACTGTGCGGATTGTACAGTATGTGCATGTTTGTTATATAAATTCATGAAGACTTTTATTTTTAGTTAACATATGTTTGAAACCCTAGTCTTACCATATATTAAACTGATCAGACCACTGATTTTATATACACAATATTTAGCAATTACAAAAGCAAATGTAAAAAGGAAAAAAAAACATAAGAAAATATTAATGTATTTATCTTTTACTCATTATATACTGTGGGAAGAGGGATATGATTTTTGTTTCTATGCTAGTATGTGCTGACCGTGATTTACACTTAGTCGCTTCCACATATGCTTCAAGTTCAAGTTCTTATCTGCATGTGCCTGGTCCAGGGTTTTGTGCCTAATTGTTGGGAGCTGTATGCAGATCATTGCCTAGGCATGTTATATAATCTTCAATTTTGAACATTTTTTTTTTGTTTTAATTCACTAAAAACGTTTTACGTTGTATGAAGAGATAAGACAAATAATTAAATTACAAAAGACACATATTAAATTAATTTATTGAGAAGAAATGCAAGTTACAAATTACAGGTGGAACCCGAGTTACCTTCATTTGGAATTTAAACTTGTACAGAAGCTGTTCAGAAAGACGGATTCTGTATTATTCAATTTCAAAAGTCATAAACTGTTTTACGTTGTTTTGGGGAAATGAAAACTAGGACCAACAGCGCTCTGGAATACAGCCTGCTGTTTTGAGAATAGTAACAAACTCTGGAATACAGCCTGCTGTTTTGAGAATAGTAACAGCACTCTGGAATACAGCCTGCTGTTTTGAGAATAGACACTCTGGAATACAGCCTGCTGTTTTGAGAATAGTAACAGCACTCTGGAATACAGCCTGCTGTTTTGATTGACTCTGGAATGCAGCCTGCTGTTTTGAGAATAGTAACAGCACTCTGGAATACAGCCTGCTGTTTTGAGAATAGTAACAGCACTCTGGAATACAGCCTGCTGTTTTGAGAATAGTAACAGCACTCTGGAATACAGCCTGCTGTTTTGAGAATAGTAACAGCACTCTGGAATACAGCCTGCTGTTTTGAGAATAGTAACAGCACTTGGAATACAGCCTTCTGTTTTGAGAATAGTAACAGCACTCTGAATACAGCCTGCTGTTTTGAGAATAGTAACAGCACTCTGGAATACAGCCTGCTGTTTTGAGAATAGTAACAGCACTCTGGAATGCAGCCTGCTGTTTTGAGAATAGTAACAGCACTCTGGAATACAGCCTGCTGTTTTGAGAATAGTAACAGCACTCTGGAATGCAGCCTGCTGTTTTGAGAATAGTTCAATACAGCCTGCTGTTTTGAGAATAGTAACTGTCAATGCAGCCTGCTGTTTTGAGAATTAACAGCACTGTTTTGTTTTGAGAATAGTAACAGCACTCTGGAATACAGCCTGCTGTTTTGAGAATAGTAACAGCGCCTGGAATACAGCCTGCTGTTTTGAGAATAGTAACAGCGCTCTGGAATACAGCCTGCTGTTTTGAGAATAGTAACAGCGCCTGAATACAGCCTGCTGTTTTGAGAATAGTGTTGAAACTTGTTTTCAGTACTGAATTCAGTTTATAGTTTTTTCTTTTTTTAACGTTTTAAAAAAAATGTGAAAGCAAAGAATGTGCGTACAAATAAAACAGCAGTGCTTCACTTTTTTGACTCAGTTTTACATTTATTATACTTGTAAATAACGCTTCAGTACCGCTGTCAGATGTGCTTTGCAGAGTGACGTTATAGGGGCTATCAGAAAAATACTCATTTTTAAATAAACCTTTAAAGTCCAATACATGTACGTGTATTGCTGTTTTTGTAAACATCTGAACACTAATTAATACAAACCATTGCTATGTTCCCCAGCTGTTCGGATGAACGGGCTAGCGTTTCCATTTTTATAGCTTCTTAATTAGTGATTGCAAAAAGTGAGCTACAACCTGCATTCCGTGTGGTCCTAGTGTCCCACATTCAACAACTTCATCAACATCCTATCAAAATACCAGGGGGGGCTGAGCCCCCTTTTTAAAAATCCGGCGGGGGCTGGGGACCCCGAGCCCCTCCGTAGTCGGCGCCTATGCTGCACAGTGACGTCAGTCTCTTTTGTATTAAACCTACAAATGCGAGTGATGCAATCATCTTTTCTTTCAGGGAACCGGGGTTACATCCTTAACTCATCATTCCCTTTCAATTCGAAGATGACCGCCAATTATACTTTTGCGAAAGTATACCAAAGCCATCTGAGGGAGAATGAGTGGACAGCACATGAGGGACATCTCATGTAGTGTTGGTGCTGTGAGCGTGCAACCTCAAGGATCCTAGTGCCTATTAAAGGCATAGGCGGATCTATGACATTAAGTCGGTAGAACCTGGTAAATGTATGCGGGGTAGTCCAGCTAGCCGCAGTACATATATCGGTCAACAAGGCACCTCGAAAGGGCCCATGAAGTAGCCACACCTCTGGTTGAGTTCGCAGCCACCCTCCCAGGTGGGGTTAGGCCGGCATTAGTATACACAGTCGAAACCGTGTCCACAATCCAATGGGACAGTTGCTGATTAGAGAGGGCTTGACTTCAGGTCCGTTCACCATGACAAACGAAGAGCTGGTCAGACTGACGCAGAGCTCTCATTCTATCCACATAACATCTCAATGCCCGGGCAGAGGGAATTTAATCTCCTATCCGACTCCTCTGCAAAGGGAGGGGATGAAAAGCCTCTAGTTCCACTGACTGATTCAAGTGAAAAGCTGTAATCACCTTAGGGAGGAAAACAGGGTTCGTGCGCAACGATACCGTGTTTCCATTGTCCCAAACACGCATACAGGCACTGTACACGGACAGTGCCTGTAGCAAACTGACCCGCTTAGCAGAGGTGATAGCTAATAGAAAGGCTGTCTTCATAGAGAGATATTTCAGCCCTATGATATGTATGAGCTCAAACTGGGCCTTCGAGAGAGCCTCCAGTACAACGTCTAGACTCGGGGAGGACATTCGGGGAGGACATCCTTTATAGGAGGACGTAACCGCAGAGCACCCTTTAGAAAATGGGTCACCAGTATATGAGCGCCCGGGAATACTGAGTCGATAGGAACGTAGCAAGCAGATATGGCTGCTAGGTACACTTTCAATGTAGAGGGGGATTTACCCGCCTCTAGCAGATCTTGCAGAAACTGTAAAATAATGGCTATAGGGCAATACACGGGATCATGGCCGGAGGCTATGCACCAGTTTTGAAAATGTTTCCAGTTATAGGCGTACAACGCTCTTGTGGAAGAATCCCTAGCGTTCTGCAGTGTACTCACTACTGCGTCTGAGAGCCTTAGGACAGACGGTCCGGTGCAAGGACCAGACACACAGTTGGAGTCTGCCCGGTTCTGGGTGCCAGAGGGTGCCTTTCGCCTGACTGAGAAGATCCATGCGCAGCAGAGAACCACAGGGGGCAATGGGTCGTCTCTACCGTGGCAAAGAGATCGACCTGGGCTTCCCTGAAGCATTCCCAAATGCACTGCACCACCTGAGGGTTGCCATTCTGATGGGTGAGGACCCTCCCTCGAGAGGAGGTCCGTCGCCCAGTTCACCACTCCCGGGAGATGTACACCCCGGAGGGACAGGAGGTGCCTCTGTGCCTAGATCAGCAACCGAAAGGCTATGGGGTGTAACCCTGGGGACTGAAGCCCTCCCTGGTGTTTCACATATGCAACCACTGACATGTTGTCGGCATGAACCGTGGCCATGGTCATGTGGCTGTACCGTGACAATCGCTGTGTGGGCCATTGTTCCTGCCTGGGTCTGGGAACAAATCAACCAGTCGTCCAGGTAATTCATCACCCTGATCCCATGCAGCCGCAAGGGAGTAAGGATGGCTTCCATGCACTTTGAAAATGTGCGGGGGGGCTAAGGAGAGGCTGAATGGCAGCATGGAAAACTCGAAGACGCTCCCCTGAAAGGCGAAGCAGAGATATTTCCTGTGCGCTGGACGGATAGGAACGTGAAAATACATGTCCTTCAGGTCCACTGTTGTAAACCAGTCGCCCAGCCAGACAGACAGGAGGATGTGGTGATGTGTGACCATCTGGAACCTTCTCTCCCTCAAGAACCTGTTGAGGTGTCTCAGGTCTAGGATGGGGCGAAGGTCGCCATCCTTTTTTGGCACCAAGAAATACCTTGAGTAGAACTCCTCTCTTTGAGAGGTGTGTTCTACGAGACAGATGGCTTGTTTGAGGGCCAAGACCTGTACCTCTTGTTTGAGGGCCAAGACCTGTAGATGGTCATTCATGGATGTGACCGTGATCCCTCGAAAGGGAGGAGGTCCTGAGTGGAATTACAGTGCGTAGTCGGTGTGTACGGTGACGAGCACCCAGGAGTCTGAGGTGCAACTGCGCCAGTAGTGCAGATGGTGTTGTGTGAACAGGTGGGTCTGAGGCCGCAAGCCTTCAGGGCCCCTGCTGAGGCTGGGACTGAAGCTGCCTTGGAGGCTGCCTGGGGTGGTTCCACTGGAACTGTCTCCATGGGCGCTGGTGCGCTGGGACCCCACATCTGGTGTATCCCCATCCTTGCTGACGGACCCATTTGCTAGCTGCCGCGGAGGCCTGGAGGCGGTGCCTCAGGTTGCCCAGTGGTGCCGTGGGGATTGGAACCATCCTGGTTACGCCATCGCCTCCCCCTTCCCTCGAGGCATGGGAGGAGAGCATTGCAGCCACCTCGCAATGCCTCTTGCTCTCTGTGAGAGTGTTGCAGTATCTCCTCTACCGTTGGCCCAAAAATATGGCCAGGGGAGATAGGCGCATCTAGTAATGCAGACTTGTCCGCATCCGGTACCCTCGCTTGAGACAACCATAGCTGTCTGCGTGCCACCACCAAGACTGCCAGGCTTCTGCCCAGGGCTTGCCCTTGGAAGCCTGAGATCTGTAACAGAGTGCCCGAGACTGCACGTAGCTCTGAAGCTAGCGGCTCGGGGATGGTTACGGAGCGAAGCATTCCATCAAGGTAGGCCGTTAAGAGGCCTCCTGTGTTCGCCAGACACGTTATCTGTGTTTCTGCTGCATAAGCCTTTTTAAGGTGGTCTTCCATGATCCTGCATTGGCCATTAGGGCATACAGGATCCTTGGACAGGCCTCCCACTGGGGGAGTTCGCACTACGGCCGCTATAGTGGAGTCCACCAGGGGGAACTGTGCGAGCCCTACCGCCTCTGCTCCTTCCATGGAGGTAAGTGTGGCTGCGTTCTTGCACACGCTGGGCGCTGAGGCTGGGTGTTGCCAAGAGGATTTGACCTCCAGGAAGTCCAGGAACTCTGTAAAAGGCTGGGGGGTCGAAGTCTGCACTGGTCTAAAAACAGACCTGCGCTGCTCGGAAACTGCCTTCCAGGGTAACTGGAGGAAGTTGGTGGCCCTTTCCATCAGCACCCGAACCGAGCTTGAGGGCGCTGGAATCTCAAGCTCCGAGGCGAGTTCGGAGATGCGGACCATTATCTGGGTAAGGTCTGGGTCCTGAAAGACACCTCATCCCAGGAAGCTGCTAAGGAGAGCGCATCCTGTTTCTCCTAGCTCATCGCCACATCCTGCTGTTGAACCTCTGCAGCAACCACTGGCGAAGCCGGGGTATGCTCTGTGGCAGGCGCTGGTGGAGCTGGGGCAGGCACGGGGGGAACCTGCTGCCTGCTTAAGTGTTTGAGTATCTGGGCCATTTGGCCCTTTAATTCAGCAATATCCCTCGCCTGGTCTGCGTTTCTCGCTCTTTCTGCCCCTCGATGGAGATCTAGAGAGGTGGGGGCACTGTGGAGCCTGCGCACAAGGAATACTTTGAGTAGGGCTCGGATGAGAGGGAGGGGAGGCCTGGGATCCCGAGACCAACGACGGCTCTCCTAAGCTGGCCGCAAAGGTCTCGTCTGAGAAGTGCGCCATTCTGCTTTGCAGGGTCTTCTCCTTGGACCCGGCGCAAATAGGGCAGGATGACCTGTCTGCCAAGGTAGCAGAGGCGTGCTCAATGTCCAGGCACCTCACACACAGGGTGTGTTTGTCCTGCGGAGGCAATTTCTACCTGCAGGACGTGCAAGGGTGGAAGTTTGACATTCTCAGTTGAGGTGTTGAGCTCTGGAGCGTCGACAGAGCCGAAGCACTGAGGTGTCAAAGTTGTATATCCCCGAGACACCGAAAAACCCAGATGGAATCAAGTGTTTTGGGTGAAGCACCCCAGGCGTCAATGCACCGAGGTACCAAGGCTATGGAGCACCAGGGACCTGATGGTCTCGAGGGTATAGGGGCACAAGGCTTAAAAGCCTTGAAGCGTCAAAGTGTTGAGGTTTATAAGAACATAAGAACATAAGAAAGTTTACAAACGAGAGGAGGCCATTTGGCCCATCTTGCTTGTTTGGTTGTTAGTAGCTTATTGATCCCAGAATCTCTCAAGAAGCTTCTTGAAGGATCCCAGGGTGTCAGCTTCAACAACATTACTGGGGAGTTGGTTCCAGACCCTCACAATTCTCTGTGTAAAAAACTGCCTCCTATTTTCTGTTCTGAATGCCCCTTTATCTTATCTCCATTTCTGACCCCTGGTCCTTGTTTCTTTTTTCAGGTCGAAAAAGTCCCCTGGGTCGACATTGTCAATTCAAAATAGAATTTTGAATGCTTGAATCAGATCACCGCAGTCTTCTTTGTTCAAGACTGAATAGATTCAATTCTTTTAGCCTGTCTGCATACAATATGCCTTTTAAACCCGGGATAATTCTGGTCGCTCTTCTTTGCACTCTTTCTAGAGCAGCAATATCATTTTTGTAACGAGGTGACCAGAACTGAACACAATATTCTAGATGAGGTCTTACTAATGCATTGTAAAGTTTTAACATTACTTCCCTTGATTTAAATTCAACACTTTTCAAAATATATCCGAGCATCTTGTTGGCCTTTTTAATAGCTTCCCCACATTGTCTAGATGAGTCAACATAAACTCCTAGGTCTTTTTCATAGATTCCTTCTTCAATTTCAGCATCTCCCATATGATATTTATAATGCACATTTTATTGCGTGCAGTACCTTACACATTTCTCTATTAAATGTCAATGAATGCTGTCTAGATCATTTTGAATGACCTTTGCTGCTGCAACAGTGTTTGCCACACCTCCTATTTTTGTGTCGTCTGTAAATTTAACAAGTTTGCTTACTATACTAGAATCTAAATCATTAATGTTTATTAGGAATAGCAGAGGACCTAATACTGATCCCTGTGGTACACCACTGGTTACCTTGCTCTATTTTGAGGTTTTTCTGTTTTCTACATGTTAACCACTCCCTAATCCATGTGCACGCATTTCCTTGAATCCCTCCTGCATTCAGTTTGAGAATTAATCTTTTATGCAGGACTTTGTCAAAAGCTTTCTGGAAATCTAAATAAACCATGTCGTATGCTTTGCAATTATCCATTGTCGATGTTGCATCCTCAAAAAAATCAAGCAGGCTAGTTAGACACGATCTCCTTTTCCTAAAACCAGGCTGACTGTCTCCCAGGATACTGTTACCATATAGGTAATTTTCCATTTTGGATCTTATTATAGTTTCCGTAAGTTTACATATAATAGAAGTCAGACTTATTGGTCTGTAGTTACCTGGTTCGGTTTTGTCTCCCTTTTTGTGGATTGGTGATATAGTCCTCGAGGCACCGAGGGTGTCCAGGCACAGAGGTACTGAGGCTATGGGGTGTCAGGGCACTGAGGGCACTGAGGACACCGATGCGTAGAGCTAACCAGCCTCGAAGGCGTTGAAGCCCCGAGGCGTTAAAGTCTTGAGGTACCGAGGCCATGGGAGCTCAAAAGCCTCAAGGGCGTCGAAGCGGCGAGGCGTGGTCCTCGAGGCACCGAGGGCGTCGGGGTACTGAGGCTCGGGGGCAGCGTAGCACCAAAGGTGCCGCTGCACAGGCTTGAAAAGCCTCGAGGCGTCAAAGCGCCGAGGCATGTAGCTCTCAAGGCACTGAGGATGCTGAAGCACTGAGGCACCGGGGCTATGGAGCACAGAGGCATGCAGCCACCGATGTCGGGAAGTGCTTGAACACTGAGGGCACCGAGGCATCGAGGCTTTTGTGCACTGAGGGTGCCGAGGCACTGAGGACCCGAGGGTACCGTGGGCGTCGAGGCCTAGACAGTGGGGCACGAAGCACCAAGTATAGAGGGCAAAGCACCAAGGTACTGGGCTGAGTGTCTTTGTCTGGGCTGCTTTCAGTCACACAACCAGGGGCAGCGCATAGCTTGCAAAGGTGTGGAGCCTTCAGGACAGTTGTAGTGCAGTCACACGACCAGTGCAGCGCGAAGCTTGCAGTGAAGTGGAGCACCCAGGATGGCGTCCGGACCGCATGGAGCACGCAACCGGTGCAGCGCATAGCTTGCAGCAGGGTAGTACAGTCACGGAGAAGGGAGAAGAACAGACAGAAAAAGAAAACACACCTTTTATTTATTTTTTTTACACACGAACACACCGCTTTATGGGTGAGTGGTAATGCGCGCAGTCTGCTCAGCAATAAGGCCAAGGCCTACTGGAGGAAGTGCACGGTTGTCATATTTATTTTATTTTTCAAACTGCAAGGCAGTAGTAAAGAGACACTCGACAGCAAGCTGGAGTTAAATCATTTTTTATTTTTTATTTTTTTAAACGAAACGTAGTTGCATAGTGTTAGCTCAGCCTTCAGTTGCCGAGTTTCCGATTCCGGGGAAGTGGCGAGCCGACTTCCAGCAATTAATTGTAAGGGAACTCCAGAAAAACTCGTAGAAGGAGCTCTGAAAGAGTCAATCAAAACTGGAAAAATGTTAGAGTTATACTCACCTTACCTACCTGTCTGTGAAAGGCAAAAGAGAGGCCTATCGGCAGCTTTGATATAAAATGCTCAGCGAATACCTGACAAGCAGGCATATCCCAAAAGTATAATTGGCAGTCATCTTTGAATTGAAAGTGAACACATTATTAACCAACCAGGCACGAGATATTTTGCTTTATTACAGCAGCTTAGATTCACTCATGTACCAGTTCTCTGCGCATAGAAACCAAATTTTCACAAAATTTCACTAGTAATCTTCAAAAACAGCACGAGTACTTTACACATAGCTAATTTACATATCAAGCCCCACCTTTCCAATCCATTTGCATGACGTTGAGTGAAAAGCCTGGTTTACTCGACTAAAATAAACTGAGCGAATAGAAACTCAAAAAAGCATTTTACACAAGATATTTTTCTCGAGCAGGTGTCTCGAGCTAAAAAAAAACATGCATGGAAACTATGTTAAAGAAAAATTTGGCTGGTTGTTTTGTAACTGAACTCTATCCTGTTAAGACCGCCTACGCAGGATTTGACAGGCTATACAAAATGTCAGTTTATCAGCCGAGATGATTATTGGTTGTTAGTTGCGCTGAAAATGAATTATATCCTGTGGTTACTTAGTAAAGGCCGGCTGTGCAGCATTTGACAGGCTGCACAAAACTTGTCAATAAGCAGGTTTGTGAGATGATATTAAGAGGTAATTTCTCAAAGAACCTATGGTGTATGGCAAGTGGTTTTTGAAAAATCGTGATAACAAACGGTATGATATTAAGCGAGGTGATATAAAACGGGTTAATCTGTACTTGTGTATGTTAACTTTATTCTATACATTATTAAAGGTACACTAATTGTTATTAATACCTGTTAGATTATCCATACACATCGATTATGCAAACTAGTATCGGTTCCAATTAGTTCGAATAATTAACTCTCTACTGTATTTTATTTTAAACAACATGACATCAACATGCTTTTTTTAAATCATGGGCATGAACATAAAATCCATGCTTCTTCTTTCTGCACTGATTTCTTGTTGTTTTCAACCTGTTAGCAACATAGAGGTAACAACGAAATTACCTTACAACTTGTTTTGTTTTTTTCACTCTATGGTAGGTGTAATACGTCAACCCCACCCCCCACCCAGTCTTCCAATGTTTTGAGGCTGAGAAACTGTTACATTGCAAGAGCAGGGTGATGCATTATCATGTTAACCTTCAGACTGCAGCCAAAAAGTAATGCAATGCATTGGAGTTAGGGAAAACTTACATCAATGATGCTAAACTTTTAAGACCTATATATATTCCCTTTAAGCTTAATACACAAACCAAGACAAAGATAATCATATTTTAATGTCTCTTTATTAATAACTGGTGCAATTGTAAAGACAAAACATACAAAAACAAGTAAGAAGTACCATTTGCATATTATGTTATTTAAATTATGATATTAAAACTGGTCAGTGCCAGAATATATATTACAAATACAATTTAAAAATGACAATTAATAAAATTATTACAGCACTGAAGGCCACTTGTATACAAGTTGTGTTCCCCTTTTGTTTGAAGACAAACAAAAACAAAAAACATTCTGATACATAGACAGAAAATTGGCTGGGCTAAGAAAAATTAAAAAGGGCAAGGCACAAATACCTATTATCAGTCATATGCCACAAAGTATTACATTAATTGTGAAAGGTGGTTACATAAAAGAATATAGCGCTATATTTAGCCATTTTTACTTAAATTGCTTTTATTCATGACAACTAAACCTTAATCAAGCTGAATGTAACACATTTTTTAAAAGGGACTGTATTTATTTTCCAACCATGTTTGTGTTGACTAAGAGTATCAAATGTAAATGATCTTTATTAGTATTCCAATAATAATAATAATAATAATAATAATAATAATAATATAACCTCCTAGCCAGTACCCTTTGTATGTACATTTATTTAGGGTATATGGTTTAATCTTGCTTATGACTTGTTCTCTCATGTAATAATGTGTTGTTAAGCTAATTAAAATGAAGGAATAGTTGCATATGTTTTACAGTTCCGTGAAAGACCTAATTAATCACTAGATGGTGTTGCAACTTGAGACAAGCAATCCAAAAAAGTAACATCTTCATGTGCAAGGAAAACATATGGTGACCTGGCTAAAATATTTATTGAGGTTTGTAGAACTTGGTCTGGGAACTCTTTGTTTATCAGTAGGCTACAGTCCAGAAGATTTGGTGGTCAAGCACTGGTTTACGAGTCACTGAATTCTCACTCAGTCAGACAGACTGTCAATAGATTAAAAACAGACATGTTTAAAGCAGTCAGGCATGACCTATAACAGCACTTATCCAATGAGCTAGCATCAGCTTTGAATGGTTTTTAGACAGGGGAAATCTAATGCTGGACTTCTTGTAAGTCTTTCTACAGATTGTAGGTAGGTATGTTACAATTAATTGGTACACGTTTTGTAGATTAGGAGGTTTGGTGGTCCAGTGGTAAAAGAAAGGGGCTTGTTACCAGGCGGTTCCCATCAGTGACTTGCTGTGTGTGACCCTGAGCAAGTCACTTAACCTCTGTGTGCGCTGTCCTTTGGGTGAGAGGTAAAACCGAGGTCCTATTGTAAGTGACTGCAGCAGCAGTTGTGATGCATAGTTCACCCCCTAGTCTCTGTAAGTCGCTTTGAATAAAAACATCTGCTAAATAATAATAATAATAATAATAATAATAATAATAATAATAATAATAATAATAATAATAATACTAGATTATTGTACACAACCAGCTACAAGACCAAAGGGACAATTTGTTCCATTTAAGAAAAACCTTAGTCAAAATATATTAGTTTTAATTAAGGTTTAGATGCTTTATTAACAATGTATTGTAAGTGTATCAAACACTTAAATTAGGGAACTGTTTAGAAATTTAAATTCTACATTATCAACTTCATGGAAGACCAGTACATTGTATAATATGCACACCTGGATGGATTGTTACTACTTCTATTCTGATTTAGGAATCATGGAGAGTATTTAATTCTTGAATTCTGTAATGTGAATTACTGCACTGATTTAAATGCAAATAAAGGTACATTATCTACAAGTAAAACCTTTGTTTTGGAAATTAAGTGCCATAATCTTATCTTGCAGTACTCAGAATTTAATATGTATGTATGTTCAATCAACAAGTTACAAGATCCACTTGTTTGGCAGCCTTTTCTCTGTATTTTCCTAAAAATGAAATTTCCAATGTACAACTTTTTTTATATTTACCATACAAAACAGCATCCCATAGTCTGACCAGCTATCACAACTTATATGTGCTTTTGTCTTGATCATATCATAACAAAAGAAAGAAAATTGTTTATTAAATTGACCCATACAGAAGTGACTAAAGTTCATAATTAAAATGTTAAGTTCTAGTTTTCTCACAAAAGGTGCAACAAGGTACAGTAATTGGAGTTGCTCAATTAGTGCAGTGAACTAAACAGCCTTTCCATTTTAAGCAAGCTAGACCTAGTATAAAATAAAGGCTTGGTCATCTCACCAGAAGGCACGAAAAAGACTACCATCAACTTTGAAAGTCCAAGACCCATAAGATTCATTTCAGTCATCTTTACAAATTAGCAGAGAATCAACAGCACATGCTGGTTTTAGGTATGTATTTATTTAGGTTTTCAACATTTGAGAAGTGTGGAATTCAGTACAGATCAAATTAGGCACTGAGTAACAGGTACTGGTGAATCAGCAGAAAAAAATGTGTCACAGACCAAAATTTGCATTCTGGCAGTCTTGTTTGTGCAACTCTCAGGATACTAAATAGTCAAGTGGAGGAGAGGAGGAAATTTGATTTGAAGAAAAATTGAAAAAATGGCTTATTTTGCTTTGACCCATAATGACATTCAATGAAAGATCAGTTACCAATAAACAACACAAGAGATGATGATAAAACAACATTACATGACTATGTAGGAGATGGTAAGACTATAATACAGGCAGAGATGACATTGGAAAACACGTTATACAAAATATGTCATGTTTATAAAACAATGGCAATAGTTTAGCATGTATATTTTTTTTTATAAAATGTTTTTTCTTTAAATATATTAAGAACTGTATTTCAAAGGCATTACTGAGTTCTATTTTTACGTAGAATGCATGAATATGCATTTGACATTATGGATACATAATGTGCTTGTTTAAAGAAATGCAGGCAATACAGCACTGTAGAATTCAACACTGGGACTTTGTTGACGTTGCATAACTTTATTTTATATTTTTTTTACATACATATTTGATGGACAGATTCCAGCCATGCCTACATTAAAATCATGTTAAAAACAAATACTGGTGCATATTTCTTGAATGCATCTCTCATACATTTCTATTCTTAGGCTGTGAAAAAACAGTGTCAGAATAAAATATTTATTCTATTTAAAACCTTCATAATGACACACAAACAATTTAGTGTGTCCAAATATTATACCTTCTTTTTTTTCCCCTAATTTTGAATGTCCAAGTGGGATCCCCAGCAAAGATCAGCAACTAAGCACAGCCAGAACGGGAACCACACTGCCCTGACTTTTACCAGGTGAGTCACTCAGTGATGCACCACATCTGAGGGGTTGGGAAAGGGCACTAAAATAAGAATAAGTATTTAGGTTTCCTGGATTTGCTCATATCCACGAATATTACTGATTTAGCAAATGTGTGTTTTCTAATCTGTGTTGTTTATTAAATCATGCGCAGAAAACCTGGTATTCAATGATACTGCCCTTGCAAATTAAAAGCTAGACGAGATGACTTCCCCAATGGTCTTGCTACTTAAAAGACACTGTTTGGTTAGTGGATAATGTAATATTGTCTTCTCAGTAAACACAACTTGTTAATACATTTTTTTGTTTATTAAAAAAAGGAATCCACATGCTTGAATTATTTCTACAATCTAAATGTTCTGCTTTCCATTCCCAATAAATATTAGAACATCAAATTGTTTCCATATTGTTGGCAACAATATTGAAAGGCAAATATTATCTGTACCAGTTCTGTAAAGGTGTTGGGACATTTTACATGATGCAGTGTGGCAAATGTGTTTTACAAATAATCTCTCTTCATATAGGTTTATCCGTAAGTGCTATCATGTGTCAAAATATAAACATGCAGTTGGAACAGCAAAAGAATAATCTGTTAAAGATGTATTGTGTTTATCCTAACTTTTAAAGTCAAACTAGTACATACAGTACTCTTGTTTCTAAAATTCAGCATTCACCCATATATATAGATTTATAGACTATGCAGATACTACCATATACTGTAAATGGCAAGTAGGTTTATCAAGCATTTTGTTTTTTTCAAAAATTCCACAACCGTGCAGAACTGGCACACACATGAATTGTGGTTGGGCTGTCTTCACACCTCTAAACTTTGTTGCACCTTATTCAAGAAAAATAATTAATTAATTTTATCTGCTTAATTCCTGGCACATGAAACTGGAATCAAAGCCACACATGTACTGTACAATAAAGCTACAATTTGGTTCAGTCATTTTATATGGTGTAGCTCCATGCAAACCATGCGCAAACAACTGAAGTTTCTTTTTACTGTTATGAAACGGCATAGCTTTTTATTTTTAATATCTGGACTTTGCAGTGTCTATCACTAGATTTGCATGCATTACATGCGGCGCCTGTTGCTCTGCAGCAATAAAGCTTTGGGTGAATTTGTTTTTATTTCTTCATCAGATTAAATATACAAAGTGTGTATACTTTACATTAAAGACGTCTACTTGTGGCCCCCTTCTCAAAATCTCCCTTGCCCCGTACCCAGCTAAATTCCAGTACTGGAGTTGGTCCATACTGCGTCAGGAAATCCTTCCCCCGTCAATGATAAAGGAAGAGGCCCACTTGGCGTGAAAGGATCAGTGTCAGTGTCTGTCTCACCTTCTGCTAAGTATCGTTTTTCTTTCATCCAACTCGACCCCCCACCGTTGGGGCTAAAATTCAAATCATCTTTCTCTTGGGAGATGCTGAAGCCACTGGGTGAGCGCTCCAGTTCCTCGTGATTGACTGAAAGAAGTGACAGTGGGGTATCTGTGTCCCGCATCAAGGTCCAGCCCTGCCGTGGTGATGGGCAATCCATGAAGGGGGGTTGCTCCCTTTCATATTGCAAGCTATTTCTGGAGTCCACCAGTGTACTGATGGGCAAAACATTGGGGCGTTCAGTGTAGGATGGAACAGGGGGAGGTGACAGCCTCATGCAGCCTGACCTGTCCATTGTCAAGGATGCTGAAAAGCTGGTGCACCTTGGATCGTTCCTGAAGAAACTATATGGAGTCACCTTGCTGACTGGGATTTGGTAAGACATATGAGGACATGGTTCAGTGTAGTTGAAAAATACCTTTTTTATCTCTGTGTACCTGTTGTCCTCTTTGTCCTCTGTTGGGCTTTGTTGGCCTGAAGTCTCCTTTGGAAAATGACATCTGCATGGTTTTTCCTGCAGTTGGTCCATATGCTGCATATGCATATCCACTAAGAAGTCAAGTTTTTTCTCCATATGTTCAACCTGGAAACGAAAATAGACATAACATAACAAAGCAGCAGTGTAAACACAGTGGCCACTAATAAATGTTCCAAAATCACACCACCAAATTACTTGATAGTGGCTAGATGATGCAAATGTCTGCCACAGCCTTTACTCTATACTATTCTTTAAAAATGTTGTAAGTTACATGCTTTTTAATAAGACATATATGGGAATTGAATAACTTCCTGCCAAAAAGCCAAAACCTAACATTTTGATGAATCTCTTCTTAAGAAAGCATCCACAGCAGATTAAAAAATATACAATATGTTGAAATAATCCCCTTGATTGATAAAACTGTACTTTAGATATGATGGAAAAAGATTCAAATACATTTAAATTACTGCAAAATGGTAAAAGTGAATTTTACTTGTTATGCTTGGAATAATTAATTTACTTATTTTTATCTGTGCACTTGAAACTAATATTAAACCAAGAGATGAAGACTGTATATGGGCCATGTGACACATGTCTGTAGTGTCACTTCAATTGATCTCAGTGGTGGCATGTTTAAACCCTGCCTTCATTTAAATCATTCAAAGAAGGGAACTTTGACAAAACGTATATTTTAGTTTTAAAAGTAAGCGAAATACTAAGTTTGGTCCTGTTGAATAGACCCCCTGTATGTGTCTACAATTCCCGAATCTCTACCCAGAAGCATTTTGAATTGTACACACTGAAATAGTGCATTTGTTGGTACTAGACATGGAAGTAATAGGGAGTTACAGTAATAGTGGATACATAATCCTGCATTGAAAGCTTGACGGTTAGAATTTTGTAATATGGTCCATGTCTTACTAATATTCAGTGCTGTGATTGGTAATAAATAATACTCTTAGAAAGCTCCAATATGTCCAGAATGCAGCTGCTCGTATCCTAGATCAAAATCTTGTGATCATATTTCACCTGTACTATATCAACTCCATTGGTTGCCTGTTAACTTTAGGATTGATTTTAAAATTACAATGTTAACCTATAAAACTCTAAATGGCACTGCTCCTTCATATATTGCGGACCTGCTTACTCCCTATGTCCTTGCTATGTTGTTCTGTTTATGCACCCAGACTTTGGAATTCCTTGCCAAATTATATTAAACGTTCAGACTCTCTGGAGTTTTTGAAAACTTCTTTAAAGACTTGCTATTTTAAATTGTCTTTTAACTGTACCTAACTGTACTTTTAGCTTTTCTATTTTGTTTGTTTAAGTCTTGTAAAGTGACTTGGTATACTTGCTATGAAAGCCGTTATATAAATAAAATGTTATTGTTGATTGTATATCCTTGTTACCCTTCCAAGTGACTTGGGACCCAAAAGTTTAATGGCAGCTAAACATACTACAACTGTAACCAAAAGTTTTGGTTGACTATAGAATTAACTAATTTTGCTTCATAGTCGAATGAAACCTGTTGAATAATGTTGTTAAGATATTCATATTATAATTTATTTCTTAGCAGACACCCTTATCCAGGGTGACTTACAATTGTTACAAGATAACACATTATTTTTTACATAAAAGTAGCCATTTATACAGTTGGGTTTTTACTGGAGCAATCTAGGTAAAGAACCTTGCTCAAGAGTACAGCAGCAGTTTCCCCCATCTGGGATTGAACCCATGACCCTCCAGTCAAGAGTCCAGAGCCCTAACCACTACTCCACACTACTGCCCATATTGCTGTGCTGAACAAAATAACAACATTTGTAAACAAGTGGCTAATAATGATGCAATGCAGTCTTAATAGATGTGTTATTCTGCAAAAAAAATAGTCATTACGTATATAAAAGTTTACTGCTGTAATACAAAATGTGCAATGCATGAACATTTTCAAGGAAGGTCTTATTAATAATGATTGTCCATTAAAACTACTGTCAGGATTAAAGATAGCTCAAGTAAACCTGTCACACATGTACAATAAATTGAATTACATACCACTTTGCAGTTTTCCACATAAAATTGAAAAATGTGACAAGATGACTTCCCAAATGGTCTTGCTACTTAAAAGACACTGTTTGGTTAGTGGATAATGTAATATTGTCTTCTCAGTAAACACAACTTGTTAATACATTTTTAAGGTGTTAACACCAACGTTAATGAGCAGCACAGAGTGCTCTCCATAGGCAGAATCACTAGACCACTGCTTCACCCACCCATATCAAAAAAAAAAAAAAAAAAAAAATGTGATATTTCAAAATCTAACATGAATTACTGTACTACTATTATGGCTTCAGGTAGACTTTTGCGATATCATTTTGTAGTTTCTTTGATTACATGATGTTAAATCAAAATTATGTTCATATAGTTTATATATATATATATATATATATATATATATATATATATATATATATATATATATGTCTCAATCCTAAAATTCTAGGTGATGCAAAACTTTTGGCCATAGCACTTGGCTGGTGACAGGAAAAAAACAGTGAGAATATATTTCACAGTAAATCAAAAAACAGACCAAAGCCATCGCAGAGCCCCCCTCTGGAGCAGGCCACTTTTAGAATGGCTGCATTTACACTAAAAAACTATGCCACCTCAAAGCTGGCTTAAAAGTGGGTAGTGTACACGGGGTATTCAATTCTTACATATTGGTTATAGAAGAAAGCATGGGAACTGGGGGAGCACTTCACTAATTTAATTCAGACATTTCTTGAATGCCTGCAGTAAGATAATAATGCAGTATTCAGTTATGCAGTATTGCATTATTCTCCTATTCTTGGGCATTAAATAAACTAATTACAGAAAAGACTGAATATATTTTACTATTTTTCTAAGCTTTGTCCAGTTCGGCTTGGATTTCTATCAGAGCTTTAGTTTCTCGCACTGTCCATGTAGTGCAGGGTTACCAGATTTCCAGAGTGAAAAACTGCTGGGAAGTTTTATTTTCTTCGATTCACTGACGCTACAGCAACTCTGAAGCTGTATATAATAACACCATCAAAATTTAAAAATTAAACACTGGATGTATTTATTGCAGATCAAAACGACTCATTGCTTTCTTTCTATCGTCATATAATCAAAACATGTTAAATGTACAAAAGAAAAAAATAGATCACATAAACAGAATTATTTAATATAATCCATAAGATGTAGTTTGGTACTTAAAAAAAATGAATACAATAGCAAAACTGGGACAATTGAACAATTTTACTGTTTCCGACCGGGACAAATTATGGCTGAAAACTGGGACAATCACAGTTTTCCCAGGATGTCTGGTAACCTTAATGTGGTTCCCTGACACATTTAGTTTTGTTCTCTATTTGTTTTCTCAGAATATGAACTAAACTGCACACGCAATGTTTACTTCTGAGTCAGGCTACCTTGTATTATAAGTTTCCAATGTGCAAAGGACTGAGTCCAGCAGTTTGAGGTTTACCAATCGAACCAAACTCACTTTGTTTGCCAAACGGACGTACACTTCGTTTCCATAGCGGACTTTGTTGTTCACATTTTATATCAAAGGTACAAAATCGTACCAAGTGCCAACCAAACCCTCTAAACAGTGTGAACACTGCTTTAAAATACCTGTCTTTTAACTTTCACAAATCTTCCCATCATGCTTTGGTCTTCAGCCTCTGGCACTGACCCTTTGGGTAAATATGGATCATTTCTGTTGAAAGAAATGAAAACAAACATTATCAAATTCACTCTTAACACTTAATCCATAACAAGTACTGTTACTAGAATATGAAATCGCCACAAAGATTTATAATAATACACAGCTAAAAAGAAAGATGGACAGTCTGTGTAAAATATTTTTGAGAAAAAACAAAGGATCACCTTGCATCTCAATAGTAATAACATCATATAATTTTGCTGTAGATGATCTGTACACTATTTTCTCTGTGACTCGGATGAAGCCCATTTATCCTACCACAGTTCTAAAAAATTACTTCTGTGTTTTTATACCTTAAATTAATGCAAATGTGAATACAATTATTATATACAATCAGTATTTAATGGTTAAAAAATATTTGTATATGTCTTAATATGCAACACAGAGTATGAAATCATATAACAACAACAAAACTAAATGCAAAGAATAAACCAAACCTAGGTGATTGTTGGGAGGGGTATGAAAAGGACCCTTTTTGAGCCTTCTTATGTTTTGGAGTTGAAGGGGGCCCTGGAGACAAAATCATATCTATTCTGAAAGAAATAAATGCAAATGGAAATGTTTAAATATAAATTCAACCCATATTAAATATTAATTGCATTAATATCCTGTGCAGTGTCATCTAATCACAGCTACTTCAGACATCAATGCTAAAGCAACACAAGGTACACAATGTTTTTGTGGTCAACTTTGTAGCTTTTACCTTGTTTGGAGGTATTTAATTCTAGAAAGCATATCAATATGCCCTGCTGAGTACTGTTCTATCACATCCTTTACGTCATAAGGCCTCAGTGTCTCCTTGAATTTTTTTTTATTCAGAAGAAATTTCATGATTCTGTGGGAATAAATGCAGAAAGTTGGGAACAGAAATGGCAATATTTTGTAGACTCTTCTAAAGTTGGCACATATATACCTGCGAACAAGCAAGTGAAAACTTTATGTTGAAAAAATATATATATATATATATTCAAGATTTTAATCCCTGAAGGATATAACAGCAATGGTCAGCACAGGTATGTCTTGTTTTAGGAAAAAGTTAATTTTACAGTAAAGTTGAATTGTTATTGTTTGCTATAAACAAGTACTGGGGGTTTAGACATAAGCTTGATATCTTAGAAACAAGGAAATGTGTGTTCCAATTCCAAACTCTCACTTAGATTGAAACATGAACATGAAAAGTAAGACCTTATTGCATTGTCCGATGTCTTAGCTGCAAATACAAGACCAATGCTGATCAATGCTGAATAAATACACAAAACAATACCTGACCTACCTAACAGCCCTGATAACTGTTTTCAGTGTAGGTATCATCTCTTCCAGTAATAGGTCGCTGGGGTAGCCCTTGTCTTCAGACCCTGTGTCTGCCAGAGCTCCAGCATCTGGGGAGAGATCATGATTGTAATATTTCACTTCAGTTTTAAAATGATTAAATGTGATGGCTAACCAATCTGATCATGACAAGAACACTATTGCGTTTGGGCAACCAATTCTGTGTAATCATGGAATCTTTGATTCTTCACAGGTTAACACTACTCCACAATATTTATAATTCAGCACTTGGCATCCATAACAACTTGGATATTAATTAAGTGATACTTTCTGCTGAAGATAATTTCACCGGCAACTGCACATGTACAGCTATGGTCAAAGGTTTTCACCTAATTGTGCTTTATAAAATTGAATGAAACCTGCTGAATAATGTTATGTTAACATATTGAATTACATACCACTTTGTAGTTTTCCAGAAATTTTACGTAAAACTGACAAAAATGGAAACATATCACATTTCAAAATCTAACACGAAATATTGTACTATTATGGCTTCCGGTATACTTTTGTGATATAATTTTGTAGTTTCTTTGACTACACGATGTTAAATAAAATATCTATATTATGTTGTGGCAGGGTACCCCCGCCACTGTGCGTATTTTTTGTTTTATGTGGTGTGTTATTGTTTATATGTATGTATGTAGTGGTGCACGGAGTGTGGGTTATGTAGCATGGGTGATTTAAAATGTATATTTGCATGTGGGCATGGGATTGCACAAATTAGTTCATGTGCAGATAAAAGAAGCATGAATCACTTTTCTCAGGGTTGGTTGTTCGGTGAGCTAAAAGAAAATAATTAAAATTGCTATTCGTGCTGACTTTAAATCAGCATGTTAATTGTTTTTGGGTTTGTCTCACCGTGTTTGTTTAGTATCTGTCCGTTTTGGCTACCATGCCATTTTGTTTTGGGATAAGTGTTTTATTTTCTGTTTAAACATTTTATTTTTCAATAAATCTGTGCACCAGTGCACACATTTACTCACAGTACTGTGTGTTTCTTCCAGGTCTGACGTCACCACAAAGCCATGTTGTGACATATGTTCATGAATTCTAGGTGTTGCAAAACTTTTGGCCATAGCTCTAGACTTAAACTAAAGACAACAAATAAGAACCCCAGTTAACCTGAGATGTTATGTATTCCAAACCATTTTGTGACTCATTTAATTGATCTACAATTTCATTCCATCCATAACTAAAAAGCACTTAATTATTATTTGACAAACCTTTCCTTTCTCAATGTCTTCAATGACTTATGCAGGAGACACATCAATTGTATGCAAAAGTTGCTCAAGAACTCTAAACCTAAGATCCAAGTTTAAATTCCTCTCTCATTCATAATAAGCACTTTCCACAACCAAATACAACTTTAACCAAACATTTGAGACAAACATATTTAACATCTAAATGTACAGGTTTATTTTGCAATTCACTGTGTTTTTTCCATGCAGACTGTACAATAGGCATTTACTATGCTTCACCACGGTTAACCATTCTTTTCTGTACTTTTGGGATTTAACTTGTTTGCCGGCTTCTCACTATATTTTCCTACACGTTGCTATGATTTTACTAGGCACATTACACTTTGAGATGGCTTTACAATGCTATACTCTGTAAACTTTGAAAATGGATCCATTAAATCCATTAAAGTAATTGAGAATATGTGGCACAAAGTTTACCTTCTGAACTCTGTCTAAAAGCATAAGCTTTCATACGAAAGGCAGTTCGGAATCTCTCTCTGTTACTGAAGGCCCCCGCCTTTGATTCCTTAGAAGGGCTGTCTTCAATGGCATCTGCATTCAGAGGTGTGACCAGCTTGCCCTTGATAGTTGCCATTCGTGGGTTAGATAGGCGAACACGCTCCAGGAGACTCATTTTCTGGCTGCAAAATAAATGTTATTTATCCATTTTCCCTTTTGTCTCAATAGTTCTTAAATATGAGTCCCTGTGTGGCTCGCCTGGTAAAAGCCCAGCTGAGTGGTGTGCAGAATAGTCAGGTTCATGGCCTGGCCTTGCAAAGCCTTCACTGGGGATTCTGCAGGGGGCGTCACATTGGGTCTGGTGCTCCTGCGGGTTAGGGAGGCAAAACCGGCAGGGACAGTTTCTCCTCATCGTGCTACAGCAGACCCTACTGGCCAAGCGCATTTGTCCTCCAGAGACCGGTAGCTCACTGACACCTGCTCTCAGGTTCCTGTGTGTAAAAGAGGAAATTGGCTTGGTCGTACGATCGCCCACTGACCCTTCAGTTCTCTTGAGCTGTGTGAGGAATTGCTGCGGTGAGAGAGCATACAGGTAGCCAAAACCAGCTATTCAACTGTTGCGATACTGTCGCAGTGCGATAACTTAAAAAATGCTGCAGCTTTGCAATCCTGTTTTTTCTGACTACCATTGAATCAGCTGTACTTCATTAGTCCTACCACCAGGTGGTAAAAGAGAGCAGAAAATGCATTAAACAAAACAGCGGGGAGCACTGTGGACTAAAGACTAAGCTTTAAAGACAGTTGTGCCTTTTATCAGAGGAAGCTAAACTGCACATAGTTTGGAGTTGTGTTCTGATGTCAACAGATTGTTCACGCTCATTTAACTGGGAGGAGTTTTAGTTATTAAACTAAAATCAACTGGACATTCTAAATTGTGGAGAACATTGAGGGTAAAATAAATGGGCACTCTGAATTTAAAAAAATGGATTCTTATATATTTAAACTATGTTACACCACAATTTTGTCAAACCCTGTTTATCCAGGTTAACCGTTGCTAGTCCAGAACATATTCAACTCAACCTACCAGTATTCACTGTAAGCTGATGGAGTTTCTGTGTACCAGCGTTGTCGGGTGTTGTTAATAATCAAGTGGTGCTAGATCCTGCTGTTTAGATCACCTTACAATAGGGTTACGAAGCCAAATTATTTTTCCTTATTGTGGTATTTCAGGAAATGATGTGCTTGATGCAACCCTTTATAAAATCTACTTCACAGGGGTATTGCAATACACTGTTACTGAACTCAACAATTGTACAGAATTAGAGGTTAAAAGGTCACTTCATTGTACTTTGAAGGCTGATGACATGTTGGCATTATGCAAGACCACGGTAAGATTAAACCCAGCACCAGATAGCCTTTCAATGGAGTTCCACCAACCAAGCAGAGACAACATGATATTCTATCTCCCTGGGATCACTTTAACACAAAGAAGGGGATTAGGGTATTCGGGTAAGGATAATGAGAAGGAAATGTAGTAAAAAAAAAAAAAAGGTGAGCTTACTCAATCAATTTTTATTTATAGGAAGTGTGAACTAAACCATTTTCCCAGTAACAGCTTTTAACAAAAGCGACTGAATTTTGTAGTACTACATAAGAAAAAATTGATCTCTGTTTTAAAGTTTACAAATATTTAATTTCTATATCATGTTAAAGACACATCATAATAGTAATCAATTCAATAAAGGATGTTTTAGACAATTCTTATCTTTGCAACATCTACAGTGGCAGAAAAATTGTATTACTGAAATGATTTAATGAGCTAAGAAATTAACATTTATATTTATATTTTAGAATAAAACACATGGGAAGATTCTCAGAAATGTTTTCGAATTGGATTGTTTTGTAATGAATGGATATTTTTATAGTAGGAGTATTAAAAAGTTTTAAGTAAACAACATACCCCAATAAGGATTATGAGAGTTGATTAGAATGATTCTATTAAAATTATTCATTGCAATATGGTAATAATAATAAACAAAAATATATTTAAAAAAAAACCTCTTATTATTAGTGGCACTGACAATATTATCCTCTTCATACAGATCAGATACCTAAGCAGTCGTCTGTTCCCCCCAAAGGGTTTGACGGATTGCAACACAGTGATGTTTACAGTGAAAGGACTTACACTCTTATACCTTGTAGCATAAAAGTAAATTGCACAGAAGTCCAAGATATACATTGTATGTCTTTCTAGACAAATGTAACTACATTTGGAAAATCTAATAGCACTGTGGCTTACTACATACCTATGCATGTGTTAATTTAACCATCAGATTTCTGAGAATGGTTGCATAATGATGCTAATAAGTACTTAATTAGATGCATTTGGTCTGCCCATTAAGTACAGTCATTAAAAATGTTGATAAAATACAAACATTTTGTGACTGATAAATGAAGTATTTATTTTTACCTTATGAGTATCTATAACAACCTAGTGAGAATACTAAATCAGGAGTAAATGAAGCAATTAGAAAAATTGCAAATACTTTTGACCTGAGAGTAGAGTTTTGCATATGGAACATTGCTAGTTAAACTTTTGGAGGTAATTTAATGTAAAAGCCTAAGAGCACAAGTAAACCATGACAATTCTTCAAGCAGAATGCAGGTACAGGTACTAAAAGGTTCATTTTTATGATAAATATTAAGAGACATATTAAGGTGTAGATAGTGAAAGGGATGGGTGTTTGGCACAGGTCAGAATTTGTATAGAAAAAAATATGTGTTATATTTACGAAAAAATGTAAATGCTATGAACAGGTAGTTACTAGGGTATCGTCATAGCGTACATGAACTTTCTAAGTGTAGTAAAAGGACAGACACAAATATAGTAAGACTATTATTTGGACCAGACCGTTGTGGATAGTAACATAATGCAAAAAAAAACACAGAAAAGCTAAAAGAAAAAGAAGAAATAGAGGGGCAAACACAGAAACAGGTGTGCATAAAATAGGATTCATAATTGTATAAATCTTAGATGATCCTTGATTTGTGAATTTTTTTGTGTGTGTATATGGAAATTTGGTAAAAGCTGGCCAGTATGTATGCCATTATATCTACTGTATGTGAGTGTGTGTGTATGTAACAACAGGTAAAATAATATTATGATATTACATTTCATTTTTCAGCATTACCATTAGTCCATGCTTATGTTGCTTATAGATAATTATCACTGTGATATGTATATGTTGGCTTGATAAACAGAATACATTTGTGGTCAAGGGCATTTTTCAAATGCATTTGTAGAGATGGATGAGCTTTTAGAAGTTAAGGCTTTGAAGTGTACAATCTCTCTTCAACCATAGAATCCAGTGAACTCTCCATTGTTTAGTGGAAGGTTATGGGAGTTCCATATATATATCTTTGTAACTAAAGCCTTGGGGATAGTATGGAAGCTTGAGAACAATGGTTGCATTTTAGTTAGTGCTACTTCATAACTGGAACTAATTATACTAGGCTACAATACAAAAGTCAAACAAAAAACTAGGCTAATGTTAAGAGTATGTGCATGCTGATACACTTATTTTGTAATTACCTTAAAGAAGTATTAGTCAGCATGTATTAAAAAAAATCAAAACACACCTATTTATTAATATGTTGATTTCAAAACAAGAAAAGCTGCACTTCCCTCACCTTTACAACTCTCATCTGGAGCACTGACATTTTTACTGCCATATTTCCATACCAAGGCCATACACAGACAATGAAAATGCGTTGCAAAATTAGAAAATGTAACTCATTCATCACTTAAACATGACTGTTCATTAATTCGAGCTACCGCTGTGGAAACTACAACAGGCATTTCTTTGTCGAGTTTAACACCTTGCCCAGGACTACAATCCCACCATTCACTGCAGATGCATTTCTAAGGAAGCTAAGAAAAATGAAACAAAAATGTAGATCTAAAGGATAAAAAGTAAGACTAATATTTGTTTATAAAATCTGAATGAGTTTTAGTTAGTTTGACCACGACAGGTTCTATATTAAATAGCACTGCCAGATTGGTATTGATTGATACTCAATAATTGTGTAAACAAGGAAAATCAAGGGTCTGCATGGTTTTGTGTTGAGTAATTGTGACAAAGAGCAAATGAATCCGAATCAACAAATCTCCCTCTCGACCGGTGAGGGCACTGTACAACAGGAACTGTGGGCTTCGTACTGAATGGTTGGGCAGTTCATTCCGGGGGCAGTCGGAAGCCAGCCATTCAGGAAGAGGGCGGCATTACGGTACCTGGAGTCATCGCCCTAGAACGGTGAGCGAAGTTTCAGTCATGAATTGGAGGAGATGTGATTGAACTAGCTATCGGAGGGGGCGGGGCTTAGGGGGATGTGACGCCGTAATCGGTTACTTTGTTGTGGTTAATGGGAGGAAACAAGGACGGGAAACTTGAATGAAGTGTTGTCCCGCCTGTATTTGTCTTTGCCAGGCGGCTGATACGAAGCCGGGAGCTGCAGCCAGAAGCCAGCCCGGACCTGAACACACAAAACCACCACCACTCAGAGCACCGCACCTGCACCTGCACCCAGAGCACACACAGTCTGGAGACGTGTTGTTTGTGACTGTGTTACGTGTTTTGTGTTCGCATTATTATTTCGGGACTGCAACCCCTTGTTTTGGCGCTGGCAATACTCATTGCTGGGTAGAGCCAGCTTTATTATTTAAAACCTTTTTTTCAAGGATATTAAAGACTTGAACTGTGAACATTGTATTTGTCCTTTGTCTGGAGCACCTGAATCACCTGTACACCTAAGCACTGCAAACCACATTGCCACAGTAATTAACATGTTTTATTCCATTTGAATAATAACTAGCAACTTCATTTTATTAACGGTAATTACTTTGAAAACCCTTAGTTAAGAGTATAAATGAAGGACAGGCTGGTGGATTGGGGGACTAGACCGAAGGTCGAGTTCTTCAGTCCACAACAGCCATCCTCGGTTTTATTTATTTTTTTCCCCAGGCATTTATTACAACAACAACAAAAAACGGGTGAAATTCAGTGCAAAAAATGTAATCCGTGGCTCCCGAGTGGCGATCCAGTAAAAGCACTCGCTAGAGTGCATGATGCCCTATAGCCTGGCGTCGCCGGTTCGAGTCCACCTGACTGCCCCCAGGGGCTGCGTTGTCCTCCGGCTGGTTGCTCTGGCTCACCCGCGCAGCTACCCGGTGAGTCTGGCCGGGCGCGCGGTTGCCTGTAAGCTGCCCAGGCGGCTCCTCCACCCGCCAGCAGGCGGCTGCACGGTGAGAGGGTACAGCACACGCTTGGAGGACAGCGTGTGTTCATCTTCGCCCCTCCCGAGTCAGCGCAGGGGTGGTAGCGGTGAGCTGAGCCTAAAAAATAATTGGGCACTTCAATTGGGAGAAAATAATAAAAACTAAATTAAAAAAAAAAAAAAAAAAATGTAATCCGCATTTTTCTGGGCTACTTTTGGCAGAGAGGACAGCAATAAAACAACAAATAGAGAAAAGTGTGAGTTTATGAAACCATTATCTCTAGCCCCAATAAAAATCAAACTTTTCTTTTTAATAAACAGTTTACTGTTGGTGACTTTAAACCATTTAGCCCATAAAGGTTTCATAAAATAATTTGGCCCAATTATTTTACAAAATCTACATCCATTACAGTGATATATTTAAATACATTTACCGGCTTTATGAAGCCCTGCCAGATGCTTGATATAAAGGGCTTCACTGTAAATTCCAAAAGTCCTGCATAGCGTCGGCTTGCAGCACTTTTTTAAAAGTGTCTTTTCTGAGGCTCATTCTCCTGCAGTCTTGGATGTAGCCAAATTTAGAAAATATTCTCTCCATATCAGCTGAGCCAGGTGGGACACTGAGGATGCAAGAAGCAGCATGGTTCACATTTGAAAAGTAGGTGCGCTGGATTTTCCAGAATTCAAACAGAGTGATGTCGCCATTGTCTGGAGAAGGCATTGCCATGTACGCATTGAATTCGTTTTCCAATTTATATTGTTTTTCTTTTTCTACCCATTTTAGCATGAAAAGTAGTTCACTAATGTCAACTGCAATTGCTTTGAAAGCTGTTAACCGCGCTACCTGTAAAGCGTGAAATGGGTACGTGGTGGGCGTGAGATTAATTAACAGGATGTGCAGATACGCACGTGCGAGTGTGTGTATATCTTCCACTACTTTGCGTTACTTTCACAGACAGCTTTGTATATACACAGAGCGAAGGGCAGCAGTGTGGAGTAGTGGTTAGGGCTCTGGACTCTTGACCAGAGGGTTGTGGGTTCAATCCCAGGCGGGGGACCCTGCTGCTGTACCCTTGAGCAAGGTACTTTACCTAGATTGCTCCAGTAAAAACCCAACTGTATAAATGGGTAATTGTATGTAAAAATAATGTGATATCTTGTAACAATTGTAAGTCGCCCTGGATAAGGGCGTCTGCTAAGAAATAAATAATAATAATGTAATGTATTTTCTTTTCTTAATATAATCATTTATTTTTATGTACTTGAATGGTCCAAAATTTGGGTGAAAATCGAATAATAGTTTTTGTAAAACCCGGTATAAACCGAAAATGAAGGGCTTTGGGCATCAAATACAATGGATTAACCTCTCTGAATCTATAACTTGAAAAATGAATATAACACTTAGCATAACATGACCAATAAGTTGCAACCAGGTCCATCAAAATATTACACACAAAAGACAACATTCCTCAACCCAGGAGAGCAACCAACAAGAAAAGGTGTCAAAACCAATCCTCGCCCAGGACAACTGGAAGCTGTTAGAGACTGGAAAATGCAGGCAGATGTTGGTCAACGGCTTATTTTTCCACCTGAGATTGCCACCACTAATCTTCGACCAGATATTGTCTTGTGGTCTGGATCAGCACGCCTTGTCCACCTGGTAGAGTTAACAGTGCCATGGGAGGATGCTGTAGATGAGGCGTATGAGAGGAAGAAACTGCGGTATGCTCAACTAGCCACTGAAGCGGAACAGCGAGGATGGAGAGTCCGGGTTTACCCAGTGGAGGTGGGTTGTCGAGGATTTGTAGCACACTCTACAACCTGGTTTCTCAGAGACATCGGATTCAATGGCCAAGAGTTGCGTCGTACAGTGAAGAACTTATCTGAAGTAGCAGAGAGGAGCAGCAACTGGCTGTGGTTGAGACGGAAAGATTCTGGCGGGGGATCTCAAGCACAATAGAAAGAAAGAAACGCTGATGCACGGGTAAGTAAGCTGGGCTGAGTTGAGTGGGGGACGGAGGGGGGTGATGCTGGGACGCCAGAATCACCATCGAGCCCTCTTGAGGTTTCGTGGGCTAGTCGACGAAACGCCGAGGATGGAAGGTGCCCACTTGAAGACCCCAGAGATGTACCCTACTTCGCTCAATCCAGACGGTTGTCATGCTGATGCGCTGGGGAGACCGCACTGTGGTTGATCCCCGGAGCCAGCATCGCAGCCATTGTGTGTGCTGATGCGCCAGGGAGGCAAATAAGCTGATCCCTGGAGCCAGCATTACACTTCAGCCATCAATACCAGACAGAAGGAGATCTACATCATCATGGAAGGAAACGCAAATTGACAGAGACACAGATGGATCACATTAGTTTACTGTAAAGCTACGTCTTAGTTGGTGCTTATCTTGGCGATAGCCGAGTTTAAATCAGCATGAAGTTTTAACATCTACTCTTGTGTAATGGAAATCATTATTAAAGGAAAAAAAATATGTAAAGAACAAAAAGATCTCAAGCACAATGAAAAGGGGACCAAAAATAATGCTGCTAATGCTATGGATTTTGAAGCCTTGCTTGCCTATCATTCTTTTAGGCAGTGAAGTAATAATACAAGCGATAATTCTCTTTTGGTGTCAAAAATATAATTGGTAAAATATGAAGAACCACTGTTGGGCCATTTGACCGAGAGCACTATGGGAACAGGAACGGCAGGGTAGGTAGTATTGGTGCCTCCAGGTCTAGGTCTTTGTTCCTTGAAAATTTAATTGAGCCAATTTTAATCTGAAGAGGTCCTTCAGCACTTCATTGTACTTATTTTTAACTATTAAATCTGGAATGGACTCCAGGACCAGAGTTACCTACCCATGGTCAAGAGAACTAATCTTTTAGTGTTGGCTTTCTGATAACTGATGATCCTGAAGGTCACATAGAGGAAAGCAGATGTACAATGTGCAAAATAACGAGGAGCATTTTGGAGTTTTACATCAGTCCCTCTAATTTCAGCCTCAGGACTTTATATAATCTTTTAGCATGAACAAGTAAAGATGTTTATTTGTACCATCAGATACCAAGATCCTTGTTGAAATTGCCACTTGTTATTGTAATATTGTAAAGTATAATATTAAATACAGCAATTTTCAAATACAGCTTTCTGCAAGGAGAACATTCTGTTCCAATGATACAAACTAAAAAAACAGGAACTAGAGGGTGCTTAACACAGTTTAAATTATACCTGATTCACAGAACCCAATGAATACATGATTGTGTATGATGTGAATGGCAATCAAGTAGTTTTAACATGTGTTGATTACACATTATTTAGATAGTGCGGATAAGGTATTAATTGTTTGGTTCCAGTGTTGTAACATTAACAGACTGGAGTAAACACTTTGAAAATATTACCCATTGGATTTGATAAGTATTCTAAGTGCCAGTGGTCTTATAATTGGCAAAGATGTTTACACATTTCTTTCATAGACCTGTGCATTTTGTGTTGGTGATTCAATGCAAGTTTATGAAAATACTCTGCTTGAAGAAATAGTGTGTTGGCTGTTGGGTATTTTCCAAAATGTAATCTGAAAGTTTACAATTAAAAATAAAATGAAATAAAATGTAAGTAGCCTATTGTATAGAGTATCAAGATTATTTACTCCTGTGTTTACTATAACATGACATTGAAAAACTGTTAAACTGACCAGATAATACCGATTAACATCAGCAAAAAATAAATCCTCCTAATCTAATTGTAAAGCAGTATAGAAGAATTATGACTATCATCTTAAATCTTAGCATTCTTAAATGTTTAACAGTTAATTTGTACTGTCATTTTGCAGTTTAATATACCATTACAATGATTTGTATGGTTTACAATATTTTTTTTTTTATTGTAACCATTGGGTGTTGTTCAGGGAGCAGGTGCAGGGGCTCCTCCCTAGTTAATCAAGCCAATTAATTAACCTCCCTATTTATTTAAGCCCTGGGTCAAACACTTAGTCTCTGTTTGGTTTGTTGTGTTTGCATATGCCACACAGCTCTGCAGACTCATACTTAATTGTTTAAATATAAAGTTTCAATTTAAAGCTTAAAATGGATACTCGCCCATTGCAGTTTTCTCTTTCTTCGAATTCCGGCGGTGACTGCATTTCTCCTACTGCTGGTCATTCATATAAAAATCCAGTAAAAAAATCTTTAAAGAAATGTGTCCATCCTTTTGTTTCTCTACGATCTGATAATGTCACTGGATGTGCTCGATAATAGTACACGTCTAGAACCGGCAGCCCTACAGCAGCCACTGCAGTGTCTGCTACGTCAGCAGTGCCTGCCCCCGTTGTCCAGCTGCCAACCTTCACGCTTGTGAGTACCTGTACATCTGGCTCCTCCTCTGCTTCAGTTGTCCACCGACACTCTTTCTCCTCTAATTTGACAAAATATTATTGAAGATCTCCCGGTTCAGACATCTGGTTCCCTCGGCTCATCCTTTCCTCTTGACTGTTCCTCCATTTAGCAATCTGACCCTGAACTAATGTCTTCCATTTGCAATCTCCTCGCTTCTGCACAAAATCATATGGCCGCCACCTTCGCCCCATCCACCCACTCCTCCTCCACAACTGGCTGGTCTACCTTCCCAACATTCTGCAAGCAAAATCAAACATCCCCTTCACCCTTCAACCAGGATGTCATTCTATCTTTTTTCATTCACGCAAAAGACAAGCTGCGCCAATCCCTGGGAACTCTCAAATCTTATTTAGCTGGCATTCAATATCACTGTCGTCTCTCATATCTCGTCCCCTCCTCTCATCTATCCCTGCCATTTGCCTTCTCCTTAAGGGGAACGGCGAAGAGTGCCCCTCCTTCTTCTTCTTCCCGTCTCCCCATCACTACTGATATTCTTTTGCATCTAATCTCAGTCCTCCGTCAAGGCTGTTTTTCTCCTTTCGATGATATAGTCATGAAATTTCTGTCTTTCTGCCTTATTTGGTTTTCTCCAATGTTCCGAATTTGTTGTCCCCTCTCCTTTCAGTTTTCCATCCCTGGGCCTTCATTCCTGAGACCTCTCTTTACTCCCCGATTCACACTATCTCCTCTTTCTTCGTATTTCCAAAACAGACCTGTTCCGCCAGGGTCAATTCATTTTCCTCTGTAAACTCAACTTTGCTCTTTGTCCTTATTCCTCCCTATCCCGCTATATTTCCCGCCTCAACCCCTCCAACCCTTCTGATCCTCTTTTCATCAATACTAACCGTGATATCATAACACAAAACTAATTTCTAAGCTGGTCTACCCGCTCAATTCTATTCCCCTCATTCTTTTCATATAGGTGCGGCAACCTCGGCAGCTAAAGTTAATGTTAACCAGTTCTTTATCAAAGAAATGTGGCGCTGGTCTTCCACCGCCGTGGAATCTTACATTCGTTCTTCACTTCCTGATATTTATTCAGCCCAACAGAATATTAGTAGTATGCCCTGAGTGGTGGCATCTCTCCGCTAGGACCACCAATCAAGGAGGGGTGGGGTTTCCTGTCCACTGAGTGGGTGAGATTAGCCCTTATATAAAATTATATATATATATATATTTTTAAAAAAAAGTTTGTACATTGATTGTCAATAATTAACCTGTATTTTCTTATTAACCTTCTGCTTTGCATTGGTGGCGCAGATGGGGGAGCCCGAGGTCCTCTTTTTGGGGGCAAGGGATGTTCACTTTCCAACCTTAGGCCCAGCTGAGCTGGCCTCGACCTCTGAGAGTAAGGTTCTCCACGAGCCAGAGGGGACCCCCGGCCAAATCTGTCTTTCCAGGTTCCCCCTGGGGGCGGCATACATGCTACCCGGCCTTGGAGGCCAATCAGTTTGGTCTCACCTCTGAGAGGGTGGTTCTCCCTGAGCCAGTATTCTTTACTAACAACTTGCTTTCATCTATGCCAGGGCTCCTCTCTGCATGTTCATTTCCTTCTCTCTTTCAGAATTCCTGTCGCCCCGCATGGCTCTGTCTCGGAGGTCTAGCTGTGCTGATCTCCCGAAGCGTAGGCGTTCCTTGGTAGTCGGGACTTCTAGTCTTCTCAAATGTAACCTTTATTATTATTTTAATTTTCCCCTTGGGGAGAAGAAACACTTGCTCCCCAACCTTGGAGGCCGATTGGTTCTCCATGAGGGCAGTTCTCCGCGAGCCAAGGGGAAAGCATGTCATCTTCCTTAAGTCACAAGCACATAATTCCTTGTTCAAGTCCCAGGGCTTACTCCTCGCAGCCCTTGCTCCTATTCCGTGAATTAATGGTTCATCATACTTATCTGTGCAACACCTTGATCTCACTTTTTTTTCACTTTACTGTATGTTTACAATAATTTTACACTGCTATCCCACAGTAAAAAAAATGAAATTAAAACAAAATAGGATTCAATATTCTCAAATATTAACAATTTTAAAAAGTATTGTACAGCATTTTAGAACTGGTTCCTTTAACCACCCAGCTGCTTATCCCGCGATTTCCATGCGGAGTGCAAGCAAGTCCAAATTTGTCACTCCTGTGAGAATAGCACAAGAACATAAGAACATAAGAATGTTTACAAACGAGAGAAGGCCATTCAGCCCATCTTGCTCGTTTGGTTGTTAGTAGCTTATTGATCCCAGAATCTCATCAAGCAGCTTCTTGAAGGATCCCAGGGTGTCAGCTTCAACAACATTACTGGGGAGTTGGTTCCAGACCCTCACAATTCTCTGTGTAAAAAAGTACCTCCTATTTTCTGTTCTGAATGCCCCTTTATCTAATCTCCATTTGTGACCCCTGGTCGTTATTTCTTTTTTCAGGTCAATAAAGTCCCCTGGGTCGACATTGTCTATACCTTTTAGAATTTTTAATGTTTGAATCAGATCACCGCGTCTTCTTTGTTCAAGACTGAATAGATTCAATTCTTTTAGCCTGTCTGCATACGACATGCCTTTTAAACCCGGGATAACTCTGGTTGCTCTTCTTTGCACTCTTTCTAGAGCAGCAATATCCTTTTTGTAACGAGGTGACCAGAACGGAGCACATATTCTAGGTGAGGTCTTACTAACACATTGTAAAGTTTTAACATTACTTCCCTTGATTTAAATTCAACACTTCTCACAATATATCCGATCATCTTGTTGGCCTTTTTTATAGCTTCCCCACATTGTCTAGATATAGACATTTCTGAGTCAACATAAACTCCTAGGTCTTTTTCATAGATCCATTCTTCAATTTCAGTATCTCCCATATGATATTTACAATGCACATTTTTATTGCCTGCATGCAATACTTTACACTTTTCTCTATTAAATGTCATTTGCCATGTGTCTGCCCTGTTCTGAATGCTGTCTAGATCATTTTGAATGACCTTTGCTGCTCCAACAGTGTTTGCCACTCCTCCTATTTTTGTGTCTGCAAATTTAACAAGTTTGCTTACTATACCAGAATCTAAATCATGAATGTAGATTAGGAATAGCAGAGGACCTAATACTGATCCCTGTGGTACACCACTAGTTACCTTGCTCCATTGTGAGGTTTCTCCTCTAATCAGTACTTTCTGTTTTCTACATGTTAACCACTCCCTAATCCAAGTGCATGCATTTCCTTGAATCCCTACTGCGTTCAGTTTGAGAATTAATCTTTTATGCGGGACTTTGTCAAAAGCTTTCTGGAAATCTAAATAAACCATGTCATATGCTTTGCAATTATCCATTGTTGATGTTGCATCCTCAAAAAAATCAAGCAAGTTAGTTAGACACGATCTCCCTTTCCTAAAGCCATGCTGACTGTCTCCCAGGATATTGTTACCATATAGGTAATTTTCCATATTGGATCTTATTATAGTTTCCATAAGTTTACATATAATAGAAGTCAGGCTTATTGGTCTGTAGTTACCTGGTTCGGTTTTGTCTCCCTTTTTGTGGATCAGTATAAGATTTGCAATTTTCCAGTCTGTCGGTACAACCCCTGTGTCAAGAGCATGCAGGGGGTTATTGTATATGTGCAAATGCAAAGTTTAACACATCTTTTTAACATGCTTCAGTGAATAAACAAGTAGACTATAGTGTAAAATTGTCTGCAGTTTTGTTTTTCACTGGCAGATGGCAGCAGTCCCTAAGAAATGTGCTTGACAGGCCTACTCTTCTGTAAATAACACAGCTGAGAGTGAAAAATGGACGCCTGTATCTACAGAGAATGAGATGAGGGTTTTATTTCTTTGTTGGTGTTACAGGGGGTTATAAGGAAACCTTGGTCAGGATTGGTACTGGTCAAAACGACCTATATATTTATTTATTGTACCTACACTTCACAGATAATGATGCACATAACAGCGATCTACAGTACCTGAAACAGTGGAAGATACAGTAGGCCTATATGACGCAAGTTTTCTGATGTATATGTGCTAGATAAAAAAACGTTAGCATTGATGAGAGTTTATAGCAAAAAAAATGATTTTAAAAAAGTGATGTGCCTGCACAATTATTATAATCTTATTATAATGCTGCCATTGGAAAAAAGTGTTAGTGTTATGTTGTTATTGATATTGTTATAATGCTACAATTGTAAACAAATTGTTATTTTGTTATTTAAGTTATATTGAAATAATATATTTCCGTTTTTCATAATAACAATAAAAAAGTGTGTATTTTAAAAAATAAGGCAAAAATTGTTTTGGAAACTGTCCAAATTGCTTATTTGAGAGCTAACAATGAAAAATCTGCAAAAAATAAAATAAATCAATTTTTAACATGGAAATTGCCTAAATAAATGGGCAGCTGGGTGTTTAAGGTGTTGGGCAAAGACAAACATCAAGACTTATGTTTTTTTTTAGTTTATTAGCAGGACACTGTGCAGAAATATACAATATACTGTATATTGTCCCAATCACTGGTTATTTCTGAAAGGACTACATTAATATGGCTAGCAGAGTTATGTTTCCCAGTATTATTTGCCAGTACATGTGTAATAAAACAGGAAAAAAACATAAATAAAAGTGCATGCAAGAAAACTAAATGAAAGTAAAACTGATTAAGATTTTGCCATAATACCTAAATATTTTGCAGAAGCTTGGTCCAAAGCATGAATGCCTCATAAAAGTGAAATCACTGTAAATGGGGAAAGGTTATTAAACTGCGAAGTGATATGAGAAACGCTGGGTTTTCAATTAATTTTTAATTATTATTAATGACCAAATGTTCCTGTTTATCTGCTGTCCATTGCAGGACTGCCTTGGGGAGGCTACACAGAAGCTGGTTAACTCTCCACGACTGCTTTTTCTATCATTTTCACTCTTGGCCTTAATTTGGTTGAGAAAGCATATTGTTTGTCTTCGCATCCTTACTGGAAAGGAACACTTGAAAAGACATTATGAAACACCTACGAAACTCTGTGAAATAACCCTATGCAACACAGAGAAGGAACATAACTAGCAAGCAGTTTTGGAGAGCCACTGGTTTCTCAGAATATGGTGTTGGGTTGCTAATGTGGCTCTGTACTGTAATCTGTACTGTATATTAATGGGACAATAACTGGACAGAAGTAATTGTGGTAATAAGAATCATTTTCTCAATTTCACGGTCATACCTGTTTATAGGATTTAGAGTTAAGGTCAGAGCTATAACTAAGATAATAAAACTAATTATTATATTAGGAACAATTAAATTAGGTAATTTCATGTGAAATGGACCAATGGTCATCCCCATCCCCAAAATCTAATCTTATTACTTTTTTTAGTGGGGAGACATTTTTTAAACAAAATTATGCAAACTGTAGCATTCAACACTAATTATAAGACTAATTTGGAATATAACCCTATAAAGGGGGCTTTCTTGAATTGTATGTACCAGTACATTTGATGATTAGTCATTGGTTAGTGAAATATGCAGACTCCCCCACCTCCCATTAAATACAAACATACCTGGAAACTCCTTCAAGTTGATCCTTTCTTTAAATATAAAAAGAAACAAAACATTATTAGTAACAGTTTTTTTTATAATATGACTTATTACACATGTACAATAAAAGTGTGAGATATTTTAAATATGAAGAAAAAACACTGAAATAAAACTACATTTTTATATGTTAGATTGTGATAACTTGAAAGACACATGTAGTAAATGGAAGCAATAGAAATATGTGACAATGGTGTTCTAGTGGATAAGGATGTCTAAATGATGCCCCCTGCACAAACACTGGCACAGAATTAATGCTTTGAAAAAACATCATACTTGATAACAAACTGAAATAATGCATATACCAGTAATGGAAATAAAATACACGACATAGTAGGCGTGATGCATTTTACCTTTATTATGCATATCCAGTCAAAGGTTTCATCCCGGTTTCTATGGAAACTGAATTCTTAGCAGCAGCATAATGAGACCATGCAGACTGACTATCACAAGATACATGAGAAAAATAAAATAAATATAAATGTGAAAAATAAAATAAAAAACATAAAAAGAAGAAGGAATACAAATAAATGAATGCAACAGAAATTGTAATACACAGTGTTAAAAGTCACTGCAGTTTTACATGCCTGAAACAGGGTAGTGATATGATGGTCTCATAAAATCTCCAGGTGGCAATAAGGTCATTTCTGCTGGGGTTGGTGGCATAATACCTCCAGGCAGACTACAGAAAAATATATTAAAAAAAACACCATGGGTTCATTTCCATTAATATATGTAATCGAATGGAATGCTTAAGATTTTAAATAGTATACTCTAGTAAGGTTGTACAATCTGTTGAATAGGTTATAGAGATCCTATAAATTAACTTGTGTTATTTTCTCCTATGGTGAGTACATTTTGTCCTGTGGTATTATAACATTACTTTTGGAGATAGCAGTTCAAATGTAATGTCAGATCTTCCTAATATCAATCCTGTTAATGTCACCCTCTGCTTATTATTACCACATTGTAATGTCCTGGATTGACAGCTGATAATATCACTTTTTTTTTCATACTCTGGTTTAATTATTACAATGTGTTACAGTGTAAATGTACAGTATATGTAAAATACATTTTATTAATTAAAGCATTTGTAATCAATGCCGTACATGTTCCACAGCACGTATATTTGTTGTGCTTTTTTTTTTTTTATATAAATTTAGTCGTTGCCAATTATTTTTATTATTTTCTCCCAATTTAGAATGGCCAATTATTTTTTTAAGCTCAGCTCACCGCTACCACCCCTGCGCTGACTCGGGAGGGCGAAGGCGAACACACACTGTCCTCTGAAGCGTGTGCCGTCAGCCGACCGCTTTTTTTCACACTGCGGACTCACCATGCAGCCACCCAAGAGCTACAGCGTCGGAGGACAACGCAGCTCTCGGGCAGCTTACAGGCAAGCCCGAGGCGCCCGGCCAGACTACAGGGGTCGCTGGTATGCAGTGAGCTGAGGACACCCTGGATGACCCTCCTCCCCCTCGGGCGACGCTTGGCCAATTGTGTGCCGCCCCCTGGGAACTCCCGTCCACGGTCAGCTGTGAAATAGCCTGGACTCGAACTCGCGACATCCAGACTATAGAGCGCATCCTGCACTCCACGAGGAGCGCCTTTACTGGATGCGCCACTCGGGGCCCCATTAATGCTTATTTTGACAGATTGTTAGTGAACTCCCCTTGGAGTGATATTAAAAGTTATTGACTGTATTACAGGAATCTTAAGTGACTTTTTATATAACATTTTTGTCTTTGAGACAGATCATTCTAGCAGTACAGATAATGTATGGAGAAAATGAAACAGTGGCCTCTCCGCAATTGTATTCATTTAAGACAGTGGTGGCCAAATCGCAAACATTTTTTGGTGGATCTTGGGACAAATCAGAACAAGCACTAATATATAAGCATAAAACAATTTTTGTTACGGGTGATGGGGAGAGCCTTCTGTGTCGTCCAGTAGCACAGATGAAAATATCGTTTTGGGTTTTTTTTCTAATTTAAATTACTCTGCGTTCCGGAATGTAATGCGCATGCCCGTTCTTGACTTTTCCTAAATATATGTATTAAGTATACTGACAGCGCTTGAGCCACATATTTGCAAGAACTTGATCATTATAAGCATGTTTACCTTGATGTGCCAAAACCGGTCATTTTAACCAGTTATTTCAATACATATTTATTTATCAAATATAGCCTATAATCCTGCCTGTCCTTTTCAGTACAATCAGTCCCATGATCAAGTGGCATCTACCTGTGTACATTCTTTGAGTTCTTGAAAAACACGCCTCTCTGAGTCACAGGTACCCCCCTGTGTATAGCATTGCAGGTTCATTCTCAGCTCTATGCACAAAACAGTGGTGATCGGACCCGATAGCAAAAAAAAGCCTGAGACAGTGGAATACTACAATACCACAAAGTTCGGTGTGGATGTGCTGGACCAGATGGCACGACAGTATTCAGTCAAAGGCGGATCTTGTCGGTGGCCTGTGGCTGTATTTTATAACATTTTGGACCTGGCAGCCATCAAAGCATATGTTTTGTACAAGGAATGTACTGGGGAAAACTGCAATAGGAGGGATTTCTTCTTGCAGTTAGCCATGGAGCTTCGGCAAGCACATATGGATCAGAAAAGGGCAGACAGATGCCCCTTCTGGCAGTGCTGCAGCTGCTGCACCCACATGCAAGAGGAAACAATGCCAGCTTACAAAATGCAACGACAACAAAACTTTGGATGTCTGCGGCGGTTGTGGAAGGGCAGCGTGGAGTAAACGCTCAGGGAAAGTGGAGAAGCTTGTATTGTGTGTGGACTGTACAGGTTAGGAAGCTGCCAAGTATGTCGGCTAAATAAATATGTTATGTAAATAGTTTATTGTATTTTAGTTACTTGAAGTAGTTTTGAAGTAGTGCATTATATACTATTTTCGAAAAAAAAAAGACCCTTATAAGACCAAATAAAATGTTTATACAATTTTGTATGTACAGAGACTTGTTACAAAATAGTTTATTTTATTTATGTTTTATTTAAGTTTTTCTTGTTTTGTACTGCTCCTTTAAAAAAGTTTTGTTTTTCATTTAAATATGGAGTTTCTGCTAAGCAAATGTTTGATTTGATGTTCTTTTGAGTTTTATACAATCACTTGCCTTTCATTATTATATTACAGCTGTCGCTATTAAAGCTACCGGTTAAAATGACTGGTTTGGCACTTCCAGGTAGTTCGAAATTCAGGCACTTCTAATGTTAATCACACATTAAAAACTACAAATCCCATACCCCGCCAATTTCACTGATTTATCAGTGCGATGGCTACTTATTTCCAGACAGTTTGAAAACTTGTCAAACAAGATGAGGAAAATAACAAATTATTGATACAGTGATTGAAGAGGTTTCAAAAGAAAACCGATAAACAAAATTCAGATAGGTCTGCATCTTTACAAGAAATGAGCAATGAAGGTATGTCAGAAGATGAAAGCGAACAGGGAACTTCGAGAAGGGCTATGTTAGTTACAGCGTGTTCACAGTTGTAAGTAGCAAAAGAACATACAAGTTCAACCAACAGTGGCTAAAAGAGTTTCCCTGGCTTAAGTTTGACAATGTTACAAATATCCAGATTTGTAGATATTCGTAGATATTCAAAAATAAAATTTGAGCAAAATTGTATTTTATTGTGTGCTCCTTAAGTGCCTACATTTCTTAACTTTGGCGCACATGTGCCTAAAAAAAAGTTAGTCCAGCCCTGCCTACACCAGGTTTCAAGACTGAAAAATGCTGGTAAGTTTCTGTTTTGCAATTACCTATGCTTAATATTAAAAATGCTTTGATTATGCATTTGTTACATTTTTGTTGTGGTTGTTTTGTTTTATAATTGCTATCTTACATATTGGACACTATTTATTAAATCCCGCTAATAATTGTTGGTCACAGCTTACTGGTGGATTACGGAGCCCGTTGAGATCCACCAAAATGGATAGCAGTGTTTGGTGTATTGGCCACCACTGAATTAAGCCTTACTTTGCTATGTTTACGATAATGTACACTAGATGGGTTTAGTTTTACTTTGAAAGGTAATAACACACACACAAAAACAACAGTTTCTTTTGGTTAATGATTATAATAAATCTTAACAAGTCCTTGCTCTGGCTAAGAACCATAAATTCTGCTCAGTAATACAGCATGTTTTAGAATGTTTTACCACTAGACTTACTGGACAATTTAAATGAGAACTTTTCAAACCTGTATCAAGCCTGCTGCTGGGTTCCTGCGTTTCTCAAAGTGTTTTTGCCGATGCTGCTCCTGGACTTTTAAAGCCAACCCTGAGCCTAGAATCCCCTGGAGAAAATAAAAGAAAGATAGAAAAAAGCATTCACTAAGATTGCGATTTTAAAACAGGACTAACTAAAGAGTGATACTTAAAGTATGTTAATAACAAATATGTACAGAAGTTTCTTACTGACTGTCTTTCAAATCATTCAATATGGTCAAACAACCTTAACATACTGAATCATATCCCTAACTTCATGTTTGTAAAGTACTGTGCTTGTCAGTAACCAGTGCAACTCAGGCCCTGTCCACACTACATAACCGATCTGGAGAACCGTGCTCGAAACCGTTCTAATTAATCCAGCTCAAAGCGTCCACACTGAAGTACCATTTCATGTTTAGTCAGGCTTAATGCGTCCACACACCATTAGAATAGTTCAGTTACAATTCCCAGCAGCGTAACGAACTGTGGAAATTAATACGAAAGTATCCCACCATGCACTGTATTTTATTTTAAAATAATGTGTTATGCCCCATATTAACAGAGGTGCACATTGCTAAAAAGACATATAAGTATTGTGGAAAAAAGTTAATCAGGTGAAGTCCCTTTAAACAAATTGAGCTGATTCTGTTTTATAATTAAACTCAGAAAAAGCTGTTAATAACAAAACAATCTTTCTTTTTACCTTCATATCTTGCCTGAGCTTAATTCTGGTCCTCTTAATTTTATTTCAAACAGAGCTGACAAATTACGTGATTTGTTCATCCCCGATCCTACTTTTAACTCGCATTTCATTTTTGCAGTCACTTAATTTAACGTTGTGTTTTTGTTATTTTCCCTACTAGTTTAACAGAGATGTCCTGACAGACTTTTTGAAGCATAAAATGAATACCTAGTGCGGAGTGTACACTGATAGCAAGTCCTTCTGGCGCCTGCTCTGAATATTTCGGCAAACATACCACAAAGCATTTTGGGATATTGGAGGATACACAAAAAAATGTAGTTTGGTATTACAGCGTCCACACTTCTGATAAACCGCACTACCTGATGCGATCTAATTAGAACCGGGCTCGAGACTACCTCCTGAGGTGGTCTCGAGTCCTGTTCTCGAGTACGGTATTAAATGCAAGCCGGCTTAAATGCAACTAATACGGTTTAAAGGCACTGTAAAAGCACTGTAAATCTGCAGTGTATAATAAAACTATAAAAAATACAAAAGCACAAGCATATTATTGCTACAGTAATTAATTTCCACAGTAATGTATATGATTTAATTATATTTGTAGATGGAGCAGTCAATCATTAACCTAAAAATAATCATGTCAAACAAAGTAAATCATCATGTGAAACAATAAGAAACATTAGGTTATTACACCGTGTAACAAATTTTTTTTTTTTTTTTGGATCCTGGGTAGTAAGTGTTATTTCCTAATTGCTTATGCCTCAAAAGTATAGAAAATGGCTATTATTCCCCACAAACTTTGCTTTTGTGACCAGGACAGTGATATTTTGAAATTTACCTATTTCCAATGAGAAAACGGGCGAATTTGTGTCTTTTCGTTCACATAAAGTCAGAAAAAAACAACATATGAATCCAAATTAACATGTATTTATACTAAAGTAATACAAAAATGACTACAAAAGATTTAGAAGTGAGTAGTTTTTCGAGATTTACGATTATACTGTAAATCACTTTCACGAATCAGCCCCCAAATGTAGTCTCCCATCATGTTCCACTACCGGCAGGGGTGCTGACAGCATGGCCAGCCATGGGCCCACTGAAGCCTCCCTTCCCAGCCCGAGACTTTGTCCTGGACTGCTGGATTTTTAAGGGGAAGGTGGCCGTTGAGGCCATGTGTGCTTTGCACAGGGGGGGGTATATGTGGCAATGTGCCCCGCCCCTGTGTGCATATTATGTGTTGTATGTTGCGTGCGTGTGTTAATGTTGGTGTATAGATTGGTACACGGGATATAAACGGGTCTGTGTTTCACGTGTATTTAAAAATGTAGATTTATATTTAGGCACGAGGAGGGCACAAATCACTTCACGTGCTGGTTAAATGTAATATGTGAGCACGGGGTTGCACAGAATTAATTCACGTGCTGGGATTCAAGTGAATAATTAATTAGTAATTGAATCCCAGCACAACAGTATATATAGATGCACATTTCTTTTACTCGGGGTTGGGTGTTCGAGAGTGGAGAACGGGTGAGAGAGAAGGAGAACGTAAAGTAAAATAATAATCTATAAGTGTTTGTACTCACCATGTTTGTTTGTCTCTCAGTGCACCGTTTGTTAAGTGTTTAGTACGTTTTGTTTGTCTATTTATTTTGGCGCAAGTGCCGTGTCCCGTGTTTGTCTGTTAAAACCTTTTATTTTCTGTTCTGTTGATTAAATGCTGAGCGAAAGCATTCGCTCAGCTTCACCAAACCACACCTCTCTGTCTGTTTATTTCCTGCTTCTGGTCTGACGCCACCCACTCCGGCCGTCTTTGTGACACCTGGCTTCTGTAAAAATTAAGCAGGCTTTCGCTATAGAGAATGCCTCCATCTGAGAAGGCGTGACCTGGCTTTTCGCGTGATTCACCATAAGGCCCAGCCGTTGAAGGTGGCCGGTGACCAGTTCCGTGTGGGCCTCTGCCTGTGCTGGAGACTGGACAGAAATTAGCAAGTCGTCCAGATAACTGAGTACTCTGATGCCTCTGAGTCTCAATGGGGCCAAGATAGCTTCCATGCACTTTGAGAAGGCACGTGGAGCTAGGGAGAGGCTGAATGGAAAGACACAGAACATGTAAGCTGTTCCCTGAAAGGCGAACCACAGGTACTTCCTGTGCGCTGGCTTTATGGGGATGTGGAACTAGGCGTCTTTGAGGTCCACTGTGGTGAACCAGTCGCAGGGCTTGACAAACTGCAAAGACTATTGGATTGGTGAGGATGCAGTCACCTCTCTAAGAGACGAAGACGGAGAGCACCGAGCGCTGAGCAGGAGTAAGGGATGCATAATGCTCCTTAGAGCTGCAGGATAACCGCTTCTCAAGCTTGCACTTGGAGAAAGGGGCACAAAATTCATAGAAGCTGCAATTAACCAGTGCCTCCTTGGTATGCTCTTGCCCCAGGCAGGAAGAGCACCTGCGTGCTTGTCCTCCATAGGCAGACTGGTCTTGCATTTCTCACAGGATAGAACCCGGGCAAGGAGCAAGCAATGCAGTGTACAGTATACTGTTGTACACCTGTTTCCTCAGTCTGCTTATATCAGTACCAGACCAGTGACCTTGGCACCGGTCGGTGGCGGGCTAGAACCAGGTCGGTACGGTGACTTTAGTACCAAGTCGGTACAGGGACGGTACCGGTGCAGTAACCTCAGCCCCAGTTCGGTACTGGTATGGTACCGGGTCAGGAGCAGAAGTGGTTCGGTGACTTCTGTACCGGTTCGGTACAGGTCCTTCGGTTCGCAATCACCGCGGGTGGCAAAGTACAGGAATGCCCACCTGTAAAAGCCACTGGCAAAACCACTCAGTCAGTGACAACATGAGACTGAGGGTAGTCTGCTTGTTAGAATGGACAAACAGCCTTCGCAATGGTGATGCTAAAAAGTTGTCACCAAAACTGCATCAAGATACTGGGGTTGAAATTGCAAGCAACAACAACTGAAGCGAGTATCTCGGTCCTGTGCAGTGCTGATGAGCCCAGCTGCTCTTGCTGCACGTGTGCTAAGCACCATGTTGCAGACAGGCCTGTGCGTAGTATCTGTAAAAACAGAAAAAAACACAATGAGAAAAGTCTTTTTCAACAAAAAACAGTAATTAAACAATTACATAAATAATCTAAATAGCAAAAACAAGAAAGAAAATAAGGTCCAGCTGGAGCTATGCAGCCTGGGGTAGAGAGCACAAAGTCAGCCGACATATGTTACTGGATCCCTGGGAAAGAGCGACTTGAGCCGCTGGCTTCACGCAGAGCACAAGGCTGCAGCGGGATGTAACTAGTAACAGGCTGTAGTGCACACAATATACGTAATAGAAAATTATTACAGAGATTAGTTTAAATATCACATATAATTGTAAACAAAAACAAAATGTTAAATATATACAAATAGAAGCAACAAAGTACTTATCTGAACAAGGCTCTCCGATCAGGTCAGTCTTGAAAGGAAAAATGGCGAGATTTGTGAGCGCAGTCCTTTTGATACGTTGGGGGCAGAGTCATGACAGCTTTGGCATACAATTTTCAGGATTTGGGTCTTTAGGAGGTAAATACCGATTCGGTAATGGTTACATTTCGTACTTGGAAGGGAACAAAGAGGTACAGAATCCACCACTTACAACGTCCAGGGTTATTGCGGGCAGCCGTTTATATTGGGCAAATAGTGTTTGCCATTTGCCATTCCTATTGATTTCAATGCCGTGCCGTATATTTCGGGCAAATTCAGCTGTTTGGATCTCGTTATGTGCCACATAGATTTAAATAACAAACACACTGCTTACACTGTAGTAATCGCTCTTACTAATCCACCAATCAGCTGTTTTCACCTAGTTACCTTGCCATTCACATAGATTTTAATAAAAAAGGCAGCACTTTACTGTAGTAAAAGCTTGACAGATAAGTCAGCTGTTTGCACCTTGTTACTGAGCGATTACCCCTTGTAACAGGACGAGGAGCCCTGTACATGGATTTGTTTATTTATTTTTAGAACGGGGTCTCCCCCTCCACCCTTGTGCAGTTTATTATTTTGTATTTGTTTTGTTGTATTGTTATGATTTTATTGTATGTATATTTGACAGCGTAGCCGCGTTCGTTAATGTTTTGTTTAATAGCGTGGATGGGAAGCCCCATCCACAGTAATTAAAAAAAAACCTTGTGCAGAAGGTGGCCATCTCCCGAATTAATTAAGTGATTAATTTGTTGCTAAATCGGGAGATGGTCACCTGCATATAAACCTGCAGCTCTCTGCACTCGTGAGGGTGTTCGGAGGAGGAACGGGAGAGAGGAAATAAACAAAACTAAAACAAAAATAATAATAATCTAGGAACAGTGAAGGCGATTTGCCCAGCCTGACCTGGATCATTTTATTGTTTGTGTTTGTGATTTGTTTTGTTTAAATATTTATTTTGCTCTGTGTGCACAGTGTTTTTGTCTGAACCTTTTATTTTATTTTTGTATTATTTAAATAAATGGCACACGCCGCGTCTTTTTGACTGCAGTATCTGTCAGTGTTTTTTTCTTTCCTGACTCTGGCCTGACGTCACCACTCATCCACCCTGTCACACCCCTGTACTCTTGTAAGGGTAGCTTAGCCAGAGGTAGATGTTGGGGTAACTTAGGCAAGAAGAAATCAGCAGACACCATTGTTTGAATAAAGATCAGTTATTTTTATTTTATTTTCTTGGCGCCACAGTTGCTAAAGTTAATCCTTTCATGGTTCCATTAATCGGCTGCCTTTATACTATTATAGATGCAATAAAGAAGGAATTCCCAGAACTGGCAGACGTTTCAGTCAAGCATTTAAACACCTGTGCAAACGTCGAGGCAATTGACTGCACATATTGAAAGTGAATCGAACTGTCCTCATTAACTAGTGAATACTAGGAGTTATAATACAATGTATATGTTACATTTTATCATTTAATAAAAAGGGCTTCTGTTTTAATATTTCGTCTAGTGTCTTCTTGAGGTAACAATAGCGAAAAACTGCGAGTGAAAGTAATGTTTTATTATAGTCTGTAGGTGTTCAACAGTTACAAAAGTAACTGAAAAATAGTACATTTTCTTACAGAATAAAACATACATTGTAAAACTGAGTTTTCAGCTTCATGTCCTTGAGCCACGTGGTTGTGCTGCTGCTAGATTCTTGCAGTAATTCAGATGAAAAGTGCCAAGTATTAAACAACACTTTATACACAATACAATGACAGAACCAGCACCTTCTGTAGTAGGACCAACATTACAAAGGTTTGAAGGCATGTTAAAAAAAGTACTACAGTACCAGAGAAGTACTACACGACAAGTACCACAAAAGTACTTTAGTTTTCTATAGAATCTGTCAAAAATCATTTGAAATCTTACTTTTGAGCAAGTACCCATTTTTGCTGGTGCCTTTAATCAGTTTAACAAAGATAAGAAAATATCGGGGACATTGTTTACCATTATTGTATCTTGTTTATTTACTATAATACCAAAGGTAAACTTACTGTCTTTAATTGTCTTTAAAATAGTTTCCACTTGGCTTCAGTGTTATTTAAAAGCATTTAGACATGCAACCCAGTCTCACGAGAGAAACATTAACAGGTTAACGTTTCTGCATTTCTGTTTTCTGAGTTGGGTTGGGTTGGACATCCTGGACATAAAGCACTCAGTCAGAAAATCATGGAAACAATGGAAACAGTCTGCAAACAAATGTTTCATTTTGAACAGTCTTCTCTGTGTTAGGATGATGAGATGATGGATGTAGAAACGGTTATCTATAGTATTTTGGTAAGACCGTATAATTTGACTCATTCGACTCCTCGAGCCCATCACATTCACTCGACAACACCCACAGTACAGAAATGCTCATTGATGATCAACAAAATGACAATATGTTAAAAAAAGATGTAAAGCTGGTACATTCGTATGTCAGAGAAACTGGAGAAACAGATAACGACATAGAATGTCTGCACTGAAACACTATGTTTAAAAAAACCGAACTGTACTGCTGAACCTCGTCTTCTTTAATCTTAGCATCACAAGGGTATCCATGTATTATAAAAAAATAATATATGGGCCTCTTCAGTGAGTTACAGGAAAACAATTCCATCTCTGGTTTCTATGACAGTTTATAAATTACTCGACCTTCGGTCTCGTAATTTATGACGTCACAGAGTCTCTCTCTCTCTCTCTCTCTCTCTGAACGGTAGTTCCTCGTACAAGTTAGAAAAACTTGGCGGAACTGCCGAGACTCACTCTATACAGCACCAAGAGTTTTGCTGTTTTGACCATGTTGCAGTGGTAAAACTAAATAACTTAGAAATACCATTCCACTTTAAACATAAAGTTTTAAGCTTTCTTAGATCGAATGTGAAAAAAAACGTAAATACCTCTAATACACACTGAGATATAAGTCGTCAAACTAAGGTAAAATTGTCATTCTCCTTCTTTCATCATCATCATCATCATCATCATCATCATCATCATCATATTTCTTCCGTTCTTTACTCGCGGAAAAAAAAACAGAAAAAAAACCCGGCGGGGTTCAGAGCTGCAGCATGAGAATTCTACGCTGATACAGACACGCTTCAGCCCACTGCACCGCCGGTCAGCTGTTGGAATGCCCCCAGTTTTGATGCTTACATCCATACTTGACGAGTTTGCACTGAAAAGGATCTGATCAACAAAATCTCCAGCTTCCGGTTTTAAAACTAGCAGTATCCGGTTACATTAAGAAAAACGGCCTGACTCAATTTCACATGTTGCTATACATCAAAATAAACCAGGGAACGCAAGCACTCTGATATTCATACCAGTTACACAAAGCTATTTATTATGTTTTGAAACAGCACATATCGCACAAAAATAAAAATCATGAGGTTCGAACTTACAACCTGCTGCACCTCTGGGTAGCTGTTAAAATGTATTTAATTTTTATTTAAACTGACATAAATTAATAAATGGCAAGCCAGGAAAATACATGTCATTAATTGATTTGGTTGATGTTTTTATCCAGAGCAATTGATATTTGTATAGGCCTACCCATATATTATAAAAAAAAAGTCATGTTAAAAAAAATATATAGTATACCAATAGCCTATTTGTCATACAATATGACGCTCCTGAGCTATCACTTAGTGTTTGCATTTGACAGTATAGGTTAGTGGTGTAATGGTTAGGGCACTTCACTACATACAGTGCCTTGCGAAAGTATTCGGCCCCCTTGAACTTTGCGACCTTTTGCCACATTTCAGGCTTCAAACATAAAGATATGAAACTGTAATTTTTTGTGAAGAATCAACAACAAGTGGGACACAATCATGAAGTGGAACGAAATTTATTGGATATTTCAAACTTTTTTAACAAATAAAAAACTGAAAAATTGGGCGTGCAAAATTATTCAGCCCCCTTAAGTTAATACTTTGTAGCGCCACCTTTTGCTGCGATTACAGCTGTAAGTCGCTTGGGGTATGTCTCTATCAGTTTTGCACATCGAGAGACTGAAATTTTGCCCATTCCTCCTTGCAAAACAGCTCGAGCTCAGTGAGGTTGGATGGAGAGCATTTGTGAACAGCAGTTTTCAGTTCTTTCCACAGATTCTCGATTGGATTCAGGTCTGGACTTTGACTTGGCCATTCTAACACCTGGATATGTTTATTTGTGAACCATTCCATTGTAGATTTTGCTTTATGTTTTGGATCATTGTCTTGTTGGAAGACAAATCTCCGTCCCAGTCTCAGGTCTTTTGCAGACTCCATCAGGTTTTCTTCCAGAATGGTCCTGTATTTGGCTCCATCCATCTTCCCATCAATTTTAACCATCTTCCCTGTCCCTGCTGAAGAAAAGCAGGCCCAAACCATGATGCTGCCACCACCATGTTTGACAGTGGGGATGGTGTGTTCAGGGTGATGAGCTGTGTTGCTTTTACGCCAAACATAACGTTTTGCATTGTTGCCAAAAAGTTCGATTTTGGTTTCATCTGACCAGAGCACCTTCTTCCACATGTTTGGTGTGTCTCCCAGGTGGCTTGTGGCAAACTGTAAACGACACTTTTATGGATATCTTTAAGAAATGGCTTTCTTCTTGCCACTCTTCCATAAAGGCCAGATTTGTGCAGTATACGACTGATTGTTGTCCTATGGACAGAGTCTCCCACCTCAGCTGTAGATCTCTGCAGTTCATCCAGAGTGATCATGGGCCTCTTGGCTGCATCTCTGATCAGTCTTCTCCTTGTATGAGCTGAAAGTTTAGAGGGACGGCCAGGTCTTGGTAGATTTGCAGTGGTCTGATACTCCTTCCATTTCAATATTATCGCTTGCACAGTGCTCCTTGGGATGTTTAAAGCTTGGGAAATCTTTTGTATCCAAATCCGGCTTTAAACTTCTCCACAACAGTATCTCGGACCTGCCTGGTGTGTTCCTTGTTCTTCATGATGCTCTCTGCGCTTTAAACGGACCTCTGAGACTATCACAGTGCAGGTGCATTTATACGGAGACTTGATTACACACAGGTGGATTCTATTTATCATCATTAGTCATTTAGGTCAACATTGGATCATTCAGAGATCCTCACTGAACTTCTGGAGAGAGTTTGCTGCACTGAAAGTAAAGGGGCTGAATAATTTTGCACGCCCAATTTTTCAGTTTTTTATTTGTTAAAAAAGTTTGAAATATCCAATAAATTTCGTTCCACTTCATGATTGTGTCCCACTTGTTGTTGATTCTTCACAAAAAATTACAGTTTCATATCTTTATGTTTGAAGCCTGAAATGTGGCAAAAGGTCGCAAAGTTCAAGGGGGCCGAATACTTTCGCAAGGCACTGTACTAGAGGGTCATAGGTTCAATCCCATGTGGGGGACACACTGCTCTTTTACCTATTGCTCCAGAAAAAAATATTGATTCCACTTTAAACATAAAGTTTTAAGCTTTCTTAGACCGAATGTGAAAAAAACGTAAATACCTCATACGCATTGCAGTATATTAAGATATAAGTCATCAAACTAAGATAAAATTAGTTCTTCTTCTTTATCATCATCATCATCATCACCATCATCTTCCGTTCCTTACTTTGTGTATGTAGTGATCTTGGAAAACAATAACGATAGGTTGCGGATGCAACCCCGGTTCCCTGAAAGAGAAAATAACCATCAAGGTATGGGACATTGCCGTCAGGCAGTAGGGATTGGCTGAGCTTTATGTCAAAGCTGCCGATAGGCCTCCGCGCAAACTGCCGTGTAAGCCCGCCCCCCTGGGAGCTTACTATACGCAACGCGCGGAGAGCCACTTCCTCTTTTGCCCTTCAGGCCGTGAAGGCTTCCAGAGCGACCTCGCTGGCGGCGATGGTTATTTTCTTTTCAGGGGAACCGGGGTTGCATCCGCAACCTATCGCCCCTTTCAAGTCGAAAATAACCATCAAGGTATGGGAACAGTGTACCCAAGCCGTCGCGAGGGAGGATTCTCGGCAGTAGGACAGACTTACGTCATAAACGCAACTGCGTGGGCAGTACATCTAAGCATATGCGGAGCTGCGCCTCAGCGTCTATGCTCGCAATGACACCTGTCCTAAGGTGGAATAGTCACACCATATTCTCAACCACTCTACACGTCCGCAACCTGAGGCATCATAGAGTGTAACACAGATGCTCCAAATGACGGAGCAGAGGATTCCAGTACATTCAACCGTAGAACCTCGTAAAAGTATGCGGTGTAACCCAACTGGCTGCAGCGCAAATGTCAGACATCGGCACCTCTAAAGAGGGCCCAGGATGTTGCCATACCCCTAGTGGAATGTGCCTTCAACTGCCCTGGTGGCGGAAGGCCCATAGAATCATATGCAAACTGAATAGCATCCACTATCCATTGAGAAAGGCGTTGCTTAGACAACGGCTGACCCAAAGTCTTAGAACCATGGCATATGAACAGCTGTTCTGTTTGCCTCACAGTCCTTGTGCGGTCAATATAACACATCAATGCCCGCACAGGGCAGAGCATGTGCAACCGCTCTTCCTCTGGGGAAGAAAAAGGAGGAGGATGGAACGCCATCAACTCGACTGGTTGGTTCATATGAAACGGGGATATGACCTTGGGTAAAAAGGCCGGATTTGGACGCATGGAGACCTTAGAACCGTCTCCTGCGAAACGAGTACATGATGAATGCACCGAAAGTGCATGTAACTCGCCCACGCGTTTTGCTGATACCACTGATAGCAAAAACGCAGTCTTTATAGACACGAACTTCATATCCACACTGTGGAGAGGCTCGAACGGTGCCTTGGTAAGGGCTTCTAGCACCACATCAAGGCTCCATGACGGTAAACTGGTCGTCCTTGGAGGCCGCAAGCGTCTTGCGCCTTTTAGGAACTGAGATGCCAGAAAATGGCAACCAGGTGATAACCCGTCAATGCGTACATGGCAAGCCGAAATGGCGGCTAAATACACTTTAAGTGTAGAGGGAGATTTCCCCTCATCTAGCAGCTTCTGCAGAAACTGTAATATCACTGCCATAGGGCAGGAGACCGGGTCATGGCCCTCAGCCAGACACCAACTCTGAAACAATTGCCACTTATACGCATACTGCGACCTAGTAGAGGGCGCTCTCGCACTCTGAATGGTCGATATAACCGCCGTCGAAAGCCCTAAGGCTGACAGGCGCCCCGCCCAGGGGCCAAGCCCATAACTGCATGAGTTTGGGGTTTGGATGCCATAGCCCTCCTTGGGCTTGGGACAACAGGTCCGCTCGCAGAGGGAGCTCCCTCGGGCGACCGTGCAACAACTGCACCAGACTCGGGAACCATATTCTCCGAGGCCACCGAGGAGCGATCAGAATCACTGTCGCTTGCTCTACCCTGACCTTCTCCAAGAAGGCAGGGAGCATCGGAATCGGTGGAAATGCATACAGGAGCCCTGGCGGCCATTCGTGAGCCAGTGCATCGACTCCTAGGGGGCTGTCGAGGTCCTTCACCGAGAACCATAGGGGACAGTGCGTGGTCTCTCGCGAAGCGAAGAGATCGACTTGCGCTGTGCCGAACCATTTCCAAATGCGCTCTACCACCCGAGGGTGAAGATGCCATTCGCCTGCAAGAGGACCTCCTCTGGACAGGAGATCTGCTGCGTAATTGACTGCCCGGTAGGTGAACCGCACGCAAAGAGGCTAAACGCGGTTGTGCCCAAAGCAACAGCCGTGTTACCATCTGGTGAAGACCGGGGGACCGCAAGCCGCCCTGGCGGTTGATATACGCCACTACCGTGGTGTTGTCTGACCGCACTAACACGTGCTTGCCTAGAAGCACTGGCAAGAAGTGCCGAAGGGCGAGGTCCACCGCTCTGAGTTCCAGAGCATTGATGTGGGCCGACCTCCAGGGTCCTGACCACACTCCATGAGTCCCCGACCCGTTCCAGACTGCTCCCCAACCCTGGTTGGAAGCGCCGGTCGTAATAACCTCCTTCGAAAGATGGGACCCAGCGCACGCCCTGGCGGATGTTCGACGGAACTTTCCACCAGCGCGGTGCTTCCCAGCAGGTTCGGATATCCTCAACCTGCGGTGTTTGTCTCTCCGCGGATGCAACGCGAAGGCATTGAACCAGGCCTGCAGAGGTCTCTGGTGTAGTAAGCCCAAAGGAAGGGCTTGCGAGGCGGCAGCCATCAACCCCAGCATGCGCTGACACAGCTCCATGCTGACTGTTTCTCTCAAACTGAATAGGGAGAGACACCGCTCTTTGTGTCGACAGGGTCGCTTCCATGGACACAGAGTCCAGATGCAGACCCAAGAATTCGGTCTGTTGGCTCGGCACGAGGCGGCTCTTTTCTGAATTGACCTTCAGACCTAGCCGCTGAAGATGGTCTGTAACCATCACTGTGTGCTGTGCCAACTGCTCCTTTGACTGCGCGCAGACGAGCCAGTCGTCCAGATAGTTCAGCAGTTGGACGCCTTGAGCCCACAAGGGAGCTAAAATGGCATCCATACACTTCGAAAAGGTTCGAGGAGCTAGAGACAGGCCGAATGGCAGGACACAAAACTCGTAGACCCTGCTCTGAAATGCGAATAGTAGATACTTCCTGTGACCCGGACAGATGGGAACGTGAAAGTACGCATCTGTCAGGTCTACGGTGGTAAACCAGTCACCCTGCCGGACAGACTGGACAATGTGCCTGTGCGTAAGCATCTTGAATGACAACACCCGTAGGTATTTGTTCAGTACTCGCAGATCTAAAATAGGACGGAGCCCGTCGCCCTTTTTTGGCACTAGGAAGTACTTGGAGTAGAACCCCTGGTCGGTCAGAGCAGGGTCTACTAGTTGAATGGCACGCTTCTTGAGCAATGCCTGTATTTCCACATTCAGAGCTGAGGACTGAACCGAGTCCTTCACTGCAGTTACCACCACTCCCCTGAAGGGGAGGGGTTTAACCGGAACTGAAGGGTGTACCCGGTGAATATAGTTTTGCGCACCCAGATGTCGTCGGTGCTTTGTTGCCAGAACAGAAGCTGTGGAACAGTGTAGGGGTGGGTTAACGGCTGCCTGGGTTTCTCAGGGCTGCTTAGGCTGCGCTTGCTCACGAGGGGCCTGGCCAGAGCCACGAGGAAGCGGTCTGCCACCTCCTCTAGGGCGCCACCCTCCGCGCTGCGGTCTTGCAAACGCGGGTTGGCTGCATGCTGATACACCCAAAGGGGCGGTTTTACTGCCCTGTGGTTGCGCCTGCTGCTGCGGCGGTGCCCTGCACCACTGGCGCTCCTGTGGCCGCCTTGGCTGGAAGGGTTTGCTTGGCCACATTTTTGCCAACTGCTGCGACGCCTCACGCGCCTTGACAGAGCGTTGCAGCATCTCCTCAACCGCTGGGCCAAATGTGTGCCCCGGTGATATCGGAGCATCTAGCAATGGGGCCTTATCAGGCTCCTGTACCCTCGCCTGCGAGAGCCAGAGCTGCCTTCTTGCCACCACAAGAGAAGCAATGCTCCTGCCCTGTGCTCGCGCATTCAGTTGAGCCAGCTTAACCAATAGCTGCGCAACTGCACTCAGCTCGGTCCTAAGGGCAACAGATGGGCACTCAGGCAGATCACGGATGAGCGCCGCCTGGTAGACCGTCAGGAGGCTGGCCACGTTAGACAGCCTAACTGCCTCTGTAGCCGCGGCGTACCCCTTTTTTAGGTGGGCCTCCGTAATCCTACACTGCCTGTTAGGGCAGGAGGGGTCCTTAGCCAGCCCCGATAATGTTGGCGCCTTTACCAACGCGGCGAACGCAGCACCCACTGGTGGAAAGGACGATAACCCAGCTTCGCTCGCCCCGTGCATGGTGAAGGCCGAAGCCTTGCGAGAAGTTGCAGGGGCGGAGGCCGGGGCCCCCCAGGTGGACTGCACCTCCTTAATAAAATCAGGGAATGCCGGTAGCATCCTGGACTGAAGGGGCGGAGCTGACGGCGACTCAAATAGAGAGCGTCGTGTTGGCTCTAACGCAGGCCAGTCCACGCCTAAGTGACGGGCTGCCCTCTCCACCACTGACCACATAGGGTCATTAGTATCCAGCACTTCAGGGTCATCCTGTCCAGAGTGCTGGGATGCCACCTCAGGCTCCGTGCCCTCTTCAAATAGTGGATATGCGTCGGACGCGTCCCTTGAGACAGCATCGATGTCCCACACTTCCTGGGGTTGGCCGTGAGGCACTGGTGGAGGAACCACCGGCTGACTAGCGATGGGCCCGGTTGTTAGCTCTGGAGCCCGAGGCGCCACATTCGCTAGGGTCATGAGGAGGGATTGCTGTCCCATCATGACCTCCATGAACTGTGACATTTTGGAGGTGAGCTCAGCCACTCCAAATGCGTCCTGATATCGCCTGCCCCTTCGAGGGGAGCGAGAGTGCCTTCTACGGCGAGGCGATTGAGATCTCGATCTAGACTCCTGACGGGGACGTGCCCCGCGAGAGGAGGGACTGCGGGAACGTTCCCGAGCACGCCTGGCTGGGGACCTCTGACCAGCTGTAAGCTGGGAGGATGGGCTCCGGGGGAGCTGTGACGTCACCGGCGGCATCAAAACAGATGACGGTGGGGCCGAGACGGTATGGGACGACCCCGAGGATGGGGAACGACCCCAACCGCCTTCCTAGCTCTCTGGCGAAGGGTGCGTATCTGGAACCCCGCACATAGATAGCAGTATGCCCTATCTGCCAGGGCAGATGCGGCATGGTCCGGCCCCAAATATGCGACGCAGTCCTCGTGTGGGTCGCTGGCAGGCAACTTGGCCTGGCAGGTCACGATCGGTGGAACCCAGACATCGTGTCTAGCACTCGCAAGCACTGACGAGCAGTAGCGGCCGAGGAGCACCGATGTGCGTAAGGCCGAACGCCGCCGCCGTCGAAAGCACCAAAGTGCGTCGTCAAAACGCCGGGCGCCGAAAGCACCGACGCCGAAACCGGCGCGCGTGCGCCGAGCACCGCCGTCAAGCCGAGCACCGGCGCGCGTCGTCAAACGCCGGCGTCGGGCACCGAAGCCGCCGAGCACCGAGCCGCCGAGCACCTGAAGTGCGTGCGTCGAGCGCCGCCGAGGTAAGCGCCGAGCGTCGAAATAAAGAACGCGCAGTCGAGCCGCCGAAAGCAATCGGCGCGAAGGCTGCCGGCCGAGGGTGCCGTATGTCGAGGCACCGACGCCGCCGAGCCGTGAGGGTGCGGCGGCCGAAACCGAAGGCCGAGATGCCGAAGCGCCGAGCACCGAAGCGTCGAGCACCGAGCGTCGAGCACCGAGCCGCCGAGCCGGCCGCCAAGCACCGAAGCATCGAGCACCGAAGCTGTTGAGCACCGAAGCGCCGAAAGCACGAAATGTCGAAAGCACCGCCGCCAACCGAAAGCACCGAAAGCCGATGGAACGTGCAGCACCGAGACCCGAGGCCGAGTGCCCCAGCGGCATGCCGAAAGGCCGAACACTGAGCCCCAAGTGCAGAAGCACTAAGCACCAAGCGCAGAAGCACTGCACAAAGCGCCGAAGCGCTGCACCAAGCGCAGAAGCGCTGACACCAAAAGCGCCAGAGCGCGAGCGCCGAAGCGCAAGTACCGAGCGTGGAACGCTAGCTCAGACGCCTACGCGTCAGCTGACCCGCCAAGCGGAGACGCTAAGTGCTGGTACAGTGTCTGATGCTGTGCAATACTTACCTGATGGTGCTGGTGCACGTTAGTGGTTATCTTCCTCTGTATAGTGAAAGGGAATTTTTTTTTTTTTTTGTTGGACGCTGCAGCAATATACAGAATAAATATATATATCAAGAGGGTGTAGTATACAATTACCACGTGGCGGGTAGAACGCGCCGCGATGGGGAAGGAAGACTGCAGAGCAGACTACACGCACACACACGGTCTAGCCTAAGCGAGACCGAGGATGCAGATATGCGCGTGGCCTAAGGCCAACGCAACACGCGTCCTAAACAAAAAATATATACAATATATATAAACAATATATATTACACACAATATTTTACAAAAACCCAAACACAATAATAATAATAAACAGAGGAAAGACGGGGAGACCACGAAGAAACGCGATGCCGAAGCAAAGCGTGAAGGAAATATAATGTAAAAACAATATATAATCCTAAAATAATAATAATAATAATAATAATAATTACTCCGAAGAGTATAACTGAAATAAACTCGGAGAAGGGGATAAACCAGCTTCTCAAGCCTAAGCTTATTGAGTACAATCAGTTAACAGCTCTAAGTCCTACCGCTACTGAGGCTGAAGGCAAAAGAGGAAGTGGCTCTCCACGCGTTGCGTATAGTAAGCTCCCAGGGGGGCGGGCTTACACGGCAGCTTGCGCGGAGGCCTATCGGCAGCTTTGACATAAAGCTCAGCCAATCCCTACTGCCTGACGGCAATGTCCCATACCTTGATGGTTATTTTCGACTTGAAAGGGAACTAAAGAACGGGATATGTACCAGTCATGGCATTTCACATGTTGCACAACATCTAATTAAACCAGAGAAATCAAGCACTTTGACATACATACCAGTTATATTACGGAACTTATTTATGTTTTAAAAGCACATATCGCGGGGGAAAAAAAACAGAAAAAAACCCTGCAGGGTTTGAAGCTGCAGCATGAGAATTCTACGCTGCTATAGACACGCTTTAGCCCTCTGAGCCGCGGGTCAGTGTTCGATCGCCCCCAGTTTTGATGCTTACATCCGTACTTGATGAGTTTGCACTGAGCAGGATCTGCTGAAAATCTCCAGCTTCCGGTTTTAAAACTAGCAGTATCCGGTTACACTGAGAAAAACGGCCTGACTCGATTTCACATGTTGGTCTACATCAAAATAAACCAGGGAACGCAGCACTTTGATATCCATACCAGTTACACTAAGCTATTTATTTATTTGAAACAGCACATATCGCACAAAAAAATAAATAAATCCCAAGGTTCGAATGAGCAACATGAGTTCTAGGCTGTGATACAGACACGGTTTTACCCGCTGCGCCACTGGGTAACTGTTCAAATATTTTTAATTTTTAAACTTACATAAATGAATAAATGGCAAGCCAGGAAAATACGTGAATTGGTTTGGCTGATGCTTTTATCCAGAGCAATTGACATTTGTATAGTATGGAGGACATTTCCTGCCAAAATTAGAAATAAATAAATGAATAAATAAATAAATAAATACATAAATGAATACATAAATATTGAAATAAATAAATGCACAGACATTTATTTATTTTGATATTTATGTATTCATTTATTTATTTATTTATTCATTCATTTATTTATTTATTTATTTCGATTATTATTTTTTTATTTATTAATCACTATTCCAGCACAACACCAATCATGCCCCAAAGTTTAAAACAGAACAGCAAGGAATTTACAAACCACAGCCAGACCGAAAACAACAACAGCAGGAACATTGCCAAAATAACCCAGAACCAAAAGAATGAAAACAATTACATCCCAATCATCCAGACCCACATTTCCAAACACAAAGGCAACAAGAACAGCTTCTATCAGAGGCAAAGAGACTTCAGGAGCGTGAAAGCTATCATAAAAACCCAGAGTCAAAGAGACTTCGGGAGCGCAAAAGATACCATAAAAACTTAGAGGCAAAGCGACTTCAACAGCGGGAACATTGACAACAAAACGCAGCGGCAAAGTGACTTCAACAGCAGGAACGTTGCCAACAAAATGCAGCGGCAAAACGACTTCGGGAGCGTGAAACCTATAAACACCACGCAGAACCAAAAAGAAACAGTGGAAAGACAAAGCATGCTGCAAATCCTGCTTTACAAACAACTGCAAAGAAAAGACAATACCATCAGAACCCAAACACAAAAAAAAACTTTGTACAGACCATATTATGCTGACAAATATATCCTTGTAAGAGCTAAAAGAAGACACAACTACAACATTTGCTACAAAGTGAAACAATTAGTAAACACATACAAAAGGAAAAACATTTTAAGACTCCAACGCCAAAAACAATACTACGTAACACGACTATTGAAAAACTTAAAAGGCAGGAGTCATGCTTCAAAACTCATGACAGCAACATATCTTGTTGACCTTTCCATCAAGGTCACTTTGAGAAGCAGAACAACCTACAACATCTGTTTACTGCACTACAAAGCAGCACATGTGTCTTTCTTAAACACATTCTCGCACAGGACAATGTCTCCCAACAAGCAGAGATGATATGTGGCCCAAGTCAACACACACCTCACACTGAGGCCTACTTTTGGAAAGCCACATATAATAGCACTGTTCTATCATGCATTCCCATTGATGAAAAAGGCCAATGTCATATAGAAATGACAAATGGGCAACCATTCCTGGTAACAAATGTAAGTAATGCAACACTTCTCCAATCAAGAAACATCAACTTATTCAATCAGCAGGAACAATGATCGCAGTCCAACTTATGCTTTGGGAAACCAAACCAGACGGGACTATTACAAAGTGACACAATGCTAAGTTTACTGCTGTGCAGAAGAGCAAAATTACTGTGGACAACAGGAATGACCAATTATCTTCCATTATCATACACCAGGGACAGGGTGATGATTCAGGACACTACGTGTCTATTCTTGCAGTGGGTACTACTGGAAAATGGGTGTATGCAAATTACACACTCACTGAAGTCAAACTATAGCCAAAAAATGCAAAGGACATGTATATGGCCTTTTATGAAGAGATCTAATGCTTTACAAATTACTTCTATTGGGCTAAGTTCATAACTCCAATATATCAAGGAGAAATACTGTTTTGTTTCAAGCATTATAATCTCTTAGTATACTGCCCTTTAGCACTGTCATTCATATGTACATTTTGAACCATTCATAACATTTTACTTTTGTACCTGCGTAAAAATCAAGTTACCAAAATATACATATTGTTTTTATCACTGATCGATGTACATTTGCAACCAAAATAATAACATCTTTACACTTACAACACTGTCAAAAGGTCCCTTACATACCACTATCTTACTTTCAAATCTTTTCTCATTACTGTTATTTTACTTGACTTATTACTCTCGTGGCTTGCCTGTCTGTCTGTTTGTCTGTCTGTCTACAATACACATTCTCGAATATCTTTCCCTCGCTTTATTCATTATTTGTTGAAGTAAAAAAAGAAGTGATATCTATAACAAAAACAAGTTAGAAAAATGCAACAGCCGTTTAAAGGGGTGATATCAAACACAAAAGTCCAAGTTAGGAGAAGCAATTAGGCCAATCTTGTCAAGCATCAAGCAAACAGGCACAATTGGAAAGGTGCTGGGGCCCAAGATTCACAGAATTCTTGCTTCTAACTTGGCGCCTTTTTTTGATCGCTTCGCTCCACTTTATCGCTTCACTTTATCGCTCTACTTGAAATGCTCTTTGCGTGACTTGAAGTGACTGAGACACACACTCACACACTGAGCAAGAATTGTGTGAATCTTGGGCCCCAACAGGGCTGTTTCTAGCCTTTTGGGGGCCCTAAGCAGGATTTGCCCACTCCACTTGGCATGACATCAAACCAACATAGGCTTAAGCCTGCTGTCTTGTAAACGTTTGTATGAGCACACATATGTACGCGCAAACATACAATGTACAAATAAACATGTAAAGACTAAAGAGGGACCTGTTAGCAGCAACATCATCTTTTATTAACAAAAGGCAGTGGAAACAAAGTCTGGAACACAACTGAAACACCACAATTGCATTATGATATTTGGACACTAGATGGCACTGAAGGTCAGGAACTGTAACACTATACAAACACTGAACTGAAGAACTGACAAGGCAGAACAAAAAATCTATTATTATTATTTATTTCTTAGCAGACGCCCTTGTCCAATTGTTACAAGATATCACATTATTTTTTTAAACTTTTTTTACATACAATTACATTATTTTTTACACATTATTTTTACATACAATTACCCATTATACAGTTGGGTTTTTACTGGAGCAATCTAGGTAAAGTACCTTGCTCAAGGGTACAGCAGCAGCGTCCCCCACCTGGGATTGAACCCACGACCCTCCGGTCAAGTCCAGAGCCCTAAACACTACTCCACACTGCTGCCCTAAAACACAAAACAGAGTGCATGTGTTTCAAAAAGTATGTGTGGCAAGGCAGAAGCCCTGCTGCTGTAAATGCTGTTGTGTGGGAATGTAAGGTTGGCAGGGATGGGGTTAAATCTGTCCCTGCCAGCAATCACGTGTGGCCATTCCCCAATTAGGTAACTGAGTGTTAACTGGCAAATTTGCAGCATGCAGCAGGGTAAGTACAATGTTTAATTTTGTTACAGAAAGGGTTTTAAAAATGTGGTTCAGTCCAGCTTGTGTTTATTTATTTATTTTTAAAACCAACACAGTCTTTGCAAAGTATTTTAGGTGTTTTTTTTTTTTTCATGCACTTATACATGGTGAGTTCTTGATCACATTTTGACTATTTATCCATGTACATAGTGTCAGGTTTACAGTTTGAAAAAAACAGCACTGACTGCAACAGCAAGCATGACTGGAAAGAGAAAAGCAATGAGCATCAGCACGAAAACGCAGTGTGTAAATAAAATTTCTTTGTTAGATGCTGTGCGCTTGCTAAAGCATGCTTGGAACTCTGTCAATCAGCAAACAATGTAACCTTCAAAAAAGCTGGGTTTTCTGTAGTTGAGGAGAAGAGTGCTGATGAAAATACAACTGAAAATGAAACTATGACAATAAGGGCGTCTGCTAAGAAATAAATAATAATAAATAATAATCAGAGGGGATGTCAGAGAAAGAATTCTCAGCTGTGTCACCTTGGCGACCAGAATGCTCTGCCTGAAACAGACACCGAAGACGTAAGCATATGTGCTATGCATTTAACACTGCGACTTGCTATGGAGCAGCATCAGGATATAGCCAAATTGGAATTTTTTAGAAAACGCTGACAAAGTTTGCAAAAAAAGACCGTCCAGATGCATATCACTGTTCTTCGCTGGAAACAATTTGCAGTATGTAGCTTACCTGTACTGTACATTTCTGCACTTGCATTACTTTTTTGCACTTTTTATTACTTTCATAGGTTTTAATACATCTTTTTTTTATAAATGTAATGTGTTATAATAAAGATTTTTAACTGCTTTGCAGCATCAGAGTGGGTCATAATATCATTCTGTGTATGAAATGAATATAATTGAGCCACTTTGAGACAAAGAATGCTTTTAGAAAGAGTCGTAAACTAACTGCTGGACAAGTGTTATCTTTTCCACTCACTGAATGAATCATTTAGGCGCCAGTAGAATCTTGCAGAAGGCATGCCAGACAGTTTTGAGTATGCTTTGACACCTCGGACAAGAAAATAAATAGAGAAGAAAATAAAATCTCATAAATCCAGCCGACAGGGGGCGAAGCCACGGACCAATTGAGAACAATGGGCTGTCTCTGAACGAGAACAACCAATGAGAAACACCCCATGTGGACTTGTGCATAGCCCAAAATAACCAAACTAACCAATCACAGGGTGGAAGTTAGGACAACAAAACCAGCCACGTGACTTTCAGAAAGGCTTGAGTTTGCCCATGCTGGAGCTTGTCCCATGTTGGAGTTTGCCCCATGAAAGAGCTTCCCATGAGCTCCCCACACTAGAAGTGTGCCCCACAGAAGGAACAGCACTCCAGGCAAGAGAAAGAAGTGAGCTCCACCCGCTAGAAGTGGCTTGGAGTTTGGAGGAACACAATGGAAGATAAACTGCTCTGAAGAAAGTTTCTGAATCATGGTTGCATAAGTCCTCGAATTCATGGAAGGCAAGGAAGAACCAATGTTCTGAAGAGTGGCTAAAATCAGCATTGAAGAGAGCCGTAGCTCTTTGCCCTACGAGAGAGTGAAACAGTAAATGGAAGCATAGCCAGCAGCTGGACCTAAGGTCACATGCTAGCCGTACAGAAGAATTGCAACAGGATCACTTCTACAAACTACATAACTCTTCAATTGCAACGCATTATCTGAACTGAGTTTCGTCTGATCAACTGAACTATTTCCAGTTGGAAAACCGCCAGCAACAACTATAATGCTGCAAGAATTGGAGATCAACAAGCTGATCTCCATCTGAAAATAACTATTTGTTTATTGCGAGCTTACGCATTGCAATGCGTACAGCAAAGTACCGTCTTCATTGGAACTTCAGATCCAAAGATCTGCAGTGTTCATCAACATATGGAAATCTTTATATGGAAATCAATAAGTATTCAATGTATCTAATATTAAATACTTTATGACTCGAGAAAGTAACTGTAGTAAATGCTATCAAGTTAGTAGATAAACTATTCTAGGAATATAATATAACTTCCTGTTTTAGAGTGTGTAAGAAATGTATTTTGTTTGTTGAAATGTGTAACTCAAAGGAGCTGCCTCGTAAATGCAGAGAATTTGATCGAGTTAATTTGAATATATAATCAACTGAGGTTGATAACATATTATTAGTTTGGTACATCACATCTAAACTAAATTAACATGGTAAAACTAATTTTCTAAATTAGGTACTGGAATGTTGGATTCCGTTCTGAATGGGAAGTTGAATTAATTCTCATGCATATTGACATGATCGATTACAACGAGAAACGGGTATTGGAAATACTAATGCAAAGTAGACACTTTGTGTGAGAAGCCATATTTAATATTAGTATATTAACTATGTATGCTAATGATGTTATGGTCATTGTAATCGTTTGACTATGGAATCAATGAACTGTACACCTGACGCATATCTCTAACCAATAGCCTTTCCTTTCTGTAATATTAGATTAGTTGTGCACCCCTGTTTATTCTTAAATAAACTATTGTTTTATATTTCTGACACGTTGTGTGAATGTCAGTTATTGTCTAAGGGAATCCGAGTTCTACATGATCCCAGCGAACTATTATGGTATGTCTAAGTTATTAAAATTTGGACATTCTTAAACAGGGCACCTAGAGACTAATTTATATCTAAATAAATTGTATACCTAATTCACTATAGCTTACACGTTTGTTTGTTTTGTTTACTGTACTGGTGATTGGGGGACATTTTGAATGTCAGGTTATTGTGTGGGTGTTTATACCGTCCATCGCTTACTGTGGGTGAATCACGTTAACACCAAATTGCCCGTTCTAAGCGGTGGCGATTGTATTTGATATGCAAACCATATTCACTTAAGGGCGCTGTGAAAGGGTGAGGAATTCACTGACACAGGAGACAGAAATTTTCAGTGCTAAACACCACTCGGGTGGACTATTTATTTATGTCCACAAAGTGGCACTGTTGTCCTACAATTACCAGCAATTGTAGAAGGCTTCACAGAGTACCTTGGGTACACACACAGGTGCACGAAACAATAATCAAAACAGAAGGCACAAAGAAAAAGAGAAAATAAAACACTATTAACAAAACTACAAAATAAAGGTGCTGCACTCTGCAGCGTTTCTCCGACCGTCACTACCCGCATGGCCCGAGACTCCGTCCTACACTCCACAGTTCCCTCAACTGCGTAGCTTAAAACTATACTTTTGGGGGTCTGCCCAAAGTTTCCCCACTACTGCTATATTTCTTTTCTTTTCTTGTTGTTGTTGTGTTCAATGTGGCTGCACTGTTCTATATCTGGCCGCAAAGTTTTCGCTGGCTTGTTTACGTCCTATAGGGGCACATCTGAGGGAACAACAGAGTTATTTTATAGGTTAGCAATCCCCCAAGGCCCGCCTCTCAGCCATTCAGAGAGAAGGAAAGCCAACACACCCTCTTCCCCACCTCTCCATGTTATTGCCATGACTGACAGGCGGATCTTACGAGTCTGCTGCCCTCTTCCTGCAGCACCATGCATACGTCAGACAGTCAGCACAGATCTCCCCTGTTACATATCCTCCCCCTCAGAATGGACCCACCGGTCCATTCGAAAATCATACACCCTATGCCTTCCCGTGAGAAATCTGCATTTTGATGCAGCTTTCCTGCTCGGTGGACAACCCTGAAGGCATAGGGCTGCAGGGCCAAGTACCACATGGGTGATTCGGGCGTTGTTATCTTTCATCCTGTGAAGCCATGCTAAGTGGGCATGATCTGTCACCAGGGTGAAGTGTCGCCACAGGAGGTAGTACAGGAGTGACTCGACCGCCCCGTTTTACTGCGAGACACTCCTTCTCGATGGTACTATAGAAGGAGCTTCCTGCTGATGTACAGGACTGGGTGCTCGCTTCCCTGGACCTCCTGAGACAACACTGCCCCGAGACCTGTCTCTGACGCATCCGTCTGCAGGGTGAACCTCTTACTGAGGACTGCACATCACTGGCTTGCTACACAGCCTTCGTTTCAGAGTGAGAAAGGCCCTGTGGCACGGCTCCGTCCAGTGAACCGTATTTTGGGCAGCCTTCCGGGTGAGGTCTGTCAAGGGAGTAGTGAGCGTGGCGAAGTTCGGGATAAACTTCCTATAATAGCCTGCTAGTCCCAAGAAAGAGCGCACCTGGGTTTTGGTCGTAGGGACCGGCCAGTCAGCCGAGGCTTTCACCTTAGCAATCAGCAGTCTGATCTGGCCGCTCCCTACTCAATACCCCAAATACTCCGACTCACTCTTCCCAATGGCACATTTCTTTGGGTTAGCAGAGCCCAGCCTTCCACAAGGATTGCAGCACCGCCGCTACCTTACACAGATGATTCAGCCAATCCTCACTGTGGATAACTACGTCATCTACGTAAGCAGCAGCGTACTGCTGATGGGGCCGCAAAATGCGATCCATCATCCGCTAGAAAGTGGCTGGCGCTCCATGCAACCCAAAAGGCATGGTCCTAAATTGGTATAACCCGAAGGGAGTCAAAAACGCCGTTCTCTCTCTGGATTCCGAGGTCAGGGGTATCTGCCAGTACTCCTTTGTTAAATCCAGTTTCGTCATAAAATGAGCCATGCCTAGACTGTCCAGCAACTCATCTACCCGGGGCATGGGATAAGGGTCAAACTTCGATTTTTCATGAACTCACCTGAAGTCAATGCAAAACTGAGTTGATCCGTCGGATTATCTACTAAAACAATGGGACTGTTCCAGTCACTTTGGGACTCTTCTATTACCCCTAGTCTAAGCATTTCATCAATTTCCGTCTACTCGAGTCTGCCCCGGGACGGGAGAAAACACATCAGGAAATTTCGTCACCAGAGCCCGAGCCTGACATTTCTGTTGGTGTCAGATTATCTGCAATCTAAACCGACCCTTTTTTCGCCAGCACAGAAAGATCAGGTCCCAGGTCTGTGACGTCATCTGCTTGCACCACTAACAACGCCTCCTGTTGCAACCAGGGCTTCAAGAGGTTGACATGATAAATGTGCTTTTCTCTCCATCGCTCCAGCAGGCAGATCTCATAGTCCACCTTCCCAATCCGGCATGTAACCTCAAAAGGTCCTTGCCACTTCGCCAGAAGAAGCTGGGTAATAATAGAAGCACTTTATCCCCTGGCTGAAAGGTGCATAACCAAGCTCCCCTGTTGTACTGTGTCTCGTCTGCGCTGAGCCTGCTACAAATTGTCATGCACCCATTTTCCAATAGACTCAAGACGTTTGCGCAGGTCCAACACATACCGGACGGTATTGGTCGAATTATCCTGCTGCTCCTCCCACATCTCTTTGACCAGATCAAGCACAACCCGTTGTATCTGCTCATACAACAACTCGAATGGTGAAAACCCCGTAGAAGCCTGATCGCAAAGAGAAGGGGAGGAATCAACTGGTCCCAGTAACACACATCACTATTAATAAATCTGCACAACATGTTCTTAAGGGTTATTAAAACGCTCCACAAGACCATTGGTTTGAGGATGAAACACTGATTCCCAAAAGCTTACATGTTCAGCAGACTAGTTGACACATAAAGTTGGTGCCTTGGTCGGTTAGTATTTCTTTGGGGATCCCGACTTGGGAAAAGGCCTTCATGAGCTCGTTGGCAACAGATTTAGCAGCGTCGGAGCAGAGGGGAATTGCCTCTGGATAACGCGTAGTGTAATCCAGAATGACCAATAGGTGTGTGTATCCTGCCGCACTCCTCTCCAGCGGTCCAACTATATCCATTCCAATATGCTCAAACAGAGCTTCCACTGCAATGGCACCAATGGAGACAGCTCTAAGACTGGCCTTCTGACACTCCCCACAACGTTCGCAAAAACGTCTGACGTCACCATCCAGCCCCATCCAGTAGAACCATGACACAAGCCTCGCTTTAGTCTTATCCCTTCCCAAATGACCAGACGGGAATAGCATGAGCCAACCACAACAAATCCTCCTTAAAGGGCTGAGGAATGAGCAATTGGTGATGCACTTCCCCAGTCTGGGGTAATTTCTCAACACGGTACAAGAGATCAGGAGCAATTTCAAAGTGAGGGTATGCGGCACGTCCTTGCTATAAAATCAGCTCCCATGTCTTCCAGCTCGGGATCGGGTCAGTCCTGAACGGAGACCCCTGCGTTGGCTCCGCGGCCACCCCCCCAGACTCTTCACCAATCGCCCCCACCTGAAACTTCTCAGACTCCCTCTATTGCCAGCCCTCATTCTTAGCGGCCCGGCATTCCTTTTAGTTTTACGGGGTTTAAATTTGTGACAATAAGTTGTACAAAGAGCATTTCAATGTATAGTGGAGCAATGAAAAAAAGAAGCCAAGTTAGAAGCAACAATTGTGTGAATGTTGGGCCCCAGCACCTTTCCAATTGTGCCTATTTGCTTGATGCTTGACAAGGTTGCCCCAATTGCTTCTCCTAACTTGGGCTTTTGTGTTTGATATCACCACTTTAAATGGCTGTTGCGTTTTTCTAACTTGTTTTTTTACATTGACAATGTGTTTTTGTTATAGATATCATTTCTTTTTTTACTTCATGAAATAATGAATAAAGCGAGGGAAAGATATTCGAGAATGTGTATGGTAAATAGACAGACATTACAAGAGAGTAATAAGTAGAGTAATATAAGAGAAATGAGAAAAGATTTGAAAGTAAAATAATGGTAGAAGGGACTGTTGGACAGTACTGAAAATGTTAACATTGTTTACTTGTAGTTGCATCAGTGGTGAAAACAATATGTATATTTTGGTAGGTATTGATATTTACATAGGTACAAAATTACAATATTATGAATGGTTCAAAGGTACATACTGTATGCATGTCCGTGCTAAAGGGTAGTATACTAACACATTTTAGTGCTGGAAAAAAAAAAAAAATTCTCCTTGATATAGTGGTGTTATGAACTTAGGCTAAGGCATTTGTAAAGCATTAGATCTCTTCATAAAAGGCCATATACATGTCGTTTGCATTTCTTGGCCATAGTTTGACTTCAATAAGTGCATCATTTGCATGCACCCATTTTCCAGTAGCACCCACTGCAAGAACAGACACATAGTGTCCTGAAGTAACACCCTGTCCCTGGTGTATGATAATGGAAGCTAATTGGTCATTAATGTTATCCACAGTAATTGTGCTCTTCTGCACAGCAGTAAAATTAGCATTGTGTCACTTTGTAACGGTCCCGTCTGGTTTGGTTTCCCAAAGCATAAGTTGGACTGCAATCATTCTTCGATTGGAGAAGTTTTGCATTGCCTACATTTGCTACCAGGAATCACTGCCCACTTGTCATTTCTATAAATTAGTTCTTCCAAACACATGGAATCTGTACCAGCAGGTACATATAGAGGATAAACATGCAACACCTCTCGGTTTGATGAGCAGTAGTTACATCAAGTACATAGAATGTCATGACTTATTGTGACTAAAACCATGCGAGATACTTCAGGACAAATTTCAGACAATTTGGTGAGAAACTGCAACATGTTGCTGCTCACCTCTATTGAAAGGTTCTCCTAAGAAGTGACAAATATCCACAGTAGTTAGAGACGCAGTGGATGGCAAGTGATCCTATTTGTGAACAAAGCTCCTGATAGCCTCTTGTTGACTGTGTTTTAATGAATCCTTCAGAGGTTGCAAGTGAAGAAGGCACTGCAATGTTGCATTTGCATAGCATGAGGTGAAATTGGGGTTGCTCAAGCCTCTGAATGGATGTGTAAGTGTAAGTGCAAGTGTTCTCTTAGAAGATTGAGGCTTTTGCTGTTCCTGAACATTAATGATGGCTCGGTGAATGAAATGCACATGATCTTTTACCTTGTGTTCATTGTGAGTGTCAGTCTCCTTCAAGCTTATCATAAATCCCTCTGAGCCGATGGTACTCTTCAACTGCAGTTTGACATGCGTAAATGTAGGTGTGGTCAAAGTTGATAAGTTAGATACCGCTTAAGGAAGTAACTTTGGAAAGTGCAACGAAACTTTGTCCATATGAGAAAATGGAGTTACCAAGATCCATCCTAACTGTTTTAGAGTCATACCCTGGTATTTGTGAATGGTGATTGCATGAGCACCAATGACTGGGAACTACTCTCGAACAAAGTAGACTCTATCCATGATTTCAAACTTTGAGCGTAAACATTGAAAGGTATGGGTGACTCCATTGATAAATTTGATGGTTATGGTTTTGACCATTCTTGTGTTTTCCAGATAGTAGGAAACAGCTTGAAGCTTCCCTATTGCCCCATTGATGAGACCAGTGGCAATGTCAATGTTCTTGTGAATTTGCTTAATACAAATGCAAATGTGATACATTTACTACCAAACTAAATACAAATGCAAATATGTGACAAATGCTAAATGGACTTCAAATACTTTCCCATACAACAAATGTTAATTTATTCACATGAATTTGGCAGAGGCCTTTATCCAAAGTGACATACAAGGAAAAGAGTTTATATAATAACAACATAAACACAGTAATCACGTAGTTCATAATAATTAACAGGTATGTACCAATGTAGGAAGCAAGTTACATAAAACAGTGTTTCCCAATCTTGTTCCTGAGGACAGAGTGTTTGCTGATTTTTGTTCCAACTGAGCCTTAAATTATTGAATTGAACCCTCAATTGAATGAATAATTTGTCTAATCAGAGCATTTGAATTATTTGTAGCTCTTAAATGGCTGGCTGCACAGGCCTCAATTAGCACTAATCTAGGACTACCTAATGTTAACTCAAGTAAGGTAGTCCAAGATTTGTGCTGAACTGGGTTTGTGAAAGCAGCCAAAAGAGTTGGATATTTCAAGTTATTTCTAACATTGCATTAAGTCACTAATTGTTAGTTCAATTGGGGGATAAATTTAATAATTGAGAACTCAGTTGGAACACAAACAGCAGACACAGTGGGCCCGCAGGACCAGGTTTGTGAAAAACTGACATAAATGATGAGATATATGTATATATTTATATATGTGTGCATTGCACAATTCTTCTTTTTACTTGTTTTGATTGTTATGTTTAATAAACATGAAGTTCTCAAAAGTGTCCTTTAGTTTGCATCTTTCAGGTTGATCAACTCTACCAGCAATACTGAAAAGTCTCTCTACTTTTTTATGAGCATTATTATTGAAAAGTATTTAAATGCATTTGAAATTGAAATATTTTTTAAGCTTTCCCATGATTTTAAATTCAAATGTAAATTCTTATATTTCAAAATATACAAATACCAAGTCAAATGCAAATAGTTCAGCAGATTTCATTTAAATTATTATTATTTATTTTTTAGCAGACGTCCTTATCTAGGGCAACTTACAATTGTCACAATTATATCACATTATGGATAATAAGTACGGGACTAACTTAGTCTAACTCTTGCTATGGACTAAGAATTTTAGTATCGTACTAAGTGGAATAGTGGAAGAATAATGAAGCGAGGTGTCGGCAGCATTACGGTCATGCATGTGGAGCCTGTAGTATGAGATAGTAGGTTTCACATTTGAGAGACGTATTTATTTATTTTTTTGGGGGGGCAGCAAGTCTTTTCTTTCCCTTTAATTTGAAGGGACTCGACACTGGTGGTTCTTAGGGGCGAGCAGGGATATTGAGGAGTAGGGACACAGTGGGTAGAATGTGAGTTAAGTGTTATTTTACGTCGTGGGACCTGGGGCCACATTGAAAAATAAAATAAACAGTGCTCTTCTCAGGGTGTTTTTAGAAATGATTATCTATGATACTTCTTCGGAATACCACCTCTTCCCTGTTTTGTTCTTGTTGTGGTCCAATGAGAATGGTGTCGAAACATCCCGTGTGTGTTGACCACGGTTATCCTTTACTCCCTTTTAAACAGCCTGGGCCCCACCGCACGAGCTGCAACTGTCTCTATCATGTATAAAGCTAATGTTGTAATCAAAAACAGAATTCAAAATTAAACCAGCTTTTATAGTTTATTTCATGGCATCGCACTTGGTTGAGTATTTTATCGGCAGTCCGTGTGCCCTGATATGGAGTATTTTACCATGCATATATATATATATCTTAAATAAAAAAAATTATTACGTGCACACATATAACTATATGTTAGAGACTAATTAATATTTATGTATAAATGAGGGCCTTTTTGTAACATTGTAAAAATGATTATTAGCTCATAATATCGTAAAATACATACATTACTATTACAAATATTTAAAATGTTCTGATTCAGAGCCATCCTGCCTTGCACTGTGCCTGGCTCCCTGTAAAAGGATAAAGTGGTTCTGATAATGAATGAATGAAAGAAAGAATGATTCTTCAGTTCAGTTCCTGTTTGGAAACAACAACAGTGCTTGATCCTTAGTACCATACTAAAGCTAGGGATCAGCTAGTCTCCAACTTTGTTCCGCTTGTTTTTTCGATGCAATTGGTACTAACTTAGTACGCAGCTGGGGATGATCCTGAGATCGTACCGTACTAGCTAGTACGCAACTTAGTACGCAGCTCCGTACTAACTCTGCAAGTTCGGTGCAATTGACCCATAATGTTTAACAATTACTTAGAGTTCCAAATGACTAAACACCAGTGTTACACCTAATGACGTATAAACACTGCTTTAGGAATAGAGCACTTCTATTTTTTATTTTTTTTTACTATACACACATGCCATTTACATACAAACGTTTTACACGTCTGTGGTTTTACAGTGTAAATGTATGAAAAGAAGACAGATGTAGCCATAATACAGTCAAATTTAATGTCACTCCTGTTAATGTCACACTCTGCTTATTACCATCAAATTGAAATGTCCCGGCCCAAATATAATGCATGCTGTGACTTTGATGTTTTGTGTTTTTAAAATGTACTGTATTAATGATCAATGCATTGCAGAGTTTGTTGCGCTCACATATCAGGTGGTGTCTGGAATGATCCAAATGCAATTAAAACAGCAGGTGGAGGTGTGAAATAAATATATTTATAACTTCTCTTATGCAATTATTTCAATAGTGATTAATAAAATCAGTCATAACAGTGTGTCTGTAACAGGACGAGGTGCCCTGTACATTGATTTGTTTATTTTATTTTAGAACGGGGTCCCCCATCCGCCCCTGTGTTATTTTGTAATTTGTGTTTTATGATTTATTATTGTATTTATAAAAATACAAAACGTGTTCTGGCAGAGGCCAGATTGGTGCTCGTCCTCTGCCAGGAATAATTTAAAAACCTTGTGTAGAAGGTGACCATCTCCCGAGTTTAATTAGTGGTGTAATTGTTGCTAATCGGGAGATGGTCACCTGCATATAAGCCTGCAGCTCTCTGTGCTCTGTGGGTGTATTAGGAGCGAGAGAGAAACTAAACGAAACTTCATAAGTATACAGGAATAGTGAAGGCTGCTGCCCAGCCTGACCTGTATTGTTTAGTATTTTTGTGTCTGTGACTTGTTTTTGTTTAACTGTTTTATTTCGCTCTGTGAGCAAGTTTTGTTTTGTTTAAACCTTTTATTTATTTTTGTATTATTTAAATAAAACGGTGCAAGCGCCTTTAACTGCAGTACTGGTGTCAGTTGTTTGGTTCCTGCATCTGGCCTGACGTCACGACTCAGCCTACCACAGCGTCTCATGTGCCTTATAGAAAAGTGAAAGAGCAGCACGCTGCATCGGCAGGTGTGCTGTAATGGAATCAGAGACGAAAAGTTCTGCTAGGAGAGAATAGTAGTGAGTAGCTGGCGAGCCCAGCGACCCGGGAATCTTTTTTAAGGCGAGCAATGCAAGGTGAGAATTATTTAAGACCTAGCACAGCGAGCTGGCATCAATAAATTAAAAGTAAATCAGCTCATGTTTGCTGTTTAATCTACTATTTGTTATTGTAAACAAGTAAAACTTCAAAGAAAAGTTTAAAGTACCTGGTATTGCCAGGCAGTCTCTCATCCAATGTGTCCCCCACCTGTGAACTCACAACCCTCCAATCAGGAGCACAGTGCTCTAACCGCTACTCCACAGATGCTGCAAGCGACAGATCACTAGTGTTTCATTGTATAACTAAATCTCGGCAGTTTCCGACAAGTTTTTCTAACTTGTACGAGGAACTACCATTCCTCTCTCTCTCTCTATATGTATATACATGAAACTTGTACTTTTTATATAGGTATATAAATGTCAATTGCTGTGGATAAACGCATCAGCCAAATCAATTAATATGACATGTAGTTTTCTAGCTTGCTATTTATTAATGTATTTATACATTTATAATAAACATGTATTCATTTATTATTATTATTATTATTATTATTATTATTTATTATTATTATTTATTTCTTAGCAGGCGCCCTTATCCAGGGCGACTTACAATTGTTACAAGATATCACATTATTTTTACATACAATTACATTATTTTTTACACATTATTTTTACATACAATTACCCATTTATCCAGTTGTTTATACTGAATCTAGGTAAAATACCTTGCTCAAGGGTACAACAGCAGTGTCCCACACCTGGGATTTAACCCACGATCCTCTGGTCAAGAGTCCAGAGCCCTAACCACTACTCCACACTGCTGCTACTTATTTAAAAATATTTATTTCTAAATGTATTTATACCTCTGTACATTTGTTTAAATCATTTATTTATTTATACCAAATAAATGATTCCTTTATTTATTTTTAATTAAATGAGGAACTACAATTTATCAGAGATCAGAGATTTAGACAAGGAAGCTACATGCCACTTGTGTAAAATTCCATTCTATGGTATCTACCAAACAAACAGGAAACTAGATATTTTCAAACAGGAAATAGAACATTTCTAGAATCAAGCAGAACCTTCAGGTTTTCAGCAAAAGCTGGTCAGGCATGGATGTAAGCTTAAAAAATGAACGCATTTCAACAACAGCCCAGTGGCACGACGGGCTAATGCCGTGTGCTCTTCAAGGATGTCATGTTGCAAGTTCAAACAAGGTCATTTTTTTATTATTATAATTTTTTTTTGTGTGCGATATGTGCTGTTTTAAAACATAAATACATTGTTTAATATAAATGGTGTGGATATCAAACTGCTTGCATTCCCTGGTTTATTTTGACGTTGACCAACATGTGGAATCACATGATTGGTAGATGTCCAGTTATTTAGCTTTTCTGTTTGAAAAGTCGCTACACACTCTTAAAAAGTAAACGGAGGAAGAAGAAGAAGAAGAAGAAGAAGAAGAAGAAGAAGAAAGAAAAATAAGAATTTTACCTTAGTTTGGCGACTTCTATCTCATTATTGTGTATAAGAGGTATTTTTTAACATTTGATGTAAGAAAGTCTCAGACTTTTGATACTGGTACAGATGGTAATTCTAAGTGATTTAGTTTTGCCGCTGCAACATGGTGAAAACAGCAAAACTCTTGGGGCTGTATAGAGACTCTTGGTAGTTTCAAAACAAGTTTTTCTAACTTGTATGAGGAACTACCGTTCCTCTCAATAAGACGTGACCGGAGAGGAAGTTTAAAAGATTAATTTGTTAACATTATTATGTTTTGTTATGACATTAGGACTCCAACAGACACCTTTTTAAATGTCAAGTCAAAGACACTCCATAGCTCAGCTTACACTAAGAGGAGAGATATGTGGTACAGATTCTATGTTACCTGTGAATTGTATACAATTTTGCCTCAGTTTCTTTATTTTTCTATTTGTCTCCTATGTGTTAAAACCTTGAAGTAAACTAATTGCAACGCAACAGGCTGCCGACCCCAATAGCCAGCAAATGTCTTTCATTTGGTTAATGTATCTGAAACAAAACTATAAGTGAGTGTCAGTGTTGAGAAGTGAGAAAACATTAGATATGTTCTTTGTTTTGTGGTATCATTCATTATTAAACACCCAACCCAATTGAGCACAGAGAAACGGGTCTTTATACAGTGGCAAAATCAAGGAATCAAATTCACTAAAATGGAAAGACGAAAACAAAGTAGAAGTCGTAGACTTTTAATGGTGGACATAAGTGGGGCAAGTATGACCACATTATTGTGCATCCTAATTTTGTATTTAACAGCTTTTTATGTATAGATTGCTAATATCCTGTAAAACTAATCTGATTAAATCAAGATATCTTGAACTGTCAGAACCAGTGCTTAATTTGTGCGGGGCTTGCCGGAGCACAGCCCAGGAACCTCTGGGCGTGCAGAGTCATATTCCCAGTACCTTTAGTTAAATCTCATAAAATGCTTTCTTTTTAAATTCTCAACACAGTTGTATCAAGTCTGCAAGTTCTTGCATGCACGCTAAAGAGAGACAGTCAGCTGCCATTTTTGTAGCCTACTTTAAATTACTTTACGATTTCAGCTTGCGTGCCTTTCAGTAAAATGACACTGGCTGCAACTCTATTGTCGTTTTTTATACACACATAAGCTTACTTGATTTGAAAAACGTCATGAACGATACAAGCAACTTCTTCGGTTTGATTAAATGAGTAGTACACAACAAAATATGAAAGCTGAACATTAATTTTAACAAAGAACAACGACAACTTTTTAATGAAAAAAAAATTGTAGCCTACTTCAATAGGAACATTAGCCTGCTATATTATATTAAACCAAAATAAAAATAAAAAAATTGCCTTTCAATGAATATATTCAATATATATATATATATATATATATATATATATATATATATATATATATATATATATATATATATATATAACATATACAGTATATATTTTATATATATATATATATATATATATGTGCAATGAATTTGAAGTCTACAGCTGACACCTGCTTCAATAATCCATTAGCTTCAATCTTAACTTTGGTCCCATGTCCTTGAGTGCTTTTCTGAAAGTAATTCCCACAATGCTGTTAAACGACTTTGGAACAACCCCAGCTGTACAGTAATACCCAGTCCAATGCTGCTCGGTAATCGTTTAAGTTTCTTGCCTTTGTAGAAACAGCAACAGTTGGTTTCACAATGAGCAACATTGAAGAATTCCCCCTTTCTTCTGAGGACATGGCATGCACAATGACCAAGTGTAGCTGGTGATTAAAGTGGATGTACCCCTTCCCAGTTTGTACTGCAAAATGAACCCCCTCATGGCAGCCGGACATAAGATTTGCTCCATCGTTTTAATATTTTAGAAGGGCTACCGTTATTTCAGTTACAATCGTGTTTGCAAATGTCTTGCACTGTCAGTTGTGGCTATAATCAAAAGCCTTTCACTGATTTCATTATTCACAAAACAAACTAAATTTTCAGTTGGTTTATTCCATCAGCTTTTACTGTATACCACAAATTGATTTCTCATATTATCTCTTCCTTCACAGTTTCACACATTATATTATCTCTTCCTTCACAGTTTCACATTATTTCATTTTGTATATCGTGCAAGCACTTAGCATTGCCTGGTATAGTTTGGTAAACTTTTGAAAGCTCTGGATCTTTTCTTCTGTAGGAAAACATAGAACTATCCGCAATGTCAACAGATTATGACCCCCTGAACTGTTCGCTGGTGATTCAAATGTCAATAATTGGATAGTACCGATTCCTCTCAAGCTGACCGGTAATCTAAAGTGTGGATACAGCCTTTCCCAGAGCGCCTTGTACTCCATTCCAAGCAGTTTGTACCCTGCAAAAACCTTTTTGATTCCCCCCACTAACATGGCAAGGTCAGCATTTCCTGTTAAAGATCCAAATTGTCTGCATGGAAAACAAAAACGGATTTGCTCCATTCCCTATTGTTATACCAAGCCATGTTAAATGATCTTTTTTGTCTCCAAAACTAAACTTTTGGATGAGCTGGGTTTCCACACCTAAATCACCGGGGCTGTTAACTTCCTTTTGTCTCCGATACAGATTACCAATCAGACTTTTATTTATCCAAATATCCATAACACTAGATATGCAGCCATGACACCTGTCTTCTGAGACCATTTAGGTAACTGGTAAAATATAGCTTGCATAATCATAAATTTACACATGTATTTACATAACCAAATATTTTTGGTAAGATTTCATTATTCTGAAAGTGTTGATTATGAAAGTTACTCAAACCTGCTGTAATGTTAAGATTAAAATGCATTTTAAAATTTGTTGTCACAACCCCCCGTGGGTTATATGTTACTGTTGTGTGTAAATTCCATCAGCTTTTTTCACTGTAATTGTATATTTGTATTAGGCACGGGATGGCACATCACATCCCTAAAAAGTAATAATATGTATCTCTTTAATTAATTCACAGTTTCACACATTATATTGATCTCTTCCTTCACACTGGTTTGGGTGTTAGGTGACAGAGAGGAGAAAGAAAGAAAAGAAAGAAAGAAAGATCGTATTTGTTTTGGCTTTCATTTTTGTATCCGTGCACCGTTTGCGTGTGTTAGGTTTGTCTTTTTTATTTTGCATTGCCTGGTTTCAAACCTTTTATTTTCTGTTTGTTAATTATTAAATTTTGAAAAACTCCAAGTCTCCATTGTTTATTTCTTTCTTAACCCAGTGTGACACGTTTCAGAATAGGAAGGCCAGAGCAGGAACCGCATTTTTTTTGGATTACAAAAAAAAAAAAAAAAAAAAAAAAAAAAAAAAAGGAAAACAACAGCAGCAGCAGATCCTGCATCCGGGCTGGGAGGAGGACATGGGGGCAGTAGCCACCCCTCTACCCCCCACTGCCACCGGGTTCCCGGGAAATATGGGACTGGCTGGTGCACCCCTGGGGAACCCCTCCCTGGGTTAACACACTGCAGTTCGTGGGAGGACTGGGAGCAACAGCAATTCAATCATGGTCAATAATTGTGAGCAAGAGGGACATATAGTACCTGATTCCTCTCAAGCTGACCGGTAATCTAAAGTGTGGATACAGCCTTTCCCAGAGCGCCCCACGCCTGAGCGGGAGGAGCCCGCGCGTCCACGCCTTTTTCATTCCAAGCAGCCATACAGTGTAGATGTCCCTTACTTAATGCATGTTTATTTAACAGAGGGTGAATGCCTTGGGTCCCTGTCCATTCAATTGAATGCCTGCTGGGTCCAATCACAATATCCACCAGCAGAGGGTGAATGCCTGCTGGTCTCCCCTTCCGAACAGTAAAGGGAAGGTCCCCTGAAACAAGGGTTTCCTGTTAAAGATCCAAATTGTCCGCCACCTGCAGACTACACGCCTCCGCCACCTCCACCGGCAGGAAACAAAAACCAGCAGGATTCTGACTTAATGGAGGATGAATGCCTCTAACTATTCCCTTCATTGTTATTGCATAGGCTGCAAAGCCATGTTAAATGATCCCAGTTTTTTCCCAAAACCTGCTCGCACGATGGATGTCTGTCTGGCTTCTTAAGGTCTGGATGAGCTGGGTTTTTTGCCATACCTAAATCACCCGGGCTGTTAACTTCCTCACTGCTTGTCTCCCGCCGCCTCCCGAGGGTCCGCTGCTGCCGCCGCCTCCCGAGGCCGCTGCTGCAGATTTATGACCCTGCATCAGACTTTTATTTATCCACTTTCTAATATCCATAACACTAGATATGCAGCCATGACACTGCTCGTTCGTTTTCTTCTGAGACCATTTAGGTAACTGAGTAAAATATAGCAGGTTGCAGGTGTTGTGTGTAAATTATTTTGTATAGGCATTGATACATATACATTTACACATCACGTATAAATTGTATATTTGTATACATAACCAAATAATTTTTTTAATAATTCATTTGTGGTAAGATAATTTGATTCAATCGAATCTCGGTACAACTATACACATAAAAAGAAAAGAAAGAAAGAAAGATCTGAAACCGTGTTTGATTTGTGTGTTAGTAAAGTTTTGTTTGTCTTTTTTTATTTTGGCTCATAACCTTTGTTTCAAACCTTTTATTTTCTGTTCTGTAATTATTAAATGCTGAGCGATAAGATTAAAATGCATTTTAAACATTTGTTGTCACCATATAAGGTAGTCTTAATGGTTGAATGTATGCAAACAAAATACTTTGATTTAGAGAGTATTGTGTACTTGAGAATCAGGAACTAGGACTTTTTGTAATATTTTGCTTAGTTTGGGAAATATTGAATTAAGTGAGGTAGGGGTATAATTGTTTTGCATAAATTATGTATAGTTAATTTTTTCATTTACTTTTATGCTAGGACAATGCAAATTACATGATGGGCTCTTTAAACAAAGAATCATAATCGAAGTTCACTTGTTTCCCACAGCAGATAAAAAAAAATGGTACTCAATTAAAGTGTTATTTTGCCATATTTGCCAACATAATGCATTATGGACTTTGATTTTACTGCTTTGGTTTTCATTTATGGATAGAAAAATGATCTAGCTTTCAGAAAATACAGTTTTTTGTATGGCTAAACCTTATATAATAATAGTTCTTTCTGTAGACCCACCATTGTTTTACTCAGTTACGTTAAACCATAATATTTATATGACCCACAGTCATTTTTCAAAGATACAGAAGGCATAATTAATTAATTAATTAATTAATTAATTAATTAATTAAAGGATTATTTTTAGACATGTGATTGAATAGGAACGAGCTGTTCTCTAGCAACAAGTTGACATGTACATTGAGAACTAATGTGTATCTGTATTGCTAAACAAAGTGACTACCATTAAACTTTTGAATTGAGCACACTCAATTCAAAAGGAAAAGCTGAACAAGTCCAGGCAAAGGGCACAAGATGAAATGGCCGGAGATGAAGAGGACTAATGCTGAATAGATTAAAATAAAATTAAAAATATTAAAATTTAAAAAAGAGATTAAAAATAAAGAATAAACACAAAGTATGATGAAAATGCATAGTTGTTGTTTCTTTTATTTGCACAAATTCAGTGTTCACAAAAGGTTCTCAGAAGGTTATTAAGTGATGTCAGGAAGTAACATTCTATGAACGAATAGAGAACTTTCCATATTGACGTTCTCGTACTGTTACTTGGTAACATTCTGGTTATGAGTAACGTTCCTGTAACGTTCAGATAACGGTAAATTGTTTGCTGGGCTGCACCTGTGCTTAATTTGGTTTTCATTTAAATTGAAGAGAGTAATGCAGGTACGAAATACCCTTTCTCTTCTCATCCTACAAATTAGACAATGGGCTCTGTTCATCAAAGTGTCGGTTTCAAAATTTGTTATGAACATATTAAGAACGGTATAAGAACTGTTTGTTTGTGATTCATCAAATACGTATTTTGTCATTTCCGACAACTGAATGACATCATGTCATACCAAAAAGCGACTGTTTTCCACAATCCAACAAATCCAAAAAAAAAAGTCAGTTTCCTAATTTGCATATCATTGACTATAAAAGTCAGAAAAGGGAAGCGATTCATCTTACACTTTTGATTGACCTTTTTTCAGTCAATGTTTAACACCACATCTCAGCTGTTCTTAACAAGGACAAAACATGGATGGGGCTGCGGTATTGGCAAAAAATGTCAATGCAAATGCATCTGCAATTGTAGCCCTCACAGCATATGACCTAGAAAACGAGGCTGCTATGCAACATTCTTAATTTTTTAAACATGCCAAATGAGGTGAAAAGAACATTCAGACTAGATACAGCTGCACTTTTCAACCTGTGTGAGGAACTGATGGGAGATTTTGAAAGCCAAATGGCTAGAACTCATGCTTTACCAGTGCACATGAAAGTTCAAATGGCACTGGGATTCTACGCCACTGGATCGTTCCAGAGACCTGGAGGGGATCAGCAAGAGCACTGGCCTATCCAGAACATTTTTGCCACTGCAGCAAAAATACAAATCTCTCTAGAAACTCAATTTTTGCCAAGCGTTCCTGTTCTGATTCAGTTTTAAGTACAGCTATGGCCAAAAGTTTTGCAGTACCTAGAATTTTAGGATTGTGACATAATTAAATTAAAAAATAAAATATCAACATAATTTACATATTTTATTTATCATGTAATCAAAGAAACTACAAAATGATATTGCAAAAGTCTACCGGAAGCCATAATAGTAGTACAGTATTTCATGTTAGATTTCGAAATGTCACATTTTTACATTTTTGTCCGTATATGGAAAACTACAAAGCGGTATGTAATTCAATATGTTAACGTAACATTATTCAGCAGGTTTCATTCAAAGCGAAATGTGTTAATTCTATAGGGGGGTGCAAAACCTTTGGCCATAGCTGTATGTCTAAGGTTTAAACCTTCATAAAACGTAACCAAAATGCATGTCCCCATATGAGCTATTAAATGGCTAATATTAAAATAGGTTTTCATATCTTACATGAATATAGATTCATATTCATTAACCGAGGTGTATTCTTTCATTTTTTTTCCCTGAAAACATCTACATTGAAAACTATAATCATTGGATTAAATAAAGCTTAGCAGTTTTGTTTATTTGAGCATGGCAATCTCGAATAATGCTTAGAATTGAAAACACTATTTGCCAACTATTCATACCTTACAAGTTACAAAAACAAAGGTTTCACGAGTTAGATGGGGCAAAACGCCCATGTCAAAAACATTGATAATACATACAATTTCTAAAGGAATTAAATATATTTTTAAACTACTGCCACCTAGGTACAATTATTTCCTTAGGTCTCCTAACCTTGACAATAAATCAAAATCAAATATTCTCATGAAACTTACCATACATGGATACATATTACATGGTTCATAATGATAAAGGGGCATTCAGAACAGAAAATAGGAGGCACTTTTTTACACAGAGAATTGTGAGGGTCTGGAACCAACTCCCCAGTAATGTTGTTGAAGCTGACACCCTGGGATCCTTCAAGAAGCTGCTTGATGAGATTCTGGGATCAATAAGCTACTAACAACCAAACGAACAAGATGGGCTGAATGGCCTCCTCTCGTTTGTAAACTTTCTTATGTTCTTATGTTACACCAATTCTAGGTTCACCTGAAAACATTATCTTTCAGCAATTAAATCTTAGGTTTTCACAAAATACAGTACAAGTACAAAAAAATGTAGCTAGTCATGAAAAGAAAAGACCTCCTTTTGCTCCTTTTGTGGAGACAAAATAAAATAAATAAAACACAGAAGAGCATGGGAACACCACACACTAAAAAAAGGAAACACTTTAGGGAATACCACCGGCTTGTAAAAGAGCTAATGTGATGATTGGTCAACATTATTAAAACAAAGCATCATTTTACAGAAATACGAAACCAGTGTGTGGCGCTCCCCATCACTTTGACTAAAATTAAGGTGAAATAAAAGAGAGATAGACATACCATCAATTTCCAATTGTTCTTCTTTTTTATTGTCTTTAACCACGGACACTGGCATCATAAAGAACATTATATTTTCTGACTTTAATAATTAAATTCTCATTGATATCGTTGATTTTTTTATTTCTGTGGTAATGTCTGCGTGAGCTACCTTTGATCTTATTTCTGATTGGTCCATTGCGATGTGAACAGTGCGTAGCAAAATACAAATAAAACAAATGTATTTCTATATTTGCTCGCTTCATTCATGCTGCTTGCTTCGCTTGCGTTGTGCATTACTCAATTTAAATCAATAGTTTTAATAATTTTTGCTTGCGTCCGGTGTGCATAGCTCTTTTAACATGCAAGCCCATGCCCACTGACTGTATTGTATGTTGCAGAGCTGCACTTACACTCCCGACTTTTAAGAATGTGTTTGTTAACATTTACATATTCAGCTTTTTTTTTTATTTACAGAACTGCCCCTTTAGTCATAGTCACGCCCCCCTTAGTGACTCTCCACGGCCCCCCAGTTTGCGCACCACTGTTTTAAAGACACAAAACAAAGTCATACAAGTTAAAAATACATTCCACTTTATTATTTGGCAGAATGATTGTGATACAATGCTTCTTTTTGGTTTTCAAGGCAAAGCATAGCAAACAGATTAGCAGCTATACAAATAAAGAATTCACATCATATTGTCAAATATGTTATTATAACAAACATTAATTAAAGCTTAATGATTTTCCTGAATTCAAAGTAGGTTATTCCCTGTCCCTGTTAGCCTCAATATCCAGTTACACCTGTCACCATTACCGGAGTGGTTTTAAGTTAATTTTAAGTTTACTTTATGGGGAAAAAATGAATAGTTTAAAATGATAACTATGAAAAAAAAATAAAAATTTAAACTTTTATTACAAAGACAATGTTTGTCCCAGGTCTGGGTCACATCAGAGGCAACCAAAATCCATAGCCATCAAATTCAAATATTCTCTCTGCTAATAAATAAATAATAATAATAATTCTCTCTGCCCTTGATCTCTGGTTGTAAGCATAGGTTGCAGAGTTGGCAGCAGCCAGTACTTTGTTAGAAGGACAATATTTGTGAGCCGGTTGAAGGTAGTTAATTTTGCATGACAGTAGAGTTATCCAAGTTCATCCTGTTCTCAGTCACAGTCTTCCTAACCATGCTGAAATTTCTCTCACTGCTTGCATTGCTGTGAGCGATGCAAATAATGCCTTCATTAATGATGACAAGTGCCTAAATCTTGCTTGCTCCCCAGAATCTGTCTACCTTCCCTTCTTTGGGGATATCTGTGCTGTCTTATCTGGAACTCAATCATTTCATCTCTCAATCTGTCTACATCAAATTTCAGCTGTGGAATTTTCTCTGCTAACCTCACCACTGCAAATAAAAATACAGAAATCTTAAAATTAAACACAGAAGCTGCAATCATTTTCAGTGTCACAGAATGAACTGCTTCACTTAAACAACTTCAAATCCTTAGAAGATGGATAAAAAAATAGTGTTATTGTACTTTGTGAAAGATAACTTCTAATCAGATATGACTGTAACAATTAAAAACACTAGTTACACTAAAGTAAAGATTAAGTTAATACCTGCTTCGAGGAAACATCCAGCTCCGAAGCTGGGTCAAGCACTTTAATGTCTGACAGCACCCGGTTGTTTAATGGGAAAGACTTGATCATCTTCTATGGCAGCTTCATAGAACTTTCTTACTGTCCTAAAACATGAATAAGACTATTTAAAATAAATAAGTATAAAAAGAAAAATGATCACAATCACAAACTCCACAGCAGCTGTATCCTGCAGTTACACCACCTTGGAGCCCATCCTATCGCATCTCTTAGAAAAAGATAAGCGTAGAAGGATTAACCCTAGTGTCCTGGACTGAATACTAGTATAGTGGTTCAATTTTCTCTTCAACTACAATTTTATGAACGATTAACTAAAACGTACTCAAAAGATTCTGATCTGTTGCAGGGTGGTGTCATCCCCATTTTCCAGCAGATATGCACAACCCTCCAAACCTATGTTGTTGTCTTTATCAGTCAGCTGAGTCTCGTTCCCCTTGTACTTCACTTCTGACACAGACACATCCATTATGGATTTTGCTGGAACAAAGTACCCCATCACCTTCTTCGTCACTCGGATCATCTCTGGATACAGCTTATGAATCATCACTCCTTCTGACTAAAAATTAATAAAAATTATGTCAAACAAATTTAATCTTACACTGTAGTGCCATTTTATGCATTCTTCAATCAGAACAGGTATTCAGTGTGCTGTAATTTTAGTCGAGGACCACCTAATACCTTAAATTTTAAACGTAAAGTACATAGGGAATCACCAGATAAAATAATATTTAATAATTGCACCCACCTGGAATGCATTGTTGAGCTCTGCCAGTGGTTTCAAAGCAATACTCAGTAAGTAGAGGTAGAATTTCATCTCTTTATTTCTAAGATGGCTGGCCAGGGCTTTCACTTTCCCATTCTTTTCCACATCCCCATGACTGTTAAAGTAAGCCTGAAGAGCTGCCCACTGCTTGAGCACCCTTTGGATGCAGGTCAATAAGCTGAGCCAACTGGGGCTGCAATATCTGAGTAACTTCAGGGTATCAGTCAGTGAACTCCACAAATTCCATGTAAATCTCACACCTCTGCACTGTAAAAAGATAACACATTTTGTGCTACGATTCTGATCCGTATTCAGTTTGGGAGTACCAACAATTAAACACGTTTCCTGTTCAAGGCCATGTTTTTAATTCACACAACATATAATACATAAGCACAGAAAATTAAGAATAATAAATATACTTTTAATTACCAATGAAGGAAACAAAAGTAAGACAAGATAAAAACAGTATTACCTTTTGTCAAAGTAATAGTATATATCAGCCAAAAAGTCTTCAATTGGAAGCTTGATCATCTTGACTCCTCACCCTGTAACAAGCTGTACAAGGTGGCATATGCACCCTAGAGTCAAAACATGTGGCTGCTTATTGTGCACTTGGTTCAGCACAGAGTTGTGCTTTCCCTTCATAACACTGGCACTGGATTTGAATGCAAAGAGATTTTCCCAGGGAATGTTCTTTTTGCTGTAAGACAGTTACAAAATTGGATATCAAGACATGATAAACTAGGTCAGTTAATATGCTTTCAATGTAAGGATCTAAGTAGATAAGTCAGAAGTACTGCAAATGAACAACACAACAACAACTGTAAACATAAATCAGTAACCTGGAGGGAAAAAAAACTAAACTGCTGTGTGGCAATGTCCCCGCCCCTGTGTGCATATTATTTTTTTGCGTGCGTGTTTAATGTTGGTGTATAGATTGGTACACGGATATAAACGGGTCTCTGTTTCACGTGTATTTAAAAGTGTAGATTTGTATTTAGGCACCTGGAGGGCACAAATCACTTCACGTGGGTGGTTAAATGTAATATGTGAGCACGGGTTGCACAGGATTAATTCACGTGCTGGGATTTTTTAATTAATAATTGAATCCCCACAACAGTTCAATTTCATTCAGTCGGGGTTGGGTGTTCGGTGAGTGGAGAACGGGATTGGAGACAGAGGTAATAATAATAAACTAGTAAAACACATTTTGTTTGTCTTTTGTTTTGCCCGTTCCTGTTTTGTGTTAAAACCTTTTATTTTCTGGGTTTCTGTCTGTTTTATTTTCTGGTCTGACGCCAAAATGTGTCACACTGAGAATTTTTTTTTTCCCCCAGTTCAAACAAACAGTACTTTTGAACTGAAAACACATTCTGGCTTTCCCCTTGCAGGGTTTTGTAATTTATATGAAAATGTATCTTTTCCAAACTGCTGTATAATGTATTGCATACCTCTGAACACTGTAGACATGGTTCTGAACAGGTTCTCAGCATTGGCGATGTTACACACTGTCATATCCATGAACTTCGTAAGCACTTGTTGAGATGTATCATCATCCAGTCTCGCCATCAAAACAAACTCCTTCTTGCACTTCAACTTGGCATTGTTACTTTCACCGCACAGTAGTCCTGACGGCTGAGTTTGGCACTGCAGGCTCATCTCATCGTCAAACGATGGAGCTCCAGCAACTAATTAGAAAAAAAGTATCTCAGTCTTAACATAGAAAATACAACGTAAAAATACAAAACATATACAGCAGAATGTCTCACCAGGCATTTGTTTAAACATCTTTACACTTCGTTAAAAAGTCTTCCAATCGTAACATTACTTTATAACTTAAAAGTCATGCTGCAATTTTAATACAAACTGTGAAAACTTTGCTTACCTTCACTAATTGCGTGACTTTAGTCCTTCCCACCGAATATTTCCTGGCAATTAAGGAGTCAGGGAATATGTCTCCAACACGTCTGTTGAACTCGTCAGAAAATGAAAATGGGACATTTTGCTTGGTGATCAACATTGCAAATTTGGTATCAGCATATGTTATTCTTTCCATCTCCGCTTTTCCGTCAGGAATAAACAAGGTTATGGAAGTGTTTGCTTAGACGGTTTCATTTACTTTTTGGTGTTTCTGTGATTTTTCATGTTGAAGTACATCATTCCGTCCTCCGTGCTCCACGTTAAAATCAGTCCTGCATAGTTTGCAGTAAGCATGGCCTTTTCCAATCTTGCTTGGAGCTAGAAAACGAAATGTCGTATTCCAGCAGGATTGGAATTTACAAGAATACCTCTTTTTTGTTTTTACTTGACGAGTAGGACTTGCATCTCGGCAAGCCATACAATGCCTTATTCACTAGTGGAGTGTACAATACCTCACCCGCTTCAATACGTCTCGAGCCATTAGGAGCAAACAGTGTTGTGAATCGAAGGTTCAATTGGTTTGCATGAAGCAATACATCACGTGACACAAGCGCCAGCAGTTCTACGGATCCTCTGAAGATGCAGACGCTCGCTGTATTCAATCATGCACGCTCATGGAGTGAAATATTGCTGACGATGTGTAGGTGCACTGTCGAAACGTTTTGATGGTGTATTTACAAAAGAAGACACAAACCACTAATACAGCGCTTTACTTAGAATCAATACAATGCTTCGTTGACATAGTACTGGAAGGAAGAATGTATTTTTTACCTTGTTTGCCATTAACAAGGTAAAATGCTCTTTGTGTGCGGCTTTCTGTCCTACACCAAGAACACCTCAGGGATGGTGCAACACTTGCGAGCAAAGCATACTGAACAGTATAATGTGCTTCAAGACAGTGGTAGTGCTACACCTTCAGCACATAATGTACCAGGTATGTTCCATTCAAATTCAGGTAATCACTACTTTTCACTGGGGTGCTTTTGGAAAATGGGCATTGATACACTAAGGAATACAAGACAGTAGTACAGCACAGTACAAATAATAAGATAGCAGTTAAGGGGCTTACATCAGTAATAACACTGGTGCCAATAAAGGGATGTGAAGGTGGTTAAAACTGTAAAAATAAATGGCTGAATAAAAGTTTAGGTTTTTTTTTTTTTTTCTTTGCCTATTCAGCAAGGGCCATGAGAAAAAAAAACTGGATGATGCGCTGGTTGATATGATTACCAGGGACTGTCAGCCTTTCAGTGGTTGAAGATGAAGGCTTCAGAAACTTTGTGCAGGTTATTGATCCTCAGTATACATTACCAAGCAGGAAGACTCTCAAGAACATGGTTACTTGTCAGTATATCATTCATAAATAAAAAGTAATGGAGGAGGTGCAGAGAGCTGACCATGTTTGCCTAACAACAGACATGTGGACATCTATAAACACTGAAGCTTACCTTGCAGTGATGTGACTTCATTTCTCACCAGCCCAAACTGTCTAGTTTTTTACTTATATCCCATTTTAAAAGAACCCATACATCTGGCCACATTACCGAGTCCCTACTGCATTTGATGGACACTTGGGACCTCTGTGACAAGGTTACTGCCTTCATCACTGACAATGCAGCAAACATGGTTGCAGCAATTTGAAATATGAATATCTATCATTTACCATGTTTTGCACACACATTGAACTTAATTGTGAAGAATGCCTTGCAGAATACCCCAGATCTGGAGCTTATCCGAGAGAATACGCAGAATAGTTGGGTTCTTCAGATCAAGCTCAAATGCAAAGGAAAAGCTCTCAAAAGTCCAAATCCTGCTTAATAAACCTCAACACAAGCTGGTGCAAGAGGTAGACACTAGGTGGAACAGCACCTATGAAATGTTTCAAAGGCTTGTGGAGCAATAATAATCCATTGGCAGCTGTTGCCACTTTACATACAGATATAGTTCCCTTAAGCTCAGCTGAATGTGAAATTATGAATGAGTGTCTTAGGGTTTTAGAACCATTTCATACAGCAACCTTGGAACTATCTTCAGAAAAAAAGTGTTTCAGCTTCAAAAATCATTTCCCTCACAAGAATGCTTCAATGTGTGTTGTCACAGAAACGCACACTTCACCCTGCAGCTGAGGTTTTGACAGCACAGCTACAAGCACATTTACAGAGGAGGTGTGGTAGTGTGGAAACAGTTCGAATGCTTGGTCTCTGTATACTGCTGGATCCACGTTTTAAAGTCCTTGCATTTGGAAACTCCACAAATGCACAGGTAGCTGTAAGACACGTGTCAGCAGAATGTGCTGCTCTGATTACTGAACAAGGAGCCTCTGCCTCAGCCTCAGCATCAGCCTCAACATCCGTCTCAACAAGCAGTCTTTGGGACATGTTTGACTTCAAGGTCAAAGAAACACAAAAAGTTCACAGTGTTACTTCCAATGCCACGGCTGAAGTGCAGAGGTACATTAGTGATGCTTACCTTGAGCGGTCGGCAGATCCAATCAATCACTGGTCTGTGAACTCAGTGACATATCCACATATTTTTAAACTTGCAAAAAATTTTAAAATATTTTTTTGTGAACGCATTTTTCAATTTTTTTTTTTTTTTTTTTTATTTAAAAAAAAAAATATTTATGATTTAAAAACATGATGATTTAAAAAAAAATAATCAGTGTGGACAGAATAGATCATTTTTTCAAGGCGTTTTTGTTTATTTTTTATATATAACTTGGCTATATACACACATATACATTTATAATGTAAATTTGATAATGGATTTTTTTTTTCAGATGAGCAACAAATGAAACGTTTAGTAAAGTTCCTGTGTTTTTTTTTTCCTGCGTCTTGTTTTTACTTTTTAACAAACATTTTAGTTGTATTTTTTAAACCAAAGAGCATAGCAGCGTATATGTACAAATGGAGCTAATATATTATTTAACGTTGCATTTGAAATGCCGATTTTATTTTTTTAATACTTTACTATTATAAATTATTGGCAAATACAAAACTTTTAGTTTTGCATTACAGAAAATGTAATTACTTTTCTTATTTTAAACTAAAACATGGAGATTAGCTACAAGCACACTTCATCACCAGGGATTTGAACCCACAATTTAAAGCATCTGTAATTACACAACTTACTTGGTGCGCCACTGAAGAACTGGTTTACTGGTTATATATAAAATGTTATACTTAAGTTACAACACACATTTTCGAGCTGAGTACATTACTCGAATTCAGATGCCTTTTCTAAAGTAACTATCATGTTTTCGATTGTACAACAATTTTATATTTCAAGTAGCCTATGATAATTTATGTTTTTTTTTTGTTGGATAATCAAATGTGTGGTTGATATATAACCAGATAACGGAGAAATTAAGTAAACAATGACACTGTAAAAGCATGCTTTACGGGTCTATCGTGTACATTAGGCTACAGATCATAATTTCAAATGCCTTCTACCAGGAAATAGCAACCTGTCTGAAACTGAGTATATTCAATGATGTAGCTCTACCAATAGATGTCACTATGGAGCATGAAGCGCTTCAAGTGATTCGGCTCAGTGAATCTTTTATGAAGCAAATGGTTCAGAGGGTTCATTGTTTCAAGAGGCTTCACTTTTCCCACCACTATTATTCACGCAGCGGCCATGTTTGGTTGAAAACCAGGCTTGGTGTGCGAGCAACTGTCATGGCTGCCACAGCTACTGATAATATCACTATGTGGACAAAATCTTTGAAGAAATTGATAATTGGGCAGATAACAATGCAAGCATTCCAAAAAACATACAGCAGAAAGGAATTGGATCGAGGGTTATATTCATGAAGTAGAAGGTAAATTAACAAGCGTATTTGTGATCGGAAAGTGAATAAGCTACTAGCCTATACTAGATTCGTAAAATATGTTTAGATCTCGCAGTTTTAGTTAGAGAACGTTTACTTTAATTAATATTAATGTTGATATTAAGCCTTTGTATTGTTTCACGTTTATTGGTTTGGTATAAGCATGTGTTAATCGTTTTCTAAATACAGTTAAGAGGCAGGAGAATGGATGTAGCGTTAGGGCTAAGGCGTTCCGGTCAATGAAAAATAATTAGTCACCTTACCGGGTTCAGGTAACACCATATCCGAAAACCTAGGCTTGGTTTGTTTCTCCAAGCTTAGTTCTGTTCAGTTATTAATCTTCAGACAGCACCTGTAGAACTCCTTTTAATATATAATTAAAAATACATGTAAAGAATTTTGAGTTTTAACATCTAAAAAGGGCAATGTGCACAGGGTTATTTCTTAAATCAGAAAAACAAAACGTAACGCAACAGTGCAACGCCATAACTTCTCTCCACTGCAGTTGGAGACATCAGCGACCGGAAGCTAGCAGCTGCACTCCAAGCCTCATTTTGAGTCTGGCGTGAATAAGGTGTATTACAGCGGTGAGTCGAGTGACAGCACTGGCGCGGGCGCTCTCACGTATCCAGAAGCTATTTCACCTATGTTACCAACCCTGACACGTGCCTGCATTGCCTTTCACTGGCTTCTATGAAAGATATCTTCTGGTATTGTGCTAAGGGCACTATGATTTAGAACTTGAAAAATTAGCAAACAAAATTACTTTGACAAAATATTAAGTTTAAAATACGGGAGAAAGATTGGCCCGGGAGAGTTGGCAAGTATGAAAATAGGTGCAGTAATAACATCTACCGTGACTCGATTCAAAGAAACATTTATACAAACAATGATACTGAGGCTACAGTCAAACAGCGAATCCTTAATATTTACAATTTGGTGACCATCACCATTATAATATATTTAACCTTGCAGCAAACTTTTTAATGTGTTGATGTCCCTTGCAGTTGATTCACTCTTCAAAGCTGGTTTGCAGTTTTTTGTGTTCCATCCACAATTCGTGGATCAACTTGGCACCCTTTTTCCGAATGTTCTGTCTCGTGGGCGGTCTGTGGGTAGCGTCTATTTTAATTTATGCATGAAAATCCAACAGAAAGCGCATTCTGACTGTCGGTTTTTCGAAATGAAACTTTCATGTATATTGCTCATGATTTAAGGAAAAGGTGTAAACACAGAATTTTCAGAAAAGATTTCTTAAAAAATTCTAAATACCGACGCTGATGAATAGAGCCCAATGTCTCCTTGCTGCAATCACAGTGGCCATGGTTAGGGGATAGTGTTTTTCAAACTTCCTTTTAAAGGTTTGCTAATTGCGACTGTTTAAAAACAAAAAGTTCTTAACAAACTGATGCAGTTGTAAGTGTCGCAATTGCTGGCAGCTTTAGTACATCTCATTATAATATTTGAGAACCCACATTTGCATCTATCTCCACCCTATTTTTGCAAATTTATGCAGGAACACCCATAATTACATATTAATCTAAGGTTGAATGGCAAAGAAAAACATAATAAAAAATAATCAAGACTTTTTCATTAAAAGTGAGGAAATGTGTGAATTTTTTGCAAATTGCGGTTTTCCAGACAAGCTCGTCAACAGTGCTAAATCCCGTGTTTTGTTTTTAGGTAGAACGCATGCTTTACATACCACTAAAAATCACATAGTGAACAGAATTCCTCTAGTCCTCACTTACCATCCCACCAACAGAGAAGTACAGAAAATTGTGCAAAGAAAGTTTACAATTCTACAGCAAGACCCATCTACAGCACCTATTTTTAAAAACCCTCCACTAATGTCCTATAGAAGAGACAGGAATCTAAAAGAATACGTGGTCCACAGACAATTCACTCTTCTGCAGAACCTTTAAAAGGCACAGTCCCATGCAACAGACCACGATGCACGACATGCAAATATAACTCCCAAACTGAGATCAGAGGCCCTAAATCATCACTCCACATCCACCAGCCCTTTACCTGTACTTCTAAAGGAATAGTGTACTGCATCATTTGCACAAAATGCAATCAATTATACACTGGGGAAACTAAAAGACGTTTAGCAGATCATTTTGTGGAACATTTATGAAGCATTCGAATCAGCACCTTGACATTTCCAGTAGCCCGACACTTCAACAGCAATAATCACACTGCTGAAGACATCCCCATCTGTGGAATCGGTCAGTGTTTTGTTCACAAAAGACTAGTTCAAGATCTGCAGTTAGGGCAGCAGTGTGGGACAGCAGTGTAGTGGTTAGGGCTCTGGACTCTTGACCGGAGGGTTGTGGGTTCAATCCCAGGTGGGGATACTGCTGCTGTACCCTTGAGCAAGGTACTTTACCTAGATTGCTCCAGTAAAAACCCAACTGTATAAATGGGTAATTGTATGTAAAAATAATGTGATAAATTGTAAGTCGCCCTGGATAAGAGCATCTGCTAAGAAATTAATAATAATAATAATAACTCCAGGTTTGTGTCTGCGGCTGGAGCAAGGCGACAACGGGCAGGGGTTTGAAGATTCATCAAGGGAGAATGAAATGCTTGAGGGAGAAGGGACAAGGGCCTTGCATTGATCAGTACTTCTTACAAAGTCAGTCAAGTCAGTCGAATGAAATCCAGCGACAGGAAGCAAACCACAGTTCGCAGGATATCAGCACCCCTGTCATAGACGTGAGGAGGACTTGCATGGACACAGTTAGTGATGAACCTAATGATCCTTGTGAACCTGGTCAGACAAACCAGTATAAGAGAGAAAAGAACCTCAACGGGCACAAGCCTGGAGTTACATGGCCAAGAGCTTGTGAGAAAACTGCATGGGACACAGTAAACACATATCTCTGCTTTGCGTTGGAAAGGTTAAGTGGAATAGTTGAAAAGAAGCTGGATAAATTTGGGGTCATCATCTACGCATATGGAAGTGAGAGGTTTGGAGTTGAAAAAAGGAAGGAAACAGTACAAACTATTCCTGGAAAGTCTAGATGGCAGCAGGAGATTGAACGCTTAGTTAGAAAAAGGAGACAGCTGAGGAAGCAATGGAGAAGAGCAGAACAAAGTCAGAAGGAGGGACTCAATCTCTTACAAAGGGTCATAAAAGATAAGCTTGCAACATTGCGCAGAGCTGAGCGCCTACGGAAGGTAGTGCGAGAACTAACTTTTATAAAGACCCATTCAAATTTGTAAAGAAGTTAGTCACCAGCGAGAAGAATGGCACACTAAAAGCATCTAAGTTTGAGCTGGAGAGATATTTGGAGGAAACACATACAGATTCAAAAAGGCAGGAGCCTATGTCAGTTCTTTCAGACATCTCACCTATCAATCCACCAGAATACCAAACGGAGGACTGTGCACCTAAGTGGAAAGAAGTAGAGCGAGCTGTGAAAAAAGCAAGGGCTTCATCATCTCCAGGGTCTAATGGAGTTCCATACAGAGTGTACAAGAGTGCTTCAGGAGTTCTACAAATCCTATGGAAATTGATGAAAGTGGCATGGGAAAGACAGGTTGTACCAAGAGCATGGCGCCGAGCAGGTTGAGTCTTTATACCTAAAGAAAAAGATTCTACAAGCATCAGTCAGTTTCGCCCTATTTCCCTATCAAACGTAGAAGGCAAGATTTTCTTCAGCATTATTGCTCAGAGACTGTCAACTTACCTATTAAAGAACTCCATGTGACATTCCTGGATTTGGCTAATGCATATGGTTCAGTGCCACATGAACTTCTTTGGGCAGCATTTGATTTTTTCAGTGTACCAATGACAATAACAAATTTAGTGAAAGCCTACTTTGGAGATTTGCAATTTAGTTTTTCAACTTCAGAATTCAGCACTACATGGCAATGCCTAGAAGTTGGAATAATGGCAGGATGCACCATTTCTCCACTGGCTTTTACCATGGCAATGGAAGTAATCATTAGGGCATCAAAATGGGCAGTGGGAGGAGAGCACTTGGCTTCTGGAATGCGACTACCACCAATTCGAGCATACATGGATGACGTGACAACCATGACTACAACAGTAGCCTGCACTAATCGGTTATTGGGCAAATTAACCAATAACATTGAATGGGCACAAATGCAATTCAAGACCACTAAATCAAGGAGCATCTCTATAATTAAAGGTAAAGTAGTAGATAAAACGTTCTTCATTAATGGTGAGGCAATACCAACAGTGTCTGAGAAGCCAGTGAAGAGTCTTGGGAGATGGTACGACGGGGATCTAAAGGACACAGTTCGTGTGGCAGAAGTTAGACAACAAGCAGTGGAAGGGTTGAAGAGCATAGACAGCAGCGCTTTACCAGGCAAACTAAAACTCTGGTGCTTTCAGTTTGGTCTACTGCCGAGGTTGTTGTGGCCACTGACTGTGTACGAGGTTTCTTTGACAACAGTAGAGAAGCTGGAAGCTTTAATCAGTTCATACATCAGGAAATAGTTGGGAGTTCCACGCTGCCTCAGCAGAGTGGGACTTTATGGTAAAGGAATACTGCAGCTACCAGTCTCCGCTCTAACCGAGGAGTTTAAGTGCACCAAGGTCAGACTGGAAATGACATTAGTAGAGTCACGTGACAAATGCGTAAGGGAGGCAGCACCTGTGTTGAAAACTGGAAGAAAGTGGGTGGCAAAGAAAGCTGTGGAGGATGCAAAGACTGCCCTTCGAATTGGTGATATCATGGGGCAAGTTCAGCATGGAAGAGGGGGTCTTGGTCTCAGTTCAGCCCCTCCTACATGGCACAAGGCAGACCCAGCTCAACGGAGGAAGCTGGTAGTCAACGAGGTGCAAAAGCAGGAGGAGAGGATGAGGTGCATAAAGGCCATTTCCCAGGCCAAGCAGGGAGAATGGATGAGATGTGAGAGTGTGGATCAATGCAAGATTGGCTGATAAGAACTATGGTCAATGGAACAGAGCAGGATCAGTTTCCTCATCAGGTCAACATATGATGTTCTCCCATCACCACAGAACCAAAACCTCTGGGTAGGAGAGGATCCCTCATGTCCTTTGTGTTCATCACCTGCAACATTAAAGCACATTTTGACAGGATGTAAGGTGGCTCTTAGCCAAGGACGGTTTACTTGGCGCTATGACCAGGTGCTGCAATGTTTGGCCTTAGCATTGGAAGACAAGTGTAACATGACCAATAAGTTGCCACCAGTTCCATTAAAACTTTTCACACAAAAGACAACATTCCTCCGCCCAGGAGAGCAACCACCAAGAAAAGGTGTTAAAACAAATCCTGGCCCAGGACAACTGGAAGCTGCTAGAGACTGGAAAATGCTGGCAGATGTTGGTCAACGGCTTATTTTTCCACCTGAGATTGCCACCACTAACCTTCGACCAGATATTGTCTTGTGGTCTGGATCAGCACACCTTGTTCACCTGGTAGAGTTAACAGTGCCATGGGTGGATGCTGTAGATGAGGCGTATGAGAGGAAGAAACTGCGGTATGCTCAACTAGCCACTGAAGCGGAACAGCGAGGATGGAGAGTCCGGGTTTACCCAGTGGAGGTGGGTTGTCGAGGATTTGTGGCACACTCTACAACCTGGTTTCACAGAGACGTCGGATTCAGTGGCCAAGAGTTGCGTCACACAGTGAAGAACTTATCTGAAGCAGCAGAGAGGAGCAGCAACTGGCTGTGGTTGAGACAGAAAGATTCTGGCTGGGATCTCAAGCACAATAGAAAAGAAAGAAATGCTGATGTACGGGTAAGTAAGCTGGGCTGAGTTGAGTGGGGGACGCCAGAATCACCGTCGAGCCCTCTTGAGGTGTCGTGGGCTAGTCGACGAAACACCAAGGATGGAAGGTGCCCACTTGAAGACCCCAGAGATGTACCCTACTTAGCTCAGTTCAGACGGTTGTCATGCTGATGCGCTGGGGAGACCGCACTGTGGTTGATCCCCGGAGCCAGCATCGCAGCCGTTGTGTGTGCTGATGCGCTAGGGAGGCAATAAGCTGATCCCCGGCGCCAGCATTACACTTCAGCCATCAACACCAGACAGAAGGATATCTACATCATCATATGGAAGGAAGCGCAAATGGATGGAGACACAGATGGATCACATTAGTTTACTGTAAAGCTACGTCTTAGTTGGTGCTTATCTTGGCGAGAGCCGAGTTCAAATCAGCATGAAGTTTTAACATCTACTCTCGTGTAATGGAAATCAAATTATACTCGGAAGCAAAGACAATGTGAGCTTATCTTCAAACTTGGAACTTTGGAGCCTCTTGGAATGAACATTCTATTCTGACATCATCCTAACATCATCCTCACAATTCTTGAAAATCAATAAGTTTACTGCACTGTGTTTACTTTTGTTTCTACACAGCTGAAGAAGGGCTTTTGCCCAAAATGTCCTGAAATAAATGTTTTTTAATCACTTAAACTTTTTGTATTCATTAACTTTATTTTTATTTTATTTTTTCTTCTTATCAACCTACAGGTAGTGAACAAAAAAATGGAACCACCTGGGTAAATGAGGGACACCAAGTATATTGAAAGCAAGGGCTTCCACACAGGTGTGGCTCGTGTTAATTAAGCAAATAACATCCCAGCATGCTTAGGGTCATGTATAAAAATGCTGGACAGGCCTGGTTGCCTATAATGATGGCTAGCATGGCTGCAAGAGGAGACCTCAGTGACTCTGAAAGAGGGGTGATTGTTGGGGCGCGTTTGGCAGGAGCTTCAGTGACCAAGACAGCTCAACTTGCTGATGTTTCACGAGCAACGGTGTCTAAGGTGATGTCGGCATGGAACTCCGAGGGAAAGACATCATCAGCAAAGGGCAACAGTGGGCAGAAGCGCATACTCCAGGATCGTGATATCCGTGCATTAATTCGAAGTGCAAGGCAAAACAGGTGAGCAACTGCACATCAATTGACTGCAAATTTCAACCTGGGGCGCGAGCAGCCAGTTTCATCAAAAACGGTCCGCCGAGAACTCCACAGAGCAGGATACCATAGTGGCCCAACGCCCTATTAAGTGACTTTACATTGGTGTTTCAATTTGTTTGTTCACTACCTGTATATATGTGTATATATATATATATATATATATATATATATATATATATATATATATATATATATATAGAAGACAGCAGGGAGGAGGTTAAATCCTCCCTGTAGAAAAAATATTTTGTGCGAGGCACATTTTTAATTGTTTTGTTAATTGTTTTATTGTTTAATCATCACCTGCACCTGGCTATTATTGGAAATTAGAGCCAGGTGCAGAGTTTATAAGGAGAGCAGTCAGTCTGCTCCTGGCTGCTGCTGATGTGTGTGTGGAAGCCCGACTGTGCTGGTGTGGGTACAGCCGTAGAACAAAGAAAAAAAAAATAAGCGCAACCAGCCGCTTTCAAAAAATCCATTTTTTGTGTGTTGGGTTTGGTATTTTTGTTACAGTTTTGTCCTGTCTTCAGGGCAACGAAAGAAGAGCTAGGTGTTTGTTTTGTTTATTTTGCGATTCTTTTACAATATATATATATATATATATATATATATATATATATATATATATATATATATATGTGAATTTATCACTGCAGTTTCCTTCTCATCGTTGATATTTAAATGCTTTTGTAGTTGTGCCTGAAGTACAAGTACAACTCATCCTTTTCTCTCAGAAATTATCCAAACAAGTAAAAAAGAAATATTTTAAAACCATTTAATACAGCGAAGGAACATATCAACAGGATTTTAAATAAACCGCTCATTCGCCAGAAATTGAGATACCGGTATCCTGGAATGTGACGTCACTTACTTGGTGTAAGTAGCGTATAGCTTTTGGATTTACAAAGACCTGGGGAGGACGGAAGCCAATAGGGAGTGAGAAGAGGCGGGACTAAGGGAACAGGATGCAAGCAGGAAAAGTGAAAATAAAAAATGGGAGACCTGAAAAGTTTGACTACACTGCACGCATACAGTTTAGTTTAGTGCAAACTAAACGTTTCTAGCCCTAAAGGTTGCTTGAGTAGGATAGCGGGCACAGAAATAGTACATTCACTCATATTTGCAAATTAATTTCTGTATGTGTGTGGGCCACCCTCTGGCGTCAGGGCCCCGGACGCTTGCCCGGGTTACCCGGGTGCTGATGCCGGCCCTAAGTGTAAAATATAGGAGGCAGCTGGAAAGGGATAGTCTGTATTTCAAATTAAGTAAATAATCCATATCAAGTCATTTTAGTTGAAAAGAAAACACTTACAGCTGGAAGAGCAAAGAATGAGACTCCAACGAGGGCAAATGTTCCAGCCAGGAGACGACCTGCCCATGTTTTAGGGGTTTTGTCACCATAGCCTATAGTGGTTAGGGTTATCTGTGAAAATAATGTATACATAATGATGAATATCTTATTAAGATCTTCAATATAAATATTATATAATAAGTTTGCTGGTACATTCTTCACTGTACATGGTCTGTCCTTATTAATTAATATAGAACCCATTCCCTTGATAATTGTAATATGTTATTTAACACATAAACCAATTTGCCCAACAGAGAATTATTGGTTACAATATTAAAGGTTTATCTATGTTTCTAATGCATTACTTGTGTTGTTTCTTGTCCATGCTATAGTACATACGTGAAAGTCTTATTTGAAAATGCTTGCTGTTGTTCCTTCCTTCTGTCATTATGTATGGGTAACAAAGACTCTTATGACAAGGGACAACAGTACTAAATTCAGTGTAACTTTGAGGGGCCTTAAGTCAATATAACATAAGGCAAAGAACTGAATCATAATGTTTCAGGGACACAGCCATTTGTCCTTTTAGTCCAGACTGGGTAATCAAGATGAACTCAAAGACATCTCACATATGTTAACGTAAGAATTTGCTGGAACTGTACATTGGCTCCTTACATCATAGATCAAGTATCATTAACTGGGATTTAAACCAAAAACCTCATGCCAGGTGCCTTGTCATCAAGATGAAAAATAAATGGTCATTTTTGGTCAAGCAGACAGTAAATCTAAAGACCAGATTCAATAAACATTTTCTGAAGTTTATAAAAAAAAATAAAAAAATGAATGTCATTATTATGAAACTGTAGAGAAAGATTATCACATAACGTCAGCATCAGCAGATGGGCATTCGGAACAGCTAAAGAAATGTATCCCTGGAATCACCCAGCCACTTTATTTAGTACCTTTTTTTAATGGCAAAGCATATTTCAAGCCTTTGTATTTAAAGGGTTGTTATGAAAGGGGACAAGCAAAACAAAACAAAAAAAAAACATACATGAAAAATGCATATATGGGTGTGTGTGTGTGTGTGTGTGTGTGTGTGTGTGTGTGTGTGTGTGTGTGTGTATATATATAAATATATATATATATATATATATTCTCCTATATATATATATATATATATATATACACCACGTCTGGGGTGGTGATAAGCCAAGGGCCTTTAACCACCCCAGAAGTGGTATCATCGGAATTGCACGGCCTGAAGTGGTTTATACCACTTATAACACGGCTACCTGTCATTTGGGGGAAGAAAAATAATTAAAATAACTAAAACACATTTTAAATTAAGACAAAACCAGAAACTCTTATTGTGTAAAATAGTCCCAAATATATTTTAGTGTAATATAGTCCCAAATTTAATTTAATATGATTTATTCTTTACTTATTAAAAAATAAATTGCACATGCCCGTTGTGAATTTCTGCATTGAAAGTGGCCTCTCGAAACTAGAGGACTGAGCACAAGCTGATGATGTGGATGATCTGGGTGGTTTCAAATGACACTGAGGAAGGCAAGGAGCAGCTGCTATGGAGGCTGAAGCTGGATCTTCAGGTGAGTTTGTGTCCTCGTTATATGTGAGGTGCACATATTCAAGTCCATTTTCATGCTTTCGGATCTCAAAAGATGTTTTTGTTGTCGGACACCCACGTGTTCACGTCATGCCAGATTAACACTAGAACCGCCATGGCAGTCATTTTGACGGTTTGAGGTTTTTAAATTTAAATTACTCTGCGTGTCTGAAAGTTATGCGGTTGTCCGTTTATGACTTTTCCTAAATGCATGTATTAAATACCCTGACGGTGTTTGAAAGGCAGGATCACGAAAATAAGGAAGTTATTATTATTTGTTTATTTGTTTATTTAGTAGACGCCTTTATCCAAGGCGACTTACAGAGACTAGGGTGTCTCACCCAAAAGACGGAGCACAAGGAGGTTAAGTGACTTACTCAGGGTCACACGGCAGTGGATTTGAACCGGGGACCTCCTGATTACAAGCCCTTTTCTTTAACCACTGGACCACACAGCCTCCTTGATTATAATCCCGCCCACCTAGAACCGCTAGAACAGTCATTTCAACTGCCTTTTACCATTCATGTTTTTATTTTTTTATATATCATACAATATTCTTGGCTTTGGGACTCCCGGGGTTGGGGAGGTGGGATCCGGCTTAGACTGTTTCTCCTCACCGCTCTGCGGAAACTCCTACAGGCCGAGTGAGCTTGGGGGCGGAGATTTGCTGGGCTTGTCTTTGTCCTCCAGAGGCCAGTAGCCTGCAGACATCTGCTGTCAAGTTCCTATGTGTAAAAAGACGCTGATTAGCTCGTGGGATCAGAGGACGCCTCAGGTCCTTGAGCTGTATGAGGAATCGCCGCAGTGAAGGAGAAAAAAAAAAATAATAATTGGGCACTGCAAATTGGGAGAAAATCAGGGGTAAAAATAATAGGAGATTCTAAATTATAAAAAAAAAAAAAATAAAAAAATAAACCCTTTTATGTTTAAGTGTTCATTTAAATACAGTGTTTCGGCTGTGCAGATGTTTGATATAATGTGCTTGAATAAAACTTTTGAGTTGTATCCCATAGTTTGTCTTTAATTTTAATATTATTACTATTACTATTATTATTTGTTTATTTAGCAAACTAGGGTGTGTGAACTATGCATCAGCTGCAGAGTCACTTACAACTACGTCTCACCCGAAAGACAGAGCACAAGGAGGTTAAGTGACTTGCTCAGGGTCACACAATGAGTCAGTGGCTGAGGTGGGATTTGAACCGGGGACCTCTTGGTTACAAGCCTGTTTCTTTAACCACTGAACCTGTTGTTTAAAATGTAACCTCATAATGACTGCCGGCGGCGGTTTTAGGTATGAGTACAGTACACCTTCGCTAGAACGCCCTTCATTATAACGAACCTTTGGCTATAACGAACCCTGGACCTCAAATAAAAAAAAAACTAAGAAAGATAACATAAACACACACTGTCAACATCCCGGTCTGTACATACGGGAGACCCCTCCGCAGTGAAGTCAACTCTTTTGTCTTAATAAAAAGAGCATGCTGTGTAACTGCCTCTGAAACGAAAATCATTTCATGTTTTAATAAAGCTGGAAACTATAGTGATTGTTTGAAAAAAGGAGTAACGCAGGCATATCTCTGTCGTGAATATAGGATATCAAAAAACACTCTGTTTTTTGACTTGTTCAGCAACCATGCAGCCAAGCAAAATTGATTAAAGAAAAAACAACAACAAAAATGGAGGTTGTGATGAACTTTTCATGCCGGGTTGATCTGGAATAAAAGCTCAGTTTGGGATTCTTGCATGTTGTATTACGATTTGGTGCACTTTGAAACGATTCATGTCAGATTGATTTTGAATAAAAGTTCAGCTTCAATTCAGGATTTTTGCTTTTTGTACTGTGTCTTAATTCTTTAACGAATAGGATAAAGCAAAGGCAAAGAGATGAACAGGTACAGGTAATTCTACTTTTATTCACAATCTCTTCTCATTAACTTACTCCAACAGTTTATCGTTCATTTTGATTGTCCTTTCGCTATAGCAAACCCCTCTATATAACGAACAAAGGCTTGGACCCCAACGGGTTCATTATAGCGAGGGTGTACTGTATAACCACGGCGGTTCTAGTGTTAAGTTGAAAATTGAACTAGACTTTACACAATTCGACCGTGGTGTCAGGGGATAGTGCCTCAGTTTTCTACAGATGCTTCAAATCCAGGCTGGTAATTTGGGGGGTGGTGTCTGGCCTTGATCTTTACCTGCTTTTCTAAAAGTCTTCATGACTGACAGGAATACGTTCTTGTTGGTTTTAAACTCATTGTCATCAGAGATGTTAAAACTTCTACTGTTAAAATATCTATTTAGTCCAGCTCTCAGCGTTATAAAACTGAATACTGGTCGCCACTTGAACTTCTTGCACTGGCATAAAATTCCCTTAATGTTGTAGAGATTTTTTGGTCTTATTTCCTTAAAATTAATGCCCATATTTTTTTTATTTTTTTTCTTTCTTTTTCTTTAAGCCAGTTTTTTTCAATCTTTGTTTTCTTCTATTTCATTTAGCTGTTCCTCATCTACTGTTATGTGTCTAATCTTGACAGTTGCTGGTGCTGTTCAGCCAATCAGAGGTTTTTATTTTTCCAATAAAATATAATATAAACAGACCATTTAATAAATATATACAAGTAGTGAACAACAAAATGGAAACACAAAATGTAAATGAGGGACACCAAGTATATTGAAAGCAAGGGCTTCCACACAGGTGTGGCTCATGTGTTAATTAAGCAAATAACATCCCAGCATGCTTAGGGTCATGTATAAAAATGCTGGACAGGCCTGGTTGCCTATAATGATGGCTAGCATGGCTGCAAGAGGAGACCTCAGTGACTCTGAAAGAGGGGTGATTGTTGGGGCGCGTTTGGCAGGAGCTTCAGTGACCAAGACAGCTCAACTTGCTGATGTTTCACGAGCAACGTTGTCTAAGGTGATGTCGGCATGGAACTCCGAGGGAAAGACATCATCAGCAAAGGGCAACAGTGGGCGGAACCGCATACTCCAGGATCGTGATATTCGTGCATTAATTTGAAGTGCAAGGCAAAACAGGTGAGCAACTGCACATCAATTGACTGCAAATTTCAACCTGGGACGCGAGCAGCCAGTTTCATCAAAAACGGTCCGCCGAGAACTCCACAGAGCAGGATACCATAGTGGCCCAACGTCCTATTAAGTGACTTTACATTGGTGTTTCCATTTTTTTGTTCACTACCTGTGTGTATATATATATATATATATATATATATATATATATATATATATACACACACACACAATAATTCACAGCATGCTTTATTGCATATTGCAATTGAGATTTCCTTACCAAGCCCCACCACAGTGCATCTGCATATGTATCAAAATCCTGGATATTATTTGGGTTACCAGTGGGTGCGGGAGTTAACTCCATATCAGTGTCATTTTTTTCGACCAAGTAAACAAGGAATGATGCAAGGATGAGGGACAGGAATCCAATGTACCAGGCAGTGATGAGTTCCTAGAAGTAACAGAGTTTATTAATAATAAGCTAACATGTGGCTGGAAAAGACGGATGATAACACTAGGCCCATTTTGTTTTTTAACTAAAACATAGACAAAACCTTATAATTGTTTACCACAATAAATATGCACAGTGATTTCAATTGTTTTCCATGTTAAACTATGCATTTACCATAGTATACCATGGTTTGCCAGGTTTTTAATATGCTGGGCGTTACAACATTTTACCATGCTTTCACTATGCTTTATTACACTATTATTTTACTACACCTGTACATCATTATCAGGGACAATAGGTAGTTAAACAATAGGGATGGATCACAGAAGTGTGAACTAGTAGTTAGAAAGAAATTATATTTTAAATAAACTACAAACTTTTTTTAGTACTGAATGGGAGAGTAAAACTTTAACAGCTTGTTTCACAGACCCTGCTTAGCACTAATCCTAATGTAAGGTTGTCCAATCTTAGTACTAACTGGGGTCTGTGAAACCAGCCATATGTTTCCATGGCAACTTTCAGCATTACAGTACGCAGATTTGTTTTTTTAATCTTACCTTGCTGTGTGCATAAATGGCTGAGCCTAAAAGCTTCCATGTTCCTCCCCTCCTGTCCATCCGAAGCATCCGCAATATCTGCAGAAAACGCAAACTTCTCAGGGATGTGGCCAACACATTCCCCTCATTCTGTATAATCACAACTGGCACTGAGGCAATGAGTACAAAGATATCTGCAAACATAAAAAAATAATAATTTAATACTTCCCCATGGGCTCTATTTTGAAGCCTAAAAAGATGCTGAAACACATAAAAACGGGGTTATTTGTTAGCATTTGCTTGAAAGCAATATTAAGAAACATAGGGACAACAACATTTAAAAAAAGGTCATGGTTAATCACTGGACAGTCATACAGTTTTCCTATCACATTTTGGGTAAACAGTGGTTAGAACAGAGTGACAGTGGGGCTGTCCTATTCAAAATAGGCAGGAATCCCCACAACAGGAGAGAGATGCCCAATACAAGTGTTGCCATGGCAATGACCAAGGTAACCCTCTGTCAACAAGGGTCTCTTAAACAACCATACTGTAACTAAGTTCAAGGATAGGTTTCTTAACCTACCTTCTATAAATTTTGGATGAGAGAGCCAGTGCCTTTGGAAGAAAGTTCAGGTCCTGTCACCACATTGTGAATATGAGATCATAGTAAAATGGTAAGTATGGTAAAAAAAATATATGTATATATATATATTATAATTAACACTGACTTTTAAAGGATTCCTGTGGAAAACAAATAACTAAATGTTAAAGGAGTATTTTACCTAAAATACACAAAGGCTTCCTGGCAAATTTCAGACGCCCCCTCCATCCTTTATATCGACAACAGCAACCAGCAGCCCAAATTCTTAAAGCAAACTCTAATCCAAATATGAAAATGGTGAAGGTTTCCTGTGCAAAGACAGACATAGACTTTTTTAATGCACGTATCCGTAAAAGCAAGAAGCAATACGTTTTCATTACCTTTGTATATAATGTAATGTTTCAATAAAAATTTATTAGTGCTTGTAGCTTTGTATTTATGTTAAATGGTAACTCATGCAGTAGCTATATATATATATATATATATATATATATATATATATATATATATATATATATATTTATAATATAATATATAATATTTATAATATATATAAATATATATATACAGTGCCGTGAAAAAGTATTTACCCCTGTCTGATTTTCTGCATTTCTGCACATTTTTCACATTGTATTTGGTCAGATTTTTTTGTGGGTTGTAGTAGTATATAGAGGGAGTCTGAGAGAAAAAATGACACCAAAGTTTGGTGCTTCTTTCATTTGTTTGGTGTGCAAGGTAATCAAACATGCAATCTTCAGGTGTGAAAAACTTATTGCCCCCCCCTAGTTAACTCAACCCAATTAAAGGGATAATTGGGGTCAGCTGTTTGAGTACTTTGGTTAACAACCAGGCCTGATTTGGGCCAGCCCTGCCCAATATAAATCTGACTAACTTTGGCCTTTACCATCAGAGTGAAGTTGTCAGCACACAGGTTCTAGAGGCACATCATGCCACGAACAAAAGAAATTCCTGAAGACCTCCGGAAAAAAGTTGTTGATGCCTATCCGTCTGGAAAGGGTTACAAAGCCATTTCTAAGGCTCTGGGGCTCCACCGAACCACAGTCAGAGCCTGTGGCGGAGTGTCCCGCCCCTATGTATTATTATTTGTATTTTTGTTTGGCGGCGGGTAAAAAGAACATGAATGCCCTGCCTTTTTCATTATATATTTAAAAAACCCAGAGGATGCATGGCTGATCAGCTACTGATTATTTAACTAGCTGACAGTCATGCATCCTTACCAAACGCCCTAAACCCCATGCAGACTCTGGCTGAGGGGTAAGATAATTAACAACTAGTTAATCCCTCGGCCAGAATATATAAACCTGCACCTCTCTGCACTTTCGGGTGGAGTGTACAGAGGAGAGTACGGGGGCGGAGAGAGCGGCGAAAAATCACGACAGTTAAAGACGACTGCTAAACAGTATTTGTTTATTCGTTTGGCCCTTGTGCCTTTTTGTTTTGTGTTTTGTTATTTGTTTAAATCTTTTGTTTTGTTTATTAATAAATGCTGTCTTTTTGTGCTTGTGTTTTTGCCGTTGCACTCAGCTTCAACCGCCCATTCATTGTTTTGGTTTCTACTTCCTGGTCCGTGACGTCACCACTGCGAGCCAGACTGTCACAGAGCCATATTGTCCAAATGGAGAAAGTTTGGGACAGTAGTGAATCTTTCCAGGAGTGGCCGTCCTGCCAAAATCTCTCCAAGAGCAAGGCATAAAATCGTCCAGGAAGTCACAAAGAACCCTAGAACAACATCCAGGGATCTGCAGGCCTCTCTCGCCTCGGCTAAGGTCAGTGTTCATGACTCCACCATCAGAAAGATACTTGGCAAAAATGGGATTCATGGCAGAGTAGCAAGGTGGAAACCATTGCTCAGTAAGAAGAACATGAATGCTAGTCTCAAGTTTGCCAAAAAGCACCTGGATGATCCTCAAGAGTTCTGGAACAATGTTCTATGGACAGATGAGTCAAAGTGGAACTTTTCACGGCCCGACATGGGCCCCGTTATGTCTGGTGAAAACCAAACACTGCATTCCACAGTAAGAACCTCATACCAACGGTCAAGCATGGTGGTGGTAGTGTCATGGTTTGGGGATGCTTTGCTGCATCAGGACCTGGACGCCTTGCCATCATTGAAGGAACCATGAATTCTGCTCTGCATCAGAGAATTCTACAGGAGAATGTCAGGCCATCCGTCCGTGAGCTGAAGCTGAAGCGCAGCTGGGTCATGCAGCAAGACAATGATCCGAAACACACAAGCAAGTCTACATCAGAATGGTTGAAGAACAAGAAATTTTAAGTTTTTGAATGGCCTAGTCAAAGTCCAGACCTAAACCCCATTGAGATGTTGTGGCAGGACCTGAAACGAGCAGTTCATGCTCGAAAACCCACAAATGTCACTGAGTCTAAGCAGTTCTGCTTGGAGGAGGTGCCAAAATTCCACCACGGCGTAGAGGAGCCTTGTGAGAGACTAATCAATAAATACAGGAAGTGTTTGGTTGCAGTTATTGCTGCTAAAGGTGGCGTTTGTCTAGCAGCAACCAGTTATTGAGTCTAAGGGGTTGATTACTTTTTCACACGGGGCATTGCCTGTCCTGTTTGTGCGCCACCAGTGTTTAAAATTTTTATTTTCTGTGGTTTGTTGCATAACTTTCTTGTGTCAGGTGAGGGAGGTCTAGCGTCCCAGTGGTAGTTTTCTTCCTGATGAAATTACTGTACTGTATTTGTATTGTAAACAAACTGTAAACCAACAATGTCTAAGTTCTGTAGAAGCAGAGTTCACAGAAGACTAAACTATGGAAGGATGTGATATATATTAATCCAGGAGTAATGTTTTAGTGCAAATGTATTAGTATATGTTTAATATATTGCACACTACAATAATAATGCTAATATCACTAATAACAATTATAATAATAATTTTAACTTACCAATATAACAAGCCAGTTTGATACCTCTTCATATTCTTTAAAAGTTGTCAAGATGGCCAAGATTAAACACCCAAGCACAATCAAAAATCTGAAGAAAAAAAACATTAAAAATACTATATAGAAAACAGTATATGTAGCAGGGATCAATGAAATTGTTTGCAGTAAAATATGCATCTCTAAAATAAATCTGTTTTATTACAATGACAGAAGTTTTTCATGTATTTAAACTTTCCAGAAATATTGTCACAGGGCCCTCGCATTTACAGCTATGGCCAAAAGTTTTGCATTACCCTAGAATTATCTAATTTTGCTTCAAAAAATCAAATGAAACCTGCTGAATAATGTTATGTTAACATATTAAATTACATACCGCTTTGTAGTTTTCCATATACTAAACAAAAAACTGACCAAAATTAAAAAATGTAACATTTCGAAATCTAACATAAAAACAGACGATTTCTGAAGACTTCACAAATCTTGACAAGTGTTACTCAATTAGAAGTAATTAAAATGTGACAATTAGAAGTTGTAACGAGTAGATTTAAGCTATATGAGCATGATTTTTACATAGATTTTGTAACTTCAGAACAAGCCACGGGGAAGAGCCATACCTCCTCAGAAACACACTCAGCCATCATTGCACTTCATAAGGAAAGTTTTAGCAATCCAGATAGCCAACAGAGGTTATGCTAGCCAAAGCACAGTATCTGGGATAAACCAGGAATATAAGAAGTCTGGAAACTGTTAAGCTGCCCCCCTGCCTGGATGCCCAAAAGTCAGCACTGCTCGCCAGGATCGCCACCTATGCTGTCTTAGAGATTGGATGGCCATTGGTGTCCACTTACTGCGACAATGGAAAAAAGTTGGAGTGAAGGCGTCTGCACACACCGTGAGAAGGTGTCTCTTGGAGACTGGTCTGGTGTCAGGGAGGCCTGCTAAGAAGCCCCTTCTGAGCTGAAAAACATCAGAGATCGTCTGAACCTGTCGCATATCCAAAGACTGGGCCAAAGATGACCTACAGGTTTTACTCATGGGGACAGATATGAAAAAGGACTGGTCCCTGAAAACACTCCAAGACTACCTCCTCCCTATGGCTCATAACCATTCTCCTACCGGTGATTTCTACTTCCAAGATAACGGAGCCCCTTGCCATCAAACCAAACAAGTGAAGAAATGGTTAGAAGACAACAGTATCATGCCACTTCAGTTTTGGCCTGGAAATCCTCCAGATCTCAATCATATTGGTTCAGTCAAGAGAACTCATGCGATAGAAATAGCTGTATTTATTAAAGATTAGACAAGACAATACTACGCAATACATATTTTCATTACATCTGTGGCCTTTGGCCTCGCCCTTCGATGTATCCCTGCCCATAATTTAGTTTGCTGATAGTCAAGAGGCTGACTGTAGGGAATGGAGGCCCTAATATTCTTGATGTTTATTTTAATCTAGCTTAAAAGTGAGTTTCCTGCCTGAACCACCGCTTTGCTGAATGGTCTGATAGGACAGAAAATCAGGAAAAGTCAACCATGCAACTGAAACAAACTGGAATCAGGTCTAAAGGCTGCATGGAGGAATCTAAGGATAACTCAACCCTTCAGCGCCTCATTGAGTCCATGCCTGAGAAGATTAAGGAAGTCTTAAAACACAATGGAATGTACTACAAATACTAAGTACTACTAGTATGGCTTCTGGTAAGCTTTTGCAATATAATGTTGTAGTTTCTTTGATTTCATGATGTTAAATAAAATATCTAAATTATGTGTAGTGATATTTTTCCCCTAAAATTCTAGGGTGATGCAATACTTTTGGCCATAGTTGTAGAACACAGTACATACTAGGTACTAGTCACCCAAGTTGGCATGTAATACCTCAGTTGGCAGACTTTTAAAATCAGCAGTACCAGTGCCCTTTGCCAAATGCGTTTATTAACCTTGATTATGAAGTGTGTTAGGCACTCTTCTTATGTCAGTACTGTGTTAAGTGTACCATCACTGAGACTTGTGTTTGTCTTGACAGATTAATATTGCCTCAGTCATATCACAAGAGGGAGCTGGTTTTTGTGTTGTGTCAGAAGTAGTTCAAATAAAAACGGATTGAAACTGTAATAACAATGACCGAATGAATGTAAATCACATTTTTAAAGAATAAAATCACCATGCAGGCCAAGTTACTAAATGACGGTACAGTGATAAAACCTGTTACTGACATTTGCACAGAGAGGGCTGTTGTGTAATTCAAATAAAAATTAAGAACTGCAGTTGTATTTTTGTCAGGAATTGGGTGATTAAACAACACAACTGATAAACATTTATCAACCAGATAAGAATAGTGTAAATATGCATATTTTCTATCATTTCAAAAATAAATACAGAAAACGTTTGCCTTATTGATGCACTACCTGTTACATTAAGGAGCCTGGGAGCAGGTTAGTTTGCTTCTGTTCATGATGAACACATTGCATAGAACGATTTCTTTTAAATGCCTTTATTGAAAAAGACCCCAGCTGCAGCAAAGATCGGAAATATTTCTGCTGAAGATCTCTGTCCAGTACATGAAGGGGACATTTCACATTTCACATGTCTGTTGTTATTTTCACATGTATTTGTGTTTTTATTTTGTTTGAGAATTCACTGATGGTGAAAATAGAATGCCTTTAAAAGGTGGACATAAAATATTCTGCAATTTAGCATTTACTGTTTTTCAGGTAAGCATTTAAATATTTAGGAACATTAGTTGTCTAATGCTGTTATTATTATTTCTCTATATAAAATGAGCAATTATGAATGTGACAATGCTATTTTTTCTGCTTTAATAAACATTATGTTTAATTGTTAAATATCTTGAAATACATATTTGTGAAATAAGCCATTTTATACCGTGAAAAAAATACAGCCCTAAACATACTGTATATCACAAGGACATCAAGGTCAAGCCTATACTCATAGGTATATAGTTAAATATTTATATAAAACCGCCCCAAACACTATTAGGATGTTAGAAGGGTCTTGCTGGTAGTCTTAGTTATAATTTGTACTTCTCGTCTGTATAGTCAAATTCCTTTGTTACCACCTGTGATACCAGGTAACTCTTGCGTGTGTTGTGACCTGTCACATTTTATACATTTCTGTAAGTGAGGGTGAAGCCTATGCATACAACACGTATGGAAAATATTGGGAATTAGAAACTGTGAGCTCTAGGGGCAATGTTAATTAGGAGGAAATATGTTTTGACTACACTCCAAACTGGCTTCTTGTGCACTATAGGTTTTGTGTGTGTGTGTGTGTGTGTGTGTGTGTGTGTGTGTGTGTGTGTGTGTGTGTGTGTGAGAGACAGAGAGAGAGAGTCTGGCGCCACAGTTGTCATTAGCCTCACAGCATTTAACATGTAGCCATTTGAGAAAGAAGCATGCAAGGGGTTCCAGATGCACTTTTATTGTGGGTTGTTTTGATAAAGGGAAGAGTATTTGCCCGTGCATTAGTGAAAATGAAACTCTATCAAGTCTCTTTTTGTCAACATGTGGCTAGAAATGTCAGCAGTGTGGAGCAGTGGTTAGGGCTCTGGACTAATCCCAGGTGGAAGACACTGCTGCTGTACCCTTGAGCAAGGTACTTTACCTAGATTGCTCCAGTAAAAACCCAACTGTATAAATGGGTAATTGTATGTAAAAATAATGTGATCTCTTGTAACAATTGTAAGTCGCCCTGGATCAGGGTGTCTGCTAAGAAATAAATAATAATGTCTAATTTTATTTCCCAGTCATAAAATGTAAAAAAAAAAAAAAACTGCAGCAATTTTTCCAGCAGATGGAGGCATTGTTGCATTTTATTTTTCAAGTTGATGTCACTGTAGTCAGGTGAATGGTAAACAAACTGATTTGGTATAAGTAGAAAAATGTGTCTTGTAATTTTCATTTGGTTTACATCAACTGTACATCTTCAAGCTCTGGTTACAGGGGTGGGTAAAGTTTCACTTTGCCTACAGTAGATTTCCATTACATGAGAGTAGGTGTTAAAACTTCTTGTTGATATTGGACTCAGCTCTCGCCAAGATAAGCACCAACTATGACATAGCGTCTTTTACTGTAAACTAATGTGATCCATCTGCGTTTCCTTCCATCTGATGATGTAGATACCCTGCCTGGTGTTGATGGTTGAAGTGTAATGCTGGCTCCAGGGATCAGCCTATTTTGCGTCCCTGACACATCAACACACACAACGGCTGCAATGCTAGCTCCAGGGATCAACCACAGTGCAGCCTCCCTAGCGCATCAGAATGACAACCATCTGAACTGAGTACGATACTTCTCTGGGGTCTTCAAGTGGGCACCTTCCATCCTTGGTGTTTTGTCGACTAGCCCACGACACCTTAACACTAGAACCGCCATATTTTCTGACTACCTAGAGCCGCCACACATGTCAATTTGACGTTTACATTTTTAAACAGCTTCGATATGAAAATGAAAGACAAACTATCGGATACAACTCAAGTTTTATTCATGAACATCATATCTAACATTTGCATAGCAGAAACACCATATTTAAATGGAAACATAAAAGGTTATAGATGCATATAGCAGAATTCTGTAAAGAATGCCATCTGACATATCCTCCTCATTGAACTTGCAAGTCGCTCCTTGATATTATGTACTGTCAGCTACATACAATATAATAATAATAATAATAATAATAATAATAATAATAATAATAATAATAACTGTTTCTGTGGAGAAACAGCAGCACCTCCATTGTTGTGGGCAAATCCTTGTTGCCCTCATTGCCAGGGCAAATGTTTCTAATTTCTCTTGGTGGTTGCTCCCCTGGACAGAGGAATGTTGTTCTTCATGTGCAACCGGTTGGTCATGGTGCGCTTGTCTTCCAATACAATACAATAACATCGCAGCACCTGGTCATGACGCCAAGTAAACCGTCTTTGGCACAGACCCATCTTACATCCTTTCAGAATGTGTCAATGTAGCTGGCGATCAAACACAAAGGACACCGCGGATCTTCTCCTACCCATAGATTAAGGTTTTGTGGTGATGAGAGAACATCATATGAATAGTGCAGTATTTAGTTACACAATAATGCCTACTGTAGGCATTAAACAAAGTAATTTGAGAAAATACTGAAAATATTTTACTATTGTGTGAGTTTTGTCCGGTTCGGCTTGGATTTTGGTGTGACACAATTTCTATCAGAGGTCAGTTTCTACTGTCCATAGTTTATGGTTACCAGATTTCCAGAGTTTTTTTTTTTCTTCAATTCAGTGATGCCGTAGCAACTCTTAAACCATTAAAATAACAGTATACAATACCATGATCATAATTAAAAAATGACACTTTGGGTGTATTGATTGCAGATCACAAGAACTCATTGTTTTCATTCTATTGTCATCTAATCAAAACATGTTAAATGTACAAAAAGCCAGATTAGCAAAAAATCGATCAGCCAGTACCATTTAAACATGTAATATTACACATAATGTGCAAAAGGACTGAGCCCAGTAGTTGCTCACATTGAAGTTTAGCAAGCGAACCAGACTCGGTTTGTTTGCCAAATGGACCGAGACCACCTCTTTAGTTGCAGTACGGTTCGTTTCACACTTCACACCAAACCAGGCTTACGCCTCGGGCCTTCAGCTCTCCCAGCCGGGGCATTAATGGCCAGGAAATGCCCTGCCTGTTGGTCATTATTGCTTAAATGACACACACACACTACGGGAATAGCAAAATTGAACAAGAACTATCGAGTGTTTATTTTCGTTTCATACAGTATTAGATGGCAATGTTTATATCTGATAATGAAAAATAAATATATAAATATCAAGATAGATAAAGAAATAAATAAATGTCTATGTATTGATTTATGTATTCATTTATTTCAATATTTATTAATGTATTTATTTATTTTACTTTTACCAAATATATAGCTAATTCTCAGAAATTAACGTTCCTTTTTGTCCAGTGGGGACCACAAATAGCGTTACTCTCATCAACCAGTATCGAGAGGAAACCGTACTTCCTTGCACCAATAGGGACCACAATGAGCGTTACACTGAAGGGCAACCAACATTTTTCAGAGATCAAGATCAGAATCTCAGAATGATGAGATGACTCGAAAATCGAAAAAAAATCTCCCAAAAAATCTCTGAAATGTAAAAGTCCCGAGAATTCTCAGCTGGCTGACTTTATCTTTTAAAATACTGCTTGTTTTCTCAACTAATTGTGTAGCACTGATAGTCACACAACACACTTGCAAATTTTAGGTTATTATCATAACCCTGGTTCCCTGAAATAGGAATAGTAACCATTACAAATGGGTGCTTCCCCTTTAAGACACCTGAACCTGAAAACTTGTATACCAAAAACACTCGTCCACTGTGACCAAGGACGCTGCAACCTCAAAGTTAATGGCTAATATTCCTATTTCAGGGAACCAGGGTTATGATAATAACCTAATGTTCCCTTTCAAGTAAACAAACTGCTGCAAACAAGCACATTAAACAAGTATTTAGCATATAAATATGTAGTTTTCTAATCCACTCTCACAATTAAACTGAGTAGTATTACACAATATAACAAATAAAAACACAATTTTCTGATCAAGTATTTTCATTTCATGGTAAGTGCTACTGGATACCATACTAATTCTGCAACTGTGAGCCTCTCTTTATTGTACTTATCCATGCTGATATGTTTACAATAATACAACATGGTTTGCGAAACACTGGTCACAGTTAAATTCAGAACCGTATTTGACATTAAAAGTCTTACCAGGGACATTACTGCTGGGCATAGCCTAAATGATCTCTAGCTATAGGGAGTGTCTCTACTGGCTGCTCTTCAGTGGTCTACATTACTACTGGTAAGTTCAATCGATTTGAAAATCAGTTTTCTGCATTTCTTTAGAGTGGCTGACCAAGAGATTTGTCAGATCTTTGAAGCTGTGCAAGATTATTCCAGACGAAAATAGATGCTAATGCATGTTGGGGCCTGGTGCAAAACATGTTACTCTGTGTTAATGGTTACGGTGCAGAGTGATATATATGTGGGTTCTCAAAAGCTGTTATTCAATAATATTTTGCATCTTACTGTACATTCCCTATGTTACACAACATGGCATCATGTTAATTAAGGGAAAATAGCACTAGTAGTTTCTTTATACTGTGCTGTAGACCTCTGTGTAAAAGGACATCAATATTATTGTCAAATCTGCAACATATTTGCATGGAATTTCAACGATAAGTTTTGCCTAACGGCACTTGAAAACAGTGAATTATTTATTTACCGATTCAACACTTGTCTATGCCACTTAAAACATGTCTCCCTAATTTTCTTTTTCAAAAATGAGATTCAATTTATGTTAATTAGGTAAATTTGCTCTTTTGTTAAAATGTTTGTCTCATACATAGTAAGAATCTTGTCATGAGTTCCTCTGACTTTGTTTAAAATCTCACTCACAAAGACAAAATTGTCAGTTGTAAGTGAAGATAGTAGTGAAGACTATGTTTTAGATGTGGAACATGAAAGTGGCATTTGAAAAATAAAAATGTAAAAAACAGAAACAAAAGAATATGAACCAGCAATGGAAATGCATTCATTGTTTTGCCAAATCTAAAACAGATGAAAACCTAAATATCATTACCAGTGATCGATTTTCTTGGAGTAGCCTTCTCAGGCAAAATGTAAGTGGACTGTAAGCTTGTTTAAACAATGGTTAAGTGAAAAAAATGCAAAACCTGAGTTTATATATATAATGTCTGTGTAATTGATGGAGATTTATTAAGTGATGATGAAATTGCTGTTGTTCATGAACTTGTCCAGAAGAAAGGTGGAATAAAAATCAGAAAGGGGATGTTTATGTGAATTTGTAATTATGAAAACTTTATGTAAATGTATGTCTTTACTTTTCTTTAACAATAAACAATCTAAACTGAAATGAACTGTGGTTTTTGAAATTCTATAATTAACTAATTGTTGAAATGACTTGCATAATAAAAACATGTTTTGCTTTTCTGCTGAATTGTTCTGACTGTGGTTTTGTTGACAACGCCAGTTTTCTGTAGATTTGTAGCATAAACTGGAATCGTTAATCAACAATATATCTGCCCTGCACTCCTCTTCTCTTCAGCCACACAGACACTTTTAGTATATTCATATAATTAATCAATTAAAGAAATCAAATGGTGACATCATACATTGTATAGTGCTCCTTGTATTGGACAAGACAAAGACACCACATTGGCAAATTAAAAGCAAACCTGCTTAATATCTCTTAAAAAAGAGACTGAGCATATATCGTGACAAAAAGTGGAATTGACATTGTCAGGAGTTCATCAATAACTAGGGTTACCACATTTCCAGTGAGAAACTTGGCCTTTTTTTTCTTCAATTCACTGATGCTGTAGCAACTCTGAAGCTATTCAAATAACAGTATTATATATATATATATATATATATATATATATATATATATATATATATATATATATATATATATATATAATAACTCAATTATAATTAAAAAAATTAAACACCAGGTGTATTTATTGCAAATCATATCAACTCATTGGTTTCTTTCTATTGTCATCTAATCAAAACATGTTAAATGTACAAAAAGCCAGATTAAAAAAAATAGATCAGTTATTTTTCAATTTAATGACAATATCTGGTTTGAAGCCATCTGAAACAGCATCTGATTTTTTTACATTGTTTATGAATGTGTTATCCCAAGCCTAATTATTACCAGACAGGGAGCTTCTATGTATCTGCAAGTGTTTAAATCTTAACATGATTAACAAGAAATAAATAGAGAATTTTGTAGAAAAAGTAAAATGTTTATTTTATAATGGGAAAAGTACTGCTGCAGCCTGGTTATGCATTCCTGTTCCTCTGCTTATAGCTTGGAACTGCAGATTTTTGTTTTGTTTTAAATAAATAAAAGAAAATAATAATGAAGAGTGACTCTCAAGCCACGCCATGTTCCCTATGTCCTCGGAGCTGGGGATGCTGTTGAACTTTTTTAGCTTGCCCCTCTATGAGCGAGCTGTGCTAAGGCAACTGTGCCTTCGTGGGCTGACTGCAGTTTTGGAGGATTGGGAGTTGCTGTTGCCAAAGAAAGAGAGGCACCAGTAGACTGAAGCACTTATCCACAGAGCACTCTGGTGTGAGTATTGTGGGGAACAGACCCAACGCTGTCTCCAGAACCAGTGTCAGAGGGAGAAGCCCCGCTGTCTCTAGAACCAGTCAGAGGGAGAAGCCCCGTTGTCTCTAGAACCAGTCAGAGGGAGAAGCCCCGCTGTCTCTAGAACCAGTCAGAGGGAGAAGCCCCGCTGTCTCTAGAACTAGTCAGAGGGAGAAGCCCCGCTGTCTCTAGAACCAGTGTCAGAGGGAGAAACAGTCTCCAGAACCCGAGGGAGAAGCACCGCTGTCTCTAGAACAAAAGGAGACGTGCCACTGTCGCCAGAACAATGAGGGAGAAGCGACGCCATCTCCAGAACCCCAAAATAAAAGGAGCCGCCAGTTACAGAGAAGGGGGAGAAGGTGAAGAGACCACCACAGCCTGCTCACCGATCTGGCGGCGGTAGAACAGGTCCCTTGGCCCATGTCCCTAGACTCCCAACCTTTGTGTCTGGACCTCTGGTTACTGGGCCTAGTTCCCAGATCGCTGCACCTACCAGCACAGTCATTGGTCTCCTGTTCCACTCCCCTTTGTGAACCAGACATCACTGCACAGTCGCCGGAGCTCTCACCTCTAAAGATGTCTAAAGATGGACCTCTAAAAAGGTCTAAAGATGGACAAATTGAGTCTTGTAGGGAACTGTAACACTTGAAATGTATTTGCTTACGATTGTAAGTCGCCCTGGATAAGGGCGTCTGCTAAGAAATAAATAATAATAATAATAATAAGTGGTTGGGTTTTAAAGGGGGGGGGGAGGTGGCCGTGGCAGAATGTGTGACAGGGCATTTTCTCCATCTGTGAAACAGGATACTGCTGCTTTTATTGTAGGTTTAATTGTATTGTTAAAGAACGCATGTAGCTTTTGAAATAAAGTATTGCCACTAATAATTTATGTTGTTGCACAGAGTATAGTAAACACAATTGCTTTATTTTTTTACTATTATTCATACACATATGCAGATACATTTCACTTATACTTTGTCTTAAGAAAAAATCTCTTATTTCCTAGGTGCTTCAGTATGCTCTGCAAAAGGAGCCTGACTCTCTTAGCCCACCAGACCTGGAGACCATAGTTTGATCCTCAGTCACTATCTCCTACAGTACAGGTTTGCTGTGTTAAGTACTGTGCTGTGCCTTCAAAGTGGTTTGTTTCATGGCGTCCAATGGGTGTGTAATACTGCAAAAGCTAACTTGAGATCCAGTCCAGGTTTTACACAGAGCACTGTGATACCAATCCATGTTACTATGTGTAGGCATGACCTAGCACACTAATATAACATACTCAATTCAGCAATACAAGTGACACATGTACAGTCCCAACAGTGAAATAAATATTCTTTATTTTATTATAAACATCACAACTCAAGTTTATTTGCATCATTACAGGGTGAAGACTGGAACCCCTTGTACTTGTAATTATATTTCTTAATTGTTGGAAGCCACTACTCATACCGTCTGTTCTATCTTTCTGTATGGTTGGCAATGGAGTACTGCTAATTGACAGAGTTCAGTCATATAACAACTTACCTGTTAGCTTAATCACCCAGCTGCCCATTTATTTTGACAAATGTTTCATTCTTAGCCCTCAAATACGCGATTTGGACAGTTTTCAAAACGATTTTTGCTATATTTTATTTTAAATACACACTTTTTTTATTATTATTATAAAAAAACGGAAATATATTATTTCAATATAACTTATATAACAAAATAACAACAATGTGTTTACAATGGCAGCATTACATAAGTATATATATATATATATATATATTTACAATTGCAGCATTATATTAACAGTGTGCCAAATAGTCATTGTGCAGACATATAACTTTTTAGAAATTATTTTTTGTGTAATAGATTTCAAAGCAGATGCCCTTCAAACTTGTATTCAGTAGTTCGGGACAAACACCAATCACAAAATGTTTTAGTACAAATATTTATTGTGTTGAATGCAGAGTATGCAATTTTACAGAGAAGTATGTTGTATAAACAAATTAATTTGGCATCAAACCTAACTTGGTTTGAGGGCTCGCTGCCTGGCCGACTGGATGAGTCTGAGACTCCCATTGACAAAACCTAGAAATTGTTTATAAGAAAGGTGGACATGAGGAGGTGGTGGGTTATGATGAAATCGAAACGCAACTGAGAGGTAAGTGAAAAGGGTATTTATAGTGCTAACAGTCTTAATTACCTAATGTGTAATTTGAATGATTCAATTTAGTGATGCAAAGATTGGTGTCTGACCCTCCTCCCGAACTTTAGTTAAGAACTTAATTTCAGTAGTTCAGGACAAACACCAATCACAAAATGTTTTAGTACAAATATTTATTGTGGAGAATGCGGAGTATGTGATTTTACAGAGAAGTATGTTGTATATAAACCTAAATTTGGCATCAAACCTAACTTGGTTTGAGGGCTGTCTGCCTGGCCGACTGAACGAGGTGGAGACCACCAAAAAGCTGGTCTCAATGCCACGATTAGTATTGAATATAGCCCACTTTAAGGTTTAGCCAACCTTTAACAAATGATCATCAGCGCGCAGGAGAGGAAAACAAAACCCATTTTGGGGAAATAAACCTCTGGGAATCCATGGCTGATTCAATTGCTCTTCCTCCGGGCAGGCTACTAACGCTTAAGACCACATTTTTGTAAAAGCATTTTTAGGATCTGTAATATTTGTTCTAATGTAAACTTGGTAAGCACTGGAGGACCAACAACCTAACCGTTTGATAAGGGAGCCTAGAACTCCATGGCGAGAAGCTGCTATGATTCTGAAGGAATGACCGGAAAACTGCTCAGCTGCGAATCCGGACCTGGAAAGAATCTGGCGAAGGTGAAAAAAGAACCAATGTCGGGTGACGATTGTTCCGTTTTCATTAATAAACAGCGGTTCTAAGGGTGATGCATCCTGAGAAAGACAGAGATGGATAAGAGAGAAAGGGGTCATATGGGCTAACATGGGAGTTCAATTTAAACAAATAGATTAGGGAACCCTTTCCTTCCTGGTCAGTTTTACTTCTTTTGAGCTAGAAGGAAAGGGTGTCAGAAGAGTCTGGGGGTTGAATTTATTTGAGTGCGATGTAAACTCTGAGCACCTAAGGAACCCAAAAAGGCTAAGAGAGTTCATGGAAAAACTGGATGCCGGAAATTGAAATTTTGATGCAGGAAACTCTTATAGCTCTATTCTTAAGGGACATAATATAGGATGATACTATGGGCACTGAAAATGAAAGGAATGTTGAATGCAATGTGAATTTTTAAACCAATTCCAGGATGACCAGTACATTTTCAGTGAGTGGGGAGCAATGCTGAGAAGAGTTGTTTCTTGAGCCTGCAGAATTAGGGAATGTAGCGGGTGGCTCACATGTATGTCAGATCTGAAAAGGAAGGAATCCGAGTTGGCAGGAGGTTGGCTTCGGGAGCCAATGCTCTGCATCTCTGCATTTGGAAACGGGAAAGAGAATCGGTGATTACATTCAGGTGGCTGAGAATGTGTCAGTTTATTCAGCGCGTCTCTGGCGCATCAGGTCCAATTTATTTTCAAACGCACTGTTTATTTTAGACGCGCTGTTTAAAAGTATTTTTTCACAGTAAAACAGGTTTAACCCGTTGCAGTCCATTTATTAAGTGCGTGTCAGGCGCGTCAGGTCCAATTTATTTTCACACGCGCAGTTAATTTTAGACGCGCTGTTTAAAATTATTTTTTTCCACAGTCCAACAGGTTTAAAAGGCCCTGCATATCAGCAAAGCACTCACTAGGCATCTCCAGCCCCGCCCCACCCTTTCGTTCGCTATCGCTTTCACATATGGTAAGAAATAAATAATAATAATAATAATAGTCGTACATACCGATCAATCATCTCCTGATCACTCGTTTTATCACCAAACTCCTCAATAATGCGATCCAAGTCATTATTTTATTACTATAACATCTCAAAAAAGCTCTGCAAATGTCCGTGATATTCTCTGTGCGCTGATGCAGTATCAGCCAGCTTGTTTCCTTATGGCCGCCCCTATCTGTTGCCAGGGGCAAGTATGACTATTCATGAGATACGCCCTTTTTTTTCAGTTTGTCTCAGCTCCTGTCGCTCCCACTCGGCCATTGAATGTTTTTCTCGGCTTTTTCCAGCGAAAAAACGACTAGAAACCGTTTTTTGCGGTTTTTTTATGATGTTGGACAGGGTCCGACATTGGACCGGATAGGAATAATTGCAATGTCGGACCAGGTCGCAAAGGGTTAATATATAACACCTACTTTGGTTTCATTATTCCAATCCTGGGTTAAAATATATACAGTATTTCCCTTTTAAGATCAAAAGACATCTTTCTTAGTAGGTTAGCTTCATTACATGTATAGATGTGGTTTAACAATGAACTAAAACACATTGGATAGGGGCTGGTAGAAGGTCCATAGCAAACTTCTAAGCATGCAACTATATATCCAATTATTCTCACTTAAATCCAGTCTATCAGGAACATAGTCAAAATATAACAGTCCCACTTTAGCTTATTCAATGCTTTAAACTAAACGTGACCTCTCTCTGTTTTTCTCTTACAAAAAATCCAGTTCAGGCAAGTTTCAAACCACCTGCTTCTCTGTTGAGGTCATCTATCATTAGTAGAAGAGTCTTCTGTAAGCATTTTCTCAGACGTATGGCATAACATGGTCCTATGCTACGGCTCCCCCTCGATTGTTTTTACCAGGTCTTCATTAGTTTCTATGATTTAATTAGTCTATATAGTTCACCACTGACTCCCCTTTCCTGTACCAGGAGGTATTTCTTATATGTAATAGATCACACATTATAGAAACCTTGGATTTCAAACCCCCCAAACATTACCTCTGCCTGGTACTGCAAACAAGCAAAGGTTACAAAGATGAATTACCTTCTCTTTGACTGAAGTTTTTACTTTTAAGTTAATTTCTGCACTATATTCTATTAGTTCCAAATTCTTATAATCTTTCTGCTAATACACTTGTTATTGTTCTTACTTTACAGTAAAAATCACAAACCACTATTTCTTTTAATTCAATTCCAACTGTCCCTAGACTTTTTTTTTGCTATTTTCATAGCGTTTGCTCTCCTTTGCTTCACTGGATCGAAATGCAAAGGAGGCTCCATGTTTATTTTAGAGATCCTACCTCTTGAAAAGAGAGAGGCTCCAGACTTTCAGCATGCAAGCATGATTTTCCAGTAATGAACCCTCTACACAGACTCCATCCAATTCCACTAATAATATTGTTACTGGTTCCAAACAATATTTTAAACAATAATACAGTCGATTAATAACGGTATATACAGACGTGCTCAAATTTGTTGGTACCCCTCCACAAAAAACGAAGAATGCACAATTTTCTCTGAAATAACTTGAAACTGACAAAAGTAATTGGCATCCACCATTGTTTATTCCATATTTAATAGAAATCAGACTTTGCTTTTGATTTTTTATTCAACATAATATTGTAAATAATAAAACAAATGAAAATGGCATGGACAAAAATGATGGGACTGCTAACCTAATATTTTGTTGCACAACCTTTAGAGGCAATCACTGCAATCAAATGTTTTCTGTAGCTCTCAATGAGACTTCTGCACCTGTTAACAGGTAGTTTGGCCCACTCTTCCTGAGCAAACTGCTCCAGCTGTCTCAGGTTTGATGGGTGCCTTCTCCAGACTGCAAGTTTCAGCTCTTTCCATAGATGTTCGATAGGATTCAGATCAGGACTCATAGAAGGCCACTTCAGAATAGTCCAATGTTTTGTTCTTATCCATTCTTGGGTGCTTTTAGCTGTGTGTTTTTGGGTCATTATCCTGTTGGAGGACCCATGACCTGCGACTGAGACAGAGCTTTCTGACACTGGGCAGTACGTTTCGCTCCAGAATGCCTTGATAGTCTTGAGATTTCATTGTGCCCTGCACAGATTCAAGGCACCCTGTGCCAGGCGCAGCAAAGCAGCCTCAAAACATAACCGAGCCTCCTCCATGTTTCACTGTAGGTATGGTGTTCTTTTCTTTGAAAGCTTCATTTTTTTAGTCTGTGAACATAGAGCTGATGTGACTTGCCAAAAAAGCTCCAGTTTTGACTCATCTGTCCAAAGGACATTCTCCCAGAAGGATTGTGGCTTGTCAATATGCATTTTAGCAAATTCCAGTCTGGCTTTTTTATGTTTTTCTTTCAAAAGTGGAGTCCTCCTGCTTCTTCTTCAATGGAGCCCACTTTCGCTCAAAAAGCGACGGATGGTGCGATCAGAAACTGACGTACCTTCACCTTGGAGTTCAGCTTGTATCTCTTTGGCAGTTATCCTTGGTTCTTTTCTACCATTCGCACTATCCTTCTGTTCACTCTGGGGTCGATTTTTCCTCTTGCGGCCGCGCCTAGGAGGTTGGCTACAGTTCCATGGACCTTAAACTTCTTAATAATATTTGCAACTGTTGTCAGAGGAACATCAAGCTGCTTGGAGATGGTCTTGTAGCCTTTACCTTTACCATGCTTGTCTATTATTTTCTTTCTGATCTCCTCAGACAACTCTCTCCTTTGCTTTCTCTGGTCCATGTTCAGTGTGGTGCACACAATGATACCAAACAGCACAGTGACTACTTTTCTCCATTTAAATAGGCTGAATGATTGATTACAAGATTGGAGACATGTGTGATACTAATTAAAGAAACTAATTAGTTTGAAATATCACTATAATCCAATTATTTATTATCTTTTCTAAGGGGTACCAACAAATGTGTCCAGGCCATTTTAAAATATCTTTGTAGAATAAGCAATAATTCATCTCTTTTCACAGCTTCTTTGCTTTATTCTATGACATACCAAAGGCATGCAAGTATACATGATAAAATAGCTTTTAATTCCATCACTTTTCAGGAGGAATGAAGCATTATTTCAATGAGCTGTAAGGGTACCAACAAATTTGAGCACGTCTGTATCATATAATATTATTGTAAACTAACATAAAGAATATAGCATAATACATTTATAAGTAGGGTACTTCAACAATTGTAGATGCTCCCATTTATATTAAGCAAATCAGCCCTGCTCCAGCAGGATTCAACTTCTCTCTCTGGTTCAGCTCTGAGTGGTTCTGTGAAGGCCACGACAGGACGAGATAGCCATCTTTTCACATCACAGGTATGAGAGACGATAGCCTTTACTTGATACCTGCAAGATATCTGGGCACATCTAGCAGGGATACCTTCGGGGCCATCACATTGAAATGACATTCGACAATGTTTAAGCATATGGCTATGTGATAGAGTCCTGGTATACTTGCCTCAGGTAGCCGAGGAGAACACAGACGAGACTGAGATAGAGATTGATGTTGATACGCCGACACAGGCGCACAGGATTTAATCAATAAACATAAACAAAAAGTAAACAATAATGTCATGTGACGCTACCAGCGATGGTAGCGCACAGAGGACGATACATGACTGTACAAACACTCAAAATAAAACACAATACAACAAACTATAAATCAAAGGTGCCGTGAAAACGGCAGGCCTTGCAGCAGCCCCGATCACAGTGATCTCTATGTTTTTATACTAACGCTCTGCCGAGACACGCCCACCTGCCTGCTGGAACAGCTCATTGCTTTCAGCTGCTGCTCCACACAGACAGGTAATCGTCCACGGCGGAGCGCAACATCAATTAAACAGTTAATTAAATCAATTTACAACAAATAATGCAAAAATATACAATAAAACTACATATTTCCCCATGTGTAGGGCTTCCGCCCTGCCACATATCCTCCCGCTCAGAATGGAACCCGTAGGGGTCCATTCGAAAATTTTTATATATATATTTTTTTAAACACACAAACAAATCACAAGGGTGGGTGGGAGGGAACATTGGAGCCAGCAACAACAATCAACACACGCCAGGCTCCAACGTTAGCTTCCACTCAAGCATCAAATCCATCAGCGTCACTATAATTATATTTCTAAACATTATCATTAATCACAACTATTAATTATCAAAATTATTACATTTACCCCCACCGTCACCATTATTTTCTCTCTGGGCTTTTAATCCCGGGGTGCCCGTCTAACCCCATGATGACCCCCTAAACCCTGTGTCCCTTCTCGGGGGTCCTTTGCAGAGGGCAGCCCCTGCAGCGGTCAAGTCTTTCAAACTCTGCTTGTTCGTGAAATCACAGCACGGGAGTGATGGCTCCGGCAGCTACGGCTGGACCAAAGGCAGCAACACTCCTGTGTGCGTGTTAGTCCCATGACGTCAGAGAACGTGAGTGACGGCTTCAGCAGCAACGGCTGGACTGAAGGCAGAAACTCCTCAAGTGGTTAGCCCGCCTCCTCAGGCTCTGGGGGCCGGAGCTCCTCCTCTCTCTTCCGACGCTCGGTAGGATGCACCTCCCTCATTGGACCGGGCTCCTGCCGCTCAGGCATTCGGGCTGGACACTCCTCCCTCCCAGTCCTTCGGACACGAAGCTCCACCCTCTCTGACGCTCGGGTTGAAGCTGGTGGTCGTTGGCTTGCTCCTGCTCCCCCCCAAAAAAATCCAGGGGTTTGCTCCTCAATGTCTCTCTGTCGCGGGTCGATTTTCCATTGCGCAGGATACAGCAATCCCTTTCTGACACCAAATTGTGATAGATTCCTGGTATACTTGCCTCAGGTAGCCGAGGAGAACACAGACGAGACTGAGATAGAGATTGACGTTGATACGCCGACACAGGCGCACAGGATTTAATCAATAAACATAAACAAAAAGTAAACAATAATGTCATGTGACGCTACCAGCGATGGTAGCGCACAGAGGACGATACATGACTGTATAAACACTCAAAATAAAACACAATACAACAAACTATAAATCAAAGGTGCCGTGAAAACGGCAGGCCTTGCAGCAGCCCCGATCACAGTGATCTCTATGTTTTTATACTAACGCTCTGCCGAGACACGCCCACCTGCCTGCTGGAACAGCTCATTGCTTTCAGCTGCTGCTCCACACAGACAGGTAATCGTCCACGGCGGAGCACAACATCAATTAAACAGTTAATTAAATCAATTTACAACAAATAATGCAAAAATATACGATAAAACTACATATTTCCCCATGTGTAGGGCTTCCACCCTGCCACAGGCTACAAGCAGGGCAGGGTTTTGGCCCTATCATTGATAACTCACCATTACATTTGTCACATCCACAGTTTACCAGAGACTTGCTCCTAGTTCCTTTATTCAGAGTCATTCTTTCACCAGCAACAATAGTACTGGATTGATAGCTATTTTCTTGATGCATTTCACGCTGCTCACAAAGGGTAACCTTAAGAGGGATTTCCTTCATCCAAAACACAGGTGTGGGCCAGAACTCACTATTTTTCATATCACTAGGTTTCCAGCCTATTCCTTCATCTATATCATCAGTGGGTAAATTCATAGTAACTGAATCTGGACCCAATGAGGATCCGGACATTAAGGCTACAGAGGCCTTCCATGCAAAAGGGTCTAATTTCTTATAGCACAGGAAGTACATACCAAAGCTGCTTGTGACAGAGTGCTAATTTACATATCATCTAAACGGTATGTACTTGGGCTAATTAGCCATATTGTTTTTTTTCCAATTTTATATTATTATTATTTTTTGTGTTTAGTACATCTGCAGTGTTTTTTTTTTTCCCAGCTGTGTTATGTCTTTGTGTGCTTGCTTGCTGGGTAGGGCTAACTTTTATGACTGTAGACAAGAGTAACTACTGTACCAACATCACATTTTAAAAAAAAACAAAAAACAAAAAACTTTCTTATGCTGGGACGCCAGAATCACCGTCGAGCCCTCTTGAGGTGTTGTGGGCTAGTCGACGAAACGCCGAGGATGGAAGGTGCCCACTTGAAGACCCCAGAGATGTACCCTACTTAGCTAAATCCAGACGGTTGTCATGCTGATGCACTGGGGAGACAGCACTATGGTTGATCCCCGGAGCCCGCATCGCAGCCGTTGTGTGTGCTGATGCGCTAGGGAGGCAATATGCTGATCACTGGAGCCAGCATTACACTTCAGCCATTAACACCAGACAGAAGGATATCTACATCATCACATGGAAGGAAGCGCAAATGGATGGAGACACAGATGGATCACATTAGTTTACTGTAAAGCTACGTCTTAGTTGGTGCTTATCTTGGCAAGAGCCGAGTTCAAATCAGCATGAAGTTTTAACATCTACTCTCGTGTAATGGAAATCATAGTTAGTTTCACATATACGTTTTTATTTTAGATTTGTTTTTTTAAACTTGTTTCTCCTCAGGAGATAAGGCAAAACTAAATAGGTCTATCGTATGTTGCAAAGTTAGGTGTTTGTGTACATCTGTGTATTAGCTCATTTTTGTTTACTTTTTCTAGGTGATTCATTATTTATCTGTAGTCGTTATTATTATTTAGCTATGCATTTATTATTATTTTTTAACATAATATTTTTTTATTCAATGTGTAAAAGAATGAGGAATAATTTTCTTTTTTTTTTTTTATTGGTTTAGTTTTTATTTTTACTTTGTGTATGTAGCCTATGTAAAGAACAAAGACATTATTTAGCTGGAGTCATTATTTTTAGCCATGTATATTATTATTAATTTACTGTGTGTGTGTGTGTGTGTGTAAAGAACAGAGACATTATTTAGCTGTAGTCATTATTATTATAGATGTTAGTAAATCTACTTACCCAAAGGAGTCTTCTCTGTAAAGAGAACTTTAGGGAAGTTAATTGTAGTGCTGTAACCATAAGGTGATTTAATCTGCTTGTTCTCAAAAAAGCCATTGTTTATTGTACTCTATGCAAGGCAAAATATAATGATGTAGCTTTTGATTAAGTTGCACCTACAATATATTTACAATAAATTGCAAGAATAATTAATTTAGGTTCTCTTCCTCACCCAAGCTTAAGTAATGACTGTAACTAATGATTATGCTGGAAATCAAGACACTATTTTGATGTAACGCTTATTGAAACTACTAAAGGATTACAAAATATAAAGCAAATGAACATTACCTAGGTTTTTATATGTGTGAGTAAATAACTTTTTGTCCACCAATGCTTTATTGTACAAGCTACTATAAGGCATGACACATTTTATTTCGGCATAATGTTTATTTCATTTTATATTGTTTGGTTCACAGTACAATTTTTATACTGGCCACCTAGACTGAAAAGTTTAAATACTATACTGGTACTATCCCTGTATTAAAATCGTCTATGTGATTCATTTAGAGGAACTGAAGGCTACATTAAGGACAGATTCATAACAGATATTGGCTTCTGTTCAAAAACTTGAGCCAAGAGTCTGTCATTGCATCGAACAATTAATGGGAAACTGTTCATAGGTCTTTCCAAAATTATCCATCTATTCCTAGATCGTTTTGATGTCCATGCAAATGAATATCAGGAGACACATGCTAAGTGTTTCAGCTTGTTTGTTATTTGTGTTAAAAAAATAGCCTAGAGTTATGCTTTTCATGAGGAGTAATAATTAGTCCTGAAAAAGGAGATCTAGCAAGTTCTTGTGAATAAAAAGTTTTTTTTTTTTTTTTTTTATACTGGGTCATTGGGTGTAGCGACACCATAAGCCAACTTGAGCCATGTGTTTATGTTGTTTTGTGGGATTAGTGATTATTCCACACCTCCCATCAATAGGTGTCAAGAGCGCCAAACCATTCATCTACATGTAAAAGTGTATTCATATCACCATTGATCCACATGTAAAAGTGTATTCATATCACCATTGATCCACATGTAAAAGTGTATTCATATCACCATTGATCCACATGTAAAAGTGTATTCATATCACCATTGATCCACATGTAAAAGTGTATTCATATCACCATTGATCCACATGTAAAAGTGTATTCATATCACCATTGATCCACATGTAAAAGTGTATTCATATCACCATTCAACCACATGTAAAAGTGTATTCATATCACCATTGATCTACATGTAAAAGCGTATTCATGTCACAAGCTAAAACAAAAATGCTGACAATGACAGGATTCCTTCCTCTTGAGAGGATAAACCTAATCAAACTGTTTTCTGCGTGCCTCATTACTAATGTTAATAATGTTTTCACTTTGATAATGAAAAACAATGTTTTTTCTTTAGCAACATGAAAGATATATGTTACGCTTAACACCTTATTAAGCCTAAGAATCTTCAGATGTTTGTAAATTGAAATTAAACAAAAATAAACACATTTGTAGAGAGGTTTTATGCTCAAGACTGTACTTGAAGGAGGGTACATAATAAATGAGCCACTGAAAATACAGAGTTCCCCAAACATTGCATAAAAGACTGAGAAGCATGGCAAAAAAAAAGCGAATGTGCATGACACCTGTATTGCAAAAGCAAAGCAGCCCCATACAATTGGTGAGACAGCCATATAAAGAGAGTCAGACAGACCTGAACAGACAGGCAGACAGACTGTAGCCATTATAACTGATTATAAACAATAGGAACATAAACAATGGAAGTGTGTATTAATAGTCTTATTATTTCTAATCACATTCTATAATTGTTAATAGCATATTTATATATTTGTTTATAATCACTATAAACAAATAATCACGAAACAGATTTGTTTATAATCACTATAAACGGATACCTAAACTAGTGTTACCCTTTTTTTTTTTTTTACAATTCATGCTATCAGAGATGACACAATGCCACCATGGTCTAGTTATTGAAATATATTTGACATATTTTAAAAGTGTGTGGAAGTTATGGAACCCAAAACTTTTCGGATAAATGTCATATTAGTGCTTGAGTTGGTAGATTTGTGCTTTTCTTGAGAGAAAGCAAAGTAAAGTGAACTTTTGTTGCGCAGAGATTTCAATTTTTCATGACTCTAAATCTGCTTCACTGGGGTCTAAGTTTAGATTATAACGTGTATGTCCTGAACAGATAAGAGAGACCTAAAAAAATAAGGAACCTTTCATGTATAGCTTATGGAATGAACTGTCATTAAAATACAAGATTTTACAGGTCGGAGGCTAAATTGGGTGAAATTAGACTGGTCTAATTTTCTGTATTAATCCCTTTCAATTACAAATGTTTTGCTGTCTTGCAATCATAGATCATCAATGGCTAATTTTGATGTAAAACTGCAGGAAAAGTTGTTAACAACATCAAGTCATGGGTGAAAAATGTAGCCATTCTTTTGGCTTGTCAATGAAAATCATTTAGCAGTTTATTATAAGTTTAAAAAAAAAATAGCAAAAGTTTTATTATTTATTATTTGCCAGAACGTTACTCTTTTTATTTATTAAGTAAAGCACAAGGGAATTCACATCTTGAAATGTAATTAACTGCAATATTAAATTGAAGCAATACTTTTGATTTAATATTAAATTGAAACAATAGTTTTGATTAAACTCGTACTATACTATTTGTACTATTTTGTATGTGTCTTATGCATTCTATATTTTAGATATTGGATGACTAAGAAACAGAAATCAGGGGCTGGATTCTCAAAGCTATTTACTCCAAATTGTCATTAGCTCTGTTTTTTCTGAAAGGAAAAAACACCAACTACAACTCTAAAACAGATTAAAAACAACCTAAGATTGTTAACAAACCCCTCATTTAAATGTTTAAGTAGTGTATTTCTGCTTTGGTGACTTTATGAGGTGCTTTTTTTCCCCTTTCTGAAGAAAACAAGCTAATTACCATCTAGAGTAAATAGCTTTGAGAATCAATCCCTACAAATGGTTCCTTTTGACACTAGTCATGTCTTACACTTGTTAACCTTGTGTGTTAGGTTTCATGCTAACAATCTACAGGACATTGATTGATAAGGCTGGTGTTCAGCTGCACGTTTGTATTACTGCTGAAACAAAGAAGATCAAGGAAAAGAGACACAATATACAGTACACCCTTGCTGCAACACCCTTCATAACGAACCTTCGGCCATAGCAACAAAGCTGGAAACTATATTGATCGTTTGAAAAAAGGAGTAATGCAGACATATTAACCCAAATAGCCAGGATTTTGATACATATGCAGATGCACTGTGGTGGGGCTTGGTAAGGAAATCTCAATTGCAATATGCAATAAAGCATGCTGTGAATTATTGTGTGTGTGTATATATATATATATATATATATATATATATATATATATATACACACACACACACACACACACACACACAGGTAGTGAACAAAAAAATGGAAACACCAATGTAAAGTCACTTAATAGGGCATTGGGCCACTATGGTAACCCCCTCTGTGGAGTTCTCAGTGGACCGTTTTTGATGAAACTGGCTGCTCATGCCCCAGGTTGAAATTTGCAGTCAATTGATCTGCAGTTGCTTGCCTGTTTTGCCTTGTACTTCGAATTAATGCACGGATAGTGGAGTTCCATGCCGCCATCACCTTAGACACCGTTACTCGTGAAACATCAGCAAGTTGAGCTGTCTTGGTCACTGAAGCTCCTGCCAAATGCGCCCCAACAATCACCCCTCTTTCAAAGTCACTGAGGTCTCCTCTTGCAGCCATGCTAGCCATAATCATATGCAACCAGGCCTGTCCAGCATTTTTATACATGACCCTAAGCATGCGGGGATATTATTTGCTTAATTAACACATGAGTCACACCTGTGTGGAAGCACTTGCTTTCAATATACTTGTTGTCCCTCATTTACCCAGGTGTTTCCATTTTTTGTTCACTACCTGTATATATATATATATATTGTAAAAGAATTGCACTCACCACGGTTCGTTGCCCCTTTAAAAAAACACTGACCCAACACAGAAATTGATTTTTTTAAGCGCGGTTGCGCTATTTTTAATAAACACAAAAACAAAAATAAACAAAAACAAACACCTAGCTCTCTTTGAGCAATAACTAAACAGAACAGGAACCTAAATTAAACAGGACAGCTAAGCTGTTTAACTGTACAAAAAACAAACAGAACAAACAAAACAGCACACACTCAAAAAGGCTTCACTCTACCTTTTCTTTTAATTACGGCTGTACCCACACACCAGCACAGTCGGGCCTCTGCCCTCTTCAGCAGCTACCCAGAGCAGACTGACTGCTCTCCTTTTAAGCCCTGCACCTGGCTCAAATTTTCAATAGTAGCCAGGTGCAGGTACTGATTAAACAATAAAACAATTAAACAAAAACAATTAAACAATTAAACAAAACAAAAGTGTGCATTCCGCACATGTTTTTTCTGCAGAGAGGTTTTAACCCCCTCCCTGCCATCTCACAAAATAAAATGAAGGCAGTTTAATCCCATTCAGATTTTATAGTGGGGCCCCCACCTTCACCCCAAAAAGCTTTTCATAATTATACAGTTGCCCCTCGCTAAACCGGACATGTTTGTCTGGGTTTCGAGTTTAAATACAATACAATAAAATCATACACACATATATTTATAGTGCTCAATGCCTTTTAAATGGAAATCATTGCGCTGAAATTACTCATGTGTTTTGGGTAGGTTACTCATTACATTATGTAAAAATATAAATCTGTACAGTAGGCCTATACTGTATACCTGTGGACAAGGGAACAGAGCAGGATCAGTTTCCTCATCAGGTGACATAAAATGTTCTCCCATCACCATAGAACCTAAACCTCTGGGTAGGAGAGGATCTCTCATGTTCTTTGTGTTCATCACCTGCAACATTAACCCTTTGAGTAGTACGAACGTACCGGTACGTTCACTGCTCTCTGGTCCCCAGGGAGTATGAACGTACCAGTACGTTCTGCAACTTTAAACTTGAATTACCAAGCCTACAAAACTTCTGATAACAAGATATTGTAAAACCAAGTTTCTGCAACACCTTTTATTGGTTTCTTGCGCCCTGTTCTAGATATTGACTGAATTACATACAATAAACCATCACAAAAAATGACAGCGATGTCTGAAAACTGTCAAAAATTGCTCAGTGAGAAAGAAGTATTAGAAATAATACTTAATTCAGATTCCGATTTAAAATTCAAATACATACAATTCTTCCACTGAATCAGATGTCAGCGAGTGTGTAAGAATATTTAGCATCAACATCAAGCAACAGCGAACAGGCGGCGCCAAGCTCTGTGTGTTGCTCCATGCTACAAGGAGTATCATACGCTGAGCATTAGACACTCACTCCCTCCGCCCCCACAACCTGTTTACCCAGATGTGATTTATTCGTGTCTCTCTCTTTCTCGCTCGCTCTCTCCTTCTAGTTCAGCCTTTTTTTTATTAGGACGTGTTGTGGCTGTTCCACCCCGTTGCTTATTGTTTATTGTCCACCTGTTATTTTTTAGTCAAAACCTTTCCCTATGACAAAATAAAACATATTTATTTGTTTTATTTATTTATGGTAAAAATGATTTGTCTGTATTTCGTCAGTGTTCATTACAAACATACAAACATATAGCTTTCAGCTTGTTTGTAAGCTGTACTTGTAATAATCAAGCACATGCAGTAGACAGAAAAAAAAAAAAAACTCACTCCTGTAGGACCGGCAGTGCATTTTAGAACTCAATACTCAAAGTGTTAAGGCACATTTTGACAGGATGTAAGGCTGGTCTTAGCCAAGGACGGTTTACTTGGCGCCATGACCAGGTGCTGTGATGTTTGGCCGTAGCATTGGAAGACAAGCGTAACATGACCAATAAGTTGCCACCAGTTCCATCAAAACATTCCACACAAAAGACAACATTCCACCGCCCAGGAGAGCAACCGCCAAGAAAAGGTGTTAAAACCAAGCCTCGCCCAGTACAACTGGAAGCTGCTAGAGATTGGAAAATACTGGCAGATGTTGGTCAACGGCTTATTTTTCCACCTGAGATTGCCACCACTAACCTTCGACCAGATATTGTCTTGTGGTCTGGATCAGCACGCCTTGTTCACCTGGTAGAGTTAACAGTGCCATGGGAGGATGCTGTAGATGAGGCGTATGAGAGGAAGAAACTTAGGTACGCTCAACTAGCCACTGAAGCGGAACAGCGAGGATGGGGAGTCCGGGTTTACCCAGTAGAGGTGGGTTGTCGAGGATTTGTGGCACACTCTACAACCCGATTTCTCAGAGACGTCAAATTCAGTGGCCAAGAGTTGTGTTGCACAGTGAAGAACTTATCTGAAGCAGCATAGAGGAGCAGCAATTGGCTGTGGTTGAGACGAAAAGATTCTGGTTGCTGATCTCAAGCACAAAAGAAAGAAAGAAACGCTGATGTTCGAGTAAGTAAACTGGGTTGAGTTGAGTGGGGGAGTGGGGAACTCACCGTCGAGCCCTCTTCAGGTATCGTGGGCTAGTCGACGAAACACTGAGGATGGAAGTTGGCCACTTGAAGACCCCAGAGATGTACCCTACTTAGCTCAATCCAGACAGTTGTCATGCGCTGGGGAGACCGCACTGTGGTTGATCCCCGGAGCCAGCATCGCAGCCGTTGTGTGTGCTGATGCGCTAGGGAGGCAAAATTAGCTGATCCCTGGAGCCAGCATTACACTTCAGCCATCAACACCAGGCAGAAGGATATCTACATCATCAGATGGAAGGAAACGCAAATGGATGGAGACATGGATGGATCACATTAGTTTACTGTAAAGCTACGTCTTAGTTCGTGCGTATCTTGGTGAGAACCGAGTTCAAATCAGTTTTAACATCTACTCTTATGTAATGGAAATCAGTAGTAAAATCAAATGAATACCTAGTGCACTTTATTTTTACTTTAGCCTGTAAGCGACCTGTAACACAGAATAAATCATGCTGCTGCATTGTACACATTGGTGTACATTGCGAATGAAAGATTATTTTAAATTGAAACTAAATGATTTTATTTTTTATTATTATTATTTTTAACTTGGCCTTCTTAGTAGCCTAGACAATTAGCACCAAATAGATCATGGGTAGTGGCACATGTGCAGTCTATTGCTCCCAACACATTGGGGAAACCAGAAATTTCATAGAAATTTGTTTTCAAGGCTTTCAAGTACACCCTGCATTTAGTGAAAATTAGGTACTTGGGTGTTCACCTCAAAAATGCATTGAGCACAACTGGCAATGCAAAAGAAAAAGTGGACTGGGAAATGCCAGTAACAATTGCAACTGTTTAAAACGTGCTTTCAAATGTTCTCAACAAATTGATGCAATTGTAAGTGTCGCAATTGCCGGCAGCTTCAGTACATCTCATTATAATATTTGAGAACCCTCATTTGCCCTCTCTCCACCCCATTTTTGCAAATGTATGCAGGAATGCCCATAATTACACATTCATCTAAGGTTGAACCGCAAAGAAAAACTGCTGGTGCAAAGAATTCCCTAAAAAGTCGCTATTAGCATTGCTCTTGTTTAGTACATTTCACCCTAGACTTCCGACTCTTTGCAACTGGTTTGTGACTATTGCAACAGGCGCAACACTTTAGTACATCTACCCCTGATAAAGCACAGGGAAATAAACCCCACAGACATAGTGTTACACAAATAATAATAATAAAAAAACATTTCATAAGAAAGCTCTGTGTACTGTCCTTGTGCAAGGATATTACACAGCGCTTTCTTATAGAATGTATTATTTGCTAAACATTTGTGACTGCATATTATTATTATTATTATTATTATTATTATTATTATTATTATTATTATTAATTAGTCATTTAGCAGACGCTTTTATCCAAAGCGACAGTGACTAGGGGTTATCTATGCAACTGCTACTGCAGAGTCACACGTCTCATCCGAATATATACATGTACAAGTTTTCCTACAGAACTGTAGCTTCAGCAGATCTGATCCTTAGTCTACTAACAGAGGTAAAATACCAGCAATTTAGGTTAAGAATATGAACATGATTCATATGTTTAAGTCTAACTTTTGATTGCACTCGGACATGAATGTAGTTTTGATGGTGGTATAGAAGGATAATGTGGTAAACCCTAGATCACTATATTAAGGTATTGTTTATACATAGCTAAAGGCGTGTCTTGAGACGGTATCCAAATACATATTTACTTGTCTCAAGATAGCTTAAGGATTTATGTTACAATTACTTTATGAATCAATCCCTCCACATAATTGAGGGCTCATTAAATTATCACCACAATGAGTTCAACTCATTTCTCAGTGCTGTCCACCGCGACTTCTGAAACTTCATTATGTAGTATATTAGTCTTGCATCAAGTTGCTTTTAAGAACTGTATTTGTCTTTAACAAATTTGTGGAATCCATTTTTTTTTTTTTTTCATGTTTTCGTATTTTTTAAACAAATCTTGTTCAATTAATTTGCTCAATCCTAGTGTTGTCGGTAAACGGCAGCAATAATACAGCAATGCTACTTTAATACATATTTTTGGTACAAACATATCTTTTTAGGTGCCCATGATAGATGGTACTTAAGCTAGTGTTCAATGAACTGCATCTTATTGCCATGGGGGACAGAACAATCTAGATTAAAGCAATCAACTATCCGATGACCAATGACGAAGATAACAAAAGTGAGTGTAAAAAAGGACTTTGTTATTTATTTATGTATTTATTGCAAAGGTTTTTTTTTCATTTGTAGTAGCTTCAGTATTTTTTATAACCTTGCTTATAAAACAACTTAACCCTTTGCGGTCCATTTATTAATTGCGCGTCAGGCACGCCAGGTCTAATTAATTTTCACACGCGCAGTTAATTTTAGACGCGCTGTTTAAAAAGTATTTTTTCACAGTCAAACGGGTTTAAATGGCCCTGCATATCAACAAAGCACTCACTAGGCATCTCCAGCCCTGCCCCACCCTTTCGTTTGCTATAGCGTTCACCTATGTAAGAAATAAATAATAATAATAATAATAGTCGTACATACCAATCGATCATCTCCGGATCACTCGTTTTATCACCAAACTCCTCAATAATGCGATCCAAGTCATTATTTTATTACTATAACATCTCAAAAAAGCTCTGCAAATGTCCGTGTTTTCTGTGCGCTGATTCAGTCAGCCAACTTGTTTACTACGACCGCCCCGTTATCTGATACCTGATACCATGTATGACTATTCATGAGATCGCCTTTTTTTTTTTTTTTTTTTTTTGACTTGTCTCGGCTCCTGTCGCTACCACTCGGCAATTGAATGGTTTTCGGCTTTTTTCCGGAGAAAAAAACGACTAGACACCCGTTTATTGCGTTGCTATAATGATGTCGGACCCAGTCCGACAAAGGACCTGTGAGGAATAATTGCAATGTCGGACCCAATCCGACAGTGGACCGCAAAGTGTTAACAAATGGCAATAATCTGAAATGTTGAATAAATGGTGTCACATAAAAAAACACTGAATGAAGAGGTCTTTAACCCTTTGCGGTCCTATGACGGACCAGGTCCGACATTACAATTTTCCCTTTCCGGTCCGATGTCGGACCCTGTCCGACATCATCAAAAAGACGTAAAGCACAGGTCTCTAGTCTCAATTAAGTCTTAAACATTAATCAGCCTTAACATTCAATGGCGAGTGGGAGCGACAGGAGCCGAGACAAGCCGAAAAAAAGGGCCTATCTCATGAATAGTCATACTTGCCCCTGGCATCAGATAGGGGCGGCCATAAGGAAACAAGCTGCCTGTTACTGAATCAGCGCACAGAGAATAACACGGACATTTGCAGAGCTTTTTTGAGATGTTGTAGTAATAAAATAATGACTTGGATCGCATTATTGAGGAGTTTGGTAATAAAACGAGTGATCAGGAGATGATTGATCGGTATGTACGACTATTATTATTATTATTATTTATTTCTTAGCATATGTGAACGCTATAGTGAACGAAAGGGTGGGGCGGGGCTGGAGATGCCTAGTGAGTGCTTTGTTGATATGCAGGGCCTTTTAAACCCGTTTGACTGTGGAAAAAAAATACCTTTAAACAGCGTGTCTAAAATTAACTGCGCGTGTGAAATTGGACCTGACGCACCTGACACGCACTTAATAAATGGACTGCAAAGGGTTAAACACATCTTTCTATGCATTCTTCATACACTTGCACTGTATTCACATGCATGCTGTGTTCAGGAACTCCCTGGTACCAAGAAAGAATAACATCAGTTCAAAAGTTCACCTTACATATTTCGGAGATGTAGGAGAGGTGGACTAGGGGATGATGGCTAATTAATCTTATGGAGGGAGTTACCGGGTGTTTTGAAAACGTTATTAACTTGAAGGACAGGAGCTGTTAAGGCTGATTAATGTTTAAGACTTAATTGAGACCTCTGACGTAAGAAGTGAGGCAAAAACTCTATAAAAACCAAGGTAAAACCCTAGTCAAGTATCGCACAACTTGCTAAATGTTAACCTATAGGTGGGGTTCAGGGGGCGGAGCTAGGCACCAACAACCTATCATCTGCTGTCATCAATTAAATCTACCTTATTTAAACATTAGTCACCTCTACCTCGCTGTCTTGTGTTTTTTCGTTTTTGGCTTAAACCTAAGCGATTTCAAGACCCATCTACTTTTGCGTACCTCAATAATGGAGTACTTACAACAGTTGTCATCGGATTCACAGGATTCCCAGGATTTTCTGTCATTAACAGATCATTCTCCTTCAGCTTCAATCCAGGGTCCATCCAGTCTCCGTTTTTTCTCCCCTTCTGGTATTTCAGTTACATCTGATCAGGCTCCTGATCAGGCTCTCGACCAGGTTCCAGTTCAAATGTTGCCTACCGTTCCTGCCACCCAAACATCGAATCTGCGGCGATCCGAGCGTCTTCGGCCTCAGGACGCCCCTCCGGATCGATTGTTTTGGAAGGACTGGCCCATGAATAAATTGATAAAAACCCTCCTTAAAAACGGTAATGCGATTCCGGCAGGGAGTGATAGAGAGTCTCTTTTCATTCTCTGTTGCAATTCAATCTCAGCAGAACCAGTCTTTCCTCCGAAAAACATAATCAGCCGCGCCCAGCCATTCAGCGTCCTAAAACAGACAGCAGGCAGTCTATTCCGGATCTAACCACCCCCACAACTAGCACCGCTAACCAGCAGCCAGCCATTGAAATCCAACATTCGTAAATATTCAACGAGATAAAATCATTTATGCAGCCTTTTTCCGATACTCTATCTTCGGTCAGTTCTCAACTGTCGGATCTAGAAAAAAGGGTGTCTATTATGGAACAGGGAAAACAATCTACAGCGCAGTCATTAATTTCAGCATCAAATACTGCAGCGCCGCCTACAGCTTCTTCCGGTCCAGCCCTAATTTCAGCCAGCGAAGCAGATTCTCCAATATACAACCTTGCTACCGCATCTACATATGGATCCTCCTCTCCAACGGCAGCTAGACGTCACACTATATTTCCACAAATCAGACGTATCATTCTCGAAGGTAAGGACATTAATCTTGTTTCACTATTAATGACGTCTTCGGAATTCTTGGACTACCTTGGAGTAGTCGATTGTGGAGAATTGGCGGTAACTCTAAAATCCAGAGATCCCAGACTGCTTAAAAATCTTACATTAGGGGAGTTTGTCCTTGCTTTCTCCATATTCAGAGATGTGTTATGCTCGGTATATCCTAACCGCAGAGCTGAATTGGAATCTTATGAATATTACATCGTGGAGCTGTCTGTCAGATACGGAGGGACTATGTTTTATGAGTATCATAAAGCATTCTCTGCAAAAGCAGCAGCGATATTGGCAGCAGATAATCACATCATCAATTGGGCAAAACCTGATCCAGATCTATTTAATAGACTTTTTGGTGGTCTAAGGGCTAACGCATCTGGGGTCTGCGCTTCAACAGCTCATTCAACAGCCCTCTGCCCTAAAGCTGCAATTGCATCAACTTCTAAAGCACCCAGTTTCGCCGCTAATTCATACAGATCCATACAGCTAGGAAAGACATTAAAATGTGGTCTGCGCTTATTCAGCACTGGAACGGTCTCTCTATGTTTTATGATGATTTCATTTCAGCTCCTCACGATATGGCTTTATTTACTGATGCCTCATCTCTGGGATTCGGAGGTCTATTTAATAATCAATGGTTTTGCAGTACATGGCCTGAGGAAATCGAGAACATATCTCCTCATCTAAAATCCACAGCTCTGCTAGAGATATACCCAATAGTAGCAGCTGCCCAGCTATGGGGTCATCTCTGGTCTAAGAAATCAATACTATTTTACTGTGATAATTCAACTACAGTGCATATTATAAATAAAGGACGTTCCTCCTCCGCTCTTATAATGCAATTGCTGCAGTGGCTAGTATGGATTTCAGTCTCTAATAACTTCCTAATACAAGCTTGCTACCTACCGGGCATTTTTAATAATGCAGCTGATGCTCTTTCCCGTTTACAGATTTCCAAATTCCACAGTTTGCTGCTCTCAGCTCTGCAATATCCAGCAGCAACGCCACAGTTCAATCAGCTGATTTTCAACTAAATCCAACTATTAATAAACTTCTTAATTCAGCTCAAGATTACATGGCATCAGCACTTGCCCCATCTATCAGATCCTCGTACTCTACAGGTTGGGCACGTTATGTAACTTTTTGTTTACAAAGCAGGATTAATCCTACTCCATTCAACCAGGACTGGATCATGGCGTTCATAGTGCATGCAAAGGACTCTCTACATCTGGCACCAGCTACAATCAGACTATATTTGTCAGGAATTCAGCATCAATTTCGCTTGATGTCCATCAATTCCCCAACTCTATTATCAATTCCAGCGGTTCGTCTCCTTTTACGAGGAATTTCCAAGTGCTCTCCGGCTCCTTCTTCTGCTCGCCTACCTATTTCTATAGACATTCTCAGTAAATTGATTTCAATTCTCCGCCACGGCTGTTTTCTCCATTTGATGATTTAACTATGGAAGTCATATGTCTATCTGCATTTTTTTGGATTTTTGAGATGTTCTGATATACAGTTCCTTCTATTGCCAGCTTTCCTACCCTAGGTATCCGCTGCAGTGACCTCAAGCTCATCCCAGATTCTCATTTCATCTTATTTCTTCGCATTTTTCAAAAACAGATCAACTGCGGCAAGGACAATGTATTCAGCTTTCTAAGATCAACTCTCCTCTGTGTCCCTTCACTTCCATGTTGAAGTACATTGCAGAACGCAAAGCCATTTCATCCTCCGACCCTTTGTTTATCAATTCAAGCCGGTCCATTGTATCAAGGCATTGGTTTTCAACACACCTTTCCACCGTGGTATCCAGAGCAGGTCTTCCTTCGCAATTCTACACTCCTCATTCATTTAGAATAGGGGCAGCTACTTCAGCCGCAAAAGCCAACATTAACCAGCATTTAATTAAAAATATGGGGCGCTGGACTTCATCAGCAGTTGAAAGTTATATTCGTTCTTCATCATCTGAAATATCCTCCGCACATCAGTCCATTGCTAGTATGTCCGGAGTGGGGACGACCTTTCTGCCTGAGCCACCAAAGATTTCCCCCTAAGAAATAAAATTAAAGAAAGGGTTTTTTTCCACTGTGCAGAGGGTCTTCACATAGTCATTAGGGTACAGTCTACTAACCCCTTTGTTACGTTAAGTGTTTGTTTTCTTTCGTCTAAATGTTTTTTTTTTTTATGCATTGGCGGTTCTCTCTTGGTTGCGTCAGCGGGGAGCCGGGGGTCCATCTTTTGGGGGGTTAGTGATTCCACTTTCTCCAACCCTTTGTTAAGCTCCGCTTCATTTACCTCATAGAGGAGGGTTCTCCATGAGTCAGAGGGGACCCCCGGCCAAACCCTTCCATCTGCATGTACGTTTCTTTTGGGATTCTTCTTTCAGGTCTGATGCCTCTATGTGAGGGTCCCCAAGCGGTGGCATCCCTCGTGTTTGTCGGGTCTCCTCAAAGACGGTGGCCCCTCTCCTGTTTGTTGGGTCTCCTCAGCGACGGAACTCCCCTTCTATTATGTTGGGCTTCAAAGAGGTGGAACACCACGCATTATATGTTTTAACAAATACTAACTTTATGTTTTCTTTCCGGTTCGCGAGCCTCTTCGTATGTCGGGTAACCTCAGAGACGGTGCCCCTCTTGGTATGTCGGGTCACCTCAAAGACGGTGGCCCCCCTCCTGTTTGTCGGGTCTCCTCAGCAACGGAACCCCCCTACTGTATATGTTGGGTCAGGAAGAGCCGGAACCTCTTTTGTGTTATCAATACTAATTCATGTTTTCTTTCCGGTTCGCGAGCCTCTTCGTATGTCGGGTAACCACAGAGACGGTGCCCCTCTCGTATGTCGGGTCACCTCAAAGACGGTGGCCCCCCTCCTGTTTATCGTGTCTATCGATCAAGTAAATGTTGGGCCTTGAAGAGGCGGAGCCCCTCTCTCCATGTGTATATGTTTACTAACTCTGTCAATAAACACTATCAGGTGGCATAGCTCCGCCCCGTGAACTACAAGTTGTGTGGTCCATCCTCTGAAGATCTCTGATCGAGCTGATTGCTGTTTGGGTCATGTTCAGAAGTCTTTGCCTTTGAAGACAGTTCGTGTCCTTACATTATAGTCTACACTTCCATATATATATATATATATATATATATTTGGAAGGTAAAAACTATTTTGAATCTATATCTCTTTTATATTGAGGCATTGCTATAAGGCTAATATGACATGTTTTAGTCTAACAGAGTGGTATATTGGATGTTTTAGGATTTAGCGGTGGACATTTTTAGCTCCATGCAAAACATGTTATAACCATAAATGTATTGAAGTATTAATGCTATTATACATGTTAAGGCACTGGACCACCCACGTTGCCTGTCAGCTGGAATTCGATGTAGTCTGTAACAACTCAATCTATTTTTAAGCATTTAATAAACTGAAGGGGTACTAATACTTCTCTGATTCGTTAAAACGTCAAATCAAATGAGTCTGTGTGAATTTCTTGATTATTAAAAGTCAACTGGATACGTTGCAAGCCCAGTGCACGAACGTTCCACTTACAGGAGTGCTAAACATCTCTATGTCCTCCTAAAAGTCTCCCCTGAGTTTAAGAGCGGGCTCAGAGTATATATATATATATATAAATAAAAAGAGTATGTGCGAATCTGACAACTCTTGGAATTGTAAAACCGGAGATACAGAACTTCAAATCTGCTGTGCACTCAGTCGTAATGACACCGGCAATGACACATGTCTTCAAAAGCATTATATGTCCCACCCATCCTAGCCTAAACCAATGGTATCATGACACGCCCCGTCGTCATGGCTATGACCCATGCTTAAAAAAAACAAGTTTGCTGGTTGGATGGCTGAAATATGACATGTTTTGTCATTGTAACAAAAGTTACGAAATTACAGCACGTTGACAGCAAAGGGTTAACCCTTAGTGGTCCATTTATTCAGCGCGTCTCAGGTGCATCAGGTCCAATTTATTTTCACACGTGCAGTTTATTTTACACGCGCTGTTTAAAAGTATTTTTTTCACAGTAAAACAGGTTTAAAAGGCACGCCCCTCCCCTTGTTCGCTGTATTTTTCATAGTCGTGCATACTGATAAATCATCTCCTGATCACTCGTTTTATCACCAAACCCCTCAATAATGCGATCCAAGTCATTATTTTATTACTATAACATCTCAAAAAGCTATGCAAATGTCCGTGATATTCTTTGAGTGCTGGATGCGGAAGCAGCTATCTTGTTTGTTTATGGCCGTGTTATCTCTGTGGTGCCGGGGCTATGTCTATTGCTCAGATCCACCCCTTTTTTTCGGCTCCTATCGGTGTCACTCGGCCATTGACATTGGACCGGAAAGGGAAAATTGTAATGTCGAACCTGGTCCGACATAGGACTGCAAAGGGTTAAGAGGCAATATCCCATTGACCACAATGCAAATAAAACAACTAAAAAAAAAACGACTCATTATAAAAAAAATCTATGTGATAAGAAGCATACTCTTAAAAAGGAGATAAAGACCGTTAACCAGAAAGGCAGCTTCATAGGATCACTGTTAGGGATTTTGCTGTTTTTATCAAATCTCCTTACTGCTTGCAGCTAAACTGAAAAATGGACATACTCAGAAAATGTTCCTCATCCCTCAGCAACAGCTTGACAGTCTTAGACAACCAAGCAACACGACACCAAAACCTATTCGAAAAGTGGTGGAAAGTCATGCCAATGTGCCAATGCATTCTAGATTGACCTGGAAGTCAAAGTGACTTGAGTTAACTTTAACTTGTACTTTCACTCGCGTCTGGCTTCCCCCTGGGTACTAAAATCCGACACACTCTACAGTACTGGGCTGAGGTTTTTACATTTTGTTGCGAATATCATTTGTTTGAAATATTGGAGAAATACGAGAGAAATTATATTACGGAAGCTGTCCGGCAGAAGGGGTCAAATTACGTGAGTCTCCCATGAAATAAGGGAGAGTTGACAGCTGTGCACATGGTTGATTTAATCAAATCAGTGACTGGGGTTAGTTATGTCCCTGTGCACAGAAGACCCTTGGTATGGTCGGCTTTCCTAAAGAGCCTGTCTTGTATAAATGTAACAATTCTGTTGTTCCCAATTCTCAAACATGTAAACTCCTGCAAGAATGTAAAAATATAAACACTGATACTTCCCGTATTAAATCATTATGGACCATTTAGTAAATTGTAAAATCAAAGTTTTTATTTGTATTTTTTATTTAGGGAAGGACCTTTTGCAAAAGTATTTAGTCATTTGAGCTTATACACTTGTACGTATGCATTTTATTTATGTATACAGTTTTTTTTTTTTTTTTACAAATTTGATACATGTTTTCATTTTCTGTTATCGTTATACATTTAAATGCAATTATACAAAAAAATTGGGTTTTTCTGTACATCTTAAAGGGTACCCTGTTTTTAATTCACAAAACCTTTTCTAACATTTATAAAAAATAAATAAATAAATTAAACCATGGCATGTATTTACACCCTGAACACATAAAACACTGTTTACACTACATGGTTTAGATGCATACATTTGTTGAACAAATTTGTAAACCATAGAATCATTTTTATCAAATTCTGTACAGATCCAGGACCTCTTTGTATGAAAGGCCTATTGATCTGTGGTGTAAGAAAAAAACACAGTGATGTCCATAGCTGATTATTGTACACTATCTGTTTAGAGTTCTTGAATAATAAATGTGAAATAGTTTGAGGAAAATAAGCAAAATCTGGTGGATAACCATAAGAATTATAAAATTCTGCTCCCGAGTGGCGCATCCAGTAAAGGCGCTCCACGCGGAGTGCAGGATGTGCCCTATAGGCTGGAGATCGCAGGTTCGAATCCAGGCTATGTCACAGCCGACCGTGACCGGGAGTTCCTAGGGGGCGGCGCACAATTGGCTGAGCACTGCCCGGGTAGCGAGGACTTAGGTCGGCAGGGGAATCCACGGCTCACCGCGCATCAGCGACCCCTGTGGCGCCTGTGGTTCTGCAGCGGAGCCGCCAGATCTGTGTTGTCCTCCGGCACTATAGGTCTGGTGGCATTGCTGTGGCTCTGCAGTGTGAAAAATGACGGCTTGGCAGGAGCACGTTTCGGAGGATGCGTGTTCCAGCCTCTATTTCCCGAGTCGGCGGGGGGGGTTGCGAGTGGTGAGCCGAGGATACAGATAATAATTGGGCATACTAAATTGGGGAGAAAAAACCGGGGTAAAAAAATTGGCGATGACTAAATTTAAAAAAAAAAGAAAAAACAAAAAAAAAGAATTATAAAATTCTCTCCAGATCCATCTTCTTTTAAATAGATTGCCAACCAATGTTTTCCAGGTTGTTTATGTGGGTCAGCGTTGACAATAAACATCGGCTTGAGTTTTTTTTCTTTTCACAAGCTAAAACACTGTAAAAAAAACGTCCCGGTAAAGGGGCTGTTGGACAGTAGGGCTGAAAGTTGTAGGGTATTCATTTTTAACCCCCTAAAAGATGCTATCAGCAGGCTTCTCAGTAATCAAAGAGCACTGCTCATTGTTGTGATACCTCTATAACATTCTCAAACACAGCGTATAGCATGTTCACAGTGTCTGGGAGTGCTGCTGAAAAACGCACTTCGAGATGCATATTTCCTGTTTTTACTAAGGAAAAATGATCACCAGCTTCCTGGTCAGGAGTTAGATCAAAAGCGTAGAGGGTATAACCTTTGGGGTTATCAATCCAATTGTCTTTGAGATGTCTACCAGTGGCCTGGATTAAACTGAAGTATTCATGGACTCGGTTGTTTTCTACAGTATAGTTGGTTTGAAAAGGTTTTGAGGGTATTTGTTCACCATCAATGTACAAGGCTATAAAGTTGGTGTTATAATGTTTAAAGTTAAACAGGTTTTTATCATATGCACCGTTAAAGACATCATTATCTGTTAACCCTTAGCGGTCCATTTATTCAGTGCGTCTCAGGTAGGTCAGGTCCAATTTATTTTCACACGCGCAGTTTATTTTAGACGCGCTGTTTAACCCTTTGCGGTCCATTGTCGGACCTGGTCCGACATTGCAATTATTCCTATCAGGTCCATTGTTGGACCCTGTCCGACATCATTATAGAAACGCAAAAAACGGGTTTTAGTCGTTTTTCTCCGGAAAAAAGCGAAAAACCATTCAATGGCCGAGTGGGAACGACAGGCGAGCCAAGACAAGTCGAAAAAAAAAAAAAAAAAAAAGGCGTATCTCATGATTCGTCATACATGGCCCTGGTATCAGATAACGGGGCGGTCGTAAGTAAACAAGCTGGCTGATAGTGCGTCAGCGCACAGAGAACACGGACATTTGCAGAGCTTTTTTGAGATGTTGTAGTAATAAAATAATGACTTGGATCGCATTATTGAGGAGTTTGGTGATAAAACGAGTGATCAGGAGATGATTGATCGGTATGTACGACTATTATTATTATTATTATTTATTTCTTACATAGGTGAAAGCTATAGCGAACGAAAGGGTGGGGCGGGGCTGGAGATGCCTAGTGAGTGCTTTGTTGTTATGCAGGGCCTTTTAAACCCGTTTGACTGTGAAAATAAATTAGACCTGGCGTGCCTGACGCGCATTTAATAAATGGACCTCAAAGGGTTAAAAGTATTTTTTTTAACAGTAAAACAGGTTTAAAAGGCACTGTATATCAACAGGACACTCAGTACTGCATCTCCAGGCCCGCCCCACCCCTTGTTCGCTGTACTTTTCTCATAACTCTTCATAGTCGTGCATACTGTTAAATCATCTCCTGATCACTCGTTTTATCACCAAACTCCTCAATAATGTGCCCAAGTCATTATTTTATTGCTGTAAAAAAACTCTGCAAATGTCTGTGATATTCTTTGAGCGCTGGATGCAGAAGCAGCTATCTTGTTTGTTTATGGCCGTGTTATCTCTGTGGTGCCGGGGCTATGTGTATTGCTCAGATCCACCCCTTTTTTTCGGCTTCTCTCGGCTCCTATCAGTCTCACTCGGCCATTGAAAAGTTTTCTCGACTTTCCAGAGAAAAAAACGACTAGAGACCTGTGCTTTATGTCTTTTTGATCATGTCGGACAGGGTCCGACATCGGACCGGAAAGGGAAAATTGTATTGTCGGACCTGGTCCGTCATAGGACCGCAAAGGGTTAAAGACCTCTTTTATTCAACATTTCAGATTATTGCCATTTGTTAAGTTGTTTTATAAGCAAGGTTATAAAAAATACTGAAGCTACTACAAATGAAAAAACCCTTTGCAATAAATACATAAATAAATAACAAAGTCCTTTTTTACACTCACTTTTGTTATCTTCGTCATTGGTCATCGGATAGTTGATTGCTTTAATCTAGATTGTTCTGTCCCCCATGGCAATAAGATGCAGTTCATTGAACACTAGCTTAAGTACCATCTATCATGGGCACCTAAAAAGATATGTTTGTACCAAAAATATTTATTAAAGTAGCATTGCTGTATTATTGCTGCCGTTTACCGACAACACTAGGATTGAGCAAATTAATTGAACAAGATTTGTTTTAAAGTACGAAAACATGAAAAAGAAAAAAAAAATTGGATTCCACAAATTTGTTAAAGACAAATACAGTTCTTAAAAGCAACTTGATGCAAGACTAATATACTACATAATGAAGTTTCAGAAGTCGCGGTGGACAGCACTGAGAAATGAGTTGAACTCGTTGTGGTGATAATTTAATGAGCCCTCAATTATGTGGATTGATTCATAAAGTAATTGTAACATAAATCCTTAAGCTATCTTGAGACAAGTAAATATGTATTTGGATACCGTCTCAAGACACGCCTTTAGCTATGTATAAACAATACCTTAATATAGTGATCTAGGGTTTACCACAATATCCTTCTATACCACCATCAAAACTACATTCATGTCCGAGTGCAATCAAAAGTTAGACTTAAACATATGAATCATGTTCATATTCTTAACCTAAATTGCTGGTATTTTACCTCTGTTAGTAGACTAAGGATCAGATCTGCTGAAGCTACAGTTCTGTAGGAAAACTTGTACATGTATATATTCGGATGAGACGTGTGACTCTGCAGTAGCAGTTACATAGATAACCCCTAGTCACTGTCGCTTTGGATAAAAGCGTCTGCTAAATGACTAATTAATAATAATAATAATAATAATAATAATAATAATAATAATAATATGCATGCAGTCACAAATGTTTAGCAAATAATACATTCTATAAAAAAAAAGCGCTGTGTAATATCCTTGCACAAGGACAGTACACAGAGCTTTCTTATGAAATGTTTTTTATTATTATTTTTGTGTAACACTATGTCTGTGGGGTTTATTTCCTGTGCTTTATCAGGGGTAGATGTACTAAAGTGTTGCGCCTGTTGCAATAGTCACAAACCAGTTGCAAAGAGTCGGAAGTCTAGGGTGAAATGTACTAAACAAGAGCAATGCTAATAGCGACTTTTTAGGGAATTCTTTGCACCAGCAGTTTTTCTTTGCGGTTCAACCTTAGATGAATGTGTAATTATGGGCATTCCTGCATACATTTGCAAAAATGGGGTGGAGATGGTGCAAATGAGGGTTCTCAAATATTATAATGAGATGTACTGAAGCTGCCGGCAATTAAGAGCACTTACAATTGCATCAATTTGTTGAGAACATTTGAAAGCGCGTTTTAAACAGTTGCAATTGTTACTGGCATTTCCCAGTCCACTTTTTCTTTTGCATTGCCAGTTGTGCTCAATGCATTTTTTGAGGTGAACACCCAAGTACCTAATTTTCACTAAATGCAGGGTGTACTTGAAAGCCTTGAAAACAAATTTCTATGAAATTTCTGGTTTCCCCAATGTGTTGGGAGCAATAGACTGCACACATGTGCCACTACCCATGATCTATTTGGTGCTAATTGTCTAGGCTACTAAGTTGGCCAAATTAAAATAATAATAATAATAATAATAATAATAATAATAATAATAATAATAAAAAAAAAAAAAATAAAATCATTTAGTTTCAATTTAAAATAATCTTTCATTCGCAATGTACACCAATGTGTATAATGCAGTAGCATGATTTATTTTGTGTTACCGGTAGCTTACAGGCTAAAGTAAAAATAAAGTGCACTAGGTATTAATTTGATTTTACTACTGATTTCCATCACATAAGAGTAGATGTTAAAACTTCATGCTGATTTGAACTCGGCTCTTGCCAAGATAAGCACCAACTAAGACGTAGCTTTACAGTAAACTAATGTGATCCATCTGCGTCTCCATCCATTTGCATTTCCTTCCATGTAGATATCCTTTTGCCTGGTGTTGATGGCTGAAGTGTAATGCTGGCTCCAGGGATCAGTATTTTTTTCACAGTAAAACAGGTTTAAAAGGCGCTGCATATCAACAGGACACTCAGTACTGCATCTCCAGCCCCGACCCACCCCTTGTTCTCTATATTTTTCACATATCTCTTAATAGTAGTACATACCGATAAATCATCTCCTTATCACTCGTTTTATCACCAAACTCCTCAATAATGCGATCCAAGTCATTATTTTATTACTATAACATCTAAAAAAAGCTCTGCAAATGTCTGTGATATTCTTTGAGCGCTGGATGCAGAAACAGCTATCTTGTTTGTTTATGTCCGTGTATCTATGTGGTGCCGGGGCCATCTGTATTCATGAGATACGCCCCTTTTTTCCGGCTTCTCTCGGCTCTTATTGGTCTCACTTGGCCATTGAATGTTTTTTTCCAGAGAAAAAACAACTAGAGACCTGTTTTTTACGTCTTTTTGATGATGTCGGACAGGGTCCGACATTGGACCGGAAAGGGAAAATTGCAATGTCGGACCAGGTCCGACATAGGACCGCAAAGGGTTAAGCCTATAACCACAAACTTGGGAAACTGTCTTAGGAACATATTGTCTTGATTACAGACTTGGCTCCCCCTAGGTACACTATAAACCTTAACAACTACTCTTTCAATGGGGTATTTAGTATTCGAAGTCATCAGGGCTTGAGCATGTCCTATTTTACTTTTTTGACATAAAATTATTCTAAAACCAGTGTAATCAGTTAAATTGTTACTACATTTGAATCACAGTTTAGACATTTCATGGGAGAGAGTCGTGGCACCTCCTATCCACCAGTATATTGTATATTGTCTTCCAGACAAACAAACAAAAGGCAGCCAGTGTTCAGAGCGACAGCGAGTGAGGCGACAGCGTGGGAGAAGTACGAGTGGACAAGTACAGCGCAGTTAGAAACAGTTTGGAAGCAGGTTGACAGCTGCAGAAGTTAAACTGAACTTAAAAAAAAATAATAATAAGACATGGTCTTCAAGCCAGTAATCTGTGACAACTGCATGATGTGGGAAATCCGAGAAAACCCAACAGAGCTCAACCAAGTTTGTGTAAAGTGCCGCACAATCCAGGACTTGCTTCAACGAGTAAGTCTGTTAGAAAAGGAGCTGGAGGAAATGAAAAAGCAACAGGAGCTTGAGGAGCTGACACACCCACAATTCATGGAAGTCTGCACCCCTAGCAGACTGAAAGCCACCAGGGAGATGGAAGAGAGTCGAAACAGCTGGGTTCAGATAGGCAGAAGCAGGGAAAAAAAGAAACTTCATCAAACACAACCACCAGAAATCCAAACATGCAACAAATTTGAGCCACTTCAACATTTAGATGACCAAAACCAACATCAAGAGAATGAAAGGAACAACATCCAGGACCCTATAAATAGTGCTGGCCAGGCAGCAAAAAGAAGGGAGGTGATGATTGTTGGGGACTCCATATTGAGAAACACAACAAGTTCAGTTCGCAGTTTGGACCCCCTTACTACAACAGTGTGCTGCCTTCCAGGAGCCTCTGTCAAGCACATCACTGAGAATGTGGACAGGCTCCTAGAACGAACAGGAGACGACCCCGTAGTAGTCGTCCACATCGGTACAAACAACATTGGAAGAGACAGACCAAGATCCCTGCAAAACAAATTCAGAGAGCTTGGAAGGAAATTAAAAGACAAGATACTGCCGGCGACTTGCAAAGGACCATATGGACAGCTGGAAATACAAAATCAAAATGCATGGCTGAAATCGTGGTGCACACAGGAAGGCTTCACCTTTCTTGAACATTGGAGCACATTCTACAACAAGGACTATCTATATAGGTGGGACGGACTGCACTTAAACAGAAAGGGAACCAATCTACTCGGAGAAAGGATCCTTGAGGAGGTCCAGAAGCATTTAAACTAGAAAGGAAGGAGGGAGAAAACAAAAAAACAGAAGGGCGACCACATCAAAACAAGGGCAACAACTCAGGTAAGACAACTATTAAATGTATTTATCTTAATGCTAGAAGTCTCAGAAACAAAATGTTAGAACTTGTGTTAGAACTACGATGTGATAGGTGTTACGGAAACTTGGTTGTCTGAGAGTGATGGAGATGAATATAATATTAGTTGGTACACACTGTATAGGAAAGACAGGCAGGACAGAAGAGGCGGAGGGGTAGCGCTATACATAAGAAATAGTCTTGAAGCCCAGGTGTTAAATAAGGACAAAGAAAACAATGCAGAATCAATATGGGTCAGAATAATGGACAAAAATTCAAAGGGCATAATAATAGGAGCATGCTATAGACCACCAAATTCAGACGCTGAGCAAAATAATCTGTTATACAATGACATTCGAAATGCATGTAGAAATGGAGAAGCCATACTAATGGGGGATTTCAACTTCCCCGTATAAAATGGGAGAACCCGGTGGGGAGCACGACGGACGAAATTGAAATGGTGGAAATGACAAATGACTGCTTCCTAACGCAATTTGTCAAGGCACCGACTAGAGGGGAGGCATGCCTTGATTTAGTCTTTTCAAATAATGAAGACAGAATAACTAAAACAGAGGTCAGAGAGCCATTGGCAAACTCAGACTACAACATGGTCTCATTTGAAGTATTTTTTTAAACCCCAAAAGTAATGACTAAAGCTGAGGTTTACAATTTTAGAAAAGCTATGAAGGTATGAAACAGAAAATAACAGAAGTAGATTGGAATAAAATAGAGAAAACATCCACAGAAAAAGGATGGCTGTTTTTTAAACATGTAGTACTAGAGGCCCAAACTAATTACATCCCAAAAATAGACAAATCTAAATCTAAAACAAAATAGCCAAAATGATTTAATAGATCAATTAAAAAAAATATTCAGCGAAAAAAGGCACTTTACAGAGCGTTTAAAAGGGACCAAAACAAAGTACACAGAAAGAGTACTTGGAACTGCAAACACAAGTCAAAAAGGAAGTTAGAAAGGCCAAGAGAGAGAAATCAATATTGCTAAGGGGGCTAAAACCAATTCCAAAATGTTTTTCCAATATTATAACAGCAAGAGAACATTCAAAGAGGAGGTTAAATGTCTAAAAGACACAAATGGCAAAATCATAGATGAAGAAAACAAATAGCAAATATATTAAATTATTACTTTTCACAGGTTTTTACAAAGGAGGACACTGACAACATGCCCCACATGTCGACCTGTTCCTATCCAATTTTAAATAACTTTAGCATAACAGAGGCAGAAGTGTTAAAGGGACTAGGAGCTCTTAAAATAAACAAATCCCCTGGGCCAGATGATATCATCCCAATAGTACTCAAAGAAATGAAAGAAGTTATTTACAAACCGCTAACCAAGATCATGCAACAGTCTCTTGACACAGGGGTTGTACTGACAGACTGGAGAATTGCAAACGTAATACCGATCCACAAAAAGGGAGACAAAACCGAACCAGGTAACTACAGACCAATAAGCCTGACTTCTATTATATGTAAACTTATGGAAACTATAATAAGATCCAAAATGGAAAATCACCTATGTGGTAACAGTATCCTGGGAGACAGTCAGCATGGTTTTAGGAAAGGGAGATTGTGTCTAAATAACCTGCTTGACTTTTTTGAGGATGCAACATTGACAATGGATAATTGCAAAGCATACAACATGGTTTATTTAGATTTCCAGAAAGCTTTTGACAGAGTCCCGCATAAAAGATTAATTCTCAAACTGAACGCAGTAGGGATACAAGGAAGTGCATGCACATGGATTAGGGAGTGGTTAACATGTAGAAAACAGAAAGTACTGATAGAGGGGAAACCTCAAAATGGAGCGAGGTAACCAGTGGTGTACCACAGGGATCAGTATTAGGTCCTCTGCTATTCCTAATCTACATTAATGATATAGATTCTGGTATAGTAAGCAAACTTGTTAAATTTGCAGATGACACAAAAATAGGAGGAGTGGCAAACACTGTTGCAGCAGCAAAGGTCATTCAAAATGATCTAGACAGCATTCAGAACTGGGCAGACACATGGCAAATGACATTTAATAGAGAAAAGTGTAAAGTATTGCATGCAGGCAATAAAAATGTGCATTATAAATATCATATGGGAGATACTGAAATTGAAGAAGGGAACTATGAAAAAGACCTAGGAGTTTATGTTGACTCAGAAATGTCTTCATCTAGACAATGTGGGGAAGCTATAAAAAAGGCCAACAAGATGATCGGTTATATTGTGAGAAGTGTTGAATTTAAATCAAGGGAAGTAATGTTAAAACTTTACAATGCATTAGTAAGACCTCATCTAGAATATTGTGTTCAGTTCTGGTCACCTTGTTACAAAAAGGATATTGCTGCTCTAGAAAGAGTGCAAAGAAGAGCAACCAGAATTATCCTGGGTTTAAAAGGCATGTCGTATGCAGACAGGCTAAAAGAATTGAATCTATTCAGTCTTGAACAAAGACGACTACGCGGCTATCTGATTCAAACATTCAAAATCCTAAAAGGTATAGACAATGTCGACCCAGGGGACTTTTTTGACCTGAAAAAAGAAACAAGGACCAGGGGTCACAAATGGAGATTAGATATAGGGGCATTCAGAACAGAAAATAGGAGGCACTTTTTTACACAGAGAATTGTGAGGGTCTGGAACCAACTCCCCAGTAATGTTGTTGAAGCTGACACCCTGGGATCCTTCAAGAAGCTGCTTGATGAGATTCTGGGATCAATAAGCTACTAACAACCAAACGAGCAAGATGGGCTGAATGGCCTCCTCTTGTTTGTAAACTTTCTTATGTTCTTATGTTCTTAAAACAACATTCCAAAGTGTGCTTTCTCAGTCTATACCAAAGTAATCCGACAGGTTTGTTTTTGCACTGTGCGTGTTACTCCCAGACAACAACAACATAAAAGCGCCTGCTAAATGAGTAAATAACAACAAAAACACACACACAAACTGGCTTTGGAGGTCGGTGAAAAAATCCTGTTTCAGCTTTTTAACTGGAATTAATTTCATTACATGAGAGTAGCTGTTATTTTGCCAATATAAAATGAGATAGTAGTGGTGGGGACCAAACAAGATCTAGCTTTGCTTTAATATATGAGCCTTCATTGCTTTTCCTCTGCCAAGTAATGTGGATTTCGTGTTGGCCTGGTGTTGACGGCTGAAATGTAATGCTGGCTCCAGAGACCAGCCTATTTGTGGCCTCACTAGCGTATCAACACACACAATGCCAGTGATGCTGGCTCCAGGGATCAACCAAAATGCAGCATCCCTTGCAGCATTGCAACCATCTGGAATGGGCTGGGTAGGGCACTTCGCAGGGGTCATCAGGTGGGAGGTGGTCACCTCTCATCTTCGATGTTCTGACAACTAGCCCACAACACCTCAGGATGGCTTGACAGTGATGTTGACATCCCAGTACCACTCCCTTCCATCCCCACCCAACCCAGCCTAGTTTACTTACTCTAACCATCCATTCCTTTTTATTAATGTTAACTTCCTCCATCACTAGCCTAAGCCATCCATTATTTTTCATTGATCCTGACTTTATCTCACCTCTCTTTTGAGGTCCCTAATTGGCCTCTTTCCTCCTGAACAAGAGCCAGCTGTTATTTCTCTCTGCCTCCTCGGACAGAGCCCATTTTATGCCGCAATTCCTGTCCACTGAAATCAATATCTCTGAGAAGCCGGATCATGGAGTGTGCAACAAATCCCAGACAACCCACCTCTACTGGATAAGCCCATTCTACCAGAACCCCTGCTGTTCCATGCAGCTAACTCAGCATGCCAGAGTTTGTTTCTCACATACTCATTTTCAGAATCCTCCCATGGCTCTGTTAGCTCCATTGTTCTTCCACTGCTAATGCCAAGTATCGCAGCACCTGGTCATGTTACCAAGTGAAGCAACCCTGGCTCAGCCACCTTACATCCTCCAAGAATGTGCTTTAGGGTAGCGGGTGACGAACACAAACAGCATGTAGGGTTGTCTCCTACCCACACATTCAGGCTCTGTGGTGATGGAAGAACATCATTTGTGGACCTGATTAGGAAGCTGATCCTTCTCTGTTCCACTGTCCACAGGTCTCACCAGCCAATCTTACGCTGCTCCACATTCTCCCATCTCATCTATTGTCCCTTGTGACAGGGTGACTGAGCGGTGACGTCACGGCAGAAGCAGGGCCGGGAAAACACTGACACCAAGCAAGTACTGCAGTTAAAAGTAAGACACGGCAGGCTGACGTTTTTATTAACAAATCACAAAAATAAAATAAATATTTAAACAAAAAACACTTTGCTCACAGAGCGAAAATAAAAGGTTTAAACATAAACAAATCTCGAACACAAAAATACACACTGAATAGGTCAGGCTGGGCTATCGCCTTCACTGTTCCTATCCGCTTTAATGTTTACGCTTCTCTCTCAGTTCTCTCCAATCTCGCTCAGTCTCTCCTTCCAACACCCACCTCGAGTGCCGAGAGCTGCAGGCTTTTATAACAGGTGACCATCTCCCGATTAGAAACAAATTAAATCACCTAATTAATTCGGGAGATGGCCACCTTCTGCACGAGTTTTTTAAAATACCATGTGGATGGGGCTTCCCATCCACGTTACTAAACAGTATAAAATAAACAAACGGCTACGCCGTCACTAAACAAAACAATACCAAAACAATACCAAAACATATGGCGCTCGCCATCATGCATACAATAATAAAATCAAAATACAAAACAAATACAAAATACACTGCACAGGGGCGGAGGGGACTCCGTTCTAAACTAAAATAAACAAATCAATGTACAGGGCTGCTTGCTCTGTTACATCCCTCCTTGCCTGGGACACCTTAACACACCTCATCCTTTGCTCCTTCTTTTGCACTTCAGTAACTGTCAGCTTTCCAGCTGCAGCTGCTTTGTGCCATCTCGAGAGAGCCAAACTGTGTTCATGTTCTACTTGCCCCATGATATCACTGATGCAGCCTTTGCATCTTCAACCATGTCCTTTGCTGCCCACTTTCTCCCAGTTCTCACTATGGGTGCGCCCTCCTTCACACAATTGTCACAAGATACCATCAGCGTCATTCCAAGCTGAACCTTAACACAGCTAGAAATGACAACTGCAGTTTCCCTTTACTGTAGAGTGCTACCCTGCTAAAGCATCGTGGTACTCACAGGGCTCTTTCATAATGTATTAACTAATCAAGGCTTCCAGTCCCTCTTTTGTTGAACATGGTTAAACTGGGCGGTTTGTTTTACGTGAAGTGACAGCATGTAAAAAGTGTAAATGAATTCCCGAACGCACCGTCTTTTAGATTTTTTTTTTTTTAATTTTTTATCTGCAACCTAATCCATTCTGTCCTGTTAAGGCTGAATGTATGTTAAATGTGCGTTGATCGTTTTTTTATGTACCGTTCAGTTGATAGCAGCAGGTCCATTGGTGAAAAGGCCAATCAGATATGACAAGTACCTTGCTCAAGGGTACAACAACATTGTCCCCCACCTGGGATTGAACCCACGAACCTCCGGTCAAGAGTCCAGAGCCCGAACCACTACTCCACACTGCTGCCATTTCTACGCTTTGTACGTGCTGTAATGATATATTTACATATAGCTGAAATATTGGCACAGTTTGTACTTTTTGCATGTGTGGTTTTGTTGGGTTTGTGAATTATTGTTTGAAATTGTGATAGTTTAACATATATTCTGATTATGACTTGTTTTGTTCTTCTGTTATTTATAAAATAAGTGGATTTGCTGTACCTCTTGAAACTGCTGTTGATTGCCTGTAGTAATTAGCCGATTATATAAATGTAGGTATTGTACTTGGATTGACCACCCAAACATTAGGGCCCTATTCATAAAAGTACTCGCCGACTGACGTAATAAAATGAAAATAATGTAAAACTAACAAAAGTCGTCCATATTGCTATTCATAAAATGATCTGAGCAAACCGGCGACTGTCGCAAAGCACTTTATGAATGGGTATACAGTCGTTCAAGAATGAAAGTCTGCCTTTTTTGATGAAGCATTATTAATGATCCCTGGGTGGTGTCGGTAGCTGTTGCAAAAAGAAAAACGGAATCCACCGACAGTTGCCTACTACCGAAACCCGAGTTTGCAGCTGCCAGTCACGGGCAGTTTGCAAAACCTGATTCTGATGCCCCTATCACATCTGCAAAAAATTCAGGACATGTGTGACAGGATTAAAAGGAGTCCCTGTCGTAATTTGCCCCCCCCGACCACCGGCAGCGCTGTGTAGGGTTGACCGTGATTGGGTCAGGAGGCTGAACTCTGACCAGACAGGAAGTTCCGGGTCGGGCGGCCATCTTGGCCCAGGTGGAACCATGCGGCCGCCAAGTCCCATCATTGCAATCAGCTGTGCTGTGCTCATCGATTGGTTGACGTGGGGCAGTGTGCTGATTGCAGGGGTGGGACTTGGCAGTATTTAGGCAGCATGGTTTTGCCATTCGGTCTCCCTGTCCCGAACTGAAAACACGGAAGAGACGCGCTTTGCTTTTGCTTTTACAAACCTGCTGTAATTCACAGAATCCTGAAACTTTGGAAAACGTTGGTGGATTACTGCGGTGGGGAAAAAACCCAGGACTAGTCATTATTCCTTGGAAGGGAGCCAAGAGGCGGTGAGAGGAAACCCACTGCAGTAGCACAGAGAAACCCAGTGCTTCCTTTGTTGTTGTTTTTGTAACCATCATGTTTTTGTTTACTCTTTTTATTTGAAACTTGAGTTTACCATCGCTGGTATTCCAAGTGGTTTTCTTGTTTGTTTTCTGCAATACTGGACTGTTTATTTTCATTGTGTGTTAAAATAAAATCCTGCCCAGATACCATTGTTGGTACAGGGCTCCAGGACTAAACATCACTTCCAGCTCCTGTGTGCTGTCATTTGTTGTCTTTCCCTAAGCTCCGCCCACTACACTCCCACAAAGTGGTGTCAGCTGTGGGATGAGCATGGACAGGCACACCTGCAAGCCATCCTGGAGGATCAGGAGAGACACCGCGACAGTGTAGAGCGGCGTTGGGAAGAACGGGATGCTCAGAGGGATGCTGAGCATTCAGCCCACATGACTGCGATGGCCGACAAGATGGCGGCCATGTGTCTGGCCATTCAGAACCTGATCGTGGCCCAGGCCCAAGCCCAGGTCCCGGACGCAGCAGCTGGACAAGCGCCGCCGACGCCCAAAATCCGGCTACAAAAGATGACCCGGAGGCCTTCCTGACCACGTTTGAGCGGATGGCTACAGTGTCAGGGTGGCCTGCCAGATGTTGGGCGGCACAACTCGCCCCCTGTCAGACTGGTGAGGCGCAGGCGGCATACCGGGCCCTGATCAGCATGGCAGCGGAGGATTACCCCCGGTGAAGACAGTTATCCTCTGGCGCCTCAATATCACCCCAAAAATGCATTGCCGGTATTTCCAGACCTACAAGTTGCTGAAGGGAACCTTGCCCCGCATCGTGGCCCAGCAACTTTGGGACCATCTGACCCGCTGGCTGCGTCCCACGGAACAGACCACTCAGCAAATCATGGAGTCTGTGGGGGTCGACCAGTTCCTGGAGGTGTTGGAACCGGACACTCGAGCCTGGGTCGCTCGCCACAGCCCCAAGACGATGGACAAGGCCGTCGAGCTGGCGGAGGCCTTTGAGGACATATTGCTTCGTGTGGACCCCAGTCCAGCCCCAGCGGTCCCAGTGAAGCATCGACCTTGCATTATTAGTGTAGTTGTTGGTAATATGAGTACCCACGCATTAGTGGACTCAGGGTGCAGTCAAACTATAATTCAGTCTGCTCTCTTGGAGGGTACGTCCTGGCGGCCACAGGGGTCTGAAACCAGGGCGTAGCCTACCACTAAAGTTAGAATGACTGTGGAAAGTCGGACGTGCCACGTAGTCATGACCGTTGTCAAAAAGGTGCCATACCCAGTAATTTTGTGTCGAGATTGGCCTTACTATACAGAAGTTAAGGTCAATGCGGCTCGGCCACCCATGTAGAAGGGGTGGTCGCAACGGGGGATCCAATTGGCCGGATCTTCCCATTGCAGGCCGACATATTTACTTCCAGGTTCCGGCCCCATAAAACTAAAAGAGATAGGGGAGGGCTGAGAAACTTGAGGGGGCATTAATGAGACAAGGCTGTGGATTGGTGGGAGAATCTGCTTTGCCTGTCAAACGAACACAGAAGGGGGTGGGTGTCCAGTGTGACCATCCGGGGGCGGGTTCGGTCTGTAGAGGGGAAGTAAGTTGAAGGCTGCGGGCCGCTCACATTTCCTCACTTCATCGTGATGGGGCATTTGCTGTATAGGGTATCCCAAGCCCTGGTCACAGGACAACCTGTAACCCAATTATTGGTTCTGGGGCCTTTCTGCTGGGAGGTCATGCGGTTGGCACATGATATTCCCTTTTCTGGCGACCTGGGGCAGGAAAAGACCTTGGAACGAATACTGGCCCAGTTTTATTGGATGGGACTCCATGTGGATGTGAGGAAATATGTAGCGGACTGTCCCGATTGCCAGAGAGTAGCGCCGGGGCGGGTTCGCCTGGTCCCACTGCCCCTGGTTTGTACTCCCTTCGACCGCATAGCAATGGACATAGTGGGCCCAGTGCATCCCGCCGACTCTGGATATACGCACATTCTAGTAATGGTGGATTATGCTACTCGATATCCAGAGGTGGTGCCACCGCACTCCATTAGTGCCGTCGCCATTGCTAAAGAACTAGTTAAGATTATTGCTAGAGTAGAGGTGCCCAAAGAGATTCTGACGGATCAGGGAACCAACTTCATGTCCGATACCCTCAAAGAAGTGTACAAAATTTTGAAAATCCGTCCCATCAGGACCTCTGTGTACCATCCGCAGACAGATGGTCTGGTGGAGAGGTTTAATCAGACCCTGAAGCAGATGCTGAGGCGATTTGTGAACCAGGAACAAAAACATTGGGCAAAACTCCTCCCCTTCCTGATGTTCGCAGTGAGAGAGGTGCCACAGAGTTCAACAGGGTTACCCCCGTTTGAGCTGCTGTATGGGAGACAACCCCGAGGCATTCTCGATCTCGTGCGAGAAGGGTGGGAGGACCAAACCTCTACTTCTAAAAATGTAGTCAAATACGTACTACTGCTAAGAGATCGCTTAGAATTAGTCGGTCGTTTGGCTCAAGAGAACCTGCGCAATGCTCAGCATCAGCAGCAGCAGCAGTACAATCAAAAAGCAAGAATTCAGACTTTTCGACCTAGAGATAAGGTACTGCTGCTCCTTCCCACATCCGAATCTAAGTTGTTTGCCAAGTGGCAGGGGCCTTATGAGGTGGTTCAGGCTATAGGGAGGGTCAATTATGAAATCAGGCAGTCCAACCACCGAAAACCACTCCATCCCTTTTTATTGCTAATGATAGCTCTGAGGAGGATTTTGGTCCTGAGGCGGGGCCATCTGGCCAAACAACTAAGATTTCGATGGGGAAACAGTTACTTCCCCGTCAGAAACAGGAGCTGGGCCAATTAATTGAGGAATTCAGTGATGTTTTTTCATGAGTTGCCCGGTAGAACTGACATTATTGAACATGCCATTATTACTCCGCCAGGTGTTCAGGTGCGTCAGAAGCCTTACCGGATCCCTGAAAGTTGGCGGGGTGTAATGCGCCGGGAAGTGGACAGTATGCTCTAGCTGGGAGTAGTGCAGCCTTCCCAGAGCGAGTGGTGTAGTCCCGTGGTAATGGTACCTAAGAAGGACGGCTCCACTTGTTTCTGTGTGGACTTTAGGAAGGTGAACGCTATCTCCAAGTTCAATGCCCTGAGTGGATGAGCTCCTCAACAGACTGGGCAATGCGAGGTACTTGTCGACTCTGGACCTGACGAAGGGATATTGGCAGATCCCGCTAACACCCAGCTCCAAGGAGAAAACCGCATTTGCTACACCGGATGGCTTGTTTCATTTCAAGACCATGCCCTTCGGGTTGCATGGAGTCCCAGCTACCTTCCAGAGACTGCTGGACAAGGTGTTATGTCCCCTTCATCAGTATGCGGCGGCGTATATTGATGACGTGGTTATTTTTAGCTCTACCTGGAAGGAGCACCTTGATAGATTGGTGGCTGCCCTGCAGTCTCTGAGGGAGGTGGGGCTAACAGTCAATCTAGGTAACTGTGCGTTTGGCAGACAAGAGACCCAATATCTTGGCTTTAGCATGGGTAATGGTCGGGTGAAACCAGTGGCTTCCAAGGTCCAGGCCTTGGTGGACACTCCAGTCCCGCGAACCAAGGCTCAAGTGAGGTCCCTTTTGGGGCTGGCAGGCTATTATCGCCATTTTATCCCCAAGTTTTCCACCATTGTTAGCCCTTTGATTGACCTCACTAAGAAGAGTGCCCCAAACTCTGTAAAATGGTCAGATGAGTGTCAGGGAGCGTTTGACACGATAAAGCAAATACTTTGCCAAGCCCCTGCACTAGTGTCACCAGATTTCGACAGGGAATTCATCCTCCAGACAGATGTTTCTTTTCTCCATTGATTATAACCCAGTTATTCATCACTGTCCTATAAAATTAACCTGTGTGCAAGATTTTATCAAACGTGACTTAATTTGGGTGTTTTCAACCAAATATATTTAAATTCTACTGGTGTAAAACTGGTGGTGGCATAGTCAAGCTACTGATTTGTACCACGTGCAGCTTACTATAGGCTCCTGTGTAATTCTAGAAGGTGCTACATGGACCCAAGTGCCCCGTGATCCGTGCTAGTACCAATTAAACCATCAGTCAGGCTATACATGGAAACTCAGAGACCTTGTCCTTTTAAATCTTAACTTTATACATTAAGGTTTTGAATCATCCTTCTTGCTCAAATTACTAAAAAAACAATATCAGAAATGTACTGCCTCTACTAATGTGTAATACCTCAGAGTTATATCAAACTTTGATATATTTTCCAGAAGCCCAAGTGAAAATGTAATGAAGAAAATGTCTCACATGGGTGCTGAGCCAGTTGCTGTAGCTTCAAAAGGTACAGGGTTTTAATGGGATTTATCCCAACTGTCACCCAGAGCCACATTGGCCCAAGCTTCACTAATCACCCAGCTGAGTACACGTTAATAGCACACAAGAAATGTCCCCAAGGTCAAAAGCCCACCAGTTCTGTTTCTGCATCTTATTTAATTAGATCCTCTGTAATTTGTGTCTGCTTGAGTAATAATATTCTATATTAGTTGTTAATGCGTCTTAAACTGAAGTAGTCTCTTAAGTGTCAAATGCATTATATAATTTGACACTTGAAGAATATCCACCTTTTTGGTTATAACCACTATTCAAGGATAGAATGGGGGCGAATGATGACAAGAATGAGGCTTATAAATAAAAAAAGGTGGCAGGAATCTGTTTCCTGCAGATAATTTCATAAAAAAGTAGATTTTCTAACTTGACAGAGAAAATGACATTGCTGTTGCAGTCGATTCCCTGAATCCCTCAAAGTTCTAACACAACAAATTTAATGCTACTGGCACATTTTGTGCACTTGGCAATGGTTGGAAAATGAGTCTTTCCAATATTACAATATTACAGTGGGTGCTAAACTCTGAGTGACTCTGCCTTGCCCCTTCACAATGATTTAATTTGGTTGATTTGCATACTCACCATTTGCTTGTTAATTATTCATGGTTCATTTTACTTTCAAGTTAGAATTTCTTGAATATAAGATAGTAGTGCTTACAGTACAGCATTTTTTCACCAGAGACATCCTGCGGCTTCGAGCATTATAGTCCCCTGTTGGTAACTATAGTTCTTCCCTCAGGGGCAATAGTTTCCCACTATGAGCCTCCTCTCCAGTCCATATTTACTATGTATATATATAGTTGTAGTCAAAAGTTTACATACCCCAATGGAAATTTATAATTTATAAAAATTTCTCAAAAACAAAGAATTTTAGGTAAAATCTTTTGTAGCAAAAGTTTTGATTTTGTGGATTAGCAAAAAAAAAGTTAAAAGAAATAGATGTCTATAATTATTTATTTCAGCAATCAAGTTTTGTAGCAGAGGGTTTCAGATGATTGGCCAATATCTTTTGGTATTCTATGGAATCCATTTTACCATGCATTGGAACTAAATTTCCTGTGCCATTAGAGGAAAAACAGCCCCATAGAAGGATATTACCACCTCCATGCTTGACAGTAGGTATGGTGTTCTTTTCTTTGTACGCCTCACCAGACTTTCTCCAAATGTAACAACTATCAGTGTGACCAAATAGCTTGATTTTTGTTTTATCACACCACAAAACCTTTGACCAGAACTCATATCCATCATTCAAATACCGTTTTGCAAACTTTAAGCGATTGTCCTTGTGACATTTTCCTAAGAGTGGCTTTTTATTTGGCCTGCAACCATTGAGACCTTCACCATGCAATACTCGAACTATGGTTGAAATGGAAACCCCAGTCCCACTTGCAGCCAATTCACTTTGAATATCTTTGGATTGTTATTAACCTTCCTCAAAATTATTCTACTTGTTCTTGGTGAAATAACCTTCTTTCATCCAGTCCATGGGAGCATTGTGACAGTACCGTGAGTCTTGTATTTCTTGGTAATTGAAACAATAGTTGAAATTGGGCTAATCAAATGCTTGGAAATCTTCTTGTATCCTTCTCCAGCTTTATGACAATAAATCATTTTCTGCCTAAGGTCTTCAGATAGCTCTTTACTTTTTCCCATATTGACTTATTGGTAATGACAGCAATCATCCTATGCCTAACCCTTTTATACTCTCTAAGAATGTTCACCTACAATCCAGCATCTTCTAGACTTTTCTAGAATTAGGTTCAACATTATCATATTGATATCATATTGTAAACAATACTATCATTGCATCAAAGGGTATGAATACTTTTGAATCAGCATTTTTGGAGTTTTGCATCTGTTTCTTGTAACTTTTTTTCCTCCACAAAACTTTTGCTACACAAGATTTTTCGTATAATTCTTTGTTTTTGAGAAATTTCTAGAAATTATACATTTCCATTGGGGTATGTAAACTTTTGACTACAACTGATTTAGTCAACCTCGGTTAACTCGACTGGTGGATAAATCAACACCATTACTTAATTTGACAGACAGTCTTGGTCCCGGATATTCTCCATATAAAATATATGCATCCTGCCTCTTTTAATTTTTTTATTCGACACCACGCTTTACTCGTAACTTGACACTACTTACCAGTACCGAAGGGAAAAAAACTATTAAAAGACTAGTGACTGACCTCCGACTGGAAACAGATTGTTCATTCATTCCTTCGCAACTTGTACAGAACTGTATACTGTAATTGATTCATTCACTGCATTTCTTTCAACTGTTTTCATGAGGACATGTAACTAAAAATAAACTTGTAAATACTGTAAATGTGTGAGTTCTGTTACTTACATGCATATTAATGCCATGACTCGTGTGCACCCGTGGTTAACTCGATACCTTGAATAAATCAACACTAAATGTCATCCCTGTGAGATGTCGAGTTAACCGATAAATAGATAGATAGATAGATAGATAGATATGAAACCTTGGATTTGTATCCAAGTGTTTCATTCGTCAAACGAAGGTCACATGGTCGTCTATAAAAATCAATATTTCCTAAAAGAACTCCAGAACTTTCACACAGACAAAACCCCTGCTGTACTTTCCTGCTTCATCGGTGCAGAGATAGTTACTTCTACCAGTTTGTTAAAAAATATACAACATATCTTCATCAATTAAAAGGAAAAAGGACACCTTCCCTCTAAGTATAATTTTTGTATTATTATTTAAAATGTTTCTGTTCCTACCGGCATTGTCAATGTTTCTTTCCCTCCCAACTACGGTCCGAATGTTAGCCGGCGTGCCCCCCGCTGAAGTTAATAACATGACAACAAAAAATTGAAAAAAATGAAAGCTTTCCGATACTTCCGATAATTTTTGTTCAAGTCAGGGGGATGTATCATTTTTTGTTATTATTTGACAAAATCGGTTATTTCGGTTATTAAAAATAAACACCATGTTATGATATTTTGGAGGTTTATAGTTAATTGGAAAGTGAGCTTGATGAAACCTAATACTGGAAAGCCATTCTGTGTTTCATAGTCCAAAGTTTACAATTTTAGAAAAGCAAACTATGAAGGTATGAAACAGAGACTAACAGAAGTAGATTGGAGTAAAATAGAGAAAACATCCACAGAAAAAGGATGGCTGTTTTATAAAAATGTAGTACTAGAGGCGCAAAACAATTACATCCCAAAAGTAGACAACTCTAAATCTAAAACAAAATGGCCAAAATGGTTTAATAGATCAATTAAAAAAAAATATTCAGCGAAAAAAGGCACTTTACAGAGTGTTTAAAAGGGACCAAAAACAAAGTACACAGAAAGAGTACTTGGAACTGCAAACACAAGTCAAAAAGGAAGTTAGAAAGGCCAAGAGAGAGATAGAAATCAATATTGCTAAGGGGGCTAAAACCGATTCCAAAATGTTTTTCCAATATTTAACAGCAAGAGAACATTCAAAGAGGAGGTTAAAATCTAAGAGATACAAATGGCAAAATCATAGACAGAGAAAAAAAAAAAGCAAATATATTAAATGATTACTTTTCACAATTTTTTACAAAGGAGGATACGGATAACATGCCCCACATGTCGACCTGTTCCTATCCAGTTTTAAATAACTTTAGCATAACAGAGGCAGGAGTGTTAAAGGGACTAGGAGCTCTTAAAATAAACAAATCACCTGGGCTGGGTGAGATCCTCCCAATAATACTCAAAGAAATGAAAGAAGTTATTTACAAACCGCTAACCAAGATCATGCAACAGTCTCTTGACACAGGGGTTGTACCGACAGACTGGAGAATTGCAAATGTAATACCGATCCACAAAAAAGGAGACAAAACCGAATCAGGTAACTACAGACCAATAAGCCTGACTTCTATTATATGTAAACTTATGGAAACTATAATAAGATCCAAAATGGAAAATCACCTATGTGGTAACAGTATCCTGGGAGACAGTCAGCATGGTTTTAGGAAAGGGAGATTGTGTCTAACTAACCTGCTTGATTTTTTTGAGGATGCAACATCGACAATGGATACTTGAAAGCATATGACATGGTTTATTTAGATTTCCAGAAAGCTTTTGACAAAGTCCCGTATAAAAGATTAATTCTCAAACTGAACGCAGTAGGGATTCAAGGAAATGCATGCACATGGATTAGGGAGTGGTTAACATGTAGAAAACAGAAAGTACTGATTAGAGGAGAAACCTCAAAATGGAACGAGGTAACCAGTGGTGTACCACAGGGATCAGTATTAGGTCCTCTGCTATTCCTAATCTACATTAATGATTTAGATTCTGGTATAGTAAGCAAACTTGTTAAATTTGCAGACGACACAAAAATAGGAGGAGTGGCAAACACTGTTGCAGCAGCAAAGGTCATTCAAAATGATCTAGACAGCATTCAGAACTGGGCAGACACATGGCAAATGAAATTTAATAGAGAAAAGTGTAAAGTATTGCATGCAGGCAATAAAAATGTGCATTATAAATATCATATGGGAGATACTGAAGTTGAAGAAGGAATCTACGAAAAAGATCTAGGAGTTTATGTTGACTCAGAAATGTCTTCATCTAGACCATTGGTTCTCAAACTTTGTCATAGTGAGCCTCCCTGAGCTATGAAAAAAATAACTGCACCTCCCCAGTTTACTAAAACAATATAACAAACTGAAAATCCTATATGTTGCAAAAAAATGAATAAAAAAGTAGAAGGGATTTGATCAATATAGAAAGTATGAGTTTCAGAAGTATTAATTCAAAAACAGTACAAATGGAAGCAGCTAAAATATTTTTTTTTTGGGGGGGGGTTTAATATAACTTCAAAATTGCTGCTTTTGTATTATTATGTGTATACTGTTGTTTAAATCTGTTATTTAAATGGTCTGATGTAGATATATGTGTGACATGCTATACAAATGCAGTGTGGTTTGTTCTTTTTTCCTGCTATACTGTGCTTTGCGATACTTTTGTATAAAAAGCGCTATATAAATGCAATAAATAAATAAAGAAATAAACTCATTGCGCTTCCTGTAAAAAAACTTTAGATACTAAGGTAGGGTTTAGATACTAAGGTAGGGTTGTCGTGTTTCGAGATGCTGGCGTAGCTTGCAGGGCTGCATGCTGTGGTTTGCCAGTATTTCGCCCCACATTTGAGGCCTCGGTGCACCCCTGGACCCGCTCCATGTAAAGCTCAGTTTTAAATATGCTTCCTCATATTTTCGGCTTCTGCGTTTTGCTGGAATCTCCGCTGCTGCCCTCACTTCGGTTTGTGTTGTACGTTTTTCTCCCTGTCACAAAACGATCTGTGGCAGAGCAGGGCACTGCCCTTGTAAATATTGGCAGGGATGGGGTTAAATTCTCCTCCCTGCCCAGGTTTATTGTGTCAGGTGGGAGTAATTAACAATCAATTAGTGCCCAGCCACATGACATAAAAGGAGGCCTCAGCCCCTCAGTAGTGAGAGGTAGCTGAGGAAGCAAGGGTGGTTTTCTTTGTGTGCTGGTTTTTTTAGTTAATTTTGCAATCCAGTGAAGGCAAAGCTCAGCCTGGAAGCCTTATTTTGTAAGTTTCTGCTTCGTGTTTTTGTCTATGTTTTAAAAACCTTTTTGTTTGGCCCTCGTGCCTGTTTATTTTGTGTTTTTTATTTAATAAAAGTCTTGTTTGAACTGCAGTCAGTCTCTGGGCCTCATCCCTTGCGCCATTCTGTCAGATGTGGTATTAGAAGTGGGATATAGCGCCTCCTGGAGGCTCAGAGCAGTAGTGCAGGATTTTTTTTTTTGAATATATAATTTTTTTGTGAGCCTTTTTAAAAAAAAAAAAAAAAAAAAAAGGATGGAGGAAAAGGAGGAAGAGCTGCAAGAGGCAGCAGCAACAGCTGCCACCAGAGGCCCGATCTACATAGTAGATGAGTGGTGCCCTGGTTTTGGGGCATTTGGACACACAGTGGCCATCTGCCCCACCCAAACAGAGGTGAGGAGAAGGAGGCTGAGAGGAAGGAAGACATGGGAGGAAGAGGAGTGGTGCACCCACTGCATGCAGTACGGGCATGAGGAGCACCACTGCCTGGAGGTCTTGCAGGACACAGACCTGGAGTGGGAGGAGCCCGAACGTCCTGCGCCTGAGTGGGAGGAGCCCGCGTCCGGCGCCTGAGTGGGAGGAGCCCTAACGTCCTGCGCCTGAGTGGGAGGGAGCCCGGCGTCCTGCGCCTGAGTGGGAGGGAGCCCGAACGTCCTGCGCCTGAGTGGGAGGAGCCCGAACGTCCTGCGCCTGAGTGGGGAGTCGGTGCGTCCACAGCCCAAGAGGGGGGAGTCGGTGCGTCCACAGCCCAAGAGGGGAGGAGTCGGTGCGTCCACAGCCCAAGAGGGAGGAGTCGGTGCGTCCACAGCCCAAGAGGAGGGAGTCGGTGCGTCCACAACCCAAGAGGGGGAAGGCCGAACGTCCACAGCTCAGGTATCCGCCAGCAGAGGGAGAATACCTGCTGGTTCCACCCCCACCTCCGTGGGAGGACTGCGTGTCGCTCCCACCTCCGCCAGCAGAGGGAGCGTTCCTGCTAGTTCCGCCTCCACCTCCGTGGGAGGACGACTTGCCACTCCCATTTCCACCAGCAGAGGGAGAGTACCTGCTGGTTCCGCCTCCATCGCCGTCACCAGCAGAGGGAGCCAAGAGGGGGAAGGCCGAATGTCCACAGCCCAGGTATCCGCCAGCAGAGGGAGAATACCTGCTGGTTCCGCCTCCATCGCCGTCACCAGCAGAGGGAGCATGCCTGCTGGTTCCCCTGCTGCTGCCGTCCCGAGAGCCAGAGGGGGTGGAGCTGCCGTCCCAAGAGCCAGAGGGGGTGGAGCTGCCGTCCCGAGAGCCAGAGGGGTGGAGCTGCCGTCCCCGAGAGCCAGAGGGGGTGGAGCTGCCGTCCCGAGAGCCAGAGGGGGTGGAGCTGCCAGCCCGAGAGCCAGAAGGGGAGGAGCCACGGACCCGAGCCAGAAGGAGAGGAGCCACGGACCCGAGAACCGGAAGTGGAGGAGCCACGGACCAGAGAACCGAAAGGGGAGAAGGCTGACGCCCCTCAGCAGCCCTTGCATGCTGCTGAGAGAAGCTCAGTGGAGGCGCACCCAACTGCGACGGCAGGAGGTGCCAGCCCGACCGCAGAGGCCACTAGAATCACCTGCTGTTCGCGAGGGTCCGCTGTTCCCGCCACCGCCACCAGAGGGAAACGGGCCGCCGTTCCCGCCTCCGCCACCAGAGGGAGACGGGCCGTCGTTCCCGCCTCCACCACCAGAGGGAAACGGGTCGTCGTTCCCGCCTCCGCCACCAGAGGGAGACGGGCCGCCGTTCCCGCCTCCACCACCAGAGGGAGACGGGCCACCGTTCCCGCCTCCACCACCAGACGTGCCATCAACCCCGCCCACCACCGCCCGCTGAAATAGTCCACCCGAGGGATATAAGGGGACTCTTGGGGGAGGCCTTGGGTTCAAAGGGGGGGCCGATTATGCCTGCGTGCTTTGTACGTTGGGGGAGGTGTGTGGCAGAGCAGGGCTCTGCCCTTGTAAATATTGGCAGGGATGGGGTTACATTCTCCTCCCTGCCCAGGTTTATTGTGTCAGGTGGGAGTAATTAACAATCAATTAGTGCCCAGCCACCTGACATAAAAGGAGGCCTCAGCCCCTCAGTAGGGAGAGGTAGTTTTTTTGTTAATGTTAGTGAAGGCAAAGCTCACCCTGGAAGCCTTATTTTTGTAAGTTTTTGCTTCGTGTTTATTGTCTGTGTTTTTAAAAACCTTTTTGTTTGGCCCTCGTGCCTGTTTATTTTGTGTTTTTTATTTATTAAAAGTCTTTTGTTTGAACTGCAATCTGTCTCTGGGCCTCATCCCTTGTGCCATCCTGTCACACGATCCATTTCTTATTAAAGCTGTTTCTCACTGTAAGCGCACTGCTGATACTGTTTTTGAGTTTACTTGGGGGGTGGGGAGGGGGGAACCACGCAACGTACGTGTGAAGTATCACAGTTGCTAGGGAACATTAGCACGTTAAACAAAAGCTTTTTGTGTTATTTTATTTTAGTTAATTTTAAATATAATACATTTAAAATATATAATAATTTGTAATTTTTTTCAAAATCATCCAACCTCTCCAAAAAAAAAAAAAAAAAAAAAGGACACAGCTCGCGCCTCCCGTGACACCTTGCCACGCCTCCCTTGGGAGGCGCGCCCCATAGTTTGAGAACCACTGATCTAGACAATGTGGAGAAGCTATAAGAAAGGCCAACAAGATGCTCGGATATATTGTGAAAAGCGTTGAATTTAAATCAAGGGAAGTAATGTTAAAATTTTACAATGCATTAGTAAGACCTCACCTAAAGGATATTGCTGCTCTAGAAAGAGTACAAAGAAGAGCAACCAGAATTATCCCAGGTTTAAAAGGCATGTCATATGCAGACAGGCTCAAAAAAATGAATCTGTTCATTCTTGAACAAAGAAGACTACGCGGTGATCTGATTCATGCATTCAAAATTCTAAAAGGTATTGACAATGTCGACCCAGGGGATGTTTTCGACCTGAAAAAAGAAACAAGGACTAGGGGTCACAAATGGAGATTATATAAAGGGGCATTCAGAACAGAAAATAGGAGACACTTTTTTACACAGAGAATTGGGAGGGTCTGGAACCAACTCCCCAGTAATGTTGTTGAAGCTGACACCTGGGAACCTTCAAGAAGCTGCTTGATGAGATTTTGGGATCAATAAGCTACTAACAACCAAACAAGCAAGATGGGCCGAATGGCCTCCTCTTGTTTGTAAACTTTCTTATGTTCTTATGTTCAAAATCTTCCCTCCCTCTTAAAACACTTAACTTGCATTTGTTTATGTAAAGAAAGAAACAGATCTAACCTCTTATCTGCCAGACCACAAGAAAATGTGACCCTCTCCAAGCTTTAAAGGGACTTAATTAATTTATTATACTGGAAACCATGAATTTGAAAAGGCTGTCATTTTAAGGGTTAATGGGCAACAGCGACATCTAGTGGATAAAACAGACTGTACACTTTGGTAAAAGTCTCAATGGACAGACAAGAGAAATTTTATATGTCTAAACAATATATTTGTTGTTGTTTAGTATTAAATGTAATACAATATAAATGTACATAGGTATGCAATGTTCGTATATTTAAAACCATAACACTGGGAGCATTACAGATATTGGACAACAGTCATATAAATGTTTTATTATTTTACTACAAACACTCAAATGTTTAGTATGTACAAAACGTGTATTTCATGGTGAAAATGAAACTAAAACTCAGTTAATTCCAAGGTACTCGGAAAGAGTTATCTTACTGTGAGAGATTTGGTTTTTAACCATGCGTTCCTTAATGCTTGTAAGAATGCCATGAATACTATCTTATTTGAAATCCGCCTAACAGTCCGATGGAGGTACGTTTGTCCTCTTCATCGAATTAACCAATCCTAAGAGGTTGCAAAGAGCTTCTCTGATTGGTTATCCTAAATGCTCTTAAGCGTGTGTTTGTCCTATTTTCTACATGATGCTGCTCTCTACAGTCTAGACATGCTGTCTTCCATCTAGTGGTGCTGCTTGCTTCCATCCAAGACGTTCTCTCTTATCCATCCAAGACGTGATCACTTCTCCATTTCTCCACTCAAGTAATTGAGTGCGCCTTCCGAGATCCATAAGAATTGGGTACTCGTGGTCTTGTATCTCCAAATGACTGTGCATCAACTAAAGTATCCTGTTCCTGCTTACAAGATTGCGGTTGTTTGAACTTCCTACTGCTGACATCACCACAAGACATCCAGCTGCAACGAACGCCTGAGACCTGATCCCTGCTAACTGCATCACTGGGAACCTTTTCGCTTAACTATTAAATATAAACTCTACTTTTCATATTACTTCAATTGGCACATAGATTAGGCATATGATTCCTTATCTAAATAATGTTTGTTGAAATGTATTTTAATCCAAGTTATTACATATTCTGAATTCAAAGGTTTTATGAAAGCATTTCATGTTTGTTGAAATGTATATTAATCCAAGTTATTACATATTCTGAATTCAAAGGTTTTATGAAAGCATTTCTGACTGTTATGTAAACGTATGGTACAAATTCAGGTGTGATATACAATGATCTTGGGCGGGTGGGCGTGTGGGCGGGTGGGGAGGGGAACCACGCAACGTCGTGTGTGAAGTATCACAGTTGCTAGGGAACATTAGCACGTTAAACAAAAAGCTTTTGCGTTATTTTATTTTAGTTATTTTTAAATATAATACATGTAAAATATATAATAATTTGTAATTTTTTTCAAAATAATCCAACCTCTCCAAAAAAAAAAAAAAAAAAAAAGGACACACAGCTCGCGCCCCCGTGGCTTGAAAAAAACTGGTGGGGCACAGCCCCCCCCCCCCCCCAAAAAAAAAAAACAAACAAAACAAAAAAAAAAAAAACTGTGCTCAAACCCGATGCCCGATTTTAACCATTTTTATGTAAACATTAAGCTAGCTTTCTAATATTACCAGATATTTCATCACAAACAGTTCTACGCCAGACTGTCACAATCAAGAGAGCTGCAAACTACACTTTACGGGCAAGGGTCTCTTATCGACAGACAGCTGCACCTGCACTAACCTGAGCGTTTGAAATGGAAGGATCGTCACACTCGCGCGCTGTTAATAATATTCTGAACTACAGAAGTCAGGTTTGGTTTCTGTTGATGTCTCTGGCGTTGGTGGTTTAGCTTTTTTGTTGTAGAAAAACTCCAAACGTAGCTGTCTTTTTGCCATTTTAACAGGGCTCAAATTCACTGTTTTTAGCACATATTTTCGCTGACTGAAAAAGTGAAAGTCTCACACGAGAACAAATATAACAGTGAAGGGTCTTAGACACTCTTCGGTTATGTTATTAAGTTTTGAAAGTTTGAAATAAACTGCGCACTTACGTATTTTTAAATAATAAACCCTGGCAGCAGTGGCATAGCCAGGATTTTTTTTCGGGAGAGAGTGGAAATGGTAACTTTTTTAAGGTGAGTAGTCACAGTGGTGCAATTGGCAACCTGATTTCTTATTAGTGTATTGACGTTTTATTTTCGAAAAATAAAGAACAATCTTTTTTTTTTTTTTTTTAACAGAAGAGCCAAAAACCAAATACACTGTTGTGCAAAAAACTTCCGATTAAAAACAAAAAAGGAAATACAAAGCAAAGGACTTGAACTTTTAACATGCGCATCAGATTTCAATTTCACATTATGATAATAAATAAAAATAACTATATATAATTTCATTTGTACTTATGGTTGGTCATTTTTGTTAACTAAAATTTGGTGTTCAAAGCAAAGCAAACCATTTTATTTAATTTCACAAATCCTGACTAATTTAATTACCGTTTGACTGACGCAGGACTGCCTGTGGTACCTAATCTTCTGGAGGTTCGGGGGAGGAGGGACTTGTGCACACAGTTGCATTAACTACATTGTATAACTACAGCGCCTTTAAAAAAAAAAAAAAAAAAAATGTACGAACAGCTGATCCAACAAAAAACTTTGGTTGATTGACAGCAAATCCAGCCACTCATTTTTATGGTATCACACTGCACTGACATTCGCTAGCCTATCAGGCTTTGTTGAGCTGACAGATGCGCTGTAGCCTAAACAAATAATCAGAATGAAAACAAATAGGTAACCGAACTCAGGAATTGAAACAGTTTTGCTGTTTCTGTCTCAGCAGCGTCCAGAACTGTTTTCATTCTCATTTATTTCTTTAGTTATTCAATTAATAATAGGTTGTACATTTACCACTCCATCTCCAAGACCTGGATGGACTTGGTTACCGTCCCTTGATGAAGCTGGCAGCACAATCCGTAAAAAATGATAATTTTATTAGTAGGCTGCCCGCTGGAGAGGTCAGCTGGCAGTAAGATATGTCAAGAGGCGAGGGCATTCTATGTAAAACATAGGTTACTATTACATAGTAGATGTCCTCTACCCCATCTCTGTGTGTAGTAGCTAGGCTACATAGCATATACAGTAATCATAGCCTATATGTTACATGCATCTGTGTGTGGAGTTGAGCGAGTGCAGCTTGCTTATGTATTCTCATTGGTTGATAGCAACGTGGTAAATAAAAAGTTCGCTCCGTGAGCGAAAAGAAAAATCAGTGCCGCCCATTCCAACAATATTGCAATTTCTTTATTTCTTAAACGTTTCAGTGTGAACGATCCTAACGCAGTGGCTAAGCCACTGCCTGGCAGAAATCTGGGGGGGCACGTGACCAGGCGTGCCCCCCCTACGCGTCGCCACTGTTGCCACGCCTCGCTTGGGAGGCGCGCCCCATAGTTTGAGAACCGCTGATCTAGACAATGTGGGGAAGCTATAAAAAAAGGACCAACAAGATGCTCGGATATATTGTGAGAAGTGTTGCATTTAAATCAAGGGAAGTAATGTTAAAACTTTACAATGCATTAGTAAGACCTCACCTAGAATATTGTGTTCAGTTCTGGTCACCTCGTTACAAAAAGGATATTGCTGCTCTAGAAAGAGTGTAAAGAAGAGCAACCAGAATTATCCTGGGTTTAAAAGGCATGTCGTATGCAGACAGGCTAAAAGAATTGAATCTATTCAGTCTTGAACAAAGAAGACTATGCGGTGATCTGATTCAAGCATTTAAAATCCTAAAAGGTATAGACAATGTCGACCAGGGGACTTTTTTTCAACCTGAAAAAAAGAAACAAGGACCAGGGGTCACAAATGGAGATTAGATAAAGGGGCATTCAGAACAGAAAATAGGAGGCACTTTTTTTTACAGAGAATTGTGAGGGTCTGGAACCAACTCCCCAGTAATATTGTTGAAGCTGACACCCTGGCATCCTTCAAGAAGCTGCTTGATGAGATTCTGGGATCAATAAGCTACTAACAACCAAACAAGCAAGATGGGCTGAATGGCCTCCTCTCGTTTGTAAACTTTCTTATGTTCATATGTTCTAATACTGACTGTTAAATATCCTTTCTTCTCACATTAAACTAGTTTGACCACTAGTATTTAGGAATTGTCTATTTTGTGTTGTCTGGATTATAAATAAATTGGTGTAGTTATACTTTTAAACCAGTGTCTGTTTGTTTTTGATCTGTTACTATGCACTGTACTAATTAATAATCCAGTCTAATATTATATCATGTTAAATTGATGGATCTGAGCTCAATGGATAATACTCTGTAGCAGCGGTGGCCAATATGTGGATCGCGATATAAGCGTACAACAGTTTTTGTTTCGGCTGATGGGCAGAGCCTTCTGTGTCGTCCAGTCAGTTTCTGCATACGAGACTAACAAAATGCTTGTACGAACGTACATTTTAATTTAGGCGCATGCGACTAGAAATTCCTAAAGGTTGACTATAAACAATAAACGTGATTTATTTTTTCAGCTGAAAAGATTAAAACAAAAGAAAAAAAAAACTCAGTCAGAACCTTAAAGAGGATTTAGGTCTTGCATTGCCAGCATCACTCACAACTTTGCCATTCTTTGCCACCGGTTGTTTATATGATATCCTATTACAAGTTTTATTAATTATTCATGACGTGCAATTTTCGTGACGTGCAACCGGGTCCATGAAACTATAATTCGATTAATACATTATTATTATTATTATTATTATTATTATTATTATTAATAATAATAATAATAATAATAATAATAATAATAATAATAATAACAGAACATACATTTATAAAATTACATTCAAATGCGCTCGCTAACTTTACTTTTTTTATTTTTCTTTGTCCTGATTCCTTTCTACTTGCTTTATTATTATGTTCTATTAAATGTTCCCTTGTTTCTCCATATCTCCTGAAACACACATCTGTTTTGTTTTTCTCCGCCTTTACTGCCTTTCAAACCCACCTGTCCATTGAAGGTGGCGTCACATTGGCTCTAATGCTCCCAGGGTGGGGGATGGGAAACCAGCAGGGATTGCTTCTCATCATTGCGCAACAGCAAACCCTACTGGCCAGACACTGAGCACATTCAGAGTGGATAAGAGGCAGGACTGGTCTCTGTTCTCTGGGATCGGAAGCCCACCCACCTCTGCTCTGGATTGCTCGGCGTAAAAGCGATTCTGGCTTTAGACTTATGAGATCAGAGGATGCTCACACGCCCTCAGAACGTCTGTGCTGTGTGGGGACTCGCTGCGGTGAGGAGAAAAATCATAATTGGACATTCCAAGTTAGGGGAAAAATAAATACAAATAATAATTGGTCACTCCTAAATTTAAAAAAAAAAAAAAAAAAACTAAAACAGACAGAGACAGCGAGTTTCGGACTGTCAGAAGACACTTTTGATAGTCAGGGCCACTGTGTTGAAGTGAGGATGTCCATATTAGAATTCCGGTAATGTAGAACTCTGGATGCATTTTGAATCAGAGAATTGTGAGAAATAAGAACATAAGGACATAAGAAAGTTTACAAACGAGAGGAGGCCATTCAGCCCATCTTGCTCGTTTGGTTGTTAGTATCTTATTGATCCCAGAATCTCATCAAGCAGCTTCTTGAAAGATCCCAGGGTGTCAGCTTCAACAACATTACTGGGGAGTTGGTTCCAGACCCTCACAATTTTCTGTGTAAAAAAGTGCCTCCTATTTTCTGTTCTGAATGCCCCTTTATCTAATCTCCATTTATGACCCCTGGTCCTTTTTTTTTTTTTTTTCAAGTCAAAGAAGTCCCCGGTTGACATTGTCTATACCTTTTAGGATTTTGAATGTTTGAATCAGATCGCCGCGTAGTCTTCTTTGTTCAAGACTGAATAGATTCAATTCTTTTAGCCTGTCTGCATACAACATGCCTTTTAAACCCGGGATAATTCTGGTTGCTCTTCTTTGCACTCTTTCTAGAGCAGCAATATCCTTTTTGTAACGAGGGTGACCAGAACTGAACACAATATTCTAGGTGAGGTCTTACTAATGCATTGTAGAGTTTTAACATTACTTCCCTTGATTTAAATTCAACACTTCTCACAATATATCCGAGCATTTTTTGTTAGCCTTTTTATAGCTTCCCCACATTGTCTAGATGAAGACATTTCTGAGTCAACATAAACTCCTAGGTCTTTTTTCATAGTTCCCTTCTTCAATTTCACTATCTCCCATATGATATTTATAATGCACATTTTATTGCCCTGTGACAAAGAGAGAGAACTCTTGTTTTAGATCTCCCTTCCGACCGGTGAGGACGCTGGGGAGGAGGAGAGGCGGCGGAGCCGCTGCGCAACGTCACAGACCCGGTCGGGAAGCGCGGTGGCAATCGCGCATTGGCTGACGACGGTTGCCCTCGCTGACCAATGGGGACGAGACAGGGCGTGCATAAAAGGGGCGTGGCCCAGGGTTCTGTTCCTTCTGGCAAGGTACAGTGTGAGAGAGAGAGAGAGAGAGAGAGAGAGAGCGAGAGAGAGCGCATTTTACTGCAGGATATCTGAGCAGGGGAATAAATAAACGGAAAGGAATCAGGAGAGTTATTATTGTGTGTGTGTGGATATACCTGCTAACCCTTCACCCTTTGTCTGTCCATAGAGCACTGACGAGACGCTCGGGAATACTTTGGAGGAGCGCGGACCCGAAGTGCCGGACTGTTTACAGTGGTTCATCTCGCTGGGAGTGAGGAAGGACGGACTGTGTTTTTTGTTTGATTATACTTATGCTTGGTTTCGTTTTCATTTGGGACTGCAACCCCTTTCTTTCCCTTTGTTTGTCGGGTTACACATTGTTGTGTATCCCGGCGCTATTATTATTATTATTATTATTGTTTGACCGGGTTACACATTGCTGTGTATCCTGGCGTTATTATTGTTGGATTTTTGTTTTGTGGATTAAAAACCCGGAGTTTTTACCAACAAAACCTGGACTGGTCTAACGATCTTTTACACCACACCCTCAGCCAACCTGTCACATGCCCGCATGCAATACTTTACACTTTTCTCTATTAAATTTCATTTGCCATGTGTCTGCCCAATTTTGAATGCTGTCTAGATCATTTTGAATGACCTTTGCTGCTTCAACAGTGTTTGCCACTTCTCCTATTTTTGTGTCGTCTGCAAATTTAACAAGTTTGCTTACTATACCAGAGTCTAAATCATTAATGTAGATTAGGAATAGCAGAGGACCTAATACTGATCCCTGTGGTACACCACTGGTTACCTCACTCCATTTTGAGGTTTCTCCTCTAATCAGTACTTTCTGTTTTCTACCGTTAACCACTCCTAATCCATGTGCATGCATTTCCTTGAATCCCTACTGCGTTCAGTTTGAGAATTAATCTTTTATGCGGAACTTTGTCAAAAGCTTTCTGGAAATCTAAATAAACCATGTCGTATGCTTTGCAGTTATCCATTGTCAATGTTGCATCCTCAAAAAAGTCAAGTAGGTTAGTTAGACACAATCTCCCTTTCCTAAAACCATGCTGGCTGTCTCCCAGGATATTGTTACCATATAGGTAATTTTCCATTTTGGATCTTATTATAGTTTCCATAAGTTTACATATAATAGAAGTCAGGCTTATTGGTCTGTAGTTACCTGGTTCGGTTTTGTCTCCCTTTTTGTGGATCGGTATTACGTTTGCTATTTTCCAGTCTGTCGGTACAACCCCTGTGTCAAGAGACTGTTGCATGATCTTGGTTAGCGGTTTGTAAATAACTTTCATTTCTTTGAGTACTATTGGGAGGATCTCATCTGGCCCAGGGAATTTGTTTATTTTAAGAGCTCCTAGTCCCTTTAACACTTCTGCCTCTGTTATGCTAAAGTTATTTAAAATTGGATAGGAACAGGTCGACATGTCGGGCATGTTGTCCGTGTCCTCCTTTGTAAAAACCTGTGAAAAGTAATCATTTAATATATTTGATTTTTTTTTTTTTTTTCATCTATGATTTTGCCATTTGTGTCTCTTAGACATTTAACCTCCTCTTTGAATGTTCTCTTGCTGTTATAATATTGGAAAAACATTTTGGAATTGGTTTTAGCCCCTTAGCAATATTGATTTCTATCTCTCTCTTGGCCTTTCTAACTTCCTTTTTTTTTGACTTGTGTTTACAGTTCCAAGTACTCTTTCTGTGTACTTTGTTTTTGGTCCCTTTAAATGCTCTGTAAAGTGCCTTTTTTCGCTGAATATTTTTTTAATTGATCTATTAAACCATTTTGGCCATTTTGTTTTAGATTTAGATTTGTCTACTTTTGGGATGTAATTGTTTTGTGCCTCTAGTACTACATTTTTTTTTAAAAAAAAACAGCCATCCTTTTTCTGTGGATGTTTTCTCTATTTTACTCCAATCTACTTCTGTTACTCTCCATTTCATACCTTCATAGTTTGCTTTTCTAAAATTGTAAACCTTAGCTTTAGTCATTACTTTTGGGGTTTTAAAAAATACTTCAAATGAGACCATGTTGTGGTCTGAGTTTGCCAATGGCTCTCTGACCTCTGTTTTAGTTATTCTGTCTTCATTATTTGAAAAGACAAGGCATGCCTCCCCTCTAGTCGGTGCCTTGACAAATTGCGTTAGGAAGCAGTCATTTGTCATTTCCACCATTTCAATTTCGTCCGTCGTGCCCCCCCATCGGGTTTTCCCATTTTATACAGGGGAAGTTGAAATCCCCCATTAGTATGGCTTCTCCTTTTCTACACGCATTTCGAATGTCATTGTACAACAGATTATTTTGCTCAGCGTCTGAATTTGGCGATCTATAGCATGCTCCCATTATTATTATGCCCTTTGAATTTGTGTCCATTATTCTGACCCATATTGATTCTGCATTGTTTTCTTTGTCCTGATTTAACACCTGGGCTTGAAGACTATTTCTTATGTATAGCGCTACCCCTCCGCCTCTTCTGTCCTGCCTGTCTTTCCTATATAGTGTGTACCCACTAATATTATATTCGTCTCCATCACTCTCAGACAACCAAGTTTCTGCAACACCTATCACATCGTAGTTACTTGTTAGTGCAGTAGCTTCAAGTTCTAACATTTTGTTTCTGAGACTTCTAGCATTAAGATAAATACATTTAATAGTGGTCTTACCTGAGTTGTTGCCCTTGTTTTGATGTGGTCTCCCTTCTGTTTTTTTGTTTTCTCCCCCCTTCCTTTCTAGTTTAAATGCTTCTGGACCGCCTGAAGGATCCTTTCTCTGAGTAGATTGGTTCCCTTTCTGTTTAAGTGCAGTCCGTCCCACCTGTATAGATAGTCCTTGTTGTAGAAAGTGCTCCAATGTTCAAGAAAGGTGAAGCCTTCCTGTGTGCACCACGATTTCAGCCATGCATTTTGATTTTGTATTTCCAGCTGTCCATATGGTCCTTTGCAAGGCGCCGGCAGTATCCCAGAAAATACCACAGTTTTGGTCTCTTTTAATTTCCTTCCTTTTACACCCATTACCGCCCATGTATCTATCACAGTACAGTGCATGTTCTTTTTCCTGCCTACCCCACTGTAGCAGGGCGATTGCCCTGCACATGTGTATTTAGTGTTGGTATCATTTGTTTGGGGAAATGGGTTTATTGTATGTCGTTTTGGAGTTGATTTGTTTAATTACATTTATTGTTTACAGATGGGCGCTCTATTGAGACTTGCTGCCTGCTAGGCTTGGTTGAGGGGAAGGGCAGTAAGTGATTAGCTGTGCTGGACCTCAATCAGCAGGTGGGCGGGTCTTGATCGAGTGTCCGCCAGTGATGGTTCATCCGCGAGATGGTTCGACGCCATGCCAGAGGGGAGCGGCGATACTGGGAGGAGAGGGTCCGTTCTGCAGGAACGACCGCTACGCAACCCTGAAACTGCAAGCGGTGCTTGTGAAGGCAATGCCCAGCCAAGGCCGTATGAAGCAGCATGAGCCGTTGTATGAATACCGGCTCGTGAGTAGGTTAGTTAGGGCATAGTGATCCCATGTGATGTATAGCGAGGGTTACGTAGTGTAGCCGGTTCCTGGAGCGGGGGCGCCTCGTTTAAAGGCTAGCGCCGCCCTCTGGGGCACCTTTTTATTTGTAGTTTTTTGTACTGTGTTTTATTTTGCCTTTTGTACAGCTTGCTGTATGTGTCCTCTGTGCGTTACCATGGCTGGTAACCTCACATGACCACCTTTACTTTCTTTTCTGTTTGTATTAATAAATCCTGCGCGCCTGTGCCGGCGTTTCAACTCCACCCCCAGTTGTCTCTCTGTACTTGGTAAACAGCGGCTATCCACGCACGTGACGTAAGACCCTGTCACACCCACTCATACAATTAGTTATTTACATTTTTTCCTAAGATTAAACAGTCATCATGGTACTCTGATTAACGTTTGATATTTATGTAGCTATAATAATAATGTTAATTCACAAGGCAGGAACCAGGCCTGTGTAAAGGGACTAATAGAATAAAGACTAAGTGCTTGTGACTTTAGCAACAGAATAGGGGTTTCCCCTTGACTACTCCGAGAACCACCCTCACTGAGGTGAGGCCGAACCAATCGACCTCCAAGGCCGGGAAGTGAGGAACTTCCCACAAGGGGAAACCAAGGAAGGATAGAGGACGAACTGAGGTCTCCTTGGCTTACTGAGACGTCTAATTGAGAGAGGTCAGACTCGGCTGACGCTTTGAGGCCACATGGAGAGCCTCACGATCTATGCAGGGAGAACAAAATTGCTGGAAGAGAGAATAAAGAAATAAACACATAAAGAGGGCCAGGGGTCTCCCCCCCAGCTGTAAGAGCCACCTTCGATAAGCTGAGTCAATGACTAGCTCGAAGGTTGGGAGCAAGCTTTGCTCTCCGAAGGGGGAGACTGGGGCGGGTGCAAATGAATAGATTTAAGCAGGAGAATGGAAAACGAAATGTAGTTAACCCTTTGCGGTCCATTGTCGGACTGGGTCCGACATTGCAATTATTCCTCACAGGTCCTTTGTCGGACTGGGTCCGACATCATTATAGCAACGCAATAAACGGGTGTCTAGTCGTTTTTTCTCCGGAAAAAAGCCGAGAAAACCATTCAATTGCCGAGTGGGGCGACAGGAGCCTTCGTCGAAAAATAAATAAATAAATAAAAAAGGCGATCTCATGAATAGTCATACATGGTATCAGATATCAGATAACGGGGCGGTATGAAGTAAACAAGTTGGCTGACTGAATCAGCGCTTCCATTTGCAGAGCTTTTTTTGAGATGTTATAGTAATAAAATAATGACTTGGATTGCATTATTGAGGAGTTTGGTGATAAAACGAGTGATCCGGAGATGATCGATCGGTATGTACGAATATTATTATTATTATTATTTATTTCTTACATAGGTGAACGCTATAGCAAACGAAATGGGGCGGGGCTGGAGATGCCTAGTGAGTGCTTTGTTGATATGCAGGGCCATTTAAACCCGTTTGACTGTGAAAAAATACTTTTAAACAGCGCGCCTAAAATTAACTGCGCGTGTGAAAATTAATTAGACCTGGTGTGCCTGACGCGCAATTAATAAATGGACCGCAAAGGGTTAAAGTTATTGGCCGGTGGTCCCCTCTGACCAGCAGGAACCTTCCTCTCGGAGGTCGAGACGACGTTGTCGGCTTCTAAGGTTAGGAAGTGAGCTTCACTTTCCCCCAAAAGAGGACCCCTGGCTCCCCACAACTGCACCACCAATGCAAAGAACAGACAAAATTGTTAGTTAGAAATGATAGTGATTAATTACAAATATTATATATATTATATTATATTACATAATAAAAACCTTTTTTGTGGGAAGAATCTGGTCCTGGCAGAGGGATGGCCCCCACTCTGGGCATGCTAGCAATACTTTGTTGAGCAGGAATAATATCGAGGAGAAGAGCGAATGTAAGATTCCACTGAGGAAGGACTGGTTGATTTTAACTTTGGCTGCTGACGTTGCTGCACCTAAACAGAATGAATGGGAGGATATGACTGGGGAGGAAGGACAGCTTTGAATGAGCTGAAGACAGAATACTGCAAATGTAAATTTAGTTGAAAACCAGTTCGCTGAATGGAGAAATGGGTAGAGGGAAAGTTTGGGCTGAGGGAGCCAGATGTCTGAATTGAGTGATCTGTAAATGAGAAAGAGCATCAACAGTGTTATTAGTGATACCTGGAAGGTGTTGGGCTTTCAAAATAAAATTATTAATAACTGAAATCCAGACTAGCCAGCGAAGAAGTTGCATAATTAAAGGGGAAGAGGAATGGCCTTTATTAAAAATATGAACAGTTGATTGATTATCAGAAAAGATTACGATAGATTTTTATGCCAAAATGGGCCCCAAAGATAGGCTGCAACGACAATAGGGAATACCTCAAGTAAGGTTGTGGATTTAAGTTGAGGAGGAAGATTTTTGATTTCTGCAGGCTAGACATTTGAGAACCACTGATTAAGAAAAATTCCACCAAAACCGATAGAAGAAGCATCCATATGGAGTGAGCGGTCATGGGGGGCAGAAATGAAGTCATTGTAAAACAGAGAAAGGCTGTTCCAGTGCTGTAGGAGAGAGGACCACATCCTAACAGCCTATGCCTTTCCGGGCTTCAGCTGTAATATTAATGTGAAAGTTTAGATTTTTGGCTATTATAGAGAGAGCAAGAAGACGAGAAATAAATGTCCTACCTTGAGGAATGATGCGAATTGCAAAATTGAAAGGTCCCAGGAGTGAAAGAAGGTTCTGTTTAGAATGGAATGGCTGATCTCAAAGGATTGAATGACAGAGTGAATGCATTCCAGTTTATCGGGAGGCAGTCAGGCTTCAAATCGAATAGTATCCAAAGTTATTCCTAGGAACTCAAGAGAGTGAACTGGACCGATGGTTTTCACCTCTGAGAGGGGGGCGCCGACTGCTGAGAAGAGAGACCTGAGTTCTAGAGTGCTTCAGCTGGAGGGGCTGATGAGGGAGATATAAGGAGAAAGTCATCCAATAAGTGTAGCAGAAAGGGGATGCGATTAATATTGAGTAGAACCCAGCAGAGGGCTTTGGAGAATGAATCAAAGATCTTAGGGCTGCTGCGACATTCAAAAGTTAATTTAGTAGCAAAGTAAAATTGCCCCTTCCAATAGATACCAAAAAGATGATGGAGGGAAGGGAGTATAGGCATGACTTTGAAGGCGCCGGAAATGTGTGCTTTAGCTAGCCGGGAACCCCGTCCAGATATTTTGATGGAATGGATAGCATCAGATATGCAATTTCTGAAGGAATAAAACATTTATGGAAGGGTTCTTCTTGAGAGAGTGGTTTGATTGTATGAAGTAAATGCCTATAATACGTATCGGGGATTCGACTCGAGGAGTACACAAAAGCAGAGTATGTATTAGGATGTGTTTTTAGATATTAGTAAATAACTTGTTTGGGCCTGGTTCCATGGCTCACAGACGTTATATACAGTGTACGTTATATCTAGGGCTTCTGATTTTCGGTTTTAACTGATACAACACAATAAAACACCCCTGATACAAAAAAAATGGTTGATAGCCAATAAACACCAGAAAACACCAGTAAAACTGTGGAAAAGGTTAATCAATTCACGTTGACTTTACCCTTTTTCCGTTAAAAAATAAAACCTACTACTTGCATTAAACTGTATTCTGTTGCTCATCCAGTATAGCACTGAAAAACTCTTGGTTGATCCGTGTTGTTGGTGCTGCCCTCTCAAACTGACATCACAGCACACTCCACTCACCCATGTGAACACAATTTCATAACAGTGTACCTCATACACTTCCATTTTTGCAGGTGACAATATCATTGTGTCATACATCTGTCGCATGGGTGTCCTATTCTTAAATTGTTCCCATCCCCCTATCCATGTTACTATGAATGCTAACGGTGGCCCATCACCCCTTCCTCCCTTGTAAAAGACTGTATAATGCCATTGAACATCTGCAATTCCATACAACAGAAAGTTATGCAAGGACATAGATTCATATTACAGCACTATTGGTAGTCCTTCTGTCATGCACCTGTGTCTCATGATTTACCATACATATACACTTCCCCTCATGTTGCTCTGCATGCAGTTCCCCATGCCCCACCCAACAAACTGACACACATCAAACATGTGGATGCCACACTAGACATTCATCATGGCAATGGAATTCATAGAGGTAGCATGTGATGTTGTCGCATGTTACCAATCACAATGACTTCCGTATGGCCAGTCTTTGGGGAGAATTTGTCATGTGCTTAGTGATGTCATTGCCCATGTCATTGATGATGTCATATGTGATGTCAAGTGTGACAGGAAACATACACATAAGGGTGCAGAGTTAAGGTTGCGTGGCTACCTTAACTTGCAATTTCCTAACCTTTTGGACATTTGCAAACAAACCTTAACGTTACTTTAACAAAGTTTTTTTTAACAAATATATATATAGTTTTTTTTAACAAATATATATATAATGTAATACACTGATAGCATTTTGGATGTTCGCATTCATTAACAAAAAATAATAAATAATGTTAGTATAAAAGTCTAAAAAAAAAAAAAAGTTTCATCCGTTTTCGATCCACTCTTTTGCATGCTCTGTAAACGTGCTAACCTTTACACTACAGACTGCAGCTTCATGCCCGCCCCTTATTATCAGCCTAGGACCCAGCAGCAGTTAATGGTTGTTTTTTCGGTTTCCACTGGAACAAACCAGTAGAGGGAGAGCAGAGGAACACAATGATGGGTCTCTTGTCTTTCTAACTCGAACAGAGGCTGAGATACCAGCAATTCAGATGTAAGGGAGGTACCCCACGCTGCTGCCCCAGGAAGTGCTGAACTGAACCATTTCCAGATAAGGAAACAAGATATTTTCATCTTTACACTTTTCTAGCTTTTTTGAAACAACATAAACACAGACTGCAATGTCAAATAACCAGTGGGGAGTGTAGGCAGTCTGGTTAGCTGATGCTCTGGATAGTTAATCCACACCCTGAAAAGAACAAGAACACATTTCATGGCATGATGCTTCTTGTGATGAATCTTTGTAGTCTGCAAAATCCAAATTAATGTAGAGTGTGTTTAGGTAATGGAAACTGCTCTGGTAATAGACTTCTGTATAAATATAATACAGTATAAAATAAAGGGAGCACTTGCTCAGACAAACACTTTTTGAGGTGACGCAAGTAGTGAGAGTCAAAAGTGATATCTGATAAGTGTTTTATCCATTTTGACTGCTCCACTCACCACAAAGAAAGAAATTTATCTGAAAGATCAAACACAACACAGGTGGTAACAAAGAAGTGATTTATGACTAATAAATGTAATCCTCTTAGTGTGTGGTACTATACATTGAAAGGGAAGGGTTTTGCATCAGAGCATCACTCCTGCAGTGACCATGCATTAACATAGTAATGTCATGATTAGAATAGTAGATGGTAGAATTTTGGTAGAATAAGCATTGAGAGTTTTTTACAGGGTCTATAATATAGATCAGGGGTTTTCAACCGTACCCCTGGTAGTAATTTTGGTCATAGGGGGCCAAATTTTCAAAATGCAAAAACAAAGATTAAAGTAAAAGAAAATAATGATCTTCAATTGATTTTTAACAGTATTTTATATTATCTCTAATTCACTGTGCAGAAATATTTTATTTTTGTTTAGCAGCTCAAATTTTATAGCAATAGCGGCTGGTTGAATTGTTTTCGGTCTTTGATTGAGTACATCCAGATTGTCCTGTGTATCGTTTCACGAGTCAAAAATGGATACATTAAAAACCATAAGAAAACATAAAAGAGGCTACAGAAAGTGCAAAGCGCCAGAATGACCGTACAGTGACTTGAACCTGCAGTTAGGATGTACACGTGTGAGCCATGAAGATAAACCCATAACCAAGTCGTTGTTTGTTTGGAGGAGCTCTCCAATGATTGTATGAAACCTTCATTATTAAAAAGCCACTTAAAAACAAAACTGTGTAAGATTGGACAGAAGACCTACTGAAAAAGGAGGCTGTGTGATCCGGTGGTTAAAGAAAAGGGCTTGTAACCAGGAAGTCCACGGTTCAAATGACCCTGAGCAAGTCACTTAACCTCCTTGTGCTCCGTCTTTCGGGTAAGTGGCTCTGCAGCTAATGCATAGTTCTCACACCCTAGTCTCTGTAAGTTGCCTTGGACAAAGGCATCTGCTAAATAAACAAATAATAATAACTTTGAAAGATGGTTGAACTATCAGAAAGAGGTTTTCACTCGTAACATCAAAGTCAGTGAAAGTGCTCTCAAAGCCTTTATCTCATATCACTCCAAATTATAAAATGCAAAAAAGCCCATACGATCTGTGCATCTTTGATTATCCCTGCTGCAGTGGACATTTATGAAGTAATATTTGGCAGCGAGCAAGCAAATCAAGTTAAAAAGAGACCTCTTTCAGATAACACTGTTTCTATGCGAGGTTAATGTTTTTGATGTTGTAAACATTTTAATTGGCACACATAATTATGCTGAGATGGGAAGTATATTGTTATATGTTTGTTTACAAAGAGATTCCCAAATACTGTATTTTGATACAGTGTATCTAAAGACTTGTAATTAGAAGTTTTAAGAATGATTGTTTGGTATTCTGTCCTAAACCAGCAGTTTGTCAGTCCCTAACTGTTGTGACTTAAATTAAAAATTAAATAATTGGAAAACAAAAATGTTAAGCAGATTATTCTGCCTTTTATTAAAACTGTGATACCATTCAGTAGAGTGAAAATTGTAAAGGGTTTTAAAACAAACTACCCTTAGTTTTGCATCTTCTTTAATACTAGAAATTATACTTTTTTCAGCAAATTATATTGAAATACTCTCTTAGGGGCATATCTAACCTTAGAATGCTGGTTTTCATGTAATTTCTGTCTGCTCTAACAATCACAGTCCATACAGAAAGTAAACATCAGTTTCTATATAAAACATACTGAAGGACCTGCAATGTTTTGAAATTATTTGTATTTTAATGTCCATTGTTAATGAGAATATCTTTATTTATCGTATGTTGTAGCATATAGTACAGCCATGTCCACAGCAACAGCAGAAAAAGCCTCTAATTTACCTAAATTATGCCAAAGAATTTATTTACTACTGGTAACAGGCACTCTCCCAAAATCAATTAATCGGCACGTTATGGGACTCCCTTGTTAAAATAGGCTCTGCTGCCATTTCCATTATTCAATGTTGAACACACTGAAATAAGGATGTCTTATATTCAAAGTATCTCATCACCAGTGGAAAATATAATATATTACACTGCATAAGCAAAGGGGCTACATTCATTACCAACAAACACTCATGAGTGTATAGATATAGCAGTAATACCATACAAAAGGGTGTGAATCAAACGAGCTCCTGGCAGCTTCCCTCTCACAGGCTCTTTGATTCTAATATTGTTGAGAATTCCAGCTTTTGTCTATCTTAAAGGAGTGGTGATTTCAGATTTATTTTGTGCTGTTTTTTCCTTATATTAAATTATACTTCAATGGGAAGATCCCCTGCACTCTGATTGGCTAAGATAGAGGGATATAATCCCTAGTATATGCTCTCAGAATGTTTGTAACCGCATCACAAAAACAAATGAAGCAATATCACTCCACCAGTTTTATTTGAATTTAAAGTCCATTCAACCTTTTTATTAAAACTTCATTGAAAGTAATACCAACAACTCGAAGATGTCTACCGACACTGTAAGTAGTACAGAGAGGAGAACTGGTTCAGCCTGCAATCTGTTTGCAAATGTTCCATTATGCAGATTGGAGAGGTTCCAATGCCAAAATATTTTCTTTAGTCCTAGTACCAACATGCAGTGCAGTTAATATGTGCTTGAATAGCAATCATTAAAAAATATTCCCAGTAGTCAGGTACAGTGCTAGAAAGCTGGTAGTTGTTTTTTATTTGATTTTTTGATGGTACACAAAATTAATGAATCATAAACAAATACACTTTCAAGAACACTTTTTAAATACTGATATTATTCAATATGTTCACCTCAGAAAAAAAATCTGAACTTTAAATGCATTAAACCCACGTTGCCAAAACAAGGAATTAAACCTTGTCCCAATATTAAAATAGCAGATAAACAAACTGATTAATAATAATTAAGATTACTAGCAAATTGTCCTTTTTTTGATGCACCACTGCACATAATACATATGTACCAAACGTTGAGATTGTTACACAACAATAAAACTACTTGACTTGGCTTATTTTAATTTTGTGATTGAAATCAAGGGAATAGTTTTCTATGGTTTTGCACCTCTAGATTTTAACCACTGCTAAAATGTTAGAATCCAATAGATTTTTTTGTCAGCTGTTATTAATGTAATGTATAATGAAAAACACAGGTCACTGAAAAAACATAAACATTTCATCTCCTTTAGTGGCATGATGATTCTATTTTTTCAAATATACAACAGTGTGAACTTGACACTTAAGTCTCAAAGCTTTGTACCTTACCTACCGAGACACAAAATAATGATTGAATTGATCTGTGGCCCTATTAAAAATGGAAGGAAAGAAATCAAAGCATGTCATTCGAGTTATCAAATGTCAGACCCCCCTGCTGTCTGGGCCCCACAAACACAAGATCAGTGGAATTAAAATTCAGTTCTCTATTATATAAGTCTAATCCTCAGGGATGGGTAAAGCAATTATGTTCAGCTCTGGATAATTAGGTAGGTGAGACTTCAAGTATAAATAGCATACTCCAATCCTGATTCAGTCTACATTTCCCAGAAGGACCTCTTGTCAGGTAGTGAGTGCTATATAAACCATCACTACTCCCTCCACTAAAAATACCTCCACGTGTTGCATCGGTCTCTTCCTGTAATTCCCAGCAACATGGGTACCTGTAGTAGCATTTTAGATGACGAGTCTCTGTTGACTTGGACAGCAAGCAGTGCTCATCTCTTCCACAGCAGGAACAATGACCATGGAGTTTCCATGCAAGTTTTTTTTTTTAAACTGGAGACATTTACACGAGAAAAATGTCTTGTGTAAAATGCTTTTTTGGGTTTCTATTCGCTCAGTTTATTTTACTCAAGTAAACCGGCCTTTTCATCCGACGTCATGCAAATGAATGGGAAAGGTGGAGGTTGATATGTAAATTAACTATGCGTAAAGTACTCGTGCTGTTTTTGAAGATTACTAGTGACATTTTGTGAAAATGTGGTTTCCATGCGCAGAGAACTGGTACACGAGTGAATCTAAGCTGCTGTAATATAGCAAAATACCCTGTGCCTGCTTGGTTAATAATGTGTTTTACTGCTCTTGACCAAATTGTTTTTCAAATGTCAGGTGGGTTGGCTTGTCGTTAGTATTGAATCCGGTTTCAACTAATTTGTCTGACGACTCATTAATTAAAAAATTAACTCGGAGGTATAAAATGAATTTGACCAACACAGGTATTGCAGATATACCATGACTGAAACCCGGCGGAGACGTTATATATATATTATCTCCAGGGCCTAATGGAGTTCCGTACAGAGTGTACAAGTGCTTCAGGAGTTCTACGAATCCTGTGGAAATTGATGAAAGTGGCATGGGAAAAACAGGTTGTACCAAGAGCATGGTGCCGAGCAGGTGGAGTCTTTATACCTAAATAAAAAGATTCTACAAGCATCAGTCAGTTTCGCCCTATTTCCCTATTAACCCTTTGCGGTCCTATGTCGGACCTGGTCCGACATTGCAATTATTCCTATCCGGTCCATTGTCAGACCCTGTCCGACATCATCAAAAAAACGCAAAAAACGGGTTTCTAGTCGTTTCTTCTCCAGAAAAAGCAGAGAAAACCATTCAATGGCCGAGTGGGGAGCGACAGGAGCCGAGACAAGCCGATAAAAAAAAAAAAAGGCGTATCTCATGAATAGTCATACTTGCCCCTGGCATCACATAGGGCGGTCATAAGGTGCTGGCTGTTACTGAATCAGCGCACAGAGACTATCACGGACATTTGCAGAGCTTTTTTGAGATGTTATAGTAATAAAATAATGACTTGGATCGCATTATTGAGGAGTTTGGTGATAAAATGAGTGATCAGGAGATGATTGATCGGTGTATAAAGTTTATTAGCATATGTGAAAGCGATAGCAAAAGAAAGGGTGGGGTGGGGCTGGAGATGCCTAGTGAGTGCTTTGTTGATATGCAGGGCCATTTAAACCCGTTTGACTGTGGAAAAAAATACTTTTAAACAGCGCGTCTAAAATTAACAGCGCGTGTGAAAATAAATTGGACCTGACGCGCCTGACGCGCACTTAATAAATGGACTGCAAAGGGTTAAACGTAGAAGGCAAGATTTTCTTCAGCATTATTGCTCAGAGATTGTCAACTTACCTATTAAATAACTGCTTCATTGACACTTCAGTACAAAAAGCGGGCATTCCAGGTTTCCCAGGATGCTTAGAACACATCAATGTGATCTGGCAACAAATTCAATCAGCTAAAAAGGAGAGGAAGGAGCTCCATGTGACATTCCTGGATTTGGCTAATGCATATGGTTCAGTGCCACATGAACTTCTTTGGGCAACATTTGATTTTTTCAGTGTACCAATGACAATAATAAATTTAGTGAAAGCCTACTTTGGAGATTTGCAATTTAGTTTTTCAACTTCATAATTCAGCACTACATGGCAATGCCTAGAAGTTGGAATAATGGCAGGATGCACCATTTCTCCACTGGCTTTTATCATGGCAATGGAAGTAATCATTAGGGCATCAAAATGGGCAGTGGGAGGAGAGCGCTTGGCTTCTGGAATGCGACTACCACCAATTCGAGCATACATGGATGACATGACAACCATGACTACAACAGTAGCCTGCACTAATCGGTTATTGGGCAAATTAACCAATAACATTGAATGGGCACAAATGCAATTCAAGCCCACTAAATCAAGGAGCATCTCTATAATTAAAGGTAAAGTAGTAGATAAAACGTTCTTCATTAATGGTGAGGCAATACCAACAGTGTCTGAGAAGCCAGTGAAGAGTCTTGGGAGATGGTACGATGGGGATCTAAAGGACACAGTTCGTGTGGCAGAAGTTAGACAACAAGCAGTGGAAGGGTTGAAGAGCATAGACAGCAGCGCTTTACCAGGCAAACTAAAACTCTGGTGCTTTCAGTTTGGTCTACTGCCGAGGTTGTTGTGGCCACTGACTGTGTACAAGATTTATTTGACAACAGTAGAGAAGCTGGAAGCTTTAATCAGTTCATACATCAGGAAATGGTTGGGAGTTCCACGCTGCCTCAGCAGAGTGGGACTTTATGGTAAAGGAATACTGCAGCTACCAGTCTCCTCTCTAACCGAGGAGTTTAAGTGCACTAAGGTCAAACTGGAAATGACATTAGTAGAGTCATGTGACAAATGTGTAAGGGAGGCAGCACCTGTGTTGAAAACTGGAAGAAAGTGGGTGGCAAACAAAGCTGTGGAGGATGCAAAGGCTGCCCTTCGAATTGGTGATATCATGGGGCAAGTTCAGCATGGAAGAGGGGGTCTTGGTCTCAGTTCTCCTGCTCAAGGAAGCTGGTAGTCAATGAGGTGCAAAAGCAGGATGAGAGAATGAGGTGTATAAAGGCCATTTCCCAGGCCAAGCAGGGAGAATGGATGAGATGTGAGAGTGTGGAACAACACAAGATTGGCTGGCAAGACCTGTGGTCAATGGAACAGAGCAGGATCAGTTTCCTCATCAGGTCAACATATGATGTTCTCCCATCACCACAGAACCAAAACCTCTGGGTAGGAGAGGATCCCTCATGTCCTTTATGTTCATCACCTGCAACATTAAAGCACATTTTGACAGGATGTAAGGTGGCTCTTAGCCAAGGACGGTTTACTTGGCGCCATGACCAGGTGCTGCGATGTTTGGCCTTGCCATTGGAAGACAATCGTAACATGACCAATAAGTTGCCACCTGTTCCACCAAAACATTACACACAAAAGACAACATTCCTCCACCCAGGAGAGCAACCACCAAGAAAAGGTGTTAAAACCAGTCCTCGCCCAGGACAACTGGAAGCTGCTAGAGACTGGAAAATGCTGGCAGATGTTGGTCAACAGCTTATTTTTCCACCTGAGATTGCCACCATTAACCTTCGACCAGATATTGTCTTGTGGTTGGATCAGCACGCCTTGTTCACCTGGTAGAGTTAACAGTGCCATGGGAGGATGCTGCAGATGAGGCATATGAGAGGAAGAAACTGTGGTATGCTCAACTAGCCACTGAAGCGGAACAGCGAGGAGGGAGAGTCCAGGTTTACCCAGTGGAGGTGGGTTGTCGAGGATTTGTGGCACACTCTACAACCCAGTTTCTCAGAGACGTCGGATTCAGTGGCCAACAGTTGCGTCACACAGTGAAGAACTTATCTGAAGCAGCAGAGAGGAGCAGCAACTGGCTGTGGTTGAGACGGAAATATTCTGGCTGGGGATCTCAAGCACAATAGAAAGAAAGAAACACTGATGTACGGGTAAGTAAGCTGGGCTGAGTTGAGTGGGGGATGGAGGGGGGTGATGCTGGGACGCCAGAGTCACCGTCGAGCCCTCTTGAGGTGTTGTGGGCTAGTTGTCGATACACCGAGGATGGAAGGTGCCCACTTGAAGACCCCAGAGATGTACCCTACTTAACTAAATCCAGACGGTTGTCATGCTGATGCGCTGGGGAGACCACACTGTGGTTGATCCCCGGAGCCAGCATCGCAGCCGTTGTGTGTGCTGATGCGCCAGGGAGGCAAATAAGCTGATTCCTGGAGCCAGCATTACACTTCAGCCATCAACACCAGACAGAAGGATATCTACATCATCATATGGAAGGAAGCGCAAATGGATGGAGACACATATGGATCACATTAGTTTACTGTAAAGCTACGTCTTAGTTGGTGCTTATCTTGGCGAGAGCCGAGTTCAAATCAGCATGAAGTTTTAACATCTACTCTCGTGTAATGGAAATCATTATATATATATATATATATATATATATATATATATATATATATCCCTTTCATTCAGGCAATACAGCATATAGGGGATCAGGTGATGCTGCGTGTGCTACCCTGGCTTAGAAACCCTACCCATCCGGACAGCTGACAGCTGCAGACGAAGCATTCAACATCACGCTTGGGCATATACGGGTAGTGGGCACTTGAAAGGGAGGTGGCAGATACTGATGAAACAGACTGAAGTGCATTCATTTGTTCCCAAAATTGCCACTGCCTGCTGCCTGCACAAACTCTTGGCAACAACAAAATTAGGTGTTCAGGAATCCGTGGCTACCTGTGAAACAGACGGGGAAGGTTACTGTCTCACGAGAAAAATAAGCGGCACTGCCTTTCACAACAAGCCCAAAACAAGCACAACCCATGTTAAAGTATGGGTGTTTATGCAAACTACAGCCCGCGACTTATAAGCGGACTTGGCAACTGTGAAGGTTACCTCAGCCGCCAGTTTCAATTGGACAGCAGCGATTTGAGGAGGCTCGTGCTGTCAGAGATGCTCTCCTTTCTTTTAAGTTGTGTTGGATTTACTGCTGTGTTAAATATTAATGATGCAAACAAATAAAACACAATCAATACGTTCATTTGCAATTTTATTTGGTCAGTTCTGAGAGGGCATCAACAACTTGGATGTTGTTGCGCTGTTTTGGGCGATCGAGCTGGCTTATGACATCCAGTTCACAAACTATATTTATTAACATGGAGGGCAGACACGCGTTGTCTTTGGACATAGCTGGGATGAAAAAAGGACGGGAATTAATTCAGTTAAGCAGCTCACTTGCTCATCGTGTTTAACTTTAGCGTAGTTTTTTTACAGCAAGGGTATTCTCAAAACAGCTGCTTTAATACTATAACAAATGCATAATGCAGTTCGTGGTAAGTGGTTTTATACAGAACCTGTAAAACCACAAAATATATACAATATGACAGACCAGACAGCAAAAAACAATAATAAAAAAAGGCCGCCTGCATTAGCATTAAGGTGAACTACTCCACTGCTAACTATAAAACCACCCATCAGCCACTACTTTCTACCATCTTGGAATCCACAGTAACAACTGACCTGATCCCTTGCAATATAGTTAAGGATAAACACGCTCATTAACATTTACATGTGAAATGCGGGTTTCCATGCGAAACTGGGCATGGTTTTCCCGTGTGTTTCATCATTTACATGAGTAAATGAGATTTACACTATCGCTCTCTTTTGGACGTTTTTTTCGGCCACAAACCTGACTTACCTGAGTAATTCTCCCAAACGTACACGCGCATCTCCATTTCACATGTAAATTGACCCGCATGGAAACCCCATGAATGAGGGAAAATATTTCTAACCATACAGGGTTTAGTCCTAAAACAACATACTCTTTGAATCAACCACAGCTGTTAATTAGAAAAGTACAGCAAACACTTTTTAGCACTAAGTCAGCAAGCAAGCAGTGTTATATATTTAAAAGTTAACCACAGTACAGCACAGATGAGAATGGATTGTCAGTATGTATTGGTTCATAACACTCTGCTACCACTCGTATGTTTAATATGTGAATTGTACCATTGTTGTACTATACTATTGAAACTGTGATTGACCCTCAATACAGAACCATTGTAGTACCAGTGCCTTTGTCATTGAAGATCATTTCATAGCTGGAGAGAAAGGGGATTTGACAGGCTGGACCGGCCACCTGAACCCCCTGCAGTACACACCCACCCAGTCCCATTTACAGGTGCAAGAGGAGGGGAGACAGACAAAATCCAATTTACAATGACTAGAAGACAAGGCAGCCACTGGTTTTAACAGTGGGAGCAGGAGAATTATGAAACAGATAAGACTTGGTAACTAAGGAAACCAACAATGATGTTTACCAACTCCTCAGAGCAGCATTGCTTCACTCACAATAAAACCCCCAATGATATATCTTATAATCTCTTTTGGTTTAAAAAATAAATCTTGAGAACAGTAGTTTGAAAACCATTTTGTTCACAATAAAACTGGAATTGTTTATGTACATTACCATATTAATTTGTTTATTTTTATGTATGCTAAGATTGAACTGACAGTTTTATATGAACAACAGGCTGTAAAAGCTGTTAACACACTACAGCTCTCCCTCCTTATTATTATTTGCTTATTTAGCAGACACCTTTATCCAAGGCGACTTACAGAGACTATTCTCACCCAAAAGACGGAGCACAAGGAGGTTAAGTGACTTGCTCAGGGTCACACAATGAGTCAGTGGTTGAGGTGGGATTTGAACTGGGGACCTCCTGGTTACAAAGCCATTTCTTTAACCACTGGACCACACAGCCTCCTTATAATGCAGTAGTCAGGAGCCATAGTTTAGAAACTGTTGTATTTATGTTTGACATGTTTGATTTTCATAACAAAAATGTAAGCACACTTGACACAGGGGTTGTACCAACAGACTGGAAAATAGCAAACGTAATACTCACCCAATAAGCCTGACTTCTATTATAAAACTATAATAAGATCCAAATGGAAAATTACCTATTGGGAGACAGCCAGCATGGTTTTAGGAAAGGAGATCATGTCTAACAACCTACTTGACTTTTTTTGAGGATGCAACATTGAAAATGGATAACTGCAAAGCATACGACATGGTTTATTTAGATTTCAGAAAGCTTTTGACAAAGTCCCCGCATAAAAGATTAATTCTCAAACTGAACGGTAGGATTCAAGGAAATGCATGCACATGGATTTGGTTAACAGGTAGAAAACAGAAAGTACTGATTAGAGGAGAAACCTCGAAATGGAGTGAGGTAACCAGGGTGTACCACAGGGATCAGTATTAGGTCCTCTGCTATTCCTAATCTACATTAATGATTTAGACTCTGTTAAGCAAACTCGTTAAATTTGCAGACAACACAAAAAAGGAGCCATTTCACTTTAACCATTCAAAATGATCTAGACAGCATTCAAAATTGGGCAGACACATGGCAAATGAAATTTAATAGAGAAAAGTCATGCGGGCAATAAAAAGTGTCATTATAAATATCATATGGGAGATAGTTTAAGAAACTATGAAAAAGACCTAGGAGTTTATGTTGACTCAGAAATGTCTTCATCTTTGATGCTTGGATATATTGTGAGAAGTGTTGAATTTAAATCAAGGGAAGTAATTAAAACTCTACAATGCATTAGTAAGACCTCACCTAGAATATTGTGTTCAGTTCTGGTCACCTCGTTACAAAAAGGATATTGCTGCTCTAGAAAGAGTGCAAAGAAGAGCAACCAGAATTATCCCGGGTTTAAAAGGCATGTCATATGCAGACAGGCTAAAAAAATTGAATCTATTCAGTCTTGAACAAAGAAGACTATATCTGATTCAAACATTCAAAATCCTAAAAGGTATAGACAATGTCAACCAGGGGGACTTCTTTGACTTGAAAAAAACAAGGACCAGGGGTCATTTTGTAATGTTGTTGAATGGGATCCTTCAAGAAGCTGCTTGATGAGATTTTGGGATCAATAAGCTACCAACCAAACAAGTGGGCTGAATGGCCTCCAAACTTTCTTATGTTCTTCTTATGTTCTTATTATGGGGACAATTATAATTATTTGAAGATGGTGCAACAATTATTGTTAATGTAAGGATTTACTCCCCCAGTGCCATTGTATGCAGGCTTCATAGTTTTGTAAAGAAGAATAACACAATGAACTGAACATCATATTTCTTCTACATACACTGGAGGATGTCTTCTTTTTTTCTGGTTACACCTCATTATCTGCTACAGTGATAAGGGTCTTCCCTGCACTGTGATCCATTTCCCCTTCCTGCAATAGCATCCGCCTTCTAGGTGCTAACAGCTTCTCTATCTCCAGCTCAGCTATATTGATCTTTTTAGTTGCAGACTGAAACATGGGTGGGTTGATGCCTCGTTTAGGCACTTAACGGTATTAGAACTAGTAAGCTTCTATTAAGATTTGATAACCACAATCTATCCAGTTTTTAGCTGCTCTCAGCACATTTACTAGAATTGCAATCAATGTACTATCTGGCATGAGCCACATTTTTTTTCCTTTGTTTATTATCTAGAAGTATGATTGTTTTGGCAGTTGTTGTTTGCATTTGGTGAAATTAGTTGCTATTATATGACAAGACTGCTATATAGTTAACCCCCTTTTATTTGTGTGACATTAATTTTAATAATCTTGCAAATTAAATGGTTGTTAGTGCTATATTGTACACTGCAATACAACAATTGCGCTGTTTGTCTTTCCTCAGAGAGACATCGTATTTTGAGTTTCTTGAAAATTATATATATGATACAATATAAAGGTGGTGTACCTATGTCCACCATCCATTGGCTAAATCAAATAGTTAACTTTTACTGACAAATAAGCCAAATACATAAGATTTAAAAACATGAAACAATGATGTGATTGTATTTTTTATTAATGTTTTTTTTATTATTATTATTCCTAGAATGAATTTCTTCCAATGGTCAAATCATTCAGGTTTGCACAACATAAATATCTCAATTACAAAATACATGCATATTTAAAACCACCAAATCATTTTTGTAAGAAGATCCTTTGGATTAAATGTCTGTTACTGTTGCTTGATAAAATACACAGTTCCCCTTGTTGTACACACATCTCATTGCATACAGGATATGACTTGCTTTCACCCTTAATGCTTTAGTTTCTGCACAAATCAAGCAGTCCTTACCTTTATAGTCTACCAAGCTTATCACATAGATTGTATTTTTTCCTCTTTCCTCTTTCTATTGTCTTCTTCCTCTTTAGAATAAACATGTTTTATGATACAATATAAAATATAAAGTAAATACATGTACAATGTTTTCAGGACCTAAACATGGAATTCTGGTGTAATCTGGAGCAGAAATCTGTGTTATCTAAATTTGTTTGGAAAATTGCTAACTGAATTGTAACACAAACACAAATATAACACATATGTAAATAAGATTACTTCACAGACAATAAAATGCCCATGGCCCCTCTCTCTTTCCTCATTGGTGGACTTTTTCCAGTTTTTCCAATTTAAAAAGTAAACAGCCTTATAACATATTCCTCTGAATTTAAGATGCCCTTGAATTTAAGATGCAGCCCAAATTTCTCAACCTAAATTTTGATGAAAAAATAAAGCATCAAGTAACGATGCATTTACAAATATACCTCAATTACGCATATGGAGGCAATTTGAGGCCATCTGCTGTCACACAGAGCTTTACAGTTATGAGCTGCTTCTCCTTTCCAGTCGTGATTACTCCCACCTGTTTTCTCCCTTTTTGTGAACTGTGGTATTGCTTGGCATGTCGAAAAATATGGGGGTCTGATTAGCATTTCCGATCTGTCCAAGCTGGTACTGCTTGTTAGAACTGAGCCTAAGAGTGAAACACTGAAATTGTAAAAGCTTCTCGAATTCTTCAGGAAGCTAATGACGCTTCTTTGAAAATGGCTGCCTGTATGTCATGGATAATTTGAGATCAGGCAGGTTTTTGTTTGTATATGGTAAATTGGGTAAAATTAAAATAGATTAACTTTTTTATTTTTATTGTACCACCTTTTAGTATTGTGTTCTGTATAAAGGTTATTAAAAGATGTTAATACAAAAAAGTACTAAGGTCAAAAAATAACCTTTGTCTTCAGTCATTCCATATGATTTATTGAAATTCAATGAATGCTTCAAATGTAATACAATATTATTATGATTTATTATGCATTTTCTAACAAATAATCACTGCATATGTTCCACACATATCTATACATATTACATTTCCCTATCATATAATCATTTTTTTCTTCTAAATCTATATTGTTCAATGTAATATTTTTCTAAGAATGTTTAGGTGGTGGGTGGGAAATGTCCCTACAAATATTTTAAGGTATGTACTGCTAATAACAGATACAATTACATACATCATCAGAAATGTGTAAATAAGTCCACTATTAAACTAAAATAACTAAACTAACAGTTTAAAATAAGAAATAAACAGATATCAGTATCCAAACTGTAAAGCTTTTTCCTGAGATGGTTATCCTGCATTTATGGACTGTCATTTTGTTTAAATTAAGAACAGCATTCAAAAAGAATCCCTAAAAAGTTCAAACATTACATTTTTTTTTTTTTTTACCAATAATGTAATTTAATAAAGGTTACAATCAGGAGATGTATATAAAAGTATGGTATTTCCAATTATTAAACTAAGAAATATTTCAATTATTTTGCACCTCCTTTTTCTATTCTTTTTCCATCCAGTTACAATGAAATGGCAGGAGTCAAGTTTGTCCCAATTGTGTCTTGTTGAATTTATATCTATATATCCCTTTATCTATAGGTTATGTATTAGACTATATACTATTCCTACTATTTCAGCGGTAAAGGATTTTAGCTAATAGTTTTTAAATATATCAGCTGTCATTCCTCATTTTACAATTTTTTTTCTGAATTTTTGGTATTCCAGAGCTGCCATTCCATGGAAAAAGCAGTCATTCCCCGTCATTCCACTTTTAGTTTGTGTGATACGCTTCCTACTATTATGGGAATAAAGGGTATTAAGATTAGTACATGGGCTATAAAGTTAAAAGCTGTCATTCTTTATTTTTCACTGGTTTTAGTGTATTTTCGGTATTCCGAATCAGACCATATAAAACTGCTGTCATTCCTTGTCATTCCACTTCTAGGTTATTTATTAGACTTCCTACTATTATTGTCTCTGGGCATTCCTTTTTTTGTCATTCATTTTAGCACGTCCCATTATTTGGGTCACTTTACAAAACAGGCTAAAATATAACAGCATGAACAATGTGCACATTGCAAAGCTACACGTCACGCAATATTCAGTACCATTCATGTCATAATACAGCCAAGAGACACTATCATTTTTTATTTATTTTGGAAACGTGATGAATTTACCAAACAAATCATTCAGGTGATTGCCAAGCAAGGACAGTGCAGTGCTGTCTCTCAGATGCGATATACCGAAATCGGGATACATGTTCCGATCAATTTATTTTCAAATGAATTTAAATCCTAAACCCTGAAACTCATATACCACAAGCATTATCGATTTTGCCTGACTCACCCATCAGATAAATTGTGGAATCATTTCCTTTTTGCAAATTCACACTCCTAGGCACTGACTGTCCGCATCACCACCCACTTTCTGCCAGAATCAGTAGTTGAAGTGGATTTTTACTATAATAATAATAATAATAATAATAATAATAATAATAATAATAATAATAATAATAATAATAATTAGGGCTCCCGAGTGGCGCATCCGGTAAAGGCGCACCGCGTGGAGTGCAGGATGCGTTCTATAGTCTGGACGTCGCCGGTTCGAGTCCAGGCTATTCCACAGCCGACCGTGGACGGGAGCTCCCAGGGGGCAGCGCACAATTGGCCAAGCATCGCCCGGGGGGGGAGGGTTTAGGTCGGCCAGGGTGTCCTCGGCTCACCGCACACCGACGACCCCTATAGTCTGGTCGGGCGCCTGCGGGCTTGCCTGTAAGCTGCCTGAGAGCTGCGTTGTCCTCCAACACTGTAGCTCTTGGGTGGCTGCATGGTGAGTCCGCAGTGTGAAAAAAAGCAGACGGCTGACGGCACACGCTTCGGAGGACAGCGTATGTTCGTCTTCGCCCTCCCGAGTCAGCGCATGGGTGGTAGCGGTGAGCTGAGCTTCAAAATAATAATTGGCCATTCCAAATTGGGAGAAAATAATAAAAAATAATTGGCAACGACTAAATTTATAAATAAATAAATAATAATAATTGCACAGGGACTCCATGATGCAAGGTTACATATTTTTTTTTCCTGATGAGTGAAAAGTCCCGTGAAAGGTGATCTTTAAGTAAACAACATAATTGCAACCCTTATTGTTATTGTCTGATGTCTGGTTGTCTGTTTGCAGTTTTCTGCTGGCTCAATATTCTTGCACACATACAATATTAGACAGAGCTGTTAGATAGAGGAATTAAACTAGTTTTTCTTTTCAAAATTCTCCAATTTAACAACGGTATTAAAATGTTGCTTATAAAACAGACAGGGTTGGGGGGCTCCCGAGTGGCGCATCCAGTAAAGGCGCTTCGCGCGGAATGCAGGATGTGCCATATAGCCTGGAGATCGCAGGTTCGAATCCAGGCTATGTCACAGCCGACCGTGACCGGGAGTTCCTAGGGAGCGGCGCACAATTGGCTGAGCGCTGCCCAGGTAGGGAGGGCTTAGGTCGGCAGGGGAATCCACGGCTCACCATGCATCAGCGACCCCTGTGGCCGATAGGGCGCCTGTGGTTCTGCAGTAGAGCCGCCAGATCTGTGTTGTCCTCCGGCACTATAGGTCTGGTGGCATTGCTGTGGAGCTGCAGTCTGAAAAATGACGGCTTGGCAGGAGCACGTTTGAGGACGTGTGTTCCAGCCGCCGTTCCCGAGTCGGCGGGGGGGGTTGCGAGTGGTGAGCCGAGGATACAGATAATAATTGGGCATACTAAACTGGGGAGAAAACCGGGGTAAAAAATTGGCAACGACTAAATTTAAAAAAAAAAAAAAAAAAAAAAAAAAAAAAAAAACAGACAGGGTTGTGTGATGCACTGCTCTGTTACACTTATAACCAAATTACTGATGACTACCTAGTATGTGGGTCAAATTATACAAATGTGGACACCTATATGTGGCTGCTTCTATACTACAGCATGTCATACTCAATGGCAGGTGGACCTTTGTAGAACACAACTGTTAAATATCAATAACAGAGTAACTTCCTAAACATTGTAAACGTCACAGGTAAAGGTAACAAAAACATTTTAAAAGCACTGAAATGACATTTGAAGCTTTTGTGACTATATTGACTGTACATATAAGCTGTAAACGGCTCTATAAAGTTAATTCTATTTATGATGCATCTTTTAATTTGACTGTAGGTGGAACTAGTGCAGGGTGGCATCTTCACAATGAGGTGTATGCCAACAGCAAGCCTAGATCAAGACAACACTTAACCAAGAAGAGCACATGTTTATTCCAGCTGCTTTTAGCAGTTTCTTACTCTTGAGCTGGCAAAAAGCAATCACAGAAGGGGATAATGGAAATATTCCATAGTTTTCAGGACTGCTTATTGAGACATTAACAGTGGTTCAAAAATGTCAGGCAATATCAATCATCAACCATTTCAAACCCATTACACAATGCAGGACCAGGCAGGTAACAGTGGTGGTCATAGTACTGAAGGGCTAAAATCTATGTCTGAAATAACGGTTAGGAAGGTTCACAATAACAATCCACTGGTTAGGCTAAAACTGGTCTTACCAAGATTGTATACAGGGCAGTGAACAGAAAAGAGTGAAATGCATGGGTGACTTGGCATAATATCTGTTAGCTGTAGCATATACTCTCAGAAGTAGAGACATCATTGGGCTATTCAGGAGACTCACAATGACACCCTTCACTCCTGTTCCTTAAAGAATGGCCTCCAGTTCAAGTAGATATCACAAATCTACACTGTACCTGTACTGTAAGCTAGATGACCATTATGCCGTGAGGTACAATTCCAATAAATGTGTATTTATGTACTACTAATAATGCTAATATTTAAATAGTGTAAGCCTGATAAAGAAGTTTGATTGGCTTTACTCAAGTATCATTAATAACATTAATTAGATACATAGATAATTTGAATATACATTCTTCCACAATCCTTCCAGTACTGTGAACCAAACTTGCTTTGCATGTATATGACTTACGTTTAAAGGGTTGAACTCCTCAGATGAAAAGATCAGGATCAGGGTTCCTTTCTGTGCCTCTTCTCTGCTACACGTAATGTTAGTTGTTGGCAGCACATTCTTACTTTTATATTTTTCAAAACCTTTTTAAAGATGGTGTTAAAAAGGTCTGGATTTGCATTTGTAATGTTGTTATTCCAATGATGTGAACCATAACACTAGTGTAGGAAGTTTGAGAGACCATCAATAACATTTTTACCTGATACCAAAGACTATTTTCTTTTTTAAACAAAATTGTACGATTTTATACATTTTAACATGGAGTGCCACTTCGACCCAAATTAAATTGCCAACATAAAAAAATATATAAGGTTTAATTTGGATCATTTGCTCTTTCAAAAACCCATAAGATCTTATTATTATTTTATTATTATTATTATTATTATTATTTATTTCTTAGCAGACGCCCTTGTCCAGGGCAACTTACAGTCGTAAACAAAAATACATTTCAAGAATCACAGTACAAGTAATAATACAATTAAGAGCAAGATAAATACAATGACTTTGGTTCTAGCAAGTACAAGTATGACAAAATACGATTCAGTAACAGAGCAGATAACAGTGTCAGTGATAGTTACATCAGGATATAATTAAATACAAAATACTACAGATTAAATAACACTTGACAGATTACAGTACTCTAAAGTACAGGATTAAATGCAGTAAAATAGGGGGCAGATAAGAGCAAGTAAAGCGCATTTAAGGAAGAGTGATAAGTGTCCAGAGGGAAAAAAAGAGGAGTTCTACAGGTGCTGTCTGAAGAGGTGAGTCTTGTGGAGGCGCCGGAAGGTGGTCAGGGACTGGGCAGTCCTGACATCTGTAGGAAGGTCATTCCACCACTGTGGGGCGAGGGTGGAGAAGGAGCAGGCTCTGGAGGCAGGGGAGCGTAGAGGAGGTAGAGCCAGTCTTCTAGTGCAGGAGGAGCAGAGAGGTCGAGTGGGGGTGTAGGGAGAGATGAGGGTCTGGAAGTAGCTGGGTGCAGTCTGGTCAAGGCATTTGTAGGCTAGTACAAGAGTCTTGAACTGGATGCGAGCGGTGATCGGGAGCCAGTGGAGTGAGCGGAGCAGTGGAGTTGCGTGGGAGAAGCGAGGCAGAGAGCTGGCAGCTACTGTATATAATTATACATGTTTAAAATTTCAGTGTGTATTAGTGTGTATGTTTTCTCCAGAGCTTTATTATAAACCTTAAGAAATTATATATTTGTATCTATATAAATCTTAACAGGCTAAATGGCAGGGGCCATATGAGGTGATTCGGGCTATAGGGAAAGTGAATTATGAAATTCGGCAGCCCGATCGCCGCAATGAGCAGGACATTTACCATGTCAATTTATTGAAGCCCTGGCAGGCAAGCGAGGCCTTATTTATAGCCCCAGGTGAGGTAGAGGATGATTTTGGACCCTGTATAGAGGCCCCTAGCATACAGAACACTCCGATGGGGGAACAGTTACTCCCAGATCAGCAGAAAGATCTGTGTAGGGTAATTGAAGAGTTCAAGGATGTTTTTTCTAACGTGCCCGGCAGAACTAACCTTGTTGAATATGACATTATCACTCTCCCAGGTACCACGGTTTGAGAGAGACCTTACCAGATCCCAGAAAGTCAATGAAATGGCATTAACAAAGAGTTGCGGGCAATGCTCGAACTTGGGGTGATTGAGCCTTCCAGGAGTGAGTGGTGCAGTCCAATTGTGATAGTCACCAAAAAGGATGGCACCAACCACTTCTGCGTTGATTTCCGTAAGGTAGACGCTATTGCCAAGTTCGATGCATACCCCATGCCTCGGGTCGATGAGCTTCTCGACTGACTGGGAACGGCAAAGTTCATCTCAACCTTGGATTTGGCGAAGGGATACTGGCAGATCCCCTTAACCCGCAGATCACGTGAGAAAACTGCATTTTCTACCCGATTGGGTACATGGTGCGCCCGCTGCCTTTCACAGACTAATGGACCAGGTCTTACGCCCACATCGTGAATATGCGGCAGCGTATATTGAAGATGTGGTTATCTACAGATCCACCTGGCCAGAGCATCTGGCTAGGCTTGCAGCCATTCTGCAGTCTGGGGGTAGCCCAGCTGACAGCCAACTTGGGTAAAAGTGCATTTGCCAAAATAGAATTGCAATATTTAGGATTTATTATGAGACATGGGCAGGAGAAACCCATCTCCACCAAAGTCCAGGCTTTGATGGACGCGGTAATCCCGAAAACCAAGTCCCAGGTGAGGTCTCTCTTGGGGTTTGCCGGTTATTACCGACGATTTATCCCCGAGTATGCCACATTGGTCAAACCTCTAGTAAACCTCACTAAAAAGAGCGCACCAGGGGGCTCCTGAGTGGTGCATCCGGTAAAGGCGCTCCACGTGGAGTGCAGGATGCGCCCTATAGCCTGGACGTCGGCGGTTCGACGGTCGGCAGTGGTTCTATTCCACTGCCGACCGTGAACTGGAGCTCCCAGGGGGCGGCGCACAACTGACTGAGCACCGCCCAGGGGAGGGAGGGTTTAGGTCGGCAAGGGTGTCCTCGGCTCACCGTGCACCAGCAACCCCTGTGGTCTGACCGGGTGCCTGCACGCTTGCCTGTAAGCTTGCTTGTAAGCTGCCCAGAGCTGCGTTGTCCTCTGACGCTGTAGCTCTGAGGTGGCTGCATGGTGGGCCCGCAGTGTGAAAAGGAAGCGGTCTGCTGATGGTACACGCTTCGGAGGACAGCATGTGTTCGTCTTCGCTGCTCCTGAGTCATCGTGAGGGTGGTAGCAGTGAGCTGAGCCTAAAAATAATTGGTTATTCCAAATTGGGAGAAAATTATAAAAACAATTGGCGACTACTAAATTAAAAAAAAGAGCGCACCAAATTCAATTAGATGGACAGGAGAATGTCAGGGAGCATTTGATATCATAAGCAAACAAGCCCCTACCCGTATCACACTAGATTTTGATAAGGAATTCATCCTCAACACCGACGCTTCGGATGTTGGTCTGGGGGCAGTCTTGTCCCAGTAGAACACCCCATCCTCTATATAAGTAAAAAGATGCTCCCCCGGGAGCGTAACTACTCCATGATAGAGAAGGAATGTCTGGCCATTAAATGGGCCACACAGACCTTACGCTACTACCTCTTGGGTCATTCATTCAATCTTGTCACTGACCACGCCCCACTCAGATGGTTAAGCACGATGAAGGATAGCAATGCCCGGATAACTCGGTGGTATATGGCGCTGCAACCCTTCATGTATTTTATGACACACCGTGCAGGGAAAGTCATCAAAATGCAGATTACTTTTCCCAAGAGGGGGGTGTAATGGGTAAAATAAATTCAGCCAAGTGTTCCTTCGGCTCCACTCTGAGCAGTGGGATATGTGACAGAGAGCGAATTAATCCAAGTCAACAATCTTCCTCCTGACCTGTGAGGGCGCTGTGTAACAGGAACAGTGTGCCTCGTACTGGATGGTTGAACAGTTCATTCCAGGGTCAGTCAGAAGCGGGCCATCCAGGAATGGGGCGGAGTCACAGTAGCAGAAGTCATCGCCCTACTACGGTAAGCGATGTGTCAGTCATGGATTGGATCTATTCCAATAATCTGTTCCTTTTGATGTGGTTACTGAAAGGACCCGTTAAGGAAACGGAAGTAATTAATTATCATGAATGTTTCGTGTTTTTTTTGTTTATTGTGCTAACTGTTTGTCATTTGTCTTTGTTGGACAGCTAAGCACTAGCCAGGAGCTGTAGCTACAAGCCAGCACTAAACCCGGACTACACTACACCACTGTTTCACAAACTGTTTGTCTTTCACCACACCTGCACTCACTATCGGAATAAGTGACCGTGTCTGTGTTGTGTGTTAATTATTAGTGTCTTATTGTTTCGGGACTGAAACCCTTGTTTTGCACAGAGCGATACACATTGGTATGTAGCGCCCATGCTTATTATTTAAGTGTTGTTGACACGCAACCCAGCCAAATAAAGAAGCTGTTTTATTGAACTTTCACTGTCTTGTGTGTGTTACTCCTGAGCACTACACCAACTACACCTGCGCACGGCAAGCCACTTTGCCACATAGGCCTATATCAAATTTGTCTAAAACAATTGAATAATCATCTTTCAATAAATAAACTCTATGAAACTTCATAGTACTGAAAGCCCTTGTCAAGGTTGTAAATGATCTTTTGATGGCTTTAAGGTGCTCTTTCTATATTAGTTTTACTGGACCTTAATGTTGCTTTTGATACCATAAACCATAACATTCTACTTGCTCGCTTAGAGAGCCTATTTGGCATTTCTGACACTATTCTTAGTTGGATCAGCTCTTATTTCTCTGAGAGAAAGCATTTTGTCTCTTTGGGTGAGTTTAGGTCCGTTACTGGGATGGTTTCCTCGGGGGTTCCCCAGGACTCCAGATTGGGGCTTCTTTTATTATATATATATGTTATATATGTTCCCACTTGGTCAAATTCTTCGACATCATGGCGTGAATTTCCATCTCTACGCTGGTGACACTCAGATTTACTTCCAAACTAAAACTGACATTGAAGTGGCTGTTTCTGTGCTTACTAATTATAACTGATATTAAACTTTGGATGCAACAAAATTTTTTGCTATTGAACAGTGATAAGACTGAGGTCCTGTTACTAGGTTCTCTGCACCAACTGCATAAATCTAACAGTTTAGCCCCTAGGCGCCAGACCGTTCTAATTTCAGGATTTATATCCCGATAATGCTATCTCGTTTCCAGGTTGTCTCATGGCAATAATAAGTTGTGCGACTATCAAATCAGTCTTTCTGAGCCTTGTCATTGAATAAAGCTATGCACTAGGAACAAAGAAATTGTATCCCTACATGCCAAATTTGCCGATACACTTCAAAAACTTCATACCCAGAAGACGTGTCTACCAGCGCGTATTTTGTAGTTTTGCTCAGAAAGCACCAGAAGATTTGTCCGTATGTTGTAGTTTTACTCAGAAAATACCAGAAGATTCATCCACAAGGGAGCAGCATAGGCAGCTAATATATGGCTCGTTTTGAAGGCAAGTATCTCCTGAACATAATTCAATGCACAGTGTAGCTCTAAAATAAGAACTTGATATTTTTTCTCTTTTTTATTTTTTTCTTGCAGGAGGATCAGACGTACGTACACCACACTATATTAACTGTATGTACATCACACTAGATCATCTTTATTTATTTATTTGTTTGTTTGCTTGCTTACATTGGTGGCCATATTTATTGCATTACCTCATTATTTTTGCATTTACTGCTTTATCACCATATAATTCGTTAGATTTTTTTTTGTTTTGTTATTGTTGATTTGCTATTCGTGGTTATATTGAATTATATAACTTCTGTATATAAATATGATTTTCTCTTCATAATGCAAAATGAATACAGTAATACAGTACATGTATTTATATGCCAGACTTTGTATGCATGCTTCGCCCCTGAATGCAATGGGAAACCTCTTTGTATGATTCGCAAACGGCCTTGCTTCCAAAATTGCCACTCTCGGGATGCTGATCAACATCGTGTTGCTAACAAATAGTATCAAAAAGCTACTAGCAGATGGATTTGGTTGAAGAGGAATGAAAAGGAATGGAAGCCAAGGTAAGTTAGCTGGGCTGGATTGAGTGCAGGGACACCGGTGTCCCAGGAAATAAGTTGATCAGGAAATAAGCTGATCAAGCTCTAGAATTTAAAGGGGAGGTTCCATTGTTTCTAATGTAAACGAGCCGAGGCTAGGAAATAAGTAGATCAAACCAGGAAATAAGTTGATCGGATATATTAATGAACAATAAATAATTTAAAATGAATTTTGTAAGTATAATTTATATCAATTAGTAGATCGGATTTATTCGGCAGTATGCTGCTAGATAAGATGATGTGAATATCGCTTTAGATCTGATATAGCTAACAAAAATGCATACTTTAAAATGACTTTTGTACGTATAATTTACATTAACATGTAGATCGGATATATTCGACAGTATTACGCTAGATAAGGGAATGTGAATATCGCTGTAATATATATATTAGCAGCAAATAAATCATTTAAAATGAATTGTATGATTGTACATTTCTGATTGTGTATTTCTGTTTGTGTAACAAACGTTAACTAGCAAAATGTGTTACGTATTAACGTTATTTTGCATTTCTGGAGGTGTTTTTGTTTTAGGAAGCACTACAGTATGGACATCAGGTATGCGAGCGATTGTCCAGAAGTTAAAGCATGATTTTCAGTCATGTAAAAAATTGAGCTCCATGCTGCGATTACTAACTAGGCCACAGTGCACATCAATCACATGATTTACTTGAAAAATATTGCTTATACAGTATTATTATTTTGTATTACGCACTTTGTTGTTTCATTTATTTTTACATACAGTACTTTGTATAATTATGACAGAAAATGAACAGGAGACTGGTTATCATCATGCATGTATTTCATTTACAAGTTTGGGAAGAAACAATACATGAATTAGTTAAAAACCGTGTTAAATACCTGTAGTTCAATACCAACCAAGACAGCCATTGTAAGAAAGAGAGATCATACAGTATATTGTAGTCGACTCTATATCAGTAGGATTTAAAAATGGTAAATTCCTGTAGTGCAACAACCATGTAAGACATATAACTAGCAATCATATCTACCTAGGCATACGTTTTTCATTTCTGTATTTGTCCTATCTACAGAGGATTTGACAGGGTCCTTTTTTAACACGGTACAAATCTTATCCCATAGTAATACTATATATTACTGTCTCCCTCCTACCCTTCCTCTCCAAAACCCTCGCGCGGACTGTACACCGCCAGCTCTCTGCTTTCCTGTCCAACCACTCTCTGCTCGACCCTCTCCAATCTGGCTTCCGCTCTGCTCACTCCACTGAAACCGCCCTCCTGTCTTTCACCAACTCACTAAAGTCTGCCCAAGCTGCCTCTCTCTCCTCTGTCCTAATTCTCCTCGACCTCTCTGCTGCCTTTGACACTGTTGATCACTCTATTCTACTATCATCTCTTGCTGACCTGGGGATCTCTGGCACTGCTCTGGCCTGGTTCTCCTCCTACCTCTCCAACCGCACTTACCAGGTAACCTGGCATGGAGCAACCTCCACACCTCGCCCTCTCTTAACAGGAGTCCCCCAAGGGTCAGTCTTGGGTTCTATCCTGTTCTGTCTCTACACCCGCTCCCTGGGCCCCCTCATCGCATTCTATGGTTTCTCATACCATTTCTATGCTGATGATGCTCAGATTTTCCTCTCCTTCCCCACCTCTGACTCCACCATCCCCTCCCGTATCTCTACCTGTCTGTCTGCTATTTCCTCCTGGATGCACTCGCATCACCTCAAACTCAACCTCTCTAAATCTGACCTCCTTTTCTTTCCCTCTTCCTCCTCCCCCTCCTCTGATCTCTCTATCTCTATTCCTCTGGAATCTACCACACTCTCTCCCTCTTCCTCCGCTAAGAACCTCAGAGTCACCCTGGACCCCTGCCTCTCTTATTCCCAGCACATCTCCACTCTGGCACGCTGTCACAAAGACGGCCGGAGTGGGTGGCGTCAGACCAGAGCCAGGAAGTAACACACAGAGACTTGGGGTTTTGGTGAAGCTGAGCGCGAATGGTAGCGCTCAGCGTTTATTAAACGAAATAAAAGGTTTAAACAGAACACAAAACAGGACACGACACTTGTAGCCAAAATAAACAGACAAACAAAACGTACTAAACAGTAAACAGACAGTGCACGGAGACAAACAAACACGGTGAGTACAAAACACTTATTATTATTATTTTCCTTAATTTTACGTTCTCCTTCTCTCTCACCCGTTCTCCACTCTCGAACACCCAACCCTGAGTGAAAGAAACGTGCATCTATATATACTGTTGTGCTGGGATTCAATTACTAATTAATTATTCACTTGAATCCCAGCACGTGAATTAATTCTGTGCAACCCCGTGCTCACATATTACATTTAACCAGCACGTGAAGTGATATGTGCCCTCCTCGTGCCTAAATACAAATCTACATTTTTAAATCACACGTGAAACACAGACCCGTTTATATCCCGTGTACCAATGACTATACACCGACATTAACACACGCACGCAACATACAACACATAATAAGCACACAGGGGCGGGGCACATTGCCACATATACCCCCCTGTGCAAAGCACACATGGCCTCAACGGCCACCTCCCCCCTAAAAATCCAGCAGTCCAGGCCAAAGTCTCGGGCTGGGAAGGGAGGCTTCCAGGGGCCCACAGGTGGCAATGTTGCCAGTAGCCAGGCTGCTACTGGCCATGCTGTCAGCAGACGTGCTGACAGCTCCCAGACTGACTCCTTCAGCCGGGGCAGTCCTGGCAGCGGAAAGGCTGCTTGGGGGATGGTCTCCTGACCTCCCCTCTTCTTCGTAGCCGGCAGCTCCCTCTTCCGGGGCTCCGGCCACAGTCTCTTCTGCAGCACAAGTGCTGCAGTGGGAGCAGGTCTCCGGACCTCCCCCACTATCTCCGGCAGCGAATCTGCTGCAGTGGGAGCAGGTCTCCGGACCTCCCCCACGATCTCCGGCAGCGAAACTGCTGCAGTGGGAGCAGGTCTCCGGACCTCCCCCACGATCTCCGGCAGCGAAACTGCTGCAGTGGGAGCAGGTCTCCGGACCTCCCCCATGATTTCCGGCAGCGAAACTGCTGCTGGGGTTGGTGGTCTCCAGACTCCTCCCCTTCTTCGTGGCCGACAGCTCCCCTTTCTGGGGCTCCGGCCACCGTACTCCCTGTGGTGGAGGTACGGAAAGCAGAGACAGCTCCTGCTGTTCTGCTTCTGGCAGTGGCGGAGGCAGAGGCAGCTCCTGCTCCTCTGCTCCTGGTGGTGGTGGAGGCAGAGGCAGCTCCTGCTCCTCTGCTCCTGGAAGTGGCAGAGGCAGCTCCTGCTCCTCTGCTCCTGGAAGTGGTGGTGGCGGAGGCAGAGGCAGCTCCGGCTGCTCTGCTCCTGCCGGTGAAGGTGGGAGCAGCGTGTAGTCTCCTGCCGATGGAGGTGGGAGCAGCGTGTAGTCTCCCCCTTTTTCCAGGGGACTGGTGCTGCTCTGCCTCTCTTGCAGGGAACTGGTGCGGCTCCGCCTTTGACGGGGAAACCAGCAGGCATTCTCCCTCTACTGGTGGCTTGGGTCCTGGGGCTGTGGAAGCCCCGACTTCCCTCTCTTCGGGCTGTGGACGCACCGACTCCTCCCTTTTGGGCTGTGGACGCACCGACTCCTCCCTTTTGGGCTGTGGACGCACCGACTCCCCCTCTTGGGCTGTGGACGCTCGGGCTCCCTCCACTCAGGCGTGGGACCCACCCACTCAGGCGTAGGACGTTCGGGCCTCCCACCAGGCGTGGGCGTGGGCTCCTCCCACTCAGGCGTGGGGACGTTCGGGCTCCTCCCACTCAGGCGTAGGACGCTCGGGCTCCTCCCGCTTGGGCTGTGGACGCTCTGGCTCCTCCCGCTCGGGCTGTGGACGCAAAACCAGCAGGCATTCTTCCTCTGCTGGTGGAGACGGGGACAGCAGGCATTCTTCCTCTGCTGGTGGACCTGCTACCTGGGCTGCTGTTCCACTTATAATTGCCTCCAGGTAGCTGAGGACCAACCCCACACCTTCCTCCCAGGTGCTTAGGGTCTGTTCCCTCGCATATGCCTCCCATCGCTCTCTGTCCATAAACCGCAGGAACCGGACGGCTACTGGGATAGACTGGGCCTCCAGCCCAGCATTCTCCAGAATCCAGTCCCGCAGTTTGATGGCGTCTTCTGCCATTCTTTTTTTTTTGTTTTGTTTGTTTTGTGTTTTTTTTTTTTTTTTTTTTTTTTTGGGGGGGTTTTAATCCAAATATGCGGTTCCTGCTCTGGCCTGAGTCCTGGAGGCGCTGTAGATCCCACGCAGGACACCACGTGTCACAAAGACGGCCGGAGTGGGTGGCGTCAGACCAGAGCCAGGAAGTAACACACAGAGACTTGGGGTTTTGGTGAAGCTGAGCGCGAATGGTAGCGCTCAGCGTTTATTAAACGAAATAAAAGGTTTAAACAGAACACAAAACAGGACACGACACTTGTAGCCAAAATAAACAGACAAACAAAACGTACTAAACAGTAAACAGACAGTGCACGGAGACAAACAAACACGGTGAGTACAAAACACTTATTATTATTATTTTCCTTAATTTTACGTTCTCCTTCTCTCTCACCCGTTCTCCACTCTCGAACACCCAACCCTGAGTGAAAGAAACGTGCATCTATATATACTGTTGTGCTGGGATTCAATTACTAATTAATTATTCACTTGAATCCCAGCACGTGAATTAATTCTGTGCAACCCCGTGCTCACATATTACATTTAACCAGCACGTGAAGTGATATGTGCCCTCCTCGTGCCTAAATACAAATCTACATTTTTAAATCACACGTGAAACACAGACCCGTTTATATCCCGTGTACCAATGACTATACACCGACATTAACACACGCACGCAACATACAACACATAATAAGCACACAGGAGCGGGGCACATTGCCACACACGCACTTGCCGATTCTTCCTGAGCAACATCCGAAGAATCCGATCCTTCCTCACCAACTACGCCACCCAGCTCCTGGTCCAGGCCTTGGTACTCTCCCGCCTAGACTACTGCAACTCCCTCCTGGCTGGCCTCCCCTCGTCCACCCGTCCGCTCCAGCTCATCCAGAACTCCGCTGCCCGCCTGGTGTTCTCTCTGCCTCGCTTCTCCCACGCAACTCCACTACTCCGCTCACTCCACTGGCTCCCGATTACCGCTCGCATCCAGTTCAAGACTCTTGTACTAGCCTACAGATGCCTTGACCAGACTGCACCCAGCTACCTCCAGACCCTCATCTCTCCCTACACCCCCCCTCGACCTCTCCGCTCCGCCTGCACTAGAAGACTGGCTCTACCTCCCACGCCCCTGCCTCCAGAGCCCGCTCCTTCTCCACCCTCGCTCCGCAGTGGTGGAATGACCTTCCTACAGATGTCAGGACTGCCCAGTCCCTGACCACATTCCGGCGCCTCCTTAAGACTCACCTCTTCAGACAGCACCTGTAGAACTCCTCTGTTTTTCCCCTGGGACACTTATCACCCTTCCTTAAATGCGCTTTACTTGCTCTTATCTGCCCCCTATTTTACTGCATTTAATCCTGTACTTCAGAGTACTGTAATCTGCCAAGTGTTTAATCTGTAGTATTTTGTATTTAATCATATCCTGATGTAACTATCACTGACACTGTTATCTGCTGTATTATTGAATTGTATTTTGTCACACTTGTACTTGCTTGAACCAAAGTCATTGTATTTATCTTGCTCTTAATTGTATTATTACTTGTACTGTGATACTTGAAATGTATTTGCTTACGATTGTAAGTCGCCCTGGATAAGGGCGTCTGCTAAGAAATAAATAATAATAATTACTGCAATTTAAATTCCCACGACACACGACCCCCTAAACCTAGAACCTTTTTTTTTAAATAAACAATTGTATGTGTAACAATAAATGTTAATGTTTAAGACATGCAGACAAAACAATGTACTGTATATACTATTTTTTTTTAACTGGCAGTGGTAGGCCTACGTTTTGCCATGTCTAAATAAGTTACAGCTATACTAATATTAAAATGTAAAAATACGACCTCGTCGTACTAATATTATGGATGCAGAATGTCATTAGATTATATTACTGAAACATTTTAATTTTGATTAAAGATTGCCAACATTTTGACGTGTAAAATCATTTAATATATAAATAAATCTCTGTGATCACACATAAACTACATCAGATTGACATCGATGTTATAGAAACATAAAAAGACAGAGGCTTAAAACAGTTTACCATAGGAGCAGTCGTCGACCACACATTTTAAAGTTCATACGAAAAGACGGTCGCACGAACACGCACCAACATACACAGTCTAGTAAATAAAACGGCAAGATAAAAATAAAAAGCCATGCAGTGAACCTCCCCTTTAATCAAACTGTAGCCCCGCCTTACTTTTGCCTTACTGTGCTTGCGCGATCAACTTATTTCCCGGTCAACTTATTTCCTACGACACCGGCATCACCTTCGAGCCTACCCGAGGTGTGTTCATTTTTGACAGGTAGTAAATTATCAAATTCATTTTTTGCCATTTTTTAATGTTGTGCAGTTTTATTGTTATTTATTTTAAAATGTACGTGAAATAAACAATTTTACTCTGAGAATTAAACTTGTTGTGGAAAATGTGTTTTTTGATGCACTTGTAATTTCTATATTTTTAAATAAAAACAATTTTTAATAAAAACAACTGCATTTTTCACTTATATTTATTCACACATTTCAAGGTTAAAAGGTTTTACATAAGATTTGGCAATGTACTTTGTGATATTTTGCTTAGTCTGGACTACTTCAATAAGATAGCTGATAGCACTGAAAACAGGGCCGTTTTCAGACATTTTGGCATACAGACCATGGCTCGGACAAAATCTTGAAGCTCCTCAATGTTAGAAGATATTTTAAATCTGATTGTTTAATTTAAAATCCTCATAAAATTGCACAGCTCTAACATCCTAATTTTGTTATATTTAACTTAGAAAGGGGTTGTAATTGGCATTTTTTAAAAATATTATTTATTATTATACGTTTATTCTTTTTAGGGGGCGTTATATTTTTTATATATATATATATATATATATATATATATATATATATTATATATATCAAGCCCTCACATATATATAAACTATCACCAAAATAAATCTTAGTTAATCTCGGTATTAATCGATATTAAATTGTTACATTTACTACATCCATTGAATTTAAATTTGTTTTATTACGGATGCTATTGTTTTTTATTATCCTTAACTGTAAATAAAATTGTTTAAAATGTATGTTTTTGTAAGAATTTAACCAGGAAATTTACCCATTGAGACCACCACCAAAATTGGACTATTTCAATAATTTAGAAATTACAAATACAACCAACAAATAAAATGTCCTGCGGTTCAAATTTGATCAGCAGCATACAGAGATCAGAAAACATAATACATAGGATATCTATTTTTAAATGTGATTGTGGACTGAAATAAATTATTATTTTTTTAAATAAAATTATAAGTATGTAGCTATAGTAAGCACTTCTAGGAAATTAAGTGTTAATTGTGAAGAGAACATAAAAAAAAACTGTCATCATATCCAAAAACTGCAAACTAACAATTGTTAGACTTACATACTGGAAATAAAAAAAAAAAAAAAAAACAACGCAGCCTAACTCATTTATTATCATGATCATACTTAGCTTGATATGGGCTTCAGTGATCCTTTGATTTCTGTCGAAACTGGTGGGTTTAATTTGTTGTTGTTATTCTCTGTAGCAAAAGAGCTGCTAGTGTATTTTTTGAGATGAAGGTGTGTTCAGCACGCAAGACTAGATGTACTCGTGTTTGATACTGGAACTCACTTTGACAGTAGACAAGTAGCGTTTTTCTGTCCAGAATGGAAAATCCCATTCATTTTTAGTGCTTTGCCCATTATGTGGTTCATGACTACTTTCTATTTAAACAATAACTGCCCTCAGACACTCAATACAATGTTGCCCAAACCATGATTGAAAAAACCACCACCATGGCTCAAGACACAGCAATGCGATTAACGCATGTTAAAATAATTAATAGCTATATATACATACATTCCACAACAAAATACATTATATCATTGGAAACAGCTTGTCACAAAGATGGCAGATGGATGACGTCACAGACCCGGAAGATACAGACACGAGAGGCAGTACTGGGGTATGAAAAAGCGCATTTATTTAAAAATGAAAGATTTACACAAAACAAAAACACTTTTACAAAAACAAAGAAAAAGGCACATTGGCCAAACCAAACAGACAAATAATAACTCTAATAGAAAAACAAGTACCGTGCTGGTTTTGCGCCAGCGCGTATAGCATTTGTTTTCTTTCTACTATTAGCATTTACCTCCTTGCTCCCGTTCTCTACTCCTCAGCTCTCTCTCTCTAGAGCCCAGGGTGGGTCCTTTTATTTTCTGTGACTGAAGCCTTAATTACCCATTAATCAAACCATCTCTGATCAGTCTTCTCCTTTTATGAGCTGAAAGTTTAGAGGGACGGCCAGGTCTTGGTAGATTTTTATGGTCTGATAATCCTTCCATTTCAATATTATCGCTTGCATCAGTGCTCCTTGGGATGTTTAAAGCTTGGGAAATCTTTTTGTATCCAAATCCGGCTTTAAACTTCTCACAACAGTATCTCGGACCTGCCTGGTGTGTTCCTTGTTCTTCATGATGCTCTCTAAACTTTTAACGGACCTCTGAGACTATCACAGTGCAGGTGCATTTATACGGGAACTTGATTACACACAGGTGGATTCTATTTATCATCATTAGTCATTTAGGTCAACATTGGATCTGGTTCAGAGTCCTCACTGAACTGGCTGGGGAGAGTTTGCTGCACTGAAAGGGCTGGTAGGTGAATAATTTTGCACAATTTTTCAGTTTTTATTTGCAAAAAAGCCGGCTTTTGTAAAGCGGTATCGGCGCTTATATGCTTCAGCGAGGGGTCCCGGGTTCGCCCGATCCGCCTGTGTCCCATTTCCTCGCCCTGTGTGATTCTTGCACAAAAAATTACGCTACAATAATAATAATAATAATAATACAATACAAATAATACAAATACATAAAAGGGGGCGGGCACCCCATCACACCGCTACTTAATGCATTTCTGCGGATATATTGGGTTTTAATTTCTGATTTAAGGTTGCCAAACTACAAGCGCTAAAACACAAAGGGTCCTATTTATCAACGTACGCAAAACCCTAAGGCAATCGCAAAACACTTCTGCGGACAGTTAGCGCAGCAAAATCAGGTGCACGTGTGGGCAAACAGACTTTGCCCACCTATGGGATTTAGCAACTGTGTTTTAGTGCCCACCCAGCAAGTCAGCGTTAGTGCTGGACATGGGCTGAACTTTAGGGGAGTGTCCTCATTTACATACAAATGTAGTGATTTAGCAAACCATCAACAAGATTAACATTTGCATTTCAATTGATATATGAAAACCAGGTCTAAACTGTGGGCAAATTACATGGTCGCTATATATATCAGGGGTAGGCAACCCTGGTCCTGGAGTGCCACAGACACTTCTGGTTTTTGTTTTACCCAAGCCCTAACTGATTCCATAATTGGCTTAATTGGTCAGAATTACCATGTGTTCCAGGTATTTAGCAATTGATGATTAAGAGATACCTACAAAACCTGCAGGATTGAGGCACTCCAGACCAGGGTTGCCTACTGCTGAAACTACCAGGGAAGCAGGTAAAGAAAAGAGAGAGAAAAAATAAAAATAAAAGAAATATGGCATGGGCACTGGATTTCTACCAGTGTAATACTGAGTAATATTATACAACAATTAATTCTCAAGAATTTTAAAACCAGGATGTCTAGTATTCTTGTTTTTCAGAAATTTGCCAGCACCACACCCCAGAACAGTTGCTGACAGCCTGATTTTGAATATCCCTGTCAGCCTTTGAATATCCCACTTAACTTGGTTATCCTCTACTGGTTATATAGTTCATATTAAGAACTGTTATACAATAGTCAACTGTTATGTAAACTTAAGGCAGCAGGGAATGTTGCAATTTAAGACATAACTAATGTTCTAACATGAAACTGCAAACTACTTCCTGTTACATCACACTGTCATTTCCCCTCCAGTCTTCAACCAAGAAACGTAACAAATCTCTACTTGCAAAAACATTGTTGATAAACATGTGATCTGAATTATACATCACTTATTTAAAACTGTGCTGCTAATTACTGAATACTTGTAGACTTCATCAATCACGTTCAAAGTGTAAAACATGGATGCCTTTAGTCCATTACACCAAACATTTTGAAATGTTACTTTTTCAGTGTGTCTGTTTTTCGTTTAGTATCTGGAAAACTACAAAGATTAACCTAACATTATTCAGCAGGTTGCATTCAACTTTAGAAACTAAATTAGTTAATCCTATGGGGTGACGGAAAACTTTTGGTCATAGTGTACAAGAGGATGGTAAGTTAATGTTCTGTGTAATTAGTAATGCTTGTTGGTTCTGCTTAAATAATGAATTACACCTGCTTTAGTTTACACAATTGAATCTGCTCCAGCTAGAGAAGTGCCTACCAACTCTGTTTCTAGAGAATAGTAATTTCGATCCGGTTGGCCACTACTGGTCTAATGTGCAAATATTATGTATTTTTTTTGTTGTGAAATGAAATGAAAAACGCAATTGATATTTGTAGCACAAAAAAATATTTCTAGGCAACGGCAAATCTCCCATCAATATATCAATCAACACTGTTAAAACGCACAGCAGGTAAAAAAAAAAAAAAAAAAAAAAAAGCATAAATAAATTGTTCCATTTAGAAGCGTTAGTGAAATTACTTACACAAAAGCATGATAGAGTAATGCCCATCCTCTAGGTCTCTCAAGCGCGTCGTAAATCAAGTTCTGAATTCTTCTGTATGTGACATTATTCCTCTTTACAGGTCTCGTGTATCCCAGGGGCGTTTTGGCCAAGAGTCCCAGACACTGAGAACCCCGTTTAAAATCATCTTTTTCGGGACCCATGAGCAAAAGGGTTCCATCTTTATCAGTCCCACACCCCAACCCCAAATTGCTATTATCTACCTCCCCCGACAATCCATCGTTCTTGTGTTTTTGCTCCCCCGAAGCATTACCAACATTCCTGGACTTGATCCCCATTTTCTTTAGTGATCCTCAATGGCAGTCTTGTAGAAAACACAAAGAAGCAACATGCCATGATCTGTGTAATAGATCACATTGCTTTGGCAAAGAATAAGTCATCATTTAAGGATCGTGTCTCAAACTGAAGGGAGGCGCTCAGTCTGGCTGGATTGAAAACATTTCAAGTGCTGTTAGTGAAACATGATCATCTTGTAAAGCTGGTAGTTTTTACCTACCGCTGTTTCTTGAATTCTGTCTCGATTACACAGGTTTGGAGAAGGTATTTCCAGTTGAGAAATCGGCTACAACATTGTAGAGATCGAATTTAACATTTCCAACCCATTGGTCCGTTGTGTGCACAGCACTAGTACTAGTATTTTCTTATTGGACTCGCTTTGTGTTTAAAAGGCCAGATGTTTCCATTGCAAACAACCGTGTCCATTGTATTCTGCGAATCTCCCAAAACATTATGACACCGCTGAATTTATACCAGATCGATGTTTTCACCAGAGTACAGCTGTTAAAAGATAACAAAAACGGAGAATCCAAACAGACCGCATGTGATTCCTTGCTTTTTGTATTTCCGCTGGTAATATACAAGCTATTGTAGGGTGGGGAGGATGCTGGATGGCCAGACAGCGCTGGTTTACGAGCTCTGACTGTGGAGAGAAAGCATGTGATCTGAGGTTGTTTGTCAGCAGCTCTCATCAGCATCGCTGTATGAGTTCAAATATCATGGAAGTGTTATTTATGCCTACTCAGCGAAAATTGACTTGTTGAAAATACGTAATACTTAAACATTATTTTCTTGTGGTGCAGTGCCCTACAAATACAAACTGAACGGTAAGGATTAGTATTAGACCACTATGTTGTGATTGTTTTGCTTTAAAGTTGCGTTTGAAGTTGTCTTGCTTTATTTGACATGCGGTTTCTGATAATTGTGGTTTCTGACCTTTTAGAATACGATTACAAACTTTTAAAAATGCATCATTACAAAGCTACTAGAAACATATCTAACACCATTGCTCATCGTCAACATTATAAAATTAATTGATCAAATTTAGCAATTGAAGTCGCCCTGGATAAGGGCGTCTGCTAAGAAATAAATAATAATTCAAACTTCTTTGCGGTTGAAATCACATTTCAGAACCCTGGAGAGAGTCATTATGAGGATTAACTGTCTAACATGTATTATGTAGGGAATGTAAGTGCAAAGTTAGTTCCATTTGCACTGCTGCTGTACAAATAAAAACCTCAACTGGTATAAAGGGTGGTATTGTGTATTCCTGTAAACATTCCGCTGTTTTTAATGTTGGAGTCCTTCTCAATGATGGAACCTTCCTTAAATGAGTGCAAACCAATATTTAAAAAAAAAAAAACATTTTCTGACCTCCTTATAACACTAGAAACTTTATTTTCCACTAGTATTTCTTGTGCTGGATATGTTTTGTTTCTTTGCTTTTTATAAATTTGGGATATAGAGATATTTTAAATACAACATAGATGCAACGTTTCTGCTGCTTTTAAAACATGAATTCAAATAAAAAAAACTCGGCACTCCTATAAGGCAGATAGTGTACTATAGATATAAAGCAGTTAATTCATTGACAGAATGTCAGTTGCAGATGATACACCTGTATAAACCTATAAAAGTGAGTGCTGTATATTAATCTGTAAATAATCCTTTTTGTACAACACATTCTACTTTTGTAAGGATATTTCTATTATGACGCTTAGAAGCACTAGATAGAAAATAGTTTAGTATTTCTAATTATGTTACAGTCCAGTGTTGTTTTGAAGCTATGGATAAACTATTATATACATGTTTACTTTTTCTACAAAGCCTGGACAAGGACTACATTGGCACAATCCTGGCATCAACCAAATCCTACAAATGTAGACAATCCATTATGTATGGATGCTGAAAACTAGCACCTCATGTTTGTACACAGACTGCTACCACTATTTTATTTGATCTTTTTATACTGCAAAACCAAATAGTTTGGAAGCCTGCTGGAAAGAAAATAAATGTAATCCAAATCCACTTTCTTTTGCTCTTCAGAAAGTAAGCATTTTAAAAGCAATTCTAGCATAATTTTAACCGATGCATATTTCTCCATGATGAATGTTTTTTAAGTTTTAATTATTCCTTTTACAAATGCCACACCCTTTTATATTATTAAAGATATGTCTTTGCTGAAAAGATTTTATTTTGCTACAGAAAACAAGTTCTGACAGCTTTAAGATAATGACTTGTGGCTGGTTTCGCAGACCTTAATTAGCACTAATTTTGGACTACCTTACTGTGACAAAGACGGCCGGAGTGGGTGGCGTCAGACCAGATGCAGGAAATAAATAAACAGAGATGTGTTGATAAAGCTGGGCGGCGTGATCGCTGAAGCATTTAATAAAAACAATACAGAAAATAAAAGGTTTGAAACAAAACAGACACGGCACTTGTAGCCAAAAATAAACAGGTAGACAAAACGGACAGACACTAACAAACAGGGACGAACAAACACGGTGAGTGAAAACACTTATCTTTACGCTTTTACTTTCTCCTTCTCTCTCTCCCGCTCTCCAACACCAAACACCTAACCCCTAGTGATGAAAAAGCAGCTTTTATTCAACTGTAGAAATTCGATTAGTCAATCATTCAATTGAATCTCGGAAAACTGCACGTGAATTAATTAAAGTGCAATTCCCGTGCTCAATATTACTTTTTACTTGCACGTGATGTGATGTGCCATCCCGTGCCTAAATACAAATATACAATTTACACCTGCACGTGAAACACAGACCGCTTATATCCCGTGTACCAATGCCTAAACACCAACATTTACACAACACGTAACATATAACATACACAGGGGGGGCACTTGTCTATATAATATTATGTATTTTTTTTTGTCAATAAATGAAATCCCAAAAACCAATTGAAGAGGGGAAGCAAGTTGTTGTTCTGGGGGTGGCCATGGTGGAATTCTGGCACCCCCAAATCTTCAATATATCAATCAACTATCTGTTAAAACGCAGCTGGGGGCTGGTCTCCTGAAAAAAAAAAAAAAAAAGATAAAGTTCCCTTGTTCCAATTTAGCAGCGAAACTGCTGGGGAAGCTGGTCTCCTGACTTCCCCCTTCTTGATAGAGTAATCCCCTCCGTGGGGCTCCGCCACCGGTTTCCTCAAATGCGGCTGGGGAAATCTGGTTCCTGAATTCCCCTTCTTTATGGCCATTATTCCCCCTCATTACAGGTCTCCACAGTGTATCCCCGGGCAAAGCAGAGGCCCCCAGTCCCAGACACTGAGACCTCAGGCGACAAATCCTGGCTTTTTTTCGGGACCAGCAGCAAAAAGGGTTCCATCTTTATCAGGCCGGCACCCAACCCCAAATTGCAGCAGCGGCCCTCCCCGACAATCCATCGTTCCTGTGCGACGCAGCAGCAGCGGACCGGGAGGCGACCTGGACAGCGGACCCCCATTTTCAGTGATCCTCGGATGGCAGTCTTGCAGCAAACACAAGGCGACGGCAAGCATGACCCGGGAGGCGATAGCAGCACATTGGAGGCGACAAAGCAGCATAAGGCGATCATTTAAGGATCGTGGCTCAAACTGAAGGGAGCCCCTCAGAGGCTGCGCAGCTGGATTGAAAACATTTCCCTGCACCCTGTTACCCTGTGGATCAAAAGGCAGCCCCAGGCGATTTTTTTTTTTCTTTTGATTCTGGCTCCCCAGGCGAGGTTTGGAGAACCCCAGGCGTTTCCAACCCCAGGAAAATCGGCTGGCAACCCCAGTAGAGCGGAGCGGCTTAACACCCAACCAGACAGACATCCTTGGCGGCACAGGGCATCTAGTACTAAGCGGGCGGGCATCCTTGGACGGGCGGGCATCCTGTGTTTAAAGAGGCAGAGAGTCAGGACAAACTGGGGTTTCCATTGTTGGCAACTTCTCGTCCTTGCGGCCGGGCGGTTCTTCCCCATGCTTCCCTCAAAGCCTTGCAAGGGCTGCTGAGGACCTTATATCTAGTCCTGGTTTTTTCTCGTGAAGGGAGAGGTGCTCCTGCTCCTCTCCTCGTGAAAACGGGGAAGTGCTACCAGCAGGCATTCATCCTCTACTGGTGGGGAAGTGATACCAGCAGGCATTCATCCTCTGCTGGTGGGGAAAGTGATACCAGCAGGCATTCATCCTGCTGGTGGGGAGATACCAGCAGGCATTCATCCTCTGCTGGTGGGGAAGTGATACCAGCAGGCACTCACCCTCTGCTGGTGGACAGGGACCCAGCAGGCATTCACCCTCTGCTGGTGGACATGGGAAGGGAGGCAGAGGCAAAATTGACTTGCTTCTGCTCTTGGCGGTGGTGGAGGCAGAGGCAGCTCCTGCTCCTCTGCTCCTGGCGGTGGTGGAGGCAGAGGCAGCCCTGCTCCTCTGCTCCTGGCGGTTAAGGCAGAGGCAGCTCCTGCTGCTCTGCTCCTGGCGGTGGTGGAGGCAGAGGCAGCTCCTGCTGCTCTGCTCCTGGCGGTGGTGGAGGCAGAGGCAGCTCCTGCTGCTCTGCTCCTAGTGGAGGAAGCGGTGGAGGTGGCGGAAACAGCTTAAAAATGCTCATCCGGTGGAGGTGGCGGAGGCAGAGGCAGCTCCGGCTGCTCTGCTCCTATGGTGAAGGTGGGAGCAGCATGTGCTCCTGCCGATGGAGGTGGGAGCAATTAATCTCCCCTTTTCCAGGGACTGGTGCTGCTCTGCCTCTCTTGCAGGGGACTGGTCTGCTCCGCCTTTAATAAACCAGCAGACATTCTCCCTCTGCTGGCAGCTTGGGTCCTGGAAATCCCCGACTTCCCTCTCTTCCTGTGGACGAGTCATCCTCCCTTTTGGGCTGTGGGCTACCGACTCCTCCCTTTTGAGCTGTGGGCCTATGACTCCTCCCTTTTGGGCTGTGGTTCCACTTGCCCTCTTGGGCTGTGGGCCGCAAAACCCCTCTTGGGCTGTGGACGTTCGGTACTCAGGCGTGGGACGTTGGCTCCTCCCACTCAGGCGTGGGACGTTCCACTCCTCCCACTCAGGCGTTTTTAATGTTGGGCTCCTTCTCAGGCGATGGAACCTCCTCCCAAATGAGGCAAACCAATATTTAAAAAAAAAAAAAAACTTTTCGTCCTTATAACGTTAGGGCTTATTTTCAGGCTAGGGCGTTTGGGCTCCTCCCGCTTTGTGGACGCTTTGCTCCTTTATAAATTTGGGCTGTGGACGCTCAGGCAACCTAGATGCAACTTTCTGGGCTGTGGAAAAAAACAAGGGCTCCTCTTCTTCATCCTGCATGGGGCATAGGGCCACCGTGTACCCATATGCCCCATAAAGGGCACCACTAATTCCCATCCCAGTCTTTGGGCCATTGCCTGTAAGGTCCTGTGGAAACCTAGGGTGAGGTGGTGTGTATATTTGGCCACAGTAAAACACCAATCCCTGCTTCCGCCTTTCTCCCTTTGCCCTCCTGTGCTTTCTCCCAGCCTCTTTCTCCCCATTTCTTCTCCTTTTGTTTTTTTTTTTTTTTTTTTTTTCCAAAAAAAAAAACTGCAGTTCCAGTGTGGCCTGAGCCCTGGATAAACTTTAGTCGTTTACCGGTTCTGACACCCTGGACAAAGACGGCCGGCACAATCCTGGCATCAGACCAGATGCACAAATAAATAAACAATCCATGTGGTTTGGGGTAAGCTGGGCTAGTGATCCTCATGCATTTAATAAACAATACAGAAAATAAAAAGGTTTGAAACAAAACAGGACACTTTTTGTAGCCAAAATAAACAGGTAGACAAAACGGACAGACACTAACAAACAGGGAAAACAAACATGAGTAAAACAAATCTTTACTTTTACTTTCTCCTTCTCTCAGAAAGTCCACTCACCAACACCTAACCCCTTGAGTGAAAACATGCAGCTTTTTATTTTGTACCAATGATTGTTTTCAATCATTCAATTATTCCTTTTACAACTGCCACAATTAAAGTGCAATTTGCTCACATATTACTTTTTAACGTGATGTGATGTGCCATCCCCGTGCCTAAAAAGAAATTTTAATTTTGCTACAGTGAAACACAGACCTTATATCCGTAACCAATGCCTTGTGGCTGGTTTTACACACAACACGTAACATATAACATACACAGGGGGGGCACTTTGCCACACTTACCTAAAGTAACATTAGGTAGTCCAAGATGTGTGCTAATCTGTGAAACTAGCTGTAAATTAATTAATGGATGGATATCTTTTTTTTGTTTGTTTTTTTGTATTTCATAACTTGGCTCCCATAGCTCATGCTTAAGTGGAAACTGGCATCACCACCACCACCACTACCAGGAGAACATTGTATGCTTAGCATAATAATTCAGCAGCCAGAGAACATTACAAAAATATTTTCATATCGAAATACCAAAAAAGGTTTTCCGCTGGTCAGGTTTATTAAGGAGTTGCTTAGATGTCATCTTTCAGCAAATGTCATAAGAAATAATTAAATACTGGGAAATGCCTGATTTTGTTATTTAAAGAACAACTTGGTAAATATATTAATTAAAGCTGGTGATTTATGTAATGTATTATTCTTATTCTTTATATTCACTATGTATATTATTTTATGTTTCAGGAAATCCCATCCTGGTGACATTTCTCAAACATGTCTAATCTCCAAATGAATTACCAGCAACACTCTGCCCACATTAAGAAATGTGATAGTTTGTATTTTCCACCATGAAAATGTCTCATCCAGTTATTCTACAGTAATATTTGGGCACCACTTGCTTATTACTATCTTTGCATGTATTTGAAGATGTGACATCTTTTCAGGGAAACCAGCATATGTGGTGAGCATAGAGTCCACACTGGAACCAGACATACCTGTTTCATATTAAAGATAGTAGAGTTATATTACGTTTTAGAGGCAAATAAAATATAATCTCAAACTTAATTTTGCATTACCAGCATATATAAATAATGTATATAAATTGCAACTAACATGAAAAAAAGAGACCTCTTTTGTGTTCATGTTAGTATATTTGACCAAAAGCTTCGTAGGTCTATTGTGATTTGGTTCTCATAATGTTATCAAACAAGTTGCACTGACAAGCTTTCAGACATTTTTTTCATTTGCATGTTTAATATTCAGTTGTAAAGGGATAAAAATAACGTATACACTTCACAGCACAGTTGTATTTTAATTATGTAACTTGTTTTGGATTTAGTTGAATTACAGATTCACATGCAGCAAAACTGATTCATTTTGGCTCTTGACTCTTGGGGTAATACTGTATATGTCTCTGTTACATGTATTTATTCTTTTGCAGCAACAATACCATGACTTGTTCCCAAACATGTGAAATAAGAGTCGTGATGAAAATACATGTTTATATATATATATATATATATATATATATATATATATATATATATATATATATGTTAACATAATTTTGATGTTTAATTTAACATCATGTAATCAAAGAAACTTCAGAACGATATGTCAAAAGACTATCGGAAGCCGTAATAGTAATACAGTATTTCATGTTGGATTTTGAAATGTCACAATTTTAAATTGTTGTCAGTTTTTTGTTAAGTATGGAAAACTACAAAGTGGTATGTAATTAAATATGTTAACATAACATTATTTAATTCTATAGGGAGACACAAAACTGTGGGCCATAGATGTACAGCTAATTCTCTGTATTCTAATAGATAAATTACAACTGTACATGAAATACTGGCAAAATACAATAAACGTAGCCTCGATTTACGATGGTCTGTACTGTATAGCTAGATGTTTTTATATATCTGACCCATAATATTAATGTTAATAGTTTATTACATAGTGTAGTGATCTTGAGAGGGGACGGGCCCCTTTAAGATTCTCGGAGGATCTCCGTGATGGACAGGTGGCGAGAGTGCTGATTTGATGGGAGGCAGAGGCTACCGAGAGGTCTCCTCTAAACAGATTCTCAGGAGCAAGAGGGGGCGGGGCAGTATAAAAGGGCTGTGGGCTGGATACGAGAGGGAGAAGGAACTGACAAGCGAACGGACAAGCAGCAACAGTGACACAGAGAAAGGACCAACCAGCATCCTATGACTACAGTTGGTCACAACGCAGGCCTCTTATCCGCCGTGGTGCAAATTCCCCCTGGGACCTTGCTGAGGGAAGCGAGAGGGAGAGGACAGATGGCTATTTGCCTGAGGGAGCAACTGAGAGAGAGAAGGGTAGTAGGACGGGAGTCCGAGGGACGGGTCCTGAGGAGCTGAGGCTGCAGTTCAGTGTGTGTGTGTGTCTTGATCCCTCCCCCTTCTTTCTGCCTACCTAGTGCTCCCCCACACCCCTATTTTTATTCTAATTAAACACTGGCTGTTACCCCAATTTTCTACCACAACACTGCTTATGTCTGATTCCATAAGGGCATAACCCGAAAACGCTACAATGTGATATTAATACTGCTTGGAACTTTCTAATTGAAAAAAAAAAAAAATCATCACAATGCACAAACTGCATCCCCAAATCGCTGTCAGCCATGATGCTAGAACAGAAATGGTACAAAATGATTTTGTGAAAAGGCTAAAACCTGTTCCTGTTCCACATCGAACAAGCTGAACGTGTCTGAGTCTGTCCGCCTCATGAAATTCCACCTTTAATTGTTTCTTCAACACACCTGCACAGTATAGTATTAAGATCAGGGGGCGGAGCTAGTGTTTCATGTCGGGGGGCGAGTCTTTCTTTAGGGGCCCATTGGTGTCGTGATCGTATATTGAAGCAGATGTAGCAGTTCATGGGATGGAGCAAGGCAACCTGATGTAATGTTTAAGGACATGGAGTTTAGTAACATACTAAACCCTCCTCTATGAGGTAAATGAAGCAATGCTTAACAAAGGGTTGGAGAAAGTGGAATCATTAACCCCCCAAAGAATGGACCCCCTGCTCCCCGCTAAAGACGTGTACAGACAAAAGGAGAACCACCAATGCATAAGAAAACAAGAAAGGAGAGAAAACATTTAACATGACAAAGTGGTTAGTAAGCTGCTCTCTACTGACTGTGAAGATCCTCCTCACAATGGAAAAGAAAAATAAAAAACATTTATTTTTAGGAGGAAATCTTTGGTGGCCCTGGCGGAAAGGTCGTCCCCGCTCTGGACATACTAGCAATGGACTGATGGGCAGAGGATATTTTAGATGATGAAGAATGAATATAAGCTTCGACTGCTGACGAGGTTCAGCACCCCATATTTTTGATTAGATGCTGGTTGATATTTGCTTTTGCTGCTGATGTGGCTGCCCCTATTCTGAATGAATGAGGAGTGTTGAATTGCGGGGGAAGACCTGCTCTGGACACCACAGTGGAGAGATGTGAAGAAAACCAATGCCTTGATACAATAGACCGGCTTGAATTGATGAACAAAGGTTCAGAGGATGAAATGGCTTTTCGTTCTGTGATATACTTCAGCATGGAAGCGTAAGGGCATAGAGGAGAGTTGATTTTGAAAGCTGAATACATTGTCCTTGCCGAAGCTGATCCGTTTTTTGAAATACGAAGGAAGAGAATAAAATGGGAATCGAGAACGAGCGTGAGATCACTGCAGCGGATACCCAGAGTAGGAAAGCTGGCAATAGAAGGAACTGTATATTCGGAGCATCTCAAAAACCCAGAAATGCAGTCATTGTTAAATAATCGAATGGAGAGAAGCAGCTTTGACAGAGGATTGAAATCAAATTGCCAACAATCTCTATAGAGATAGGCAGGCGAGCAGGAGAGGAGGGAGAGCTCTTAGAAATTCCTCACAGGAGGAGACAGCTGGGATTGACAGTAGAGTTGGAGAGGAAACTGACATCAAATCGAATTACTAAGAATATCTATTGAGATAGGCAGAACAGAAGGGGAAGTGGTCAGAGAGCTCTTAGAGAAGACGGACAACTGGTATTGATAGGAGAGTTGGGGAGGTAATAGACATCAAACAAAACTGGTATTGAATTCCTGACAGATTGAATGGGATCGGATTAATCCTGCTATGTGGTCCAGCCGGTGGAGTAAGAGGATCTGGTAGAAGGAGCTAGTGCTGCAGCCATGTACGCTTGCGCTGAATAGAGTAGTCCACTGATAGTTGCTGGAGCTGGCACGTAGACTGAAAACTGGAAATCTCCAAATTCTGTAAATTAAGCATCCATAAATAAGCCAGGTTGTGCAGTGCTGAAATGAAGTCATCCTGGAACATACATAGGCCGTTCCAATGCTAAATGACAGCAGACCACATTTTAATGCTTTCCTAGCTTCTGATGAAATGTTGATGTAGGAGTCCAAGTTTTTGTTGTCGATGAAACAGCAATTAATCGAGATATAAATGTCCGACCCTGGGGAATCATGCAAATTACAAAATTGAAATGGTCCAGCAAAGAGAGCAGTGCACGTTTCCTGAGCATATTACTGATCTGAAAGTTCTGAATAAGGGAACGAATATGGTCGAGTTTAGATACAGAGAGGCTTGCTTAAAACATTCAGTGCCAGTATGATTCCTAGAAATTACAGTGGCTAAACAGTTTCTATCACTTGATCTTGAGATATTAAAGTATTTAAAAAGAGTAAGATGGCAAACGAAAGGAGAGGTAGTTGGACAGTTCTTAAAGATCCCACACAGACGAAGACGAACAGCTGGAATGGAGTGTAGCATTGGAGAAGGAACGGATATCGCATGATAATGGTGTTGGATTCCAGATAAGTAGGATTTGATTGTGGCTGGTGAAAGGTGAAAAAAATTGATTGAAAGGGGTTGAGGAGATCCGATTTTAGTTAAGAAATTGTTGAATTTTTTTTTTTTTTAGGATGATCTAGTTGAAGGGGAGAGTAGATGCCATGTATCCTGGGTTGAATCCAGGAGATTGCAAGGGAGAGATTTTGTTGAAAAGATGATTTGATTGTGGAGCTTCCAAAGGGTTGGATGAGTTGCAGATGTTATGATGGAATCCGGATTTCTGTAACTGTGTTATTGTGAGTACCAGGAAAGTGGTGTCTTGAATAATGAATGATTAGAGACTGAAATCCATATTACACGATAGAGGAGTTGCATGACCAGTGACAAAGAGGACCGGCTTTTGTTGATGATGTGTACGTTGGATTTATTATCACGGAAGAAGAGTATGGATTTCTTGGACCTTAGGTGACCCCAGAAATGAGCAGCTGTGACGATTGGGTAGGTTTCCAAGAGGGCCAAATATTTGAATTGAGCTGAAAGGTTTGAATCTTGGTGCCAAGCGCTAGAGACCCACTGATCGGTTAGAAAGCCTCAAAACCCGGCAAATGGAGCTTCAATGACAAGGCGAGGTTGTGAGGGGCTAGAGGATGATACAGATTATGAAGTTGAAGTGACTGGGAAAGGAGAGCAGGTTGCGTTTCCTCAGCTCAGAGATCGGGAGATTGACTGAGTGAGTCAAGGGGGCGGAAGAGGGATAGATTATACAAATGTTGAGGCTGCTTTAGGGAGATCGATACAGAGTGTGTGGTGGAATGTATCCCTGCAGATGTTTGCTCTGAGGCTGCTGCAAGTCATCAATTTGCTACAAAACCTGATGAACTGATCGGGAACAATCTATGAGTGTGTTATCCATTGCGTGGTAAGATTCTGCTTTTGAGTAAAAACTAATTGTAGAAATAGTTCCTCCATATTTGCTGGCAGCTCCATTAATTATTAGCCTCTTAAAGTAAACATTTTAAACCATCCTCCAGATAAAATTATTTGATTAGAAAACAGGGCTTTCTTACACAATGATATAAGATTGCTTAAAACACACACAATTTGTGGTGTCATACTGCTATCTAGTGGTTACGATTAAACATGCACAAGTCCAGTTCCATGGAGCGAGAGGGAGACTGCACAAATACGTTTCAAAACACAAAACCAGAACAATTTCACCAAAAGTAAAGTTTTCAAAACAAGCTGGGGATCCCGTGTTGAAATGAGAATTGAAACCAAATTAATGTTACTGAAAGAAAGCAATGGATCGCTGCAGCCAGGAGATTGTATGGAAACAGTGCAACGTGATGATTGACAGATCTACTGCCGATATGGGCATGGAGAGATGAGGCTGTAATAGCGTCTGCAATGGCGAGAAATTAAACACAATTGTATATTTCTGATATTGAGTGATTCCAGGCGATTATGCAACGAAGGACATTGTTGAGAATTGAATAAACTTGCTGTCTTTAGAAATTATAAAAGGTCAGAAAAGATCATCTGCAGCTGCTGGATCTTGTAACGCAGTCTGAGAGTAAACATGTTGGTCAGCCTTAACAGCTGGGGGAGAGGGCAAAGAAAATAGCTTTACGAACAGAGCTTTCAGAATTCTGTGAATGAGATGATCTTTTAAAAGACACACTGGAAATGCATGCCAAGGAAGATTTCGTTTAGCTCTGGAGGTCAGAACACTGGAGACAGTAACAGCAGGATCGAGTACTTGCTCCCAGGTCTATTAATGCACATTTTATTTTTACAGGGCCTCCTGCCCTGTCTCACAATATATATAAAAGAAAAAAAGAACGTCTTCAACTACAGCTCCATCTTCGTTGCTTCATGTTTGCAAATTTGTTTTTGACATTTTCAAAGTCAAGTGTGGCAGTGTGACCCCGCCTTGTGCGTATTGTTTGTTTATATGTTGTATGTAGTGTGTTAAATGTTGGTGTATAGTCATTGGTACACGGGATATAAATGGGTCTGTAAGTACGAGTGATAAAATGTGTATTTGTATTTAGCCACGAGGGTTGCACATCACTTCACGTGCTGATTAAAATGTAATACTATGTGAGCACGGGGAAGGACACGTAATTAATCCATGTGCAGTTGTACCGAGATTCTAATTGAATGATTGATTAGCAATCGAGTCTTGGTACAACTGCATAAAAGACACATTGTCACTCAGTCGGGGTTGGGTGTACAGAGAGGAGGTACGGGGAGATAGAGAGGAGACAGAAGCTAAACATTACAATTGCTATTCGTTCAGCACGATACTTGTTTGTCCGTTTCGTCCCTGTGGTGTTTGTTTACCGTTTTGGTTGGCCCTTGTGCCCGTTTGTTTTGTGTGTGTGTTTTGTTCAACTCTTTTATTTTCATTATTATTTAATAAAGAAACCGAGCACTTTCGCGTCTTGGTTTTAACCCGCAGCTGCTGTGTGTCTGTGTTTTGGGTCAGTGACGTCACCACACCTCACCACTGCAAGCCATCCTGCCACACAAGGTTTTCAGCAGTTGCTCTTTCAATATATAAAACTGCCAAAGCAGAAAGTCTATCTTTGTGCACTGAAGAGTGCAAGTAGTTTTTCATGAGTTTAAGACGACTGAAACTTCATTCTGCTTGAGCACTGCTTACAGGTATGGTTAAATAAATGTGATACAAGATACACAAGTTGGGAAATGCTGCACGTTGCATGTCATTAGCAATAAGTAAAGGGAGAATCTGATTTGTGGAAAGGTCTGCATCACCTTGATCTGCAAAGAGATCCTTGTAGATTCCTCAAAAAGAAAAGTACACATCAGTGACATCATCAGCTGTGAAATCATTGCTGTAAAGTGCAGTTATTCACTTTCTCCAATGAGTTAGAATAAAAAAAATGCTTTGGATTAAGCACACGGAATTCCTTTGTCATCGCTCTGAAGTCAGAAAACCTTTCTTTGAACTGGTTCAAAAAGATGTCTAACACAGAATAAAACGTATCCACTTTGAAATGTTCTCTGTTGTCTGTATGAGCTCGTCTGAAGTCATTTCATTAAAAAATATTTTCTTTTTATGCACTCTATGTTCCTGATACAATGTTGTTGCATTACACTCTAGTTTTGCAGATCTCTCCATGTCTTCAAAGGCATTTTCTGAGTGTACATTTATATGTGTATCACAGGTGTTGATGAGCTTGAGGACTGTATTCAGGTCAATCGATTCTTCTTGAAGATAATTTGATAGGACAAACATTTTTTAAGATAATGTTCCAAAACGTTAACTTGAATTCAAAAGTATGCAATGTAACCAACAAACCGTGAGCTTCAGCAGCTATTGTTGGTGCGGTGCCCTTGAGCTCACCTGATACAATTCTGTGAAAGGCTTGTGTAATTGCGGGCATACTTTGCAGCACTGCTTCAGTAGCCCTTTTCTTGATGCCCACCTTGTATCTGAAAGCCTCTTTAGCGTAAGAACAGTACCATTCAGTGTTTTATGTTGTTGTTCTTATAAAATGTTATGTCTTGGAAGACTTGATGTCAGAAAGGAGTAGAGGATTTCTAGAGTTCCGAAAAAAAGTTTAGCGCTGGTGGATCAACAGTGAATATACATTACCTTTGAGCTGCATGCTTCCTTGACTCTTTCTTGGAGCCCTGAAAGGTGACCAGACATAGCCCTGGCTCCGTCTTAAGCTTGGCCATGCATGAAGCTAACATTAAGCCTAAGTTCATTCATGACTGTGTGTATCAATAAATCATAAAACGCCTCAGCTGGTTTCACAATAAAGTTGACATTGTTAGCAACCTTTATTAAGCATATGACAGCAATAGTATTCAAGCTCGTGTGTGGAGGTGTATTTTTATAAGTGTGGTTTCGGGCAGTCGTGAGGGGCCCACCATCCTTTATTTTGTAGTTTTATTACTGTGTTTTATTTTCCCTTTTCATTTCGCCTTTTGTTTGCATTATTATTTTGAGCAGCTGACTGTCTACCTGTGTTGGTAACCCTGTGATCCTGATCGTTGCCAGTATTCAGGCCATGGACAACAGTGCCCTCTGCAGGCCAAAATAAATCAGTGCGCCGGAGTGGTGTTTAACTACAGTTCTATCTCCTGTGTGTCAGTGAATTGCCCACCACCCTTCCACAGTGGGTTTACACCAGGCAATTGTTGCTAGCAATACTGCCAGCAATTTTACTCATCATTCCAAGATGGCAGCACCCAAGAATAAGTGGAATATGGAAGGAGAGATGTTGCTATTTTTTTTTAATTAATTATGTCTTTGGGACTGCAAACATTCTCAACTTGCCTAAATCACCGGGTGTCCTGTTTGACTGGTTAAAACTAAACTCATTACACATTGATTTTAAAGTATTTCCTCTGCCTGACCTAAATAATCTGCTACAGGAATTGTATTATTATTATTATTATTATTATTATTATTATTATTATTATTATTTTTTGGCAGACGCCCTTATCCAGGGCAACTTATAAAATATCACATTACAGAATATCATAATACAGATAAGAGCAGTTATGAAAGTACAATAAGATCAAATTCAAGTAAGAGCAAAATAAAGAATACAGTAAGGTATAAGTAAGAGGACAAGCAGTTATAAGTTATAGTAAATATTTGCTTATATGAGTAAAGTCCAGTAAGAACATGTAGTAAGTATGATAAATGGATGAGAATGATTTCCCAATCAAAGCAAATATAAAAAACATGAGTATGGTTACCTATAAGAGTAAAATCAAATACAAGATGCAGTTCTAGTTAGGAGTAGTAGTTGAATGCGGTAAGGTATGGAGCAGTTCAGTGCAGGTACAAGCTGATGCATGAACTGGTACAATTGGGTGCCATATAGTCCAGTATACCCGAGAGTTGAGGTTTACAGATGCTGTCTGAACAGCTGTGTCTTGAGGAGGCACTGGAAGGTGGTCAGGGACTGAGCAGTCCTGATATCTGTGGGTAGGTTTTTCCACTACTGAAGGACAAGGGTGGAGAAGGAGCGGGCTCTGGAGGCGGGGGAGCAGAGGGAGGGTACAGCTAGTGTGCCGGAGGTGGAGGAGCACAGGGGGCGAGAGGGGGTGTAGGGAGAAAAGTCTGGAGATAGGAGGGAGCATAAAGTTCAAAACAGTGATAGGTGAGTACAAGAGTTTTGAATTGGATGCAAGCAGCGATAGGGAGCCAGTGCAGAGAGCGGAGCAGTGGTGTAGCGTGGGAGAAACGAGGAAGGGAAAATACAAGGCGAGCAGCAGAGTTTTGGATAAGCTGGAGCGGACAGGTAGCAGAGGCAGGAAGGCCGGCCAGGAGGGAGTTGCAGTAGTCAAGGCAGGACAGTACCAGGGACTGAACTAGGAGCTGTTTGGAGTAATCGGTGAGGAAGATGTGCTGAGAGTACGAGAGGGAGGGGTCAAGGGTGACAACAAGGTTCTTGGCCACCTCATCTGCCAAAACAGCCTCATGTTTCACTCCTATGCTGACGACACCCAGCTCTACTTAAAACTCGACCCTGGAAGCCCCTCTGCCATTGTCCGGCTCTCGGCTTGCATTCAAGACATCGAGGCCTGGATGTTTGCCAATTTTCTTCAGCTGAACACTAGCAAATCTGAACTCCTTCTGGTAGGATCTAAAACTCAACTTAAGAATCTAAATATAGCTGCCCTGAACCTCGGAAACTGTCTGCTGCTGCCTTCCCCCACAGTACGAAGCCTTGGTGTACTTCTTGACAGCAACCTCTCCTTTGATGCCCACATCTCCTCCATAGTCAAATCTTCCTTCTACCATCTTCGAAACATCTCCAAAGTCCATCCCTACCTTTCCCTCCCAGATGCAGAGATATTTTGTCATGCATTTGTCTCCTCTCGACTCGACTACTGCAACTCTCTTTATGGTGGTCTCCCGGCACGCACCATAAACTGACTGCAGCTAGTCCAGAATGCCGCTGCCAGGAACCTTACAAGATGTAATAAACATGATCACATAACCCCCCCATCTTGCCCAGCTGCACTGGCTACCTGTAAAATTCAGGGTTAGTTTTAAAACTCTCCTGCTCACCTACAATGCCCTTCATCACACAGGTCCTGAGTACCTCCTCAACCTGCTGACACGCTATGTCCCTGCCCGCAAGCTGAGGTCCTCCGACTCTGGCCTGCTTGTTATCCCCAAGCAAAAGTGCACCACACTTGGAGAATGCTCATTTAGCTTCATGGCTCTGACTCTCTGGAACTCTCTCCCAGCTGTGCTGCATGATGCTCCCACCGTCACTCGCTTTAAATCAGCTCTCAAGACCCACCTGTTCTCTCTTGCTTCCCATGCTCTTTAAGCCTGATATCTGCTATTAGCTGCTGTGTTGCTGCTTCTATTTCATGTATTATGCTACTATCATGTATTATGAACTTCCCACTGTACTTAATGTATTATACATTTTTCACTGTATTTTATGCATTGTTTTTTACTGTATATCATGTATTATGCATTTCTCTGTATTTAAAGTATTATGGATTTTCTTGTTGTTACTGCATCTTGTAAAGCGCTTTATGATGGTGGTCCACTATGAAAGGCACTATATAAAATAAAGATTGACTGATTGATTGATTGATTGGTGGATGAGGAGGGTGAGAGGGTGGTGAATTGAAGTGGAATAGAGATAGAGAGATCAGCAGTGTGGGAGGACGAGGGGTGAAGAAAAGGAGGTCTGATTTGGAGAGGTTGAGTTTGAGATGATGTGAGTGCATCCAGGAGGAGATGGCAGAGAGACAGGTAGAGATACAGGAGGAAACATCGGGGTCAGAGTGGGGGAAAGGAGAATATGATCTGGGCATCATCAGCATAGAGATGATACGAGAAGCCTTGGGAGGAGATGAAGGGACCCAGGGAGCAGGTGTAGAGTGAAAACAGGAGGGGTCCCAGGATTGAGCCTTTGAGAGAGCAAGAGGCAGATGGTGAACCATGGCAGGGCACCCCGGTACGTGCGCTCGGAGAGAGGAGAACCAGGCAAGAGCAGTGCCGGAGAGTCCCAGGTCAGCAAGGGAGGACATGAGACTAGAGTGGTCAATTGTGTCAAAGGCAGCAGAGAGGTCGAGGAGAATTAGGACAGAGGAGAGGGAGGTGGCACAAGCAGAGAGTAGAGAGTTCGTGATGGAGAGAAGAGCAGTTTCAGTGGAGTGTGCTGTGTTGACAGGAAAGCGGAGAGCTGGCGGTGTAATGCTCGCTCGAAGGTTTTAGAGAGGAACCGGAGGAGGGAGACAGGATGGTAGTTCTGGAGGGATGAAGGATCCAGGGAGGTTTTTTTTTTAAGATGGGGTGATGCAGGCTTGTTTGAGGGCAGATGGGAAGCAGCCAGAGAGCAAAGAGGTGTTGAGGAGAGAGTAAATAAAAGGGAGTAGAGCAGGGGCAGCAGCCTGTAAGAGGTCAGTGGGGAGGGGATCCAGAGCACTCGTGATGGGTTTATGGTTCTGGAGCAGGGAGCAGAGATCAGAGTCCGAGAGGGGCGAGAAGGAGGAGAAGGAGGAGAAGGAGGGTAGGATAATAGGGGTTGCAGAGGGTGATGGGGAGGGAGTGAGCAGAGGACAGGGTATGGGTGGGGAAGGAGGCGAGGTAGTGAAGTTTGCGGATGTCTGCGATTTTGGAGGAGGTAGTCATCAGCCAAGATGGAGGAGGGTGGAAGATGGGGGGAGGGATAAGGAGGGAGGAGAAGGTAGAGAAACGTTTATGGGGATTGTTTATAGAAGACTAAATGATACAGTAGAAGTAGGAGAATTTGGCAGAGGTGAGTGTAGAAGAGAAAGAAGCGAGGAGCGAGCGATAGAGATCCAAGGCAGCAGGGAGATTGGTTTTCTTCCATTTCTTTTCAGGAGTGCGCAGTTCGGTATGAGCCGAGCGGAGCACGGAAGACAGCCAGGTCTGGGGCAGGGAGAGACGGGCAGGTTGAGGGGTGAGAGGGCAAAGGGAGTCAAGGAAAGAGGTGAGGCACAAGAAGAGGTAGCCGAGTCTACAGAGAGTTGGGAGAAAGACTTGATAGTGGTGAGGTGCGAGAGAGCAGCCGATGAGAAGACAGAGGGGGAGAGGGAACAGAGGTTTCGACGGAAGGTGACAGAGGGGGTCAGCGGAGTAGGAAGGGATGGGAGAGACAGAGAGAAGGAGATAAAGTAGTGGTCAGAGATGTCGAGAGGAGTGACCGAGAGGGTGGGGGGCAAGCAGTCCCTGGTGAAGACGAGGTCCAGAAGACGGCCTGCTGAGTGAGTGGGGGGAGGAAAGAGAAAGTGAAGGAGTGAAGAAGGGGAGAGCAGAAGTCACCTAGTAGTGATGTTGAAGTCACCTAGTAGAACAACAGGGATGGAGGGAGAGAGGAAGGAGGAGAGGAGGAAGTCGAGCTCATCAAGAAAGTGAGTAAGGGGAGGTGATTTCAACAGCGTGAAACTCAAAGGTGCCAATAGAGAGAAAGGAAAGAGCAGGGGGACAGAAAAGAGCAAGGAGGGAGAGAGTAGTCATGTTCCCCCACCCTGTCCAGAGGGGGCGAGGAGAGTGGGAAAGGGCGGACGGAGTGGTAGTGTTATCAGGGTAGATCCAGGTTTCAGTGAGAGCTAGGAAGTCAAGAGAGAGGTGGGAGGCAAAGGGGGGGGAGGGGGGCTGGGGAGGGAGAGGCAGGGAGATTAGGTTAGAGAAGTTAGATTTGCGGCAGGAAGGAGGAGACAGAGGACAGGAATGAGAGGAGAGGATTACGGGGATATTAAAGATAGTCATGATAAGGAGCAGTAGAGGAAAGGAAGTGAACCTATGAACTGGTCTAAACCACTTTTTAAATAGTCCAGCCATCATAGACTGGTATTCCAGAGCAAAAACAATGTATTTATTTCCCCAAGTTTTTATTTATATCCTAAACGTCAAGAGCAAAGTTACTTGGATTCCGAAACAGTGTGGTATACGAGGGAGCCTATGGGAATAAATTATTTGTCCACCATGATGCCAAATATAAGAAAACTTACATGTCACAGCCTAATGCTCAGTTCCAGTTAACTTTCACCCCCGGGAATTTGCCTAGGCTAAAACTTACGGGGTGAAAGTTAGCCGGAGGTAAGCATGCACGGAAGTTAGCCCGAGTCGCTGATACACAAACCACAGCATTAGATCAACAGCTGTGCATCTCCTTACCGATGCAAGTCTCGAAGCATGACAAATAATGTTTGTCACTGGAATTACTGGAAACCCTCTGAATGTACAGTACTACTGTTTATTTTTATATCATTTTATGTGGTTGTTTTAAACTGATCAAAAGATTAAGTCATATTTAGGGCAAATATTGAACTGAATTATAGCCTACTGCATACTGTACTGTAAAACAACAGTACACAACACAGATACAATTTTTATCTGAGACTGGGGATTTCCTATATGTTATCAATTTGAAATACACCTTCACTATATGCAACATGAAGCCATATAATTAGTTAATTACCTAAATACCCAATATAAATCTATTGAATAGGTATTTTATATGTGTGTAGTATTTTCTTCAACATTGTTATGTGTTATGTACATACTGTAGCCATTATTTAAAGTCATCCTCTCTGTTTTCAGTTGAATCACTGAATTGCCATGAAATTGTGTAGATTAGATAAGAAAAATTGCTAGCAATTATTGCCTGATGTAAACTCACCCTAAGAACTGTCTTTCAAGCTAAATTAAGCTTTCAATAAACATTTTTTTACTGCTTTATCTACAGAAACAGTGGGTTTGCATAATATTAATATGCAAACATTGCACTTTTCATATTACCTTTATGAAACAATAATACAGACCTTAAAGTAAATGCAACCTGAAAGGGGTATACTTTTAATTGTGTATAAAGATATTTAAAAAAAAAACTTCCAAAATGAGATAGAAGTACAAAAATGTATCTTTAGGTGTTTTATTTATTTTTTTAATATAACATGCCTACTTTTCATTTTTAAGAGTGGCATAATTGACTTTCTGAACCTGGCCCGCTTATTATGACATGTTCAATTTCTGTGTAGGCTACTGGAGCCGCGGTTGCCCAGTATATTATTTTAATGGATGATTCAATACCGTGCACTCCGGAAGTGGCAGTGGCGCTGGCAGTGGGAATGCTGCCCTCAGCGTGGGACACTCTGGCAGTGGCGGTGGCGCTGCGTACTCTAATAATGATAGTGGCGCTGGCAGTGGGAATGCTGCCCTCAGCGTGGGACACTCTGGCAGTGGCGGTGGCGCTGCGTACTCTAGTAATGATAGTGGCGCTGGCAGCGGGAATGCTGCCCCACACGCAGGGCACTCCGCCAGTGAAACTACTGCGGGTGGAGGTGGTCTCCTCACCTCTCCCCCCTTCTCTGTAGCCGGCGGTTCCCTTCTCTTGGGCTCCAGCCCCAGAATTTCCAGCAGCGCAAATGCTGCTGCTGGACACAACAAAGCCCTGGGTGATGACAAGCAGGCATCCCCTGGAGGGGTTGTGCAGACATCCCCTTGTGATGGTGAACTTGCATCCCCAGGTAATGGCAAACTCGCATCCCCAGGTGATGGCGAACAGGCATCCTCAGGCAATGACGAACTGGCATCCCCAGGCGATGGCAAACTCGCATACCCGGGCGGTGCAGGACAGGCCACCCCGGGCATTGCAGGCTCGGCAGCCATAGGAGTTGCAACCGTGGCAGCCCTAGATGTTGCAGGCTCTGCAGCCCTAGGTGTTGCAGGCACGGCAGCGCTATGCGTTGCAGGCATGGCAGCCCTATGCGTTGCAGGCACAGCAGCCCTACGCGTTGCAGGTGCGGCAGCCCTAGAAGTTGCAGGCGCGGCAGCCCTAGTTGATGCAGGCTCAGCAGTCCTAGGCATTGCAGGCTCGGTAGCCCTAGGTGTTGCAGGCATGGCAGGACAGGGCAGGAGTTGACCCTTGGGAGGTGACGGCAGGAGCTGACCCTTGGGAGGTAGCTTCAGCTCTTCTGTGGTGGTGGTGGGAGCAACAAGTGGTTTCCCCCTGGCGGTGGAGGTGGGAGCAGCAGGTAGTCTCCCTCTATCACTGGGGACTGGTGCGGCTCTCCCTCGTTCGCTGGGGACTGGTGTGGCTCTCCCTCTTTATTTGGAAGGGGGCAATCCACAGACAAAGCACCATTCCCAGCCATTGAGGTACCTAAGGAGGGCATTCATTCCATCCTCCCCTGCCTCGTAGAAGGCAGATGTCTGCCTCCAGCTTTGTGTCTGGTGGCACTGAGCACTCCTGTTGTGGGGACTGTGGCTAGTCCCGCTGGGGTTCTGGAGCAGCTTCTTTGCCTTTTTCAGGGGACGACCACTCCTCCCCTTCTTCCTCTTTGGGCCAGGTGCCTCACTCAGCCCTGTTCGGGCAGCCAATTCCACCTCCTGGTGTGGGGGTTAGTAGTCGGGTGACATATGCCCGACCTCGCCAATGGCAAAGCACCACTCTTCCCCTTCCAGGCAGATGTCCATCCCTTGGTCCCTCTTCTCTCAAAAAACAATTCACACACAAAAAAAACTAAATTGTACCCGCAGTACTATTCCTGGCCTGTCTATGGAGGCTGTTATCCCACGTTCTAACACCATCTGTGGTAAGGATGGCTGATGGGTGACGTCAGACCAGGAAATACAGAGACACAGTACTGTGAGTGCAAATGGTGCTGTGTGGATTTATTGTAAATAATGATAAATAAACACAAAAGTAAACACTACAAAAACAAAAGGCACAATGGCCAAAAGAAACAAACAAAACAAACACTGACCCAAATCAAGTATCGTGCTGAGATATTTCAGCATGAGTAGCAATTGTTTTTCCTTTTTAAATTCCTCTCCTTCTCTCTCCCGTTCTCCACTCTGAACACCAACCTCAAGTGTGAGAACCGTGACTCTTTTAAGCAGCTGTGCCGGGAGCTTGATTGCTAATCATTCAGTCTGGCCCTGGCACAGTCACATTTGTAGTACTTTGTGATACAATATTTAGGATCAATAAGGCAGAAATATATGAATGGCCTCCCCTCGCTTTTAATAAACAAATCTTACTGTTATTTTCATTTAAGTAGTTGCATAATTCAAATAGTACTATTTGGGCAACCTGGCCAAAGAAGCCTACATACTGTGCTGTAACAACAGTTCAATTTTTATCTGAGACTTTTCTATATGTGCCCAAATACAAATATACATTTTAACTCACCCTTGCTACATAACCCAGACCATAAAAAATAAGCAAAATACACACAGGGGCGGCGGGGTACCTCGTCACAGAGGGACATGGATTATTATCATTTGCTAGCCAGCTTGCTAAGTGGGTATCATGCACTGTTTTCATTTACCTTTCACAGACTCATTTTGTGAGTACATCTTTAGCAAAGCAGAAGAAAAAATAAGTTTCTGCACAGATTAATGTCTTAATTAGTCTTAGCACTGGTATCACTAGTCTCATCAGTCCTACCAGTGGCAGCACCAATCTTAGCAGTCCTAGTAGCACCAGTCTTACCAATCCCAGCTGTAGCACCAGCAGTGTAAGCACATGTCTTACTAGTCCTAGCAGTGGCAGCACTGTCTTACCAGTCCTAGCAGAGGCAGCACCAGTCTTACCAGTCCAGCAGTGGCAGCACCAGTTTTAAGAGTCTAGCAGTGGGAGCACCAGTTTTACCAGTCCCTGCAGTGGCAGCACCAGTTTTACCAGTCCCAGCAGTGGCAGCACCAGTTTTATCAGTCCCAGCAGTTGCAGCACCAGTCTTACCAGTCCCAGCAGTAGCAGCACCAGTCATACCAGTCCCAGCAGTAGCAGCACCAGTCTTACCAGTCCCAGCAGTAGCAGCACCAGTTTTACCAGTCCCAGCAGTGGCAGCACCAGTCCAGTAGTGACAGCATCAGTTTTACCAGTGTAACTAGTCTCAGCAACAACTTCAGTACCTCTCAATGAAGGTATAAACCCATTTACTTATTATTAGTAAGTAAATGGGTTATAAGTTATATTCTTCTTGTCCTTTTAATATTACATATTTCTGACAGTGTAAATCTGGTCATTTTAGGTTGCTATGGTTTTGCTGGGAGACAGTTTGTTTTAAAAAATATTGGTTATGACATTTCAAACATCATCCAAGGTGGGTCCACTGGATACAAATAGTTAACTACTTATATTGCTTTGCAGTTTGCATTGATAGTCTCCAGGCTTTATGCTGTGAGCATTTATAAGATAATTCTCATCATTGTTACATGAACAGGATATGCAAGTTTATTTTAGACAAAAAATTGAATGATTGATTGATTTTTGCATCAGTAAAAATCTATTCCTAGCTACGCCCCTGCTACTGAATTGAAAAATATTGTGTGTTTTACTTATAGTTTGTGTCATCAACCAAAGCATGAGTAGAACACACATATCCCAATATACCTCCGAGATATGTCCTATCCCTGAAACTGTCAATTACCCTGCACACTAAAAATAACAGAAACAACATGAAGAAAATGTGCCACTGAATAATTGTCTAATAAAAACAAATAGCTACATCCCTGTACTGTGCATCCTGTACCATTTTCAAATTAATATAGAAGGATTGACAGTTCTCAATTAAAAATCTCTCTCATTTCAAGCCTTTTATTAGTCTAAGATGTAATGGGATTCAGCAAGGATGCATAGCATTTCTAGTAAATGGACCAGTCCCATTGAGACTTGGCAGATTGCTTCCTTTTCTTTCTGAATATCATCTGAAAGGTCATGTGGGCTATATGGCAGAGTATAAATGTCTGTATAACTGTGGATTGTATGATCAAATGTGATTATAAGAGAGCATTTCCCTTTTATCTGATGCTGTAAAATGTTAATGTGGCGTTGTTAGGATATGAGTGGTGCAGTAATGATAGAATGTCGACAAAAAGGGTGTATTTACAATAACATTCCTGATTTATTAAAGAACTCCCCTCTACCAGCAATGGTATCAGGATCAAACAGTGGGCTTGTAGTCCCAAACAGAAAGGTTCCCTAAATACTAAACAACAACCACAGTCTAAGGTGCATGCACGGGTTGAGGGGTGTGCAAGCGCAGACGCTCCGGGTGCTGGAAGGGGTTGAGGGGTGTGCAAGTGCAGGCGCTCCGAGTGCTGGAAGGGGTTGAGGGGTGTGCAAGTGCAGACGATCCGAGTGCTGGAACGGGTTGAGGGGTGTGCAAGTGCAGACGATCCGAGTGCTGGAACGGGTTGAGGGGTGTGCAAGTGCAGATGATCCGAGTGCTGGAACGGGTTGAGGGGTGTGCAAGTGCAGACGCTCCAAGTGCTGGAACGGGTTGAGGGGTGTGCAAGTGCAGACGCTCCGAGTGCTGGAACGGGTTGAGGGGTGTGCAAGTGCAGACGCTCCGGGTGCTGGAACGGGTTGAGGGGTGTGCAAGTGCAGACGCTCAGGTGGTAGTGCTGGCTGCGTGGCTTCAGCTCCAGAATCAGTATCAGTCTGCCAACACAATAACAATAACACACAGCGCTCCAGATTGCTAGCATTTCAGCATAAGGGGCCATACTCACGTAGCTGCAGTAGAGCTGTTCAGTAGTCTTATAGCTATGCACTTTCACCAAGATGGATGACTTCTGGTTCCGTCCTACCATCAAGTCCCCGAGTACCCATCCCTGTGAAGGTGTACCACCAACCTTACTTGGCGCCCTTCCAGGTTGGGAGGTAGATTTACTTCACATTAATTCTCTCCCATTCACAGGCAGCTAAACCGTCCTATATCTACACAAATTTTGCTGTTTAATCCTTTCCTCAGATGCGCTACTGATTTTGGGAAAGTCTTCCTTCTCAATGTTTACAGAACAGGTGATCCCACGCTTTTGTATATATCAGTAACTAACTGACTCAAAAAGTAGGTCACTTGTAAATGGTGACACAACTGAATTTTTTCAAATACCAGAAGTCTACCCTTAACCTGTTGTTATTCAGTATCATTTTTGTTTCCCATTTTTAACATTAGGAACAATTTTCTGGAAATTGGGTGTAAATGAAAGCATACATTTATATTTGCTTATGGGACTTTTTCTTCTCCAACCACCACCAAGCTGGGCTGTTAGATGGCCTTGCCACATCCTATCGGCTGGCTTTGTTCACTGGCTCAGCAGACCACTCTCCACTTTTGAGGGTGTTTACTTTACCATGAAAGTATGAAACTATAATTACTTGTAAATACAACTTACTGACTTGGTGGTTTGTGTCCTGACTATTGGCTGAAATGTATGCTTAACCTGGGCCTTTATTACAGTGAGAATTTCAAGATTCTAAAACTAGGTCATCTGATGTAAGATAATGACCAGTATACTCAGAACCTGAGTATACTTGCTTTTTTTTTTTAACCAGCGAAAGACCCTTTAGCAGAATCTATGCAGGCAATGACAACACAGTGGATATAGAAAACATTATTGTTATGCTCTTGATACAATAGTATGCTCATATTGATATGGTACTTGATATATTATATTCTGCTGAGGATTTTTAAGCTAATCAGAGCGCCTGTTGTATGCCACACAAAAACTCACCCTCTCCACAGGGAACATTACTACAGGGTACAGGGCGAGTTTATAATGATATTATTATTATGTGAAAAAATGGGAATAAGGGAAAACAAACCACTGGGTTCGACGTATACACAAAAATGCATGAACACATTTGTATAACACATAGGTATGTTTGGAGTTGCCTGCTTAAAAACAAAACAAAACAAAAATTGCCATCCTATAACCTTATAAAACGGTACAGGGAAGTCCAAATTATAAAATAGCTGCCCTTGTGTTGCTATTGATCCAAAAGGCATAACATAGTAGCAACACTAAAATAAACTTGTTTTATTATTTGACAAGGTTTCGATTAGAAGTATTGTTAACATCTTCAATTAACATTTTTACTGGTTTGCTTTCTACGATTGTGTATTGTGTTATGGATGAAGTAACACATTGAAAAATATTTGGTTTGATTACTTACTCTGACTCCAGATACCTGAATATAAACCCTGTAAAATAACTGAAAATGTAAAAATGTACAAATACACAGTTTAACACATAGAAGTTGTATAACCTAGGAACTCAGCGAAGCAGCAACTTAGCAGATACTAAACTCACTTGGATGGATATTCTGGATGGATGTAGTGTTTAAAGACATGGAGTTAGTAACATATAAAATGTGTACAGAGAGGGCTCTGCCTCTTCAAGGCCCAACATATAGAAGGGGGGTTCCGTCGTGAGGAGACCCAACAAATAGGAGGGGGGTTACCGTCGCTGAGGTAACCCGACATACGAAGGTCCTTGCTTTGAAAAGAGGAAGAAGGAATTTGACTGAGTCCGGTTGAAAAAACATTTTTTAGTCCATCGATTAAGTAGCTGGTAAAATTAGTGTCAGGGTGATTGTGGAGTTTTTTGGATATCGCCAGAATGTTTATGAGAGTGGAGACTGTGAGCATTGGAGAGAGTCACTTGTGAGCTAGAGGGCAGATTGTATTGGAATGGGCATCCCCGCAAGTAGTGCACATATGAATGAATTTACATTGCCTGCTTGAGCACAAACCAGTATTAAAATTATTGCAGATTTGTCTCCCTCTGGAGAATCTAATTGAGCGCCCGTATTTATCTTGCCTTAACAACACATCTGGAGGAGCTGAAGCATGGGTAGGATTATGAAAGGAGACTCTGTTTGAGTAGTGAGGTACAGAGGTGCCAGATTTGGAGGTTGACACTATTGCTGCTTTAGGGCAGAGGGATGTTGAATGGGCTGTGGAAGCGCAAACCCCACATGCATTGGCTCTGAGACCGCCAAAAATTCTATGAAATAAATCGGAATCAGGTTGTGCCCAGATCGGATGCCAGAATAGCTGCTGCTTTTGCTGAAAAAGCTCTGTGAGTATCAAAAAACATGGTCCCTCCATATCTGACAGATAATTCCACTATGTAATATTCATAGGAGTCTAGTTAGGCTCTTCGATTAGGATATACAGAACATAGCATGTCTCTGAATATAAGAACATAAGAACATAAGAAGGCAAGGATGAATTCCCCCACTGTTACATTTTTGAGTAATCTGGGGTCTCTGGATTTTAACACTAGCACCGCCATAGCTGCTTCTTGAACGGCTTTTGCAATTCAAATTTAAATATCTCTGCGTATGTGAATATCTTGTGCATGTCTGTTCTTAAGTGTTACTAAATATTTGAATTAAATACCCATGCAGTGTTTCAGCTGTAGGATTGTAAAAATGAATAAGTTATAAGCATTTGCTTCTTCAACCGCCAGACCTGCAGTTTAGTCTGGGCTTTGTAATAAAATCAACGTCATTGTGAAATAACGTATTATAATCCTGTTGAAACACTGATGAAGGTCATTCTACACATCTTATATTATTATTTACACTACATTTTTCAGGCAGAACAACTGTGCCACCCTGAGTGTGACGGTGCAGTTTTTTTTTAAATGTGCGTATTCTAAGCTCTGCACAGATCAGTGACCATCGGGACTGATGCTAAACGAAAGCCAGAGACTGTTGCATTTTACAACACAATGCAGTACGGTGTGGATATACTGGATCAAATGGCACGGCTGTATTCTGTCAAAGGTGGTACTCGCAGGTGGCCTGTGGCTGTTTTTTATAAAGTTTTGGACCTGGCAGCCATCAACGCTTTGGGTTTGTACAAGGAGTGCACCGGCAACACAATCACTGAGAGGGACATCATTTTGCAGCTAGCTCTGGAGCTACGGCAGAAACATTTTGATAAGAGACAGGAAAGCCTGCTGGCAAATGCCCCTCAACCTTTTAGCCAGCGCTGCACCCACTGGCACATGGAATAAAAGACAATGCTAGGTTGCTAAATGCAATAAAAACAGAACTTTTGATGTCTGCACCCGTTGTGAAAAGGCAAGTCTGTGGCAAACGCACTGGTACAGTTGAAAAGCGTGTTTTCTGTGTAGATTGTACTTAGAAAGCTGTAATAGAACTCTGAACAGACAAACAGCCTTTGAACTCTGTTTCACTCAAAGCGCTTTCACATTGCATAAGTTATATTTTTGTTTTATGCTATTTTTATAACTATTTATGTTTTATAATTGTATATGTGCATACAGCTTTCTACACCTGTTTACACAGAAGTTTATTGCGTAAAGTTTATTTTATTACAGTTTTTCATGTTTATGTATATGTGAAAAAAATAAGAAAAACGTTTAATTTTCAATGTAAATACAGTGTATGATGTATGTATGATGTTCATAAATAAAAATATTAAGTTATATCCAATTGTTTGTTTTTCATTTTCATATCGAAGCTGTTTTAAAATGCAGCTGCACATTTTGCGGGTGCAGCGGTTGTATGTAGTCCGAAATCTCGGCGGTTCTAGTGTTAAAGTAACTGATAGATCTCCACAATCCACAACTCTGTGATCCAGAAACTCTGTCGCCATCAATAATGAGACGAGATTGACATCCTTACCTTCAATTATGTTACGTCGGATTTGCGGAGATATTGTGTGACGGCGAGCTGAAGTTGGAGAAGAGGAGCCATGTGCAGATGCAGTAGCAAGGTTGTAGATTGGAGGATCTGATTCAATGACTGAAGTTAGAGCGGAACCGAAGAAAGTGTAGCCGCCGCTATAGTGTTTGTAGCAGGAATTACTGAGAGAGCTGAACTTTGTTTCTCATGTTCCATATTAGACACCCTTTTATCTAAATCTGACAGTTTGGTACTGACCGAAGATAGCGTGTCAGCAAAAGACTGCATAAATTATTTTATTTCATTAAATATCACAGACTGCTGTTGCTGAATTTCACTGGCTGGCACTGCTGGCTGCTGGTTAGAAGTGCGTGCTCCGAGACGGACTGCCTGTTGTCTGGTTGGAGACGCTAAACGGCTGGGCGCTGCTGAGGAGCTTTTTTAGCAGGAAAAACTGGTTCTGCTGAAATGGAACTGCAATAGAGAATGAAGAGAGATTCTCGATCACTCCCTGCTGGAACACACTGCCATTTTTAAAGGGTTTTTAATAGTTTATTCATAGTCCAGTCCTTCCAAAACAATTGTTCCGGAGCAGCATCTTGAGGCTGAAGTCGCTTGGATCGGCGAAGATTAGGACCTTAGGTGGCAGGTAGACAAGGAGACATTTGAACTTGAACTGAAATGCTGGAGGAAGAGAAAAATCGGGGGCTGGAGGGACACTGGATTGAAGCTGGAGGAGAATAATCTGGTATAGACAAGAAATCCTGAGACTCCTCTGAATCAGAAGACAGATGCTGTGAGTACTCCATTGTGCTTGATTGATTATAAGTCGATGAGTCTTGAAATCCGCTTAGGTTTACACCAAAACCGAAAAAAACACAAGACAGCTAGCTAGGGGTGACTAAAGGTTAAATGAGGTAGATTTAATTGATAAAAGGAGATGATAGGATACGGGGGGGCCTAGCTCCACCCCCCGAACTACGCTTAATAGGTTAACATTAGTTGGAAACTAGCTTCCCTGCCAATGTTTGCTTCCTACCGTATGGTATTATACTCAGTGGTACCAGACACTGACTGGCACTGGTCATTGGAGAGCATTATTTAAGCCCATCTCTTTCAGTGCATTACATTTGTAGCACCCCGGTAGACTGGAGGCTGGCAACTAGAAAAATGAATAGCTAACTATTTGTAGACTGATTATGTCACTCTTACAAACAGATCTAAATTGGTAATATTTTACACAGTTTATTTTAATCTTGGAGAGAGGTGTGGTGATGACAAAAGATTGAAACAGAAGTACGAAAATTAACCAAATCAATTTATTAAAAGAATCTAAAATTCCACAACATTGAAATTATTACAGGTTAGCTCACAGATCTACCACAGGGCATGGTTATCTCACTGTAATTAAAATCATTCAGTGCATAAGCTTGATACGGATTCTCCCCATATAAACCCAACATCAAAAATCATAAAGAAAACAGACAATCTCTTATTAGTGTTCAAAAATAGACAAACTCAGTGCATAGCAAACCCAAAAAAAAGAAAATAACTAAATTCCACCACTACATACACAAATGGGAGTAAAACATTAACAGCTAGATCAATCTTTATACTAGTGTCCAGAAGTCTGCCTGTGTCTACTCCGTGCCCAAGCACACAAGCAAGTCCGCTTCCTCCCTCTCTTCCCTCTTCTTTTTAGGGTTTGTTGGCACATGCCATCTAAATGGAGATGATAAGCGCCCTCTACCTTTATATATACAGTGCCTTGCAAAAGTATTCAGACCCCTGACCAATTCTCTCATATTACTGAATTACAAATGGTACATTGAAATTTCGTTCTGTTTGATATTTTATTTTAAAACACTGAAACTCAAAATCAATTATTGTAAGGTGACATTGGTTTTATGTTGGGAAATATTTTTAAGAAAAATAAAAAAACTGAAATATCTTGCTTGCATAAGTATTCAACCCCCACACATTAATATTTGGTAGAGCCACCTTTCGCTGCAATAAACAGCTTTAAGTCTTTTGGGGTAAGTATGTACCAGCTTTGCACACAGTGTCGGAGTGATTTTGGCCCATTCTTCTTGGCAGATTTGCTCCAGGTTGTTCAGGTTGGTTGGACGACGCTTGTGGACCACAATTTTCAAATAGTGCCACAGATTCTCAATGGGATTGAGATCAGGACTTTGACTGGGCCACTGTAGGACATTCACCTTTTTGTTCTTGAGCCACTCCAGTGTTGCTTTGGCCTTGTGCTTGGGATCATTGTCCTGCTGAAAGGTGAATTTCCTCCCAAGTTTCAGTTTTTTAGCGGACTGAAGCAGGTTCTCTTGCAGTATTTCCCTGTATTTTGCTCCATCCATTCTTCCTTCAATTTTAACAAGATGCCCAGTCCCTGCTAATGAGAAGCATCCCCACAGCATGATGCTGCCACCACCATACTTCACTGTAGGGATGGTGTGTCTTGAGGCATGGGCAGTGTTAGGTTTGCGCCACACATAGCGCTTTGAGTTTTGGCCAAAAAGCTCTATCTTGGTCTCATCTGACCACAAAACCTTTTCCCACATTGCAGCTGGGTCACTCTCATGCTTTCTGGCAAACTCCAGACGTGCTTTCAGATGGTACTTTTTGAGTAACGGCTTCTTTCTTGCCACCCTCCTATACAGGCCAGTGTTATGCAGAGCTCTTGATATGGTTGACTGGTGCACCATTACTCCACCCCAGCCACTGAACTCTGTAGCTCCTTCAAAGTGATTGTTGGCCTCTCTGTGGCTTCTCTCACAAGTCTCCTTCTTGTTTGAGCGCTGAGTTTTGAGGATGGTCTTTTTTCTTGGCAGTGCCTGGGTGGTGTGATGCAGCTTCCACTTCCTGATTATTGATCCAACTGTGCTCACTGGGATATCCAAACACTTGGATATTATTTTGTACCCTTTCCCTAATCTATGCATTTGTATTACTTTATCTCTAACTTCTGTAGAGTGCTCTTTTGTCTTCATTTTCCTTCAGATTCACAGCCTGACCAATGATCCTTCAACAGTGGGGTTTTTATCCAGAAAATGTGACAGCAACTTTAATGGTTCACAGGTGGAGGCCAATGGTAAGGTAATTGTGTCCTCGTTGGGGCAATTTCTTTCATTGGTGTAAACTAGGAGCTTCCACAGCACAGGGGTTGAATACTTATGCAAGCAAGATATTTCAGTTTTTTATTTTTCTTAAAAATATTTCCCAACATAAAACCAATGTCACCTTACAATAATTGATTTTGAGTTTCAGTGTTTTAAAATAAAATGTCAAACAGAACGAAATTTCAATGTACCATTTGTAATTCAGTAATATGAGAGAATTGGTCAGGGGTCTGAATACTTTTGCAAGGCACTGTATATATATATATATATATACAGTATATATGTGTGGCTGTGGCAAAGTGGTGAGTGATTACAGGTGCGTGCAGTGCAGAGTGGATACAGAAACAGACAGACAATGGTTTCCAGGTGCAAGGGTGTTTGTTGAAAATTAATAACAATGTCCAGAGCCTTAAGGCAAACACCTGTAAATAATAAATGATGGAAGTGATACAGCGGCGAGTATCACTCGGTATTTGTAATCCCCGGGTTTGACCCGCAACCAAAAGTCCAGTTTACTACACCCACACAAAACACAAAACACAAAACACAGATATTAGTGAGTGATATTAGTGCTTGTGGTGCAAATACAGTTCTCCGTGAACAAAGGGAAGTGCTGGTGTCTGGGTTTGATGCTGGCTGAATAGCGACACCTCCAGATTGTGTTTAGTAGTCTAAAATAATAAACAGACAGTTACAACAGACACTAACACAGACAGGACATAACTCACGGTTTTTCAGCACAATACAAATGTGCTCCTTGTAGGTTGTATCTAACCATTTACCAAGGAACAGATTACTTTGCTACGCCCCTATTTTATACCATCCCTTATGACCCCTTGGTTAACGAGCGCATCCTCTTCTCCAATCTGTGGATGCCATGCCGTTTCCCGTCCGGGTCATTGAGTTCGGGTACCGTAGCTCCGTCCCTTTTCTAGCCGGCTGACTTCCACCTACTCATGCCTTTTAGTCCAGGGTACTCTGTTCCCTTTATCTAGTGCCCTCAAAGGAAGGGGATCTAACACCAAGCGTCATTCAATCACTGTCATATATCCCACCGCTCAGAGTGGAGCTGAAGAAACACACGGCTAAATCTACCTTTCCCATTACTCCCCCCTCCCGGAAAAATACTCTGCATTTTTGTGGTCTTTCCCCGCATAGTGTACAATATGGTACATGAAGGGCTGCAATGCCAGATACCACCGAGTTATTCGGGCATTGCTGTCCTTCATTGTGCTTAACCACTTGAGTGGGGCGTGGTCAGTGACAAGATCAAATGAGTGCCCCAGCAGGTAGTATCTCAAAGAGTGAGTAGCCAATTTGATGGCCAAACACTCTTTTTCGACAACGGAGTAGTTGCGCTCCCGAGGGAGCATTTTTTTACTAATGTACAAGATGGGATGTTCTACTCTGTTTACCATTTGGAACAAGACTGCACCTAAGCCGACATCTGACGCATCGGTGTGGAGGATGAATATCTTGGTGAAGTCTGGAGTGATGAGAGCGGGGGCCTGGCAAAGTCTCTGCTTAACAATATCAAACGCCCCCTGACATTCTTCTGACCACTTAATTGAATTTGGTGCACTCTTTCTGGTGAGGTCAACTAAGGGATTAACCACTGTGGCATACTCAGGTATAAAGCGGCGGTAATAACCGGCTAACCCCAGTAGAGACCTCACCTGAGCCTTGGTTTTGGGGATTGCCGTGTCCACCAAGGCCTGGACCTTGGTGACAACAGGTTTCACCCTGCCATTCCCATTATAAATCCCAAATATTGTGTCTCTTTCTTGGCAAACGCACATTTTCGCAAGTTAGCTGTCAGCCGGGCTGCCCTTCGAGACTGAAGGACGTCTGTGATCCTAGCCAAATGCTCTCGCCAGGTGGAGCTGTAAATAACCACATCGTCGATATACGCTGCCGCATATTCACGATGTGGATGTAAAACCTGGTCCATCAGTCTCTGAAAGGCAGCGGGCGCACTATGTAGCCCAAACGGCATGGTTGTGAAATGAAACAGCCCCTCTGGTGTTGAAAATGCGGTTTTCTCTCTAGAACTATGAGTTAACGGGATCTGCCAGTATCCCTTCGTCAGATCCAAAGTGGAAATAAACTGAATTCCTCAATTAACATACGCAGCTCATGTTGCTGATCAGGAAGTAACTGTTCCCCCAACAAAATGTCCTTTGTGCTAGAGGTCTGTAGATCGGGGCACAAATCATCCTCTTCATTGCCTGGGCCTATAAATAAGGCCTGCCTTGCCTGCCAGGGCTTTAATAAATTTACATGATAAATTTATTTTTCATTACGGCGATAGACTGTCTAATTTCGTAATTCACCTTTCCTATAGCCCGAATCACTTCATATGGTCCCTACCATTTAGCACATAGTTTTGACTCTGAGGAGGGAAGCAGCAGCATTAATTACCTTGTCTCCAGGTTGAAAGGTTTCAATTAATGCATTTTTATTGTAATGCTGCTGTTGCTGAGCCGATATGATATTGTCCTGGGCCAAACGACCGACCAAATCTAGGCGATCTCTAAGTAGGAGCACATACTGTACTACATTTTTGGACGAGCCTTTGTGCTCCTCCCACCCCTATCTCAACAGATCGAGAATGCCGCGAGGCTGTCGGCCGTACAAGAGCCCAAAGGGGGAGAACCCTGTCAACACGGCACCTCTCTCACTGCAAAAAGGAGGTTGGGAAGAAGCGTTGCCCAATGTTTTTGCTCCTGATTTACAAATCGTCAAAGCATCGACTTCAAGGTCTGATTAAAGCGTTCCACCAAACTGTCTGTTTGTGGATGATAAACAGACGTCCTGATGGGACGTATTTTTAGTATTTTGTATACTTGCTATAACATATTAGACAAGAAGTTAGTTCCATGATCAGTCAAGATCTCCTTGGGGATCCCTACTCTAGCCATTATCTGCACTAGTTCTTTGGCTATCGCAGCGGCACTAGTGGACCTCAATGGAACTGCCTCTGGGTATCGTGTCACATAATCTACCACCAATAATACATGCTTACACCAGGAGTCAGAAGGTAGCAAAGGGCCCACTGTGTCCATTGCAATGCGTTCAAAGGGGGTGGAAATAATCGGCAGTGGAACCAAAGGGGTTGGGGCGCACTCGACCCGGCGCTACTCGCTGGCAGTCTGGACATGTGGCTACATATTTCGACACTTCATTATGAAGTCCTACCCAATTAAATCGAGCCAATATTCACTCCCTTGTTTTGTCAGCTCCGAGGTGCTCTGCAAAAGGGATATCATGCGCCAATCATTTCCCTTTCGTTTTAATCTGCCACGTTTACGTGTGCAGTCGGGACTGCCATTCATTTCACCAATTCTCTATAGTTTGGCCAGTCTCGACCCAGAATTACTGGATGTGGTAGCCTTTCCGCCACCCCAACTACCAGGTGACGTTTTATCGGACCACCGATAGATATACTTTGACTGAGGGGTATGTTGCCATGTCTCCATGGATACAGGAGACAGCCACCTGACCTTGTGGCTGCCACAACACACCACCCAAGAGAGACGTTCTAATTAAGGTCTGACCACACCCTGTGTCAACTAAAACAGGTAGGGGGAAAGGAGGGCACAGGGGTTAGATATCTTTCCCACTGCTGGTATGGCAACAGGGTGGGGGCAGCACCTCTACCCCAGCTGGGGGACAACCTTGGTCTCCATGGAAGGAAGGCAAGGTTGCCCATTGGGGCCGGCGGTCTAGGAGGTCGTTGACCCGGTTCCGGTGGTGGGGGTGGTGGAGCAGAGAGAGGAGGTGGTGCTCGGATGCTCCTCTGTGCTGGAGCGGTGAGTAGCCCGGACTGGGCTGATACCAGGGAGTCCTCAAAGTCCTCCGCGAGCTTCACTGCCTGTTCCAGGGTATTAGGATTGTGGCGCCGTATCCACACTTGGGTCTCGGCACCAACCACATGGCAAAACTGCTCAATTACAATGGCCTCACCCATCTGTGCGCTCATTTTCAGCGCAGGGGTGAGCCAGTGTGCCATGTGGTCACAGAGCTGTTGCTCAACCACCCTGGGGCATGTATTCGGGGACCTTTTGTACTCCCTCAGCCTCACATGGTGGGTTTCCCCCATGATGTTAAGACAGCGGAGAATGGCCAGCTTTACCAGGTCATATTGAGCGGCGTCGTCGTCAGACATAGCCTGGTAAGCTGACTGTGCCTCTCCAATCAGACAGGGTCCTAATTGGCTTGCCCAGAACTCTCTGGGCCATGACGTTAGCCAGCCACTCAATAACTCAATACTCAGTATTGAGTTAGGGTACCATAGCTCAGTCCCTTTTCTAGCCGGCCGACTTCCACCTACCCACGGGAATAAATTGTCATGCCTTTTAGTCCAGGGCACTCTGTTCCCTTTACCTAGTGCCCTCACAGGTCGGGAGGGAGATCTAACACCAAGCGTCATTCGATCTCTGTCACAGGGACATATTCCCTAATACATGAACGTGTATTGGAAATGGAACTGGATTAGTTAATGAAACTGTGTGTCTTGAGAAATAGGGCAAACTGCTGTGTCTTGAGAAGAGGGCCTCTTTCTTGCAGACATCCTGAACTATGTGACCTACTGAACGAGGTGACCGGGGCTACGTGGTGCCTGGACTGGATTAGGCTGAACAGACAGTTGAATTATGTACAGATAATTCACAATTGCAACAACAATTGTTTTGACTCAAGGAAGACATAAACTAGGGATGTCCCAGTGGAAAAGGACATGAACATCAAAGGACAGGGAATTTAAAAAGGCAAGATACACAAATGATCTCATGAAAGTGTCTTTTTAGCAGAGTGAAAAGACTATAAATATCCAAGCAAAACTAAACTTTTTGTGCTCCACATCGAATGCTAAACAAGGACCTGTCACTCTGCTAAGCGAAGCTGCAACTCCGAGACTCAAAACAGACACAAGACGGGACTCTGCCTGAAAACGGACCCAAGAAGAGGAAGCAAGCTGCAAGCGAGTCAACGACTACAAGCAATGAGACTGAGGCCCGGCTGGACGACTGCCTTAAAACTTACAGAGACTGTTATCAGATAACAAGTCTGGGTCTGCTGAAACCACAGTATCCAAAAGAAACTGTGCCCTGCTACCTGTGTAGCTAAAAGATTCAGCGAAGAGGACAGAGCGGACGGGTGCTGTTGTGGATCCTATACCAAGGACTGAAGACCGCTGTTGTTGATTCTATCGAGAATTGAAAGCTATTTTACCGAGTTTGATCCAATGTAGGATTGAAGACTTTATTTCTGTGAGTCTTTGTACTGGACATTTCAACAGATTGAGTTTCCAAGCCAGCAGATCAAAAGTCTAAACTTCAAGGAACCATTGAGTATAATTCCAGTTGCATTTTCCTTTCATGGAACTAAATTAATTAATTGTAACACATTCACATAAAACTGTTAATTATTTAGTTTGCACACTTTGCGTGTGAAATAACTTTTAGTGAAACCTGATGAAGTAACTAATCCTGTACTTTAATCCTGTACTTTAGATTACTGTATTCTGAAGTAACTAATCCTGTACTTTAATCCTGTACTTTAGATTACTGTAATCTGTCAAGTGTTATTTAATCTGTAGTATTTTGTATTTAATTATATCCTGATGCAACCATCACCGACACTGTTATCTGCTCCATTATTGAATCGTTTTTTGTCATACTTGTACTTGCTAGAACCAAAGTCATTGTATTTATCTTGCTCTTAATTGTATTATTACTTGTACTGTGATTCTTGAAATGTATTTGTTTACGACTGTAAATCGCCCTGGATAAGGGTGTCTGCTAAGAAATAAAATAAATAAATAAATAAATAAATAAATAAATACAAATAAGTAATCTACTTCATATTGTCATATGAGGAATGTCTTTAAAAATAAACTTGCCATATACTTAATCTATATACCATTAATAAGCTTAATGTGATATATTCTAAGATTGTCTGCATCGTTTCAGTCGAGTCTGTGCTTGAATGTGGGCGTGTGTGTGTGTGAGCAATTTACTAGCTACGTCACCGCTTGCTTGAGCTGCTGCAGTGGCTGCTTTGTGTGTGAGGAGACAAGCAGTGTCATATTTCAATTGCCTGCTAGCCAGCATGAGTGCAGTGAGATCTTTGGACTTGTGTTTGGTGCTTAGCGACTAAGAGATTTACATTCTGACTTTTCTGATTTATGTTTATTATTTGTGTACTTAATAAAATACTTCTGTTGATTAAACATTCCTTGTGTATGCACGTGTATGTGTGTTCATAGTAAATCCTCGATCTTTGTAACACGTCAATTAAATATTATTCATAAGAGAACTAATAAATCCAGATAAATATTAAATTATCAATTATTGAATTGTTCCTACAAATATATCTATTGTAGTTCTTCCCTTAGATTTTCTCCCATTTCCCTATGTTTTTTATAAATTTGAATGTACATTTCTCTTTTTCCATTTGTTTTTCTCTCCCTTCTACCTTCAAAATATCATTTACTGTTGCTACTTCAATTTCTGTTTCCCTTAACTTTCTGTTTTTAATGTTTCTTTGCCGAAGCTATGTATTGCATTTCCTGAATATATATTCCACTGTTTGTTGTTCTCCACAATTACTACATACCGGCTTTAAAAGGAATGTCATATGCAGATAGGCTAAAAGAATTGAATCTATTCAGTCTTGAACAAAGAAGAGTACGTGGTGATCTGATTCAAGCATTCAAAATCCTAAAAGGTACTGACAATGTCGATCCAGGGGACTTTTTCGACCTGAAAAAATAAACCAGGGGTCACAAATGGAGATTAGATAAAGGGGCATTCAGAACAGAAAATAGGAGGCACTTTTTCTACACAGAGAATTGTGAGGGTCTGGAACCAACTCCCCAGTAATGTTGTTGAAGCTGACACCCTGGGACCCTTCAAGAAGCTGCTTGATGAGATTCTGGGCTCAATAAGCTACCAACAACCAAACGAGCAAGATGGCCCGATGGCCTCCTCTCGTTTGTAAACTTTCTTATGTTCTTATGTATGAAGCTATATGGAGTTATTGTTGTTGAACATATTGCTGTACAATGGAAGGATTTTCCACCCGTTTGACTGCCATGGATGTAAGTAAATAAAACTTATTGTTTCTGAAGTGTGAAAAGTCTATACACCTGGAATTATTCTATACGAAAAATAAGTTGAACTAATATGCGAAACACAATAACTGGATGATGCGTCGTAATGTATAAGCAACCTAGACTACAAACTCTGAATTGGTACATTTGTTTATTGAGAAGCCACCGCACATTTCTTATTTTATTCCTTTGTCCTGGTGATATATTTGGAGTTTGTAACACATCTTCATGTGTTACAAGTACTGCTTGTACCAAAATCTCCACTTCCATATTGGTAAATTTCAGTTTTTGCTTCCGAGCATCCTCATCACCATGGCTATTACCAGGCTGAGGTCTTTGTGTGCCATTCATTTTCTTTTGGAATGTGTAGCCTGAACACGCAGGGTTGACCCAAACCCGCTATTTATTGTGAGAGGTGTGTAATTCTCCACCGCTAATTGCAGTGAAGGGTATTTAAATTGTTTGATTGCGGAATCGCCTGCTCCACCTAATTAGTCTTATAAAATAGGTCGTTATTTTGACGCTGAGTGCGGCCGTACTGAACACGCACATTACGTGACTTTTTGTGGTCAGTGTTTCAGCCTGGAGATGCTGCTGGTACCAACTCCAGAGAGCAAGTTGTTTTTTTTCAAGTGGCAAGGACTCTATGAGGTAATAGAGGCTGTTGGAACAGTAAATTATAGGATCCGTCAGCCAGATCATAGAAAACAGGAACAACCCTAAAGCTATGGTGTGATAGGGAAACATTGTTGGTTATTGAAGGGGAAGACAGCAAGGGGGCACTAGAGGACCAAGTGCACATTGGGCACGGTTTGGGCAGTACACCACATAGGAGATGGTAAAAAGAAATAAAGACCTCTTCACCTCCTTACCGGGGAAAACCCATTTAATACACCATGATATAGTCATGGCCCTAAGTGTAAAAGTTAGAGTAAAACCATACCGGGTACTGGAAGCCAAGAGAACTGAGGTAACTGGGGGAACTGGGGGTGATCAAAGAGTCATCCAGTGAGTGGACCAGCCCCATTATTTTAGTGCCCAAGCCCAACGGAGCCTGGAGGTTCTGTAATGATTTTAGAAAACTTAGTGAGGTTTCCAAGTTCGATACTGTGACAGGGTAGCGTTGCGGGCCCATATGGTATCGGCAGGGACAGAGACTCAGAGGCAAGGAAGGCTGCAGTTTAAAGCGCTAATGCACATTTTAATAAACAAAAACAATAATCAAAAACAGAAATCAAAAGGCACAAGGGTCAAAATGAAGGTTTAAACAAAATACAAAAAACCATAGGCTGGGCATTCGCCTTCACTACTAACAAAATACAGAAACACAGTAACACTACAAAACAAACTCACCAACTCCCTATCAAAACACCACCACCAAACAAATGGTTTTTCCCCCTTTTATCCCATAGGGCTTCTCATGTTTTTGGCAGGGATAGGAAATTAACCCCATCCCTGCCAACCACCACCAAAAACACCACATGGCCCCAACGACCACCTCCCCCCTCCCCTGAAACACATCCACCCTCCCTCAAGTCCCCTACTGTTCTTCTCCCATCCTTGAGGGAGGGTTGGTCCACAGTCCGGCGTCTTCAAGGTGGGACCAAGACCCAGTGACAGGGAACCCAGGTGCAGTGGATGGGGCATTGGGAGAGCACTCCGGCGACCAGTCGGCTGCAGCTCCAGGCAGAGGTGTGAGCCCAGGCAACCGTGCAGCGACATCTGGGCTACTAGGGGGAGCAGAGCAAAAGCCCAGGCGACCAACTGTGCCTTCTGGTGCAGCGACCTGGGAGTCAAGCCCAGCGACCATAGGCCCAGACATGCAGCTTGGCTGGGCGGTGACGTGCAGGCATCCCGGGCAAGACAGCAACCCAAGGCAAAGAAGAGCAGCAGGCAACTCCAGCCGGTGCAGACCCTCTGGAGGCGAAGGCAATAGTGGTCCCTCAGGAGGAGATGGCAGCAGCGGACCCTTGGGAGGCTCAGGCTCCCCCCTTTTGGGTGCTGGATGCTCGGGCATTACATTTTTTTCTTTTTTTGGACAAGTCAGGATGGTAAAATAGGGTCTGTGAAACTTGATGCAAGTATCCAGTCAAATAAAGTTGAGGTAAAATATATATTTAGTTTCAAGTGAAATCTATTTTTTCTTATCTGTGCACAAGGGCTGAAATAAATGTTGTACAGCATGTCTTTTCTTTTAATGTTCTTGTTCCTTTGGAACTCAAATGCAACTTGTTTACATCAGAAAGTCACTTCCTTTTAATTGTTAAAGGTCAAAAAAGAACTATGTACACTTTCACTTGTTATTGTTAATTTCTATTTTTGTGGCACCTTCCTTTCCCTTCTGTTTTTGAGCTTTATTAATAATAATAATAATAATAATAATAATAATAATAATAATAATAAACATTGAATCAACAAAAGAAGCCACACAAAATACTTTCAGTGCAGGCACACACAAGGCAAGACGTCTTGAACTTGAGCTGATCATCCACTCATTTGGGCCTATTTGCAATACTAAGCATTTAATATTGTAAATGTTTATTTTAAGCACAATTTGACATGTTCTGCTTCATTTTATGTTACAATGGAAAAAAAAATTAAGAAAATATAGTGCTAATAAAAACAAACACTAATTGCTTATGTCATGTAAGTTTAATAAAAAAAAAAAAAACTTAAAAAGGGTCTGAGTACAACTTAAAAAAAAAAAAATTCTTCTGTTAATAAAAAAGTTTCAGATTACCTCCTGATTTTTCACTGTCTTCTATGGGAATCAAATGTCTGGCAACTTGTTTTTTTCAAATGATGCTTGTTTAAACATGGGGTGTATTTTTTAATTCACTGGATTAGCATGTTTGTGTCCATCAACATCAGGTCACAAAGAAAATGCAGACGACAGGCTGTAGTTACTACGACAAGTATTTATTATGTCTACATGTTTTCTGCAGAGAATAATGCTCTTAATCAGGGGTTCATATAACTGGTACGCAGGTACGCATGTAGGCCAATAAAAAAAATGTGGACTTAGTTATTGCTGTATAAGACGCAAGCATACCGTCAGTATATTTTTAACAGGAAAGCATTTATAATAAAGGCAGATACAGTGCTCACAGTTTGAAGGTAAGCCATATATGCCTAATTTATGGATTATTCCAGGTGAGTGGGGGTCTACAATGTCCGTGATCAACCCCAACGCCCCCCCCCCCTCCCCGTCGCTCGCTGCACAAGTGAAACAGAAAAGAAATATATATGTATCTTAATTTTTCACCAGCACCTTCCCTTCGTTCCATTATTTTCGCCATTTTCTGCAATGTGAACTGTAGAACGGCACCATAACTGTTTAATTCACAGTACTTGTTTGTGGATCAATGCTATAGCAACTTGCGTCTGCAGGGTACGTAATGTAGAAACAACTACCTTACTGAAACGGTGTCTTATTTTTTCAGGTTTTTTTTGTTTTATGTAAAAAAATATATATATAAAAGAACCTCACCAACTGTCGCAAATGTGTTAACAGCTTACAAAAATGACAGATTTAAAAAAAAAAAAAAAAAAAAAACACAACCATCGGGAACATTTTTTTCCCCACCCGGATCTGCATTGATCACATCAATAGCCCCGGGGGACTGGGTTAAAGAGAAAAACTGCCAATCAGTGGAGATTTTTCATCTCTGCACTGTTTCTTTCTCCTTCTCCTGGAGGAAGTGGCAGTTGGCCACAAAGTGTGGCACAACTGCGGTGGCTCTGGAGCTGGCACTGGCTTTCTGACTTGACTCCGGGAATAACTGCTCCTCCCCTTCGTCCTTCATTGGGCTGGTCCCTGGGCCTTCAGGAGGAGCCATTCCTCCGTTATCTCCACATCACCCTGATTGAAGGTCTTCATGAAGCGGGGCAGATGTCCAGGACGTGCCCATGTTCCAAGCATTCAAGGCACCACGGAGCCCCTTCGGTTTCCAGCTGTCGTTGATGCTCATACCACCGTTACATGCACTCCCCATCTTCATTTTCAAAAACACAAAAAAAAATCCAGAAAAATAAAAAAAAGTGTATCCGCAGTACTGTCTCTCTCTGGGCGTGTGACCATGGCACTGTATCCCTGGCCTGAGTCTTATTGCACAATTGTAAAGCTGTTGCATACCAGGTTTGATGAAAATCGAAACGTTGATCTTGGGTATAATAAAAAATATAAACACTTTGGAGTGTGCGGGTACTGTGTTTGTTTAAATATTTAAAATCTTTCTACCCTGCAACTTGAAAGACTTTGGATGTGCGTATGTTTTCTCTTTGTTTACTAGCAGCCCCCCATCCTATTTCTCAGAGTGTCCATTTCTCAAGGAAGAAATAAACAGTAGTGGTTGTTCCGCTATTTTGGCCCCAAAACTGCCTTTGGTGTGTTTCTTTTGTCCGCCGCCACCACAATATGTAGAAACGTTCGTTTGCTCGTTTGGCAGAGCACCTAAAAATGTAATCCAACTGTGTGAGTGTGTATACAGGGTCGTCCAAAGTTTACTAACCCAAATTTATGGAAGTGTAACACCCTACAATTAATGTTGAATACATGTATATTGTACATTCCTATTAACACCCATATTTATTTATGGTAAATATATGTAGATGGTACATTCCTAAAATCCCCCAATTCTTCTGTTTTCTAATATAAAAAAGTTCCAAAACAAAAAACTGTCAGTTCAGCTTGTTACAGTTATGTGCTGCTTTGCCTGTGTTGTGCTCTTGTAGCCCTGAATAAATATATGCTCAAAGAAACAAGAAATCACCATTTAATGTGTGCAACAGAAGCATACATTGGGATGCCTTTGACAAACAACTGTGGATATTGGCCAATTGCAATATACGCTGAGACCGTGGAAAACTCACTCAAATAAAGATATAAATGCACAATTAAATAATAATAATAATAATAATAATAATAAATAATAATAATAATAACTAGAATTAGAACAACTTGACGTCTTCCAAGGCATTCTTGTAATTGTACTGATACGACAGGGCAGAGAAGCAAGGACAACAATATAAAGTTAAACTCTTTATTTAAAAAAGCAAATCTGTACAAACTATATATTAAAAAAAAATGTTAGTAGCTTATAGATTCTGGGATCAATAAGCTAATAACAACCAAACGAGCAAGATGGGCCGAATGGCCTCCTCTCATTTGTAAACTTTCTTATGTTCTTAGGTATTGCTGAGCTCTCTATAGCAGAGCTGCCGGTAGGCCCCCTTCCTGTGATGATGCACTCGGTCCCACCCACCAAGGGGATAAAACTCTCATCCAAAGGAAGCCATTTCTCTTTTTCCTTCTCAAGATGGTACGGTAAGACCTCTGTCGGGGCTAGGCCTTGCCGCATCCCCGCTGTCGAGTAGACCCTGCCGGCTGTGTAGGCCCGTCCATCTCGTTGAGTCGGGCCTTGTAAACAAACAGTGTGCTCTCCCCTATACTATCTTTCTACCGTGTTTTGCTGTCTGCTTCAACTCGCCCACAGCGGCTTCGGCCTTGTGTCCCCCTGGTACACGCTACGCGCTTACCAGGTGTGTGTGATCACGCAGTTAGGGTAGGCACATTTGCGTAGTGGCCCCCCCGGTGCTTCGGTACCGTGGCGCACGCATAGTCCTTGATACTTAGGTATCTCAGTGCACAAGTGCTTAGTGCATACGGCACACGGTGCCCAGCACCTCAGCATCAGTGCACAGTCACAGCGCTGCACGGTACACATAGTGCTCTCGGTACTCAGTGCACATGGTGCTTGGTACGCACGGTGCACGCGGTTAACAGTACCCACTGTTACAACGCTAGTGCGGGAACGCATGGTGCTGCACGGTACTCAGTGCGCATGGCGCTTGGGACGCACAGTGCACACGGTGCTTGGCCACTGCCTCAGACGTAGCGCAACAGCTCACGGTGCTGCACAGCACTCGGTGTGCACACAGTGCTTGGTACTATACTACTGCACGGGCATACGATGCTGCACAGTACGCGGTGCACAAGGTGCCCACGGTACTCAGTGTTAGGTACCCTCTGCTACAGCGCTAGTGAGTAAGTCAGGCCCATGTCAGGCATGTTGGGGTTTCACCCCTGCGCAGCCTGCAACGCCAAAATCCCGCAAGAGGACAAGCATACCCTCTGTGTGCGGTGCTTGGGCATTCAACACGCCACCTTGGCCCTCAAGAGGGACGTGGCCTGTAGCATCTGTGAGGCTTTCCAGCCCCGGGTGAAAGAAGCTTGTTTGGAGAGGGCCACAAGGGCAAGCTCCGCATCCTCTATGGCCGGGCCGTCGGCGGCTCTTGGAGCCCCAGAGCCCCTCCTCCATTACCTGTCCCAGGACCCCCTGCTAGGCATCCCCGATGCGCAGGCCGCCCGCAGTCACTCCCCATCGCCGCAAGCGAGAAGGGTGAAGCGTTCCCAGCAGGCAGGGGACATTATGGACCTCAAGGCCCAGGTGACCCAGGTCCTAGAGCTCTTGGCTAAACAGACGCCGGCGACCCAGGCCCCTGTCCAGGCCCCGTTGCAGCCCCAATTGCGATGGCTCCTCGCCCTCAGAAGTTCCAGGCCTTCCTAGACTTCAGGGCCTCGGGTCCTAGCATGCTAAAACATGCTGCACCGCTTGCCTCCTTAGAAGGCGCGGATAAGCTTGGCCTAGCGGGGTTCCTCCAGGTAGACTCCACCATCGCGGCCCTAGTTAAGGCCCCGCCGGTGGGTGGATTGGCTAGAGACCCGGCGTGCCCGAACCCTCAATGTAAGGTGACGAAAACACATCTCAAGTGGGCATATGCAGCAGAGATGCAGGCAACTCACCTGTCTAATACAGTGAGTGTGCTTAGTGCTTACTTGGATGGTGTACTGCGCGAGGCCCCACTCCCCGAGCCGGTGGCCACGGAGTTACGTCTCCTGTCCAGCACACTGCTGCAGATCTTGCCCGGAGCCTGGCTAGCTTGATCGTGGCTCGTAGACACGGATAAGGCCGCGCTGCTTGACGCTCCTATATCCCCAGGACATACCTTTGGGCCAGCCGTGGAGGAGATCCTACAAAGATCCCACCGGGAACGCAAGGCGTCCCGGCAGGTTGCCGTGTTGCTTCCTCCCCACGCCTCCGCCTGGGGCAGGTCAAGCCACTGGCGAGCTCCTCAGACGGGGACTATCACTAGAACAGTTCCAGTCCCCACAGCTCTGCTGGGTGACCTAAGGCATCGCCTACAGGGCACATCAGCAGCAAGCAACCGGGCCCAACTGGCAGGCAGAGGGAATGCAGGACGTGGCCAGTCCACACACCAGCGTCACAGGAGGCCTTTTTCAGGGGTACTACTCGAGGTGTTTTCTGGTACCCAAAAAGGACGGTGGCTTTCGCCCCATCTTAGACCTGAGGCTCTTCAACGGGTTCTTAAAAAAAGGAGGTTCCAAATGCTGATGCACTCACATCCTCCAGTCCGTCTGGCCGGGCGACTGGTTCACCACCGTGGACTTACAGGACGCATACTTTCACAATCCCATTCGTCCAGAGCACAGAAAGTATCTCCGCTTCTGTTTTCAAGGAAGCGTTGACGAGTTTGCTGTGCTGCCATTTGGCCTCTCCCTAGCTCCTCGTACATTCTCAAAGTGCGTGGATGCTATCCTGGCCTCCCTGTGGCTACAGGGGATGGCTGGACTCCATTGTTCCCATCATGACACTGTCGGACGACAGAGTTGCAGCTATCCATGGTTGCCTCTCCCTGTTTCAATAGGGATCACAGGTCACTCTCCTATTGTGCCAGAAACCATTGGGTCTGATGGCTGCAGCCATATCGGCCATTCAGCTGGGCCTGCTTCGCATGCGCCCGCTACAAGCGTGGCTCAATGCATTCCACCTCAATGCCAAACACGACATACATCGTCGGCTGATTGTCTCAAGTGCTCAGCAGCCTTACACTGGTGGAGGACTACTTCTCACCTGCGTGACGGTGTACGAATAGTTGTAGTGTTGAACTGCCAAATGTGGCAAGGCAGAGGAGTATGCGGATCCTGGCCAGACCGCTGGACATCCCTGCACATAAATATGCTGGAGTTGCAAGCGGTATCCCTTGCTCTCCACCACTTTCTCCCACTGCTGAGCAGTACGCATGTGTTGATCAGGATGGACAACACGACAGTGGTGGCATATGTCAACCACCAGGGTGGTCTACGGTCCCAAGGGTTGCATCGCATGGCCTTCAGGTTACTGACATGGGCTCAGAGGAACTTGCTGTCTATATGGGCGATGCACATTCCCGGAGCGGTGAACTGGTCAGCTGACCTCCTCTCCAGCAGTGGTCCGCATCCGTCACAGTGGCGACTCCACCCTCAGATAGTGGAGAGCATTTGGGAATGGTTCAGGAAGGCGCAGATCGATCTCTTCACCTCGGCAGAGATGACACATTGCCCCCTATGGTACTCCCTCCACCGCTTAGGTGGTCCACTCGGTGTAGACGCCCTAGCGCATGAATGGCCCAAAGTGTTTTTGTATGCTTTCCCGCTGCTTCCGGCTTTTCTCGAAAAAGTCAGGTTAGAGAAAGCGTCAGTTCTCCTAGTGGCCCCCAAGTGGCCCAGGAGAGTCTGGTTTTCGACCCTATGCCAGCTGTTGCACGGCCAGCCCTGGGAGATTCCACTTCGCATGGATCTCCTCAGTCAGGTGAAAGGCTCTCTTTGACACCCGGAACCGGGCAGGTTCCGGCTATGGGTCTGGCCCCTGAAAGGGACCGCTGGTTAGTCCTAGGGCTAACAGATGCGGTTGTGTGTACGTTGCAGAGCGCTAGGGCAGACTCCACTCGGTCTTTGTATACCTATAAGTGGAGGTATTTCAAGGCTTGGTGTCTGGCTTAGAAGCCATGACCCCATATCTTGCCCTATGCCAGTCATCTTACAGTTTCTGCAAGAACTGCTTGATGCTAGTAGGTCACCTTCCATCATGAAGGTGTATTTAGTGGCTATCTCTGCTTGCCATGCCCCCGTAGATTCGATGCCTCCGTGCTCGCATTTTTTTGCTACCCATTTTCTTAAAGGCACTCTACGATTACACCCTCCTAGAGGGACAGTTCTCCCCGAAAGGAGCCTTGCTATTGTACTGGAGTTTCTCACGAAGGCCCCGTTTGAGCCCATACACTCCATAGAGCTGAAGTACCTGTCTATGAAGACAGCCTTCCTCTTAGCTATCACCTCTGCTAAGCGGGTCAGTGAGCTGCAGGCGCTGTCTGTGCACATCTCCTGCATGCGTATTTGGGAGGATGGCAGCAGGGTGTCTCTGCAACCCTGCTTTCCTCAGCAAGGTGATCACAGCCTTCCACGTTAATCAGTCTGTGGCATTGGAGTCCTTCCATCCACCTCTGTTTGTTCAACGGAAGATGAGAGATTAAATTTCCTCTGCCCAGTGCGGGCATTGAGATGCTACGAGCATAGGACAAGAGCTCTGCGTCAGTCTGACCAGCTCTTCGTCTGTCATGGGAAACGGACCCTAGAACAGCCCTTCACTAAGCAGCGTCTGTCACATTGGATTGTGGATACAGTCTCGCCTACATATAATAGTGCTGGCTTGCCTCCACCTGGGAGGGTAGCCGCACACTCCACTAGAGGGTTGGCTACATATTGGGTCCTCTTCAGAGGGTCCTCGCTGTCCGATATTTGTACTGCAGCTAGCTGGGCTACGCCGCATACTTTCTCCAGGTTCTACCCTCTTAATGTGGTAGACCCTGCCTTGCCTTCTGTAGGCACAAGGGTCCTTGAGGGTGTAAGTTCACACCGCTAACCTCTGGGTTAGACAGTGCTTGTGCATCCCTCATATGCTGCCGTTCCTTCTCCCTCGCGACGGCTCTGGTATACATTATCCCATACGTAATGTCATTGGTGGTCGTCTTTGAATTGAAAGGGAACGTTAGGTTACTTACCGTAACCCTGGTTCCCTGAAAAGAGAAATGGCTTCCTTTGGATGAGAGTTTTATCCCCTCGGTGGGTGAGACTGAGTGCATCATCCCAGGAAGGGACCTACCAGCAGCTCTGGTATAGAGAGCTCAGCAATACCTACCCAATGGGCAGGCATATCCCATACCTAATGTCATTGGTGGTCGTCTTCTCTTTCAGGGAACCAGGGTTACGGTAAGTAACCTAACATTTTTCACTCTTGCTATCTGGTCACCCTAGGAGCATCACTGCAATGGAGTGTAGCTGAATGCAACAGCAGTCACACATATCAGGAGTTCAGAAAAAGAATACATTGTTCACAGTTGGTAACGTATCCTAGAATCACAGCATAACATTCATACTTTACAAAGTTAGTCTTTCCAAACGCTGGTTGTACTCCATTTGTCGCTATTATAGTAGGGTGGTCAAATGTTTTGCATACCAGTCTGTCACAGGTATATGTACTGCGTGATCAAATGCATACGAATATCTGGATGGATTTATTTTTTTAAATCGTCAACAATTTGACTAATACTGACTGCAGCTAATTATTATTTTGACCTTTAACTCGCAAGTATTTTTGGTGGCAATCGGTAGTATTCTGCCAAATCATGTGATATCTCGCTAACTACTCAAGTTCTGGGAGAAATCAAGCAAACTGGAGACAGTGTTGCCAACTTATGGAATTTGTCGCTATATTAGCGACTTTAAGGTCTGACTTGGTGACAATTTGTCAAAAACGACAAGGTGTGGAAAAAGTATTCAAACGTGTTACTTGAGTAAAAGTACTGTTACTTGGAAAAAAGTTTAATTAAGTAAAAGTCAAAGTATCCTTCTAGAACTACTTGAGTAAAAGTACAAAAGTAGCCGCCCTTAAATTCTACCCATGGAAATCTGCTGTTACATCAAGTATATTTATCAGGGGACTATTTCACACACACCTATACTAATATACATTGAAATCTCAAATCAGGAATTTAAATTTTAGTCACAACTTTTATCCATAAATAAAACACAATTCATTAAACAATTCTAGGATCAAATGTTAAAAATGTGAAATCCTGTTTTGAAACTGCTTGTAGATTCCTGTTACTCTTCTAAACTACTAAATGCATCCTCCACAGCTAAACAAGAGGGACCATAATAAACACAGATGAGTCAAATTACTCAAAAGCAGTATCTTCTTCATTGGGGATTTCATTGTGCTTGTTGATTGGTAGAATTTTAATGCTAAACTACATTAAAAGAAACAATCACAATGCAATACATGTAAAAAGTTTGCTCCTTTGGTGCGTGCATCGGTGACCCTGGCCATAGTGTTCATTTTATTGTTTGCAGTTGCACACAACCACTACCGGTGTACCTTTTTTTTTTTTTTTTTTACTGTGATATATTTACTTCCTTAAACATATCTACTGCTTTTACATTTTGTAAAATAACTAGTAGTAGATAGTATACTTTATGGCATTGTTGGGCTTTTTTTGGAAAAAAGAAAGCTGTGGTTGTATTCATACAGTGGGAGAAAAGCAGGTTGTAAATAATTCTCAAAAAAAAACCAAACGTCTCAAAATAAATTATCCCTCTGATCTGAGTACAGTTGTGGATAGGCTATTCATTTTTTTCAACGTTGTTTGACACCTGCATTTCCCCCATAGTGTCAATATTACATTAAAAAAACAGCATCAAACATCATCTGAGATACAAGTACCGTATGTGACAGTGAATATATTTGTTATTTGAGACTGGTGATAAATGTAAAATGTAGCAAGCATGGATGGGGGTAAATTCCACATCCTAATAAAACCCGTGGGAATGTGGCTGGAGCCTTAATGAGGTAATTTACTAATGGGTAGTTAAGGCTCCAGCCACAGATATAAAAGACCCACTCCCGGCTCATGAGAAGAGAGTTTAGGAGAGAGTTAAAGAAAGTAAGAGCGAATGCTACCAACCAGCGAACAAGGTACTCATTTGTATAACATAATTATAGTGTGTGTTATTGTACTTTGGTCCGTGTGCCCTTTTGTTTATTATTTTGTTTTTGTTTAAACTGTTTGTTTATTTTTTGTTTAATAAAAAGCTGAGCACTACTGCGTTCAGTTTAGCCCTGTACGTTCTATTGATTTCATTTCCTGGTCTGACGGCACCACCCACACGCACCACTCAAGCCATCCTTTCACAAGAACATATACCTTTCCTTTAACAAACTCTGATGTAAGTTGTTTGCACGTCAACATCTAGTAGAGATGTGTCCAAATGCCTACAGAAAAAATATAAATATAAACTTGCAAAGGCTAAAATTTAAAAACAGTTTTTGGTGGTAGTCTCTATAACCTAAACTATTTATATGTGCAAAGTGGGTAGTACCTAATACTGAACCTTGACACTTGATGACCTGGTTTATATAAGCATGTTAATAACTTCTTTTCACTTGGTATTACTGAAGACCTTGCTGCATGACTGACTGTTTAAATTTATGGATGGTTTGTACATAGAAAACAACAAAACTTTCAAAATGTTTTTGTAAATGTAAGTGCAGACAGTATCCCTAGATTCTGATACACTCAACAAGTAGCCCCTCGTCAGCGTCACACAGAAGGCAGAATAGGGTGCAAACGTATCCTACACACATAAACACGGTTAACTTATAAATTAAAACAAAATAGACACAAAACATTTTATAAAATACCTGATACAAATATTGACCAAACAAAGTTTGTTTATTAACAAAACTTACATTTTAAATGATTTGTAATGCTTTTAAAATGTAAGTTTTGTTAATAAACAATTTCTATTCCACAAAGAACTTAACAAAAACGAAGAATTGTCAGTAATGTGTCCCTCAATATGAAGATGCATTACCTGTATTCAGTATAAAACACTGTATATCCTGTCTTATCAATAAAAGCTGGTTTACAGCAGACAAAAAATCAACATGTCTAAGAGCATCACGTCTACATGTAAATCCCCTCCCCTCTTACCTCGTCCCCAGTAGACAAAGTTGCCACTCATTCCCCTATCTTATCCTTTGAAATAGAAAAAAATATATTTGTCACTATCCCCCTTCTTTGAACGTGCAAAAAACTATTCCTCCTATCTTACCAAGTCCCCACCAGACTTTGTCACCCCACCCAGCCCTGCCTGCCCCACCCAGCCCCGCCCAGCCCAGCCCTGCTCTGCCCCACCCAGCCCAGCCCCACCCAGGCACATTGTTTAATGCGTTTTTCATTCTAAAATTAGAATGTAATTTGCGATTTGAAATAAATAAATCAATAAATACCTTAACAGATATTCATGTTTATCCCCTTTCCTACATCTCCTCGCTCCCCCTGCAGCATTGGTTTTGTCTGCCAGCACAAGCCTGCATTGGTAGTGCGTTATTGCATATATGAAAGACATATTTTCACCACCCTCGGAAGAGTTAGACAAGTTAAACAAGAATGTTCTTGGTATCAAAATAAAGGTAAGCGATTAAACTTTAATCGCATCTTCAAAGTGTCATGAGGCATTTCCACCCTTTGTCGCTGATGAAAGGCTAAAGCTAATGGATGCCCTAACTAAGTTTCATCACATTTGGATAAGCAGTACTCTAAAGTGTGACATGAGTATGTATAGGTGCCTCCACTATAAAATTACCAGCCTGCACATGTGTGGGGCAATTAGACAATATTTTAGCGGATTGGAGAATAATGAAAACAGTTATACCTGTAAATGGCTTGATCCAGCACAATCTGGTTGTTGTCTTCATCTTCAGACAAAGAGAAATCTGTTAAAGAAAACTGGAATGTTAATGTAACACCTGTGTTCCACCTTGGTTCAACTGAAAATTCTGAAAATTCTGCTGGCAACTATTCACGTTATCTTGAGTTAACGTAGGTCATTTGAAATTATGGTTTAACATGATTCTATTTACTTTCTACTGGACACCACATGTAATGGAACTTTAGTTGGTACACAACTGTATTCTATGATTCTCTCCATAAAGCATCAATGCATGCTGTCTGTATCATTGATCAGGCCAGAAGTTAAAACAATGTGACCGAGTGGGCGACATTACAAATGTGAGTCGTCACTGAATAATACCGAGGCAGACAAAGCATTTAAAACTACAACACAGGCCCCAACGCTAGGGTACCAAAAATGGTAATCCTAGTGCCGAATTCAATAAAGAAAAGAAAACAAAACAAAGCTAAAAATAAAAGCTTGCCACACAAGTGGTGATCGCTAGTCTATACTGTTTGGGATCAACATTCCCTAAACTGACCTACTTCTGGGCTCCCGGAGTCCTGGCATCCTCACGGTGACCGGCCTCTTTTTCAAACGGCTTTGTCTGGGCAACGCCCTCACGATCACCATCTTGGACTGGAAGGGTTTTCATGTAGTAGTTCACCCCATGAAGAGGACGCTCTCCTCCTTGATGTCAACGCAGCAAGCTTTGGCTCAGCACCCGTCTGTATGACTGTGGCCGTGCAGTAGCCTTGAGCTGTGGCGCAGATGCCTTTTGAGCTGTGCGCAGCCTCCCCAGGCATGCCCCCCAGTCAATCCAGACCTCCCGATCAGCTCAGCACCGGGGAAGCTTAACTGCTCAGTTGATTGTCTAGCAACGCGTATCCTGTTCTGCATCCCAGCTGCACACATCCGTGCAAGAACCAGCGACAGGGTCCTCCCTGTCACATGGCAAAGGGTTATTTAAGTGCAATCGGAACTTAAAATAACTCAGTGTACTGTCTCAGTTGAGAAGAAACTTGTTCACATGAACTCAACATGGATGCCATATAGTCTCTGTAAGTCGCCTTGGATAAAAGCATCTGCTAAATAAACAAATAATAATATGGGTTAGAAGTTACTACCATGGTCACCAACACATTTAGCATACAGGATATATATATATATATATATATATATATATATATATATATATGATTCTGAGATATGATATTTTAAAATTATATTAATTTTTTCATAACACAGTTGAACCTAAGAGAATCACAGAATATATAAATGTCTACCATGTAAGAATCCAATATCTCATATGATGTTTATCATCCGGAAAGCAAAAAATCAATGACTTCAATTCAACCTGATAGGGAGAGAGATCTGTGCTGACTCTACTGGCCTGCAGGAGGGGGGTGGCAGTCATCCAACAACCGCCTGTCAGTCAATTAGAGAGGTGTGTGTGGACTCTCCCTCTCTCTGGCTGGGAGGGGTCTTGGGGAGATTGTTGGCCCTATAAGATAATGGTTAATTTTTCTGCCTTTTTAGACGCCAGCTGGATGTGCAACAACTGTTGAACCTCCGGATAGAGAAATAGGGATCACCTTTGGGCAGAACCCCATATTGAATAGGCAAGCATACCAAGTAGGACGGAGATCCGGTCGAATCCGGCGAATATCTCATAGCACATTTTTTTTTAGGTTTATTAGTGTTTTTTTTCTCTTTCTTTGGCCTTTGTTTTCAAAAATTTGTTTGAAGCACATGACTTCAATCACTGGTTTACCACTCATTTTTTTGTTTACCATTACAGACCACGGACCCAAGCCATCTGAAAAGAAACCAAATGCCACAACAAAATTTTGCCAAATCACCTGTCTGTCTCTCAAGTCAGTGAATTACCCACCACCCTTCCACACAACCATTTTAGATTACAGGGCAAAGTGAAGGGTGCCATCAGATTTTGCCATCAGAGTAGTTTCCACAACACTACCACCAGAAGCAGATTTGCAAATACATACAAGCTAACCTCACAGATGCTCAATAAGAACTGTAATACAGACACTGACAAACATATCTGAGGTCCATTGAACAAATACAATTTTCTTTCAAGCAAAAAAGAACGGCATAATCACCTGGTATTAATAAAACACCAAAAGATATTTACAAAAATATGCTTTGCCTTGATTTGTTGAACTATGTCAACCTATACTGTATTATCAAACTCCTCATCTACACTAAAGCTAAGCCGGGAAAGCTATTGTGTTCTACTTTTCTATCTACCACCACCACCTCCGCTATTCTGTGAAATGGTTTGACAAATGACTTGTCACTTAGTGGAAAGCTATCTTTATTGGCTTCACAAAACAAATACACAGATATATAACACGCTTGAGAGAGGTCTGATTGTGGGACCATGTCTAGCTGAGGAAAAAAAAATATTGCCTGGATGAATACACTAGCTGTGGTAGGGCACTTTTTCTTAAATGGAAGAGAGAGCGGCCTCTGGTATTGAAAAAGTTTAACTACAGTAACATCACACTTCAAATAATGATGTCCCAAACAGAGAGAACCTATTTAGCATTACAAATATTTTCTCTAGATTTAAATGTGGATTTAAAATTATAGAGCACCTCCACATATTTATAAACAACCATATTTATTCCCACCTGACCACAGTGTCACTTTTAAAGGAATTATTTAACCCTGTGTTCACTTTAATAAAGCAGGATGGTGCAGAATGCACTGGAGTTCAAACTGGAAAGGACTCTCACTGTCCAGCAAAAAAAGATAGAGGACAAAACTGCTCTACCTTCAGGTAAAATGGTTAAAATGGCAGCATACATAGATCTTTAAACCTTCCTGAGAATGTAAGGCTGGGCTGCTTCTATCTGCTTCTAGTACTGGATCAGTCATTTGGCACGTAAAATAAACGCACCAGTTCCCTGAGTTTGGTAGGAGGGCATTTACATTTTTTGTTGTTGTTGTTCATTACCCAGTACCTAGTGTGAATGACCCCTAACAGGATATTCTGTATGCAAACAGTCTCAGATACTGTAGGATTTAGGTGAAATAAATGTGCTAAATTGTTTTGCTTTTCTTTTTTCCCCTGCAGCAATGTAATACACAGTATAAAAGGTCATTCGGTGCCTCACAGAAAACAAGAGAAAGATTAAAAAAGAAAGACTATACTATAGACATATAGCCAGACTGCATAATACAGTAGTGTAACAAACCCAATCCTTAAGCAACGTCCAATAACTAGTATTTTGTGACGGAATTACAAGTAAACTACCCTGAACAATATAAACTCTCCAAAGTAGTAGGATTGCGCGACAGAACCAAGAAAAATTGCTGGGTAAGGCAGGATTGTTTACAACACATAGAAAATATTAAGAAAATTAAATCAGAAGACAGCACCAGAATTCACATAGCAGATGTTATTGAATATGTGGAATATTATACTTGTCAACAGAGGTATCAAACATTTGATGTACATGAGTTTTAATCAGACAGCATTTGGACCATTCACAAATGTTCAGCAGAGACCACATTAATACTAATCATATAGGACAGATCAAGCGTTTAGTAAATGTACAGCCTAACATGCCCATGTTGATTAAAGTGTTTATCACAGAGTCCATCAGGCAGTCCTTATAGAAAAAAAATGTCCATGAAACAACCACAAGCAATACTTTAAAAGTCCCAGGCTGTTATATCAGGCCCATATTGAGAATACAGGTTAAGCTAGAACAGTTTAACACAAAACAAAAAAAACAAAAAAAAAAAATGAGACAACAAAACACAAAAATGAAACAAAATGACTTCTATGCGAGGTGCTCGTTAAACCCCGATAAATAAACAAAATGATAATAATCCCAAACAGTCAGAACAAAACAGATAATCCAGCAGCGGAAAAATAAGATTCCTCCCCATCAGGGGATCTCACCCAGTTCTTCCTTGGTCCTGTCGAGCTTGGAGTTTCCAACCAGGTAAGGAGACAAAAAGTGATGATTTGGATAATAAATGGATTAGTCACCGTTGTTGCTCTTAGGATAAGAAATAAACAATTTGAATGATGTAGACAGTTTCCATTGGGCAGGAGATTAGATAACTGGTTACTTTCCAACTGGAAAATGGCAGATTAGAAAAAATACACTGTTTCTAACAACCAACCGATCATTGCTTCCCGATCTCTCTTTTATAGACAACAACCTTCTTCAAAAAACCCTGCTCTTTCCTCCAAACACTCTGCATCCACACCCGAAAAAGAATCACCCAGAAAAGGAACCACCCCCTTCCCAGGAAGTAATAGCCATATTTAAAGGGCTCCCAATTAAGATACTTAGACAATGATAAATCAAGCTCAATAAGCCCTTTGCCAAGGCAATTAGCAACACCTGACTCTAATTAGAACTTCCATGTGGAAATTTAGGAAAAGATCATTCAGTTAAAACAAGAGAGACCAGTGCAGAGATAAACCCCTTACCAAAAACTGACAGTAAATTGATATAGCTTCACCTAAGTTTTACCTTATGAATCTGAAAAGCCCACTTTAGAAACGAGGACAAAATTACTTATTTAGCAATTTAATAGAGAATTAACTTAACCTGGCCAGGTATTCTGATACTCAATTAAGAGCAGCAGGCAGCAAATTACTTATGCTGCATTCATGTAGCTAGTGCTACAGTAGTATACCTAAGCTGCATAATACAGTAGTATACCTAAGCTACACCCTTTTAAAGACTTAAACTACAAGACAGCAGTTCACTACTTTTAATCAATTGTTAGTGTTTATCCTGGCATTGTAGACACATGCCCTCTGTTTACCAATACATCAGGTTTAGATCAGGCAGCAGCTGTGCAAGTGCCACACACTGGTACTGATCCACAACTATACTGATCAGAATCACCAGCACTATTTACTTTATTCTCCCCCTTCCCCACAGGTACTTTGGATTCCGTGTTGCTCGCCCCGACCCCCAAGATGAACAACCAGAGACCACAACCCAGGTAAGTAAAATCTCAATTTTATACTTGCATATATACGTTTTTATACGTAATACTTGCAATACAAGTGATCTGATAACTGATTGCTACAAGTTAATATTATTACGTCCAATATACATATTTCTAAATAAAGGCAAAATAACTCTAGCAACAAGCTAGTAATTATTAATCAGCATAATATCTATACACAAAATGAATCGTTAGCAGCAAGTTAATAAGTATGGTTAAGCCTAATATGTAAATCAAATGAGTCTTTAGCAGTGCATTAAATATCAATATGCATAACTTATGTAAACATGACTCTCTCTTTTAGCAGCAGGTTAGTAGGTATTAATAAGCACAACACTGGTATAAACCAAATGACTGTCTAGCAACACATTAGTAATTGTCCATATACATAATATACACTGAGTGTACAAAACATTAGGAACACCTGCTCTTTCCATGAAATAGACTGACGAGGTGAATCCAGGTGAAAGCTATGATCCCTTATTGGTGTAACCTGTTAAATCCACTTCAATCAGTGTAGATGAAGGGGAGACAGGTTAAAGAAGGATTTTTAAGCCTTTACACAATTGAGACATGGATTGTGTAAATGTGCCATTCAGAGGGTAAATGAGCAAGACAAAAGATTTAAGTGCCTTTGAACGGGGTATGGTAGTAGGTGCCAGGCGCGCCGGTTTGAGGGTGTCAAGAACTGTAACGCTGCTGGGTTTTTCACGCTCAACAGTTTCCTGTGTGTATCAAGGATGGTCCACCAACCAAAGGACATCCAGCCAACGGCAGGCCAGTGGTCGAAAACGGCTCATTCATGAAAGAGGCCAAAGGAGGCTGACACAAATTGTGCAGAGCAACAGACAGGCTACATTTAGTCAACTGACAGTCCAGTACAACATTGGTGCCAAAAGACCCATAAAAGAATGCACAACTCGTCGTACCTTGACACGAATGGGGTATGGCAGCCGACGACCTAACAGAGTTCCACTTCTTTCAACAAAACACAAGAAACTGCGGTTGCAGTGGGTTAAGGAACAGAAAACACTGGACACTGGAGGATTGGAAAAACATTGCCTGGTCTGATGAATCCCGGTTCCTGCTGTTTCACGCTGATGGGAGGACTAGGGTATGGAGAAAACAACATGAGTACATGCATCCATCATGCCGCGTGTCAACATTGCAGGCTGTTGGTGGTGGTGTGATGGTGTGGGGTGTGTTTTCATGGCACACATTGGGCCCCTTGATAAAAGTGGAGCAATGTTTGAATGCCACAGGATATCTGAACATCATTGCCAATCAGGTGCATCCCTTCATGGCAGCAGTGTATGCATCTGCTAATGGATTTTTTCAGCAGGATAATGCCCCATGCCACGAGGCTAGGATTGTCCATGAATGGTTCCACGAACATGGCAGTGAATTCAGCTTACTGCAATGGCCTGCCCAGTCACCAGATCTCAATCCAATTGAGCATCTGTGGGATGAGATGGAACGAGCTATTTGGAGTAAAGATCCACTACCAGCCAACTTGACACAACTGTGAGAAGCATTGGAGTCAACATGGGCCAGCATCCCTGTGGAACGCTTTCGACACCTCGTAGAGTCCATGCCCCAACGAATTTAGGCTGTTCTGAGGGCAAAAGGGGGTGCAACTCAATATTAGGAAGGTGTTCCTAATGTTTTGTACACTCAGTGTAGATTAAAACAGAGTCCTGTAAACCAGGGCAGTCACGATAGTCACTCACCCCCTTTATGACATCCAGCCAGACAGCCTCTTAGTCCCAGACAAGCCTGTGGACCTCCAGGACCGCACGGCCCATTCCTCTTCGCTTACAAGCCTCCAAGACGCACAGGCACCCGTTAAAACCAAGGGGTGGTTCTCTCTCCCCAGAGAATGTCTTGAAGTCGGTATTGCCCCACAAAACCCTTGGCCCAGGTTCCAAACTCACAAGATCTGTTCCAGTCTCTCCTCTCGTAAACACGTCTTGTTGTATTTCACCATTCGCCTTTCCAGACTCTCGAAATCAAATTGATCACATCTGTAAGTTCCCCAGCCTGCCAGTACTTCCTGGATCATCACTCTCTCTCACCGGTCTCTCAGCCTCTTTTCCATAATGATGCGCTTTACATCCTGAAGCTGCAGTTTTTATAGGGAAACCAGGGTAAATGACCTGATGGAATTCAGGTGAGTGAGATGCCAACAGTGTCCATGGTAATCCTTTATATCCCAGTGAAGATGACCAACACGGGGAGGCAGCAACAACAAATCCCTGGGAATTAGAAGCAAAGGACCCCCAGGTGATGGCAACAGCATGGCTCCTGGCTGTGGCAGCAACAGCATCTCTGGTGGCCGTTCCAGCGGCTGCAGCGTGAGACCATCCGGCAGTGGCCATGCTGGCAGCAGAAATGCTGACAATAGTGCGAGGCTCTCCTCCAGTGGCAACACAGGCAGCGGCAACAACAATCCCCCAGGGGTCGGCAGCAAAGGACCCCCAGGTGATGACGACCCGGCATCCCCGGGCAGTGACGAACAGGCATCCCCGGTCGGTGACGAACAGGCATCCCTGGTCGGTGACGAACAGGCATCTCCAGACAGTGAGGAAGAGGCATCCCCGGTCGGTGACGAACAGGCATCTCCGGACGGTGACGAACAGACATCCCCGGGCGGTGATGAACAGACATCCCCGGGCGGTGACGAACAGACATCCCTGGATGGTGACGAACAGGCATCCCTGGTCGGTGACGAACAGGCATCCCTGGTCGGTGACCCGGACGGTGACGAACAGGCATCCCGGTCGGTGACGAACAGGCATCCCATCGGTGACGAACAGGCATCCCGGCGGTGAGGCATCTCCCGGGCGGTGACGAACAGACATCCCCGGGTGGTGACGAACAGGCATCCCTGGTCGGTGACGAACAGGCATCCCCGGTCGGTGACGAACAGGCATCCCTGGTCGGTGACGAACAGGCATCCCTGGTCAGTGACGAACAGGCATCCCCGGTCGGTGACGAACAGGCATCCCCGGGCGGTGACGAACAGGCATCCCCGGGCGGTGACGAACAGGCATCCCCGGACGGTGACGAACAGACATCCCCGGGCGGTGACGAACAGACATCCCTGGGTGGTGACGAACAGGCATCCCCGGTCGGTGACGAACAGGCATCCCCGGTCGGTGACGGCATCCCCGGTCGGTGACGAACAGGCATCCCGGTCGGTGACGAACAGACATCCCGGTCGGTGAAACAGGCATCCCTGGTCGGTGACGAACAGACATCTCCGGCGGTGACGAACAGACATCCCCGGGCGGTGACAGGCATCCCCGGTCGGTGACGAACAGGCATCCCCGGGCGGTGACGAACAGGCATCCCCGGGCGGTGACGAACAGACATCCCCGGGCGGTGACGAACAGACATCCCGGTCGGTGACAGGCATCCCCGGTCGGACATCCCTGGATGGTGACGAACAGGCATCCCCGGGTCGGTGATGAACAGGGTTCTGCCCTGCCACACTGCCGCAATACCCCAAGGAGAATATAGAATAACTTGTGCTAAAGAAGGTTCTAATCAAGTTTAATCATAATAGGACAAGAGGTTCTCTAGATATGTGCAGAACTCTAAAGTGTGACAGACAAAAACTGTAGGCGTATGCTGTGTGCTCCAGCCGCAAGTTTCTAAATATCTTAACTGAAACATGCGACTCAAGTAACTAATAAAACTCTACTGTCTCTTTTCAGCTGTTGGGCTTGAGGACTGGGGTGTGATTCTTGCAAAATGTGTAACCCTGTAAGAAAGCACCTGGTGTATAAATACTGCTTATGCAAGACATTGCGGAGATGTCCCATCATTTTCATCATTTCTTTATTGAAATCATAATATTTTTACTTACTTGGACTCAGTAGCGGACTGGCCATCTGGAGCACCGGGAGAATTCCCGTTGGGCCGGTCGACCTGTGGGCCGGTGGGCCGTGGGCCTGATACAAAAAAAGATATATATATATATATATATATATATATATATATATATATCTCCCGGCCCAGGCTGTTCGACTGGGCCGGCCCAATGGTCCAATTAATGGGGGGGCTAGAAAGTTGAGTGACGCAGGCCGGCCCACTGGTCCATCTCTCCCCCCCGGCCCCGGCCCTTTGGTCCATTCCTCCCTGTGTGAAGCGGCTGCAGCGCTTAACCCCGCCCCCTTCACACACACACACACACACTGACAGTGACATAGCCACGAGACGTTGATGTAGCTACCTATCAAGGGAAGTCCGCTTCAATTTTGGAAAACATCATGGAAAAGCAACACAGTAAAAAACGCAAAGGTGGGGCTGAAAAGTTACGGGAGAAAAAAGTAAAGTCCCTTGAATCAGATGCAGCCAAATGTAGGAAGTTAACCGACTTATTCGGTAGTAGTGCTGCTAGTAGTGCCAATGCCAACAACGTGGATGTAGTAGTCCATGCCGAGGAGGATGCAGCAGCCCCGGTTCAAACTAGAGTAGTAGCAGAAGAAGGAGACAGCGACAGCATTGCCGACGACAATTGTGAGTCTAGCACAAGCAAAGTCAGTGCAGCGGCTGCAGCCGAAGCGGTAGGCAATGGGGAGCCAGGGCAGGAAGGGAGACAGATAACACAACATCAATATTGTGCTAGCTAACTAGGCTAACTAACTGTACCAGTAACATGATTCCAGCCAGACAGTTAGTTGATTAATGTACATGTCAGCCATATCAGTCATTTCAACCCCTATTCCTCAACTTTTGTTGAATAGAAACTACACCACATATGATATTTCATATTTTCATCATATTTTTACTATGTACTTGAGCTTGTGTCCTCAAAAGTGAGTATACCCCAGCAATTTATAACTATTTTTACCAGAAAGGTGAGATTTTAATCTTTCTTGGAGTATGCAGCATTACTAGTTATTGTGTATGGCCCTCTCATGATAAATAATTACTTTTGGGTATGTCTATTTAGGCGGAAATCTGCATTTTTACATTACATTCAACAGGTTAATGTTCGTTTGAAGCCCTACTATTTACATTAGTCAGTCCTTGACACAGCACAGCTGCCTTTTGTTAATTAAATTCATGATGATTCAGCCTGACTATAAGCTATTGTTTCCACTATGTTGCTATATTTATACAAATCATGGATACAGTCACAGAGAGTATCCACAGGCGATTTCTAACTCATGGCACTCTATATGCTGACCTAGCCCTTCTGGACCCCAGAAACTTCTCCCAAGTCACATCCAGTGGTCTGCCCCAGGGGCCCATAGGGCCCTATTTAGCAACATTCGCAAACCCCTAAGGCACGTTAGTGTCAGCGCTTGACATGGGCTGAACTTGGGGAGTGTCCTCATTTAAATACAAATGTAGCGATTTAGCAAACCATTAACAGCATTAGCGTTTCATTAGACATGTGAAAACCAGGTCTAAACTGTGGGCAAATTACATGGTCAACTATAAATACCGGTAAAACTACCAGGGAAGCAGGCAAAGAAAAGAGAGAGAAAAAGGAGAAATGAAAGAAACAGGTGCACACTACATTAATGTGATATTTTATAATGTGATACTTTCAAATGTGATACTTTGTACTGTGATTTCGTAACAATTGTAAATCGCCCTGGATAAGGGTGTCTGCTAAAAAATAAATAATAATAATGATAATTTCTACGTGGCCAGACAGAGTGGAGGAGGCAACATCCCACAATATTTAAGTCATCTGTCTTTTCTGAGCCTGTCTGACACACAATGTATGGAGCAATTTCGCCTCTACAGACAAACAGTCACTGACATAATGTCACAAAGACGGCCGGAGTGGGTGGCGTCAGACCAGAAGCAGGAAATAAACAGAGACTTGGGGTTTTGATGAATCTGAGCGCTGCGATCGTAAAAAAAAACAGAACAGAAAATAAAGGGTTTTAAACACAAAAACAGGACAATTTCACGCCAAAATAAATAGACAAACAAAACGAGTGAACAAACGGAGGAAACAAACAAACACGGTGAGTACAAAACACGACAATCTTTCAGTTTTTTCACTTTCTAGTTTCTTTTCCACACCCGTTCTCTGTCTGAACACCCAACCACGAGTGACTAAACGTGCATCTATTTATACTTGTTTGTGCTGGGATTCAATTACTAATCAATTATTCACTTGAATCCCAGCACGAATTCATTAAGTGTACCCCGTGACCACACATTACATTTTACCAGCACGAAGTGATTTTTGCCCTCCTCGTGCCTAAATATAAATCTACATTTTTAAATACACAAACACAGCCCCGTTTATATCCCGTGTACCAATCTATACACCAACATTAACACACGCAACATACAACATATAACACACAAAATACACACAGGGGCGGGCACTTTGCCACACCTGGCCTCAAGCCAAAATACCCAGCAGTCTGGCCAAAGTCTCGGGCTGGGAAGGAGGCTTCACCCATGGCTGGAAATGCTGTCAGCACAGTGGCACGGCTTGCTGGTCCCGTGCAGCGAAAAAGCTGCGGGGCAGGTGGTCCCCGACCTCCCCTTCTTCATAGCCGGCAGCTCCCTCCTGTGGGGCTCCGCCACAAGAACTCCTGCAGCGAAACTGCTGCTGGGGAAAGTGGTCTCCAGACCTGCTCCCTTCTTGTGGGGGCAGCTCCCCTTCTGGGCTCCGCCACCGTATGTGGAGGTAATTCCTCTGCTCCGGGCGGTGGCGGAAGCAGAGGCAGCTCCAGCTCCTCTGCTCGGCGGCGGAAGCAGAGGCAGCTCCAGCCCTCTGCTCCTGGTGGTGGTGGAGGCAGAGGCAGCTCCAGCCCTCTGTCCTGGCGGTGGTGGAGGCAGAGGCAGCCCAGCCCTCTGCTCCTGGCAGCAGAGGCAGCTCCAGCTCCTCTGCTCCTGGCGGTGGTGGAGGCAGAGGCAGCTCCATCAGCTCCAGCCCTGAGGCGGTGGTGGAGGCAGAGGCAGCTATCCCTCTGCTCCCCGAAGGTGGTGGCTACAGAGGCAGCTGCTGCTCCTGGCGGTGGTGGTGGCAGGCAGAGGCAGCCCTCCCTCTGCTCCTGGCGGTGGTGGAGGCAGAGGCAGCCCTGCCCTCTGCCCTAGTGGAGGAAGTATGAATGGCAACAGCCCTGCCCTTTAAATGTGGTGGTGGCTACAGAGGCAGCTGCTGCTCTGCTCCCGGAGGCCATGGGGTTGATGCTGGCCACCAGAGGGAGGCTGTGCAGCAGTGCTGGCTCCTCTGCTGTGGCGGCTGGGCTGGTGTGCCGTGCTGCCCTCATCATCTGAACCAGCCTCCTCAAAAATTTTCAGTGAGCCTGTAACCCTCCCCTTCCGGCTCTTGGGGCTGATTCTCCTCTGCTGGTGGCTTGGGTCCCAGGGCTGTGGAAGCCCCGACTTGCCTCCCCTCGGGCTTGGATGTCAAAATGGGCTGTGGAACACTCCCTTTTGGGCTGTGGACGACACCTCCCCCCCCCTCTTGGGCTGTTAGTATCATGACGCACCTCTTGGGCTGTGGACTGCCCTGGGCTCCCCCACTCAGGCGTGGGGGACGCTCGGGCTCCTCCCACTCAGGCGTGGCCACTTGCAGGCATTCACCTCTGCTGTTTGGTGGTCCAACATAACTGCCTCCAGGTAGCTCCAACCCCAATGGATGTTGGCAGCTTATCAGAAACTGTAAACTGGACGATATTGGGATAGACTGGGTTTCAGCATTTTCCAGCATCCAGTCCCGCAGATTGACTGAACTTGAAATCACCGGTTCCTGTTGGCCTGAGTCCTTGCAGATCCCACGCAGGACACCACGTGTCCAAAGGCAGGGGTGGCGCCAGACCAGAAGCAGGAAATAAAAGACTTGGGTTTTGATGAATCTGGGGGTTCAACAAACAGAACAGAAAATAAAGGGTTTAAACACAAAAACAGGACACGGCACTTCACGCCAAAATAAATAGACAAACAAAACATAAAACACTGAACAAACGGTGTGGACTTTTCACTTTCTTTCATTTCTAGTTGTCCTTCTCCACACCCGTTCCAAACACCCAACCACGAGTGACTAAACGTGCATCTATTTAATGTTTGTGCTGGGATTCACTAATCAATTATTCAGAATCCCAGCATGAATTTTAACCACATTACATTTTACCAGCAAAGGATTTGAAATATAAATCTACATTTTTAAATACACGTGAAACACAGCCCCACCCCGTGTACCAATCTATACACCAACATTAACACACGCAACATACAAATATAACACACAAAAATACACACAGGTGAGCCACACATAATTATTATTATTATTATTTATTTCAGCAGACGCCCTTATCCAGGGCGACTTACAACTTTTCAAGGAAAACCAACTGACCTGGAAGGAGACATTCTACACACTTTTGCCTGTAGCCCCACCAATGTGTGATCTGTGATGCCTACGTCACAAATGTATTCAAACTATCGCCCCTCAGACTTGTTTATCCTCGCTAAAAAAATGGCAGCCTATGACAGTCTGAGGGCAACAGGTATCCACTGAAGTGGTGGCTTGAGACTGCTTCATCCCTACCACCCCTTTTTTTTTTAAATGTGCTCGTATTTCAAACATCTGGAATCCCAAAATGTGTTCCGATGTTTGGATGTCAGATGCAACACTACAGTACACTCCTCAGAAGGTTAGCAATATCATTCTGGCTTCTTGTGTTTTACACAACATAACCTCCGTAATGGATGTTGAATTACAGAGAAAGATTACTGGGTTTCAGGAAGCAGATACTGAACTTGAAGCACCGGTGTTAGAGGTTGCAGATGCTGCAAGTGCCAGGCAGATCAGACAAAGCCTTTTAGACGGGGGTTCACAGGGCACGCATTGAGTTGTGTAGAAGGTATAAACAGGAAAGGAAAATAAACAGCACAAAGGTGAGCTGACATGCCTAACTTAAGGAAAACTCCTCTTCATTTTTTTCGCATATTCACTGCCCCCCCAGATTGCTAAAAAAAAAATGAAGCCTTATTTGTGTCTTCCTTTCTTTTTTTTTTTTTTAGATTTCAAAATACCCTCTGTTTGCTATGGCAGATGCACAGAGAAGGGTAAAGCTGGTGAATCCAGTCTGGTACATCTAATCTGGTACAGTTGCACATGCACTGTACCAGGTAGGCGTGACATTGAGAGAAGGAAATAAAATAAACAGCACGATGCTGAAGTTGGCTTCTTATTTGCATTCCAGCTTCTTATTCACACACGTAACGCAAATTGAAAAAGTAACTGGGGTATTTAAGGGGTTAAATCGCGTTGGGCCACATAGAGGGGTTAAATCGCGTTGGAACCCCTCTATGTCGACTATGTATATTTATCCTGGCCCAAAACCAGTTTTGATACAAAAACAGTGGGCAAACATGGCACACATAACAAGTTGGCCAATAACGTAAATTGAATAAGTAACTGGCTTAAGCCCCTGCCTTCCTGCTCTTCTGTAACACACACACAGTCAGAGGGGCTACAAAACACAGGGTTATATTTTTAATATGTTGTCTGGCTACGCCAGTTCAGTGCGATAAACACAGAATATTAGATAAATGAGGAGGTTCATTTTATTCGGATACCAAATTAAAATATGGGAAACAATGTCACCAAGAAACAAAAAAAAAAAACACAGTCAAAAGATACATATAAAAGCAATGAGAACGTTTTTATTGGACAGCACGGTTAAAAGAAGCAACAACACATTGTTAAAATATACAAGTGGTCAATTAGACTTTGCATCATAATTAAGATTTATCAAACCACCATAGCGCAAACTGAAATATTGCACTTTAAAAAAGTGCTGAGTGCATTTAGGAAAGGTACTGTTTGTTAACCAGGCTTAAAATACAGGATAAAACAAACCACTGTAAAAAGAAGAAAAAAAATATATTTCACACGTTGACTGTGCAGGGAAGGGAACTTCAGAGCGAGAGAAAATATCTGTATGACAAAAAATCTCTTTACTTTCCATACCATAGGCTCCAGCTCTACTGACAAGCTAAAACTCTTAATTCACTCATGCTCATTGTTTAAACAAACAGTCATACAGTACACCAGCCGAATACTTATCATCAGGAAAGTCCATGTACAGGCTTGTTTCACTTATCTCTGTTGCTCTCCGTTCCAAACACTACATGTGTTCCCACTGCTGCACAAACAAAACCACAATGAAAGACTGACAGACAGACACAAACCCCCAGGATCGCCATCCAGTTTGCAAGAGACTTGTGCTATTTATATTTAGGTTGTAACGATCACTCTGTACAACTGAGAAGCAGTTGCACTGTCCTCCCTAAGGAGATACTACTGGCCCTATTCCTATAACTAAATAAGTCAGCAAGAGTGACAGACAACAAAAGCAGGGACGTCAGAGGTGTCAATTTCACAAACAACCGGTTTATTGTTGTGAACAATAATGTCAGCAAATGAAATAAACAAAAAAACAAAAAGGTGGACAAAACAGGTAAGTATAAAGATGGTACAGGTAAGCTGGTAAATGGAAAACAGAAGGCCAAAAAGTAACATAAAGTAGAAATAGGTGGAGCGTCCGCTGGGCCTCAAATAAACACACAGATGCAAACACGACACAAACACCAAACCAATGCACGACATACAGAGAAAGATAAAGGTGAATGAAATGGTCACAGATGGTAACAATAATAATAACAGTCTGGATGGCAAAGAAAGTTAGGCCTAACAAGTCCAGCAGAGCAATGTAATTGAAAACCAAACAAAGTAACAAAAAGAACAAAACGATCAGAAGGATCAGGAAAAACTGGAGAAAGAACACACACAACAAACACTATACAGGCCTTGAAAAACAGCTAAACTTAAACAAGTAAAAGTGAAAACAAAAAGAAGAGTTTAGACAAAGTGCAGGATACAATAAATAAGAATGACTCCACTGGAATTATCTAAAGATGCGAAAGGATTCACTGAGATTTAAGTTTGTAATGTTGTAGGTTATGATGGATTCCTCAGAGAATGGGAGTCCCCCTCCAGGCCTAATCAGCCAGCATTAGTACAGGTGCTGGCTAAAGAGCTCTGAGTGGATATTTGCATGAGCCAATGGGGAGAGAGGATTAACAGAGGGTGGTTGGGAAATGAAGTTTTAACCTGGCCAGGCTACTGACCCTAATTAAAGGGACAGGTGGGTGAGACTTACACCCACATTATTTAACATGGGAATTGCTACATATTCCTCCCCCCACCACACTGGAGGTGCAAGGGGCAAATGCCATAGTAGCAATTTTAAATTAACAATATTGATGGTATCCTCTTTGAAAGAATCTGGCTCCCCCGACTTGACTTTGTAGTTGTTGGGTCCAAGTCTCTTGGTTACAAGAGCTGGCCCAAACCATTTAGGGGCAAGTTTAGTGGAAAACTTTCTAGGAGCATCAGATAAGGGGCGAGACCTTATCTAGACTAACTCACCTTCTTCATACTGACAGTGTGCTCTTCGGGCATTGTAATTCCAAGCTTGCTGTTTCTGAGCTTTGGAAACATGATCCCTCACCTCTTCGGCAATCTGCTGCTGATGATCTATAGGGATCAATGGATGGAGCAGGAGTAACAGCGATTAATCGGTCCAATGGGCCTTTGATGGTCCTTCCGAGCGCTAGTATTGCAGGAGAGAAACCAGTGGTTTCATGTTTGCCGGTGTTGAGGGCGAAACAGAACTCAGGTAGCCACTGATCCCACAGCTGATGGTTTTTCCCAAACCGTGGTTTTTAAGGTGTGCTTCACAAGTTCCATCAGGTTGGTCTGTGGGTGGTAGCTGGTGGTGAGTTTTTGTACGACTCCCCAAGTTTTGCACACCTCTGCGAGTAGCTGGCTCATGAACTGAGGTCCACAGTCTGAAAGAATGTGTTGCAGTGTTCCCCATCGGGTGAAGATTTCCTGCATCAAAATATACACAATCTTGGTGGTCTTACTGTCCCGCAATGGAAACAGCTCAACCCAATTTGTGAAGTAATCAACAATGACCAGGATGTAGGTGTTACCTTTTTTACTTCTTGGCAAAGGTCCCATTAGGTTCAGACCCAGCATCTCTCCAGGCTCCTTCACAGTAGTGGACTGGAGTTGACCTGCGGGTTTGGTGTTGGATGGTTTGTACTTCTGGCAGGTTTGACACTCCTTTATGTGGCGCCATGTATCTTTACGGATGGAGGGCCTCCATGCAAACTCCAGCATGCGCAACAGGGTCTTCATCCTGCCCAGGTGACCTACCAAAGGGTTGTCATGGTAGTGGTGGAGGAAGGAATCCGTCAGCTGTTCCAGAATAACCAGTTGGTATCAGAATCCTTGTTTAGGAATGGGCAATGGGCAATACACAAGGCCCTGCTGTTGGATGAAGGAGATGCGGTTATCATTGGCAGTATTGAAAGCAATGTCGTTGATGATGTCAGAGATGGCTGTATTTGGACTGAGCGGCCGCTATCTGGTTCATGGTGGTGGGAAGATCCATGCTACTCGCAGAGGCATTGCTGGCACACACTGCTGCAGAGGGAGTTGAAGGTGGTACAAGAGGAGCTCTGCAGAGTGCATCAGGAACAAGGTTAAGACTGCCTTTCCTGTAAATAATGGTAAAAGTGAATTGTTGTAGACGAAGAGTCCAGCGGGTCAGTCTGGAAGAGGTTTTTGGGTTATTGAATGCCCAGGAGAGTGCAGTGACAACATCAAACTCCACCATCTCCAGATAATGCCGCTATTTTTCTACTGCCCACACGACAGCAACACTCCTTTTCGGAAGTGGAGTTGTTCTTTTCAGCAGAGTTCAGTAATTTTGAGGCATAGGCTATTACCTTCTCATCATCTCCTTCTAGCTGAGTCAGAACCGCTCCTAGTCCTACATCGCTGGAATCAGTAAAGACTCAGAATGTCTTGTTGATGTCCGGGTGAGCGAGGACTGGGGGACTGATCAAAGCTTCTTGTAGGAGTTTGAAACTCTTCTGGCACTCCTGTCCATTTCCAGGGGACATCCTTCTTTTTCAAGTTGTTAAGTGGTGCAGCAATATCTGCAAACATGGGTATGTACTTGTGGTACCACTCTGCCAAACCTAGGAACCGTTGAACCTCCTTCAAGTTGGTAGGTGTGGGATATTTCTGGATGGCTTGGAGCTTGTGGGGATCAGCAGCTACACCCTCACCTGAAACCACATGACCGAGGAAATGGAGAGTGTGTTTGAAGAAGCTGCATCTTTTTTTTTAAGACCGAGAGTCAGACGGGCAAGATGAAGTTTGTGGAAGACAGCTTCAAGGTCTTGAAGATGCTGTGCTGAGTTTGGTGAATAGACAATGATGTCGTCTATGTAGACGAAACCGATCTTCCTCGAAGGTCTCCTAACACTCGCTCCATCAGCCTTTGAAATGTGGCTGCAGCATTTTTCAACCCAAATGGCATTATCTTAAACTGATAAAAACCAAAGGGTGTGGTAAATGCCGTCTTCTCTCTACTTCCTGCGTCCATCGCCACTTGCCAATAACCCAAGCGTAGATCAAGGGAACTGAATACTGCAGCACCACTCAGGGACTCCATGATGTCATGAATGAGGTGCATGGGGTATGCGTCAAAGACGGTCTTAGCGTTCAGCTTCCTGTAGTCCACACAGAATCAGTAACCATCATCTTTCTTCTCTGTGAGCACCACTGGAGAGAACCATGGGGAGTTTGATGGTTCTATAACTCCGTCCAGAAGCATGTCTTGGACGTGTTCCTTGATTAAAGCCTTTTTCAGGGGAGACGCTCGATATGGTCGACCGCGAACAGGAACTTCGTCCTCTGTGGAGATGGAGTGACGGGTGACTGTTGTCATTAACGGCTGATCAGTGCAGACCGATGACCACTTCTGCTGGAGCTTCTGGAGTAGCTTGACAAGAGATTGTTCAGCTGTAGTGATTGTCATGGTCACCTTCGCCGGTTGGCAAGTCTTTGGATCAGAGGTGGTAGGTGGCTGGCTAGACGTATGGAAGTAGAGGCTGACACTCTGTAAGGACCTGTCCCAGGAAGCTTCCCCCTTATACCATGGCAAAAAAGGATGGTAGGAGAAGTCCTTCTGATGTTTGACACCATACTGCCTATTGACAATGTCAATCTGGGTATGAGTTTTCTCCACAAAATCCAGGCCTAGGACAAGGGGAAATGTCAGATGACGATCGTCCAGGACATATGTGCCTAGAAACCAGACCTCTCCGTGGAGAAGGTAAGTGAGGCAAACTTGACCTTTGGCCTGGTGGGACTTGATATGAATTTAATGAGACACAAAGGGTCCCTGTATGGGCCACCAATTCTGTAACTATCTGTCACGAATAAATCTAAAACCTGTCTTCCCTTGTACAAGCTGTGATCACCTTTTTTGAGTGAAAGGTGTATGCGGCAGAGATAGATGTCTCTTTGATAGAAACAGTTTACTTTATCTGAAGTCTTTCCACTGATGATGGGAATGAGAATGTAGAGATGGAAGCTCTGCTAACAAGATTTAAGTTTTTGCAGGTATCAGGCTTTTAAAGACACACCTGTGGTGGCTTTGACAAACTCACTGAGAGCAAAAACTGATCATACTGTAAGATGGGCACATTTGGGTAAACTGGAATGCGAAGAAGGTATTCCTGCTAGACGTATCCAGGTATTTTGCAGGTATCAAGTGGAGCCTGATGTCCTTCATACCTGTGATGTGAAAAGATGGCTACCTTATCCTGTTGTGGTCTTCACAGAACCACTCAGAGCTGAACCAGAGAGAGAAGTTGAATCCTGCTGGAGCAGGGCTGACTTGCTTGACATCAATGTATTATTGTTTTAAAATAATTCTTTGTAACCATTAACAATGTTATTAGTGGAATTGGATTGAGTCTGTGTAAAGCGGTTCATTGGTGGAAAATCCTGCTAGCATGTTGAAGTTCGGGGCCTCTCTCTTATCAAGAGGTAGGATCTCTAAAATATACATGGAGCCTTCTTAGCATTCCAATCCAGTACAGTAAAGACAAGTAAAATGAAAATAACCCAAATAGTGTAAGGACAGTTAGAATTGAATTATAATAAATAATGGTTTGTGATTTTACTGTAAGGTAGAACAATATGAAGTGTATTAGCCGAAAGTTTATAAGAGTTTGAAAGTAAGAGAATATAGTACAGAAATTAACTTAAAGTAAGAGTTTTAGTCAAAATAGAATGGTACCAGTCTGTGTCAAGCATATAGCAGGCAAAAAGAAGGTAATTAATCTTGGTAACCCTTGCTTGCTTGCAGTACCAGGTGGAAAGTGATGTTTGGGGGTTTGGAATCCAAGGTTTATATATTGAGTGATCTATTACATATAAGAAATATCTCTTGGAACAAATGAGGGGGGCTATAGCATAGAACCATGGTATGCCATACATCTGAGAAGATGCTTACAAAAGAGTCTTCTATCAAGGATGGATGACCTTGATAGAGAAGCAGGTGGTTCAGAATTTGCCTGAACAGGATTTTTTGTAAAAGAAACAGAGAGGTCACTTTTAGTTTAAATTATAGTCAATCTCCAATAAGGCATAAAAGGTGAACGGGGTGGAGAAGCTACTAAAAAGTGATAAATCAATTACAATGTGTTAAACCAATAATATATAAAATGTGCACTAATCAAATCTAAATGTAAAATTATAAAAAAAATAAAACATACAAGTGACAAATAAATATGTAAAAGATAAAAGGGGCATTATTGACCCTGTTACAATTATGCCCCAAAAGGGCCCTGAAAAGTGACCTTTTTTCTCAATAAGCCCCTGCCCTGTAATGTCCTCAGCACGTTACTGCTGTGTTATAAAGTACTACGGGTTCTCATGCATAAAACTGAGGATTTGTCGGTCAGTCTCGGTAAGCTTTCACTACTTTAAACAGCTCTCTCTAAAAGCCACAATCAGTAGAGCTGAGCTGTGATTAAGAATTATTTTCTTGATCAAGACATTTTTTCAGTCCCAGTATTTTCTAAGTCTGGGTTTGCGAAATCCCATAATCAAGTTATTTTCTGCAAATCCATCATAACACTCAGAGCTATTTCTGTTTGTACCTGATTTCTACCTGCTGCCCTTTGTTATTGAGGATCACCTCTCTTTTTAACAGTAGGTTGGATGATTGACTGATTGGGAATTGATTTGCAGCCACATTCCTCCCAATCAATCATCATCATAAGAAGACAGTAACTACTGTCATTCTGCAGATGAGCTGATGCAGACAAAAAAGCCACAGTCCCTCACTCAGCTTCAGTTTTACACTGAAATCTACAATCTTGGTAACTGTTTACTACATTTTTCCTTAGACTAGGTATTCTGCGCACTCTTCACGTTCAGATAGCAGATCTTGTTGGCTTTTCAGTTTGTTTATATTCCCTAAAGGTACTATCAGCTGTAGGTACACAAGCCTCCCCCATACCTCAATCCATATTGCCACTTTGTAGTTCATGAAAGCAAACACAAATAAAAAATAGAGTGATTTATCCATCTGCTGTTTTTTATATACGATTAGGTTTTAAACTACAAATTAGATATTCTGCCATGGTTCATTAACCTTTCGGAAATGTATAAAAACTATTTTAGAGGTATCTATGAGGACATATGACTCATGATCCAGAATTAAATTTAATTATAAAACAGTACTAATTTTCCTGAACTGAGAAGACATTTGTGTTTATTATTAGGCTTCCAGGCCATAGGGCTGGGAAGTCTATTGTTATTGCTGGGATTCTTCTTCTTCTTCTTCTTCTTCTTCTTCTTCTTCTTCTTCTTCTTCTTCTTCTTCTTCTTCCTTCCTGGCCATAGGCAGGGAAGCCTATTGTTATTGTTGTATTTATTATTATTATTTTTCTTTCTGCCAAAACTTGCTCGAAAACTCACCAGATTCGGTAGGTTGGTAGATGCTTATGGGAAGATGGAAAATGCTAATGAACATATGTCGTAAGTCATTGGCCACAATATTGGATGAAAATAAAACATTTTGCCTAAATGTAAAAATGTGTCTTTCGAAAACCACTTATTGCAGAGTGCTGAAAGTTGTTATAATTGTTGAGGGATAGTCCAAGATTAACTGGTGTTTGTAAGGAATGGCGGCCATGCTGCATGACATCATAATTGCACGGTACAGACGTAATAATCACAAACTACAAAGATCTTCTTCTCCCAAACCGCTAGTCCGATTGAAACAAACCCAAAGGCACATATGATCGTAGTGTGGCTATCTTTAAAGGGTGTTAAAGGGAAGTTGCTACAATAAAAAAACATGGCGGTCATGTTGAATGACATCATCAACATACAAAACTGGCTTACAAAAACCTTCATCTCTGAAACCGCTAGTCCGATTGAACCAAAAATTGGCACACATGATCCTAGTGTGGTTGTCTTTAAAGGTTGTTCAAGGGAAGTTGCTACAATAAAAAAAAAAAAAAAACATGGCAGTCACGTTGGATGACATCATCAACATACAAAACTGGCTAACAACTCCTTATAGAGTGCAGATAGGGCCATGGTTACTATGGAACACATATAGTGACCCATGTATGTTCTATAAAAAAATGTCATTGCCCGCGACCTTTGACCTTTCCTAAAGGTCAAATGTAAAAATGGCTTATAACTCCTTATAGAGTGCACATAGGATCATGGTTACTATGGAATAATGGCATTCTGCACTATTTGCTAAAGTGGTTGGCACTGGTACTGGAAGCCGTAAAGTTGCTGGCAACTCTAGTTAATATTATTATTATTATTCTTTCCGCCAAAACTTGCTCGAAAACTGACGAAATTCAGTAAGATGGTAGATGCTTATGTTAAGATGGTAAATGTCATTTGAACATATGTCGTAGGTCACATGGTTTGACAGCCATAGTGATTGAAAAAAAACATTTTATCTAAATGTAAAAATTTGTCTTTCAAAAAACCACTTATTGCAGAGTGCTGAAAGTTCGTAAACTTGTTCAGGAATAGTCCAAGATGAAGTGGTGTTCGTGTGGTATGGCGGCCATGCTGCATGACGTCAAAATCGCATGGTACAGACGTCATAATCACAAACTATAAAGATCTTCTCCCAAACCGCTAGTCCGATTGAACCAAAAATTGGCACACGTGATCCTAGTGTGGTTGTCTTTAAGATTTGGTCATGGGAAGTTGCTACAATAAGAAACATGGCAGATACGTTGGATGCCATCATAAACATACAAAACTGGCTTACAAAAACTTTCGTCTTTCGTAAAACTTTCGTAAAACTGGATTATAACTCCTTATAGCGTGCACATAGGGTCATGGTTACTATGTAATTGGCATTCTGCACTATTGACTAAAGTGGTTGGTACTGTTACTGGTACTGGTACTGGAAGCTGTAAAGTTGCTGGCAACGCTACTTTGAATTGAAACAACTCCATAAAACTGATCTGTTGTTACAGCTTGCCAAACTTTCCAACTGGTACTGAGCTTGGAAGCTGTAAAACTGCCTGGCAGTTCTAGTTATTAGGCTTCCAAGCTAGCTTGGGAAGCCTATTGTTATTGTAAGGATTTTATTTATTTTATTATTATTATTATTATTATTATTATTATTATTATTATTATTATTAATAGGCTTCTGTGGCAATGTGCCCCGCCCCTGTGTGCATATTATGTGTTGTATGTTGCGTGCGTGTGTTAATGTCGGTGTATAGTCATTGGTACACGGGATATAAACGGGTCTGTGTTTCACATGTGATTTAAAAATGTAGATTTGTATTTAGGCACGAGGAGGGCACATATCACTTCACGTGCTGGTTAAATGTAATATGTGAGCACGGGGTTGCACAGAATTAATTCACGTGCTGGGATTCAAGTGAATAATTAATTAGTAATTGAATCCCAGCACAACAGTATATATAGATGCACGTTTCTTTCACTCAGGGTTGGGTGTTCGGTGAGTGGAGAACGGGATTGGAGACGGAGGTGATAATAATAATAAGAATAGTAGTAGCTAAAATCTGCTCACCGTGTTTTGTCTGTGTAGTACGTTTTGTTTGTCTATTTATTTTGGCCTCAAGTGCCGTGTCCTGTGTTTTGTTGTTTCAAACCTTTTATTTTCTGTTCTGTTTATTAAATGCTGAGCGAAAGCATTCGCTCAGCTTCACCAAACCACACATCTCTGTCTGTTTATTTCCTGCATCTGGTCTGACGCCACCCACTCCGGCCGTCTTTGTGACAGCTTCCTAACCAGAATGGCTGGGAAACCTGTTGCTTGCGTTAGGATTTTTATAATTTTTTTTCTTCCGCTCTTTTTTTAAAAAATCTCTAAAATCAACACTATTGCACGGAAAATCACGAAACTTGGTAGGGTGGGTAGGGACCTAAGGGAAGTTGTGGCAGAGCGAAAATGAAGGTCATAGGTCACATGGTGTGGCGGCCATATTGGATTTTTCAAGAATTTTGGACAATTTTAAAAAATCTTCTTCTCCGATGGTTTACAGCAGAGAGCTGAAACTTGGTGCACATACTCCCCTCCTGGCCTAGATTTAAAGTTTTCAAGAGAAGTCAATCAGTCACATCGTTTGGCGGTCATATTGGATTTGTCGAAAATATTCAAACGACTTCTTCTCTGAAACGATTATGCCGATTGAATCAAAACTTTGCATACATGGCCTTGGCAAGGTTGTCTATCAAGTTTGTGCAAAGCAACTCACTACATAAAAAAACATGGCCACCGTGAGCCAATCAAATTTCAGCTATGGTCAAATTTCACATATTACCTTGCTAAAGCTCAAATGCAAAACTTGTTTAGAACTCCTTTGAGAGTTTAGACAGTGTCATAGTTACAATACCATACACAAATCAACCCATATATGCTCTATTAAAAAATGAACTTGACCGTGACCTTTGACCTGTCCTTAAGGTCAAATGCAAAACTAGCTTATAACTCCTTACAGAGTACAGATAGGGTAATAGTTACTATGGAACACATATAGGAACCCATAAAAGCTGTATTCAAAAATTGCCTTGACCGTGACCTTTGACCTCTCCTTAAGGTCAAATGCAAAACTAGCTTGTAACTCCTTAGAAAGTGCAGATAGGGTTATGGTTATTATGGAACACATATAAGAACCCATACATGGTCCATCAAAAAATGTCTTTGACTGTGACCTTTGACCTCTCCATACGGTCAAATGAAAAACTAGTTTATAACTCCTTAGAAAGTGCAGATAGGGTCATGGTTATTATGGAACACATATAAGAACCGATATGTGCTCTATCAAAAACCGTCTTTGTGACCTTTGACCTGTCCTTAAGGTAAACTGCAAAAGTGGCTTATAACTGCTTAGAGAGTGCAGGTAGGGTCATGGTTACTATGGAACACAGATAGGAACAAGAATGCCTTGGAAGCCGTCAAGTTGCTTGCAACTTCTAGTTATTATTACTATTATTATTATTACTATACAGAAGTATTTGTAATGTTAAAGTAAAATGGTAAGTTTGTTTATATTAGTGATTGATGGTACTGGTGAGCTTGTAACTTCCTTCGAATTTAAAAGAGTACCAATAAATACTTCCTGTGTTAACTGTTATTCAATAGTACTGTTTGTTTATCTTATAATGTGACAGTGGGTGCTCAATTTTAGCCTTTTATTTTAATTGCGGAATATAGCAGTGTAAGGGGGGGGATCTGGACTGACTATCTGACACATGCGTGGGACTACAGGTAGAGGGCAGCAGTCTCGTAGGATCCGCCTGTCGGTCATGGCGATGACACAGAGAGGTGGGGAAGAGGGTGTGTGTGCTTTCCCTCTCTCTGAGTGGCTGAGAGGCAGGCCTTGGGAGACTGCTTGGCCCATAAGAACTGCGCTTGGTTGTGCACTCGGGTGGCCGTGTTCGGGGATATACAGTGACACTGGCAGAAGAGGCCAGAGTGAAACAAGGAGCAGGTGAGCCCGGCTGAGGGAGACAGCCTTCCTTAAAAACTAATTTACAAAGTAAAAGAAATAATTACGTACCCGAGGGGATGTGTGTAGGTATACAGGGAACCCTGGCCACCCCCAGTGTATAGGAACAGCTGAATGTAGGACGGAGACCCGTTCTGACCGGCTTAGCGGCAGTGGGGGCACTGCGTAAGCAGCACTTTTGTTTGTAGTTTTATTACTGTGTTTTATTTTCCCTTTTTCTTTTGACTTCTGTTTTCATTATTATTTTAGAGCACTTGTATGTGCAAGGAACGGTATACCTGTATTGGTAACCCCATGGCCCTGTTTTACTGTCGACAGTATACAGGCCACGGACAACAGCGCCCTCTGCGGGATAGAATAAAAAAAAAAGAAAATAAATAAAACTGGGCACCTGTGCGGTGTTTGCAAATAAAATCTTCTGTCTCCCGTGTCAGTGAATACCCCCACCCTTTTATAGTTTGTTTATCTGAGATTTTTTTAATTTATTTTTTTACTGAAAACTAGGATCCCCGGTGATAAAGTGCATGGTAATGATACTTTGAAGCGAAATGTTATAGTATTCACTAGAAGCGTGCTTTGTTGAATGGCTTAAATGTGCGCTTATAATTATAGCTTCCATAACTCCTTTGGGTTGTTTGAAGAAATTTCTCTGTCTATCCTTTTCTTTTACAGTACTGCATGTGTCTGATTTTAGTACTAGCAGACCTCTCTTCTGTGGCAGTGTACTATCCTTTGACCACTACTATTTGGAAACTCATGCAGGTAAAACAATATCGTGCTATCTTTGACACCCGGCAGCCTTTGGCAGTAATTGAGCTTGTTAGAGTGTGAGTTAATTTTACTTTACTTATTTTCTTTAGTAGAACAAGTATATTATTAGTTATTTGTGTTTTATTTTCATATGTTATGCCTTGAACTCTTGGTCTGTGTGATAGAGAGAGAAAGGATCGATGCTGTAAATCTCCCTCCCGATTAGAAAGGGCGCTGTGTAAGGGGGAAGGTAAGCTGCCTCCTAGATCTGCCACCTCGGTGGTAGGTGGAAACCGGAAGGTGACCATATTAGGAGGGGCGCGTAGCTGCAAGTACTCAGGACGATTCCATTGCAGTCAGCTGCGGGGCAGCCCTCTATTGGAGAAACCATGGCGACGCGTTGACTGCAGGGAGGAGTTTGCTGGGTACAAAGGGGAAGCAGCTATGTCAATACCTCCTCTTGCGCTGAGAAACTGAGCCACCAGCCGGAGCGTTGTGTTTTTTGGATTACGTGTTGTTTGTTGTGTGTTTTCAGAGGCGGAGTAGGAGCGCGGGACTGCAGCCACGGAGCCAGTTCCAGATCACAAAGCACTACCTTCCCTTCACCAACATCAGCACACCCCGTGTGGATTACAGAGCACTTTCAGGCACTTTCAGGACACTCGGGATTTCATTGTGGACACTTTCTGTTTGTTTTTGTATTTTTGTTTGTCAGCCAGCTGTGTTCCCCCCAATACCCTCGCTGGTAAAGGGGAGGTTTATTTTAATAAACACAGACGTTTTTGGAAGAAATACTGTTTCAGGACTGTTATTTATTCACACACCACTCGCATCCATCACAATTGGAGTCAGAAGAGGGATTCATCATGGACGCTGCCGCATTGGGAGCAATATTGGAGGCGCAGGAGCAAAGACATCAGGAGGGTATGGCAGCTATGATGGAAAGGATGCACGCTATGTTCCTGGAAGCCAATCGGGGGAGAGAATCGACGGCCGAACCAACGGTGCCCCTACCGCGGATAAAAGTAGTAAAAATGTCACTGGAGGATGATCCCGAGGCCTATTTAGTTGCTTTTGAAAGGCAGGCAACGGCAGCCCAGTGGCCTCGGGATTGGTGGGCTATCCAGGTGGGACCCAACTTGATTGGGGAGGCCAGGCAGCCTACCAAGTCCTGACCAACGAAGACGCCCAGAATTATGATCGGGTGAGGCAGGCCATTCTCCAGCGACTTGATATCACTGAAGAAACGCACCGCCATTGGTTCCGGGAATACCAGCGACCCCCAGGACTGCGACCTCGCGTGGTGGCGCAACAACTGGTGGACCATGTGACCCGGTGGCTCTGCCCCGGCACCAATAGCGCTGAAAAAGTGACTGAACTTATAGCCATTGAACAATTCATAAAGGTGCTGGGGCCAGACACGCAAAACTGGGTCAGCCGCCACCGTCCCACCACGCTGGATGCAGCAGTCAGATTGGCTGAAGGGTTCGAGGATGCCCTGCCTTCCTCTCCAGCGGTTGCCACCCCGGCTCCAGCCTCCAACAAGCCCCAGGCAGCGGGACCTCCACCATACCTCACCACCACCACCCCCGGACCAGCACTACAGCGTCACCCCATGGGCGGCCTCCCTCCGACACAATGGAGACCGAGGGCGACCTCCAGCGGGGTAAGCGTAGAGCACCCCTCCCCGTTGCCAAATCGGCAGCGGGACATGCAGGCTCCGTGGGCACCCTTTTGCCCTACTTGTTACCGGTGCCAGGAGGTCGGCCACCTGGCTAGGAATTGCCCAGCAGCAATGGAGTGTGGTGTGGCCTCCCATTATGTTCTAACAGCACCAGGTAAGTCCAGGGGTAATGATTGGGAGGGGCCTTGCATTGTTGATTTACAGTGGAATCAGGGTGTGGGCAAACTTTAATTTTGAAAGATCTGTTGAAGGGGGTACCTTGGTGGTCATGCGGGGTTGTGATCATTTCCTGCATTCATGGGGATAACAAGGACTACTCCCTCACCAAATTAGATTTGATTATTGGATGTCATACCCACCGCGTAATCGTGGCAGTGGCTGCAAAGTTGCCCTATCCAGTTATTTTAGGTCGAGACTGGCCATATTTTGATAGTATGATTTATAAAATGATAAAAACCAGTCTCCAGTAAGGCCAATGGAGCAGCAGGGGAAGCTATTGGGAATAATAAAAATTTTCCGCTGCACACTGACCTGTTCCATTCCATTTAGCCCGAAAAAAACAAAAAGAGAGCGAAGGGTTGAAAAATGGGAAGGAACATTAATAAGACAAGGTTGGGGCTTGGTGGGGGATACTGCTCAATCAATCAAATGTAGGGGAAAGGGGATTGGGACTCAGTGTGATCTGCGGGGTCAGGTTACTGAGTCCCCCAGTGATGAAGCTACTTTAGCTCCGCTCGATATCCCGAAATTCTGGGACCGAGATGTGGACCTAGCATTGGAGCAAAAGAACGATCCTTCGCTGGTACACATCTGGGGGCAGGTTCGGTCTATCGAGAGGAAGGATGTAGAGGATAACAGGCCGCTGACATATCCCCACAACATTATTGTCGGGCATTTACTATATAGAGTATTCCAAGCCACGAGCACAAGTCAGATTGTAACACAATTACTTGTTCCTCCTTTTCGACGTGAGATCATGCGGTTGGCTCACGATGTCCCCTGTTTGGGCCATTTAGGGATCGAAAAGACTCGGGAACGAATATTGGCTCGATTTTATTGGATGGGGGTGTTTAGTGATGTGGCGCGATATGTAGTGGAGTGTCCGGAATGCCAGCAAGTAGCGCCGGGGCGAGTTCGCCCGGCCCCGCTTGTCCCACTGCCCCTGATCTCAGTTCCCTTTGAACGCATTGCTATGGACATAGTGGGTCTATTGAGCCAGTCTGACTCTGGATATACGCACATTTTGGTAGTGGTGGACTATGCGACTAGATATCCAGAGGCAGTACCATTGAGATCCACTAGTGCCGCAGTAGTTCGAGAGTTAGTACAGATTATAGCGAGAGTAGGGATTCCAAAAGAAATCCTCACTGATCACGGAACTAACTTCATGTCACAATTTTTGAAAGAATTATATAAATTATTGCAAATTAAGTCCATTCAAACCTCTGGCAACCACGGGGCATTCTTGATCTTGTGAAAGAAGGGTGGGAGGAGCAAACAAAAACTTCCAAAAACATAGTTAAGTATGTAATCATGTTAAGAGACCGCCTGGAATTGGTTGGTCGTTTGGCACAAGAGAACTTAAAATTAGCTCAGCATTGCCAAGAGCAGCAGTACAACAAACAAGCAAGAATTTGGACCTTTCGGCCAGGTGATAAAGTACTGTTGCTACTTCCCACATCGGAATCTAAGTTGTATGCTAAGTGGCAGGGGCCATATGAGGTGATACGGGGAATTGGTAATGTGAATTATGAAATTAGACATCCCGATCACCGGAACAAGACTGAAATTTATCACATTAATTTGCTAAAACCCTGGAATGAAAGGGAGGCCCTATTTGTAGCAGGTGACAGTGTAGAAGAGGATTTTGGTCCCACTGTCGATCCACCAGCTACAACTCATATTCCGATGGGGGAACAGTTACTTCCGGATCAGAAACATGAGCTCCGCCAGGTGGTGGAAAGGTTTAGTGATGTTTTTTTCTGACTTGCCTGGCAGAACTAATGTTATTTCTCATGCTATTATTACTCCACCAGGTGTCAGGGTCAGAGAGAGACCGTACCGGATCCCGGAAAGTCGCAGGGGTCCTGTCCACAAGGAGGCGGAGGATATGCTAAAGCTTGGAGTCATTGAACCTTCCCGCAGCGAGTGGTGCAGTCCGATTGTGATGGTGGGAAAGAAGGACGGCTCCACTCGGTTCTGTGTGGACTTTAGAAAGGTTAATGCCATCTCCAAGTTCGATGCATATCCAATGCCCTGGGTGGATGAGCTCCTCGACCGACTGGGTAAGGCGCAGTTAATTTTGACCTTGGATCTGACGAAGGGATACTGGCAGATTCCACTCACTCAGAGCTCAAGAGAGAAAACTGCTTTCTCTACCCCAGATGGCTTGTTCCATTTCCGGACCATGCCCTTCGGGTTGCATGGAGCTCCAGCCACTTTTCAGAGACTGATGGACCAGGTCTTAGCTCCCCATCATCAGTACGCAGCCGCGTACATTGATGATGTGGTGATTTTTAGCTCCACCTGGGAAGAGCATATTGTTAGACTTTTAGCCGTCCTTCAGTCTCTGAGAGAGGCTAAACAGCCAAACTGGGCAAGTGTGCATTTGGCAAACAAGAGACCCAATATCTTGGCTACATTATGGGTAATGGTCAGGTGAAGCCGATCGCCTCCAAAGTCCAGGCGCTGGTGGAGACGGCAATCCCGAGAACCAAGTCACAGGTGAGATCACTATTGGGGTTAGCCGGCTATTATCGCCGTTTTATCCCCGAGTATGCCACCATAGTCAACCCCCTAGTCGAGCTCACCAGAAAGGCTGCTCCAAAATTAGTTAAATGGACAGGGCAGTGTCAGGAGGCATTTGATATGATTAAGAAGCGACTCTGTCAAGCTCCCGCTCTAATTTCACCAGATTTCAGCAAAGAGTTCATCTTGCAGACTGATGCCTCCCACATTGGTCTGGGGGCGGTCCTGTCCCAACAAGTTGACAGGGTAGAACACCCTATTATTTACCTGAGCAAAAAAATGGCTCCTAGGGAAATTAACTACTCCGTCATTGAGAAGGAATGTTTAGCTATTAAATGGGCTACTCATGCTCTTCGCTATTACTTGTTGGGGCGTTCTTTCTCTCTTATCACTGATCATGCTCCTTTAAGGTGGTTACATACGATGAAGGACAATAACGCTCGGATAACTCGTGGTATCTGGCGCTGCAACCCTTCCACTATACAGTGAAACATCGTGCGGGTAAGGAGCATCAAAATGCAGATTTTTTTTCAAGAGAGGGGAATGTAGAGTTGGCCGAGTGTTCCTTCGGCATCACTCTGAGGGGTGAGATATGGGGTGGAGAGAGAAAGGATCGATGCTGTAAATCTCCCTCCCGATTAGAAAGGGCGCTGTATAAGGGGGAAGGTAAGCTGCCTCCTAGATCTGCCACCTCGGTGGTAGGTGGAAACCGGAAGGTGACCATATTAGAGGGGCGTGGCTGCAAGTACTCAGGACGATTCCATTGCAGTCAGCTGCGGGGCAGCCCTCTATTGGAGAAACCATGGCGACGCGTTGACTGCAGGGAGGAGTTTGCTGGGTACAAAGGGGAAGCAGCTACGTCAATTCCTCCTCTTGCGCTGAGAAACTGAGCCACCAGCCGGAGCGTTGTGTTTTTTGGATTACGTGTTGTTTGTTGTGTGTATTCAGAGGCGGAGTAGGAGCATGGGACTGCAGCCACGGAGCCAGTTCCAGATCACAGAGCACTACCTTCCCTTCACCAACATCAGCACACCCAGTGTGGATTACAGAGAACTTTCACGCACAGGACACTCGGGATTTCATTGTGGACACTTTCTGTTTGTTTTTATATTTTTGTTTGTCAGCCAGCTGTGTTCCCTCCAATACCCTCGCTGGTAAAGGGGAGGTTTATTTTAATAAACACAGACGTTTTTGGGAGAAATACTGTTTCAGGACTGTTATTTATTCACACACTACTCGCATCCGTCACAGTCTGTTTATTTGTCATGTTTCACTGATATTTTGCATTGTATTTTGGTGTTTCTTTTTGGTTTTGTTTAATTTGTAATTTTATTTAGGATTCCCTGGCACTCTAGTGGTTACAGACTCGGGGACATTGTGGAACTGTAGTACTGTATTATCTCCTTGTGTGACCTTCCCCTCTAGTGGACGCGAGCGGTATTGCAATTGCCTAGCTACAGAAATAATTGCACTTTGTCTTAATTCTGTTAAACTCTGTTTTAATAAAAATCGATTTTTATATTTAATACCTGCTTCCTTGGTGTTCATTTATTTGGAAGGACTTGAGTGGGGAACCTAACCTTGTACTCCTGGGATTTAACTTTCTCCAGTAAACTTAATGCTATAATTAATATTCTGATACTGGTACATCGGGGCTCCTCTTGCTCCTGGTAAATCTAAGAGCTGGCGTAGTCAAACTTTATTGTCCAACGGTAATAAGTCGCCCCTGCCACATAAGCTTTCACAATTATTTTCAGCAAATCGAGAGATCTTAACGCAGGATCGATGAGGGAAGCAGTGTCTGGAGCAAATGTTGTTTTTCATCGAGTCTGCCGGATAGTGTTTCAGTGTTTTTTCAGTTCCAGAGTTTAATTTCAGTTTCAGTTTTTGGGGGGTTCAAAGGTCAACATTCAGTTTCTATTTAGTTAGTATTTCAATTGATGGCATCATTTCAGTTTCAGTTAATATTTAATTTAAACAAATTGTATTTTGTTTTCAACAATAATCATTTACTTTTACTTCCAGTTAACTAGTTTAAGAACTTAAGTTTCACACTGGTACAGAACTGAGGTCATGTCTCAAAAAACAAACAAACAAAAAAACTAAAAAACATAATTTCAGCAATTCATCCACATTTCTCCATTTATTTTGGAAAGTCAGTCAGTCATCAGAGACTTCAGAACATTTTGATTCAGTTTAAAAAATACCCTGGTTTCAAGAGTACACCCAGCTCTTTTTCTCTTTCTTGCTGTAAGGTCTCCACAAACAGAAATAATCCGCTCCACATATGCCTGGGAGGCAGGGGCGACACAAGTCTTGGCCCAGCTTGTATATTCTAGGGTACACGTTCTCACTGTGTTGCCAAAAAGTAACAGCATCCATATCTGTGTAGCTGATCTCTTTACATTCCACAATATATTTCTCCAAATCACTTTTACTCTGTTGCTGTTGTTGGTCCACCAGCAGTAGATGTGAGCCCTTTTTGCCAGATGTTTGAACCTCTTCAGAAGTGGGGGTGGAGAAGCACTTGATGAGGATTCCACATTGCCCATCTCAGCTTCACTCTGTGAATCAACAGCTGCCTGTTCCATGATGTAGGCTTTTGCCCGCATTCAGTAGCTCTTCCAATGCTGGATTGAATAGGAGTATTGCCACAGATGGATCCATAAGACAGGCAGCTGCTGGAAAGACTTGAAATCCAGTACAACTGGGTTGTAGAACAGTTTCAAATCTTTTGTGCTATGACACAAGCAATGCCTGAGTGAAGAGAGTGTTGTGTTTTGTGTCCTGCAAATGACATTCCAAATCCAGTATTGCTGGGAGGACATTTGATAAAGCAAAGCTAACAGCAAAGCTAACTTTTTGCAGAAGGTTTATGTGGTCTGCAAAGGGCTGAAGAAGGTGACTTAAATCTTTAAATCTTCAAGCCCATGCTAGTTAATTTAAAGTGTCATTCAGTACCGTATTGACCTCCAGCAGACACTGAATGAGGTATAGGGAGCAGAGAGCTTTATTGGGATGGGGATTTAGCCCCATCCCCGCCAGCTACACTTTGAGACTGGCATTTTCACTGATCTCGAACAACAAACAACATCGGACAGCTTTCGTCCACCCTCACAAAAATACAATTTATATATATTAATAATAATGATAATAATAATAACAACAATACATAAATAATAAAAGGGGCGGGTATCTTGCCACACATACACACCTAATTCAGGCTGCAGAACTATATGAACTTTACAAAAATAGAACTATATTTGCATGCACTTTTGAACTCAATGCAAGTATGAAAGCAATTGACATGTCTCAATGCACTATTACTGTTTTCTAGCATTTCAAAGCATTTAAATAACCATATAGGTTGGCTGGTAGGAAGCCTGCAACAGGGCTTAAGGTTCTTTCCACCAGATATACTGTTACCTCAATGGCTGCTTCCAGGGACATTCTTATCCAGAAATCTGCAGGGCTGCTACCTGGAAGTCAGCACACACCTGTACTTCACATTACCATATTGACCTTGAGTTGCGCTTTTACCCCTCCTCCCAGAGAACTGCAAGGAGTCTGCCATAAGTGTGGATAGTGTACTTTATCCATGTCCCTAGAAATGAGGATTACTCACATGTAACCGTAGTTCTAAGAGTGGTATATGATGCACATCCAACAACCCACAACCTCCCCTGGCATATGGCACACTGATTCTTGCTTCCAGGGTGTAAGATCTGACATCACAGGTCTGTGCCATGTAGGATACCCCCAGGGTGGGTAGGAGGAGCAAGCCAAAGACCTTCCAACCAGAATTAAAGGGGAAAAGAATATTATCTGCATGTCGTTCAGGCCTCTCCAAAGCAGTCGACCCACCAGTGCTACGCCTTCAAATTAAAGAGATTTCCCATTTGGTGTCAGGGCACGGAGCTAGACCCCCTGTCCTGCCCAGTGGTCAGCATCCTGGATTACCTCTGGTCCCTCTCAGTCAGGCCTACAGTTGACGATGCCCAAAGTGCACTTGGCAGCCATCTCTTCATACCTGGCGTGAGCTACAAATATAGTTGCAAATATATGGGTGTGTATGTGTTGAAGTATACATGTATATCCATTGCTACAGCACCAGTGGACCATGATGATGGATGTCTCTTGTGTCATCTGGAAAGAGTTGCATGTTCTATGTCTTACCTGATGATGGCAGTCTGCAGTTGCTTGTGTTGTCTGGTTCCTTTGGCTGGGGATGGGAATGGCGAGTTTGTGTTAAAAACCCTAACGCCACATTTCCTTGCTTTTGTGGCGATGAGTTCAACCGTAACTACTGCATTAACGTAGTTTTTTTTTTAATTAATATATACTACAACAACAACAACATTTTATTTATAGCTCCTTTCATAGCAAGTATCCCAAGGCATCCCAAGGCACTTTACAAGACTTAAAGAAACAAAAAGAAAAGGTACAGTTACAGTTAACCATATATATATATATATATATATATATATATATATATATATATATATATATATATATATATATATATATATACAGTGCCTTGCATAAGTATTCACCCCCCTTGGACTTTTCCACATTTTGTAGTGTTTCAACCTGGAATTAAAATGAATTTAACTAGGATTTTTACCATTTGATTTCCACAACATACTTAACACTTTGAAGGTGCAAAATATTTTTTATTGTGACACAAAAGTTAATTAAACAAAAAAAAAAGACATTTGTTGGTTGCATAAGTATTCACCCCCTGAGTCAATACTTGGTAGAAGCACCTTTGGCAGCAATTACAGCTGTGAGTCTTTTTGGGTAAGTCTCTACCAGCTTTGCACATCTGGATCCTGCAATTTTTGCCCATTCTTCTTGGCAAAATTGCTCAAGCTCTGTCAAGTTGGATGGGGACCGTTGGTGAACAGCAATTTTCAAGTCTTGCCACAGATTCTCAATCGGATTGAGGTCTGGGCTTTGACTGGGCCATTCTAAGACATTCAGGTTCTTGTTTTTAAACCACTCCAGTTTAGCTTTGGCTGTGCGTTTAGGGTCATTGTCCTGCTGGAAGGTGAACCTCCGCCCCAGTCCCAGGTCTCTTCCAGACTGAAACAGGTTTTCCTCTAGAATTTCCCTGTATTTGGCTCCAATCATCTTGCCCTCAATCCTGACCAGTTTCCCAGTCCCTGCCGATGAAAAGCATCCCCATAACATGATGCTGCCACCACCATGCTTCACCGTGGGGATGGTGTTCTCAGGGTGATGAGCAGTGTTGGCTTTGCACCACACACAGCGTTTTGCGCTAAGGCCAAAAAGTTCAATTTTGGTCTCATCAGACCAGAGAACCTTTTTCCACGTTTGCTGTGTCTCCCACATGCCTTTTGGCAAAATCCAAACGGGATTTGATATGGGTTTTTTTCAGCAATGGCTTTCTTCGCGCCACTCTTCCATAAAGCCCAGCTTTGTGGAGCGTCCGGGTTATAGTTGTCCCATGGACGGTTTCTCCCATCTCAGCTGTGGATCTCTCCAGCTCCTTCAGAGTCACCATTGGCCTCTTGGTTGCTTCTCTGACTAATGCCCTCCTTACCTGGTCACTGAGTTTTGGTGGACGGCCTTTTCTAGGCAGAGTCGCGGTTGTGCCATATTCTTTCCATTTTTTAATAATGGATTTAACGGTGCTCCGGGGGATGTTCAAAGTTTGGGATATTTTTTTATAACCCTATCCTGATTGGTGCTTCTCCAGAACTTTATCCCGGACTTGTTTTGATAGCTCCTTGGTCTTCATGATGCTGTTTGTTTAGATATGCTCTCTAACAAACTCTGGGGCCTTCCAGAAACAGGTGTATTTAATCTGAGACCATGTGACACTTTAATTGCACACAGGTGGACTCCATTCAACTAATTATGTGACTTCTGAAGGCAATTGGTTGCACCAGAGCTTATTTAGGGGTGTCACAGCAAAGGGGGTGAATACTTATGCAATCAAGACTTTTCAGTTTTTTATTTGTAAATAATTTTGAAAAATATGTAGATTTTTTTCCCCCACTTCGACATTATGGACTATTTTGTGTAGATCAGTGACAAAAAATCCTAATTCAATCCATTTTAATTCCAGGTTGTAACACTACAAAATGTGGAAAAGTCCAAGGGGGGTGAATACTTATGTAAGGCACTGTATATATAGTATCAATTATTCTACCTTTTTAAGTACCTGAAATATCCTTTTCTTTTTTCTTTTTTCTTATTGATCATTTTGGTACACAGCAGTTTTCCTTTTTCTCAAACTTTACATATATTATTACTGCTACTTAAGAACTATGACTTCCATACGAAAAATAACATCACAGTGCTTCCAAGAACTAACAAGATTTACCAGTTTTTTGAACCCAAGAATAACTCCAACTTATATCAAACTTGTAAGATCAACATGGAGCAAGGCAAGATTTACCAACCATATTAACTTCATTAAGAACTGTTTAAAAGTAAACCTCATTCCTAACGGCTTCAGAATGAATTTCCATCCAAGCGACACCCATAGAGGATATTACAGACATTTTAACAGAAATGACCACACTATAGAAGACATCACAATTTGTGGGATGGTTCAATGCTATGGAACTAATGCTGTCAGGAAACAAAAGGAATGTGAACTTATTTTAAAACTAGGCACTTTGGAGCCATTTGGAATGAACATTCTATTCTGAGGTCATCATCATCATCATCATTATCATCATCATCATCATCAACATTCTGGAATTTTGTTTAAAAGACTACTTGTTTGTTTTTTATCAACTTCTTAAAGCACTGTTTTTTTGTATTCAGCCGATGAAGGACTTGTAGTCCGAAATGTCCTGATAATTGATTTGTAATCAATTATTCTACCTTTTTAAGTACCTGAAATATCCTTTTCTTTTTTTCTTTCTTATATATTGTGGCAAAGTGCCCGCCCCTGTGTGTATTTTGTGTGTTATGTGTTGTATGTATGGTGCGTATGTTAATGTTGGTGTATAGATTGGTACACGGGATATAAACAGGTCTGTGTTTCACGTGTGTTTAAATTGTATATTTGTATTTAGGCACGGTATTGCACATCACGCACGTGCATTTAAAATATAATATGTGAACACGGGGTTTCACGTAATGAATTCACGTGCTGGGATTCAAGTGAATAATTAAGTAGTAATTGAATCCCAGCACAAACAGTATAAATAGATGCACATTTTCACTCAGTCGGGGTTGGGTGTTCGAGAGTGGAGAACGGGTGAGAGAGAAGGAGAAGGAGAACGTAAAGTAAAGGAAAATAATAATCTATAAGTGTTTGTACTCACCGTGTTTGTTTGTCTCTCCGTGCACCGTTTGTTAAGTGTTTAGTACGTTTTGTTTGTCTATTTATTTTGGCGCAAGTGCCGTGTCCAGTGTTTTTGTCTGTTCAAACCTTTTATTTTCTGTTCTGTTATTAAATGCTGAGCGAAACCATTCGCTCAGCTCCACAAAACCCCAAATCTCTGTGTGTTACTTCCTGGCTCTGGTCTGACACCACCCACTCCGGCCGTCTTTGTGACATATATATATATGTATCTCAACAGTCAGGATTGGGAACTGGTATTTTAGTCAAATTTGAATGTTGGAGGTGTCAAATTGTTTCCAATTATTCATAAAAACTGGAGATGAATTTCACCCATATAGTGGAGGCCCAATCACTACAATGACACCACATTTCTTTTGTATGTAATTCGATAAGTGGCTCAGCTAGTGGTTGCTGTGTAGCTTATTAAGACATTTTGAAGTCCAGAAATGTATTAAACAGCATAAAATCAGATGTTAAACACTTAATATGTGCAAAATGTCTGACATCCTTAAGCCCCAATTCCCAAACTTATAGTCATATCAATAACAAGAAACTTTGAATAAACCTCAATTATTTTATACAGTATATAAACCAAACAAAACCAGTACATTCATAAAAGAGTTTTTCTTTATTATTATTGTACGTCTATTTCATGGAATTATATTATACACTATACAAAAATAAACATGAATGCAAACCTTTGCACCGTAATTAAGGTAAGTGCTACTCAATAACTTGTTTTATCTAAACTCAACTTATCTAAATTGCAGTTCCCACACTTGCATAGCAGTAACAGTGAAACAAAGCAAATAACAAAGTCTACATATAGTACTGTACTTAGGCATCTACTGTACATGTGCTATATGTAATTTAAAGGTTCCATTTCAATTCTGGATTGTAAGTGCCAGCAGTTGTCTTTTTACTGTACCTAATGCAAAATACAAATGGACAAAATGTGCACATCATTTTAAAGTATTATTATTATTATTATTATTATTATTATTATTATATATTTTTTCTTTGTTTTTTACAAAAAAAAAAATTAAATACAAAAAATAGACCAGTTTTTTTCAGTATAAAAAACTTTTAACCAGTTATAAAATACATTTTGGCACACTTTTTTGCAAATGTTGATTATATTCCTAAATCATCCTGTATCTACATCCAAGATATGCAAGCTTTCATTTCCTTCAACAACTCACAAAAATCCTGTAGAAGAAAGAAAAACAATACATTATTTGTGTCTGACTTGAAGATGCATAAGTCTTGAAATTGTTTATATTATATGAAACAAACATCTTTGTTAAAAAGAGACTGATGTGACTATTAGAATAGGTAAGACAATGATAAAAGAGACAAGTTGAGTGAGTCTACTCATGGATATGGAGATATTTATTAAGCAAGGAGTCTGACTAATTCCCCATCCACCCCAGTTCTGCATTTATTAATCTGTAGCAAACCCCGTTATAAAGTAGTGTACAGGGTCACATATCGATGGTGAATTTTGCAGACTGTGGCCAAAGACTTAATTGGAAGGTCCCATCACCAAATTTGGACATGCAAAGGACTGGAAATATGAAGAATTAACTCTGAATTCCATCCAGAAGCTAGACAAAGTCCACCTGCTTCATGCATATTTCATCTGGACCAGAAGGGAAAGTTTCAGATAAAACCTGAGCACAATCCTGAACTGTTCACCCCCTGCCCTTCAATCCTTGGCGTCTTTCAATAGAGAGAAATGTACAGAATTTTGTTAAAGCCATTCGAACAAGAGATGATGGAAATAAGAACTTACTTTTGTCGTTGCTATTCATTCTTTGAAGTAATGTCCTGCAAAAATAATTTGATTTAAAGTGTTACAACTTACCAAAATATAATGCTTTTTTCTTATTGTGTTGAAACACAGTGGTATTAATACCAACTTAATAGAACCAACATGATCCAGTATGCTGACAGTTTTTTTTTTTTTTTTTTTTTCTGGGTCAATTAATCTTAATAATGCAGGATCTAAACGCTATTGTTTAAATAATGGGAGCCTCACTGACATTTTATATTTAAAAAAATCTCTAATGAGGTGGTGATGTGAGATATGAGTTTTCTCCTAATCGTAACCTGTTTATTGATTTTTAAACAGTGTTATTATTTAGAAGATACAAGTAAGGTCTACAGAAAATTACAAACAGATATTTAAATATATTTAACCAAAATTCACACATTACAAAGTCTATTAAAGTTTGAGTGCTTCATAACAGACACTTTCTTTATTGAGAGCCCTTTTAATTCTAATTCAGTGTCCCACAAATATTACATTTCACTGTACAAAAGCTCTCCAAGGAAAAGCAACTAGCACAAGCCTCACCTCTGCTCTTGTTTTCTGGGACCGCACATAGCCCTCAAAGGCAGACTTTGTAAGGACTGCTTAAAGAAAAGGGGAATGTGGATTACATTTACAGTTCATTCTTTTTCAGCACCACTTTATTATAAACTGCTGAAAGCAATACTCAGTACTTACTGAATGATGTGAAAAGTAGCACGAAGATCAACAATGCAATCATGAGTCCCCCCAGAAGCCACCTGTTGCACAAGTTGTATTAGTAACTAATATATCCCACACCACAGATAATACATTATAGCTGCCCATACTAAATATAAGGCCACCATGACTTACAACCAGCATGCAGAGTACAATCTCATAGCAAATGCCTAGTATGAGCATTTCCCATGTTATAGCCTACTACAGCTCACTCAATCAAACTGCAGTTCCTTCAACTGGGCCACCATGACTTACGTTCACAGTATGTTGAATATGTTCTTGTACACAAATGAAGCATTTAAACATAGAATCATAGATGTTCAATCCAAGCATCTGAGATTCATTTAATTACAAAGTAAGTGTTTGAATCAATTTCTCAAGTTCCGTGATATGAATTATATGTAATTTCAGCAGGTGTTTTAGTGGCAGGTTTCCACCAAAAAGTATATAAGCAAAAAGGAGCTGCTAAAATTGCACAAGTATGAATTTTTGTTTTGTTTTAATGACAAAGGCTGGAATTCATGAAAAAGCATTTATATCTGAACTAAAACCAAAAAAAATACCTTGAAAATGCAGCGAAGCATAAACAAATGGACAAGATAATGAAGAGGATTTTTATAATGGCCAAATCTGAAAAAGAAAAAGATACAAAAGGTTTTTAGTTCCAGGCTTGCTTTATATTTTGTAGGTTTTATTTATTGTTGACCTTAATTTAAAATTAGACAAAATATGTATATAGGTATTTTTCTTATTTATCAGAAAAAAATCGAAAGTTTCTTCCTGTTCTTCTGCTGGAGCTATAGAATGATGTAGAATGTGTCACATATAACCACCTGCTTCTTCAAACATTAGTAGAAGCATGCATATGTGTGACAGGTGGCATGCAGTGTGCAGGAATAACACATACAAGACAGTGAAAGTTCAATAAAACAGCTCCTTTATTTGGCTGGGTTGCATGTCAACAACACTTAAAATAATAAGCACGGGCATATACACAGCAATGTGTATTGTTCCGTGCAAAACCAGGGTTTCAGTCCTGAAACAATAAGACACTGATAACTAACACACAACACAGACACAGTCACTTCTCCAGATAGTGAGTGCTCTTGTGCAGGTGTAGTGAAAGACAACAGTTTGTGAAACAGTAGTGCAGTGTAGTCCGGGTTTGGTGCTGACTTGTAGCGACAGCTCCTGGTTAGTGTTTAGCTGTCTAACAATGAAATGACAAAACAGTTAGAACAACAAAACAAACAAAACACGAAACACTCACGATAATAAATGACTTTCATCTCCTATACGGGTCCTTTCAGTAACCACATCAAAGGAACAGATTACATCGTCACATCCCCTCTTATACCTTCAGTCACGCCCCCTGCGATAGCTAGTTCAATCACATCTCCAATCCATGACTGACACTTCACATACCGCATTAGGGTGATGACTTCTGGCATTGTGACTCCACCCCCTTCCTGGGTTCCTGGGTTTCGGAAGCCTGATCATTTCAGGGTCAGGCTTCCGACTGACCCTGAAATGAACTGCCAAACCATCCAGTCCAGGGCACACTATTCCTGCTACACAGCGCCCCAACAGGTCGGGAGAGAGATTGTTGACTAGGATTCATTCGCTCTCTGTCACAATATGGCTTAGATTGACTTGGTAAGCTTGTGTTACTACCACGTCATTGGCTCTCAACAAAAAAAAAACTTTAGAATTTAAAGAAACTTGAAGGTATGCTTCTGATTCTGATTTCATTTTAATGTAAAGCATACTGAGAAGCAGTAGTTCTGACATGCACCCGTTCCATTATTATTTGGATTCTAATCCAGTCAGATTTCAGAAAGTAACACAAACTGCAAATACTGCAGTAGCCCTACTTACCCGAATGCCTGGCAGATGTGTCATAGGAACAGCATTTCTGTGACAGGAACGGTGACTGCGGGGGGATATCCAGAAGCCCCTCTGATGACTGACTGAACTGTTCCTTTGAGTAACAGCACTCCGTAGCAAAGGTTGAGAGGTGTTCTTTGGATAACCATGGTTTGTGACTTGGAGAAGGAACTGCACTGTTATCTACAAGCACAGAAATAACTGGTCAAGGATAAATACAGCAAGAACTGTAGAAATTGGGATGACCCTTATTGGTTTTGTAAAAACCTGTGGTTGCCGGGTAGTCTCTCAAAGTACTGCTTGTAGTGGTATACCAAAGGGCAGACAATGACCTTACTCTAACTTGCTAGGCTTTTTTTATCAATAACTTTAAACACTCAATCATAAGACATGTAGAATAACTAATAAACACAAACTTAGAAGTACTAGAAGCTAGTTTTCACTAATCTTTTATCAATGTCGACATGCTGCACATATTCACATATTTCATTAGAAACAAAAGTGATGAAAACAATGTAAATGTTATCTGTTTTATCACTCTACATACAGTACATAAAATAAGATCACTGAGAATGCAACTTTTTTTAAATAAACAAATAAAAGAAATCAGCCATGGAAACAAAAACAGTAAACATATTCATATGTCCCAATACTACACTGAGCACATTTGCAGTATAATTGTTCCTCACCATCATTGAAGCTGCAGTTGCTATTAAACTCAGAGTTTCCATCAATCCAAGAGGACTCAGCTATGGGGGAGTCAAGATTGCTGAACATGCTGCTGTTCAGCCAGGAATTGGAGGGTTCCGTCATGTCAAACAAGCTGACCAAGGATCTGCGCACCCTCCTCCTGCGCCGGAAAATTCTAAAAGGAGAAAAGCAATATATAAACTTAAGTGACTAAATCTACTGACAAAAGTTCCTTTACTCGTTCCAGGTGTATTGATATTAAAATCTTTTTGGTCTTCCCTATAATGTTTTAAAATTGTATACTTTTTTTTTTTTTTTCGAAGTATATTTTTTAGCTTCAGTGGTGGTAATAATTAAGGAAAATGTGATGCTCAATAACGTACTGAAAACTTAAGTTGCTTAAATGTTTGGACCAATACAAAAACAACTGGACTCAAACTGCTGCAAAACTTTTCAAAACCACAATTCATTTTTACAATTCGTTTTTTTAGCTTGGTAAAGATTGCCGTATATAGTCATTATGTTCAAGAAAATATGTGGGATCTTTTCTATCCAAGAACGAGCCATTATTTAGCCACACTTCAGTTCTTTCTCAGATATATAATTGTTCAGTGTCTTTACATCACTTTGAGATGAGAAAGAAGATCCATTCCATCCTATTCTACCTATACTGTACCTGTCAAGCAAAATATCAGTGGATTCCTGTAAAACGCACAGAAAAATGTCAGAATTTTAGTAGCAGTTTTAAGCACAATCTGTACTCCGCTTCTACTGCTACTAAAGTGTACTGGGTCCTTGGTCTTGGTCTCTGAAGCACATCCTGGTTCCAGCTTAGTTGGTGGAAGTTTGAAGGTAAATGATAGAATTACAGCTCAAATATTAGAGAAAAAATCATATCACTGTATACAGTCAGAGCATATTAAATGCAGCAGTGTGGATAACTCAGTGTTTATTGTATAGCAGATAGCATTCAGATTAGCTCAGGAAAATGGCCATGTTCAAAGGAAACTTACCTGACAAGATTCTCTTTATAAGTGACGGTGGTTTTGGATGGTGTCAGGGTAATGTTGCCTTCATCGTCGAACACTAAGCTGTCTTCAGTAAGAATATAGTATCCATTAGACAGGAGCCGAGGACTCCGACGGCACATGCAAGGAGATCCTGTCAGGGGGTTCACAGAGTAACACTCATAAGAGCAGTCACCAGATAAGAGGGACAGGTTTATGCTGTTGAGGAAGAAAACAAGCTCATATTAATGTTATGAGTAAGGGTGACCTCACAATTAAAGAATGTATCCTTGTCTCAGGTGTGGTATGGTTCTGATAAAGTGGCACTACTCTACCAAATTCAATACAATTCAGAAATGTATGCACATTTCTTACCTGTGGCATGTTCGGTTAGCTACTTTTTTCTTGTTGACTGGTGAACCTGGAGACAGAAATGTGTATTTTTAATAATTGAACCCTTCATCCAAAAATTCTTTTGAAGTTTCTTGGTAATAGTTTCTGTTCTATTTAGGTACCATGTCACAATACAGCCTATAAAATGTACACTGCTTTGTTGTGCCGTACAAGAGATTGAGATAGGAAGAACAATCTAAATTTAAAGTGGATTGCATGTGTACATTACTTAAAGTGTAATGTTGTATTCTACTTACTTGAGTGTATATTTACTTACTTGAGTGTATATGACAGAAATATCAATGACAATTTGTTAATACAACTACACCACTGTCAGGGTTTTAATGCTGTGGTAGCCTTTAAAAAGGCTGATGTGTTTTAAGCATTATAACTCCAATGCCTGTTTATACTATGGTGGTCTTCACTTTGGTATAAACTACCAATATCTGCAATAAACTTGGACCGATGAAGAGGTCTGCTGTAACGAATGCGTACAACAGAGCAGTTTCCTACTTAAAATAAGAAACATGTTAATTATGAAATATGTTTAAGTGTTTTCGCTAGATAAAATTATGATACTATTTAATTATTTCCACATTTAGAAAAGTATATGCTCGTTTACATTCCCCTACGCGAAGTGCAACCCTCCCTGAGGGCTTCAACTTCCCAGTAACCGTGTTCCTTCCAACGTAGGACTGGTAAAATCACTACATTAAACACAGTAGCATTTATCTACAGTTTTCTTTCTACACGGCTGAAGAAGGGCTTTTGTCCGAAATGTCCTGAAATAAAATATTTTGTAATTATTTAAACCGTTTGTGTAAATACCCAGGCAGTTGGCGAAGTGCCCAGCTGCAGCGGGCAGATGCCGAATTTGAATTTTCTTTTTTTCAACTGCCCACAGCGACCCGGGCTGATGGCAAAGAAACTTTTGGACCCTTCTCCCTGACTTGACTTGCCGTAATGCCCGGAATTTAGATGTTAAAACTCCAAATTCTGTACATATATTATTTAATTATATATATATATTTTTCTGAAAAGAAATCTCAACTTTCATTTCTGTGTGAATGTACATATTCTTCATTATAGTCACAAATTTGATTACATTTCAGTTATACTGTCCGGGAGCCAAATGAGCATTTCCAATCAGTCCTAATCAATAGATAAGTTAGATGCAGAAGCTTGAGATTATGCATGGATACTAAAGGGAATGTGTCTTGTGGGATGCAATGCCCAGTTTGTATTAAAAAAACATATATGACACACCGAGTGTACTAAAAGAGTCTTTATTAAGCACAACTGAACAAAATTACAAAAACGTTTAGTAACACGAGTTAACAAAAAATATGCTTGAGTTACTTGGTCAGAAAGGAGATCCTTAACATTAACTCCAAATAAACTGTACAGGAATAACAGAAAGAGGGACGTTTGATTCTTGTTTTTAAAATGTCTTTACTTACCTTCTTATTATTATACTTACACTTGTTCTACACACTAAACATTGAATGTGCGAATGGAACAACAGATTAGTATACAACTGAACACAATCTTAACACATGGATTAATAACTGAACAGAACTAAGCTTGGAGAAACAAACCAAGCCTAGGTTTTCGGATATGGTGTTACCTGAACCCGGTAAGGTGACTCATTCTTTTTCATTGACCGGAACGCTTTAGCCCTAACGCTACATCCATTCTCCTGCCTCTTAACTGTATTTAGAAAACAATTAACACATGCTTATACCAAACCAATAAACTTGAAACAATACAGAGGCTTGATATCAACATCAATATGAATTAAAGTAAACGTTTTCTAACTAAAACTGAGAGATCTAAACATATTTTATGAATCTAGTATAGGTTAGTAGCTTATTCACTTTCCGATCACAAATACGCTTGCTAATTTATTCTGCTGTATGTTTTTTGGAATCCTCACATTATTATCTGCCCAATTATCAATTTCTTCAACTTTTATTTGAGGAACACATATTAAAGATTTCGTCCACATAGTGATATTATCAGTAGCTGTGGTGGCCATGACATGACTTGCACACCAAGCCTCGTTTTCAACCAAACATGGCTGCTGCATGAATAAGGCGTATTACTGCACACAATATTGAAGGCTAATTCAAACTCTACCACTAGAGGTTCCTGTTTGGGCCCGTCTGTAACAGATTTCTTAAGCTAATTGCTAAAACACTGTTCTAAAGTATTAACGGAAGTTAGAAATATCTCTTTACAAAAGAAACAACTCTGTCAGTAATCAGCCACAGCACAAGAAAAGGGAATCCAGGGCAGGTAGTAGATATAAGCAATAGATAAGATTTATTACTTATCCAGCCAATGGCAAAACAATATACAATTAACCTTCAGGTCTTATGTAAATAATAATAATAAGTCTGGCAACCCCTAACAAAAGATAATCAAAGTCCACTGCAATAAAGGTAAATCTTATATTTAAAGATTTATATATTTTGGGAAAAAACAATACTATAAATATAACTGACTCAGAAAGTACTATTGTATAATGATATAATTAAAAAAAAAAAAAAAAAAAAAAACATCAAGACAGTAATATCACGACCCAGGTGTATACTGACTAGATTGGCAGACTTGAACAATTAAATGCACCATTTCGATATTAACACCACCGAGAGAAAAACAACAATCACACATACATATTTTAGAGATTTAAATCCCTTCACCCAGCAGTAAGGGTAACTGAAAATTACAGGTTAGGGACCTAATATAATATAGTGCACTCAAGGGATAGCACAGGAAAAATAATGTTCAAAACCAAAAATATATATATATTATATAGAAAAAGAAGACAACTAGCAAAAACGAAAGTATCAAAGAAAACAAAATATTAAGGTTACTATTAAAGACAAAACAACAAATGTTAGTAAAGCTGAGTAAAAGATAGTGTTTATGAAAAGACTGAATATCTAATCCTAAACAAAGGAAACTACATCTTGAAAACCAATAGACATTACTAAAACCCAGACTAACGAAATAGACAGAGAAAATAAACTTAACCAAAGGTTCCAAAAGAACGGCAAGTCCTGAGAGCACCAGCTGAGAACAAGAACTCTCCTGAAAAGATTTTTCTAGCATCTTTTAAATTACCCGGCTACCAGTCAGGAAACGAGATCCGTGTAAAAAAAACTGAAAGGGACAGCATTGCAAAAAGCGTAGCAGTAATTCCAAGTGCAAAAATTAAGCAAGGCAATCTTATAGTCAAATAACTACTGCTAACCACGTTACAATATATACTAAAATATCTGAGAATTTCAAATAAAATACTTATTATTATTACATATATATACTGTTTAGCAATGGATGGTATTCAAAAGTATATTTAATTTGTTAGAATCATAGAATATAGAACATAGGAAGTAAAGAAGTAGCCTGGCCAGGCAATCTGCAGTTCAGTTACGAATTGTGTGACAGTCGTCACAAGATTACAAAATGAAGCCATAGCATACTATTACATGTATTCATTACAAAAATAAGGTTTTTAAAAGACAAAACTTTACCAGAGTTGGCGCTTATTGGCACTGTAATTCTAAACAACATTGAGTTTACCTTGGAGTGTTGCTTTGCTCTTGAAACAATTTGTGCTGTTCAGACACAAACACAACTGGTTGCTGCAGAGAGAGGCGTAGACTGCAGTATACAGGCTTTGACAATGCCACTTGTACACATAAAGCCTTTATGTACCGTTTAACATTAACACTAACTCATGCTGTGTGTCACTGGCAAGACAAAAGTTACGTAAAACCTTTATAAGATCGATAGAATTAGTCAAATGTTTCTGAATATGGGGAAGAGGAGGTGGTTTAAACGCTGTTCAGTTATGGATAGGGTGGGATTTTTTTCACTGTTTCACTACATTAACAATTCTGCCAATCGTGACTGTAACTAGTTACTTTAAACATAGTATTATATGAATACATATTACACTATGTAACACAATTTTTGTTCCTGGGTAGTAAGTGTTATTTCCTAATTGCTTATGCCTCAAAAGTATAGAAAATGGCTATTATTCCCCACAAACTTTGCTTTTTCGACCAGGACAGTGATATTTTGAAATTTACCTATTTCCAATGAGAAAACGGGCGAATTTGTGTCTTTTCGTTCACATAAAGTCAGAAAAAAACAACATATGAATCCAAATTAACATGTATTTATACTAAAGTAATACAAAATGACTACAAAAGATTTAGAAGTGAGTAGTTTTTTTCGAGATTTACGATTATACTGTAAATCACTTTCACGAATCAGCCCCCAAATGTAGTCTCCCATCATGTTCTCGTTATACTGTCCTTGGTAGCGGCGTTCAAAGTCCAGTATATCCTGGTGGAAGCGCTCGCCTTGCTCCTCCGAGTACGCTCCCATGTTCTCCTTGAATTTATCAAGATGAGCATCAAGGATATGGACTTTGAGGGACATCCTACAGCCCATTGTGCCGTAGTTCTTCACCAGAGTCTCAACCAGCTCCACATAGTTTTCGGCCTTGTGATTGCCCAGGAAGCCCGAACCACTGCGACAAAGCTGTTCCAAGCCGCTTTCTCCTTACTAGTGAGCTTCTTGGGGAATTCATTGCACTCCAGGATCTTCTTTATCTGTGGTTCGACGAAGACACCGGCTTTGACCTTTGCCTCAGACAGCTTAGGGAAGAAGTCTTGAAGGTACTTGAAGGCTGCCGACTCCTTATCTAGAGCTCTGACAAATTGTTTCATAAGGCCCAATTTGATGTGCAGTGGTGGCATCAGCACCTTCCGGGGGTCCACCAGTGGCTCCCACTTGACGTTGTTCCTCCCCACAGAGAACTCGGTCCGCTGTGGCAAGTCCCGCCTGTGGTAGTGCGCCTTGGTGTCCCTGCTGTCCCAAAGGCAAAGATAGCAGGGAAACTTGGTAAAACCGCCTTGGAGACCCATCAGGAATGCCACCATTTTGAAGTCTCCTATGACCTCCCAGCCGTACTCATCATACTTCAAGGCGTCCAGCAAGGTCTTGATGCTGTTGTAATCCTCTTTGAGGTGCACCGAGTGAGCCAGGGGAAGAGACGGGTACTTGTTACCATTATGGAGCAGCACGGCTTTGAGGCTCCTGGATTAGCTGTCAATGAAGAGGCGCCACTCATTCTGGTTACAGGCGATTCCGATTGCCTCGAACAGACTGGTCACATTGTGGCAGAAGCAGAGTCCATCTTGACGGGTGAAGAAGCTGGAAAAAGGTTGGTGACGCTTCCTCTGATCTGCGACTTGCACACTTTCATCCAACAAGTTCCACTGCTTGAGCCTAGACGTCAAAAAGCTCGGCATTGGACTTGGTGAGACCAAGATCTCTAATCAAGTCGTTGAGGTCTTTTTGGTTGGGGTAGTATGGGTTTCTCTCCTCAGCTCCACCTCTGAAATTGTCATCTGGATCTACAACGTCTTCCTCGCTCTCTGACTTGCTGCTCTCTTCTAAAGACGGCTGCTCTCTCTCCGGAGGAGTGGGTACGGGGAGCTCATGGCAGTGTGGCACTGGGGCGATGGATGAAGGAAGGTCCGGATACGTGATAGCAGGTGCATTCTTGCCAGTCCGACGTTTGGAAGGGTCCACCATGCAGAAGTAGCAGTTGTTTGAGTGGTCAGTGGGTTCCCGCCAAATTCTTGGGATAGCGAACTTCATGGCTCTCTTTTCCCCTCTGTACCATCCTACAAAAATACATTTATTTCACCCAGCACTGAATCTATCTGGAATGTTCTGGAAAATAGGTAAATTTCAAAATATCACTGTCCTAGTCACAAAAGCAAAGTTTGTGGGGAATAATAGCCATTTTCTATACTTTTGAGGCATAAGCAATTAGGAAATAACACTTACTACCCAGGAACCAAAAAAAAAAAAAAAAAAATTGTTACACGGTGTTATCAGTCGATATTAATCGATATGCAATTTTAATATAAACTGTGAACTCTTACTTTTCACTATTTTCTAAATTTCTAAGTTTGGGAACATGTCTGCAACACATTTGTCGAACTTTTCACAAAATGCAAAAGGGACGTTCTGCTTGACAATCAACATAGCAAACTTGGCTTTTCTCTGCATGTAACCTTCTCCATCTGTGTTTCCTTTAGCAACGAATGATGTCATTGAAGTGCTAGTTTTCTGAGTGTCACTGGCTTGTCACTGGCTTGTCAATCATTCCTGCTCCTGTGCTCCATGTTAAAATCAAGTCTGCATAGCTTACAGAAAGCATGGCCTTTTTCCAATATTGCTTGGAGCTATGAAAGGGACAGTTGTGTTCCAACAGGCTTGAAATGTACATGAATACTTCTGTTTTTTAGCTGGACGAGTAGGACATCACATGCAAAGCCATTGTATGTGGGTAACGTCTACCAGCTCCCGACCTGCGCCCACCTCGCGCACTGAATTGATGCCTGCCACAGGTTTCCTCTGGGTCCTAAAGCTTGACGAATACAGACGGGAATTGCGCTGCGGTAACCGTGATTTTAGAACCTGAAATGTTAGTGAGGCAAATTACTTTTGCAAAAGTTTAAGTTTAGCATATGGGAGAAAATCTGTCCCAGGAGCTGTCAGGGAGAAGGGTCCAAAATAAGGGCGACTCTCAGTAATGTTTCAGCTGGCGAAGGCACAAAAAGCTGCGCTCAGCACTAGCATTGACATTGACATCGGGATAGTAAGGTAGGTTCTTATATGATATGTTCAGCGCCTCGTTTTTATGTAGGACGCAGAGTAGGCTAGAACCACAACTAAACATTGTGTGCTATAAAAGCACCTTTTTTCTGCTGAGTAAATATTTCTTTTAAAAGTGTTGAGGGGCAGCTCCGGCACCCGTGGATAAGTCAGACTCAGGCAGACAGGCAACTGGCATTTCTTTACTGAACTCGTTCTCAAGGAGTCCAAATCAAAACAACAATAGAAATTTGTTTGAAGTTGTTATAAAACACACACTGGTTACCTGAATTTCAGCAGCACACCACTGGATTGGAATGTAAGCAAAGACACATTCTAAACTAGTCCCAGTAAGCATGTGTGGAAGGGTGGTGGGCAATTCACTGACACAAGGAGACAGTACTTTATTTGTAACGCCGCTCAGGCGCACTGATTTATTTGGTACAGTAGATGGCGCTGTTGTCCGTGGACTGGATACTGACAGTAACCAGAACCACGGTGTTTACCAATACAGGTACAGGCACAACAAGTGCTCGTAAATAATAATGAAAACCAAAGGCGAAAGAAAATGGGAAAATAAAACACAGTAATAAAACTACAAACAAAAGTGCTGCTTACGCAGTGCCCCCACTGCCGCTAAGCCGGTCAGAACGAGCCTCCGTCCTACGCTCAGTTACCCTATGCACTGGGATGGCCGGAGTTCCCCGTACAACTAAGCACGCCCCCTCGGGTACGTGATGATTTCTGTTATTTATTTCCTCTTTAAATTATTTTAAGGCCGGCTGTTTTCCCCAGCCAGGTTTGCTTCGTTTTGTTTTAAAACTGACGTCTTCTGTCAGTGTCACTGTGTGTTCCCAAACACGGCCACCTCAGTGCACAACCAAGCCAGATCTTATGGGCCGAGCAGTCTCCCAAGTCCCGCCCCTCAGCCACTCAGAGAGAGGGAAAGCACACACACCCTCTTCCCCACCTCTCCGTGTCATCGCCATGACCGACAGGCGGATCCCACGAGACTGCTGCCCTCTACCTGCAGTAATACGGATGTGCCAAATAGTCAGTCCAGATCTCCCCTGTTACAGCATGTTATCCCACTCAAGTGTGATAACAAAAATGTATCCCACGCTCGATATACACAAGCTTGTGGTATAAATATAGGTTTCAAAAAAAGTATAACTGCAGTGTACAAAAATGAAAACAATTTTTAGGTTTTTAAGGTTTAAATGATTACAACATAATTTATATCAGGCAGACAAAAGACAAAAGCCCTTTTTCAGCTGTGTAGAAAGAAAAGTCAACACAGTAAACACAGTACAGTATTTTTCTTTGGATGATGTCATGATTATGTCAAAATAGAATGTTCATTCAAAGAGGTTCCAATGTTCCTAGTTTGAAGATAAACTCACATTCCCTTTGTTTCTGAACAACATTTGTTCCATAGCCAGAGAGTGTGAGCGGAGCGGAGCACAGCAATTGTATATGGAGGAGCAGGGGAGCGGAGCCGGGTAATTGCTGGATTGGAGCGTGGAGTGGACATTTCCGGCCCGCTCTTTCACAGCACTGAAATGAACTGAGCACGGTTTTATTTTTCTTAAATACATGTTCAGCCATGGAGTTTTTGCAAAGAAGTTTAACAAAAAAAAGTGACAAATACAGATGCAGTCACTTTACAGTATTCTCCATCATGCCTGTGCATGATAACCATTCATTTTCCAGTTTCAAACCAAAATTAGGCACCTTTATGTTGCGCAGACTTTTATATTCAATGTGATTGGCATTGCACTTTATAATTCATTATGGAGGGGAAAATATACATTCTCCCGATTGTGGAGCTGCATTTGTGCCATATAAAAATGTAAGAAACATCATCAGTGTGTCCATCTGTCAGCAGTTATTATATAGCCTATATTGTTCTTATACAGTTCTACGGTCATGCCCCAATACAGCGCTGTGAACATGTTTATATTCTCTGCACTCTTAAGGATAGTTCATACACTACAGGGTCGTCCGTTAGCCAAGTTGAGACTCACTTATATGTGTTTGTGGGTTGCTTTGAGCCCCTTATGAGATATTCATATACAAACAAGCCCAGTATAAAGGTAATTTGATACGAATCATATGCAGTTTGAAATAGGTGAGCACACCACACAACATCGTAGGGTCCTGTTAAAAACCTGTTCATTGCAAGATGAGATTTCCTAACTTTTAACTTTATTTTCAATTTACACATTTTGTCAGTGCCAATCAATAATAATGAGAAAGTGTCTTTGAATTGAATGAGATAACTTCTTTGAGCACTTTATGTAGGCTTTTTCCTATGCTGATCATAGCTGGGGATTTTTTTTTTACTTGGGTCAAGCTATGAGATTATAATAAGAAAGGTCAAATAGTATTCCTTTCTGAATGTACACTGCTCAGTCAATAGGTTTCCCTTTAAACAGTAGTGTATTATATTAGTGACACAGATGCAAAACATACTTGTGGCTGCTCTTGAAAATAGTGGCAACATCCCTGAAGATCACAATTTCTTGGAAAATCTCACAGCCTTTGACAGTTTCAGTCTCTGTCTGTAAAAAGAAAAAGAAAGGTCAGGGATGAATCAGTTGAAGTCAAAGAATTACAACATAAAGACAGAACTGCAGTACAAAACAAATACAATAGAAGAATAATGAGAAAATACCATATTCAGTGTAACAAACTTAATATGATACAGTAGTGACCCCAAGTAATATAATTCAAGGTCTCGTACTGCAAGGTATCTGTAAGGTATACAGCATATGCCATTTTAAATTCAACCCTGTTGAAAAAAAATAGGAGGAGTGGCAAACACCGTTGCAGCAGCAACGGTCATTCAAAATTATCTAGACAGTATTCAGAACTGGGCAGACACATGGCAAATGACATTTAAGAGAAAAGTGTAAGGTTCTGCACTCAGGCAATACAAATGTGCATTAGAAATACCATATGGGAGATACTGAAATTGAAGAAGGAATCTATGAAAAAGATCTAGGCGGTTATGTTGACTCAGAAACGTCTTCATCTAGACAATGTGGGGAAGCTATACAAAAGGCCAACAAGATGCTCGGATATATAGTAAAAAGTGTTGAATTTAAATCAAGGGAAGTAATGTTAAAACTTTACAATGCATTAGTAAGACCTCATCTAGAATATTGTGTTCAGTTCTGGTCACCTCGCTACAAAAAGAATATTGCTGCTCTAGAAAGAGTGCAAAGAAGAGCGACCAGAATTATCCCGGGTTTAAAAGGCATGTCGCATGTAAACAGGCTTAAAGAATTGAATCTATTCAGTCTTGAACAAAGAAGACTACGCAGCAATCTGATTCAAGCATTCAAAATTCTAAAAGGTATAGACAATGTCGACCCAGGGGACTTTTTCGACCTGAAAAAATAAACAAGGACCAGGGGTCACAAATGGAGATTAGATAAAGGGGCATTCAGAACAGAAAATAGGAGGCACTTTTTTACATATAGAATTGTGAGAGTTTGGAACCAACTCCCCAGTAATGTTGTTGAAGCTGACACCCTGGGATCCTTCAAGAAGCTGCTTGATGAGATTCTGGGTCATTTTAAACCAAACGAGCAAGATGGGCCGAATGGCCTCCTCTCGTTTGTAAACTTTCTTATGTTCTTATGTTATATGCTTCCAGTATTTTTTCATGTTTTGTCCAGTACCAATCAGTTTGACAATGGCAGAATACCAGATATACATGTAAAATTCTATACAAATTCGAATGTAATCTTGACTAAGGGATTCCCGGTTACTAAACAGCACATCATTTATGCAAGATTGAATGTCTCTACATTTCCGTTTTCTTTCTCTAAAAGAATGTTCTGTTAAACATACAAAATAGCATGATTCTAAATTGTAATTTGTTGTTATTTCACTGTTCATCAGATCCTCTTTGTTTATTTTTACCACCTGGCTTTAATAAGCGCAGTGATTTAAGATTTGTCCATGTTAACATTTGAAGTTTATTACCCAAATTTGATCTGTGATCACGATATGCTATTGCGACTGAAACTTGGTTGAAGAAATCTATCCCTGATTGTGAATTGCAAGTACAAAATTATAAGCTTTTTTCGAGCGGATAGGGCATCCAAAGGAGGGGGAGTAGCAAAATATGTTGAGCTTAAGTTAGTAGACTGTTGCAAAGGGTTATGGAATCAGTGGATTGCACTTGCCACATGACACTTGTTGATAGTAGGTTGTACAGGAAAATTCACGATATCACAAATTTCATGGAAATCGTGTATTTGACTGCCTACAGTGAAAAATATGGATTTTATGTTCCTTACAGTATTTTACATTACTCTTCACTCCCCTGTTCATGTCATACTTTTATCAAGTAGAAGCAGCGCTACAGTAGCTGTACACGGTCCTGCTCAGTGCCATGCATTTGGTTACTACGGCAACGGAGTCAAAGAAATACCGGCTTCATGATTGATGAATTCCTCATACTGTACAATGACATTTCTACATACTACTAAAAATATACAGTGTGTATAAAGAAAAACACAAAAGCTTTAATTTTGTCATTTCAGGTTTGCAGTTAACGTTTCTCCTGTGTTTAATATTTTGGGATTAGAGGCAGCAAAATAGTCTATGGGAATTACATGGTCATTTTAATTAATGTGTCAACATACAGTGCCTATAGAAAGTCTACACCCCCTTTCAAAATGTTCACCTTTTGTTGCCTTATAGCCTGGAATTAAAATGCATTGAAGTAGTTTTTTTTTCATTTATCTACACATCCTACCCCACAATTTCCAAGTGAAAAAAATATTCTAGAAATTTGTAGAAAATTAATTAAAAATAAAAACTGAAATAGCTTGGTTGGATAAGTGTTCACCCCCCTTGTAACAGCAATCCTAAATTAGCTCAGGTGTAACCAATCGCCTTCAAAATCACACACCAAGTTAAGTGGCCTCCACCTGTGTTAAATTATAGTGATTCACATGATTTCAGGATAAATTCAGCAGTTCCTGTAGGTTTCCTCTGCTGGGTAGAGCATTTCAAAGCAAAGACTCAACCATGAGCACCAAGGCGCTTTCAAAAGAACTCCGGGACAAAGTTGTTGAAAGGCACAGATCATGGGATGGGTATAAAAAAATATCAAAGGCCTTGAAAATCCCTTGGAGCACGGTCAAGACGATTATTAAGAAGTGGAAGGTGTATGGTACCACCAAGACCCTGCCTAGATCAGGCCGTCCCTCCAAACTGGATGACCAAGCAAGAAGGAGACTGATCAGAGAGGCTACCAAGAGGCCAATGGCAACTTTGCAAGAGCTACAGGCTTTTATGGCCAAGACTGGTCAAAGTGTGCATGTGACAACAATATCCCAAGCACTCCACAAATCTGGCCTGTATGGTAGGGTGGCAAGAAGGAAGCCATTACTCAAGAAAGCCCACCTTGAATCCAGTTTGAAGTATGCAAAAAAACACTCAGGAGATTCTGTAGCCATGTGGCAAAATGTTTTGTGGTCTGACAAAACTAAAATGGAACTTTTTGGCCTAAATGCAAAGCGTTATGTTTGGCGCAAACCCAACACAAGGCATCACCCAAAGAACACCATCCCTACTGTGAAGCATGGTGGTGGCAGCATCATGTTATGGGGATGTTTCTCATCGGCAGGAACTGGGGCACTTGTCAGGATAGAAGGGAAAATGAATGGAGCAAAGTACAGAGAAATCCTTGAGGAAAACCTACTGCCCTCTGCAAGGAAGCTGAAACTGGGACGGAAGTTCACCTTTCAGCATGACAACGACCCAAAGCACACAGCCAAAGCTACACTGGAGTGGCTAAGGAACAAAAAGGTGAATGTCCTTGAGTGGCCCAGTCAGAGCCCCGACCTAACTCCAATCGAAAATGTGTGGCATGACTTGAAGATTGCTGTCCATAAGCGCTCCCCAAGGAACTTAACAGAGCTTGAACAGTTTTGTAAAGAAGAATGGTCAAATATTGCCAAATCTAGGTGTGCAAAGTTGGTAGAGACCTATCTCAACAGACTCACAGCTGTAATTGCTGCCAAAGGTGCTTCCACCAAGTATTAACTCAGGGGGGTGGAGACTTATCCAATTATGATCTTTCAGTTTTGTATTTTTAATATATATTTTTTTTCTCAATAAAAACTTTTTTCCCCTTAACAGTGTGGAGTATGGTGTGTAGATAAGTGGGAAAAAATCCTAATTTAAATGCATGAAACTCTGAGGCACTGACACAACAAAATGTGAAAAAAGTTCAAGGGGGTGTAGACTTTCTATAGGCACTGTATATTAAGGGATTCCTTGTAATTAGAGTATTTGAAGCTGTCCAAAATGCCGGAGTTCTCTTTTTATATGTAAGAAATAAAGAAAATGGTGTATTTTAAACTAAGTGTTGTGCTTTCTTACCAGTTTTATATTAACTTTATAGTTGGTGGCAATGACCTTTGAATACAATGGAACTGAAAATAATTTAACAGCAAGCATTCCACCATGCTATAGCATTATTAATTGTGTATTAGCCTCTTATGCACTTTGCACTTGCAAAAAAAGAAATTTGGCAGCCATTTAACATGGACATAAGATCCAAAGTATCGCGATAGTATCGAATATTATGATACTGTGCATTGTCTGCAGGCCTAACCCCCACATCCTACCAAACATGGTAACAGAGTCTTGATGTTTCATGATTTCCACCCAAAACTTCATAAATCTGAAGAGGAGGCCAGACACCACCTAAATGATGTCAATTGAGCTCTCAATATCAGACCACTGGGCCAACTTTTTATCTCCTTCAGCTCACAAACCCAAGGCAAACCTATTTCCACAGATAATTTCAAACTGGACCACACCCTGCAGCGAGTTTTATTACAGCCTCAAAAAGAAACCAGCTCCAGGATCTATCAAAGCTAATATCTGTCCCAATACAGGACACCTGCAACGCTGCTACCTGGGCCTCCTTCGTGACCTTTATTAAGCATTATAACTTGGATGTGTCTTACTCTCAGCCTACTTTTGCTCACTCTGTGTTATCTGTGGCTTCCTCTACTAACATGTAATCTACCACCCTCTGTCTTACATCCTTTCACATGGTTCACTTTGTGTGTGGAATTGATCATCCGATAAAAAACTATATTACAGGTAATCTTCAAATTCTTATGTACTGTATGTAGAAAAAATTTGGAGATAAATTTGTACAGTAATACTGTTTTTAGCAGTTTTATATTGTAGGTTGGAGTCCTATTACTCATTTATGTGGGCCAAGGTTACATTATAGTCTAATACTGGGGTACTGTAGCTTGCTATGGATTGATTCATTGACATGGAATGACATAAAAAAAATGTTCACAAAATATTTTCATATTATTGCAGCATCGCAATATAGGCCTACTGTGCACAACACTTAAATGACATGTTTTCTGTGTCTACAGTATTTTAACAATGCCTTTATAGTCAAGAGTCAAATAACTTTCACTACTGTCCAACTGAATTACAGCATGAGACTTCTATGTTTCCATGCTTGAGTTCATATTTGGAGCAGCTGTGCATTGCTGGGGCCGGCACAGCTTAGGCCGTTAAAGCTCTCCCCTGATTGTTTCCTTTCAAAAACAGTCAGCCAAGCCAGTCATACCCAGACAGAATGAGGTCATACTTCCTGTTAACACACTACTGTCCCATAGCTCCACCAAACCCATTATAGACTATGTAACTACCAATAATAAAATAATCTGTGTATTACTACAGGTTAATAGCAAATCACCAATGACTGATATACACACAGAACATTTGAAAGGGCTACTGGCACTTAAGCTACCTTTGCTTTAAGTTACTTCCCAGAGAAAGCATATTACGTTCATGAAGGAAGTTAAAAAACAAAAGAAAATCAGAGATAAAATCTATAATCTATATTGTGAGCAAATATCTTTTTGTAAAAATCTTACCATAAGCACCTCCTAGTACAAAGCTTTATCAAACTTTAAGAAGTATCAGGGTTGTGCAATTTAAAAAAAAAAAAAAAAAAAGTGTCCTAGGGACAAAATGATAGAAAAATCTACTTCTCCTTCTTAAAAATCTACTTGCCCCCTAACCGTCACATAAAACACACACAAAAAAGTAGAATATGGATTTTGGTTTTATTTAACAGTGAACACAATCAATCAATTAGTGATTAACAGGGGCGGATCTAGCCTTGTAGCTTGACGGGGTCACTAAATTCTTCAAGATACACAAAAGGTTCCCTGTGAGCTGACCTCACCTTAACAAATGTATAACATACTTTAAGGAAATGTTCCTTTCACTGCAGTTTGGAACACATTTGCTAGTAAATTTAAGTAACATACTAAGAGTACAACTATAATACGCCATACTTGGGAGTTATTTAAATATAAAAATAGCTTTTGTCTGTTTGTTTTTTTTACTCTTTCTCTATAAGCTGAATCCAACTCCTGATGTGCAGGTGTTTTAGTTTGTTGCATCACAGATACAAAATTATTGCCAACTATTACTGCTGCTTTGTGGAATTCTGATTTTTCTTGACGTTCTTTCAGTTTTGTAACTGCTGAACCCCAGATTTTTAAAGGACTTGTGTATAACCTGTTTCTCTGCATTTTGTACTGTTTTCTACCAAAATGCACACAATATTTAAATTCTGCAAAGACAAAATATGTTTTTTCTTTTGTTTACTTCTATTATATACTTCTGTACACATGTTTGGGATGCTCTGGATCGACGTGTACGACAGCGTGTTCCAGTTCCAGCCAATATCCAGCAACTTCGCACAGCCATTGAAGAGGAGTGGGACAACATTCCACAGGCCACAATCAACAGCCTGATCAACTCTATGCGAAGGAGATGTGTCGCGCTGCATGAGGCAAATGGTGGTCACACCAGATACTGACTGGTTTTCTGATCCACGCCCCTACCTTTTTTTTAAGGTATCTGTGACCAACAGGTGCATATCTGTATTCCCAGTCATGTGAAATCCATAGATTAGGGCCTAATGAATTTATTTCAGTTGACTGATTTCCTTATATGAACTGTAACTCAGTAAAATCTTTGAAATTGTTGCATGTTGCGTTTATATTTTTGTTCAGTGTATATAACATTTTCAGAGCAGAAACACTGTATTTACATTGAAAATTAAAACTTTTTTCTTATTTTTTTTTCAAAAAGAGCACATATACATAAACATGAAAAACTGTAATAAAATAAACTTTACGCAATAAACTTCTGTGTAAACAGTGTGTGCCAGTGGTCGCAGCGCTGGCTGAAGGCTGAGGGGCATTTGCTAGCCGGCTTTCGTGTCTCTTATCAAAATGTTTATGCCATAGCTCCAGGGCTAGCTGCAAAACGAAGTCCCTCCGAGTGATTGTGTTGCCAGTGCACTCCTTGTACAAAACCAAAGCGTTGATTGCTGCCAGGTCCAAAACATTATAAAAAACAGGCAAAGGCCACCTGCGAGTACCACCTTTGACAGAATACAGCCGAGCCATTTAATCCAGTATATCCACACCGTACTTCGTTGAATTGTAAAATGCAACAGTCTCTGGCTTTCATTTAGCATCAGTCCCGATGGTCACTGATTTGTGCAGAGCTTAGAATAAGCACATTTATTATTTTTTTACACCTGTAAGTAGCATAGCTATATCACACTGTATTGTGTATATTTTGTGACAACTGCTAATAAAATATTATTAATAATAATAATAATAATAATAATAATAATAATAATAATAATAATAATAACTGTGTAGAATGACTTTCATTAGTGTTTCAGCACTCGACAGGAGTATATAACACGTTCTTTCGCAATGACTTTGATTTTATTACGAAGCCCAGACTAATTGTCGGCTATATTGTATTGATTTCAATATGCCGCATAAACTGCGGGTCTGGCGGTTGAATTTTTACTATTCTACAGCTGAAACACCGTATGGGTATTTAATTCAAATATTTAGTGACACTTAAGAACGGACGTGCACGAGATATTCACATTACGCGGAGATATTTAAATTTGAATTGAAAAATCCATTCAAAAAGCGACTATAGCGGTGCTAGTGTTAATCACTTCAATGTGTAATTACTCATTAGCCATTAGTTCATGTTTTATTATTCTTTAGGCCACTTTAAGTAGAGCCCTTATTTGGTTATATGTACACCATGCTTTAGGACAGGCGGCAAGTCAGTTTTTGTTTAATTCACAGTGTATTATTCCAGGCCGAGTCATAAGAACATTGGATAATTGTATTGCAGTAATTGTATTGAGTGGCAGTTGAAATACTGTAGGTTGCTATGACCTTGCCTGTTTCAAATTTAGCAGCTGATACAAGTGCTCTTTTATGCAGCAGTCTAATTAATACAGCTGCCACTTGGCTTGCTTCAGCTAACTTCAGTTCACATCACATGACCAAAAACATGTTTGTTTTCAAAAAGTACAAGAGGATGTTGTAGCCAAATGATGTGTCAAAAGCAAGACCTAAATGTGGTTTCCTCAGGAAGCAGGCTACTGTTTCTATCACTTAAATACTTATACATCATAATCGTTTGGGATTAAATAACCACAAATTCAAAAATCCTGGTACTGCAAATATAAAAGGACTGACATAACGGAAAAATTTTTGAATGGAGTCCACCTGTGTGCAATTAAAGTGTCACATGATCTCAGATTAAATACACCTGTTTCTGGAAGGCCCCAGAGTTTGTTAGAGAGAATATCTACACAAACAGTATCATGAAGACCAAGGAGCTATCAAAACAAGTCCGGGATAAAGTTCTGGAGAAGCACCAATCAGGGTTGAGTTATAAAAAAATATCCCAAACTTTGAACATCCCCCGGAGCACCGTTAAATCCATTATTAAAAAATTGAAAGAATATGGCACAACCGCGACTCTGCCTAGAGAAGGCCGTCCACCAAAACTCAGTGACCAGGTAAGGAGGGCATTAGTCAGAGAAGCAACCAAGAGGCCAATGGTAACTCTGAAGGAGCTGGAGAGATCCACAGCTGAGATGGGAGAAACCGTCCATGGGACAACTATAACCCGGACGCTCCACAAAGCTGGGCTTTATGGAAGAGTGGTGAGAAGAAAGCCATTGCTGAAAAAAGCCCATATCAAATCTCGTTTGGATTTTGCCAAAAGGCATGTGGGAGACACAGCAAACATGTGGAAAAAGGTTCTCTGGTCTGATGAGACCAAAATTGAACTTTTTGGCCTTCACATAAAAACGCTATGTGTGGCGCGCAGCCAACACTGCTCATCACCCTGAGAACACCATCCCCACGGTGAAGCGTGGTGGTGGCAGCATCATGTTATGGGGATGCTTTTCATCGGCAGGGACTGGGAAACTGGTCAGGATTGAGGGCAAGATGATTGGAGCCAAATACAGGGAAATTCTAGAGGAAAACCTGTTTCAGTCTGAGACCTGGGACTGGGACGGAGGTTCACCTTCCAGCAGGACAAAGACCCTAAACACACAGCCAAAGCTACACTGGAGTGGTTTAAAAACAAGAACCTGAATGTCTTAGAATGACCCAGTCAAAGCCCAGACCTCAATCCAATTGAGAATCTGTGGCAAGACTTGAAAATTGCTGTTCACCAGCGCTCCCCATCCAACTTGACAGAGCTGGAGCAATTTTGCCAAGAAGAATGGGCAAAAATTGCAGGATCCAGATGTGCAAAGCTGGTAGAGACTTACCCAAAAAGACTCACAGCTGTAATTGCTGCCAAAGGCGCTTCTACCAAGTATTGACTCAGGGGGGTGAATACTTATGCAACCAACAAAGGTCTTTTTTTTTTGTTTAATTAACTTTTGTGTCACAATAAAAAATATTTTGCACCTTCAAAGTGTTAAGTATGTTGTGTAAATCAAATGGTAAAAATCCCAATTAAATCCATTTTAATTCCAGGTTGTAACACTACAAAATGTGGAAAAGTCCAAAGGGGTTGAATACTTATGCAAAGCACTGTATAGCTTAAATGTTGTATTTATAACCAATCATGATAGAACACAGTCAAATATTGTAGAATGTATTGTAAGAAGGGTTACTTTTATTGTATTATTAATAAGCTGTCATTTGACTTTGTGCAGTGCTTTTTTCTGATTTAGTTTAGGGTCTTTATATTAGTGTTCTGTAGGCTAGTTCAATTCATTTGGTGACCAGTTTATTTAGGTTTCACTGTATTTAATCATAAATTATAATTATATCTAGTAATATGGAATACTTACGCAAACATAAAAAACATAAATAAAACAGAGAGGTTAATTACATTACAGTATAACTATTAATATAAAAATACATTTTAAATATAATTTACGGTCTAATATGCAGCACTTGGATATATATTTTGTGAGTCATACTGTAGGCCTATTTTTCAAAGAGATCAAATAACTAAATATTAATTTAGTAAAGTAAGTAAGGCATTCGGTTGAGTTTTGATTATTTCTGTGGTGGAGATATATGACAGTGCACTTCCAGCTGCATTACAGCTTTACACAACAGATTTACCGTCTTATCAATAGTTATGCAAATATTACTTTACCAATGACAAATTCAAACATGTCTTACAACTACAGTACACTTATAATGACGTATTGAAATACTGCACCTAACACTGTATCCCAAACACTAATGTGACACTGCAAAGTTAGGTCATTTTCCATCCGTGCTTTGTCAGTGAAAATGCTTTATGAATCCAGCCTGTAAAGCCCAGTAAAGTAAATATCAATCATAGGGGGCGCTTGTCTGTATTTAAGCCTAATATTAATCCAGAGTTTGGCCTTCTCTGTGTCTACTTTAAAAAACTGACCGTCCAGTTCATTTAGAGTTTAAGCTTTAGACGTACAGCAATCCGTCGCGTATCCGCCCGTCACATATCCGCCCGTCACATATCCGCCCTAACCGTTTATCTGCTATGATCAATCTCATCAGCAACGTTAGTTTATTATTGAACAGATAAGATTAGTTCAGAGACTGTAGATCCTACCAAAGTTTTCATACACTGTGTTGTATGTACTCTGTGCGTTGCCATTGCTGGTAGTGTCACGTGAGCTGTTCAGTGTGTTGATATGTAAATAAATCCTGTTCGCCTGCGGGGCATATCAACTTCAACCTCTGTCTCGTTCTGTCACTCAGCAGTGAATGCACACACCCACATGGCAGACGGCTACTCTGTCACAAGCATTAATACCCTGTATCTTTCTAAACCAATGATTTAGGGGAGCTCCCTAATAAAAGCTGAATCTCAAAACAATAACTGTGAATATAGTAATTGTTATAGCTGTGTATAATGATATTTAAAACAGGATTCATTTATCTGCCTTTTTACATATCTGCCTTTACTCTGGTCCCACCACTGTACTACAGTATATCATTCTTCAAATTACTGTATATGAAAACTGTACTGCTCTAAACAATATTCTGAGATGTGTGGCTAAACCAGTCCTGTATTGAAATACTGTGATGCCTAACACCTCTCTAGAGCCATTATTTCAGTACAGGATTATGGGGTAGAACTACACATCTTTAATTTATATGTCATGACACTATGTAACACAATTTTTGTTCCTGGGTAGTGTTTATTTCCTAATTGCTTATGCCTCAAAAGTATAGAAAATGGCTATTATTCCCCACAAACTTTGCTTTTGTGACCAGGACAGTGATATTTTGAAATTTACCTATTTCCAATGAGAAAACGGGCGAATTTGTGTCTTTTCGTTCACCTAAAGTCAGAAAAAAACAACATATGAATCCAAATTAACATGTATTTAAAATAAAGTAATACAAAAATGACTACAAAAGATTTAGAAGCGAGTAATTTTTCGAGATTTACGATTATACTGTAAATCACTTTCACGAATCAGCCCCAAATGTAGTCTCCCATCATGTTCTCGTTATACTGTCCTTGGTAGCGGCGTTCAAAGTCCAGTATATCCTGGTGGAAGCGCCGCCTTGCTCCTCCTCGAGCACGCTCCCATGTTCTCCTTGAATTTATCAAGATGAGCATCAAGGATATGGACTTTGAGGGACATCCTACAGCCCATTGTGCCGTAGTTCTTGACCAGAGTCTCAACCAGCTCCACATAGTTTTCGGCCTTGTGATTGCCCAGGAAGCCCCGAACCACTGCGACAAAGCTGTTCCAAGCCGCTTTCTCCTTACTAGTGAGCTTTTGGGAATTCATTGCACTCAGGATCTTCTTTATCTGTGGTCCGGCCGAAGACACCGGCTTTGACCTTTGCCTCAGACAGCTTAGGGAAGAAGTCTTGAAGGTACTTGAAGGCTGCCGACTCCTTATCTAGAGCTCTGACAAATTGTTTCATAAGGCCCAATTTGATGTGCAGTGGTGGCATCAGCACCTTCCAGGGGTCCACCAGTGGCTCCCACTTGACGTTGTTCCTCCCCACAGAGAACTCGGTCCGCTGTGGCCAGTCCCGCCTGTGGTAGTGCGCCTTGGTGTCCCTGCTGTCCCAAAGGCAAAGATAGCAGGAAACTTGGTAAAACCGCCTTGGAGACCCATCAGGAATGCCACCATTTTGAAGTCTCCTATGACCTCCCAGCCGTACTCATCATACTTCAAGGCGTCCAGCAAGGTCTTGATGCTGTTGTAATCCTCTTTGAGGTGCACCAAGTGAGCCAGGGGAAGAGACGGGTACTTGTTACCATTATGGAGCAGCACGGCTTTGAGGATCCTGGATGAGCTGTCAATGAAGAGGCGCCACTCATTCTGGTTACAGGCGATTCCGATTGCCTCGAACAGACTGGTCACATTGTGGCAGAAGCAGAGCCCATCTTGACGGGTGAAGAAGCTGGAAAAAGGTTGGTGACGCTTCCTCTGATCTGCGACTTGCACACTTTCATCCAACAAGTTCCACTGCTTGAGCCTAGACGTCAAAAGCTCGGCATTGGACTTGGTGAGACCAAGATCTCTAATCAAGTCGTTGAGGTCTTTTTGGTTGGGATAGTATGGGTTTCTCTCCTCAGCTCCACCACTGAAATTGTCATCTGGATCTACAACATCTTCCTCGCTCTCTGACTTGCTGCTCTCTTCTAAAGACGGCTGCTCTCTCTCCGGAGGAGTGGGTACGGGGAGCTCATGGCAGTGTGGCACCGGGCGATGGATGAAGGAAGGTCCGGATCGTGATAGCAGGTGCATTCTTGCCAGTCCGGCGTTTGGAAGGGTCCACCATGCAGAAGTAGCAGTTGCTTGAGTGGTCAGTGGGTTCCCCGCCAAATTCTTGGGATAGCGAACTTCATGGCTCTCTTTTCCCCTCTGTACCATCCTACAAAAATACATTTATTTCACCCATGACTAATGTGTAAGAGATTCTCACAACATTTTTCATATATGATATATTTTTCAATAACATTGAAAATTGTAAAACATTTTAAAATTAAAAACTTTTACAATTTTAAAATTTTAACACATTTTATAACATGAAATTCCGAGCAACAATTGTCCATCTTACCTTCCAGAGTTTTTTTTGCAGTGCTACTTGGTGAAATGAGGTGCCCAGGGTTTGTCTTGATCCCCGACAGGCATGCGAAATATGCCTTGTAGGCCTCACACATCTTAGCAGATGCTTCCACGGAGTACTTTTTTTAGCTCTTGTCTTGATAAATTGGCGCAGACATAGCAAAATGCGTCTGCCAGATGCTTGCAGCCTCTTGATGCCATCTCAGAAAAATGCAGATATGTATCCACTTAGGCAGCTGGAACTAAACTGAACTGGTGGGCTTAAGGCCCCTGTATTTATACTACTATTTATATTACTGGAAAGTTCTAGAAAGTTCTAGAAGTTACTCAGTACTGAATCTATCTGGAATGTTCTGGAAAATAGGTAAATTTCAAAATATCACTGTCCTGGTCACAAAAGCAAAGTTTGTGGGGAATAATAGCCATTTTCTATACTTTTGAGGCATAAGCAATTAGGAAATAACACTTACTACCCAGGAACAAAAAAAAAAAAAAAAAATTTGTTACACGGTGTTATGTGACTTCTGAAGGAAATTGGTTGCACCAGAGCTTATTTAGGGGTGTCACAGCAAAGGGGGTGAATGCTTATGCAATCAAGACTTTTCAGTTTTTTATTTGTAAATAATTTTGAAAAATATATGTAGATTTTTTCCCCACTTCGACATTATGGACTATTTTGTGTAGATCAGTGACAAAAAATCCTAATTAAATCCATTTTAATTCCAGGTTGTAACACTACAAAATGTGGAAAAGTCCAAGGGGGGTGAATACTTATGCAAGGCACTGTAGCTGTATTTGTAATGAAACAACCGAAAATAATCAGGCTACATTTCCAAACTTCACCCTGTGCATTGGAATTAGAAAATTCTATTGAGCCCTCTAATCGGGTGCACTAAAAAAAAAAATGTAAACACCTGTATGAAGAAACACCTGTATAAAGAAAAACCTGCCTTCAGTATGTGTACAGTATGTTGTTATAGTGTCCATCAAATTAAACAGCAAGGCAAACCCACTTGTATTGTAGGTGTCAGATATTGGGCCAAAATAGAGGTTTGACTTAAAGGTCCTGGGAGAGAGCAAAAGAAAACAAAGTCCACAGAACATTTATTTTTTTATTTTTTCTGATGCGCTTTATATCGGTGCAAAACTAGGTACAGTCAAAGGCATTGCGAGGTGGCTTGGGTGTTGAAAGACCACCCCAATATTATGAATGTCCAAGTTTTCAAAAAGTTGTTGTTGTTGTTGTTATTATTAGGGTATATTTGTCTGACAAAGAACCAATTTATAATAAATGTGTCATGTTGTACATTTCAATCCTCTTATGGATTCTGTAGCAACAGACGGAAACCATTAAATCGAGGCTCTGTTATCGCTTTTATTTTGTCTTCATTTATCTTTTGTAGGAAAAGGTAAAAAAAAATGTGAAGACATTGAGAAAGAAGTTGGAATGTTTGACATAGAATTTTAAACTAAAAGTTTATTTTAATATCACTTAATATTTTTTTCTCTTTCTGAAGAACAAAGTTAAATCTATTTTTTGCACCAACAAACGTATATGGTAGAACACCATTAGAACCAATATTGGGCTACATTCTTTTACTTTTATTATTATTATTATTATTATTGTTATTGTTATTGTTGTTTTGTTCTGTTTGAAATGTCTGTCCTTGACTCCAGTGTTCTGTACAATACTTTTCACTGATGGGCACTGACTCCACCACACCACAGGAACTGGCCAGCTTTTTCCCCCCAAGTGGAATATTGTACATAGCTAGAATTACTACTACTCTAGTTTAGCACCCGTGAGTATAGGTGCTGTTCTTAAAATATATTGAGACTGAAATGATATTCTACCAGTCTAAAAGAACATAATTTAGATCTTGTATTTAACATCATGTAATCAAATAAACTATAAAATGATATCACACATCTACTGAAAGCCATAACAGTAGTACAGTATTTTATGTTAAGATTACAAACCCTCTTCACTAAAGCCAGTTTCGCTACAGTTTCGCTGAAGGGGAATCCCCATGTAGCGTCCATCTGGTAGTTCACTACAATATGGAAAACTACAAAGTGTTATGCAATTCAATATGTTAATGTAACGTTATTCAACAGGTTTCATTTGACGTTATGAAGCAAAATTAGTTTATTCTACAGGGTGATGCAAAACTTGGCAGTAGTAGTCTACTCAAAGCGAAAAAAAGCATTAACAAAAACAAGAACTTTTACGTTCAAACACACCATATATTTTAAACCGATCTAATGTTTAGTGTTCATTATATTACACTTAATTGATAATTAATTTGATTAGTATATTAACAAAATATGTTATCAATTGATCTAACTCGAGCAATATCAATTAGTCTTTAATTGATTAAGAAGCCAAGAGCAGTGCATTCAGACCGTACATTACAGGAACAGTTGGGTATGATGCAAGATGCTGATAGGAAAAGCAACAGAAACTGAATGACTTCTGCAGCACAGGCAGGAACAACTGTACTACCAGCTGATTTTCGTTTAAGTGCAAAGAATAAAAAAGTCTGTCTCTCTCTCTCCAGAACAACGGAATGTATATTATTTGCATTATCTGAATATATTATCTGAACATCGCTTAGTGGTTTAACACAATATTAATTATAAAAATGCTAAAATTTCATTGTGTGAATAAGTGCGTTATATTTTTAGATTAAAATGCATGGTATGCAAAATACAGGAACTCGTGAACAGAACAATAATAGATTATTTATTATTCCTGATTGTTTACCATCTAACATACTTTAAACCATGTGGGTGCTGCTTGTATTAATAATGAAATACGGTCTACTTGCACCTCGTCATAGCAATACAATTGGTTATTATTCATATATTGCGAAGTTTCTGAAAGTATAGTGCACGCAGTCAGTTCTTCTACAGCACACATTTAAGAAAGGTGTACTTACTTCTTGAGACGTTCCTTTCAAGTCAACTCTTTGCGTTCTCTTGTAGTTAGTGTTATTATGCACGATAATCACCATAAACAACCTCTTCTGTTTGCGATGGTATTTGTGCATTAGGTAACTTGCTCAATCGTCGGACCGTTGATGTCATGTTTTACAATCTGTTGTTTACTGTCCCTGGCTGGGAGCCGCACGCCCTACCAATTGCAAATCTGCGGGGTCCTAATGCCGCAGGCTTACATTTTAGGACAGATTTGCTTGAACTTGGCTTTGGGCCATATTGAAAAAACTTTATTCAAGATTTTAAAATTACAAAAAAAAAGCATACATTAACGTTAGCTCATCCAGTTCAGGTCTTCATGTGTTCCAATTCCAACTACGTCCTTAATTATTACATTAAACATTGAATTATACAAATTAAACTTGTAATGGAATTCCATTTCAGCGATACACTCTTAATGTTTGCTGATTTCAACTAAAGAAAACAGCATGCAGGTTATTTTCTTATTATTTTGCAATATTCAATCAATTTGTACACACTTATCAATGTCAGCTGTGGTATCCCATAGTAAAAGTCTATCATTGCAAAGTGTATTAAAGCATGGTGAAAACGTGTGGTAATGAATGTTAAACTGATGTCTGTATATGGCATTTCAATATTCTGTTCATGCATCAGAGGTTTGCACAAAACAGGCTCCATTGGGATACAATATATAATACAATCATACAATCATTTAAGACCCAGCTGCTCGATAACTATCATTCCAGACACTGCATCCTCTGCAAATTGCTGCTGGTTTTAGTTGCATAGAATGTTCTCAGGTTCTTTGTCTGTGACAGAGGGATCCTGTATTTTTACCATATTCAGCTTTTATATGGGGAAGGGACTATGTTTTCAATTCAGGGTTCATCAAACATCAATAAATAGAGAATAATGCATGGTGTAGTGTGTGATATTAGATTTTAATGCCTACCTGAGGGGTGGGATGCTACATAAACCTATAGGGCGAATCCCGAGGGGTTTATCCAAGAATCCCACCCCAAGAGTGAGCATTACATTCTAATTTATCACACACTACCCCATGCAGTGTTTTTTATAATCTCTAGTGGGTATTTTTTTTCTGTGTTACATGCTGTGGGGGGCTATGTGAGGTATGGTTGGAATTCCTTTCAGTTTGACAGCTCTCACTGGGGTCGCGCTCTGTTGCTGGTGTTAATGGCGAAGCCCATTGAAAAAATTCCTCACCAGTTATTATTAGAGGTTTATCATTCAAACCATGTTTGGAAGTTAAATTGAACAGTGCCATAGAGCAGGGTAATTATGTTCACTGATGTACTTTATCTTTCATTGAATTCATCACTGAAGGATCTATATTGTAACAATCTTTAAAAAGACACCACCTGCTGGGTCAACAATGAAGCAAGGACTAAATTAAATTGCTATTTTAATCCTTGATTGAGCCTCAAGGGGGCAGAAGCTCTAACACAATCACAAGCAACACACAGTGACATCCAAGGGGAGGAGAAGCACACAAAGAGGGCTGGAGACAGCATAGCCCACGACAGAAGCATGAACGACTACCTAGACACAGAAGACACACAACAGCAAGGAACAAAGGAACATTAACGGCAATTACAAACCATTAACAAAAACCCCAATAAACGCACACAAACAACAATACCTCCCTGTGTCAGGCCAGGAAGCAAGCAGACAGCAGATTGGTGAGTACATGAAGAAATGTGCTGATGCGCCAGTTTATTGAAAAATAAAAAGGGTGAACAAAACAAAAACACTTGACATAAACAAAAAGACGCTATGGCCAAAATAAACAGAAGAACATAGAACAAACAAATATCATGCTGGTGTTTAACCAGCACGCATAACAACTGTTTTCTTTTGATTTATTTTACCTCCTCTCTCTACTCCCGTTCTCCTCTCTGAACACCCAACCCCCAGTGAGTGAAACACTGCATCTTTTATGCAGCTGTACTGAGATTCGATTGCTAATCATTCAATTGGAATCTCGGTACATCTGCATGTGAACTATGCTCTCCGTGCTTCTGTACTAATTCCCACTTTAATATCCACGTGGAGTGATATTGCCATCCCTGTGCCTACATACAACTATATATTTTAAATCACTTGTGATAACCCGCACTCTGTGCACCAATACATACACACATATAACAGACAACATAAAACACAAAATACGCACAGAGGCGGGGCACCCCACCACACTCCCGCTTCCCAGAATCTCTTGCAACAGCTAGACAGCACTGCAGCATTATAACCTACTATTGTCATAACATAACCTACTAGGCTATCCAGCTCAGTTTGGACAAAAAAAAAAAAGATTCTAAAACTAGTGTAAGAGATGCAGAGCGGGGCAAAACATTTTAGAAACCCAGCCCTTCAGGTGATTTTTACCAATTTTTTGCCTGACCTGGCTTGATTTGGCTTGAATGGTACTGCACATTATTGTGTGTTAAGTTAATTATAGCTTTTACCAAGACATGCAGTAAATCATTCTTAGTTTACTAAATCAATGCATCATTTATCACATTTTTCATTTAGGAAAAGTGAATGCAGGTCAATGTACGATATTATACAGGACATCAATTACGATTTGGGGAAAGAAATTATACTTTGGAGTTTTTAGAGGTCCTTCAGGCACATTCAATTTACAGTGTGGAATGGTAAGTTGAGTAATTGACAACCCACAATTTGCTTAAACCTCCTGGACTACTGATTACAAAAACAAAAACATGAAGCTTAACTAGACTAAACATTACAATGTGTTTTGTTGTAAAATATGTCACGAGACTCCATTTAGTTAACTTCAACTCAGTTTGGAGGGAAAATGTGTTTTGCTGGTTTCTGCTGGTGTGGCCACTGGAGGATGACCTCGCACCACTGTCAGCATTTCCGCTGCCAGCATTGCACTGCAGGAGGGCCTCACACTGTGGCCGCCAGAACTGCCACCAGAGCTGCTGTTGTCACCTCCGCAGCTAGGAGGCATGCTGTTGCCATCTCTGCAGTCAGGAAGCCAGTTCCCATTAACTGGGGGTCCTTTGCTGCTGACCCCAGGGGATTTGTTGTCACTCTGAATGCCCTTTGAATGGTTACGTGCTATGGCTTCTGCAGAATCCAACCTTGATGAAACTATGGCACCGGCCAAAAAGAAAATGTGTTAGTTAGTGAAATAGAAAAAAATCAGGAAATATTATTTAACACTTTACAGGGCCAAAAAACATTAAGAAATGAAACATGAAAGAAATAACTAACAAAATAAATTAATTATCTGGGACACTAAGTGACAGACACTTGATATTATAAAAAATGGCATGACCTTAGGAGGATTACAAGAAAGCAGCAGAAAATTAAAAAAAAACAGGACAAACTGAATGTGATGTTAAATGTAGCGGGGACCCTGGGCACAGCGAAAACAAACCAAAACATATATCTAAAAGAAAGGGTCCCCAAAAACGGGACAGACTGAAACGAATGACAAAACGGACTATAATGGAGAATGGAATGCCCAATGACTACAATGGGAAAAGAAGGAATGCCCATTGACAACAGGAATGACAGCTTATATCTCGAAATCCCTAACAGGAATCTTAAAATCCTGAATACCGTTTCTTGAAAATACACTAATGTACAAAATAAAAGTGGAATGACATGGAATGACAGCTAGAGTCTATGGAATGGCAGGCCTGGAATACCGAAAAAACATTAAAAGCAATAGCAAAAATGAATTCCCTAACAGGAATCTTAAAATCCTGAATATAGTTTCTTAAAAATAAACATAAAATACACAGAATGCACGGGGTGACACCTATATTTTAAATAGGTAATCTAACTACATGTATTACTATAATTTAAATAGTTTCAGTCCCAACATTACAACAACCTTAAAAAGTCATTGTGTGTATGGAATTCAAGCTAGAAAGGATTTTTTTTTTTTTTTTTTTAATAACTCCTTTTGAACGCATTGCAATGGACATAGTGGGCCCTTTCCTACCTTCTGACTCTGGGTATACGCATTTTGCGGTCCGTGTCTATTTGTTTTTCTAGGATGGAAAAACGGAAAATAGGAGAAAACATTTCAGCTTGAAAAGGAAGCACATCACTAATTCGTTCCTTTTTCTTTTTTCCTGCCACGTTTACGTGTGCGGCTGAGACTGCCATTATTTGCATTAATTATTTAAATTTTGGCCAGTCTCGGCCCAAAATAACTGGGTGTGGCAACCTTTCCGCCACCCCTACTACCAGGTGACCCCTAGTGTGGGGTATGCTGCCGTGTCTCCTTGGATACAGGAGATGGCCACCTGACCTCGTGGCCGCCACGACACACTGCCCAAGAGAGCTGTTCTAGTCAAGGTTTGCTCACATCCCGTGTCCACTAATGCGTGGATTTTCACATTGCCTGAAACCACATCAATCATACAAGGCCCCTCCCGACCATTTTCCACATGCTTACCTATCTCAGGTGCCCAATTACACAAGACCACGTCACACTCCATGGCAGCAGGGCATGACCTGGCCAGATGTCCCGGTTGGTTACACCTAAAACACATTGGGGGGACAGAGGGAACAGGGGTTATATACTTGTCCCGTTGCTGGTAGGGCAACAGGGCAGGGGCAGCACCTCTATCCCAGCTGGGGGCCAACCTTGGTCTAAATGAAGAGGAGGCAAGGGGGCCCATTGGGGTCGGTGGTCTCAGAGGTCTGGGTCCTGGGACTGATGGTAGGTGTGGTGCTGGAGGAGAGAGAGGTAGGGGTCGGCTGCTCTGAGGGGCAGGAACTGACAGTATCCCAATCCGGGCAGAGACCAGGGAGTCCTCATAGTCCTAGGCCAGTTTTACAGCGGCTTCCAGGGTGTCAGGGTTGTGACGCCGTATCCAGGCCTGGGTATTGGCGCCGACCACATGGCAGAACTGCTCCATCACCACTGCTTTCCCCATTTCCAGGTTGGTTTTCTTCTCGGGGGTCAGCCAGTGGACCATGTGGTCACACACCGCTCCGCAACCAACGGACAGCTTGACCAGGTCATAACTGGCAGCGCTGAGGTCGCTCATGGCCCGATCAGGCAGGGTCCCAGCTGGCTTGCCCAGAGCTCCTGCGGCCATCCTCTCAAATGCCACCAAGTACGCCTCTGGGTCATTCTCCGCCGTCATCTTCATCGCCCGAGACTTCGGTGCCGACATTGCTGGTGTTGCGGTAGGGGCTGGTGCTGTGGAAAGTGCCAGCCCTACCCTTTCAATGAGCGCAGTAGAGCGCTCCTCGCTCCTTCTCTCCTCTGTGTGCAGTCTGCTGTCCAGCGCCTCCAGCAGCTCCGCTAGTGTGTTGCGATCCATCCTGTGTTCTGACACCATGTGTGGCAAAGTGGCTGTTGATTAAGAACAGGTGCAGAGGTGATGCAGTGCAGAAATAATCACAAGTGAAAACTGTAATCCAATTTGGAAATGTTATTTTTTTATTGTCAACACAAATCCTGGTCCGGCGACCAAACAATAATCCTCCGGCAATACATTCCTGGTGTAAAGCTCGGCAGGAAAATTATAATAATGATTTGTAAACAAAACAAATAATAACACGTTATCTGCTCCCACAATAATAGTAACACAAATCACCAGTCTGGGTGCGTGCAGTAGTGCTCAAGATGGGTGATAACAAATAACAGTGACTGTGGTGGTGTTGTTCTGGTTAGTGCTGGTCCAAGGCGTCAGCTCCGGAGATGTGTTAGCCGTCTAGTGAATTTACAAACAAAAGACAATTACTAACAGTGCTACAAACAAACAAAACACTCATGAATACTTTTTAAAATTCTTTTGGGAACTCTCCCGGTCCTTCCAGTCCGTGCTTTTCTGACCCAAGCAAAGGAAAAGATCTACGATTCTCCGGCCCTTATGCCATTCCGCATAACCCCTTGGTAAACGATTGCAGCTGCCTTTACTGTCTGCAGCTGCTACCTCGTTTACCTTTCAGGTCAATACGTTCCTGCAATGGAGTCTCGCCTTCTTCCAGGCAGACTGACTTCCCAACCCAGGAAATTAACTGTCAGGCCAGCCCACCCAAAGCCTTTCCCTTTTGCTGCTTAGCGCCCTCACAGGTCGGGAGGGAGATTTACAACCAAAACTCATATTTCTGTCACATGCACATAGGAAGGTTTGATCTTTCTTGAACATTGGAGCACATTCTACAACAACGACTATCTATATAGGCAAGACAGACTGCACCTGACATGACATTAGCAAAGGAGAAGCCATACTAATGTGGGATTTCAAATTCCCTTATATAAAATAGGAAAACCCGGTGGGGAGCACGACGGACGAAACTGAAACGGTGGAAATGACAAATGACTGCTTCCTAATACAATTTGTCAAGGCAGAGGGGAGGCATGCCTTGATTTAGTCTCTTCAAATAACGGACAGAATAACTAAAACAGAGGTCAGAGAACCATGGGCAGCAGTGTGGAGTAGTGGTTTGAGCTCTGGACTCTTCACCGGAGGGTTGTGGGTTCAATCCCAGGTGGGGGACACTGCTGCTGTATCCTTGAGCAAGGTACTTTACCTAGATTGCTCCAGTAAAAACCCAACTGTATAAATGGGTAATTGTATGTAAAAATAATGTGTAAAAAAATGTCATTGTATGTAAAAATAATGTGATATCTTGTAACAACTGTAAGTCACCCTGGATAAGGGCGTCTGCTAATAAATAAATAATAATAATAACATGGTCTCATTTGAAGTGATTTTTAAAACCCAAAAAGTAACTAGATGGTAACTTTACAAGTTGTGGGGCTTGCTTTATTGGGAAAGTGGTCAAAGTAGCTGATTTGTGTCAAAAGTCACATTGTTTACTAATTGTCTCATGCTTAGAATGTTTTATAATTTGAAATTTCTCAAAGTTCTATGACAGTTAATTCAACAGTGGGAAGTAGCCTACTGAAAGAAGTTGATGCGGTTACTAAAACAGCTGTACCTCTTGATCGGTAGACACCATTCCTGTTTTGATTTCATATTTGAATAGCTGAGAAGTAGAGGAAGATTTCATTTCTTCTAAGTATTTGTCTAACTTGTTGGGAAAGTGGTCAAAATTTCAGTTATTTCTAAAAGTTCACAGAAAACGTAGTTGGTGCGGTTACTAAAACAGGTGTACCTCTTGATTGGTAAAAGTTATTTCTGTTTTGAGTTCATATTTGAATAGCAGAGAAGTAGAAGATGTCATACCCTCTAACTTTTTGTCTAGCTTGTTGGGAAAGTGGTCAAAGTAGCTGATTTTTGTCAAAAGTTACATCGTTTACAGTAAATAGAATGTTGGAAGTCTGGGAGTTTTTAAACAATGGCGAGCTTTAGAATGTTGAAAAAAGTCCCATTAAAGTGAATGAAGGTGGACAAAAAAAGGACAAAAAGCTTAATAGTTTAAAAAGTATAAAATATATCAAAAAGTCCGGTCTAGACGTTTTAAAGTTTGAACGGTGTTTCTAGCTTAAACGGTGTAAGAGGAGTAGCGTGCCAAAGAATAAGAAGAAGAAGAAGAAGAAGAAGAAGAAGTAGTAGTATGTCGAAGATTTAAAGTGGGGACTCTTGCTTCTCAAGCCCCACTAATGACTAAAGCTAAGGTTTACAATTTTAGAAAAGCAAACTATGAAGATATGAAACAGAGACTAACAGAAGTAGATTGGAGTAAAATAGAGAAGACATCCACAGAAAAGGATGGCTGTTTTTTAAAAATGTACTACTAGAAGTGCAAAACAATTACATCCCAAAAGTCGACAAATCTAAATCTAAAACAAAATGGCCAAAATGGTTTAATAGATCAATTAAAAAAAATATTCAGCGAAAAAAGGCACAAAGTACACAGAAAGAGTACTTGGAACTGCAAACGCAAGTCAAAAAGGAAGTTAGAAAGGCCAAGAGAGAGATAGAAATCAATATTGCTAAGGGGGCTAAAACCGATTCCAAAATGTTTTTCCAATATTATAACAGCAAGAGAACATTCAAAGAGGAGGTTAAATGCCTAAGAGATACAAATGGCAAAATCATAGATGAAGAAAAAAAAATAGCAAATATATTAAATGATTACTTTTCACAAGTTTTTACAAAGGAGTATACAGACAACATGCCCCACATGTCGACCTGTTCCTATCCAGTTTTAAATAACTTTAGCATAACAGAGGCAGAAGTGTTAAAGGGACTAGGAGCTCTTAAAATAAACAAATCCCCTGGGCGGATGAGATCCTCCCAAAAGGTACACAAAGAAATGAAAGAAGTTATTTACAAACCGCTAACCAAGATCATGCAACAGTCTCTTGACACAGGGGTTGTACCGACAGACTGGAAAATTGCAAACGTAATACCGATCCACAAAAAGGGAGACAAAACCGAACCAGGTAACTACAGACCAATAAGCCTGACTTCTATTGTATGTAAACTTATGGAAACTATAATAAGATCTAAAATGGAAAATTACCTAGATGGTAACAGTATCCTGGGAGACAGTCAGCATGGTTTTAGGAAAGGGAGATCGTGTCTAACTAACCTGCTTAATTTTTTCAGGATGCAACATTGACAATGGATAATTGCAAAGCATACGACATGGTTTATTTAGATTTCCAGAAAGCTTTTGACAAAGTCCCGCATAAAAGATTAATTCTCAAACTGAATGCAGTAGGTATTCAAGGAAATGCATGCACATGGATTAGGGAGTGGTTAACATGTAGAAAACAGAAAGTACTGATTAGAGGAGAAACCTCAAAATGGAGCGAGGTAACCAGTGGTGTACCACAGGGATCAGTATTAGGTTCTCTGCTATTCCTAATCTACATTAATGATTTAGATTCTGGTATAGTAAGCAAACTTGTTAAATTTTGCACACAACACAAAAATAGGAGGCGTGGCAAACACTGTTGCAGCAGCAAAGGTCACTCAAAATGATCTAGACAGCATTCAGAACAGGGCAGACACATGGCAAATGACATTTAATAGAGAAAAGTGTAAGGTACTGCACGCAGGCAATAAAAATGTGCATTATAAATACCATATGGGAGATACTGAAATTGAAGAAGGAATCTATGAAAAAGAACATAAGAAAGTTTACAAACGAGGAGGCTATTCAGCCCATCTTGCTTTTTTACACAGAGAATTGTGAGGGTCTGGAACCAACTCCCCAGTAATGTTGTTGAAGCTGACACCCTGGGATCCTTCAAGAAGCTGCTTGATGAGATTCTGGAATCAATAAGCTACTAACAACCAAACGAGCAAGATGGGCCGAATGGCCTCCTCTCGTTTGTAAACTTTCTTATGTTCTTATTGTCAGTTGTCTAATTTGGTATCCCCTTCGTTTCTCACTGTAAATGCACCCGATATCACTCAAACCCTTTGTGTGTGATAATGGGGCACAGGTAGACATACTGTGCAAGTTTGACATTTCTGTGAGCCCCACTGTGAAATGCACAGGGGACAGCAAATAATACAGCCATAGACTATGCTATTGTATGCTGTTTAATTTGGTAGTGTTTCTTATTGTATATTGTATATTGTCTCCGTGGCTAGGTGTCCCAGTATAAGAATGCACTTATCTTACTACTGGAGAGTCAGCGCATCCAAGCCAAGTCTCGCCATAGAATCAGGAACCTCTGTCTCCAGTAAACTAGTTCCTTTTATATTCTGTAGGGTGGGGTGCGGTGCAGTTGCAGTCACAGAAGATCACCACAAAGCAGCAGGCAGTCAAGCAGGTAATCCAAGGCAAAATTTAAAAACAATCCAAGTCCCACTGTGCAAAAACAAATCCTCCAAACAAATATCCAAGTGAAATGTCGCTGAGACGCAGAGAACAGCAGAGGGCGCCCCAGGCAACAAAATCAAAATCAATCAAACAAACAAACAAACAAACAAACAAACAAACAAACAAACAAACAAACAAACAAACAAACAAACAAATAATCTCCAGTGCTTCCCTGACGGTAATGCGTCCCAGCAATTAAAACAAAACACAAAACAAACAAACAAACAAAAAGGTATCAGTCCAAACAAACGAAACAAAAAAAGATTAATCCAAAATAATAAACAGAGTATAATTTCGATACTCAAGAAAAACCAGTTCAGCTGCAATAAAAACAGCGCCCCAGCCTAGCTGCCTTAGTGAACTCTTCCTAGCTCAATTCTACCTGCAGCGCAATCAGGCTGTATTGCGTTTATGTCCCCAAACCTGCTTCTTTATATGATGTTCATCTTTTAGCAATACCCAGCTTGTTCCCTGTAGCCAGGTGTCTTTTACCCCCGGCCCGCTGCTCAATTTGTCCCGTCCTATTCCTTCTCTATCCACACACACGGCCCAAACTGTCGGCGTTGCTTACAAACAAAAGACAATCACAAAATATAAACAATAGCACTCCTCCCTCATGCATTAGCTCTCAGCCACTGCACCTGCCCGCTCTCTGTTTTACTTGTCAGCAGTTCGTTGTTCTTTTGCTGTTTCAATCTCTATTTTCTGTTCCGTCCGATCCCTTCTTCACCAACGCACCATCTTCATTTCCATTCTACCGCTCAACAAGTCAATTGGAGGGAGTCTCTCTCCCGCGGACACATCAATAAAACAATTACCCACCCCATTCAATTCCATAGTTATTAAGTTATTTTAAAAGTCACACGGTTGACAGGACGAATCAATAATTAGTAAGCATTTATTGTGCGATTTATTTTTACGTGCAATTACCAGGGGCACGATTCTATCGTGGGCACGATTCTATCGTGAGCACGAAAAATCACAACAAAACGCGAAATGTACTTTTTTGTGGAAGGGTATTGCGAAAAACATATATAATGTAATAGTTAAACATTAAGTCCTATAAAAGAATGTTCACTTGTTATTAAAGTTTATTTCTGGGTGCATTTCATTTTTACAATGCTTCCTACCGCTATGCTCTGGTTAAACACACACCCACACGCACAAAGGCTTTTAAATTGCAGCTCTGGCTCCCTGGCCGTGCATCAACACTCGCATTACAGCAAAGCAACGCAAAAAAGATTTTCTTTCTCATGAATTTCATTCATCGGATGATATAGTGTAGAGTTAACCATCCTGCCTTATTTATGTTTTGCTCTGGCCTGCTGTTATACGTTCTGTTCTATAAACGTTGCTTGTATTTGTACTGTTTATAAACTGAGGAACAACCAGATTATTTGATTGGGACTATATACTGTAAAGTTACCAAATGTTAGCATAAAATACACAACATTTTACACACATTTTACACATCTGCTATACTAAACGTACACTATGTTGGTTTCATGCAGGTACACTTTTCCTAACAAGTGTCCTGTATTTAGTTTTAGTCTGTAATTGTTGCAATCAACCTACTGTAAATAACATCAAATAGCTTGTTGATTCTTCACAGCCACCTCTGTCTGAACCTGATATCCTGGTGATCCATGCTGCAGGCAATGATTTGGGGGGGGGGTCCATATGAGTGACACAGGTAATGACATATTCCTAAACAACCTCCAGCATGGAATTAAACCACACCTCCTGTAAAGATGTTATCCTTTCCTTCCCATAACCACCCTTACACCTTTGTTTTTCTTTTAGTGCATTATTTTATATGTTTAAATAAGTTTTTAAAAAAAAATTATGTCATTAATTGAGAAATGTAAATGGGCTTAAGTATTAATTTATGATATTTTGTGATATGATATATGCTGCATGATATCTTTATATATGATACATGTGATATCTTTCAAATTATAAAGCAAGGTCATGAATTAAGTGATGGTACAATACGTATTCATAAACTGAGCTACAGCTGGTGTACAACATAAAAATAATAAAAACAATGTAATAACTTTAGGTGAAGAGTGAGTTCTCACGAAGCGTTACATAGTAATCTTCACATTTTTCCTGAAATATCACTAATGGAGACTTTTATTGTAGAAGTGAGGATCACTGCAATTTACAGTGATATTAATATTAGTTTAAAAGGAACCTACAAAAGTCTAAATACTTCCATAGGGTATGGCAAGAATGGCATTTTTGAAAGAAGTAAACGTTTGACAAGAAGTGATTTAAACTACACACAAATATAAATTATACTAACAAAAAGACATTTTTATAACCTGTATTTTTGTGTCTGCGAGTATGTGTCTATGTAACAGTTAAACGGGGTGGTCTGATCAGGATATGGGGGTGTTTTAGCAGTGCAGGGACTAGAGATTTGATTGAAAAATGAATGAATGCAGCCATGTATCAAAACATTCTACATTCTATTTTTTTTTTTTTTTTTTTTAATTCTCTGCACATTTTGTATAACTATCAACACTTATCTGCTCTTGAATTGCCCCGATATATCAAATCGTACTGTGTTTTGTATTTGCTCTTATTAGGACTGAAGTCATTGTATTTTATATGTTGTTCTTAATTGTACTGTAATTCTTGATATGTATTTTATTTTGTATACAATTGTAAGTTGCCCTGGGTAAGGGTGTCTGCTAAGAACATATACATCTTGAAAAGGAAAAGTAAATCTAACATTCTAATTTCATTATTCTTTATTATAGAGTAAACTTTTAAATAAAACACTCTGTATATACATTCAGTTCAATTGTATTTAGGGATGGCAGCTCAAGTTACAATTTGGTGTATTGCTAGGGAAAACAATACAAGTATACAAAAAACAATATAAATGCTTTGAACTTTTTCAAATTGCAAGCAGAAAAAAAAAGAGTAGGCCTACATTTTAAAAAAAAGAATGCATACTATTACTAGATGCAGAAATGTAACTCACAATTGTAACTGAAAGTAAATAAATACAAAATTATTTTCATAATGATTTAGAATTTCTAAATGTACAAGTCCATGCATGGCACAGCAAAAACATCCCTATATTTAAAATATACCACCAATGGTAGCCTCTGGAATCATGGTAGCATGCATATCTCTTGTCATATTGGATTTCTCCTTGAGTTTTGCTTGAAGCAGAGTATGCTCAACTACGCCGATACGGATATCCATTTGAATGATTTCCTGTTTCAGCTTTGTCAGACTTTGTTTAATCTTTACCACAGGAGCTGTAAAAAATATAAAATAATAAATTAGCAATTATATTACATCCTACACTTACTGTTCTAAAAGGAATTACATGTATTTCCTGAAAAACTAAATCTAGGCCTAATTAAAGCTTTTTGGGCTTGTACAGGAATAAACCATATTTGGCATCATTTTTCTAAAAATACAAAATACAAAACACAGTAATTCCTGCCTTTTGGGAATAACTTCTTGAGATCTACACTAACTAAAATTAATAAATCATTATATTAAGCTATTCATAAATAATATTAAAGAAATTAGTTCTTAAATATTGGAAATGGGAAATATCTTATGCTTCACATTTTACACATAGAAAGGTTGATACGAGTTGTGTACTGAATTTTGTCAAATCATATTTTTACAAAATATCAATAAAAAGAATTAGAACAAACAAACAAAGTAGTTTATAAATTTTTCTTTATAAATAATTTGTTTAACAACCCCCCACTCCCCTTATACAATGAATTCAACCACAAATACTATGCATCATGCTATTAGAAAGCCTATCAGAAACATCATCAAAAAGCAAAGACTAACTGAAGGCATGTCAGTTGATAGAGGTTTGCAGCTGAACGAACTGCTTTGCTCTCCAGATTGATTCTGAACTACGGTATGCATTTTTATAGGTACTGTAAATATACTGTGTTAATACTATGTTGTATTCGTGTGCTTGAACTTTGTCTTAAAATTTAAGGCAGTTGTATAATGTTAGGTCTGCATCAGTTTCCCCAGCAGCAGTAACACAGTTTGTCTAACCATAGAGACCTCATGAGTTTGACTCCCAAAGTGGTATGATCGTTTAAAAACACAAAAGTAGCTACCTAAGGAATGAAGGCTAGTAGGCCTATCAGTGTTGAGCAATCCATACAGTACTTGGTGGCAGTGGGTGCAGAGGAAATGATTTGTACGAAAAGCTTTTCAAATTGGAAAAATGGAGCAATCACCAAAAAATCAGTTCATGTTTCAGAAGCTGACACAAATATGCCCTCTAGCAATGTTATCTTACCTCCATCAGTCATACTGCTTCCTTTTTCTTCCATCTCCTGCTTCACTTTCTCTAGTTCTTCTGTAATCTAAGAATTTCACACAAATATTATGAAGAATGAAATATGAATACATGTGTATCTACCATTGAATTGCCTCAAATAACCAGTATAAAAGGCTGTAATCTCACTTTTTAAAAAATATTTAAGCGCAATTACCCCATTTCAAATGGAACAGGATAGTAAAGTGAATCTCTGCAGACGTCACATTATAGTTACAACTTATAGTCACATTATAGTTACAACCACGTTTCTGTAGTCATACTTTCTATATAGCAAAATTGAGAGTGAAATTAAGTGATTATAAAATGCAACATCATTGGCTGAACACCATGAAAATAAAGCAGTATTCTTTTATAAAAACTTGGTTGTGAAATCTAAAGTCGTAAAAAAATGTTGTTGTCAATTAAGCCCAGTACACACTGCCCGATGCGATCAATTGCGACACGATTTTTCAGTTGCATCAGGCTATGTATTATAGTTTGCGATGCGATTTTTACAGGATCGGCTGATCGATTTCAGTCAGCTCGTAAAGTTTAAATAAGTAGGTTATGCAATGATCGCACTGGGCAGTGTGTACCAGGCTTTAGTGACACACGGTCAATTTTTATTGTCACTGAGTTGCCAAGAAAAAAATGCCTGTGCATCTCTGGCCTAAGAGTTACTTTTGTTTTTCATGGCTTTTCTTCCACCATGACCAGGGTTGTATGAATTATAGTATGTTAACTTTATTATCCAGGTAAATGGAAAATAATTATTTAGAACAACCTTCCACTTAGTCACTTATGATAAATGCTCTTGCAAACCCTCTCATAAATGAACTAAAGTGGAATCCTCCTGCTAATTTAAACAAACAAGCTATAAAACAATAAGCACAGATTACAGAATCTGTTCCCACCTCAGCCAGCATTCTTGTTCTTTGAGTTACTCCACCACTCCCATGTTGGTAGCGCTCCTTGGCCTATGAGAGAACAGACCAGAACACTTAAATGCATAGTTCTGAAAATCAGTAACCCACTTTCTGCTAATCTTCATTAGGACCATCATTGGTTGTTTGTGTCTGGTATTCCTTTTAGAAAAGTGGTGCAAGCTTTGCAATGAAGCAAAATATTAATAAGTATGTCCCCTTGTTTCAACTTTCCTTTCTGGTCCTTGAGTATGTCCATACTTAATTTAAGTTTGTTACCAACACTTGTCTAATCTGAAGGGTGAGCAAGAGTTTCTGGAATCTATTCAACTGGTCTAAAGAGTGGTGGAAATACATGCCAATGTTTAAATCATTAAAACAGTACTCCATATGGTTCCAGTGAACAGAGCAGTTTGTTTTAATTGTAATGGACATTTTTACCTCACTAAGCTGTGACTGAGCTGTGCGATACTCATGGATTAAATGCTCCAACTGGTTGTTAATGTATTTCTCCCGGCTTGCAACCTTTTCAAGAGTCTTACTGATTTCCTCCTGCAGTCTGTTGAGGTACCCCTGTTAAATACAAAAATGTAAAAGAATATTAAAAGATTTGTTTCTCCCACCAGAGATTTAAGATAAGCATTTAAAAAATACTTTTTACCAGAGGGAAGTCATTATGCCATGTAACAGCTTTAGGTAACCAAAAGTGTAAAATGTCATGCACAAATACAACAAAAAAACTGATGAATCACTAGCATTTTCTACCCTAAACTTATATATTTTGAATAGAAATTAGATATGGACATTCCAAACCTATTTTACATCAGTCAGGGGTTGTGAAAATTGCATAAATAGTTTTGATAACCCTGAGTGTGTTACCACATAAAGAGAACGTTGAAAAATCGTATCTTTTCCCCCCAACTTGAACCACCACTCATTTAATATAAAAAGGTAACTGATTTGACAAAAGTTTTTCTTTTCTTTGGATGGCCGACACGTACATTTATTCTAAGCAATATCCACAAGGCACTGGTTTTTTTTTTTATATTTATTTATTTTTTTTAAATTAAATGAAGCCCATACCTTTGTCTCTTTTAGAGATGATTCAATTCCCTCTTTGTGCTGGTGCATTTGGTCCAAATGTATTCTCCAGTCCTGCAAAATGTAAAAAGAAATATTGCTCTTCAAATTGTACGTGAAAGATTATATTTAAATACGTTAATAATATTGTATTCCACATACATTTTCAGTTTAACATGATAACCATGTCTCGTGTTAAACTGAAAATGTAACATAGGCCCCAAAGTAACCCACCTTGTTATCTGTTCTGATTGTAACCTTGAGCAGTGGGAGAACTCTTTCTACTTCCAAGTTCCACTCTGCTGCATCTGTAGTAGACTCCAATATCTCATCTGGTTTTGACGATTCACTTGTTTCCTTGAAAAACATGGCAATTGGGGTTTATTTAAAACAAAAAATGAACAAATACCAGAAATTATCCACCTGGGAATTTTGTTTTTAACTTCTGAATAGCATTAACCCTTACTTAGCAAAGAAGTTTGTCATTTTTCAGTTTCTGATTTTCTTTTCTTTTTTGTTGTTTAGTGTGTCCTCAAATATGAGAACAATCATAACTGTGTTTAAAAATACATTTGTAACAATACATAGTGCAGATAAGTAATTTGCTTGAAAAGGGTATAGGCTATACGACTATTGGGGTTGGAACCCACAATTACTAAGGCAGGTTAATTGCACTGTTTGCTCAGGATTACAATACTCTGCAGTCCCCTTTTTTGTTCTGTTGATATAACTCATAACTGTTTTAATAATTACATATTCTACCATACAGTGTTTAGAGTTCAGGATATTATTACATTAAATGTTATTAATTTGAATAAAAGCTAATCCAGCATTTAGTTACACAGTTTTGCTTTGCAAGGTTATAGTGTTTCTCCACCCAGGAACTACAGTTCATTTTCAATTACTGATCAAGGTATATGCAAATACAATGTAGTATTGAACTTCCGGTTGGTGCTAATCGAAGATGGTCGCATAGACACTGAGCTCTCGCACTCATGCCTATTTTTTCAACTTTTACTCGATCTATATTCTTTTCAAAACGCATTATAAGCAACATTTTTCTTTCTTTTTTTTAATGGAAACCCCTGGCAAACAAGCAGCAGATGCGATGGATGCAAATATCCCTTCTCCGTCGAACAAAACTAGGGGAAAGAAATTCAGAAAGAAACTCACAATGGAGGACACCCAAGCGTCGGGTTCAGCACCCGAGTTGAAGATAGAAGAATCTCAGCAGTTTTGTGTCTCACAAATCTGTGTGCTGAAGGAGGTGATGGGTGACCTGCTCCCAGGGGTTGTCGGTGAGCTTAAGGAATTATCTGGATTTATTGTCGATATCAGGGCCCTACGCTCTGACATGGACACTATACATAGTAACTTACTGGAGGCAGAACACAAAATGGATGCGATCGCCACCACGATGCAGACGCTCAATAAGAGAGTCGACATTATGCAGACAGTGCAGCGGCAGGACAGGAACGACATCATAGCTGCTATACAGGATATTTCTTCTCTACAGTCCTCTCTGGCTGAACTTGAGGACCAAAACAGGAGGTCTAATCTCCGCTTGATTGGGCTTTCTGAAGGGGCAGAGAAAGATGATGCAATTTAATTTCTTCAAGCTAACCTTCCAAAATGGCTCCCTGCTTTAGCCGCACAGAGACCTATAGAAATAGAGAGGGCACATCGCATATACAGCAGTTCCAAGACAAAGAGGGACAGACCTTGTCCCCTAATCTTCAAACTACTTCGCTTCATGGATAGACAAGCGATAATCCAAGCCTTTTGTCAAGCTAACTCCTGGATTACATACGGTCAGGATAAACTGCTGTTGTTTCCAGACTACTCGAAAGCCACTGCACTGCGCAGGAAAACGTTTTCACAAATCCAAATGTCTTTACGTCAAGAAGGAGTACAGAATTTTTTACTATATCCAACTCAATTTAGAATTATACACAGGGAGTGCAAACTCTGTGCAACACACCAGAGGAAGCCCATGCTTTTCGTGCAGATCTCTAGAAGCAAAGTTTCTCCTCCATTACCTGACTATGTATATACAGTATGGTGTTTTCTACAGCTATTCTTTTCCTTTTGCCGCGGTTCTCCGGCTTTTGACTACACAGTGAATTCCTCTCTCCACCCTGTGGGTTTCGTCAGCCCTCTAGTGCTTGATCCCGAGTATATAAAGTTGAATCTATGAGTACTGTTTTGCAATACAGAATCTATTATTGCTGTTTTTTGACCAGGCAAACTTGAACTTCCTATTTACCTGATGTAAGCTGACTGACTGCTCCTTTAAACTGTGGATCCTTAGGTTCTTTCTGGACATACAACGCTTGGATTATTATTATTTTTTTTTTTGTTCCCTCTATTTTTATATATGTGTATGTATACATGTGGATCATTTTTTGTTCTTACCTAATGGCCTGATTCAACTCACCTGATTACTTCAGCATCCATTAGTGAGTAATAGCGCAGTTATACAGATATTTACTTAAATGTGGCTTATTTAAGAAGTTAATCTGGTATGTGGGTAGATGGGCATCTTGTATGTTTTATTTGTAGGTATATATGAGTTTTTTTATGTTACTATTATTATGTGTGTGTCTGTGTGTATTTTTATATATGTGTATGTATGTATGTATGTATGTATGTATGTATGTATGTATGTATGTGTACAGTGCCTTCTGTAAAGTATTCAACTTTGTTTTGTTTCAGGCTTCAAACATAAAGATATGAAACTGTAATTTTTGTGAAGAATCAACAACAAGTGGGACACAATCATGAAGTGGAACAAATTTATTGGATATTTTTTAACAAATAAAAACTGAAAAATTGGGCTTATTCAGCCCCTTAATTAATCTTTGTAGCGCCACCTTTTGCTGCGATTTTAAGTCGCTATGTCTCTATCAGTTTTGATTGAAATTTTTGCCCATTCCTCCTTGCAAAACAGCTCGAGCTCAGTGAGGTTGGATGGAGAGCATTTGTGAACAGCAGTTTTCAGTTCTTTCCACAGATTCTCGATTGGATTCAGGTCTGGACTTTGACTTGGCCATTCTAACACCTGGATATGTTTATTTGAACCATTCCATTGTAGATTTTGCTTTATGTTTTGGATCATTGTCTTGTTGGAAGACAAATCTCCGTCCCAGTCTCAGGTCTTTTTGCAGACTCCATCAGGTTTTCTTCCAGAATGGTCCTGTATTTGGCTCCATCCATCTTCCCCATCAATTTTAACCATCTTTCCCTGTCCCTGCTGAAGAAAAAAGCAGGCCCAAAACATGCCATGCTGCCATGTTTGACAGTGGGGATGGTGTGTTCAGGGTGATGATGTGTTGCTTTTATAAACATAACGTGTATTCGTTTCATCTGACCAGAGCACCTTCTTCCACATGTTTGGTGTGTCTCCCAGGTTTGTGGCAAACTGTAAACGACACTTTTATGGATATCTTTAAGAAATGGCTTTCTTCTTGCCACTCTTCCATAAAGGCCATTTGTGCAGTATACGACTGATTGTTGTCCTAAAATCTCTGCAGTTCATCCAGAGTGATCATGGGCCTCTTGGCTGCATCTCTATTATGAGCTGAAAGTTTAGTGTGTGGTCTGATACTCCTTCCATTTCAATATTATTATTCGCACAGTGCTCCTATGTTTAAAGCTTGGGAAATCTTTTTGTATCCAATCGCTTTAAACTTCTCACAACAGTATCTCGGACCTGCCTGGTGTGTTCTTCATGATGCTCTCTGCGCTTTAAACGGACCTCTGAGACTATCACAGTGCAGGTGCATTTATATGTACACACAGGTGGATTCTATTATCATCATTAGTCATTTAGGTCATTGGATCATTCAGAGATCCTCACTGAACTTCTGGAGAGAGTTTGCTGCACTGAAAGTAAAGGGGCTGAATAATTTTTTTACCCAGTTTTTTTTTGTTAAAAAGTTTGAAATATCCAATAAATTTCGTTCCACTTCATGATTGTGTCCCACTTGTTGTTGATTCTTCACAAAAATTACAGTTTCATATCTTTATGTTTGAAGCCTGAAATGTGGCAAAAGGTCGCAAAACTGTATGTATGTATGATCCTGTGTGATCCCTGGAGACAGCATCGGCCGTTGCACAAAATATGATGATCCTTGGAGCCGGCATTGCACTTCAGCCGTTAACACCAGGCAGAAGGATATCTACATTATCAGTTGGAAAGAAACACAAATGGATGGAGATGCAGATGGATCACATTAGTTTACTGTAAAGCTACGTTTTAGTTGGCGCTTATCTTGGCGAGAGCCGAGTTCAAATCAGTGCAGCAGTGCAATACACAGCACCTCGCTTCTGCTATACGCTTAATTTCCGATTTAGCTCTAGTTGATGTCTGGCGTGTGTTTAACCCTTCAATGAGAGAATTCACTTTCTTCTCGGCCAGACATAAATCCTTCTCTAGGCTCGAGTTCATTTTTGCATCAAAATCCTTTTTCTCTGAAGTACATAGTGCAGAAATACTCCCTATGTCACTTTCAGATCATCACGCAAATTATTGCAGGTTTATCCCTATTGAAATTCCTACTTGAGCCACATGGTGGCGTTTCAACACCACATTATTACAGAACGAATCATTCCAAACAACACTACGTTCCAAACTAGATGAGTTTCTCAGCTTCAACCTCGGTTCAGTAGATGATCCCTGCATCTTGTGGGAGGCAGTTAAGGGTTTTATTAAAGACACTGCCACTTTATTCGTCTCTCATCTCAACAAATCAAGGCTCAGCAAAATCAAAGAACTAGAAACCAAACTAGCCATTTTGGAACACACATTACAAAACTCGTTCTGAGGCCTCTCAGCTGGAAGTAGATCTTATCAAAAAAAAAAACTTAATCTCCTACTTAGACAACGCACAGAGTTTCTTATCCATAGGTCTAGACAACATTACTACTTTAACAGTAGCAGAGCTAGTCACCTCCTTACTATGAAACTCCGTCGTAACGAACATTTCGCAGACATTTCGTCTATTAAGACCACGCAGGGAGATATATTGTCTGACCCTGTTCAAATAAACTCTGAATTTCACTCCTTTTATTCTAAGCTCTACAGCTCTGAGGTTCTTTTTGATGAAAATAATTGTAAACAATTCCTTCAAAAACTTAATCTGCCACGCCTTTCAGCCGATGAATCAGCTGCACTCGGTGCTCCAATCTCCTTGGATGAATTAAAGAGGCTTTACAGGATATGAGCAGAGGCAAATCCCCAGGATTTGATGGTATCCCACCTGAATTTTTTCGTACTTTTTGGAATCAATTGGGACCATTATTATTGAAAATGATACATACTGCTATAAACAAGGGCTCTTTCCACAGAGATGTTAATTCGGCTATCATTTCTTTGTTACTTAAGAAAGATAAAGATCCCGCCATATGTGCAAATATCTTGGCGTAGGCATTCTCCCCTCCTTGCAGTCCACCGCACTAACTAATTTTAGTAAGATATTTAAACAGATGGTTGCATCTCCCTATCTCACCTCAAGCCCACATCTCCACAATAAAAATGAATGTACTACCACTCATTAATTTCTTTAGCTCTATGCTACCTCTCACTCCCCCTACTGGATACTGGAATAATGATTTCTAAATTTATATGGAGGGGGAAGCGTACGTGTCTCAAGTGGTCTACTTTGCAGCGTGAGAAATCCTCTGGGGGTTTGTCTTTGCTTCGCCCAACTACTGTTTGGCTTGATCCTAATGCTCCTGTTTCATGGTGACTGGTATTGGAAATCCTAGTATATCCACATAGACTCCAAGGCTTACTTTACTCTGCTGTTCCTCTCAAGCGATGTAAACTTCATTTTGGCCTCATAATCTCTCACTTAATTACAATTTGGTGCTTAGTGGAAACGCATACTAAACACCAATCCAAATGGTTCTCTCATACTCCTATTTTTCATAATTTCGCTCTCGTCAGGCAGTTCCCCCTTTTTATTTCCATAATGGAGAGACAAAGGGATACATACTTTTGCAGATATTTGCAAAGATAACCAGCTTCACACATTCCAAGATTTACAATTGCAATACAACTTGCCAGGTACCTCTTTCTTCTTTTACCTTCGACTTCGTTCTGCAATGCATGCCTATGGGGTTCCCTGGGGGACAGACTTGCCTTCACATGTACTACATGACTTGTTAGACACAGGGGGAAAAACTATAGGGCTGGTTTCCTCACTTTATGTTCATTTCCTGAAGTCATCATATAAACCTTTGGTGGTTAACACCATCTGGAATAGGGATTTATCTATTGAAAATGAGGAAATCTGCAGGGAAACTATTTGGGATAATCTAAGCTCTACTTCCAAAAATCCAAACCATCAGCTGATTAATTTTAATTATCTTCATAGAACTTATTTAACTCCTCGCAGACGCTACCAAATGAAATTTATCCCTACCCCTGCACGTGCATACTGTCCCCTAGATACCGTTGGCTCCTTTTTACATATGGTTTAGGAGTGTCCTGTTGTGGCTGTGTTTTGGGATCGGGTCTCTCCAGCTTTCTTCAGCTCCGCATTCCCTCCCCTATCGTTAATGGACCCTTGCCTTTCTGGATATAATTTATATGGAACTTTCTGCTGCTTGGGTCCATGGCGCTGGGGAGAGGACTGTGCAGGCCTGGAGATCAGCTGCAGACTCCATTAGATCTTTGATTAATCTTTCTTCAGTTTTATCTGACTAATATTAGTTAGGGAGGTCCTTTGTCGGGGGTTGTTTTTGTGGAGGGTGGTTTGGGTGGGGGGGAGGGTCGGTGAAAATGTAAAACTTGGGGAATTATTGTATCGTATTTGAAATGATATGTTTTTGTATTCCCCACAATAAACATTTGATCACAAAAAAAGAAAATACAATGTATTATTGATTAGTTCAGAAACAAATTGGACAGATACTTAATCTTGTATTATTATCCACTGTGAACGGGAGAGAATTAATCAGAGCTATAACTCTACCTCCTGACCAGGAAGGGCGCTAGGTAAGGCTGGTGGCACGCCCTCACAGGGATGGGCCGACTCGATGGTAGGACGGAACTGGAAGTCGGCCATCTTGGTGAAAGGGCATAACTGTAAGACGGCTAAACAACTCTATTGTGATCGGCTGGGGGGTATGCGGCGACTGGATAGACCACTGCGCCAGGCTGATCATGGGGTGGAGTTTGGCAGTACAAGGGGATGCAGCTACAAGGAGTACGGCCCCCCTTACACTTGAATAGTAAGGCGCCGGAGCGCTCTGTTTGTGTTTTGTGACTGCAGAATAGTGGAGACTTGGGAGCTGCCACCACAGAGCCAGCACGCACACCTAGAGCACAATTACCCTCTGCACAACACTCACCACCCGGACCACTTTTCCGTGCACTATTGGATTTATAACATGTGATTATTATTTGTTGATATTTCTGCTTGGGACTGTAACCTGCCGTATAACCCCCATACCATTCCTGGTATAGGGGGTGAAGTGTTTATTAAAATAGACGTTTTTGTTGAGCAACTGAACTGCTGTTTGGACATTCAATCCTTTCCCACACCACTTACATCTTGACATACACCTATTACATGTGGCATAATGCAACACAAACTGATTTCCAACATGTGGCCTATGGGGATTTATTTTTCTATGGATTCATTATTCTATTTTCTTAACCTACATAGTTTTTTTTTTTTTAATAACTTACAGTTGTATTTGTTTGTGCCTTTAAAGCTTCCAGATCCATGAGATGTTCTTCATAATCATCAGGTTCCTCCTGCAAAAAAAAAAAAAAAAATATATATATATTATATATATATATATATATATATATATATATATATATATATATATATATATATATATATATATATATATATTGTAAACTTCTTGTTATACTGGACTGTGACAGGATGGCTTGGTGGGTGACGTGAGACCAGGAAATACACAGGCAAAGTACTGCGAGGTGAGTCGCCAATGCACTCGTTTATTGAATAACAATTACAAACACAAAATACACAAAACAAAATGGCACGATGGCCAAAACAAATACAAAGTAGCAATTGTTTAGTTCTTACTTCTTTCTCTCCGTCTCTCCTTCTCCAAACAACCCCTTCTCAACAAAAGCTGTTTTTGTTAACTGGTTATTGATTACAGCGGGGCTTCTCCCAATGGCACTGGAGACAGCGGGGCTTCTCCCCTCTCGGGCGCTGGACGCTGGGGCTCCCCCTCTCGGTCTCTCAGGCCGGCAGCACCTCCCCTCACTTGGTCTCTCAGACCAGCCCTCCCTTCTTCCTTCTTTGGGCCAGGTGGCTACCCTTCTTCCTTCTTTGGGCAGGTGGCGACTCCTTCTCTGGCAGTGGAGACAGCGGGGCTTCTCCCAGCGGCGCTGGAGACAGCGGGGCTTCTCCCAGCGGCGCTGGAGACAGCGGGGCTTCTCCCAGCGGCGCTGGAGACAGCGGGGCTTCTCCCAGTGGCGCTGGAGACAGCTTCCTGTTTTTTCTTCGGCCCCTCTTGCTGGCTCAGATTCTCCTCTGGCATAGGGTTATGCCGCTTCTCCCAGAAGGTCCAATGGCCCCCATCCCTCTGCCACAGAATCTTAATGGCCATTGGGACCGTCCGCTCGGGTTCCCCTTTGTTCTCAAGGAACCACTCCATATTCTCCAGAAAAAAATAATAAAAGAAATTGTACCCGCAGTACCTCTCCTGGCCTGGGTATGTGGAGGCGCTGTTTCTGTATCCCATGCACGACACCACATGTGACCGGATGGCTTGGTGGGTGACGTCAGACCAGGAAATACACAGGCAAAGTACTGCGGGGTGAGTCGCCAATGCGCTCGTTTATTGAATAACAATAACAAACACAAAACAAAAACGACACGCTGGCCAAAATAAATATACAAAAACAAAAGTATCGTGTCGGTCTATACTCAGCACAAGTAGCAATTGTTTAGTTCTTACTTCTTTCTCTCTTGTCTCTCCTTCTCTGAACAAGCCCTTGTCAACAAAAGCTGCTGGTATATATAGAGGCCGAGGGATTAACTGGTTATCAATTACCTCGTTTATCCCTCGACCACATTCCGCACAGGTTTTCTAATGAGTGTGGTCGACAGCCAATTTGTCAATAAATTATTAGCTGCACAGCACGCATTTTCTTACGGGATGCATTTTGGCAGGGACGGTGTTAAATTCTCATCCCTGCCAACCACATTTAACAATAATAATAATAATACACAACTACTTTAAATAACCTAAATGATAACACAAATACATTAAAATAATAACAACATAAAACAACACAAATCAACACAGGGGCAGGGCGTACCCCATCACATGGACATACACAGCTTTGATGTAATCAGGATAGACACAATTTTAACATGTTAGTTAACTTTCTGCAGATGTAAAATAAAAAAATAAAAAACTCAAGTTATTATAAACATCTGAATTTGTATCTCGTTATTAGAACAACTCTAGACCAGGGGTGCACAAAGGGTTTTACAGGTATCACAGGGGTGTGGAATTCATATCGCCCGACGCTCAGGACAACAAGATTTGGTTGAGGGACAAACATTTAAAAATGCGTATCTCTTGGAAATCGCCAGTTCAAATCCAGGGGGCAGCATACAATTGGCCAAGTGCTGCCCAGACAGGGAGGGTTTAGGTCAGCTGGGGAATCCTTGGCTCATCGTGCATCAGCGACTGTGACTGGCCGGGCGCCTGCAGGCTTGCCCGTATGCAATTCAGAACTGCATGGTCCCCCAATGCTGTAGTTCTGTAATGGCTTCACGGTAGGCTTGCAGAAAAAAAGCGGATGGCTGATGGCACACGTTTCGGAGGATGCAAGTGCTCGTCTTCGTCTCTCCCGAGTTAGTACAGGGATTGCAGTGGTGAGCCGGGTTGATAATTGTTCATTCCAAATTGGGAGAAAATCAGGGGTAAAATAATTGCCGATTCAAAATTAAACCTCAAACCAAAACTATATACTTGCATATACACTACCGGTCAAAAGTTTTAGAACACCTCCATTTTTCCAGTTTTTATTGAAATTTACGCAGTTTAATGTCTCAATGTACTCTGAAATTAAAGCATAGAACAAATAAACAATTGGAGATAAAAAAGAAATCATGGAATCGTTTTGTTTAACAAAATTTAATCTAAATTTTTGACTCATCAAAGTAGCCACCTTTGCAGATATAACAGCCGAACACACTCGTGGCATTCTTTCTACAATGGAAATCAAATATTGTTCGGAAAGTTCTTCCCAACACTGTTGCAGAAGTTCCCACAAATGTGTTGCACTTGTAGGTTGCTTTGCTTTCATCCTTCTGTCCAGTTCATCCCAAACCAGCTCGATGGGGTTTAAGTATGGAGACTGTGCTGGCCATTCCATGATTTGAAGCCTACCGTCTTGTTCTTTTCTTCTAAGGTAGTTCTGACATAGCCTGGAGGTATGTTTTGGGTCATTATCTTGCTGTAGGATGAACCCCTGACCAACTAGGCGTATACCAGAGGGTATTGCATGGCGCTGCAAAATGCTGTGGTAGCAGTTTTGGTTCAGGGTGCCACTCACTGTGCAAGTCGCCGACTCTGGATCCAGCAAAAGAGCCCCAGACCATCACGCTTCCTTCTCCATGTTTGACAGTTGGTGTCACACACCGAGGAACCATCCTTTCGCCTACTCGACGGCGTACAAAAACCCTGCGTGATGAACCGTAGATTTCAAATTTTGATTCATCGGTCCATAAGACCTTCTTCCAGTCTTCAGTAGTCCACTGGCGGTGCTTCATGGCCCAGGCAAGCCTCTTTTTCTTATTTTGCCATCTGGGCAATGGCTTTCTTACTGCCACTCGACCTGTCAAACCTAGCTCGAAGTCTTCTCTTCACAGTTGAAACTGAGACTTGCTTACTTCGACCAGTGTTAAGCTGTGCTTTAGCTGTTGTCCTGTGAGCCGCCTATCACGCAAGCTGTTGACTCTCAGAAACTTGTCTTCTGATTCTGTTGTGGCTTTGGGTCTGCCAGACCTCTTCCTGTCAGAGTTTCCTCCAGTTTCCAAGTGCCTTTTGATGGTGTAGGAAACTGTACTCACTGACACCTTGGCTTTCTTTGCAATTTCTCTAAAGGAAAGACTTACTCTTTTAAGGGTTATAATGGTCTGTCTGTCTTCCTTTGTTAATTGCCTTTTTCTCGCCATTATGAGAGCAATATACTACTTCCTGCAGTACAATACTGTCCAAATAATGCTTAAGAGGGTGTAGTAACACAGTCTGTTCCAACACTGCTTTTATACAGACAGAGGGTTTGTAAGTAATCAACAAAAGTTGGGACACCTGTAGGAATTGTTAGCATCAACTTTCAAGGCTTAATTTACTTCCATTACTGCAGAACAGCTGTAAGTTGTTAACCCATTACTTGTTCCCTGAAAAAGGCCTTTCTGTATAACTCTGAAATGTACATTATTTGTCAGTTTTTGGTAACCTAAACTTTTTTTTTAAACCTCTGGCAGTTTACCGCTTACCTTTGTACCATTTCAGGTTATTCACTGGACTTGAACTGCTTAAATTTTAATAAAAACTGGAAAAATGGGGGTGTTCTAAAACTTTTGACCGGTAGTGTATATGTCCTCTTAATTCACATACACAGTCACACACACAGTAACAAAGATAATATAATTGCATTAATTGAAGTATTATTAATTTACATTGCTTTTGTCTACAGTAAGAGCTTGACTGCCAGCTTTAGGAAGAACATGTAACATAATAATAAATTTAAAAAAAACAACAACAACTTTAAACTGTTTATATATATCTCAAGCCCGGATTCAGACCACTTCACGTGAACCGGTCAAAAAACAAATATTCAAAGATTTTATTTATTAAATAAAGTAATATCAAGTCAAGCATGGCTCGGCTCTGCAGTGGAAAAACAACCCAGGCTCCCCTTAACCGCACCATGAGGGCTCGGTACGGACCCGGTGCGACGCGATTGTACAGTGGAAAAGAGGCATTTGTGACCCTGAGCAAGTCACTTAACCTCTGCTCCGTCTTTCGGTTGAGACATTGTTGTAAGTGACTCTGCAGCTGATGCATAGTTCACACACCCTAGTCTCTGTAAGTTGCCTTGGATAAAGGTGTCTGCTAAATAAACAAATAATAATAACAAAACATGTCAATCCCCGCTGTCATCAAGTCCCCATCACAACTTCCCACACACACAAACCTTCTCTCCTGTGTATGTGGATAAGTGTGGGTGGGTCATGTGAATAGTTCAAGACCCAATGATAAACTATTATCATGTATGGTTGCTGAAGAAGGAAGAAGGAAGAAGAAAGAAGGAAGAAGTAGAAGGTGGCTGCTGGAGCTATATGGAGGTACCCTGGCCATAGCGCCAAATTTGCACTCCTGTACAAGTTATATTCTACTTTGTGTGTTTTGTGCGATAGGGGGGCAAGTAGATTTTTCTTGCATTTTGTCCCGTGGAAAATTCCACACCCCTGTATCATGTAGTAATTAACTGATAAAGACCCATAAGGGGGGTAAATTGTTTCAAATAAGTAATGTAGGGCAGAGGTGGAACAAAGACTATTTTTTGTTTATTTAGCAGACGCCTTTATCCAAGGCGACTTACAGAGACTAGGGTGTGTGAACTATGCATCAGCTGCAGAGTCACTTACAATTACGTCTCACCGGAAAGACGGAGCACAAGGAGGTTAAGTGACTTGCTCAGGGTCACACAATGAGTCAGTGGCTGAGGTGGGATTTGAACCGGGGACCTCCTGGTTACAAGCCCTTTTCTTTAACCACTGGACCACACAGCCTCCTGTGTGGGCTCTGGATCTCAAGGACCAGAATTGTACACACCTGTAGACAGCAAAAATATTGCATTACTGAATAAAAAGACTGCTTACTGCATTGGGTGTGTTTAAAGACTAAGGAAAAACACAGGCCAACTATTTTCCCTTTTGTTCATGCAGCTGGTGTCTTTGTTGAAAAAGCTCTTTGCAGGTTCCTAAATGCAGTGTAACAGGTAGTGCGTCAATAAGGCAAACTTTTACTGTATTTATTTTTAATTGATAAAAACTATGTACATTTACACTATCCTTTCAGAAACAGTTTTTTTTTTTCACACAGCATATTACACTGGGTAATGGGTACGTTTCACAGAAATCGTGAAATATGTGATAACCGTGAAGAAATTACAGCCTTACCCATAGTTACAAGTACTTGTCAACCTTGGCTGCTCTCTCGTGACTTTTACACACCAGTCAAAGTGGTTTCAGTGTTGTATACCCCCAACTTTATAACATATATACAATTTTCTTCCTTAATAGCATTTATGACAAAGAGAGCCATTAAAAAATCAATGAATTTCTTCTACGGAAGACTGACTCAAAACTTCATTTCAATGCTTACCATTTACTTGCAAGACTAATTCCAGATGACATAAATGTGCACTGAGCCCTTAAATTGCTCTGTAAACGGCTTACTAGTAGCTTGGCAATATACATAAAAACCCAAACATTCCAACTCCTTTGGTTGCAGCGCTGATATTATTTTTGTGCCGATTTTAAATAAAACTTACAATCATTTCTTCTTGCATTTTGTTTAGTGTCAGCTCAGAATCATCTTCCATCACAGACGACTCTTCAAGTTCTTCTGTTGGGTAATTAGGCCTGAAATTTCACACAAGTAAAATCCTGTCAGCGGAAACAATCTAATAAATCACATTGTCCATTTACTACCACAAGCAAGCTAAATAGCACACGACTGAATTAAACTACTGTATTTATTTTTTATTTTTTATTAAGCTATCAAATCATACTGTAAAAGTGGAAACTGTTAAAATGATCATACTTACTTATTCCAGTTGAACTGTGTTTGTTTCAAAACCTCCTCCGCTAAGCGATCCAAAACATAGCACACGTGTTCTCCATACCCTGCCTTCAGTTTAGATGGAGGAAAATCTACTTGTCCACCCTAAAAAATTTTTTTAAAACAGGTCACAGCATCCATGTACAATTTGGTTCAGGAAATATAAAAACAATTTGTTGTTGGATTAAAAGGTCAAACTTCTTGCTTCATCATTTTTATAAGTTATGGTAAAAGTTTGATTCGCCTGATTTGCCAGAAAAATGTAGATGTAGGAAATACACTGAGTCAATTGTTGTGTACCAAATTTAGTCCGCTTGATGCTCCCAACAGAGGGATTAAGTGAGTCTGAACCACTTGCGTGGACTAACGTTTGTATCACTGCTAATCCCAATTGCAGAATACAAAAAGTTGATTAGATAATTAGGATCATCAATTTTATTTACACTTTAATAGCTTTTTAAAAATGTATTATGCATATATTGTGTACTACAGCCTGTTTGTTACGTCCCGCAGTGGCCTTGTGCCCCGCATGAAGACAGCGGCTTGAGCCGCTCCTTTCCAAGGATCAAGCAACATGTCGGCTGACTTGTGCTCTGCTCACAGGCTGCTTAGCTCCGGCTGGAGTTAAATTAAAATTATCGTTTTAAGTTACGAGACGTTTATTTTCTGAACTGTAATTCTGTTATTACTGTTTTCTGTGGAGAAATATTTATCTTGTATTTTCTGGGCTCAGCAGCGCTGCACTGGACTGCAATACATGCTTCGGATTGAGATTGCTTGCAGTCTCATTCCACAGTATCTCGCTGCTGTTTTTGTGACTGCTTTGCATCACCATTACGAGGGTTGTTAGTACCTGTAACAAGCAGGCTTCCCTCAATCTTGTGTGGGTACTGACTGTGTGGTTTTGCCTGTAGCTTATACAGATGGGTATCCTTGTACAGTGCTACCCGCTGTAACAGCAAACCGGTGGACCTGGACCCGTACCGTGCTGGTACAGAGGTCACCGACCCGCTCCGTTTCCCACCCGGTACTGTAACGAACTGGGACCGAGGTTAACGCACCAGTACAGTACCAACCCGGTGCTACAGTCACCGAACCGATCCAGCACCATACCGGTTCTGACCGGGTACTGTACTGCACCGACCCAGTGCTAAAATCGCCAAACCGATACCAAACCAACCTGGTACCATCTTGGTTCCAACCCGGTACCGTCCTGTTTCCGACCCGTTGCTACAGTCACCGAACCGGTACCGAACCAACCTGGTGGTAAACCAAACTGACCCGGTTCCGACCAGCTACCGACCGGAGCTTACATTCCCGGTCTGGTACCAAGTTGGTCTTGTTTGGGTCTATAACCAGACTGAGGCAGCACCTGTGTATTGTTACTGTACACTGTATTGTTACTTGCATCATGTCTGGGTTTTATCCCTGCGACACATGCAAGGCCAGTCTGCCTGCTCTTCCTGCCTGGGGCCAGGGCACGTTATGGAAGCACTGACTAACCGCAGTTTCTGTGAATTTTGTACATCTTTCTCCAAGCGCACACTGGAGAAGTCTCTCCCGCAGCTCTACAAAGCACTCTACATCCCTTACACCCTGCACAGCGCTCTTCACGGGGGACCTTATGGAATCCCGACCCATCGAACTTGTAGTTCTGGGTCTGGCTCCCTGAATGGCTGCATTTGAGCTGTCTGGGTCTGTCCAATAGGGTTATTGACACCCTACAAAATGCCTGAGCAGCGTCCACACGTTCACAGTATGGGTAGAAGTGGAGCATCTTCTGTTAGATGAGGGGGAATCCCCATCTACATTACAGATCTATCTGGAAGCCATTTCGGCTTGCCATATCAAAATTGACTCGGTCTCCCTAGGAGCTTAAGCTTACTGGCGGGGCAATTTTTGAAAGGGGCTCAATGGCTTTGGCCGCCTATGAAGGACATTGTTCCTCACTGGAGGTTAAACGTGGTACTCAATGCACTCATTAAGCCTCCATTTGAGCAGATGCATTCAGCTGAGCTGTAATATTTATCGCTCAAAGCATCTGTTTGCTTGCTATCACCTCTGCAAAGCAGGCATTCTCAATAGCAAAAGCCTGCTTAACTTTTACAGAGACCAGGACAAAGGTTACGCTCCATACCAATCCTGTCCTTTTACCAAAGACAATCTAAGCATTCCATGTCAATCTGTGGAATTGGAGGCTTTCCTTCCACCTACTTTCCAGTCTGACAGGGAGCAGCAGCTCCATATGCTCTGCCCAGTGCGGGCCCTGGCACACTACATTGACAGGACGAAAACTTGGGAGGCAGTCTGAACAATTTTTTCTCTGCTATGGGGTGGAGTCTCATGATCAAGCCCTGTCTCTATCCAAATGAACAGCAGACACGGTCAGGACTGCCTATGAGCTGGCCAAATTGCCCCCCCCAGAAAGCTCACTGCCCATTCCTCCAGGGGCATGGCAACATTGTGGTCTTTATTCCAGGGTGCATCTGTCAAAGACATATGCAATGCAGCAGTGTGGGCTACTCCCCATACCTTCACTAGGCTCTACAGACTAAATATCGTGGATCCTCAAAACTCAATTTTTTAGCCCTAGCTACTTGTTACTGGGGTTCCTAATGGTAACGCACAAGGCAGTCTCTTGGCTTAGCCTTGTAGCATTCCAGTCGTTCTGTAATATAGCCCTTGCGACGGCTTGGGTATACTCACCCATTCGGTAATGGTTGCATTTCATAATTGAAACAGAACGGTTATTATCATAAGCCTGGTTCCCTGAAATTGAAATGTAACCATTAACCTTCAATGTCGCTGCACCCATAAAGTGTTTTAAACTTCTAATACAACCTTGCAGCCCTTATTTTACACAGTAATATTACACTTTCAAATGCTTTACAATATTAATACTGTGCATTTACAGTGTTTTATTATTATTGTTGCTATAGTTGTGTTTTACAATACTTTCACATATTACACTGTGCTGTTTTATTATATATATATATATATATTTCTCTGTGTTTCTCTTGGTTGACTGGGAGTTTATTTTTATTGTTTAAGCTTTGTAACGTTAATCTATAACAATAAACTGTGTTAAGTCTTTAGATTGGTATATGGGTTAGTTCCCATGATCAGTCTAATCGGTCCACTTGATGAGATCAGCTAAACTAATTAACTGGGACTAATTTGGTAAAGTTCCTGGGGATTTTCTAGTCCTGAAGTTAGTCCACTTGAAGTGGACTAAACCACTGGTGGGCTGCAATTGACCAACTGGGTTTCAAGCTGAATTTTTTTTTAAGTGATTTACAAAACATTTTGGGGCATTTTGGTTCTCTTATGGCACTTAAAGTTTTGGGCATAGTGCTACAGGTGTACCACAATTCTCTTATTTCAGCTTAATTTGATTTACTATATTAAATTCTTATAACCTGTGTGTATAAACTATTTAGTTTTACCTTCAATATTTGCCAACAGTGTATGACATATACTTACAAGTGTTCTGAGCTCTGTTAATATATTAGATACTGTAGCATTTGGGTCATCATACTCTTGAGGTTGTTCAAACGGGCGACATGCTTTGTTTATAAGCCAAGATGCAATGGTGGTAAACATGAAGAACTGCTCCCCTGGATTTGTTGGGAGAGCAAAATAGTGCCTGAAAATCAAATCGAAGAAAAAAAAAAACAACTTTCAACTACAACTGGCCAACAGCAAGTCGGTCATTCGTGTTTTAACCTGTTTGTGAAAAAAGAGAAAAGTGCACAACAGCACCACACAGAGGACATTAAAAACTTTAACTACAACTGATTTAGTGAGAGGGTTACTGTTGAACTTCAAAAAGTAGTGCATGCAATAACATTACATTTATTTTACTGTTCCATTCAATTATGAATTGTTAAATAACTGACAAGACTAATTAAACTATTTAAATATAGGCTATTTAATGGTCATTTAAATAGCCATGCTCTCACTTGTAGTATTATATTTTACTAGCAGCTAGCTAATTTCAGTGCTCTCCCAGGGGCGTTATTTGTGGCTAAGTAGTTTAACTAGCCATATTCTGTTATATATGTATTGCTACTTTATAAAATTCAGTTTATTAGTAACAACAACAACAACAACAACAACATCATATAATAAATAATGAGAATTCATTGATTCTGTAGATCGTTAAATATGTTTACATTTTGGCATTTCTTTCTTTTACTTACTGCGTCAGGTTGGTTCTATTTATTGATTTTGCTGATGTGGTTTAACCTGGAGGACGCCCATCAAAAAACCCAAGTCTACCCGGATATGAAATGTGTTTTCTAAATGTACATTTTATTCCACATGTAACTGATGGGTTTGATATTAAATACTGACAGCTGCTGTTAACAAACATTAAAGTGTACTACAGAGGGAATTACATTTTTTTTTTTTTTTTTTAAATAATAAAAGCACAAAAAAAATGCACCTATACGCTGAGTGTACATTTTCTACACTTGAAGCATAGGGTTTTCTCAAAACTATAATGTAAGTAACCTCAAGTGCACATTTGTAAAAATTGTTTTGCAAGGTAACATAGTATTTGTTATTATTGGAGGAAAGCTTGTATGTATTGTTGCTACTGTATGTTGTGTGTGTTTTACAGTAGGTCCGTGATCCGTCCTGATGAGCAGTAAAACTCTGCAGCAGCAATTGTTGATGCATAGTTCATCCCCTAGTCTCTGCAAGTCGCTTTGGATAAATGCGTCTGCTAAATGACTAAATAATAATAATGGATCGATAAAACGCCTGAAATTGATATACATTTTTACATATATACATTTTAAAATGATCCCAGGGAATACAAATTTATATATATAGAGAGAGAGAGAGAGAGAGAGAGAGAGAGAGAGAGAGAGAGAGAGAGAGAGAGGCAAACAAAGTGTTCTTTAAAGACAGTTCTACACTGGAGGCGAGCAACTGGTGCGAATTTTTTATCTACATCAAAGGCAAACATTTTAAAACTTTCATGTGACCCTATCCATATATATTTCCCATATTTTGTATTGACAGATGGTACAAACATGGACATTGACAGGGGCAGTGCAGCTGCAATACTTCTCCTGCGTTGTAGATGCCAAAGAAGACAAAGAAGGCTTTGAGACGTGAAAATCAACAGCAAGCCTGTCATTCGTGTTTTAACCAGTTTGTGAAAAAAGAGAAAAGTGCACAACAGCACCACACAGAGGACATTAAAAAAAAAAAAAAAATAAGCAGCTTTATTGTTCCCCAAAGTAAAAGTCCCCCCTCCTCCAGTATACTAAAATTCACTCACCAGACATACTAGTAATAATGCCCGAAATGTTCTGCCGGGCATTGTCCTTTTTACTGTTCTTTGTATGAATTTAATGAACAATAGTAAAGCACAGGATACCGCTGCACTTCCTGAATCAATTTCTCTTCCATGTTTATCGCGTATTTGTGTTGTGACCTGTGTCAAGTTTACTGATATTACTGACATTGCTTCTGACTGGTCCATTTCACTCTAGTCACCCACGATGCGTGGGAAAAATAGAACACAGTTCTATTCCTGTGGAATCACTTGCTTCACCCAGACTGGCCGCTCGCATCGCTCGCGGGTGGTGTAGACGCACCCATACATTCCAGTCACTTCTAAATTATTCGCTCGCATTGCTCACGCTGACAAGTCAGTTTTGAAAAGATTGAATAAACCAATAAACCATTTGAATTGGAGTTTGATGATGAGTTATTAGGTTACAAAACAGTTTTGATCGCAATTGGTGCGGAAAAACGTTTTCTTTTAAAGTGAAGTTCATACATACATACATACATACATACACACACACACACACTGAAAACAAGTTCCAGTGTATTCAAAGGTTATTGTCACCGACTATAAAATTAAAATACAACTGGTAAGAAACAGCAATACTTAGTGTAAGCGACACCATTTTTTTTATTTCTTACATATAAAATGAGAACTCTGGTCTTTCAGCCAGCTTCAAATACTCCAATTACAAGGAATCTCTTAATTCTTCTAAATAACAAAATAACACAGAAATACTTTTTATAACTAGGCCAGATGTTTTACATACAGGGGTATCTTAGAAGTGCCCTACAAATGTGAGCAAGGAATGAAAAAATGAAGCACGGCTACTTCAAGAAATGGCTTAATGAGGTTCTTGCTTCGATCAATAAACAACCAAATGAGCAAGATGGGCCAAATGGACCTCCTCTTGTTTGTAACATTTCTTATGTTCTTAAAATGTCACTGCAACATAACACCTCCATGAATCTATACTGTTCAAATATTTTAGAAAGTAAAACAATTAAAAACAGAGTATAATGCTAAACTAGACTAGCCTGATTGATTCATGTAAACTATCATTTTTTTTTTTTGTTTTTTAATTAAATCGCCAATTATTTTATTATTTTCTCCCAGTTTGGCATATCCAATTATTTTTAGGCTCAGCTCACCGCTACCGTTCACGCTGTCCTCCGAAGCGTGTGCTGTCAGCCGACCGTTTTTTTTTTTTTTTTTTTTCACACTGCAGACTCACCGTGCAGCCACCTCTGAGCTACAGCGTCGGAAGACAATGCAGCTCTGGGCAGCTTACAGGCAAGCCCGCAGGCGCCTGGCCAGACTACAGGGGTCGCTGGTGCGCGATGAGCCAAGGACACCCTGGCCGACCTAAGCCCCCCCCCGGGCGGCGCTCGGCCAATTGTGCGCCGCCCCCCCTGGGAGCTCCAGTCTACGGTCAGCAATAGGATAGCCTGAACTCGAACCGGCGACCTCCAGGCTATAGGGTGCATAAAAACATTTATTTTTAAACAAACACAGTTGCATTAGGGAATACACACAGACATTGTATTCCTTCATTTTAAACACAGCGTTCGTTTTGCAATTGTATAGTGTTAGATATTTTGAAATCACCACTTACAAATAATTTAATAAAAATTAGTTCAGCAGGATTAAAAAAACAAAAAAAAAAAACACTATTTCTGGCAAACTGCATTACTAAAAACGCTGCTAACATACGCAATTCAATAGTGAAAAATTAAAAGTTAAAGCATTATATTTAAATGCTACATTTCCAAAACAAAACAAATGGGCCACTAATGTAGATGCCTTCCTCTTACGTGCTATTAGAACATAGTTCTGTTTCAAGCCATGTCTCTGTCAAAACAAAGCACATTAAATAAGAACATAAGACATTTTACTAGCGAGAGGAGGCCATTCGGCCCATCATGCTTGTTTGGTTGTTAAAAATCTTGCAAAGCAAGTAAATTTGACACAAGACTACCACTATACTTACTATAATAAACTGCAAGTACTTTTCATTGCTTTCATGCTGAACCTGTAGCCATCTGCATGGGCGGACTTGTGTTGTGTGACTCGGAACCTCTGCAGGTGAGGCGTCACATTGATCCTGTTAGGGAAACCGATATGCTGGCAGTGAAGTCTGTATTCATCCTGGTGTTTCCACCGCTCATGCATGCAATTCAAAACACAGGGTTTTCACAGCTGTCACTTACATGCACATAAAATACGGATTAACAGAAAATCCAAAGAATATAAAAATATTGCTAACATTTGACATACGGCAGAGTTTTAATGACACGTCGTCAAATTTTATTTTTGCACTTTACAGCAAATGCACTGTAATGCACTCACTAATGCTGATGTCAATATGTTTAGCATCCTATCAACACCCTTGAGTTTTGTCTGCTGCTCAGATTTGTATAGAGGATGCTTATTTTTCTTGTGTTAAAATAAATTGTTTGACTAATTAGTCTTTTTTCCATAAGTAATATAGAGCTTGCCACTGGAAATTCACTATAAAATAAGGAGGGGAAAAACAGATGTAGATGAAGCCCTGCTTCACAGCTGTACTGAACCCGTTCTCGGATCTCTGTTTGGTTATTTTTGGCAGCAGCGCTTGTTAAATTCAAAGGCATGATGGATGAGTTTTTCTCTCTTGAAATAGTTAGGGCTTTGAATGCAAGTACAAAGAGATTGGTGTTTGATTTCACTATATTTTAACAGTGTTTCAAAGATATTTGTTCAATATAATTCAATAAAACTTTTTGCACTCACAGAAATGAGATCTGTCTCTTGTGAATGCAAAGCAGATTATAAGAATACTAATTTGTCATCTACTGAGCATCAAAAGAAAAATCCAAATCAATAGTTCCATTTGGATAAAATTCACTAGATGTGATTAAAAATGACAAACTCAGTTTTAGAGCAGATGACATTTGCCAAAAAGATCTGCTCTTGGGCAGGTAATTTAATTTCTCCCAGAACCTGTCATTGACAGGTGTGTCTGGTTGGTCACTTCCGCTGGCTGTAAACCCAAGAAATGAGTAAGTCCAGCCTCCAGTTCATATTGACCGGAGGGTTTTTCAAAGAACACAATTAGAGATTTGTTTAAAAAGCTCAAAAAATAAAAAATAAATAAAATAAATAAATAAATAAACAATTGTAAAATAAATACAAAATAAAACAAAATAATAATAATAATAATAAATAAGAAAAAACTGCATCAATGAACTCCCTTTTGATCAGCTTCTATTTTTTTTATTTTATCCTTGATATTTTTTTATAAGTAATGTGCACTGTTCACTTAAACTAAAAGAACGGAAGAAACTACAGTCAAAGGAACTGCAAAGAGCTTTTGAAAGATCCCAATATAATTCAATTTTTGATATTCTTCAACCAGATTTTAATCTGCTGAAAGTTATTTAACACAAACTTCTCTCCGCAGATTAAGGCTAATAATTTTATTTTCCCAGTACATGCAGGGTAGTTAGTCATGGCAAAAACAAATTAGTCTTATTTCATTTTTTTTTAAAGAACAAATTAGAAATTTATTTTAAAAGCTCAAAAAAACTAAAATAAATAAATAAATAAATAAATACAATAAAACAAAACATGGTAGAAAAACTGTCAGGCCATCCGTTTTGAGCTGAATTAGGTATCGCAGGTCTGGGCTTATGCAGCAAGTGCAGATTTTGATCCAAAACATATTCAACTTTATTTTAAATGTGAAGTTATTTACATCAGAATGGTAGTGTCAGAACATGGCAAAACAAATTTCTAAAGTTTTTTTTAAAAGAATGGACATATATCTGCAAATTACTAATTCAGACCTAAACCCCATTGAGATGTTGGCCATCCGTCAGGACCTGAAATGAGCAGTTCATGCAAAAACCCACAAATGTCACATGAGTTTTGGAATGGCCTAGTCAAAGTCCAGACCTAAACCCCATTGAGATGTTGTGGAGGGCAGTTCAAAAACCCACAAATTCTCCAGTTCTGCATGGAGGGAGTGGGCCAAAATGTCCGGAGACTAATCAATAACTACAGGAAGCGTTTGGTTGCAGTTATTGCTATTAAAGGTGGAGTAACCAGTTATTGAGTCTAAGGGGTTGATTACTTTTTCACACAGGGGCATTGGGTGTTGCATAACTTTCTTTAATAAATAAATATGTATCAAATTTTTGTGTTATTTGTTCACTCAGGGTCCCTTTTATCTAATATTAGGTTTTGGTTGAAGATCTGATAACATTCAGTGTCAAAAATATGCAAAAAGGCAGAAAATCAGACAGGGGGCAAATACTTTTTCACGGCACTATACACTGTGAACAGGATTAATACAGCAGTTGCAAGCCTCAATGCTGACAAGTCGCTGAAGAACATACTGTCTCTCGTATGGTTTGAAAGAGACCTGGGCAATTCTCTGGAGTACGACTACAATTGCAATATTCAACAGCAAGCCCAATGTCTTATCCTGTAAGGTGGAGCGGAGACGAGAGGATACTAACTAGGCAATGGTAAGTCATTTACTAACTTTCACTTTATTTAATAATTGCTTAAAATTAAGGCTGAGGTGAAGCAATGATTTATCAATTCATCGTATCGTTTGACAACTATCGATAGTCAAGCCTGTGCATCATTTTTGTGTAAAGGGTTTAAGCAAAGAATAGCTTTTCTTTTTTATTAAATTTGGAATCGGACATTATTTTTTGCATTAAGCACAGAGCTTCTCTGCTCCCCTCAGGTCTGACTCACTGAATCTGCATGCAATTGACCTCACCTTCTCCCCCCTGCCCCATGTGAGTGTTTACTAATGGGACTGAATCTGTGCTGCAGTCTTCAAAGTAACAGAGCAAGTTAAGAGCGTTGTGCTACAATTACAAATACTGTATCGACCGAGCTACAATGCCTTCCGATGTTTGACAATTATTTTCTCAAGTAAGACAGCAAGAAAGAAAAGTAAAGGAAGTAATGTTTGGGATACTCCGGTAACACAACTAATTTACGTGACCATTTAGAGATGCATGGGTTGCGCTAGCCTTTAAAAATGTACACTTGTAAAAAGCATACCATCTCAAAATCTGCGTTTTTACATATTGTATCAACATAGTTACATTATTAGGCTTCCAGGCCATTGGCTGGTAGGTTGGTAGATGCTTATGGGAAGATGGAAAATGCCAGTGAACATATGTCATAAGTCACATGGTTTGGCCGCCATATTGGATTGAAAAAATCAAAAAATGTGTTTTTCGAAAAACCACTTATTGCAGAGTGCTGAAAGTTGGTATAGTTGTTGAGGGATAGTTTGTAAGAAGTTGATAGGTTGTGTGGTATGGCGGCCACGCTGCACAACGTCAAAATCGCACGGTACAGACGTCATAATCACAAACTACAAATATCTTCTTCTCCCAAACCGCTAGTCCGATTGAAACAAACCCAAAGGCACATATGATCGTATTGTGGTTGTCTTTAAAGGGTGTTAAAGGGAAGTTGCTACAATAAAAAACTTGGCGGCCACGTTGGATGACATCATCAACATACAAAACTAACTTAAAAAACCTGTGTCTCTGAAACCACTAGTCCGATTGAACCAACAATTGGAGCACATGATCCTAGTGTGGTTGTCTTTAAACATTGTTCAAGGGAAGTTGCTACAACAAAAAACGCCACATTGGATGACATCATCAATTTACAAAACTGGCTAATAACTCCTTGTAGAGTGCAGATAGGGCCATGGTTACTATGGAACACATATAGTAACCCATGTATGCTCTGACAAAAAATGGCATTGCCCATGACCTCTGACCTTTCCTAAAGGTCAGATGTAAAACTGGCTTATAACTCCTGAGAGAGTGCACATAGGGTCATGGTTACTGTGTAAAAATGACAGTCTGCACTATTTGCTAAAGTGTTTGGTGCTGGTACTGGTACTGGCATTCTGCACTATTTGCTAAAGTGTTTGGTACTGGCATGCTGCACTATTTGCTAAAGTGTTTGGTACTGGTACTGTTACTGGTACTAGTCCTGGAAACCATAAAGTTGCTGGCAACTCTAGTTCTTATTTTTCTTTCTGACAGAGTTGCTCAAAACTCACGAAAATCGGAACATTGGTAGATGCCTACGGGAAAGTGTCAGGGAAGAAAAAACATATGTCGTGGGTCACATGGTTTGGCCGCCATACTGGATTAATTGAAAAACAGGTTGCCTAAATTTTAAAAAATCGCCTTTCAAAAACCACTTATTGCAGTGTGCTGAAACTGGGTATACTTGTTGAGGGATATAGGCATCCTTATTTTCCATTCTTGGGAATGGCAAATTCTATTTTTCAAAATGACCAATTCTGTTTTTTCAGTTTTTACCAATTTATTAAGAATTAACAACTTAATTTGAACATAAATAACATTTTTACATTAAAAATCTATTGAATTTTTTTTATTTTTTATTCATGTCCCTGAGATACTGTAGTTTTCAGGAAAAAGATTTCTTAAAGCAGTCTATTAGTAACAATGTACTGTTGGTCAGTCAACAAATAAAAGGTGTTTTGAAAAAACAGCTTATTGCTGGAATTACAATATACAGACTAGTCGAAAAACGAGGGGCATTATTAAGAAAATATACCATTTTCATAAAATTACAAATTAAATACAATGTTCAGGACACTTACTCTCCCATCTGTAGTTTCATCTGCAACAATGCAGACTGGTTTATGCTGTACTTGCTGTAACTGCTTGCATGTGTTTCTCATATTATTATTATTATTTGTTTATTTAGCTGACGCCTTTATCCAAGGCGACTTACAGAGACTAGGGTGTGTGAACTATGCATCAGCTGCAGAGTCATTTACAATTACGTCTCACCCGAAAGACGGAGCACAAGGAGGTTAAGTGACTTGCTCAGGGTCACACAATGAGTCAGTGGCTGAGGTGGGATTTGAACCGGGGACCTCCAGGTTACAAGCCCTTTTCTTTAACCCTTTGTGGTCCATTGTCGGACTGGGTCCGACATTGCAATTATTCCTCACAGGTCCTTTGTCGGACTGGGTCCGACATCATTATAGCAACGCAATAAACGGCAATAAATCTAGTCGTTTTTTCTCCGGAAAAAGCCGAGAAAACCATTAAATTGCCAAGTGGGAGCGACAGGAGCCGAGACAAGTCGAAAAAAAAAAAAAAAATAAATAAAAAAGGTGTATCTCATGAATAGTCATACATGGTATCAGGTATCAGGTATCAGATAACGGGGGCGGTCGTAAGTAAACAAGTTGGCTGACTGAATCAGCGCACAGAAAACACGGACATTTGCAGAGCTTTTTTGAGATGTTATAGTAATAAAATAATGACTTGGATCGCATTATTGAGGAGTTTGGTGATAAAACGGGTGATCCGGAGATGATCGATCGGTATGTACGACTATTATTATTATTATTTATTTCTTACATAGGTGAACACTATAGCAAACGAAAGGGTGGGGCGGGGCTGGAGATGCCTAGTGAGTGCTTTGTTGATATGCAGGGCCATTTAAACCCGTCTGACTGTGAAAAAAAATACTTTTAAACAGCGCGTCTAAAATTAACTGCGCGTGTGAAAATTAATTAGACCTGGCGTGCCTGACGCGCAATTAATAAATGGACCGCAAAGGGTTAACCACTGGACCACACAGCCTCCTCATATAACCTGGACAGACAGTTGCCTTAGTTAGAGCAGGGCTGTTCAACTAGTTTTTTAAATTTAAGGGGGCCAGATTGGAAAAAAAGTTAGGAGTAGGTGGGCCAAAGTATTTTACTTTGCACATTTTTAAGCAATAATAAATATTATATACCTTAATGTTCATTGCAACGGGGGGGGAGAGGGGGGAACATGTATAGTGATAGGGGAACCTTGGCCACCCCAGTGTATAGTGCATATCAGCGTAGGACGGAGATCCTCAGCTGACCGGCTTATTAATAGTATAACTTAAGAAGAGATCAGCGCTTCTACTTTTGAGCTTCTAATTACTGTGCCGTCTGGATACATATTTCTAAAAGCTCCTTGTTTGGTATCAAAATGTCTTTTCATATTATTCCTTAACTACTGTATTTATTAATTGCACAATAAACACATTGGCTTTGCGTTCGGTACAGTTGGTAAAATAAATAAGTATTTATTGGTCCACTCATTGTTGAATCTACAATTTACCATTTTCTGTTCTTACTACAGTAGCTAGAGTAGAGAGAGGCAAGTTATAGCAACAACGAGTAAAAAAACTAAAAATAACTCTGAGTACATAGTATTATTAAGGAGTTAATGATGAATTAGAAATAATAAGTTATAAAACTAAAGGTTTCACCTCAACCACCGTGTCGTTTCCTTGTGTTAAGCGGGTGACGGATTAATGGATTTGTGATAATAACTAAATAAATGAATACATCAATTCAATTAAGTTTTTTTTTTTTTTTTTTTTTTTTTTTTTTTCGGGGGGTTGACGATCGTTATTTTCAGGTACTTTTCACTTTTCTGTATATACAGACGTGCTCAAATTTGTTGGTACCCTTACAGCTCATTGAAATAATGCTTCATTCCTCCTGAAAAGTGATGAAATTAAAAGCTATTTTATCATGTATACTTGCATGCCTTTGGTATGTCATAGAATAAAGCAAAGAAGCTGTGAAAAGAGATGAATTATTGCTTATTCTACAAAGATATTCTAAAATGGCCTGGACACATTTGTTGGTACCCCTTAGAAAAGATAATAAATAATTGGATTATAGTGATATTTCAAACTAATTAGTTTCTTTAATTAGTATCACACATGTCTCCAATCTTGTAATCAGTCATTCAGCCTATTTAAATGGAGAAAAGTAGTCACTGTGCTGTTTGGTATCATTGTGTGCACCACACTGAACATGGACCAGAGAAAGCAAAGGAGAGAGTTGTCTGAGGAGATCAGAAAAAAATAATAGACAAGCATGGTAAAAGGTAAAGGCTACAAGACCATCTCCAAGCAGCTTGATGTTCCTGTGACAACAGTTGCAAATATTATTAAGAAGTTTAAGGTCCATGGAACTGTAGCCAACCTCCTGGGCGCGGCCGCAGAAGAGGAAAATCAACCCCAGATTGAACAGAAGGATAGTGCGAATGGTAGAAAAAGAACCAAGGATAACTGCCAAAGAGATACAAGCTGAACTCCAAGGTGAAGGTACGTCAGTTTCTGATCGCACCATCCGTCGCTTTTTGAGCTTAAAGTGGGCTCCATGGAAAGAAGACCCAAGAGGACTCCACTTTTGAAAGAAAAACATAAAAAGCCAAACTGGAATTTGCTAAAATGCATATTGACAAGCCACAATCCTTCTGGGAGAATGTCCTTTGGACAGATGAGTCAAAACTGGAGCTTTTGGCAAGTCACATCAGCTCTATGTTCACAGACGAAAAAAATGAAGCTTTCAAAGAAAAGAACACCATACCTACAGTGAAACATGGAGGAGGCTCGGTTATGTTTTGGGCCTGGCACAGGGTGCCTTGAATCTGTGCAGGGCACAATGAAATCTCAAGACTATCAAGGCATTCTGGAGCGAAACGTACTGCCCAGTGTCAGAAAGCTCTGTCTCAGTCGCAGGTCATGGGTCCTCCAACAGGATAATGACCCAAAACACACAGCTAAAAGCACCCAAGAATGGATAAGAACAAAACATTGGACTATTCTGAAGTGGCCTTCTATGAGTCCTGATCTGAATCCTATCGAACATCTATGGAAAGAGCTGAAACTTGCAGTCTGGAGAAGGCACCCATCAAACCTGAGACAGCTGGAGCAGTTTGCTCAGGAAGAGTGGGCCAAACTACCTGTTAACAGGTGCAGAAGTCTCATTGAGAGCTACAGAAAACGTTTGATTGCAGTGATTGGCCTCTAAAGGTTGTGCAACAAAATATTAGGTTAGCGGTCCCATCATTTTTGTCCATGCCATTTTCATTTGTTTTATTATTTACAATATTATGTTGAATAAAAAATCAAAAGCAAAGTCTGATTTCTATTAAATATGGAATAAACAATGGTGGATGCCAATTACTTTTGTCAGTTTCAAGTTATTTCAGAGAAAATTGTGCATTCTTCGTTTTTTGTGGAGGGGTACCAACAAATTTGAGCACGTCTGTACAACTCCAAAATTATTCGAAAGAATAGAACTCACAAAACAGCTAGTTGCTTTTTTAAACAACTCGACTCACACTGCACACAGGCAGAGCCGCAACAGAGACAGACAGTCCATCAGCATAATGTCCACAAAACCACCTGTTTTCTCGTTATCCAATGATCCAAATAAACATACAAAAATGTTTTATACAAGTGTCATCACTGGGCTTCTGGGCAATTTAGTTTTCAAAGCAATCCATTATTTTTTTTATAGGATAATAACAACGGTAAAAGACTTTGCACAGTTTTTTTTTTTTTTTTTTTTAATTTAAATATTTTATTTATTTTAGTTGCAAAGCAGAATTCCATTCCTAAAATGCAAATTCTGTTCCCAATGCCTAATTCCGCAATTCCGTCTGTGATTCCGTGATCGTAGAAAATCAGTAGCCCTAGGGTTAGTCCAAAATTAACTGGTGTTCATAAGAAGCTGATGGGTTGTGTGGTATGGCAGCTATGTTGGATGACATCATAATCACACTTGGATGACGTCATAATCACAAACTACGAAGATCTTCTTCTCCCAAACCGCTGGTCCAAATGAACCAAAAATTGGTAAAAACTTGGCTAGTGTGGTTGTCTTTAACCCTTTCCAGCCAACGCGCTCTAATTTCATTGAAAAATTCATGATGACAAAAAGGTAATTTCTCAGCCGTCCAACCAGCTATCTTGTTTTTTTTGTGTTTGGGTCATTGCCATGACCACGGGCCGTGTCATTATATCATTGATTTAAGGCTAGGATGGGTGTGGCATATATTATTTCGAGTTTGAAGACGAGTCTCACTGCCAGCGCCATTACGACTGAGTGGACAGCGGACTCGAAGTTCTTTATCTACAATTCTACAATTCCAGGACTGATAATCAGCACATAATCGAAAAGGTAAATACTTAAAATAATTAGTTGTATTTTTTTCCTTATTTTGTTTTTAAAACTTTATATTTGTTGGGTTTAAAAAAAAAAAAAAAAAAAAATTTTGCTGCGTCATGTCCGTCTGTCTGTGTGTGTGTGCGTGCATGCTTACTTGCTTGCTAGGCAGAGCTAACTTTGTAAGATCCAAACAAGAGTAACTACTGAACTAGCATGTAACAAAAATAAAATAAAAATATTTAAGTTAGTTTCACTTAAATATTTTTATTTTATTTTGTTTATTTTCCCCCTTTTTTTAAGTTGTTTCTCCTCAGGAGAAAATAGACATACTGCGTGCGATGCAAAACTATATCAGCAGTACATGTTGAATATTCTTTCGATATGTTTTGTTTGTTGTTTGTTTGTTTTTTTGTTTTTTTTAGGACGTATCATTCTTAGCTGTAACGTTAGTCAATATTATTATTATTTAGCTGTTTTAATTTATTTAAACTTTCGGTAATTATTTCGTATTTTATTAGGGTGTTTTTTTTACTTTGTGTATATGTGTGTAAAGAAGAGAGAGATGCATGATTTAGCTGTAAGTTAGTTATTATTATTTAGCCATGTATTTTATCATGATTTACTTTATTTGTGAATTATTTAGCCATGAATATTTTATTTTGTTTGTGCAAAGAACAGTGAGTCATTATTTAGTTGTAGTTATTATTAATCAGCCATGTATTTTATTTTATTATTAGTTTACTTTTTTTATTTTATTTTGTTGTCAGTTTAATTTTTCTATGTGAAAAAAAGATGGAGAATTGTTTATTATTATTAATTGTTATTTTAATGTTTTGTGTAGGTGTGTGTAAGCCAGGAGATGGATGGAGGAGGACCCTGACTGAGTCTTGATTTATTATTTACTGTAGTTTTGAAAATAAACATCTTAAATCTTAATTTTGTCTAAGTTTATTTTACCTTTGCATCTATTTAAATAAATAACTTTGTGAGTTGTTTCTTCATTTTGATACTTACATATAGTTGTATCTCAAATTGGGTAATAATGTTTCCAATAAGTTTTTGGCAAGTCTTAGACTTGACTGGCATTTGCCATTTCACAGGTTGATTTTTTTTTTTTTTTTTTTTTTTTCTAAAATTCCATATAAAACCATTATCTAGCTCTGCAACTGTTCAAGATATTTCAATTCTGATTTCATATTTGAAATCCTTGAGAAATTTTGACACTACAATATCCTCTAAGTTTTTTATATGGACCTTGGAAAGAGGTTGAAATTGGAAGTTTTTAAAATGGTTTTATTAATATTTCATATTTGCCATTTCCAGGGTTGATTTTTGTAAAATATGTGGTATTATAAAACCTTATCTAGCTCTGCAACTGTACAAGATAATTAAATTCCGATTTCAGATTTGAAATCCTTGAGAAATTGTGCAGCTACCATATACTCTAAGTTTTTTTTTATGGCATACTTGGAAAAACGTTGAAATTTGCAATTTTTTTTAATATTTGTACTTTTTTTTTTTTTTTTCAAAGAAAAATTATGATGAGTAGCTCATCCCACAACAAAATCACCCCACAACAAAATAAACCACATTACTGAAAAGATCTACTTAATGCCTTTCTGTAGGTGTATTGGGTTTTAAATTTCTGATTTACAGTTTAAAAGCTACAAGCAATTAAACACAAAGTGTTCATATTCATAACCAAATATGGACATTTTCCATAGGCAGCATAGGGTTAAAGGGTGTTCAAGGGAAGTTGCTACAATAAAAAACATGGCGGCTACATTGGATGACATCATCAACATACAAAACTGTCTAATAACTCCTTATAGAATGCAGCTAGGGTCATGGTTACTCTGGAACACATATAGGAACCCATATATGCTCTATAAAAAAAAGTTATTGCCCGTGACCTTTGACCTCTCCTATAGGTCAAATGTAAAACTGGCTTATAACTCATTATAGAGTGCAGATAGGGTCATGGTTACTATGTAAAAATGGCATTCTGCACTATTTGCTAAAGTGTTTGGTACTGGCATTCTGCACTATTTGCTATAGTGTTTGGTACTGGTACTGTTACTGGCATTCTACATTATTTGCTAAAGTGTTTGGTACTGGTACTGGAATTTGTAAAGTTGCTGCCAACTCTAGTTTTCCAGTGTAACTATTTCAAATTAACAAAGTTAACATGCAAAACAGTACAAAGTATAAATAATGGTAGTAGAAATAGACATAAAGACAAGCTTACCATGAAACCTTGTCTTTTGAAAATCCCCCATTCACAACGTAAAAATCAGAACATGTACCAATGTCTCTGTGGGTAGCTGTCAACATCATAACTATTTACAGTTTTGCTGTTTAAAAGTTATTTAAATCTTCCTTTTAGCACCCAAGTCAAAAAATGACTCGTGCTCTTTCCAAATAAAGTCTTAATAATTCTCAGGAGCTTCCATTGAAATAGTCATGTTTTAGATGATCCTCACGTAACAAGAGTGTTCACGGGTCTGCCCTCTGTTCTGACAGCTAAAACCCTGATCTGCTGGTACACAAGATACAGGTTTCGTAATTGCAATTGTTGCAAGTTTTGCGAAAGCAGGAAAGATGTCAGAAAAGTTCTCAATAAAAACCCTGCAGGCCTCATCCATGGTCTTAAAACTATGATTTTTGAGCATGTGTATTACTTGTCCAAATTCTTGGCTGAGAGTCAACAGGCAAGATACTCTGATACAGATTAGTGAGTCGCTACCAGGGACGTGCGCAGTGCTATATGGGATACTGAGACCTCCGCAGGTTTTTTTTTTTTGGGGGGTCAAATTGACCCGCGTGGCAGTTCTAGTGTTACAATGTAATATTAGTGTATTCTCGCTCGTTTGGCTTTTTAAAGTGCATTCACTGTGGACATATGTACATTTCTTTATTGCCTACTTTAAACATATTAAATGGATTTACAGGAGACATATTTGATGTATTCAGGGTTTTAATTTATTTAAAATCATTTTTAAATGTAAACTATTTCATGTGACGTCAGACCTTTGGTCATTGCCTGTCCAACCTAAATTGGGGCCCACCCACATTTCCAAGCCTAGTTACGCCACTGGAGTAGGCTGTGTTGCTATGGAAGGCCATCTGGGTCAAAAACGTGTACTGTTTAGTACACGTTTCAAATAAATTACTACGTGTAGTACTGCAATACACTACGCATTATATTTTGTTAACTACACATACTATTTTTACTACACATACAAATTTGGGCCAATCTATGGAAGGCCATCTGGGTCAAAAACACATTGTGTAGTACACATTTCGAATATTCGCTACACATACATATTTGGACCAATCAGAACACAGAAATGACTATGTGTACCAATTTCAATTGGTACATGTTCTAAAAAAATGACACGAGCTACGTATTTCCTAAGTTGGTGGATAGTCATTTTACATTAGTGGCTTATCATGACAACATATTCGCTTATAATCACTTCTGTTAATAATAATAAAAACAATAAAATATTCCAATAAATCGCTAGGTCTTTTTTAAATGGTGAGTTATGAATAATAATACAATGCGCGTTATACTGGATGTGGTCTTTTTAGTGGATTTTATTATTATTAATAGTGGTAGATGCATTTAACTTTTTCAATGTAGATTCGTTCTTCTGCTTGTTCATTTTCTAACGTTTTGCATATCCTTGTTTACTTTTGCTTTATACTTTGGGGGTGTGCAATACAGTGGCATTTTGTTGTAAAATAAAACTGTTACTTAATACCCACCGACATAACCTTTTAACAACGTTGCTGGAATGTTGCAGTTTAGTAATGCTATAAAGGTTGTATGTTAGTGGCTTCTCCATGATTGCATCTGAAGTATTTGAAGATGTTAGTGATGTTACATAATAAACGCAGGGTCTCAATAGTCGGCGGGGCTTCTGGCAAATACTAATAATAGATTGTGATGACTTATACTATTTTTGACGGTAAAGAAGGAGACTGGGAGATAAAAATTAACAAATGTATTATACTTGATAATAAACAAGGTCCCTGTCCGGGCCAGAACCATGCCACGCAAAACAAATGACAAACCTCAAGCAAAGGCACATCAAAACAAGAGCAACAACTCAGGTAAGACAACTATTAAATGTATTTATTTTGATAGACTGCATACAAGAATCTCCAAGTTTATATGGAAAGGGAAACAACCACGCATCAAATTTTCCACTTTGCAGCGCGAAAAATCCATGGAGGGTTTGGCTCTCCCGAATTTTAAATTTTATTTCTACTCATTTATTCTACGCCCAATCTCTGTTTGGCTTGCTCCTGATACTCCTGTATCTTGGCGTCCTCTTGAGGAAGACATAATCTCCCCTTATAGACTCCAAGATTTAATCTACGCCAATGTCCCCCTCAGACAGTGTAAATTGCGCTTTGGCCCTATAATTTCTCATTTAATTGCTACGTGGCGTCTGATAGAGAGACTTACAAATTCCCAAACTAAATGGCATTCCCATTCACCTATCTTCCATAACTACAAACTCCTCACAGGCAATTCTCCTTTCTTTTTCACATTGGAGTAATAATGGTATACATAATTTTATGGATATTTTTAATGACAATGGTCTGCGACGTTCCATGATTTGCAACTTCAATATAACTTGCCAGGATCTTCTTTCTTTTTCTATTTACGCCTCCGTTCTGCAATGCGTGCCTATGGTGTTCCCCTGGGAGCACAGCTGCCTATGCACCCACTTCACAATTTATTAGATAAACAGGGCAAAACAAAAGGGTTGGCTTCAGCCATTTACATCTCTTTTAAAGACCTCTTATAAACCTCTAGCACTTTTTACTATATGGAATAGAGATCTGAATTTTGGAGATGACGAGATTTGCTGGAACACTCTCTGGGACAACATAAATCTGGCTTCCAGGAACCCTAATCATCAAATGATTCATTTCAATTTTTTCACAGGGTATATTTAACCCCTCGCAGACGTTTTCAAATGCGACTTACCCCCAGCCCTTTGTGCATGCTCTGCCCCCAGGGTGCTATGGGTACTTTTTACATATGTTTTGGGAGTGTCCAGATGTGGCTCACTTTTTGGTCCCGAGTATCCTCATCCTTATCCACTATTCTTAACACGAATATTCCATGTTCTCCTCGGGTCCTTCTCCTGAATGATGACTGTACTCGATCTCTCACGGCAGCAGAAGAGGATTTGGTTGGCTGGCCTCACAGCAGCTAAAAGTTACTGGCGCTCCGCTGGGAGCCGCCCCCTCCTCCCTTGGCAACATTGGCTCCTCACTTTCCTTGACATTATCCATATGGAACTGTCTACTGCTCGAATCCATGGTGCCAGGGGGGGGACTGTGGACTGTGGGGACTATGGAGTGCAGCTGCGACCATTGTCAGGTCATTATTATAAGATCCAGTGGGATGAAATCCATAGAGGAAAGGGGCACCAACAACGGGGCGGTTTGTGTTTGGGTTTTTATATTATGTTGTGTTATGTATTGTTCCATGTTGTTCTTTTCTCTTTAAATAAATAAAAAACATTTGTTAAAAATTTTTTTTTTATTTATTTTAATGCTAGAAGTCTCAGAAACAAAATGTTAGAACTTGAAGCTACTGCACTAACAAGTAACTACGATGTGATAGGTGTTACAGAAACTTGGTTGTCTGAGAGTGATGGAGACGAATATAATTAGTGGGTACACACTGTATAGGAAAGACAGGCAGGACAGAAGAGGCGGAGGGGTAGCGCTATACATAAGAAATAGTCTTGAAGCCCAGGTGTTAAATCAGGACAAAGAAAACAATGCAGAATCAATATGGGTCAGAATAATGGACAAAAATTCAAAGGGCATAATAATAGGAGCATGCTATAGACCGCCAAATTCAGACGCTGAGCAAAATAATCCGTTATACAATGACATTCGAAATGCGTGTAGAAAAGGAGAAGCCATACTAATGGGGGATTTCAACTTCCCCCGTATAAAATGGGAGAACCCGGTGGGGAGCACGACGGACAAAATTGAAATGGTGGAAATGACAAATGACTCCTTCCTAACGTAATTTGTCAAAGGTACCGACTACAGGGGAGGCATGCCTTGATTTAGTCTTTTCAAATAATGAAGACAGAATAACTAAAACAGAGGTCAGAGAGCCATTGGCAAACTCAGACCACAACATGGTCTCATTTGAAGTGTTTTAAAACCCCAAAAGTAATGACTAAAGCTAAGGTTTACAATTTTAGAAAAGCAAACTATGAAGGTATGAAACAGAGACTAACAGAAGTAGATTGGAGTAAAATAGAGAAAACATCCACAGAAAAAGGATGGCTGTTTTTTAAAAATGTACTACTAGAGGCGCAAAACAATTACATCCCAAAAGCAGACAAATCTAAATCTAAAACAAAATGGCCAAAATGGTTTAATAGATCAATTAAAAAAAATATTCAGCGAAAAAAGGCACTTTACAGAGCGTTTAAAAGGGACCAAAAACAAAGTACACAGAAAGAGTACTTGGAACTGCAAACACAAGTCAAAAAGGGAGAGATAGAAATCAATATTGCTAAGGGGGCTAAAACCAATTCCAAAATGTTTTTCCAATATTATAACAGCAAGAGAACATTCAAAGAGGAGGTTAAATGTCTAAGAGACACAAAAGGCAAAATCATAGATGAAGAAAAAAAATAGCAAATATATTAAATGATTACTTTTCACAGGTTTTTACAAAGGAGGACACGGACAACATGCCCCACATGTCGACCTGTTCCTATCCAATTTTAAATAACTTTAGCATAACAGAGGCAGAAGTGTTAAAGGGACTAGGAGCTCTTAAAATAAACAAATCCCCTGGGCCAGATGAGATCCTCCCAATAGTACTCAAAGAAATGAAAGAAGTTATTTACAAACCGCTAACCAAGATCATGCAACAGTCTCTTGACACAGGGCTTGTACCGACAGACTGGAAAATAGCAAACGTAATACCGATCCACAAAAAGGGAGACAAAACCGAACCAGGTAACTACAGACCAATAAGCCTGACTTCTATAATATGTAAACTTATGGAAACTATAATAAGATCCAAAATGGAAAATCACCTATGTGGTAACAGTATCCTGGGAGACAGTCAGCATGGTTTTAGGAAAGGGAGATCGTGTCTAACTAACCTGCTTGACTTTTTTGAGGATGCAACATTGACAATGGATAATCAGAAATCTTTTGACAAAGTTCCGCATAAAAGATTAATTCTCAAACTGAACGCAGTAGGGATTCAAGGAAATGCATGCACATGGATTAGGGAGTGGTTAACATGTAGAAAACAGAAAGTACGGATTAGAGGAGAAACCTCAAAATGGAGCGAGGTAACCAGTGGTGTACCACAGGGATCAGTATTAGGTACTCTGCTATTCCTAATCTACATTAATGATTTAGATTCTGGTATAGTAAGCAAACTTGTTAAATTTTGCACACGACACAAAAATAGGAGGAGTGGCAAACACTGTTGCAGCAGCAAAGGTCACTCAAAATGATCTAGACAGCATTCAGAACTGGGCAGACACATGGCAAATGAAATTTAATAGAGAAAAGTGCAAAAGTATTGCATGTAGGCAATAAAAATGTGCATTATAAATATCATATGGCAGATACTGAAATTGAAGAAGGGAACTATGAAAAAGACCTAGGAGTTTATGTTGACTCAGAAATGTCTTCATCTAGACAATGTGGGGAAGCTATAAAAAAGGCCAACAAGATGCTCGGATATATTGTGAGAAGTGTTGAATTTAAATCAAGGGAAGTAATGTTAAAACTTTACAATGCATTAGTAAGACCTCATCTAGAATATTGTGTTCAGTTCTGGTCACCTCGTTACAAAAAGGTATTGCTGCTCTAGAAAGAGTGCAAAGAGCAACCATAATTATCCTGGGTTTAAAAGGCATGTCGTATGCAGACAGACTAAAAGAATTTAATCTATTCAGTATCGAACAAAGACGACTACGCGGCGATCTGATTCAAACATTCAAAATCCTAAAAGGTATAGACAATGTCGACCCAGGGGACTTTTTTAACCTGAAAAAAGAAACAAGGACCAGGGGTCACAAATGGAGATTAGATATAGGGGCATTCAGAACAGAAAATAGGAGGCACTTTTTTACACAGAGAATTGTGAGGGTCTGGAACCAACTCCCCAGTAATGTTGTTGAAGCTGACACCCTGGGATCCTTCAAGAAGCTGCTTGATGAGATTCTGGGATCAATAAGCTACTAACAACCAAACGAGCAAGATGGGCTAAATGGCCTCCTCTCGTTTGTAAACTTTCTTATGTTCTTATGTTCTTATGTATGCTTGCAGCGCAGAAGAAAATCTCTCACCGCCATATTTGCAATATTCCTTATTTTAAATTGATGGCTTGTCTAAATCATACACCAAAGGTTATTGGCTACTGTACCAATTACATTGTGAATAAGAAGTGATTACAAGCAAATACGTTGTCATGACAAGCCACTAATGTAAAAAGACTAGACACCAACGTAGGAAATACGTAGCTTGTGTCATTTTTTTAGAACACGTACCAGTTAAAATTGGTACACGTAGTAATTTCTGTGTTCCGATTGGTCCAAATTACCCTGCATATAAACATGCTGGAACTGCAGGCCGTCTCCCTTGCTTTCAGCCATTTCCATCCAGTGTTAAAGGGTACGCATGTGTTGCTCCGGACGGACAACACAACAGTGGTAGCGTATGTCAACCACCAGGGTGGCCTCCGGTCCCCGGGGTTGCATCGCATTGCCTTCAGGCTTTTGATGTGGGCTCAGAGGAACTTGCTGTCCCCGTGGGCTATGGTACTTTCAAGCTTAGTGTCTGGCTAGAAGCCATGACCCAATCTCTTGCCCTATGCCAGTCACCTTACAGTTTCTGTGAGAACTGCTTGATGCTGGTCGGTCACCTGTGGAGTCCTTTCATCCACCCCCATTTGCTTCAACGGAGGATGAGAGATTGAATTTCCTCTGCCCAGTGAAGGCATTGAGATGCTACGTGGATAGGACAAGAGCTCTGCGTAAGTCTGACCAGCTCTTTGTCTGTCACGGGACATGGACCCTAAGACAGTTCCTCTAAAAGCAGTGTCTGTCACATTGGATTGTGGACACAGTCTCGACTGCGTACGATGGTGCTGGCTTGCCCCCACCTGGGAGGGTAGCCACACACTCCACTAGAGGGTTGGCTACATATTGGGTCCTCTTCAGAGGGTCTTCGCTGTCCAATATTTGTACTGCGGCTAGCTGGGCTACGCCGCATACTTTCTCCAGGTTCTACTGCCTTAATGTGGTAGACCCTGCCCTGCCTTCATTAGGCACAAGGGTCCTTGAGGGTGTAAGCTCACACCGCCAACCATTGGGTTATGCGGTTCTGATGCGTCCCTCATATGCTACTGTTCCTTCTCCCTCGTGACGGCTCTGGTACACATTATCCTATACATAATGTCGTTGGTGGTCGTCTTCGAATTGAAAGGGAATGTTATGTTACTTACCGTAACCCTGGTTCCCTGAAAGATAAGACCACCACCAACCGCGAGGTCGCATTGGTCGCCCTCACGGGTTCAATGGAAAAAGAGAAATGCCTCCCTCAGGATGACGGTTTTATCCCTCGGTGGGCGGGACCGAGTGCGTCATCCCAAGAAGGGACCTAATGGCAGCTCAGGTATAGAGCGCTCAGCAATTACCTACCCAATGGGCATATACCATACATAATGTCATTGGTGGTCGTCTTCTCTTTCAGGGAATCAGGGTTACGGTAAGTAACCTAACGTTCTGCTGTACACTAGATACAGGTATCGTAATTGCTGCAAGTTTTGCAAAAGCAGGACATATGTGGAATAGTTCACAATAAAAACCCTGCAGGCCTCATCCATAGTCTTAAAACCATAATTTGTGAGCATGTGTTTTACTTGTCCAAATTCTTGGCTGAGATTTCAACAGGTAAAATGCTCTGTACAGATTAGTGAGTCGATTCGTTACCAGGGACGTGTGCAGTGCTATATGGGATACTGAGACCTCCGCTGCTTTTTTATTATTTATTTTTTTACTTTAATAGAATGTAGGGAGCAGTGGAAGCATTTTTACACGTTACACGTCCAAATGTGCATGTTTAGAATGTTTTTAAAATGTGATCCAGTGCCAAAAGATCACCTCATTCGACAGCATTATAAACATGGACCCATTCAGACAGCTGACCAGAAAAGCAATACTGGTGAGCGTGGCTTCCACAGTTCCTATAACTTATTTTAAGATAACTCAGAAGTATTGTACATTGCAAGGAAAGATGAACTGGTCCCGTTATCAGTGTTGCTTTGCCAGCAGTGCTGTTTACTGGATGCTTGATACCGTGGTCTTGTTTTTCATGTCTTCTCTTTAGGGCTACATATTTTTAGACCGTTATTGACAAAAAAGATGCAGTTTTTTTTTCAATCACTACTGCCTTGTATACGTACAGGTGGCAGTAGTTTAAAAATATATTTAATTCCTTTGGAAATCTTATGCATTATCAATGTTTTTAACATGGGCGTTTTGCACAATCCAACTTGTGAAACTTTGTTCTTATAACTTGTATCGTATTATGAATAGTTGACAAACAGTGTTATTTGACATTGCCAAGCTCTAATAAATAAAACTGTTAAGCTTTATTTAAACCAATGAATAGAGTTCTGGATGTTTTCAGGAAAAAAAAATACACCTTGGTTAATGAACATGAATCTACATTCATGTAAGATATGAGAACTTATTAGCTATTTAATAAGCTAATATGGGGACATGCATTTTGGTTACGTTTTATGCACGTTTAAACCTTAGGCATTGACATACAGCTATGGCCAAAAGTTTTGCATCACCAGCAGTGTGGAGTAGTGGTTAGGGCTCTGGACTCTTGACCGGAGGGTTGTGGGTTCAATCCCCAGTGGGGGACACTGCTGTTGTACCCTTGAGCAAGGTACTTTACCTAGATTGCTCCAGTAAAAACCCAATTGTATAAATGGGTAATTGTATGTAAAAATAATGTGATATCTGTATAATGTGAAATAATGTATAATGTGATATCTTGTAACAATTGTAAGTCGCCCTGGATAAGGGCGTCTGCTAAGAAATAAATAATAATAATAATAAAATCGAATGAAACCTGCTGAATAATGTTAACACATTGAATTACATATCAGACAAATTAAAAAATGTGACATTTCAAAATCTGAACATGAAATACTGTACTACTATTACGGCTTCCGGAAGACTTTTGTAATATCATTTTGTAGTTTTTTTGATTACATGTGAATAAGATATATAAATTATATTTATATATCTTTTTATTATTATTATTTAATTATGTCTCAATTCTAAAATGCTAGGTGCTGCAAAACTTTTGGCCATAGCTGTACATAAAACTGAATCAAGAACAGCAATGTTTGGCAAAAATGGAAAGTTTCTATCTAGAGACATTTGTATTTTTGCCCCAGTGGCAAAAATGTTCTGGCTACACCAGTGCTTCTCATACACAATCCTCTTGCCAGAGGGTACAGGGATCTGCTATAATTTTCGGTTGGTATTTGCTACTGTAGTCCATATGCTGTGTGTGTATGTCATATTCACATATATATATATATAAGAAAGAAAAGGTTTTTAAAAAAAATGTACACAAAAAGTTTAAAAGATTAAAAAAATGTTTTAATCTTTTTGTGTACATTTTTAAAAAACCTTTTCTTTCATATGCCTTCAATTTTGTACACTGCAGTTTTATATATACGTATTTTTTTTTGCAGCGACGATCAAGATTTCTTCGCCAAAAGCGAGGAGATCTGTGTGTTTTTTGGAAAATGTGGCTTTCCAGACAAGATCATCACTAAAGCTAAATCCCGCATTTCAAATATAAATAGAAAAAATGCTTTATATAATAACAATATACAACACACAGATGATAGAATCCCTCTGGTCCTCACTTACCACCCTACCAACAGAAAGATACAGACAATTGTGCAAAGAAACTTTACAATTTTACACCAAGACCCATCTACAGCACCTATTTTCAAGACTCCCCCCTTGATGTCATATAGAAGAGACAAGAATATAAGAGAATATGTGGTACACAGTGCTAGTCGTCCTTCTGGGGAACCTTTGAAAGGCACATATCCATGTAATAGACCATGATATAATACCTGTAAATACATTCATTCTGAAACAGAGATTAGAGGCATTAAATCTTCATTCAACATTCATGAACATTTTACATGTACCTCTAAAGGAACAGTCTACTGCATTATCTGCAAGAAATGCAACAAGTTGTATATTGGGGAAACTAAAAGGCGTTTAGCAGAGCGATTTGTAGAACACTTAAGAAGCATTCGCATTAACACCACTGCATTTCCAGTAGCCCGTCACTTCAATAGTGATGATCACACTGCTGAAGACATCACAGTCTGTGTGATCAATCAGTGCTATAGAACAAATGTTGCTCGGAAACAAAAGGAACGGGAGTTTATCTTCAAAATGGGAACTTTGGAACCTCTGGGAATAAACATTACATTCTAATAATCTTGACATCATCCACAGAATTTTTGTATATTTACAATTCTTGAATAACAACAAGTTTACTGCACTGTGTTTACTTTTCTTTTTAAACAGCTGAAGATGGGCTTTTGCCCGAAACATCCTGAAAAAAAACCAAAAACTTATTTTATTGATAAGAAAAAAATATTTAAAACATAAAATAAAAATAATGTACACAAAAAGTTTAAATGATTAAAAAATAATTTATTTCAGGACGTTTCGGGCAAAAGCCCTTCTTCAAATGTGTAAAGAAAAGTAACACAGTGCAGTAAACTTGTTGGTTTTCAAAAATTCTGAGGATGATGTTAACATTATGTCAGAATAGAATGTTCATTCCAAGAGGCTCCTGGCCTTCTGTGTAGGAAGTCAGAAAATATAATTTACTGACAGTCCTGTTTGATTACATAGCAAATGGTTATAAACTATAAATTATGTCTTCAAGATATTTTATAAGGAAGGAGGAAGAGCATTGTTTTAAGAAGGTTGACTCTTTTTAAGACACGCTGAAAATATCAGCTCTAACTGATTCCTGAACAAATATTCTTTAAATTGTATCCCGGATCTTTTTGTAAGCTACGTACGAGCATGTCAGTTTTTTAAGCATAAAGCATAAAGCCAGAGCGGACTGGCCAAAACAAGGCACATAACTAAGACTAGCCTAACTGCTAATAGACAACAAGAAAAATTGGACATTGCTGGGAAGTTAAAAGACTATGACTTTAAAATAATTTCAGTTGCCAGTACATACCTCGACAACGTTTTCATGTTATTTTTCCTAAGCACCTCTTCTTCATAATTCAGAAGCTTTAATTTATCTAGCAGGTCCTCCATCACCACAAACATTTGGTAGACGGCCCCAGGTCCGCGCTCATCTTCGTCCCCTCGTCTGTTATCTTCTGCCATTAGAAAAAAATACTGTATGTTTATTTTGAGAATTTAATTCGCAGCCAAATGCCACTTTGGAGAAAAAATCCTCTCTCCACTGCTCTGTTTGTTTTGAGTGCAGCGTCGCCAAGGTGCTGTGTATGCTGCACGAACTGAAATTAAGATAGCGCAAATAAACAATTTAACCAATACTATATATATGTCGACCTTTTGACTGGCAAAGATTAATACATAAAATATGTAAAAAAAAAAATAACAAAAAAACTTTATATAAAATTAAATGCTAATGCCAAGTTCCACAACAGGAAGGTACAAACGACACCCGGAAGTAAATCCCAAGCTTTAGCAATCCAGCTCCATGGTAACAGCAGTGTTTCCAGGAAGGTTCGCTTACCATGGAAACATCTAAACAGTTTGTTTACCTACACTAAAAGCACAGCGCATGTGCACCAAAATAATCTTTTTTTCAGAGGATAACCCACTGACCTCCATAGAAAGATTAATGGGACAACATCTGACAGACAATTATAGTTTGGTTCTAGAGAAAAACAAAACGAACACACACAACAAAATGCGGATAAAACATGTAAACAATATTGCCAATATAAATTAATCTCTAAGTGTATATATTTCATATCCTTAGTGGTTTACCATAAAGAAAAGTTTGATAATTTTCCTAAATGTAAACGCCTCCACCGAAAAGTATTTTACGACATTTATTTCACCAGTAGGCTATACTAGACACCGACACTTTTCCTTCACCACAGGGTATACTGCGTGGTTTGATTTAAAGCATACAGCTTGTGTTTAGCTTTTAAATTGACTTTGCAGTATGTCTACATTAAACGGTGCAATTTATTTAACGGCAATTGAAACATATACTTTACAAATGAAATCACAAAAAAGCACAAACAACTAAGGGGGAAGGAAAGAACCCACATGTTGCTAAAATCAAACGCATTGCATACTACTAAATGCATTAGGTAGGGAAACAGACTATGTTTGCAGTATTATTAGATGGTTGTTATTTTACGTGCTGAAATTTTACATTTTGACAGTACATTTTAAAAACGTAGTTTAAACAATTGTACGAGTGGGACACTATAGAGCTTTTTATCATTTTCCTGAAGATATTTTGGTATATTTCTTTTCTCATGATATTATGTAGATTTCTCAAGTGCACCTACAGATTCGAATTTTTAAACGGCCTCCTGTAGCCTGCCTATCTTTTATGTTGCCGTAATGCATTTGATTGCAGAAAGACCATTGTAATTTGGCCTACAGCACATGGGAGTGGTTACTGCTAGAAACCAACCGCAACTTGTTGTATTATAGTTCAAATACAGTGAATTTTGTTTTGGTAAATTATTATTATTATTATTATTATTATTATTATTATTATTATTACGTTTGCAATTGTTGTATTTAATGGCTTGAGCTTATTTGGAGGCCGTGGGAGTGCTTTCCAGGTGTACTACAGTACAATTGCTTCTACTTTAAAGTTAGTGGTTACTAGGTCAATATCACATACCTTGAACTTGGAAAACTGGACACAAAAATGTTATGAATGTCAGACTGCAGGTGCGCCACCTTGTGGCTCATTGTTATACCACACTGTCACTTCCTGTACCTTTGACCCTGGTTGTGTATTATTATTATTATTATTATTATTAATTTCTTAGCAGACGCCCTTATCCAGGGGGACTTACAGTTGTAAACAAAAATACATTTCAAGAATCACAGTACAAGTATTAATACAATTAAGAGCAAGGTAAACTACAATGACTTTGGTTCTACTAGCAAGTACAAGTATATGACAAAATATGGTTCAATAACGGAGCAGATAACAGTGTCAGTGATAGTTACATCAGGATATAATTAAATACAAAATACTACAGATTAAATGACAGATTACAGTACTCTAAAGTACAGGATTAAATGCAGTAAAATAGGGAGCAGATAAGAGCAAGTAAAGCGCATTTAAGGAAGAGTGATAAGTGTCCCGAGGGAAAAGACGAGTTCTACAGGTGCTTTCTGAAGAGGTGAGTCTTGAGGAGGCGCCGGAAGGTGGTCAGGGACTGGGCAGTCCTGACATCTGTAGGAAGGTCATTCCACCCCTGCAGGGCAAGGGTGGAGAAGGAGCGGGCTGTGGAAGCAGGGGAGCATAAAGGAGGTAGCAGTGACGTGCGGTCAGGGTAGGCAAGGTAGGCACTGCCTTCCGAGTGAGAATCCAACAAAAAGAAAATATTATTAAATTGTTCATTACCTTTCATTGTCACAACGCATTTCTGCATAGTGGATTTTTTTGTTTGTTGGTAATATACAAAATTCGATGAAACGACGAGAGGCAGTGATGCGCTCTGCCTTTCCCTACCACTGAACTTGAACGTAAGCCGCTCTACTCAGTCGCGCAAGCGCGTTCCAACTTTATAGTCTCAGCAATGAGTGAGAAAAAAGCACAGCGCGTCGCTGCGATAACTGTGTCACCTGACTACACTAATTCCATTCCGCAGTTAATATTGACGCATGCGGAAAAAATGCTGTGGGGAACAACCATTGGAAAGGCACAGACCTTCTCTGCCTTTGGGGGCGTGTCCTTGAGTTACCGCTCTTTAGTAAACCAACCACGCTATGCTAGCACGTCTAACATCAACCGATCCGAAAATGAAAAACGTTATATGTCAACTTAAACGGATCAAAACCCACACTCGGAATCGGACCGATCAAGGGCGGCTCTCACCCCTGGCACTTATTTCCATTGAAAAGGAGAGACTTTTAAAACTTCAGGCCAACAGAGAGCAATTCTACAATGATGTCACGGACATCTTCGTCCAGAAGGAGAGAAGGATGGACTTCATATACAAGTAGATATGTAAGTGCAAGTATTTATTTTCATTTTAATTGTCGGGTATTGGTGAGCAAATGTTTAAAGAACGGTAACACGTTAACTGTAGATTTGGGCATTTATATAAAAACACTAATAGTACGAATTAAATCAGTGTATATGCTTTACAGTACATTCTTTTGTGGACAATAATAATCATCAATTTGACATTGAGGTCAGATAATAAAGTAGGTATTGAAATTCAGTGCCATCTGTCGGTTGAATCGTGTAATTACATCGGGGTTTTCGTTGAGCTGCGTCAATACAAGAACATAAAAATATAAGAAAGTTTACAAACGAGAGGAGGCCATTCAGCCCATCTTGCTCGTTTGGTTGTTAGTAGCTTATTGATCCCAGAATCTCATCAAGCAGCTTCTTGAAGGATCCCAGGGTTTCAGCTTCAACAACATTACTGGGGAGTTGGTTCCAGACCCTCACAATTCTCTGTGTAAAAAAGTGCCTCCTATTTTCTGTTTTGAATGCCCCTTTATCTAATCTCCATTTGTGACCCCTGGTCCTTGTTTCTTTTTTCAGGTCAAAGAAGTCCCCTGGGTCGACATTGTCTATACCTTTTAGGATTTTGAATGTTTGAATCAGATCGCCGCGTAGTCTTCTTTGTTCGATATTGAATAGATTCAATTCTTTTAGCCTTTCTGCATACGACATGCCTTTTAAACCTGGGATAATTCTGGTTGCCCTTCTTTGCAATCTTTCTAGAGCAGCAATATCCTTTTTGTAACGAGGTGACCAGAACTGAACACAATATTCTAGGTGAGGTCTTACTAATGCATTGTAAAGTTTTAACATTACTTCCCTTGATTTAAATTCAACACTTCTCACAATATAACCAAGCATCTTGTTGGCCTTTTTTATAGCTTCCCCACATTGTCTAGATGAAGACATTTCTGAGTCAATATAAACTCCTAGGTCTTTTTCATAGTTCCCTTCTTCAATTTCAGTATCTCCCATATGATATTTATAATGCACATTTTTATTGCCTGCATGCAATACTTTACACTTTTCTCTATTAAATTCCATTTGCCATGTGTCTGCCCAGTTCTGAATGCTGTCTAGATCATTTTGAATGACCTTTGCTGCTGCAACAGTGTTTGCCACTCCTCTTATTTTTGTGTCGTCTGCAAATTTAACGAGTTTGCTTACTATACCAGAATCTAAATCATTTATGTAGATCAGGAATAGTAGAGGACCTAATACTGATCCCTGTGGTACACCACTGGTTACCTCGCTCCATTTTGAGGTTTCTCCTCTAATCAGTGTGCATGCATTTAACACTCCCTAATCCATGTGCATGCATAACAGTCTTGTTCCCAACCGTGCATAATTATAATTCTGCGCTCTATAATCGAATCTATGTAAATTGGGGTGTGAGACTGGCCAGTGCCTACCCAACCACTGACCTCGCCGCACGTTACAGGGAGGTAGAGCCAGTCTTCTAGTGCAGGCGGAGCGGACAGGTCGAGTGGGGGTGTAAGGAGAGATGAGGGTCTGGAGGTAGCTGGGTGCAGTCTGGTCAAGGCATCTGAGTTGCAGTAGTCTAGGCGGGAGAGTACCAAGGCCTGGACCAGGAGCTGGGTGGCGTAGTTGGTGAGGAAGGGTCGGATTCTTCGTATGTTGCTCAGGAAGAATCGGCAAGTGTGTGCCAGAGTGGAGATGTGCTGGGAATAAGAGAGGCAGGTGTCCAGGGTGACTCCGAGGTGCTTAGCTGAGGAGGAGGGAGAGAGTGTGGTAGATTCCAGAGGAATGGAGATAGAGAGATCAGAGCAGGGGGAGGAGGAGGAGGAGGAGGGAAAGAAAAGGAGGTCAGATTTAGAGAGGTTGAGTTTGAGGTGATGCGAGTGCATCCAGGAGGAGATAGCAGACAGACAGGTAGAGATACGGGAGGGGATGGTGGAGTCAGAGTTGGGGAAGGAAAGGAAAATCTGAGCATCATCAGCATAGAAATGGTATGAGAAACCATAGGATGCGATGAGGGGACCCAGGAAGCGGGTGTAGAGAGAGAACAGGAGAGGACCCAAGACTGACCCTTGGGGGACTCCTGTTGAGAGAGGGCGAGGTGAGGAGGGTGATGGGCAGCGAATACCGCCATGTATATAAGCACAACCTGAACCTCACAGAGGAGCAACAAAAGGATGCAACAGCCATCCTGAATGCATTAGAAGCTTACTTCAGACCAGCAAAAAATGTAATTTATGAAAGCTATGTGTTCGGCTGCTGCAAACAAGAAGGTGAATCAATTGACAACTGTGTTACACGACTGAGAGAAAAAGCAGCAACATGTGAAAGACGGCCCACTGAAAGATGAGCTCATTCGGGACAAAATAGTTATTGGGGTAGCAAGCGGGAGCACACGTCGTCGTCTCCTAAGAGAATGAGATTTAACCTTGAATACAGCTATTGAGACGTGCCGCACAGCGGGAATTACTGACAAGCGAATGAGAGCCATGGGGCAGGACAGCCAGCAGATTGACAGCGTCAATACCGTAGAAAAGCAACAGCGAAGCATGGCTGGCTATCCGGGCAAACAACACCTGCAGCGAAGCCTACAGCGTGTAAATACTGCAGCAATGTACACAAGTGAGGGAAAGAGCACTGTCCAGCATATGGGAAAACATGCAGGTCGTGTGGCAGCCCAAATCATTTAGCTAGAGTATGCCTGTCAAGTAAGAGATGAAATTCAGCAGGGAAGCTGCACAACTTAAGGGAAACAGCTTTAGATGATGCTGACCTCCACAGCGCCGAGGCAGTTTATTCCAAAGAATGCACTGCCACTATTAAGATCAAAAGGCCAAAAATGGTTTGTGAATCTCAGACTGAATAAGAAGTTACAGCCCTGCCAGCTTGACTCTGGGGCAACATGTGATGTAATGAGTCTAAAAGGCAAGATGAAGCTAGCACCTAGAACCCGACTACGACCAAGCAACACCAAACTGAAGCTGTACGCAGGAGAGCTAATGAAGTCCTTGGGACTTTTCACAACAGAGTGTATTGTACATGGACATACGCACAAGCTTGAATTTGAAATTGTTGAAGCCAATCAGAAACCGCTGTTGTCTGGTTCGACATGCAAGCGCCGGGGACTGGTGCAGTTCACCAACCCTGCTGAGCTAAACAAGGCAGAACATCAGCCAAATGGACCTTTGTCGAAACAACGGCTGACCAGTGCATATGATGATGTGTTTAGTGGGCCAGTAGAATCCGTTGCAGGACAGGTTCATTTTGAACTCGACCCAAGCATTCCACCAGTACAATCCGCCCCACGCAATGTGCCAGTAGCCATCAAGCCAGGGGTAAAGGCACAGCTAGATAAGCATGAAGCAGACGGCCACATTGCACCTGTGACAGAGCCAACTGATTGGATAAGCAACACGGTAATTGTGAAGAAGTCTGAGAAGCTGAGAATTTGCATAGATCCAGTTTCTGAACCAGGCACTGAGAATATCTCACTACATCATGCCAACATTTGAGGACGTCTTGTACAAGTTACCTAAAGCACAGGTGTTTACGCTTATTGATGCAAGTGATGCATTTTTACAATGCAAGTTAGGTGAAGAGAGCAGCTACATGACAACCTTCTGGACCCCCTGGGGCAGGAAGAGATGGCTCAAACTACCGTTCGGAGTCTCCGTAGCACCAGAGGTGTATCAGCGTAAGCAGCATGAGCTATTAGCTGGGCTCAGTGGCACTGAGCCAGTAGCATATGACATCCTCATTGTTGGCTGTGGTAATACAGATGAGGAGCAGAGTGTGATCATGACAACAAGCTGCTATCACTAATGGATCGATGCAGGCAAGTGAGTTTTGCCCCATTACCATCGCTGGTACTGGGGCTTATTATTTATTATTATTATTATTATTATTACTTATTTTTCCAAGTGGATTTATTTTATGATCTTTTTGTTTGTTAATTATTAAAACCAGTGAGAGCTAAGCAGCTCCCTGCAGTAGAGCCCTGTTTACTCTCACAGTGGAAGACAATCAAAGCCACCAGAAAGACTTAAACTGTAGGAAATGATCATACAGCATGAAATAAAGAAATACATTTGATTGAACTGTTTCAAAATGTACAACTTAACGTAATTCAAGTTGCAGGTTTTTGTTTATTAAAAAAGGAGATGTTATGGATGTTAGACTGCAGGTCTGCGCCACCTTGTGGCTTGGTATACCACACTGTTACGTCATGTACCTTTGACCTCGGTTGTGCATTATGTGTTCAACATGGCTCTGATTCACTAACAACTTGTAGTTGTCTTTATTTCTACATCAGAAACAAACAAGTCAAATCCCTAGATTTAACCATGGCAAGATTTACATAAATGTTAACAAAAACTTTATTAAAAGTTTAGAAATGTGTACTTTCAGATATCATTTATAAATTTGAAAATTCTTATTACAAATTCAACATTTAAAATCAATGACAATTAAATCTGGAAAAAAATGTTTGTCTTTAAATCTTTTTTTTTTTTTACACTGGCCAGTCAACATTTAGCTGACATGTTAAATCTGGTAATCTAAAAAAAAAAATTGTGAAAAAATACATGGAACTAACAGATAACAGATATACAAAATCGTTCAGCATTTTAAATATTGTTTACTGTCAGCACCTAAGTACTTGGATACATTAAATCTTTGTCATTAGCAATTAAATCTGAGGGAAAATCTTTTCTTTTTTTTTAAATAAATATTTAGTTTCCATGCTAAATATGGAGCTAACTAACATGCAAATGAGTCCCCGCATATTTAAGCATTTGACGTTGGCATTCTAAGCTCTTATGATTTAATTGAACACATTTCTTGATGGAACATTTTCCTAAGCCTTCTGGAGTTGAAACTATAAAAATATATGTAAGGATTGCAGTACTGGCCCTTGGAGATCAGTGTTGTGCACGTATCCATCCATCTCTGTGGCTCTATATATATATATATATATATATATATATATAAAGGCAAATGTAACCTATATATATATATATATATATATATATATATATATATATATATATATATATATATATATTGTGAACGATCACTCCACTCACGGGTTCGTGCCCCTTTAAAATTACGACCCAGAAACACAGAAATGGATTTTTACAGCGCGGTTGCGCTATTTTTAATAAACACAAAACAAAACCTAACTCCGTTTTGGAGTACTTACTTGTGACACGGTGAATGGTGTGGTGCTGTAGAAAGTGAATGTCCAGACTGAATTCTCCCAAAAACAAAAAGGTTTTAATAATTAACAAACAAAAAGATCATAAAATAAATCCACTTGGAAAAATAAGTAATAATAATAATAATAATAATAATAAATAATAAGCCCCAGTACCAGCGATGGTAATGGGGCAAAACTCAGCAACATCCAGCTAAAACAAAAGCAACAAAACACACTCCAATAACCACAGTCCTCCGTGAACGAAAATGTGCTCTTCTTTTCCAGGGTTTGTGGTGCGTGCGCTGTGCTGTGAAGTGCTGTGAAGTGCTGTGTGCGAGGGGCGTGCTCTGGGGTAAGTGCTGGCTCGCTGGCTACAGCCTCCGTCCTCCTGCTCCTCTGTTGACACACAAACACAAAACACGAATCACACAAAAAACAAACATCGGCTCCGCCGATCGCTTTTAACTCAGCGCAAGGGGAGGTTTTGACGTAGCTGCTTCCCCTTTGTACCCAGCAAACTCCTCCCTGCAGTCAACGCGTCGCCTGGTTTCTCCAATAGAGGGCTGCCCGCAGCTGACTGCACTGGAATCGTCCGAGTACTTGCAGCCACGCGCCTCCTAATATGGTCACCTTCCGTTTCCACCTACCACCGAGGTGGTAGATCTAGGAGGCAGCGTACCTTCCCCTTACACAGCGCCCTTTCTAATCGGGAGGGAGATTTACAGCATCGATCCTTTCTCTCTCTATCACATATCTCACCCTCAGAGTGATGCCAAGGAACACTCGCCAACTCTACATTCCCCAATGGTCCCCCTCCCTTGAAAAAAAAAATCTGCGTTTTGATGCTCCTTACCCGCACGATGCTTCACAGTGTAGTGGAAGGGTTGCAGCGCCAGATACCACCGAGTTATCCGAGCGTTATTGTCCTTCATCGTGTGTAACCACCTTAAAGGAGCATGATCAGTGATGAGAGAAAAGAACGCCCCAACAAGTAATAGCGAAGAGAGCGTGAGTAGCCCATTTGATGGCTAAACACTCCTTCTCAATGACGGAGTAGTTAATCTCCCTAGGAGCCATTTTTTTTTGCTTAAATAAATAACAGGGTGTTCTACCCGTCAACTTGTTGGGACAGGACCGCCCCCAGACCAATGTGGGAGGCATCGGTCTGCAGGATGAACTCTTTGCTGAAATCTGGTGAAATCAGAGCGGGAGCTTGACAGAGTCGCTTAATCAAATCAAATGCCTCCTGACACTGCCCTGTCCATTTAACTATTTTTGGAGCAGCCTTTCGGGAGATCTACCAGGGGTTAACTATGGTGGCATACTCGGGATAAATCGGCGGTAATAGCCGGCTAACCCCAGTAGCGATCTCACCTGTGACTTGGTTCTCGGATCGCCCGTCTCCACCAGCGCCTGGACTTTGAGGCGATCGGCCTCACCCGCCATTACCCATAATGTAGCCAAGATATTGGGTCTCCTGTTTGCCAAATGCACACTTGCCCAGCTTGGTTGTTAGCCCCGCCTCCCTCAGAGACTGGAGGACGGCTGAAACTCTAACAATATGCTCCTTCCAGGTGGAGCTAAAATCACCACATCATCAATGTACGCCGGGCGGCATACTGATGATGGGGAGCTAAGACCTGGTCCATCAGTCTCTGAAAGGTGGCAGGAGCTCCATGCAGCCCGAAGGGCATGGTCCGAAATGGAACAAGCCATCTGGGGTAGAGAAAGCAGTTTTCTCTTTCGAGCTCTGAGTCAGTGGAATCTGCCAGTATCCCTTCGTCAGGTCCAAGGTCGAAATCAACCGCGCTTTACCCAGTCGGGTCGAGGAGCTCATCCACCCGGGGCATTGATATGCATCGAACTTGAGATGGCATTAACCTTTCGAAGTCCACACAGAACCGAGTGGAGCCGACCTTCTTGCCCACCATCACGATAGGACTGCACCACTCGCTCCGGGAAGGTTCAATGACTCCAAGCTCGAGCATATCCTCCACCTCCTGCGAACAGGAACCCTGCGACTCTCTGGGATCCGCACGGTCTCTCCCGGACCCTGACCCCTGGTGGAGTAATAATAGCATGAGAAATAACATTAGTCCTGCCGGGCAAGTCAGAGAAAACATCACTAAACCTTTCCACTAACTGGTAGAGCTCTTGTTTCTGATCCGAAGTAACTGTTCCCCATTGAATATAAGTGGTAGCTGGTGGATTGACAGTGGGACCAAACTCCTCTTCCAAACTGTCACCAGCTACAAATAGGGCCTCCCTTTCATTCCAGGGTTTTAGCAAATTGATATGATAAATTTCGGTTTTATTTCGCGATCGGGTTGTCTAATTTCATAATTTACTTTACCAATTTCCCGAACCACCTCATATGGCCCCTGCCACTTAGCATACAACTTAGATTCCGATGTGGGAAGTAGCAACAGTACTTTATCACCTGGCCGAAAAGTCCGAATACGTGCTTGTTTATTGTACTGTTGCTCCTGGCGATGCTGAGCTAGTTTTAAGTTCTCCTGTGCCAAACGACCAACCAATGCTAGGCGGTCTCTTAACATAATTACATATTTGACTATGTTTTTAGAAGTTTTGCTTGCTCCTCCCACCCTTCTTTCACAAGATCAAGGATACCTCGTGGTTGCCTCCCATACAGCAGCTCAAAAGGAGAAAACCCGGTCGAACTCTGAGGCACCTCTCTCACTGCAAACATTAGGTAAGGGAGGAGTTTAGCCCAATGTTTTTGCTCTTGGTTGACAAACCGCTTCAGCATCTGTTTCAAGGTCTGATTAAAACGTTCCACCAAACCGTCTGCCTGCGGGTGATAAACGGAGGTTCGGATCGACTTAATTTGCATTAATTTGTATAATTCTTTCAAACATTGTGACATGAAGTTTGTTCCGTGATCAGTGAGGATTTCTTTTGGAATCCCTACTCTCGATATAATATTCACTAACTCTTTAGCAATGGCTGCGGCACTAGTGGATCTCAATGGTACTGCCTCTGGATATCTGGTCGCGTAGTCCACCACTACCAAAATGTGCGTATATCCAGAGTCAGACTGGCTCAATGGACCCACTATGTCCATAGCAATGCGCTCAAAGGGAACTGAGATCAGGGGCAGTGGGACCAGCGGGGCCGGGCGAACCCGCCCCGGCGCTACTTGCTGGCATTCTGGGCATTCCGCTACATATCGCGCCACCTCACTAAAAAAACTCCCATCCAATAAAATCGAGCCAATATTCGCTCCCCAGTCTTATCGATACCTAAATGGCCCGAACAGGGGACATCGTGAGCCAACCGCATGATCTCACGTCGAAAAGACTGGGGAACGAGTAGTTGTGTTACAATCTGACTTGTGCTCGTGGCTTGGGATACTCTATACAGCAAGTGCCCGACAATAATGTGGTGGGGATATGTAAGCGGCCGGCTATCCTCTACATCCTTCCCCTCGATAGACCGAACCTGCCCCCAGATGTGGACCAGCGAAGGATCGTTCTTTTGTTCCAACGCTAGGTCCACATCTCGGTCCCAGAATTTCGGGATATCGAGCGGAGCTAAAGTAGCTTCAGCACTGGGGCCTCAGTAACCTGCCCCCTGCAGGTCACACTGGGTCCCAACCCCCTTTCCCTTACATTTGACTGATCCTGAGGCTTCCCCCACCAAACCCCAGCCTTGTTTCATTAATGTTCCTTCCCATTTTTCAACCCTTCGCTCTTTTTTAGTTTTTTTTTGGGCGAAATCGAGGAAACAAATCGGTGTGCAGCGGAAGATATTACCAATAGTTTCCCCTGCTCCCATGGTCTTACCGGAGACTGGCTTTACCGCTTTTATTAATCATGCTGTCAAAATGCGGCCAGTCTCGACCTAAAATAACTGGATATGGCAGCTTCTCTGCCACAGCCACGACACGCGGCAGGCATGACATCCAACTGTCAAATCTAATTTGGTGAGGGGGTAGTCCTTGTTATCCCCATGAATACAGGAAATGACCACGACCCCTCGTGACCACCAAGGTACCCCCTTTAATAGAGCTCGTCTAATTAAAGTCTGCCCACATCCTGAGTCCACTAATGCGTGGGTGCTCACCTCACCAACCCGTACATTAACAACACAAGGCCCTCCCAATCATTACCCCTGGACTTACCTGGTGCTTTCAGGACGTAATGGGAGGTCACACCACACCCATGGCCGAGGGACAATTCCGCGCCAGGTGACCGACCTCCTGGCACCGGTAACATGGGGGCGAAAGGGTGCCCACGGAGCCTGGGTGTCCCGCTGCCGGTTTGGCAGCGGGAGGGGTACTCTGCTCTTACCCGCTGGGGGTCGCCCGCCTCCACTGTGTTGGAGGGAGGCCGCCCATGGGGTGACGTTGCAGTGCTGGTCCGTGGGCAGTGGGGGTGACACGGGGTGGTGGTGGTGGTGTTGCCGCCGCGGTCTATTGGAGGCAGGAGCAGGTGGGGCAACCACTGGAGCAGCAGGTAGAGCGCCCTCAAACCCTTCAGCCAATCTGACCGCTGCCTCCAGCGTGGTGGGACGGTGGCGACTGACCCAGTTCCTCATGTCTGGCCCCAGCACCTTCACGAATTGCTCGATGGCAATGAGCTCGTGACTTGCTCTGCGCTATTGGTGCCGGGCAGAGCCACCGGGTCACGTGGTCCACCAGCTGTTGTGCCACCACGCGGGGTCGCAGTCCTGGGGGTCACTGGTATTCCCGGAACCGGCGACGGTGGGTTTCCTCCGTGATGTCGAGTCGCTGGAGAATGACCTGCCTCACTCTATCATAGTTGAGGGCATCTTCATTGGTTAAGGCTTGGTAGGCTGCCTGGGCCTCCCCAATCAAATTGGGCCCCAACTGGGTAGCCCACCAATCCCGAGGCCACTGCGCTGCCGTTGCCTGCCTCTCAAAGGCTATCAAATAGGCCTCGGGATCATCCTCCAGCGACATTTTTACCACCCTTATCTTCGGTAAGGGTGGCATTGGTTCTGTCGCCGGTCCCCCCTGATTGGCTTCCCGGAACATGGCATGCATCTGCTCTATCATGGTCGCCATTCCCTCCTGGTGTCTTCGCTCCTGTGCCTCCAATATCGCTCCCAATGCAGCGGCGTCCATCCCAAATCCCTCTTCTGAACACCAACTGTGACACGGTGAATGGTGTGGTGCTGTAGAAAGTGAATGTCCAGACTGAATTCTCCCAAAAACAAAAAGGTTTTAATAATTAACAAACAAAAAGATCATAAAATAAATCCACTTGGAAAAATAAGTAATAATAATAATAATAATAATAATAAATAATAAGCCCCAGTACCAGCGATGGTAATGGGGCAAAACTCAGCAACATCCAGCTAAAACAAAAGCAACAAAAACACACTCCAATAACCACAGTCCTCCGTGCACGAAAATGTGCTCTTCTTTTCCAGGGTTTGTGGTGCGTGCGCTGTGCTGTGAAGTGCTGTGAAGTGCTGTGCGATGAGGGGCGTGCTCTGGGGTAAGTGCTGGCTCGCTGGCTACAGCCTCCCGTCCTCCTGCTCCTCTGTTGACACACAAACACAAAACACGTAATCACACAAAAAACAAACATCGGCTCCGGCCGATCGCTTTTTAACTCAGCGCAAGGGGAGGTTTTGACGTAGCTGCTTCCCCTTTGTACCCAGCAAACTCCTCCCTGCAGTCAACGCGTCGCCTGGTTTCTCCAATAGAGGGCTGCCCCGCAGCTGACTGCACTGGAATCGTCCGGAGTACTTGCAGCTACGCGCCCCTCCTAATATGGTCACCTTCCGGTTTCCACCTACCACCGAGGTGGTAGATCTAGGAGGCAGCGTACCTTCCCCCTTACACAGCGCCCTTTCTAATCGGGAGGGAGATTTACAGCATCGATCCTTTCTCTCTCTATCACATTACTACACAGGTTATTCCCTGACTAACTTGCAGGACAGCTAAGCCGTTTACCTGGCACCACGGAACACAAACCAAAACCACACAGGTTTAACACAGCACTTACTTCTTTTATGACTGCTCGGAAGCAGAGCACCTCTCTTCTGCTTCCTTCTACTCAGCAGCCTTGAGCAGACTGACTGCTCCTCTTAAATACCCTGCACCTGGTCCCAATTCTCAATTACTGCCCAGGTGCAGGGGATAATTAAATAATAAAACAGTTAAATTAAACAACACAACAGGTGCCTTTTTTTTCTTTTCAGGGAGGCTTTAACCCCCTCCCTGCTGTCTCACATTCCCGCTGCCTTACACTATATATATATATATATTGTAAAAGATCCAGTAGACACGTGCTGCTGAACCACTGCTTTCCCGTTCCACCAACTGGCACAGACTCAATACGTTTGCAGGCAAGTATCTTTTATTTACAATATTTACATCAAATAAGCAGTTTCTGTCACAGTTCTCGCCCTGTACGGGCCACTGACTAACTCACTTCTTCAACCCTCTCTAGCTACATCAGGAAATGGAGATAGAAAAGAAGTCCAAGGATCCTCCGACTGAAGTGAGTCAGTCCGCGGGTAAGAACAGGGTCAGCTGTCTTCCCTAGAGCTATCCTGGGTCACCGGTAAGTGTAAGTTGAGCTCCCTCTGCTGGAGTATTCCGGTAACCCAGGTAAGTATAAGACCGGCTCCCCTACTGGAGTAGATCCGCCACACAGGTAACTATCCAACAGACTCCCTCTGCTGGAGTAATCCTGTAACTTAGGTAAGAACAAGACAGGCTCCCTCTGCTGGAGTAGTCCTGTAACACAGTTAAGTATTAGACCGGCTTCCTCTGCTGGAGTAGTCCTGGAACACAGGTAAGTACCAGACAGGCTCCCTCTGCTGGAGTTGTCCTGGAACACAGGTAAGTACAAGACAGGCTTCCTCTGCTGCAGTAGTCCTGGAACACAGGTAAGTATAAGAATGGATCCGTTTTTAAAGAAGACTTCCAGGAACACAATAGAGGTAACCCCAGACGTCCAAAGAAGTGAACAAAGATAAAACAAGTTATATCCGGGCTGTGGAGAAAGAACTCCTGCAGCCAACTCCCAGTCATCCACAAAAGCAAATTGTATTCCTTCTAAAAGCCAGTGTCCATTTTCCCTGTATTAATTATATGCAAAGTATCTTGTGTCTGTGTTATGAATAAACAATGTCTTGCACTTCCAGTCTCACAAGTCCGCTCTTTCTGGTTATTATTTACTGTCTCTGCAACACGTAAATAACCAATACCTCTCCGGGTTATAAAGCATATAGCACAACACACTATGGTTGTGGCGGCGCACAACCGCACAGCACAGAATACCGCGGGTCTCTTTTAAATTGCTAAGGAGTACACTATCTTCAAGTCGCACCCTGACAACAGAAAATAAAAAAAACTTTAACAAACAAAAGGCTACCTCAGCAAGAGGAAAAATCGCACTTTGTAAAAACTAAATACTATATTTTAACACAAACGATAGCTTTACCTTGCGATCTCTTTCTTTTTGGTTGTTTTTCCAACACACTGGAGTTTGCACGCTATTTCCTTGCAGGACAACCGGGCCGTGTTCCCCACACTTCTCTCCCTTATGGCTCTGCCCTGCTCCTTTTTAAACCCAGAAACCCCACCCAATTAATTGGCACTCGGATTTCTGGGTTGTGTAGTTTCTTCCTTAGCGCCGCCATTTCTTAAAGGCGACGCTATCCTTTCCTCACAATATATATATATGCATATTGTAGCGATCCTGGTTCCCGCAGGCAGGCGCATCACACAGGGCGAGGCAATCCACACACAGGCGGAGGGCGGGCGCGAACCCGGGATCTCTCGCACTTAAGCATAGCGCCGATACTGCTGTACAAAAGAGCTGGCTCCTTTGCAAGGAGCCTACATCGGGCTTATGTCTTTGTGTGTGATTACATCACCTACCAGCCCTGCTTTTGCCTTACCCCGTGCACGCTACAATATAAACACACAGGCTGATGACCTGCTACCCAATGCTTAGAGCCTTTTGGTTGCCATTTGAATAATACAGTTATTATGTTACTACCGATCAGCAGTGTCTCCAGTTAAGTAAAGTAATACTGAGTTGTGGTACTGTGACAGGGTGACGTTGTGGTGACGTCAGGCCAGAAGCAGGAACAGAAAAACTGTACTGCAGTACTGCAGTGAAAAGACGCTGCGCGCCGTTTATTTCAATAATACAAAAATAAAATAAATATTTTAACAAAAATAAACTATGCTCACAGGTTAAACAGGTTAAACAAAACAGTCACGAACACAAAAATAACCCAGTCCAGCTGGGCAATCGCCTTCACGGACCCAATGAGGTAAGTTTTGTTTTGTTTTGTTTTGTTTTGTTTTGTTTTGTTTTGTTTTGTTTTGGTTGCTCTCGTTCTGCTCTCGTTCTCCTACGTTCCTCCTCCGAACTCTCCCCTTCTGAGCCGAGACTGGGTCTTTTATATTCGTGGCTTAATTACCTATTAATAAATTACCTTATTAAGGCTCCAACCACATTCCCATGAACAGGCCCACCGAGAGGGCGGTGAGGACGGGGAAATTTTTTTTTTTATATATATAAAATATTTTAAAACAACTAGCACTGCTCAAGACCCTTTGCGTTCCCACCACCACATTAAAAAGAAAAACTCCAGTACTGCACACCGAGCCGATGTGCTTCTGTTGTGTAATGATTGTGTATCCAGGCGCTGTCAAACGGCTCTCGGCGGCCCTTCCCACGAGAGTTCTAGGGAAGGGGTTTTAACCCCATCCACACGACTACATATTACAAGACCAGCTCTTTCGCTGGTCTCAAACAGTAAATAATAATAGGACGGTGCTAGACCGCCCGCACATAAACACAATAATAAGGATTAGGACGGACGGCTTTGTCCGCCCGCATACAAATATTATAATAATAATAATAATAATAATAATAATAATAATAATACAAAACATACAAATAATAATACAGGGGCGGGGTGTACCCCGTCACAGGTACATACTTCACATAACAAGCCTTATCAAAGTTTACTGCTGTGCATTGTGATAAAAGAATGGAATTATTCCATCATTCTTCCATTCACTATGTAGATTTTGCATGCAGTTTTTGAAAGAAACATGTTAAAGCAAACATGTATTTTCATTTAAAAAATGATATTGGTGTTAAATCAATATACTGATTTTAAAATCATTAGCCAGGTTTTTAAATCTGAAATAAAAAAAAAAATAAGCGGTAAAGATATTAGATGAATAGAGTAAACTGATTCTTAATAAAAGCAAATGCTGTTTACTATCAATAATAATAATTGTTATTGCTTATGCAACTTATTCTCGTAGTTTCCCTCCAACCAAGGGTCTCTGTAATGTTTATGATACTAATATGTTTTTATTTCTAGAAAACATGCATACTGTATATTTAATTTTTATATCCAAACGCACTACATCACAGAACAAAACTGATATATCTAGCTTTTAAAATCTACCACCTCCGAATAAAATATTACTATGCTACACACAGAACACTGTAATTAATGGAGTTAAGCCCAGGTGAGCTACAGTATAGGGGTAGCTTACTCCAAGTAGTTTCATCTGAACAATGGGAATGTGCCACCCAAGCTTTGTTGGTTGAAAATACTAGGTAACAAAGCAACCCCCTGCAGGCTTCCTTAGGGCTGTGATACACAAACTTTGTTCCAAAGACAATTGGCCTAGTATAGTTAAACAGCAATCACTGTGGGTTACAGCTTAATGTTGCCTCCTGGGTGTCAGTGTGATTTTCCATTCAGCTTGTGGTCCCCTAGCAACAGAGAAACCTTTACAATTGTTTCATGAAGTCTTTCTATTAAAAGGAACAGTATATTCATGCTAGCTCAAATACAAAGTTAAATGTAACCTAATGGCATTATCAAAACTGTTCCTTAACTTGTTTAATTGGCTAGTTACTGAAAAGTTACTGGTAGTAACTGGGTACCGAATATCTATCTATCTATCTATCTATCTATCTATCTATCTATCTATCTATCTATCTATTTATCTATCGATCTATCTGTCTATATAAACAAACTTTCAAACTTGACTTTATATAATTGTTTCCTTTTTTTACTAACACTTTATTTTAATGCTTATGATTTCAGTAAATCCAGTTTGGTATGATCTACAATTGGTATGAACTATAATGTCCTGAGTCATTCATATTGAATTAACAAAGTACATATTAATAAAGACATGTTACAAACTTACCTTAACCCAAAACAATATTCTCAAAGGAGTAGTGGGTTTAGTTGGATATTTACATTTTTGTTTGTGCTGGATAACATTATTCAATATGATGCAATCTCAGCCTCACAAGGAAAGGAGATTAATTTGTTTGTTTGTTTGTTTGTTTGTTTGTTTGTTTTTATGCTTGAAACACTTGGGTTTGTGTTACAAAAGTACTTTGTGTTGAATTTTCACAAGTTGCTTTAAGTAGGATGGGGAATGAATAGAAATGAAAAAAAAGTCCAGTGTTATTGTCCATTTAACGGCTGAGCAAATCCTTGTGTCCTAGCAACAACTGTTTCTGTGTATGCTTTTATAGATGAGTCTCAAAAAGGGGAACACGGAAAAGAACTGGCACTGTAAGTGTCCAGCTGTAGACCATAGTTCAATAGTTTGCTTGTATAACTGGTTATGAAGCTTTTGGAACAAACTTCATGGTATGTTTGAGTGGCTTTTTGCTGCACAGTTTCCATTTCTGCTCCCTAAAAAACAACCAAGGTTAAATAAACTGTATATGAGCAGCCAGAACTCGACTGATTCAACAAGACAAGTTTGCAATGTGTTTAAACGGTTGTGGAGTTAAAAGTGCCTGTTACTCAGTGACTGCCTCCAGTTCCTTCAGGGAAGTTGGGAGTGGAAGTCTGCTGTGATTTTTGTTCTCCAGAGTCTTGTTTTGTTTAGACTATTCCTTGTTAAGAATCAGCCACTTGCTCAGCAGTTGATATGGATATGGTTGCACCTGCCCTTCCAGCATCTGCTATCAAATACAGAATACAGTACATGTCAGGGAAGTAATCTGCATAATACATTAATCAGTTGTCCGGTGGACAGCCCATTCACACATAATGTATTCTACAGATAGTACTGTAGGGTTTTTTCCAATTGCTTGCCAACTTGTTTGTGTATTTGTATTTCATTTTCAGCTTTTCTCCAGTGCTACAATTTATCAATTAATTAAAAAAAAATACATATAGTAATAAATACATTTACCCGAAAAGGATAAATTATAAGAATTCCAGTTAGTTTAAAATAATGTACTGTATGTCTTTCATTTTAGAAAGCAATTATGCACATTTTTACAATGTATCTAGTGATAGGTTCTTGCTGGGACAATGCTATCATATTGTGTTGCTATAGAACTGTAACCTACATTTTATTTTCATTAAAGTCTGGTGATTTGAATAACATGTCAGACTTTATTTAAGTAACAATGACAACAGGCCTTTTTAGCTATTGTTGACAAAGGTGTGTGGATTATATTGATAAACTACTTGTGTGTGGTTCATGCATATGTGAATTTTTTATTTGCTGAAATTGCGGTCCTAACCCAATTTAATAATACCTGTATTGATTTTAATCATATATACAGCTATATAAGTTAGATAAAAGCTGTAGCAGGTTTAACTGAAATGTTTAGCTGGACAGAGATCAAGTTGCACTGGGGTTTCCATGGCAGCAAGTGTTGACAGAGGGGAGTGAGAAAAAACAGTCCTCTGTTCAATCATTGTGTGAACTGAGGCTAAAGAGAGAGCACTGAGCATTTACGAACTGTGGTGAACTGTTGAAGGATAATCACAAGAAAACTGGATAAGTGACACATCTCTTTAAATGTAAGACATGATAAGGTAGGTTTAGAAAATGTGAAAGAAAGGCAAATTGACTTTTCAAATTAAGATAGTTGATCAAACTTGGACAGTGAAATGTCACCTAATGTTAGTTCTCTAACAATACATATCCTGGAATAACAAATGTGCTTTTTTCTTTTACTGAACACATAATGTTTTATTGTGACATATACAAATTGCTGTCCCTTTTTATTTGTTTTACCATAATAATGTGATTAAAAATGTGTGTTTTCTGTGCTGGTTTGTGATTGTTTTTTGTTTTATATGAAGTATGGGTTTGTCTATGAAATAAATTATGTTAACATTAAATAATCCCTTACAAAAGTTGGCATCAGCAAAAGCACAACAAAGTGTAATAAAGCACAATGAAAGCTTGGTAAAGCATCAGTGAGCATTGTAAAGCTCAGAGAGGTATGGGAAAGCATATTTAAAAACTTGGCAAACCATGGTAAACTATAACTGCATAGTATGCAAATTTACCACAGTAAACATTTATAAGGGATAGCAAATACAAATAGTATTTGTTTGTTTATTCAATTGACTTATCATTCATGTACAAGAGCAACTGTAATATGTTATCCAGACAAACCTATTAAGGGCTATAGCATTATTGCTGGCATAGAAACACATTATTTGAATAAACATAACCATGCCAATCTGTAAGGCTTTGTATCTGTATTTAAGCGACTGGTGACTTGGCACAAAGGGGTAAGCAAGAAGCCTAAAATGTCAAGTTTGTATATTTATTTTATGTTACTTTTAAATCATTGCATGCTATGAGAAATAGATACAATTGAAAACATTTAATAATGTAAAGAAAATAGACATGGTTGCTGTGGGTTACAATCTGGAATGTACTGAAAGACTGGGTGCATGCTTTCCAATGAGGAATTCATACCAAATGTTAAACACTAAATCATGAAATATGAGAAACTAAAGAAACGTTGTCTAGTAGGAGACAAATATGTTTCTTTAGCTGTGTTCAAAATGTCATGGCTGCCAGCAGACCAAATGTTGCCTTCATCTAAATTATAATTTTGATAATGGAGTAATTTGAGCTTTTGCTTCTGTGCTGTTCCAGATGTCTGAGAGTGAGAAGGTAGAGACTGGGGAAGATGAGTTGTCCTCTCCCCCTGAAGAAAGCATTGAGGCTGGGGAGAAAGAGCTGAGCAAAACCCCCTCACCAAATCCTGACAGTGATGCCCTCTCTCCACCACTTATTACAATGCACAATGGTAAGTAACAGAGACAATTGGCAAGTGACTTGCATAAAGATTAATAAGAACAGTATTTCTGAGTCACATAAGAGCTATATCTACAGGGGATGATGGTTTCCGGTATTCAGAGCCTGGTGACATGAAAATGGCAGTAAAAGTTTAATGCTTATTTAATTTTTTTTAAAGCTTTATGATGCTTCCCCTTTAAACAAAACCCAGCTGAGCATGTAATAGCAGATCCTTGTCAGATAAATACATGTTCACTTGTTCACACATCTTGAACAAAATTAGTTGGTCTAGAAATGTTTTGAAATATTTACCCAGGTGATGTCAAAAGGTAATTATAATACCCAAATCACTAGTATTCTGTCGTGAAGACAACTCAAGTATATTGGCATGCAGTCTTTTGTTAACAGTCCTGAGAAAAGTCAGGAAAAATGGATTACAATAAATCACACAACAGTACTGGTGTTTGGAGGCTAATTGTAAAAATACAAATACAAAATGTTTTTATTTAATTTTTATTTTAACTATATTTTTTTATTGTCCACCATGTAAACCATTTTTTTTTTTTCAATAGTAGTACAAACAGTGTTTAGTTAATAGTAACAAAATAACACATGCCATTACAGACCCAGTGAAAGGGCGCAGGCGTGTTGGTGATTTCAAACCCAAGAACACAGGACAAGCTGCTGCTTCAGCAGTGTTGTCTCCAACAGCAACTACACCGGTAATTAAACTTTTTCTTTATATAATTTACATCACAGAAGATATATAGCACATATTATATTCAGTATTGCAGCAGTTCTATTTTAACATGTTTTAAATATATATTTATAATATATTTGGACAATATTTTTATACATATATTTTTTTTACATTACCTTGTGCAAAAACTTTTAGGTTTACATGTATTTAGTTTGTTGCAGATATACTGTAGAACATAAATGTTTGCTGTGGTGATATTATCATGGAATTTTGTAAGTGCTCTTGCACATGACGCTGATACTCCCCTAGGGTTTCCCGTTGCTCGTTATTATAGGGTGAATCCACATTCTTCTCTTTCTTTCTCTTCTTTGGAGCAATAACCATGCAGCAGCTTGCACCCAATCTATATTGCCTTCAGATTATATCCAAATTTAGCAGGACAGGGTTGGTGATTGCAGCGTTTTTCGTTTGAAAATCTAACCTGCTTTTATTTATTTTTTTGCAGTGGATTTAGCTTTTTTTCTCAGCGATCAAGTATGAAAGTTAGTATTCAAATCCATAGGTTAATTTTTTTACCATATGAAATGCAGCAAATAAATACTATAGTGTGAGTAGCCCTTTACTCAGTTTTTCAGTTCAGCTGTTTTGTGATAATGTTTTTATACATGTATATTGAATTTCAGACACCTGGTAAAAAGACTACGCTGCTGTCCAATGAGGTCAGGAAAGAGATGGCTAAACAAGCCAAGGCTACCAAGGACGAGCGCCGAGCCCAACTGGACTCCCGACACAAGTACCTCATATCCAAACTGGCAGACGGGATTGGTCTTGGGGAAACCGAGGTGGAGGACAGTATCGTTTCGGATGACAAGGTACAAAACATTCAAAATATAAGATCTACAAATATTGGATCTACAAATATATATTTTTTACAGCCTCTATACTATACAAATTTGCGAATTGTGCCAGATAATGTTAATAATTATGTCCATGAAAAAGTATTTTAAACATTATCTGTATAGATGAGAACCGATATCACAAGCATGGCATTCTGAGTCGCTGATTTTGCTAGTTCTAAGATCGTAATATTGACCAAGAAAGGTTGAAACTACATTTTCTAAAAGTAAGTGCAAACACTCAAGAGTTCCTTCCTTGTTAACCTCTTGGATGAGGAAACTTGAGAAGTAAAAAAAAAGAATAAAGCAAGTGGATGCATTTTGTCTGCTACACCTGAGACTATTGGTGAGTGCTTTATTGATCAGTTAGTAATTAAAAATAAATAAATACATTTGTTTGGTTGTGCTGTGTTTGTAACTGTTCATGATGGATATGTGTGTGTGTGTGTGTGTGTGTGTGTGGGGGGGGGGGGGGGGTGTCGTGCGGTGTGGATTGTTGGTGTTGCCGTAGGTGAGTGGGTGTGCTGGTTTTACGGCAGTGAGATACGATGCTGGAGTTAGAAAACACACAATAAAGTGTCCTGTTAGTTTACTGTAACAAGTTGTTGGAGTCGTTTGTTTTTACAATACAACAACATAATTAATATATACAGACGTGCTCAAATTTGTTGGTACCCTTACAGCTCATTGAAATAATGCTTCATTACTCCTGAAAAGTGATGAAATTAAAAGCTATTTTATCATGTATACTTGCATGCCTTTGGTATGTCATAGAATAAAGCAAAGAAGCTGTGAAAAGAGATGAATTATTGCTTATTCTACAAAGATATTCTAAAATGGCCTGGACACATTTGTTGGTACCCCTTAGAAAAGATAATAAATAATTGGATTATAGTGATATTTCAAACTAATTAGTTTCTTTAATTAGTATCTCACATGTCTCCAATCTTGTAATCAGTCATTCAGCCTATTTAAATGGAGAAAAGTAGTCACTGTGTTGTTTGGTATCATTGTGTGCACCACACTGAACATGGACCAGAGAAAGCAAAGGAGAGTTGTCTGAGGAGATCAGAAAGACAATAATAGACAAGCATGGTAAAGGTAAAGGCTACAAGACCATCTCCAAGCAGCTTGATGTTCCTGTGACAACAGTTGCAAATATTATTAAGAAGTTTAAGGTCCATGGAACTGTAGCCAACCTCCCCTGGGCGGCCACCGCAAAGAGGAAAATCGACCCCAGATTGAACAGAAGGATAGTGCGAATGGTAGAAAAAGAACCAAGGATAACTGCCAAAGAGATACAAGCTGAACTCCAAGGTGAAGGTACGTCAGTTTCTGATCGCACTGTCCGTCGCTTTTTGAGCGAAAGTGGGCTCCATGGAAGAAGACCCAGGAGGACTCCACTTTTGACAGAAAAACATAAAAAGCCAGACTGGAATTTGCTAAAATGCATATTGACAAGCCACAATCCTTCTGGGAGAATGTCCTTTGGACAGATGAGTCAAAACTGGAGCTTTTTGGCAAGTCACATCAGCTCTATGTTCACAGACGAAAAAATGAAGCTTTCAAAGAAAAGAACACCATACCTACAGTGAAACATGGAGGAGGCTCGGGTTATGTTTTGGGGCTGCTTTGCTGCGCCTGGCACAGGGTGCCTTGAATCTGTGCAGGGCACAATGAAATCTCAAGACTATCAAGGCATTCTGGAGCGAAACATACTGCCCAGTGTCAGAAAGCTCTGTCTCAGTCGCAGGTCATGGATCCTCCAACAGGATAATGACCCAAAACACACAGCTAAAAGCACCCAAGAATGGATAAGAACAAAACATTGGACTATTCTGAAGTGGCCTTCTATGAGTCCTGATCTGAATCCTATCGAACATCTATGGAAAGAGCTGAAACTTGCAGTCTGGAGAAGGCACCCATCAAACCTGAGACAGCTGGAGCAGTTTGCTCAGGAAGAGTGGGCCAAACTACCTGTTAATAGGTGCAGAAGTCTCATTGAGAGCTACAGAAAATGTTTGATTGCAGTGATTGCCTCTAAAGGTTGTGCAACAAAATATTAGGTTAGCGGTCCCATCATTTTTGTCCATGCCATTTTCATTTGTTTTATTATTTACAATAGTATGTTGAATAAAAAATCAAAAGCAAAGTCTGATTTCTATTAAATATGGAATAAACAATGGTGGATGCCAATTACTTTTGTCAGTTTCAAGTTATTTCAGAGAAAATTGTGCATTCTTCGTTTTTTGTGGAGGGGTACCAACAAATTTGAGCACGTCTGTATATATATATTGGACCCTTGATATAAACTAGGTTTGATAGAAATAAAGTCCTGGATTACTTACTTTCCTTTTTTTCTAGTTTAATATGATTGAAGAATTCTTTGCACCAAATGGAACAAAAAAGCTGCTCTTTTTCTATCAAGAAGTCACCCAGGTAATTTTTTTATTATCTTTTAGTCTTGACAGTGATGTTGTTGTTCAGCAATTTATGATTGTGAAAGGAAGTTATGGGTATCCACTGACAGAAGGGAGAGATGCAGGAAAGCTAACATTTTAATGCCACACTGGCACCCAAGATTTATTTACAAGGATGCAATTGCAGCAATGGTGATGGTAAATGGTAGCAGCAATGTAACTCCTGAGACGAGGTCAAGCAGAGAAAAACATGGGACTGTACCAGCGATGGAGTGCATGGGAGCATCTATACAAAATAAAACGCAGTGGGAAAACACAGCTACAAAATACAAGTTGCCTATAGTTGGTGTAGCACTGCACTGCAGGTCCCGCTGTAGGAATGTACATCAACACCCCCTCTGTATACTTTCCGTGGAATTCGAAATCCTCTAACTAGACAGTATCCTAAGTCACACTGCCCCCAGTTGAACACACAATGTCGGCGTAGTTAGCAATACTTATGATGCTTGTTTCACAGCAGTTTCCGTCACATAGACCATTATGCTGTGGCTCAGGGAGGTGCGGGCAGGGGTATCGGCGACTCTCTTTTATATTGAGATGTCGCTGTGATACACCCACTGGCTGGTCAGGGATCCGCAACTGGCCAATCCATGGCTCTCATTCTCTGTCAACAAATATAGCCAGCAGCATGTCCCTGCACAGTGTCTGGCTCTTTCCTGCAAATGTACGCAGGCGCCCGCGAAGCCAGTGATTTAACATTGTCCCTGTTACAATGATGATTAGAATTTTCAATGGTATAGCATGAGACCCAATAAAGTTGAAAGGTCAGAGTCTCAGTTCCTGTCAAATGGCATGTAACAGGCCTGTCATGTTCAAGTAAAACAATAGTGGCTCCCTTTTTTCCATCTGTTGTAGACTGTAGGATTCTTATTAATTGTGTCCTGCCATGAACTTGTTCATAACCTAACCCTATATGCACACACCATATTCTCTATTAGTCACAACGTTTTAATAACAAGTAAGCATCTCAATTCTACAACTTACAGTGCCCATTTCTACTGTCTGTAATAGATCCTTCTATCCTTCTATACCACCTTTAGTTCTTCTTGTGTAGATGTTTATAAAAATAATTTTGCTAACCAAGTTGCTAGTACGCACATCACAAAGTCTGAACAACAAAGCGTGGTAAAACAAAGGATCAGAGGTGCATGTCTTAAATCAACACAAAACCTGTAAAGCACCAGTATCACATAATGAGAACAAAAGGGTGACAGAAACCTTACCTCTCCACAGTATCAGTCATCACCTACATAGGTTTACAGTAAACCCACAATATAAAAGCATTTACATACTACAGACATATATTATACATACAGTGCTCTCTCGCTATAACACAGGTTTCGGGGAACACACAATATGAGTGTTATAACCAAAGAGCGTTATAAACGGGGGAGGGGTGCTGGGGCCGCGGGACACATAACAACACACATCTGACTAAAATACAAAATAAAATCACTCCCTCTCTATAATGCACATATAGTGAAGCAAAAATGTAACTTTCCGTGAATTAACCATGCATAAAGCACCACTGTAATTAACGCTACAGGTAAAAAAAAAAAAAAAAAAAGGTAACGCTCCAGTTTTTAAACTATAAATAGACTGGCTAAACGGCGGTCAGGAGTTCAGTTCGAAGCGACAGACAAGCAAAGCAAGTGCGAGAAGGAGAGCGGGTCGGGCGAGGGGAAGAGGGAATGGGCTCACCCCAGGTTCGGCTGCCGAAGCGGAGCTGAAGCGTCTCGTCTGCCAGAGAAAGCTGCAGCTCCTCTCGCAGCAAAAAAGTGTATACATTAGGGAAGATATTCACGTAATAGGCCTAATATTTATTAAGTTATAAAACGAATGCTGAATAAGATGTCTGTGTTATAAAGTGCCAGCGCAGCTTTTCTTCCGTTCAGATACTGTATCAAAAGGAAGAGACAGAAACAGAAGTTAGACTGAGAAGCTGTTTGAACAACATTCAATAAAATTATTTACTGTAGAAATACTGCATGAATCACTAGTGTAGAGAATTGGGGGACATGCTGTAGGAGCGTTATATGTGAGGCGCGTTATAGCCTAGAGCCTTATAGCGAGGGAGCACTGTACTTCCAAGCTACAACAACAACAACACCATTGCACATGTATAGCACCTTTCAAGACCAAGTCCTTTGAAAGCACTGAACCCATTTTAGCAGAGCAAATATGATTAAAAAAAATTACTACGTAGTCACACAATAAAAGGATATTTATGGCAGGGTCTAACCATCTCTTTCCTTGCTTTGTTTGACAGTGTTTAATATCTCTCCCAAGTTGTTATATAAAACTTGCAAACTGATAACTAAACACAAGATGCTTTGTAATATTAATGTAACATAATTCTTTGGGTTTTAAAGTAGTCTTTAGTTTCTGGTTGCTAGGGATTAGAGGAGAATCACTCTCTATACCCTTTATCAAAATATTGTATTTTAATATTCAATTAATTGATTCCTTTATTAGCTAAGTCAGTTAAATATTTTAATTACACATTTTGTGTCTACGTAGTCCATTTAGATACCACATACTTATCTTTGGATTTACACTCTAAGAGCTGTGGTAAATGCATAATAGTCATGCATTCCTGGCATATATCATTCATTAAGGCACACCCCTGAACCTCAGAGAATTTATTTTGTTGGGTAAAAGGGATGAGACAAGATGTTTTTTTGCACATTAATACCAAATTGTGTCATTTTTCAGTGTCAATAATACTGTTTTTTCAACATTTCCTTTAACTTCTCAGCGGAAACAAAGCAGTCCTTCATGCCTTGATAACTCTAGTACATATGCCACTGCATCCCAACCTCAAAAGAAACTTTTCATTACCAGCGGATCTGCTGAGGTATGCTCACAACAGGTCTACCCTCCTATCCTTAGATTGAAACAGTTAATTATTAGGATTGTCAAAGTTTTGATTCCTAGCAAGTGGTTGCTAAGGAAAGAATGCTTATAATACCAAGCTCAAAATCCTGTAAGTAATGTAAACTGGAGCAATAGAGTGTTTTTTTCTGAATAGTTAGGAACATTTTATTAATCAATTTCTTGGTTACCAGAATGCTTTTTAGATTTAAAAACATGACAAAGGTAAATAACAACTATTGTTTATTCATTCACTTTGTACATTGTTCAGTTTCCAAAAATGTCTAAAACATGGTAGTTATTCTAAATTCATGACTAATGTTACAGATTATATACTATATATACCTTTCAATGTTGTATTCTTTGTTTTACAGGGTTTGTTTGGAATGTGTTTATTTTTTCTCAGAACCATAGACAAAAACATAACTACAGCAAATGTCTCCCAGGTTAGTTGTTTGATCTTGAAAAGCCTTTGGAAAAAATCAAATGGAAAACCTTGTTTGAACCTAAAGCAGTGAGATTAAGAAAGTAAGTGCTGCAGAGGATTTGGTCTGGACCAGAAGATTTTCTCCTAGCTGTCATTTTTTAGGAGCCGACAGGAAAATTCTCATGCCAGCATCAGCATCAGCAGCTGCTGGTAACCCCCTTCTGAACAATTTTTTGCACAGCTTATCGAATCTCTTATTATATTCAAAGTGAAATAGAAAATTGAAGCCTAGCCTATAACTTTTGTCTTTTGTTAATTATAAATGTGTCATTATTTGATTCTGGAGGTTTGGAATGGATGGTTTGGAGTCTGTGCCCTGAAGATTTTGGACATTTTGCAACCCTGGCCCAAAGTGTGGATTGGTGTTCCAGAATTCTGTGCAAATGTACAGTAGTAATGTTGCAATATTGGCACAAGTGGTACTCTAGCATCTTTATTGTAGTACATGTGTAAAGATTAAGGCAACTTCCTCTTAGATTATTTAGATTTCAGATAATTTCTACAAATATATAAATTGTTACGTTGACTGTTTTCTTGCAGGAGGTGAATTTTGGTATGCTTGAATGTTCTGGTGGGAACCTTCTTCACAGTCTGGAGAATTTGCTCTCTCAAATCATGGTGCCTGCACTCAAGTCACAAGAGGTACTCAATCATAAACGATAAAACATCCAAAAAGCCCATTATATGCAGTTGTAGTCAAAAGTTTACATACCCCAATGGACATTTATAATTTCTAGAAATTTCTAAAAAAAACAAAGAATTTTAGGAAAAATCTTTTGAAGCAAAAATTTTGCTTTTGTGGATGACGAAAAAAAGTTACAAGAAATAGATGCCTACAATTATTTATTTAAGCAATTTTTTTTGCAAAACTCAAAAAATGCTAATTCAAAAGTATTCATACCCTTTGATACTATGATAGTATTGTCTACAAGGTGCTAGACATTTCAATATGATAATGCAGAACCTAATTCTAGAAAAGTCTAGAAAATGCTGGATTGTAGGTGAACATTCAGAGAGAATATAAAAGGGTTAGGCATAGGATGATTGCTGTCATTACCAATAAGTCAATATGGGAAAAAGTAAAGAGCTGTATTGTCATAAAGCTGGAGAAGGATACAAGAAGATTTCCAAGCATTTGAGTATCCCAGTTTCATGGTACTGTCACAACGCTCCCTCGGTCTGGAAGAAAGAAGGTTCTTTCACCAAGAACAAGTAGAAGAATTGTGAGGAAGGCTAATAACAATATGAGATTGACTGACAAAGATATTCAAAGTGAATTGGCTGCAAGTAGGACTGGGGTTTCCTTTTCAACCATAGGTCGAGTATTGCATGGTGAAGGTCTCAATGGTCACAGGCCAAGGAAAAAGCCACTCTTAGGAAAACATCACAAGGACAATCGCTTAAAGTTTGCAAAACAGCATTTGAATGATGGATATAAGTTCTGGTTAAAGGTTTTGTGGAATGATGAAACAAAAATCGAGCTATTTGGTCACGCTGGTAGTCGTTATGTTTGATGAAAGTATGGTGAGGCCATATCTACGGTCAAGCATGGAGGTGGTAATATCCTTTTATGGGGCTGTTTTTCCTCTAATGGCACAGGAAATTTAGTTCCAATACATGGTAAAATGGATTCCATAGCATACCAAAAGATATTGGCCAATCATCTGAATTCCTGTGCTACAAAACTTGGTCAAAGCGTAACTGGATGTTCCAACACAACAACGATCCAAAGCACACATCAAAATCTACTTCAGAATGGTTAAAGAAGAATAAAACCAATAAAATCAATAAAATCATGAATACTTTTAAATTAGCATTTTTGGAGTTTTGCAAAAACATTGCTGAAATAAATAATTGTAGGCATCTATTTCTTGTAACTTTTTTCCTCATACACAAAAGCAAAACTTTTGCTACAAAAGATTTTTCCTATAATTATTTGTTTCTGAGAAATTTCTAGAAATTATAAATTTCCATTGGGGTATGTAAACTTTTGACTATAACTGTGTGTGTGTGTGTGTATATATATATATATATATATATATATATATATATATATATATATATATATATATATATACTGTATATATATATATATATATAGTATTGTATATTTTTTGTATAAAGAATAGATTCACTATATAGCATTTTCTAACGTAAACATTATATTTCCCAATTTCACATACAGTAATTTCCATACAATGTGTTTACTTTGGCCTTTCTATAATAAGAAAGTGGGGATTGAAACATTGGGGATACATTTTGTCTACAGTTCCTACCTTCCTTTAGTACTTTTTTGCTACTGCTTTGATAACTGTAGAGTTCAATTTAATTTGTTGAAAGTCTTATTAAGGACAATTTATTTATCTTTCTGATTTGTCTCCTGTAAGGTGCTAGTCAATGAAAGATGTAATAAGTCATGTTCATAGTCTTACCTTCACCCCATATAGAGGAGCCCTCTCGTCCATGTTGCTCTGCAAGTATTATTAAGGGTAAAAGTAATAATAAATAATAATAATTAAAAAGGATGGAGGACCTCTGTTTTTTCTACCAAGTTTGAAATGTCAAATTCAAATGTTACCTGACCTCTGCAACCCACTCAAGATTAGCAGGCAACCTACAATCAAAATGTCATGACAATTGCTTTATTTCACCAACTACATCTAAGCGCCAGATGTTACCATGCTACCTTGGAGGGAAAGGGCCTAGCCTAGGAAGTCTCTGCCTGGTTTGTCAGGCACCTGACCAGTAGGTGTCAATCGTGATTAAGCAAACTAACCTCAGCTTGAGTCAAGAGAAAACTGATTTCCTTAAGCTTATGGACTTAATCTTTAACAGTTTAAAAATGTAATCTATTGACCCCTTTTCTTTCTAGTTGAAATACTTTTTTCAGATGTTTGTTTTAATCATCCTCTTCCATGTTATCTCAACTCACAGAACTGGGGAGCTGTGAAGGATGGTCTGAAGAATGTTCAGATACAGGAGTTCCTCAGTTCCGTGGATAAGTTTGTCAGCAGTCTGTCCTCAGCAAGGCAGAACATGGAGGGCAGATTCGAGCTTCAGACACTGGATATGGGGTATAATCTTGACAACCTGCTAAATCCTTCCGATTACATGATAGCAGGTATTACAACAATGTTTCTACCACTAAACTAAAGATCAGGGGCACTTCTCAAGATCAGAGGCACCATTTCAGATTTCAATGGGAGGGGCAACCTTAATAATATAAAGGTTAAATGTTCAGCTTTTTAATAATAATAATAATAATAATAATAATAATAATAATAATAATAATAATAATAATAATAGTAATAATAGTAATAATAATACTAAAGAAAAATGCTTTGCGAGAAGATGCATTTATACCATAAGGACAGATGGAACTGTACATATTAATGGAACAAATAATGTGTGTGAAAACATGGATTGCAATTTTTGACAAAATGCGGCTGGTGACTATGATATTATGTTAATCTTTCAAACTATGCGTGATACAATCAGGAACTGGAGATCTTACTTTGTTCCATACATGGCCGTGGAATTTAATGGAACAAAGTAAGATCTCCAGTTCCTGAAAGTAGATTTTTATTCAGGAGCAGCACTCTTACAATTGCTTGCTTATTTTAATGAAGCCAATAACACATTTAAATGTAATCAATTCCCAAAATGAAACTAACAGAATATTCTTTATTAATTATTGCCACAAACATGGAGTTTTACACCTGCTACGAAACTTTCACCAACTCCAGAACCTCACCATTAAAACTGTACCATTCAGCTAACACAATATACAGTAATTATCATACCTACAGACATTCTGGTTAATTATGAATGCAAAAGATAATTATTACAAAAAGTAAATCTGAGGCAAAACTTTATAATAATGATTTGCAGAAATGTTTTCCTTATATTCTCGAGTGGAAAGTTTGCTCACCAGACTTACAGTAGATCGATGTAATAAAATGGTGTAACAAAGAAAACGCTTTATTAATGGGTTACTGTCTCTATTTGACGCAAACTTGACGATGACATTGTCCAAAGGGCAACTCCTTTGGTTTAAAAATAAAATCGCACACAATATCATTCTCAACCGACTAACACCATTCTCCATTCCACATCCCACCTTCAATCAACCTCACGATCCACAAATCCTTGTCTTGCCAGAGCCCGAACTAGGCAATCTGCAGCTTGCTGAAGCCTTACCAAGCTATGGTAACGCAACTTTCTGGGATACGTGGTGCTTATTTGTACCTGCTAAATGTTTCTGTATGCAGAAAGAGGCGATTTAAACTTTAGAAGCAATCAATTAATCCTTTATTACACTCTTGCAGTACATCACAAATAAAATATAATGAAAAATACAGCTGGTTACAAATTAAGGAAGAGCCTCACTTGCTTCACCTGCTGAGGTGCCACTAATATTATTGCAGTGTTTTCAGGGTTCAAATGATTGAGGCTGAAGCAGGTGTCATTTGTTAAGACTCAAGCCAATTTTATTTTACAAATAAATAAATTAATAAAAGCAAGGGAAAGGAAACTGGGAACAAAATAGGCTGAACAATCCTTTTATTGCCCTGGAACATGTCAAGTTTTATTAGTAACTGTACTTTCACAATCTCTCTCAGACTCCTGGACTGCAGCCCTGTTCAGGCCTTTATAGCCTCCGGACCCCCGCCCCCCACCTAACGCAGGACCACAGCCCCACTTTCACACCAAAACATTCACCCACTCAGGCTCCCCCTACACTCACACTCACTCACATACCCCACGACTCAGTCACTCACCTTGCACGCCCTCCCCTAACCCCCCCCTCCATGAACATGGCAACACAACAGACTCCCCCACCCCCCCGTTTCACATAGGGTCGTCACATTATAATCAATAAAAAATATATATATATATTTTTTTTTTTACCGAGCAGCTAAGTTAGCTTGATTTCGGTCTGCGACTAATCAAAAATCAAAGATTCACTTTTTTTATTCAATGTGGCAAACTGGAGAAACATTAAACTGAGATAGTGTCTAAACTGGACAAATTAGAAACACTGATAATAAACTGAGATAGTGTCTGTGACTGAACAGGAGGAGGGCGACGGAAAATCCAGTGCCAAACTGTCAGTTGTTCATCATTGGTACTCTCCAGAGGGATGCTTTGTAAACTAGAGTGTGCAACTCTTTTTCTGCCTCTAATATGTGGAAGTTTGAACTGGTGGATTGTGGGATTAGTAGTCACAGCATGGGAAAATTGTCAAATAGAAGCAGGAACACAACCTATACATTATAGATATATGTATCGTACCCCTGCTCAAGATGCTTTGAATAGCACCTATGTAACTGTTACTGATACTGTACTGGTTCCTAAGAGATTTACACTGTGGTGTATTAGAGGTGTGGGTTCTTTGCTCATTATGTTAAAACAAGTTATTGTAATTGATATCATGTTTCCATCTATGTGTGAACCAAAGGTAATACATATTATAAATACAGAAAATCCTGATACACATACCACAGGTCCTGGGGTCCAAAGGATTGATAAATCCCCTTTCAACATTTTTTTACAGAAGTCACTTGACTTAAACCCCTCCTTTAGCAGTCATTTAAACCAATTTACACACTAGACCAGCAAGTGTACAGTTTACCAGAAAATAATGGGGGGTACTTTAGGCTTCCAGGGTTTGTATCATGAAAACAACTACTGTACACTACAGTACAGTGCTACAGTTTATGGACAAAACCACCACTAGAAAAGTGGTTAGAGGGAGACATTGTAGATATAGAGACATGGACAAAAATGAAATGCAATTGCCAAAATGTACTGTAAAGCATTTGACAACATTTCTTTTTTCAATAAGCTTGGCAGAAGTTTCATCATAAAGCTGTTTTCTCTTCTTCACGCTTTCTGATTTCTAGCTGGTAACAGTGAAATGGTGGAGAAGCTAGAGGGAGTACTGTTGCTGTGGGCAAAGCAGATTGAGCAGGTTTTGACGGAGAGCGAGCAGATAAGGAAGGAAGCAGATGATATTGGTCCTTCAGCAGAGCTGGAGCACTGGAAGAAGAGAATGACAATTTTCAACAGGTTTATAATCTTCTGAGACAGATCTATATAATAAAATGGAGTTGAAACAAAGAGAGCGCTTTATTAAGACTTTTTTTCTTTCAGTCTTCTGGATGAAATCAAGAGTTCTCATGTAAAAAGAGTTGTGGGTACACTGCAGGTTGCGAAATCTAGAGTTCTGAAGCACTGGAAAAAACTGGTAAGTATAGTTTACAATCTACTTTTGTAAATGACATTAAAATGTGTTTGTACAGTTTAATCTGTATAACCCTATTGAATATTGGTTTTCTTCTAGAATGGCAACATCACAGATGCAGCGAATGAAGCTAAAGACAATGTCAAATATCTGTATACGCTGGAAAAATTCTTTGGCCCCCTTGGGAAGTGTTCACCTGTGAGTTTACATATCAAACTGTTTTTGTTTCCTGTTTGTTTTTTCAAGAATATAATATTGGTAGACCATTATGGTAGTTGATTTATATGTATTATACGATACAATTAGATTTAACAAGCACATACATAAAACTTTAATACAGCAAATAGAAAGAAAGAAAATGGATTAAAGCCTTGGTTGCCACACCTTAATCGCACAACACCAACTCAAAGAAAAGGGCAACATTATGATTTCTTCTTTTTTTCAGGCCAACATGGTGGAGCACATTCCTAGTCTAATAAATGGCATTCGGATGATTCACAGCATATCCCAGTACTACAATACTTCGGAACGCATGACGTCTCTCTTTGTAAAAATCACCAATCAGATGATCAGCACTTGCAGGGCATATCTTTGTCAAGGAGTTTCCAAAATCTGGGATCATGACAGGTAAATGCTCCTATACACCTCAGTAATCAGTGTAAAATGTGCAGCACATTTAATGAAAAACTTGTTTTATATTCATAAATAGCATTAAAGTAATTTCTTTTTCAGGAATGAGTTACTCAAGAAGATCCAAGAGTGCATCAACCTGAACAAGGAATATCAGCAGTGCTTCCATCATGTGAGAGAAAAACTGAGAGAAAATCCCAGTGACAAACAGTTTGAGTTCAGGTAACATGTGACATTTATAGAAACAGTGATATGTGATAGTACGGCTAATAATAATATGAAAGGTGTTTGTTGGTGTAAATGGCTGTACCTTTATTATACTTGAACATTCATTGACAAACTGTGTGCTATGTGGTATATCCAGCTTAGTTGATACTGATGAACATACTGTAGTTTTAATTTGAAGAGCCAAGGATAAAATGGTATATCCATTATAGATGTGTTTTTCAGTAAATAAGACTTTTTATTTTGGTCTACTTGATATTTTGGTCTACTTGACATTGTTCAGTGGCTTCATTAAAAAAAAACAAAAAAAAAAAACTGTCAAAACCTAGGGCTAGGTTACATTAATACTCTGCAATTCATTTGTATTTAAGTCTATTTTACAGTAGTTGGGTACTAATTACAGAAGTTGGATACCCTGATTGCTGATGTAATACTAACATATTTATTTTACACTGTCCTAGTGAGAACTACATCTTTGGGAAGTTTGACACTTTCTGCAAACGCCTGGAGAAGCTGGCAGACGTGATTAACACCATTGAGAACCTTTCTGATCTCCAGAATGTGAAAATTGAAGGGGTTGAAAAGATTTACCTCCGTTTTCAAACCATAGTGACAAACACCAAATCCAAGACCTACGATGTACTGGACCACAGAAAACAAGAGGTATGGCATTGCCGCAGCTATTACATTGTGTAAACTGTGCAGTAATGCAGTGGGATGGGCAAACAATTATACTCTCAATATATTTTCCAGGTACTTTTGGACAACATTTTTTTTTTCTTCATTCAACACAAAATATCAATTTTATGTTGAATTAAATAGCTAACCTATTGTATTGCTCGTAAAGTCTTGAAGATTCGGAAATATTAGCTGAAAAATATCCAATTAGGATTAAACAGTAGTTCTCTCCTATAACATGTTATTGTGCTCAAATGTGAACCAGAGCATTGTGAATAGTAGGAGTGACATGCAGGGAGGGTCTCTTCACCCATGGATTAAATGTAAGCAGTTGCCTCAGACAGTGGGCACTTTGATTCCAGAACTACTCCTGTCTTGTTACACTTTAATCAACATGCTCAAGGCTTCAAACACTACCAAAAGCTGAGAAGAAGGAAGAAAATTAATATCAGATATCCTGTTTGGAATAAACTAAATAACACCATCATAACAGAAAATATTTCTGCTTAAAGTGATCAACAATATATGTCTTTAATTCACAAAAACATATCACCAACGTTTCGTCACAGAAGTGCCTTCGTTAGGGGGCACCCTGACGAAGGCACTTCTGTGTTGAAATGGTGGTTATATGTTTTTACCAATTAAAGATATTAAAGATAACTTACTTTCTAACTTTAAGAAATTCTACATTTCCCCCTCACCTGTTAGTAACATAGGCAGTATTTATTGATAGTAGACCTATTCACTCCTATATAGCAGGGTTCGACATTAACCATGGTGCGGCGGCCCGGGGCTGGTAGAGATCGTAGTTTGGCCTGTAGTTATGAAGCACCACAGGCTCGGCTTGGCCGGTTACATTGAACTAATATTCAGTATATAGTGCACATGGCTTCCGTTTCATGAATCCAGGAAAATGAGCCAGTGTTCCAAAAAGCTGAAAACTAATTTACAAACATAACTATGACCTAATCCTAACTTTCCCACCGAACGTCATATTTGTTGTACAGTCAGAATCTGAGACTACATACCGAAGTGCTGTGTTGGTACTCGTTCCCGCAAATCAGGGTTTCTACAACTAAGCAACCAATAAGCCAAAAGGAAAGTGCTGAAATCAATAAATTATAAAGAGAGTAATTATGAAAAAAAAATGAAGACAAACATTTAGAGAGGCTTCATCTGGCTCCATTATGACAATGAAAAAAAGTAATGTTCTGCCTTGTTTGGCGTCAGTTTCCCAGACTTGCAGATAAAACAGCAGCTTTATTTGTTGTGAATTCCAGTCTCATCGACACCCAGATACGCGATCGAATTGTCTAACTTTTTGATTTGGGATCTGATGTGTTCAGGTCAAAAATGCCATTCACAATCTTTCCAGGACTCATTGGTATCACTCAGCAAGATTGGCGCTGACTTGGGAGAGGCTACACAAGCGACAACGCTCTGAGAAAGATGGTTATTATTTTGTATTATGAATATTGTTTTAATAGTGTTTATTATTAGGATTAGGGGTGGAAATTTCGAATAGTTTCTAATTTGAATAAACAGGGTGCGACATTTTTGTGTATTCGATTACCCGAACTCCGGTCCCTTACGCTAAAAGGCAAATGCGTGTGTATAAGCAGACAGCACAACAGTGTAAGCCGGTAAAGTTTAGCTGGGTTCACAAAGTGTACAAACAATGTCTAAGAGGAGCAGCAACGTCACAGCGTGTATCTCTTCCAATTAAAGCAACAGTAGCATAATATTGCGCAAACCACCAAATAATATTTTTTTTGCTGTAGTGTATTCAGAATAAAATAACACTTATCATATAACAACCTAAATATTCTACATCTGTTTAATTCTAACAAATAATATTTATAAAATAATCTTAATAGTGTAAATATTGTAACCTGGCCCAAACAATAGAAAATACATTCCAACATTACAATAGTTTAACATTACTAATTACAACTAGCCATCAAGTACTGACATCAGATGAATCTAAGTCAAGTTACTTTGTTTATTCAATAACCTGTAAATAATTCAAAACAAGGATACCTGGTTGTACTTTTAATGGTCAGTGCAAATGTTGACGTTACTCCATCCATTCACAGAATGTCAACAGTAGATGTTTTACATTGAACTGCAGTCCAGAGTTAAAAAATAACTCCTTTCCAACTCCAAGTATCTTGCCTTTTCTTATTAGTCACTGCGTTGTTCTGCTTGGATTACTTCTTTTAGCACTTGCTATATACATTATTTTATTTCAGTTCACACAGTCAAAGTTTGCCAGTGCCATGCTCCCAGAAGCTGTTTCACGACTGGCTAGCAACAGCTGCAGAAGCTGCTGTGTACAGTCATTACAAAGGAACTCAAGCAGGGATCTGTTAACATTAGCTAAAAACAAGGCAATACAATTGGCAACAATTTCAAACGGAATACGATTACTGTAGAATGTTGTTATACAAGCATTGCATAATTAATTAGGGTCCTTACATTTAATATGCAAATAACAACGGGTTTAAGACTGACATAACACTTGTTAAGCGTCAGCATTAAAAAATAAATAAAAGAAAAATGTGTTTGCATCTAGTAGTAAGTAAAGTATTAGGTTTTTTGTGTACTCGAATATGTAATATGCTATTCAAATATTTTGTTTTTTTTTCGTGTAATCGTGTATTCCACTACACTGACCCATCCCTAATTAGGATTATTATAATTAAGTTTTAGTGTTGAAAAAATGAGTATCATTTGTACATATACATTTTCAAATCTTAATAGTATTTTCATTTTCTGACAAGCACACAAATGTGTGCATGTTAAATGGCTGAAGTAACATATATACTGTAAAAAAAAATCTGTTAACTTACAGTAACTTTTCTGGCAGTAACTTTTCTGTAATTTTACAGAAAATAAAATCCTGTTTTTACAGAAATATTACGTAAATTTACAGCACATTACGGTATTTTAACAGAATAAAATCAATTTATATTTATAGCACTTTTTCTGTAAAAAATAAAGTTTTATTCATTAAAAAAAAAAAAAACAATCGTGCACAGAATATACAATTTTTGGCCATTTATTGCTTGTCTTACCCAATACCGCTTCTGACACCAATGCAATGGTTTGACTAAAAAAAACACATGGACTGTTAGCAAGCTATATTAAGCCAGCGTTTCATTTAACATGCACAACAGGCATAGTTATATCATTTTTCAAAATGCATACAAAAGGGCTCACCCTACCAATTCTAACCGCTCTCCCACTGACGGTGACTCACAGGGGTAAACAGAACAACATATTCAACACATCCACAACACCAAGGGGAGATCAGTAAATACAAGAAACACAACAACAAAACATCATCAATTCCAACTATAAATAACGTCGATACACAGTTAGAAACATACTGAAAATAAAAACCATCATGAAAACTATATTGGGCCAGGTAAAATTGTATCCGGGCCAGTAAAAACAGTAGCGTAGTGGCCCAAGGGGCCAGTAGTTAAAAATCTAAACGTAGAGCCCTGATACAGTGTAAATACCTGCTACATTGATAACAAGCACACACTCTTTTATCTTAATGGCACCTTTAATAGATTTTCACACCATGCTCTGTGGTATATACTCATGTCACCATTGATGACGTTGAAGACAAGTTTCTTTTAGTGTCACTGCCTCAAACAGTCCCTTGCAGAAAGGGATTTGAATGGGTATTTTATTTAAATGTATTTAATACACCTTTCCTTTGCCTAGTTTGACAATGACTACACAGAGTTCAGATACCAGATCAATGGACTGTATCAAGCCCTCCAGACATTTGTGGATTCCTGGTTTGAGCAGCCTTTGAGTGTGAGTCTTTTATTTAACTTCTGGATCATTATTGTATTGTTATATGCACCATTTAAAAAAAAAAAAAAAAAAAAAAAAAAACTGGTGGTGCTCTAGTTATATGGAAGGAGAATGAAGCCTAAAAGTTAAAGGGGTAGATGTGTCTGCTTTAAGGTTTGCAGAAGACATTGCTGGAAAATGATCTATCTGTATGTATGGTCGCAATTTCTGACTTGATTTGGAATAATGCACTTAATTTGATTTAATTCAGATTAAGCTCTCCTATGAAATATCCTTTGCAGAGGTACTGTGTGCTGATTTTTGTTTTTTTAAATAGGTTATTTATGATTCTATTTTCAGACGGAGAGAATGTTGGATCTCCTGGCCAAGTTTGAACAGATTGCTGGGGAGCAGCTTGACATGACAGATAAATACTTGGTTGTCTTGCAGCGCTATGGCAAAGACTTGGACCTTGTTCGCAAACTCTATCAGAAACAAAAGGATAACCCTCCAACTCCTCGCAATATACCTCCTGTGAGTTTATTGTTCCACTCAAAATCAGAACATCATTTATTATCTGAGGTGTACATTGATGAAGACACCAGCAGCAATGTTTATCTAATTGATCCAGTTGTCTTATAATCTGTGATTGAGTGTTATGGATGTATTTTGTTTATGAATAAATAACCATTATCATGTGATTTTGTTTATCTTTGTGTAAATATGTCAATTTCAGTGACCTGACTGCTTTTTAACAATTATTGAAGATGCAGTTGTTGGTGAAAAAATATTTACAGTATGCTTTTACTAATATTTGGTATATTATTTATCTTTAGGTTGCTGGAAAGATCATGTGGGCCAGGCAACTGTTTAGAAAGATTGATGGTCCAATGAAAGTTTTGAAAAAGAAAACTGAAATTATGAAGGTATTATTTTACTGTTAGGTTAGTGAGGGTCTGGAACCAACTCCCCAGTAATGTTGTTGAAGCTGACACCCTGGGATCCTTCAAGAAGCTGCTTGATGAGATTCTGGGATCAATAAGCTACTAACAACCAAACGAGCAAGATGGGCTGAATGGCCTCCTCTCGTTTGTAAACTTTCTTATGTTCTTATGTTCTTATGTAGTCCAAACTGAAAACCAGAAAGAGAAATAGACATTCGACATTTAAAATTAGGGATTGCTTCAATATGTATTGGGATAATTTTTGTGTTTAGGGAAACAACAGGCGTAATAGCCAAAATCTGCTTTTGTTGTCTTTTTTTTTTTTTTTAAATCAATACAGAAGTTAGGCATGTCAGTCATTTCTGTCCCTCAATTATATGCATTATATCTGTTATACCCCTGAACTCTGCTGGTGAAACATGGTGATGGGATATAAGATCTGTTAACTACTCATAGGCTACTTACAGCTAATGACGTCACGTTTCAGCTATACTGGTATCTCAGCTTCCGGTGATTGAGTGGCATATTCGAAATCCTGTTGTTTACATTTTGTCTGTTGTTGTATTGAACGATTTACAGAGATTTATCACTTCATTTTCACTTGCTGAGAGAAAGAGGATGAGAGGATGCGTACCCCTATGCTCTGCTTCAGCACGGTTCAATTCATCAGAAAGTTTTCATGCATTTCCTGTGCATGAAGAGATGAAAAACATTTGGCTTACAAATATTCAAAGAGAGAAATTCAATCACTAAACACACCAAAGTTTGCAGTCAGCATTTTGTTAAAGACCTAATTGAACCAACACCAGCAGGGTGTCGGAAGCTGCATCAAGGCGCTGTTCCAGTTCTGCTTGACTGGAATCAGTACTCCTTGCCAGCCCAAGGCTCGGTGTGTGGGACCAAAGAGAAAAGCCAGTACAGAGTCCAGAAGAAGAAATGGACTGTACTTCTGCAGTGCAGTGTCACGATTAACGATCGAAGCCCGAGCCATCAGCCTTGATTTATCCATTTCGAGGAGTTGTCAATTCAAATCAAGGTTTTAAACCATAATCTAGAGGAGATAGCCCTGAGTCAAAGTTTTGGTCTCCAAAGATTTGCAGGCTGCAACAAGTCCATCCAATCGTACACACAGTTATTATTATTCACTTAATGTAAGCAAAAACTATTTTGTATTAATTTAAAGTTTATACGTTTATATAATGTAGTGCACGTTCTTGATCAAGCATGTTTATATGCACACATTTGTGTACCGGGCGTTAGCTATTTAAATTCGTAGCATGCAAATATTTACAAATGCTCACAGCAGATTTTTTTTTTAATGATAATACTGTGAAACTACAATTTTGTATTCATTTTTATTCTTATATAAAAACAGACAGCAAGCTACAAGAACTGGAACTCTGAACTTTACACCCTACTATTAAACTGTGCAGCTTCTCATTCTTCTTCAAGGATTTAAAACCGTGAACCCTTATCCTGATTTCTGCTGTCACCTCGACACTAACAGACAAAGGAATTCGATGAGTTTGGAGAGTACTTTATTAATAATAATAATAATAATAATAATAATAATAATAATAATAATAATAATAATGTATGTAGCACATCTTAAAGCACTTTACAATATAAAACACAACACACTCATACATAATCACAGTAGACTTTGCATATTAAAACACAGCACACATACAAGTTCAACAAATGCATAATTAAGTAAGCTGGAATGCCAATTTAAAGAACATGTTTTTAAGCGTTTTTTAAAAATGTCAACATTTTCAGAGTCTTTGATCGTCTGTGGGAGAGTGTTCAATGGCCTGCACTTTGCAAACTTAGTTTTATACATTATGCACCACATAAAAATAACGACAGACGAAGTAACACATGCTAACTGAAACAGTTTAAAATTTAGTCTAGCAATGTTGAATTAAAAAAAATGAATTAAAAAGAAAAAAAATTAATTAAAATAAATACATCAACAAAAATGTAATAACTCCCCTTCATAGTCACAGAGGTAGCTGGAGATACAACTTGAACCCCTTTTCTAACTTGCTTGATGGAGCTTTGCATGAGGCTTTTGCAATCCTGTGCACGTCATTTATTGTTAACATCGGAAGGTCTTGAAGAAATCTCGTATAAAAGAGGTCCATTATAATATTTGATGATCTCGATTGAGTGGTAGCAGCAGCAAAGTGGTCCAGTGGTTAAAGAAACGGGCTTGTAACTAGGAGGTCCCCGGTTCAAATCCCACCTCAGCCACTGACTCATTGTGTGACCCTGAGCAAGTCACTTAACCTCCTTGTGCTCCGTCTTTCGGGTGAGATGTAATTGTAAGTGACTCTGCAGCTGATGCATGGTTCACACACCCTAGTCTCTGTAAGTCGCCTTGGATAAAGGTGTCTGCGAAATAAACAAATAATAATAATTTGCAGTGACCAGAAGCTGCTTTACCGGTATAGCTAAATGGGGAAGTATGACGTTCAAGTAACCGATACCAACGGGGCTGAACCACCACTTAACTGAGCAAACCGGAACATACATGGAAGTTAAAGTACCAAAATAAAGCATTATAAAAGTGACTACATTTACTCAAAATCAACTGTTTTGAATGCAACCCCCTTGGTGACCATTAGGAAGTCAGTTACAAGTTAAAAGCTATGTGATACCCTGGTGGTCTTTAGCTTTTTAACACACAGCTGCTAATTAACCACACACATTTATGTTGATGTCGCCAGGTTCCTGAAATGAAGAAGATCATTCGGAACTACAACAAAATGGCTGCTGTCCTGCTGGAGTTTGAGTTGCTGTATCACCGGGGCTGGTGCCGGGCAGCAGAACTAGGCAGACAAGGGCTCAGCGCCTCCCTCCTTGTCAGGCATCCTGAGAGCAAGGTAGAGGTCCTGCCTAAGAACTTGAGAAACACTATTTTATATCCATCATTAAATATAGTAGACATGAACTTCAAACTATAAACGGACTGTATAAACAAAACTTAAAAAAAAACAACTTAGTAATGAAAACCAAGATTTTTAACTTCTGTTGCATACTGCTACATGACCTACTGTGTGTTACTGTGCATAATGTATTGTTCGATCAAATGGTCTGCAATTAGACTGTGTGACCTATACTGCATTGTACTTGTGAAAACACTTTATATCCTGAATTAAAGTAAAAATAAATAAATAAATAACAAGCAAAGGACTACATTATTTTCATCAAAGTTAGTCCACTGTGGTTTTAAAAGAAAAATTTAAGAGTTGCTAAAATATAACCTATTTCCAAATAATTAGACTTTAAAAGATGAATGTATCAGTGTTTTTTCATTCAGTCTCACTTCCTTGTTGTGTGTGTGTGTGTGTGTTTGTGTGTGTGCATGTTTGGTCAAAAAATAATTACTGATGTCATCAATTCAAAACATCCTAAGTGACTTTTCTTTTTTAGGAACTCTATGTAAATTTTGATCCAGTGGTACTGGAAGTTCTTTATGAAGCCAAGTACCTGTACAAAATGGGCTATGAAGTGCCAGAAGTTGTTCTCAACATGTGTTCAAATGAAGATAAAATCAAGGAACAACAAATCAAGTATGGGGATCTACATATCATTTAATACTATACTTGAAGAATTTTCTTGTTATTTTTACATTTTGTGAATGGTGCCTTCTGTAACCTTAGTTAGACCATATAATATTAAATTACTGTAGATGCCACTTATTAGCAACCTCTTGGTTCCCAGCAAAAAGTTGTTATTAACTGAACGTTGTTATTAAGTGAAAAGCCACATTTTCAAGTGCATGAAAAATGATGTGTGCTATAGTTGTAGAAACAGCGCACTGAAATACACGTCTTGGTTCATTACAGTGTTAAAAAATAAACACGGAAAAAAATCAAATATCAGAACAAACAGCTGTTTACTAATACTACACGGATTTGTAAAACAAAAAGTATTGTACACATAGTACTACAACAACGTAATATCAATATCCTTAAAAACAGTAAACAAACTTGGTATACAGTACTTACAACATTTAATACAGAAGCATCATTTTAAAATAATTAGTTGTTCAATGTTTTTTTTTTTACGATCTGCCACCTCCAGCTGTAAATCGCTCTCAATTTTGTGTGCAGCTTCGTAGCCAATTTAAAAATTGCGGGATACAACAGATTTTGAGATGTCAAACTTTTCTGCTACCCGTACTTGTTTAGCACCGGGTTCACGTAGTGCCTCCAGAATCCGAACTTTATCGCCTATAGAAAGGTCTACACGTTTTGAAGCCATGATGACAGACAACAGTTAGACTCAATAAATGTACAGCTCCGTTATGAAAACTGATACATAAATAGATGCTGCGATGCGTGTGCGCGATGTATTCATGTGTGTGCCGTAGCCATAGAAATTGTAAAAAAGTTGTCATTAAGCGGCAGATAGTTGCTAATATCTGAAATTCATTAACATTAAAGTCTATGGGATGGGATTGGTTCTCGTGAAAATCTTGTTAATAACCGAAAGTTGTCTTTATCAGGGTTGCTAATAACAGGCATCTACTGTATTTAAAAACATAATGACATATCACTTTCCAAAATCGTAAGTTTTTTTTAAAGATACATAATTTGGTTTGCATTTTTAAAGTCACTGTGCCGCAAAAGCAATGTTGTAGTGCATTGTGGAAGGGTGGGGGTATTCACTGACACGGGAGACAGAAGATTGTATTTGCAAACACCGCACAGGTGCCCAGTTTTATTTATTTTCTTTTTTATTTATTTTAGCCCACAGAGGGCGCTGTTGTCTGTGGCCTGTATACCGACAACGGTAATCAGGACCACAGGTTACCAACACAGGTATATGCGGACGTACTCACAGGTGCTCAAAAATAATAATAATGAAAATGAAAAGGGAAAATAAAACACAGTAATAAAACTACAAAACAAAAAGTGCTGCTTACGCAGTGCCGCTACCGGTCAGCTCAGGTCTCTGTCCGATGCTTCGCTGTGCACTATACACTGGGGTGGCCAAGGTTCCCCTATCACTACACTACGTCCCCTCGGGTACATAACCATATATTTTAATAAATGGTTTGTTTAAGGCTGGCTGTCTACCTCAGCCGTGCTTGCCTGATTTTATTCTTCTTGCTTCTACCACTGGCGTTCCTGCCTGGTGTTTGTGTACGCTGTCCTCCTCAGCTAGCGTCACTGGGTTTCCCCGGTCATGGCCACCCGAATGCACAACCAAGCGCAGTTCTTATGAGCCAAGCAACCCCCCAAGGCCCGCCTCTCAACCACTCAGATAGAAAGAAAGCTAACACACCTTCCTCCCAACCTCTCTGTGTCTTTGCTATGATTGACAGGCGGATCTTACAAGGCTGCTGCCCCCTTCCTGCAGAACCACGCATGCGCCAGATAGTCAGCACAGATCTCCTCTGTTACATGCATGTATAGTAAAATAAAATGCTTGACTCGAAGTTTTTCTCAATGTCTAGGAAAACTAGAAAATGTATTTTAGTATTATATAGACTACCATTTAGTTTTTTTATAGTTATGCATAAATGTTCTAGTACATCCATTTACCCTGCACTACTACATCAGAAACATGACCCTGGTGGCTTTTTAGTTTGCTTAAATTCCCTAAATATATACTGAGCATCAAAAGAAACTTATCACTTATATTTGAGCATCAAAAGAAACTTATCACTTTTATATTTGGATAAAATTCACTAGATGTGATAGAAAAATGACAAACTCTGTTTTAGAGCAAGTGCAGACGTGGCATATTGGTTTTTTAATCATTATTACTTTTAATCAAGCTTGCAATTCAACAACTGAAATCACTCCATATCCAGTGTCCAATCAACTGTCTCACTAATTAGGTGATTAAGTGCGTATGCTTCAGTCACAGTCAGTCAAGCGTGTCATGGTTAAGGATGAATGATCGAGTGATTAAAAAGAAACCAAAAACATTTCGTCAATGTCCATCATTTATATACCTTATTTTTTTTCTAAAATAAATGTGTTATAATAGTGATAAGTTTCTTTTGATGTTTGGTATAGTTGCATTTGCGAGCAAATGGGCTACCTTCCCACTTGAAGCCTTCCACATGCAGCAGCAGGGGGTTATTAAAATATTCAACATGCTCTGCTGTAGTTCAAAGTTCAATAGCTACCAGAGTTCATTATTTGATTACAATGTTCTTGTCTTTCAGACTGCAGGAAATGTTACAAGACTATGAAAGCGCAGTGAACAAGATCCCTGCCATGATAAAGCCACTTATGCAGCAGTTTGTGGGAAGGGTAGAAGAAGCCCTTTCACCTGGACTCACCATGTTGTCATGGACCTCCCTAAACATTGAAAGATGTACGCTTTCATTTTCTCAGTACAGTACTTGACGACTTTAGATAGTGTATTTCAGTTTCTTCCAGGGACTCTTTAAACATTTTTGTTTTTAATTCAGTGCTTGTACACTAGAGACTGAAATCCTCTGCTTATCCAATGTCTCTCTTAATGTACTTCCCATTTTATACAATACTTCTGTTATCCAAAAAATGTTTTTTTTTTTACATGGGTTATCCAAGGCTACAACTAAAATAATTACAATAATGCAATTTAAATGCATCAATTCTACACGTTTGTGCTGTAAAATGTGATCAAAGTGAAACCAAAGCATTTTATCAATATGTTTACTAATTAATAAATATATAACAATGTCATTACATTTCCTGTCTTGACAGTCATTGGCAATGTGTACAGTACGCTGACAGAGCTGGAACAGACTGTGAAAGAAGCTTCGGACACTCTGGACTGTCGGATTGAGCATATTCTGCTGGCCATGTCCTCCACTCCTCTGGTGGACCTGCCTGAGGAGGAACCTACTGATGTGTACGCCTTCCATGAAATGACACAGAGTGTTGTGACCTTGGCGGCAGACACTTTGATCATGTATGTTCAAAACAGAATATCACAGATCCATTTTTATCTACCTGTTTTTTTTTTACATTTAAGCCTTCTCCTTGAAAGCAGACTAGTCTTTGCTTTAAGTTTTCCTATTGCTTTTATGTTCTTTTAACTTTTCACTTCCACAGTAAATGCATTATTTGTCCCCATAGTGTGTCACGATAGAAATGTAATATTGTTCTATTACAATCTTCCAGCATTTTACAACAAAATAACATTGAAATACTGTATGGATATAATCGGCAAGAAAACAGTTTACTAAAAAACTAAGAAAACCTGCAGGTTTTTAATAATAACTGTTAGTGCCACTTTATTGGTATGTATACAGTTGCTGGATCAGTTGTCCAGTGCCCTCATATTTTATAGAAATACAATCATCCATATGGTTTTTATGTTTTCTTGTGTTGGGGGCATACACCAAACTACTACATAACATGGGTCCGTCAAGATAATCGTTACATTGAGAAAGCAACAGTGCCATCTGGTGGTCACTGTGTAAGCTGGAATTACCATACTGTCTGGTCACTGGTTATCTCCACTGTAGCTCTAATATATATATATATATATATATATATATATATATATATATATATATATATATATATATACACACTCAGGAGACAGACAGGTTGTCCAAAAAAAAATGAGGTGTAAATCTATACAGTAGGCCTATACAGTATACAGTACAATAGTAAAATATCTAGCACACTTTCTTTTTACTTTAGCCTGTAGGCTACCAGTAACACAAAATACATCATGCTGCTGCATTTTAAACATTACTGTACAATGGAAAATAATAAGATTTTTTTTTAAACAATATAATTTTAGCGCATTTTATTTTTTAGCCTACTTAACACAAAATAGATCATGGTGCCGCACTGACACGTTATGATACTATATACTGTACACACTTTATCTAAATAAATGTTTTTTAAATTTACAGAATATTTTACTGTGTACTCGTGGCTACAAGTAAAACACAAAGCCTGTCTGCTACTTTTGTTTTCTGTTGGTATGAGAGACTTTCCTTTTCCTTTGACTTTCCTTGCAAAAATAATTAAACACTTACACATCAGAATTGTAATAATTGTAGTCCACATCTCGCGTTTCGAACCACTGGAGTATTTCTGAAAGCTTCTCCCCTTTTCCAACCGATCAGTCGTAGTTAGTTTATAGAGTATGAGTTTATGTGCCTTCTTTTAATCATGTTCTTAATTTTAGCGATTCAGTAGGCTACTTCTGTCTGTCTTTGGTGTCAGTATAACCAACGTTTTATTTTTTCAGTGTGTTTCTTTTGTATCATGCCATTCACAGTGACCCAGCATCAAAATTAATTAGATATTATTGGGGGATATACGTTGTGTCTGGCATATCTGAATATAGTACTGTACCAACAAAACCAACTACATTACATCTAAATGGAAGCCTACTTATTTTAAAAAAGTCCTTTCAGCTATGTATTTTTGACATTGTATCTTTTTTGTGTTCCATGAAAAAACTGATAAGTTTTTGTCTTTTACTGCTGTTATTCCCCTAACTCATGCGCTAACAAATTTCAATGAAAGAATTAATGTCTCCATGTACAGTTCCTCAACGAAAGTCATATTTTTTCTTTGTACAAAATGTGTGTGTGTGTGTGTGTATGTGTGCAGGGCAGGGAGGTGTTTGGATGGTAGGGGGCAGGTTACAACGTGCTCACCTACATACACGTCAAATCAGGTGAAATAATCAGATATGCGTCACACTCATTTAACCGTCACTGAAGTCAAGATTTTTTCAGGTCGGACAAGTGAGTGCTGACTGTAGTTTAAAAATAAGAGCTTTGTTCCCTGCAGCGTAATCAGTTGACACTAGATGTCATGAGTTCCTGCAAATATGCACGCCTCCGGAAAATCCATAGTTGTTTCCTTAACAAATTAAGGATAATGGTCAATTGGCTAACTGCTTGTTAAAGTTGATGACACCTCGATAAAAAGGGCTTAGCCGATAGCTTTTTGATGAGGGGTATAGAGGAGTAAGGAAGCAGAAGTACGAGAAAGAAATGAAAACCAAAGAGTGTGTAAGATAGATGTTTGTTCTGTCTATACTGTGCAAATAAGTAAAGTAGTCACAGTATATGTGTAGTTCCGGGGAGAACATATGAACTCTTCTAATTTGTATTTAGTTGGGTAAACGACTTATCCGTCCTGACATCAGACAGGGACCACACAAAGTCTTGTTTAGTTAGTGCTCCAACTGAAAGCAAGGTTTATTTTGTTTGTTTGTTTGTTTTATTAGCGGTTGTTTCCCCACCGCACTGTAAGAAAAATAAAACCAACACGGGTTTTAAGCTGTAAAGCAAGACTCCAGCCTGATCATTTACACTGCCCTCGGCCATGCACAGCAGCAGTTTAAATACAGTATACAACTGTCAATGGTGCTCAATCACTGAGGACAATACATCAAAACAATCAAAACAAGTCCTCGTGGGTAAGCAACTTGTTATATGATCATGATTATGTTTACTCAAGGCTGCAGAATCCTATTTTACTACAGTATACTTGAGAAGCGATCTCGTGGGAGTGCCTAGTTTAACTGCTGTGCAGTGTTATGTGCAATGGCCTTACAGTACAGTATTTTACTACCACTGCATTTAAGCATCTGTAGCTTACTTATTTTCTGTTGTGATGCAGATCTCAGTTTTTCATTAAGCAGAGATGCAGATTTGATGTCTAAAATCTGTTTCTCATGCAGTACATAAATTCAGCTAGATTGAAAAATCCTGCCTGTCATGCAGTACTACATGGTTTCATTGCTAAATCAGATTAGAAAAATATATTTCTTGCAGTTTATTTCTAGGTGCTAAAATACATGCTCTTGAACTAACTAGGCCGACAAGGAAACAATCAAGTTTGATACAAATATGGAAAACAGCACGCTGTGTGTGCTTGCTGTAATTGATGATCCATTTGGATGCATGACTCCTTACACTTTACAGTTGTTTCCCTACAGACAAAGCCAACAAGTTGAGAGATCCATGCATGAACTGATTGAGGATCTTAAGAACAAGATGAAAGCAGCAGAAAAGGTCAACCTTCAGGTAAACAAGTCAGATTTAATAAAATAAAACTGTAAGCTTTAGTGGTGTTTTTACCCAGGCTCTCTAACAACATTGCTTTTCTACAACCTCAGGACTCCTATCAGTGCCTGCACCCTGACACCAAACAGAAGACTCGCTGCCAGGAGTGCTTGCCCTGCTGCTTCTACAACATGATGGGGCAGGTCTGTCAGAAGAACACAGATGCTCTGGTCAAATGTAAGTGTATTCACTGCCACAAGTTTCAAATAATTTAATACCGGCACCAAAATGGCGAATTTCTAACTTCTAAGGTACGGGAGAAAATAGTTTTTAAAATGAAACCTTTTCTGATACATGTGCCAATAGGGAATACAGTGTCCACAATAAAAGTTAACTTGAAAGCATCTTTGTAGCAAAATGTGAGTTTTTAACTCGCAATTTGGCAAAAAAACTAAATAAAACAAAAACTAAAAAACTTCAAACAAAACCACACTTCAAAAAATGATATCTAGCCACAACTGTGGGTGTTCACAAAATGCAGTATTACCGACGTAAAAAAAAAAGGGTTTGAAAGAAACACGTCACAGTAAACATGTAAATAATAATTAAGAATATATATCTTGTACCATACTACAGGGATGGAATTAAGACTCCTATTGCAGCACAGTTTCACCCATTCCAGGTTTTAATACCTGGAATGGGTGAAACTGTGCTGCAATAGGAGTATACGTAACAAGCTCAGGTGTGTCATATTAAACTCATAGAAAAAACAGGAATGGATGAAGCTGCTATGCAATTGGTCTTATTTCCACCCCTGTAGGAAGCACTTAGTTTGTATGTCTTACTTTCAGGTAGTCTCTTTCACTTAAGGCATTTCAGTTCAGGAATGTCTTTGTGGACAACGAGCCTCATGCACTAAACAGGGGTAGCCCATTTACCAAGCAGTAAGCCCGTTACTGCGTGCTTTGTACACCTGCTATATTCACTAACCAGCAGCAAATGACTTTGCATGCGAAATGAATCGTGTGGAAAAAGATACTGTGTGTGAGTCCCTTACATACAATTAATAATGGTAATCCATGGAAATGTTTTCAAATTCTCCCCTAATACCGCGAGGGAGGGACTTGATATAAAAACCATTTTCACTTGAAGGTACTAACTTTCCTAAGTGTCACAGTGCGTGTTAAGTTTGCCGCTTATTGAAACTAGGCGGTGTTTATCTAAATCACAATATAAATAGAGCAGACCACAAGTAGTGCTGTGTGGGAAACATGGAGGGGATACTGTGTCACAGAACAGGAGACGAGTGCAAATGAGAGCAAGGAGAGTCAGAGAAAGAGTATTTCAGACCAGGCAGACCGGCCTAGGGCTGTGCGAGGAGGAGGTAATAACAAGGTACAGGTTGAGCTCAGAGGTCATACTAGCCTTATATGAGGAGATCAGAGCTGATATAGAGCCGCTGACAGACAGGAGTCATGCCGTGCCAGGTCTGGTGAAATTATTGTGTACACTATATTATTTAGCATCAGGTTCGTTTCAGATAAGTGTCTCAGCAATTGGTGGGATATCGCCACCTACGTTTTCCCGGTGTTTACAGCAGGTACTGAATGCCCTGCTGAAATGCACTGGGAAATATATCTATTATCCTAGACAGCCGCATGCCCTCAATGAAATAAAAAAAAAAGATTTTTACAACATTTCTCAATTTCCAAATGTATTGGGTGCTATCGATTGTACACACGTAGCACTGTCACCACCACAGGATTTAGAACATATATTCTGTAATCGGAAGCATTACCACTCCATTAATGTCCAAATGGTGTGTGGCGCAAAACTGAAGATTCTTGATGTGGTCGCCAGCTATCCCGGTTCGGCATATGACTTGAACATCCTCAGACAGTCCGGGCTATATGAATATTTCGAGGAGGGTGTATATGGACCTGGTTGGCTTCTTGGTAAGTAATTTATAATACGAATTCGGTAGGGCACTGATATAGTAAGCACTGGCAGTTTGCTAACATTTTTAATTATTGCCATAGGTGACGCTGGTTATGGGATCAGACCATGGCTGCTTACATTGTTGTCGGATCCTACAATGCTGCCAGAGATTCTGTACAGTACAGCACATGTGGCTACACGCTCTGTTATTGAGCGTACATTTGTAGTGTTAAAAAGTCACTTTAGATGTTTAGATAGTTCTGGTGGTGTGCTACAGTATAGCCCTGGAAAAGTGTGTAAAATTATTGTTGCATGCTGCATTCTGCATAACATAGCTGTCAACAATGCACTACCAGGGGAAAGTGATGCCAATATTGATGCTGACCCCACTGCAGAGGACATCGATGAGGCACACAACATTGCCAATGGGAGAGTAGAGAGAAAACGTGTTATCCACAATTATTTTCAATCTATGTACGTATTTACATTTAATGTACAAAACACAAAACACGATACAAATAGTACCCACACTCATTACATTTACATTTATTCTTTCTGATTTATAATGCCATAGTGTTTCATATTGAAAAATGCAATTTTTCCAAAGTAATGTGTAATGGCACGATTCTGCATATTTTATTATATTTTAGGAATGTTTGCTTAAGTATGCTTACAATTGCAGGTATACAAAGTTTAGAACCTGTAATAATGGAGCTAGTGATGTAACTGATATTACAAAATAAACCAGAGGGAGATAAATGTGAACAAACAAATATTTATTTGCAGTTAAACATTAATTTTTTTTTGCGCTTTGACCGTCTCACAGGACGGTGTGAGACTCCGGAGCAAGACATTCCCCATCTGCCTCCTCTCATTCTACGGAGACCCACTGAAGATGTTGCTGGTGCCGATGGTGCGGAGGTACCTGGATCACCTGCCATTATATTGTGGTCATCAACGCCGTGGGACTGCCGCTGGCTACTATGGAAGAAGATATCAACACCTCGCACTCACCATGAGCTGCCGATTGGTGTTCGCCAGCTCTTCCAGTGCTGTAGCCATGTGATGCATTGCCGTGGTGTGTTGGGATAAGTGGAGGTTCAGGTCAGGAAGTGTGGACTGAAGCAGCTCATACTGCCTTCTCTGAAGACCATATATCGCCTCATCGTATTCCGTTGCACTCTGTGGTGTGGGCAGCAACTGCGCAACTGAATTCAGCTCCTGGACCTCGATAGTGTCATTACCACCGCTAGCACACATCTCCTCTTCTTCGATAGGCCTTAGCACCAAGGTAACCATCTCGTCAGATGTCCCTGGAGATTGGGAATCGAGAGGGGCAGAGTGCGCGTCATTAGAAGCGGAGACAGCGGTAGTGGCACCTGCAATGCAAAAAAATATGTTCATCACTATTAGCCTACGGTTGTAACTGCATTTTTCTTTGGTTTGTCTTTTGGCATCTGTCCAGCGCTTCTAGATCATGTCTACGCTGCGCTCACAAACTCCAAGTGCATTGTATTTGCGATGTTTCGCCAGATAGCCCTCTTCGCTGAAGTGGCTGTTCTATTTGATTCAGGACCAAAGAGCCTTTCATAATTACACACCACTTCTTGTGCCAACACGTCTAGCTCCTGGTCTATAAATTTTTGGTTTCTCAGTCTGTCCTCCTTGGTCACTGTCATTCTGACAAAGTGAGAATCGGACCTGGCTTTTGGAGTGCCCTTATATATACAGTGCCGTGAAAAAGTATTTGCCCCCTGTCTGATTTTCTGCATTTTTGCATATTTTTGACACTGAATGTTATCAGATCTTCAACCAAAACCTAATATTAGATAAAAGGGACCTTGAGTGAACAAATAACACAAAAAATTTGATACATATTTTATTTATTTATTAAAGAAAGTTATGCAACACCCAATGCCCCGTGTGAAAAAGTAATCGCCCCCTTAGACTCAATAACTGGTTACGCCACCTTTAGCAGCAATAACTGAAACCAAACGCTTCCTGTAGTTATTGATTAGTCTCTCACAGAGCCGTGGAGGAATTTTGGCCCACTCCTCCATGCAGAACTGCTTCAACTCAGTGACATTTGTGGGTTTTCGAGCATGAACTGCTCATTTCAGGTCCTGCCACAACATCTCAATGCTGTTTAGGTCTGGACTTTGACTAGGCCATTCCAAAACTTAACATTTCTTGTTCTTCAACCATTCTGATGTAGACTTGCTTGTGTGTTTCGGATCATTGACTTGCTGCATGACCCAGCTGTGCTTCAGCTTCAGCTCACGGACGGCTGACCTGACATTCTCCTGTAGAATTCTCTGATACAGAGCAGAATTCATGGTTCCTTCAATGATGGCAAGGCGTCCTGATGCAGTAAAGCATCCCCAAACCATGACACTACAACCACCATGCTTGACCATTGGTATGAGGTTCTTACTGTGGAATGCAGTGTTTGGTTTTCGTCAGAAATAACGGGGCCCATGTTGGCCAAAAAGTTCCACTTTTGACTCATCTGTCCATAGAACATTGTTCCAGAACTCTTGAGGATCATCCAGGTGCTTTTTGGCAAACTTGAGACGAGCATTCATGGTCTTCTTAATGAGCAATGGATTCCGCCTTGCTACTCTGCCATGAATCCCATTTTTGCCCAGTGTGTTTTTGATGGTGGAGTCATGAACACTGACCTTAGCCGAGGCAAGAGAGGCCTGCAGATCCCTGGATGTTGTTCTAGGGTTCTTTGTGACTTCCTGGACGATTTTACGCCTTGCTCTTGGAGAGATTTTGGCAGGATGGCCACTCCTGGGAAGATTCACTACTGTCCCAAACTTTCTCCATTTGGACAATATGGTTCTGACTGTGGTTCGGTGGAGCCCCAGAGCCTTAGAAATGGCTTTGTAACCCTTTCCAGACTGATAGGCATCAACAACTTTTTTCCGGAGGTCTTCAGGAATTTCTCTTGTTCGTGGCATGATGTGCCTCTATAACCTGTGTGCTGACAACTTCACTCTGATGTTAAGGGCCAAAGTTAGTCAGATTTATATTGGGCAGGGCTGGCCCAAATCAGGCCTGGTTGTTAACCAGAGTACTCAAACAGCTGACCTTAATTATCCCCTTAATTGGGTTGAGTTAACTGGGGGGAGGGGGCAATAACTTTTTCACACCTGAAGATTGCATGTTTGATTACCTTGCACACCAAACAAATGAAAGAAGCACCAAACTTTGATGTCATTTTTTTCTCTCAGACTCCCTCTATATACTACTACAACCCACAAAAAAATCTGACCAAGTACAATATGAAAAATGTGCAAAAATGCAGAAAATCAAACAGGGGGCAAATACTTTTTCACGGCACTGTAAAGTAATGTGTGATTACCATGTGCAGCATTCTGCGCACTATGATAACTTGCAAATTAGTTAATTAACCTTATTAGTGCGTATTATTATATTAGTGAATAGAGTGGCCACGTCTTCCTTTTTGCAAGCAGTATGAGGTTCCTTTACCACGTAGTATTTCAAGTAATTTACCGCTGTTTAGTGCATGAGGCCCAATGTATTTCACTGGTTGCAAAGCATTTCAGTCATTAGGGGAAGCAATTGGTTGATTAATGACTCTCTTAGAAAGTGCTAAATGACTTGAAAATACATCTTTCTTTAACCCAGTATGGTATAATTTTAAACAAAAAACTACTAATCCAAGCCTGTAATCCAAGCGTCCACTAACAACCCACGTAAACTATTCTCTACCTTCTCCTCCCTCCTAAACCCTCCCCCCTCCTCCTCCCTCCTCTATCTCCTCTGATGACTTTGCCTCCTTCTTCTCTTCTAAAATCTCAGATATCCGCAAACTCTTTAACACCTCTCCCTCCCCCCCCCCCCCTCCTGCTCCAACCCCTACACCCACTGCATCCCCTACTAACTCACCTTCCTTCTCCATCTTCTCGCCCCTCTCAGACTCTGACCTCTCCTCCCTGGTCCAGGGTCACAAACCCACCACGTGTGCCCTGGACCCCCTCCCCACTCACCTCTTTCAAGCTGCTGCTCCTGCTCTACTTCCCTTCATCTCCTCCCTTCTCAACACCTCTCTCCTTTCTGGTCTCTTTCCCTCTGCCTTCAAACAAGCCTCTATCACTCCTCTCCTCAAAAAACCTACCCTCGACCCCACCTCCCTCCACAGCTACCGTCCTGTCTCCCTCCTACCCTTCCTCTCCAAAACCCTCGAGCGGACTGTACACCGCCAGCTCTCTGCTTTCCTGTCCAACCACTCTCTGCTCGACCCTCTCCAATCTGGCTTCCGGTCTGCTCACTCCACTGAAACCGCCCTCCTGTCTGTCACCAACTCACTAAACTCTGCCTGAGCTGTCTCTCTCCTCTGTCCTAATTCTCCTCGACCTCTCTGCCTTTGACACTGTCGATCACTCTATTCTACTATCCTCTCTCTGACCTGGGAATCTCTGGCACTGCTCTGGCCTGGTTCTCCTCCTACCTCTCCAACCGCACTTACCAGGTAACCTGGCGTGGAGCAACCTCCACACCTCGCCCTCTCTCAACAGGCGTCCCCCAAGGGTCAGTCTTGGGTTCTCTCCTGTTCTCTCTCTACACCCGCTCCCTGGGCCCTCTCATCGCATTCTATGGTTTCTCATACCATTTCTATGCTGATGATGCTCAGATTTTCCTCTTCTTCCCCACCTCTGACTACACCATCCCCTCCCGTATCTCTACCTGTCTGTCTGCTATCTCCTCCTGGATGCACTCGCATCACCTCAAACTCAACCTCTCTAAATCTGACCTCCTTTTCTTTCCCTCCTCCTCCTCCCCCTCCTCTGATCTCTCTATCTCTGTTCCTCTGGAATCTACCACACTCTCTCCCTCTTCCTCCACTAAGAACCTCGGAGTCACCCTGGACCCCTGCCTCTCTTATTCCCAGCACATCTCCACTCTGGCACGCACTTGCCGATTCTTCCTGAGCAACATCCGAAGAATCCGACCCTTCCTCACCAACTACGCCACCCAGCTCCTGGTCCAGGCCTTGGTACTCTCCCGCCTAGACTACTGCAACTCCCTCCTGGCTGGCCTCCCTGCGTCTGCCACCCGTCCGCTCCACCTCATCCAGAACTCCGCTGCTCGCCTGGTGTTCTCTCTGCCTCGCTTCTCCCACGCAATTCCACTACTCCACTCACTCCACTGGCTCCCGATCACCACTCGCATCCAGTTCAAGACTCCTGTACTAGCCTACAGATGCCTTGACCAGACTGCACCCAGCTACCTCCAGACCCTCATCTCTCCCTACACCCCCACTCGACCTCTCCGCCCCGCCTGCACTAGAAGACTGGCTCTACCTCCTTTACGCTCCCCTGCCTCCAGAGCCTGCTCCTTCTCCACCCTCGCCCCGCAGTGGTGGAATGACCTTCCTACAGATGTCAGGACTGCCCAGTCCCTGACCACATTCTGGCGCCTCCTCAAGACTCACCTCTTCAGAAAGCACCTGTAGAACTCCTCTGTTTTTCCCCTGAGACACTTATCACCCTTCCTTAAATGCGCTTTACTTGCTCTTATCTGCCCCCTATTTTACTGCATTTAATCCTGTACTTTAGAGTACTGTAATCTGCCAAGTGTTGTTTAATCTGTAGTATTTTGTATTTAATTATATCCTGATGTAACTATCACTGACACTGTTATCTGCTGTATTATTGAATCGTATTTTGTCACACTTGTACTTGCTTGAACCAAAGTCATTGTATTTAGCTTGCTCTTAATTGTATTATTACTTGTACTGTGATTCTTGAAATGTATTTGTTTACGACTGTAAGTCGCCCTGTATAAGGGCGTCTGCTAAGAAATAAATAATAATAATAATAATAATACCAAAACAAGGGTGGGGGTTGGGGTGGAACATTGACTACCTACCTAATTAATTACCTGAGTACTACTGTACCAACCCAATCTGAGGTACCTGAGTTGAATTACAGAAACCGATAAAGGTGGCCTAACTGATGGATGTTGTGGTTTTAATTAGATTTTTAATACCTCTTTTTTTGACAGCCACAAAGCTCTCTGTGGATGCTCTCAAGCGACGTCTACATGTTGTCAGCTCTAAATACCAGGCAGCTGTACAGCCAATAAAAACTTCAAACCAGGCCCCACTCTTCAAAGCTGCAATTCAGCTTGCCATTCCCAATGTAGTCATGAGACCAAGTCTGGACGAAATTCAGGTAGTCATGTTCATTTGATCTACTAATTTAGCTTTTTCTCTTTAGTTCTAAATATTCTTGTTGAATATTAAATATTTTAGTAAAGTACATTGTGTATTCTGTCTTTTGTAGGCCGTCCTCAACAAAACTGTGAACACAATACTGTCCATGGCAAAGGATATTCCGCTGTGGAATTTTTCACATCTGCATCATAAACAACTTCAGGTTTGATTGTCTTTCATGTTTTTACTGCCCTGTAAGAAATGTAATTACAAGCATAGTTGAAAAAACAAACAAAAAGTATATTAACAACAGGACAGAGTTAGGCTTACAGAGAATGACCAAAGCTCTGTCATTTTGGCTCCTTGTGCTTAGTGGTAGTTTAACTGTGTTATGTGCAGTTAAACTACCACAAAGCTTTGTATATCAAAACCAGTGTTATAGCATTTGTCAGATTATTTGTCAAATAAAGAAAGACTAGTCTTTCATGGCTCCAAAGTAAGTTTACTTAAGTATGTTAACAGTGTGTGTGTTTTTTATTTTCTTTTAATGAAATGTAATTTTTGATTTCCTATTGCAGACTGAACAGAATTCTGCGAGGGATGCAGGAGATGATGGCAAAATGACAAAGCAAGTTGTACTGAAGCCACTGGATAAACAGCTGAGTGAACACAAGGACATCATCAAAGTGGTTGTCCAGCTCAGCTCCATCATCTCGTCCCTAAAAGCCGATGCCATTGACGTCCTTGAGAACTTCTCCAGCTTTTCCAACTTGTGGACCCAGGTCGGTCTTGATCTGATTACATTTTGTATAGTTTTTGTAACTAACACTGGCTTGATCCCTACAAGGAAAATCAACAGTGGGGCAAAAGGTAGCATTTATCCAGAGGCTTTTTGAAACAAATTCATTAAGTTTTGTTTTTTAAAGGAGTTGTGTGCCTTTCCCAGTTGTATGTAGAGTTTTTTTGGGTCGTGTAATGGTATGTGAAATAAATCTTTGAAAAAAACAACAAAAGACAATGCAAGTTTCTGAAAATGTATAATATATTAAACAATCTGTATCACCTATTTAACTAAGTACAATACTGTAGGATACATAAGCCATGGATTCTCTGTTTCAGTGATGGCAACAATTTGTCCGGTAAGTTTAACACCTGAACAGTATCATAAAGTTTATAATCCAGGTCTGGCAATGGAATGTGAAACAAGCAATGTGATTGGTCGAGCAAGGTTCTAGCTGTCCGTGTATTGTATGGATACGGACATTTGGAGCCTTATTACATATTAGAAATCACTGCACTGCCTCGCAGAATTTACAGTACCGGTAGCCATCTTGTTTACAGTTACATACAGTAATTATAAAATTGAGTGATCAACTACCAGCACAAAAAATCCCAAAAGTAATAAGTAGACATGCCGCTTTGGATGAAGAACAATTAATTGAACTGGAAGATAGCAAAATTGAAGAAAAATACCCAAGAAAATAAATAAAAAACATTGTTTTTCAGGACTAGGTCAAACACAAAATGCACGTCTTAAAAAAAAAAAATCGTAATAAAATACGAAGGGATTTCTATGGAAATCTAAGAAATGCCCAAGGAGAAGAATATAAAATGTCAAGCTATATTAGTCTCTGAGCTGGAATAAACTGCTGTCTAAATGAAAACAAAACTGGGGAACTGTCATTATTATACACTCACCCAGTCTTTTTAGCGGTTTGTAAACTCTACAGAAAAACACAAAAAGACATTTCTGGGCATTATCCACCCTGCTCCGACACAGACCTTGAAAAAGCAATGAAATGTGAGACGGCATTGAATTTATTTTTTTACCTCCCGTCCCTCCAGGTTGCTGAAACAGCATCTTGCACTGAGAGAAAAAGAAAATATTTTAGTGCTGTCTCAGCACTGCCTGATGGTGGATCTTTTCAAAGCCAATGTACAGCAATCATGATATAAAGCGGGTTAATCTGTATATAGGCTGATGGAGTTAAAAAAAAAAAAACTAACAGGAGAATGTGTAGCAGTTGAACGTTCCGTTGCTGGAAAGGATACATCTAAATCCACTGTTTGGAAAAATTAGGACATTGTTGTATTCAGCGATAATAAAAGTCCATGTGGCTTTGTACAATGCAAATCTTTCAACATATTACTGAAATATGACCGCACACTGAAAAGAGATGTTAGAAAACATGAAGTAAAATCCTTTACAAAATATTAATCGTACTTTAACAGCTTCTTTCTTTTCTTTTATATTTTTAAGGACCCAGATGACCAGGTTAAAGAATTTTTGGAGACAAACCCATTATTGTCTGAATTCAATGCTCAGATTACATCTTACACAGTAAGTATACCCTCCTTTACTGTACAAACTATTGAATAAATTGGTATGTAAAGGTATAATAAAGCTTTGGGGACCGACACTGAGTTGTTTATTTAGAAACTGGAAGACCAGATCAGTGAGCTACCATCTGTCTGCACTGTGGGGTCGGTGCAGTGTGACATAGAGCCTTTGAAGCTGGCTTTGATGCAGGAGTGCCGCAACTGGAAAAGAGCATTCGGGACAGCTTTGAACAAGAAGTCCTCTACAGACATGGATGAGATTATCTCTTTCATTGACGGCCTGAGCAAGAGACTCAACAGGCCCATTGTTGACCTGGACGACGTTCGCGGGGCCATGGCAGCACTGAAGGAGTATCGAGATGCTGAGATCCGGATTGACATGACCATTGGCCCAATTGAGGAGTCGTATGCACTTCTCAACAAGCATGAACTGCTGTTCCACGATGGGAACACTGAGAAGGTGGATGGTTTAGCATACGCCTGGAAGAACCTAAACACACAGGTGGGTTAACGTCTGCTTTCCAATACCTAGTCATTGCGTGGGCCGTTGAAAAAGGTGAAATGTTTAACACTAGAAGGACTGGAGATATACTCATACCTAGAAGCCCCGCAGCAGTCTTTCTGACGGCTGTATTCAAAACACTGTAAATAGTATAACGAAAGGAGAAACAGTTGGATGTTTTTTTTTTTTAAATTGAGTACGTTACATAAACATCTGAAAAACTGAAGCATATATATATATAATCTTGTGGGCGTGTGGGTGCACACAGACGAAGCAGACAGTAGTTTCCAAACCAAGTTTGTTTATTAAACTTCACAAAAGTAAAAAAAAATAAACTTGCTCGCTTACTTCACAAAAGAAAATACCATCCTGGTTGCGAGATGAGATGTAAAGAAAATAAACAGTTCAAACAGGATTTGTATAACAAAAAAAACAACAACAATGTAAACTAACTGGACAGTTAACCACATCCAGTTGAATTAATTGGTTCCTGGGTTTTACCAGGTTGTTTGTTGGCTTCAGCTTGTCTCCAGCCTGTGAAAACCAGCGGCGTCTCTTTCCCCGTTGCTGTATTCCCTTCCAACAGCGCCGACCCAGCAAAGAAGATTTCAGTCGCAAAGGCAGTTTTTTTAGCTTCTGTTTTATATTCCCGGTCAGTCTGGGTTGTAGATAAGCTCACACTGCTCACTGGTTGGAAGCCAACTTTGACTGGCTGTGAAGGCTTTCTTTTAAAGGGTGCTGGATCATCTAGTAATTGGACGGTTACAGGCTACAGGTGCGGGCCAATTAAGGCTAATGAGAATTAACCATGGTACAAGCTTGATCCCCTACCTAACCACACCTGCAGCCTGTTTACCCGTTAACTCCTTGACATCATGGCAGGCAAGTATGCTGACCACAGGTCTATCATTGTGTTATCTGCAACACCTGTGGGCTTGTTCCTAGCCTGCCATGAACGCCTCCTGCTGGTGAACCTGTGAGCTGGCTCACAATATATATATATATATATATATATATATATATATATATATATATATATATATATATATATATATATATATATATATGAAGCTCACAGCACAAGAAGTTATAAAAAAGTCTAATTTATTTTTCTTTTTTTCTTGTTTTGAGACAAAATGGTATTCCTTTACCTTGAGTAAGATAACTCGCTTCTCCACGCCACCTTTCTGCACAGGGCACAGCTGTTCGAAGTTTTATTTTTATTGCACTTGCCAACCTGCATTGGCGTCTCTTGCGGCTCTCAGCGGGGTTGCCAGCTTCAGCTGTGGGTACACGCTTGGCAGGGATTGCAGGGATATGTAGTTTGTTCAAAACCCAACACAGTCAAACTTCTATTATCTATATTTCACAGTATTTTTTCTAAATGTAGTAACTCTGTCTAAATTCCACTCATGTGAAGGATTTTCCCTGCCTGGCAGTCAACTTTGGCAAGTGAGAAATTAATGATGTTCATTTGTCTTTTGGTAGGTTCTGCAAACCCAGAACTTTCTAGTGAAGGTGCAGCCTGAAATGAAGTCAGACCTTCTGGCTGGGGTACAGACATTTCAAACTAATGTCCAGGTTTTGTACAGCGACTATGATGAAAGGTAAGAGAAACTTTGTGCTTGTGGCCGAGTGTGGATGGACTTGTTTACAACTATGGGAAAGAAAGAAAAATAACTACAAAGTGAGAGCATGGGTTAATTTTAATGATCTAAAATAGATGTGCGTTGCTTTTCAATCTTGCTTTACTTTTTAAAACAACATACATTTTAAGATTTATTTATGCAGCTGACTTTGTCTGTCTTGTTCAGTCAGTATAAATCTGTCTTGATTTTTTTATTCCAGGGGCCCAGGTGTGGAAGGTATCTCTCCCCAGGAAGCCAGTGACCGTCTGCAGACCTTTCAGGCTCATTTTGATGAGCTGTGGAGTAAATACATCACTTATTCTGGAGGAGAAGAGCTGTTTGGTCTTTCAGTTAAAGGTAATTAATCTATAAGTGAAACTCCCAGCTTGGTGGAGCAGTGTGCTGCCACAGGTGTTAAAACAAGGTCCCGTATACTTTGTGGAGATGAACGGTTCAGGGGCACTCTGGAAGAAGAGCCGTTTGTTTGAAGAGCTACATTGTCCCAGACCCTGTACATTGGGATAGGACTTAAATCACTATAATTATTTTTGTTATTATTATGAAAACGATCAGTGCAAAAACCATCTCTCATCCAAGTCTCATTTATTTAAATGAAATGTACTAGCACTGAGAGTGTTTATTTATTTTATATTTAAAAAGGCTTATAAAGTCCTAAACCTATAGATTAGATTGTAATTAATTAATTTTGAAGGGCTATTATTATTATTATTATTATTATTATTAGTAGTAGTCCCAGTTTGGGCCCCTTTTTGCAGGACCGAGGAACGCTCTCAGGCCCGTCCTGTGGAGCCTGGGACTGTCTGAGGCGATGTTGCCGTTTCCCCCTCAGCGACAGGACCAGGGCCAGGACCCTCGTCGCCGCCAGAGGGGGAAGCCTGAGGCAGTTGCTGTTTCGGGGGCTCCTCCTGCTCCCCCTCAGTGACCCTGGCTGGAACCGGCCCCTCAGTGGTGGGCTGGGGACTCGTTTCCTGGTCCTTTTGTTCCAGGGGGAGGGGTCTCCCCCGACAGTACTACCTTGTGCGCTCTCGGGTTCTTCCCCTCCTTCCGACCCCTCAGTGGTGGGCTGAGGACTGGTTTCCTGGTCCATTTGTTCTACGGGGAGAGGTTCTACCTCGAAGGCACTATCTTCTCGTGCCCTCTCGGGTTCTTCCCCTCCCTCCTGTCCCTCAGTGGGGGTCGCTTGCATGGGCTCGACTTTGTCAGCGGAGCCCACGCCTGCCCCAGGAGGTGTTTCTTCCATCCCCTCCTTGGCAACACAGAGTTCAAGACCCGTGTCACCGCTGGAAGGGTGCGGAACCTGGGGCAGTTGTTCTTTTGTGGGCCCCTCTTGTGCCCCCTCAGTGACCTCCACTGCGGCCGGCCCCTCTCTGGTTTATTCGGGGCCGGTTTTTGGAACCTCTTGTGTATCGAGGAGGGGATCTACCTGAAGGGCGCTACCTGCCCCCCAAGTTCTTCTCCTCCTTCCGGCCCCTCGGTGGGGATCACTTGCGTGGGCTCCGCTATATTAGCAAAGCCCTGAGCCGCCTCGGGGGATGGATCCTTTTCCCCCTCCATGGCAGCACAAGGGCCAGGACCCTTGTTGCCGGTAGTGGGAGGAAGCCGAGGTGACGCTTTTGTTTTTGCGGCACATTGTGCCTGTCCCTTGGGGGTGAGGTGTTTGGTCTTGCAGGCGGCTTTGTGGCCCTGCCTCATAGGGGGTTCCGGCGAAGGAGTCTCCCTTTCAGGGACTCCGCCTGACCCACCACCCGATGGTGTGGTGATGGGCTTTGTCGCCCCCTGCTTGGCCCCCCCCAGTGGACTTGACCGCCTTCCTTTTCCTCCTAAGGGAAGTGGTCCACTCGGCAGCTTTCTCCCCCTGCACACTGTCGGGTGGAGCAGAGGGTCCGGCTGCCTCGTGGGCCTTCCCCCCCTTTGATGTTGTTGGGAGGGGGGCAGGTATAATTTTACTCCTCTAAGGGGACCACAAAGCTGCCCTCCACCACCTCCTGACGCGCCAGGTGGATGGTCACCTGCCGGCAGAAAGACAGCATGTGGAGGAGGGGTTGATCCTTGCAGCCTAGGGGCACACACAACACAGGACAAACGACCACCTACACTGCAATCAGTGCAGCGGCACACACAAGACTGGACAAACGACCACCTACACTGCAATCAGTGCAGGCAGGGGCACACACAACACAGGACAAACAACCACCTACACTGCAATCAGTGCAGTGTAGGCACACACAAAAGTTTTTTTTTTTGCTTAAAAGGAAAAAAAAAAAAATAACATATAGAACAAAAACTAAACAAACAAAGTTAAAGGTAATTAAATTAAATTGAAAACCTTCAACTAAAAGAAAAATGAAAAAACAGGGCAGAGCAATGTGTCTGCCCTTCCTCCACTCTGCACAAGGCAGATGCAGGGATTAAAACAAAACAATTTTTAAAACAAAAACAAAAACAGTTTTGTGATTTAAAAGTAAAATTAAAAGAAACAAGAATAAGTGCTTTTTAATTAAAAATTAAAAGTCAAAGAAATTAAGAGTTTAAATGAATAAAATAAAATTAAGAACAACACAACAAACAAAGGCAAAATGTCTGCCCTCCTGCACTTGCAAACAATGCAAGTGCATGGAGAACAAAAGAAAGAAAAGAAACAAACAAACAGTGTTTTTAAAAGAAGAAACAGTAAAATCAACTAATTTTTAACAAAAAATGGTACACCACTACTTTAGAAAAAATAAATTATACAAAGATTTGAAAAATAAAGAGTTTTTCAAGTTACGAGTAGTGGTTAGGGCTCTGGACTCTTGACCGGAGGGTCGTGGGTTCTGCTGTACCCTTGAGCAAGGTACTTTACCTAGATTGCTACAGTAAAAACCCAACTGTATAAATGGGTAATTGTATGTCAAAATAATGTGATATCTTGTAACAATTGTAAGTCGCCCTGGATAAGGGCGTCTGCTAAGAAATAAATAATAATAAAGTTTAAATAAGTATTTTTTGTAATGTTTTTATTGCACTACTGGAGGAGCTCCACAAAACTGTGACCTCTCAGTTGTCGTAGTAGGAGAAGTCCTATTTCGGCTAGAGAAAGAATTCAGTTTAGCATCCTCAACAAGAGGTCAATGTCAATACCAATGTCGGCCAATTAACTAATTTTAACCAAAAAAAAAACAGTAAAAGGGCTGCAAATTAAATATTTAAATTAAAAAAAGAACCAAAAGTAACCGTGCAGAGCATACCACTTAGAGCCCACTGGTCGACAAAAGCTGTCATGTCGCCAGTAGACTCCGTGTTGTAGTGGTATACAGGTTTTATCCAAGGTTTCCCATTAAACTGAGTTTTGACTAAGTAAATGCAATAAAAATGTTGGTTATTTAATCCATGGAAAATAGTAATATGTAAGTACTGTATTGCCAGATGGAGGGAAGCTTTAAATCATGTGATCAAGAATGTATTTAAATAAAGATAACTTTTTGTCCTATTACAGAATACCCTGACCTCCAACGAATAAAACGTGAGCTGTCCCTACTCCAGAAGCTTTATGGACTTTACAACTCAGTAATTGACAGTGTGAACGGATACTATGACATCCTGTGGTGTGACCTGGACATTGAGAAAATCAACAATGAACTCATGGATTTTCAGAATAGGTTTGTATTTATTACTAATATTTATTACTAATATATATATATATTATAGATATATATATATATATATATATATATATATATATATACACACACACACAGGCTAACCTCACTACAACGAACCCCCATGGGACCTGGAGAAATGTTCGTTGTGTTCAGGGTGTTCACTATAATAGGGTATGGCATTTTTCTGTATCAGAATAATGAACCTTTGCAGTCAGGTTTTAGATCAAGTAAACCACGGCATTCTAATTAACCGCTTCTTCTTCCCGGCTCGATTATTGCAGCGCGTTGTTTGCAGGTGTCTCCAAGGCTGCTATTAGCAGGCTACAATATATTCAGAACTCCGCTGCTCGCATTTTAACTGGCACTAAACTGAGTGCCCATATTACACCGGTTCTTGCTTCTTTGCACTGGTTGCCGGTTGAGAGCAGGATTGATTTTAAAATACTGTTGTTAACCTATAAGGCTCTGAATGGCTTAGCTCCATGTTACATTGCTGAATTGCTTACACGTTACACACCCATACATAATCTACGTTCTTCATCCTCGGGTTTATTGGCAATACCCAAAACTAAGCTACGCTCCATGGGCAATAGGCTATGCGCCCAAACTTTGGAATGACCATCCTCAGTCTATCAGGTTTGCTAAGACCGTTGATGCTTTTAAAAAACAGTTAGACACAGTTTTACGTTCAGGCATTTTTATCATGATTTGGTTTTTGATTTGTGTAATTTCTTTTTATATTACGTATACTCTTAATATGCTGTATGTATATATGGTTCTCTGTTTTTTTTTGTGTGTGTGTTTGTACAGCGCTTTGAGATGCGTGCATTTAGGTTATTATTATTATTATTATAGTGAAGTTAGCCTGTATAAGTATAAATATATAGTAATTCATATATATATATATATATATATATATATATATATATATATATATATATATATATATATATATATATATATATATATATATATATATATATATATATATATATATATATATATATATATATATATATATATATATATATATATATATATATATATATATATATATATATATATATATATATATATATATATAATTACCAAAAAAGATTAAAGCAACATTTTGTGTATATCTAATACATTAAATGTTTATGTATACGTATTTCTTTTATTTTATAAGAATCCGTAAACTTCCCAAAGCCTTGAAGGAATGGCAAGCATTCAATGACCTGAAAAAGAAGATAGATGACTTCAGTGAGACTTGTCCTCTGCTAGAAATGATGGCAAACAAGGTAAATAATACCAGTCCCATACACCAGTGGTTCCCCACCATCATTGGTTTTTAGGGATATCAGAAAAGGACTCTAAAAACTAAATGAGCACAGTAATGGGTGTGCGGAAACCTACATAGCAGGAACATTCATATAAACAGAGAACTCAATCAGACATTGCAACCCTGTGAAGGGTGGCTTGCAGTGGTGAGGTGTGGTGACGTCACGGACCAGGAAGTACCAGAAACAAAACAATGGATGGTCGGGTGAAGCTGAACGCTACGGCGCTCAGCGTATTTATTAAATAATGAACAAAAGATTTAAACAAACAACACAAAACACAACAAACAAAAAGGCGCGTTGGCCAAACAAAAATAAATATCGTGCTGGTGTAAACCAGCATGCTTAGCAGTTATTTGTAAGGTAAGTTTCGTTTCGTTTTCTCTCTCTCCTCGCTCTCTTGCCTAATACACTCTCCCCAGCACGGACAGCTGCAGGTTCTTATACTCTGGCCGAGGGGTTAACTAGCTGTTAATTATCTTATTACCCCTCGGCCACAGTCTGCACAAGTTTAGTAAGGATGCGTGACTGTCAGCTAGTTAAATAATCAGTAGCTGATCAGCCACGCACCCTCACGAAGTTTTTAAATTATAAAAACAATAACAAATATGTAAATGCTGTATTCTGATTGCAAGTGCTTGTTTTACTGACAAATCATATGTCTTTTGTTGACTGGTTCACTGGTGTGTCTTATTTTGTGGATTAACTCAATGGTTTGCTCAATACAACTATTAGTCAGTTTAATACTAATACTTTATTCGACTTACAGAACAGCCAATTTCGGAGTGTTGAAGTCTTCTCTTCCGCTGGTCTAACAAAAGAGCTTTAAATAAGTCTTTTTATACCTAACCTGTGCTAACATTTGTAACTGTTCTGCAGTACAGCTTGGTATCCCTCCTGTATCTTTTCTCTCTTGGTCCTTCTAATTTTCTAAGAGAAACATACTCACAATCCATGCATTTGACACACAGACCATGCTAATAGGATATATTACTACAAGAAATTACAGGACACAGACATTGGTACAGAAGAGTACAGACACCAACAACCTCCATATGTCATACGCAGAGAATGTGGGCGGAGCAGAGCGGTGACAGAATTCCGCTCACCACTCATAATATCCTCCCCCCCCGCTCCGCTCTTTTTTCCATTCCGCTCCACTGTTTGCGATTCCGCTCCAGACAAAATAGGCACCCTCCGCTCCGCTCACATGGTATTCAATTTTTTAAAAAAAAATAAACTAGCTGTTTGCTGATTGCAGATGAAAAAATATAATGTACATTCAGAAAGGAATACTATTTAATCTTCCTTATTATAATCTCATAGCTTGACCCAAGTAAAAAAAAAAAAAAAAAATCAGCAAAGAAAAAAGCTAACATAAAGTGCTCAGAGGAGTTATCTAATTCAATTCAAAGACACTTTCTTGTTATTATTGATTGGAACTAAAAAAAAGTGTAAATTGAAAATAAAGTAAAAGTTAGGAAATATCATCTTGCAATGAACAGGTTTTTAATAGGGTCCTATGATGTTGTGTATGGTGTCACCTATTTCAAACTTTGTATATGATTCGTATCAAATTAGCTTTATACTGGGCATGTTTGTATCCGAATATCTCATAGGGAGCTCAAAGCAACCCACGAACACATATGAGTGAGTTGAAAAACAGTACAAAACACACCTCAGCAACAATAAAATAGAACAACAATACAAAAACAACACCTCATCTTGCAACATTTGAAACCATATCAAAGTACTTACTCAGTGTTAACTTTTAAACTGCTGCAAACTGCCACGTTACCTTTGTTTTTGCAGTCAGTAATATGTGGTTGTATTTTAACAGTGATTGATTCATTGTAGCATAATGAAAATATCATAATACCGCATTTGCAACAGATGAAAATGTTGGGATTATTGTAGGTAAAAGGCAGCTTTATATATTAAATGCAAGTTTGTTTTAGTGCAGTCAATAATTTGTAATACTAGGTCAATTTATAGATTTAATGTAATTTAACTGTGGTTTCTTTAAAATCATTCACCTGGTCAGTGGATCATGTCACCGTTGCTGATACTGAGCAATTATTCAATGTTGTGCCAAGCTATAATGCTTTTTCTGTAAATGATGTTTTCTTCACACAATAAATAACAATATATGTGCTTACAAAGCTGTTGAGAGGCTGATTTCAAGTGCCACTTAAGCATGCTCACCATGACACATCACTTTATGAACAGATGTTCCAGCATCTTTCTGAGAAACATGTAAAGAATCACAAATGAAGCCAACACACATTGCATGTGCTTTTTTGCAGGCCATGATGGCGAGGCACTGGGAGCGGCTTTCACAAACAACTGGCCACAGTTTTGATGTGGAATCTGAAAACTTCACCCTCAAGAACATAATGGAAACATCTTTGTTAACATATAAAGAGGACATTGAGGTATAACTGCTTTATAGGTTTGCTGTCCCTTACTAAATTATATTTAATGATAAAACAGGGTGTTATCCATGCTTAAAACTATTCAGCAATGTACACTGGACGCTCCAATTTTAAGGGCCATTGGGAATGGTAGTTTTTTTATAAATATATTTTTACATTGCAATGGTATCAGAATGGTACCAGTATGATCCAGTACAAACTGGAAATTGCTGTACCACACTAAATCAGTGTGCTACTGGACAAGGACTACAGTAGCTTTTTCTTTAATTTTAAGTCCTGTGTTTAAAAACCATCTTTGTGTCCCTGTATTGGCTTTGTGATAACACTACAACGTTAGGGTCCTAAGGATACAGTTGTCTGTGAGATTTGTGTTCAGCCTCTGATCTGTTACACTTCTATTCTCAATAGGAAATGCAATAAGCACATGACATTCATTTATCTGTCTTATATGGGTAAGAGTACTGTATGTGCAGTAGTCTGTATCAATGTCCCCTTTTCCATTTGGAGAATGAACCATAGTGCATTAGTGTACCATTTGTTGTTTGTTTTCTTTTGTAGGATATCTGTATAAGTGCAGTCAAAGAAAAAGACATTGAAGCTAAGCTGAAGAGCGTTATCAATGAATGGAGCAGCCACATGTTCACATTTGCCCCGTTTAAAACAAGAGGAGAGCTGCTTCTGAAAGGATCTGATACAACTGAGAAGGTGGCACTGATGGAGGACAGTCTGATGGTTCTGGCATCTCTAATGAGTAATAGGTACTAGAGGCACATTTGGTTGCCATTATGCTTTTTGTCTTTGAAGTACACGTTTCATAAAGGCATGTTAAATTGCAAGTTTTCTCTTCTGTTGGCGCCATCCTGAGTATAGTTCAGTAGGCTTTAAATTTAGTCAGAAACTAGTAACAGAAATTAATCCAACTCAACATTATAAGTTAATACATTGTGTGTAGGGTGTCTCTTGTTCTGTTTCAACAAATAGTGTGAAATGATGTATAAAGTTATTATAAACAAAACAAAACATTTATTGCACTCATAAACTACTATTAAACATAAAAAGTTTTATTTTGTAACTTTAGAATAGCACTGTATGTGCTCTACACAAGATGACATATTTACACTGGATAAGATGTACTGGTATGTTGATAAATTGATTGATATCTCATATGTAATTTAAAAAGAATAACTTGACACAAAACAGGTGTGAGAGCATTACATTGATCCTGGGTTGGGGAGGTAAAATCTGCAGGCACTGTTGCCTTGCCACAAAAATACAGTGATCCTTACAGGCCAAGCGCCCAGTGAGCTAGAATGGACACCAGGCTGTTAGCCCACTGGCTTCCACTGTCAAACTAAAAAAAAACAACAACTACAACAACAACAACAATAATAAAATTGAAATTTACAGCTATATACTCTCTTCTAGCCGTATAGAATAATCACAGACAATATAGTGTTTGTTTTCCACTAATATGTATGTGTGGTTGGATATGCAGCAGAGGGCAGTAGAGAATTATGTGTATCAGTTTGGTGCTTCTGAACTGTAAGAGTATCTAGCACACACTAAGGTATAGTTCAGGACAGAAATGTTGTTACATAAAATAAGTTCAAATAAATTGGTACTCAGAGAAGCGTGAAAATGGTGAATTACTGGGATTGTGTGAACTGTCCAAACATACTGTAAAGCTGCAGTTCTATTAGATTTTAGCAGGGTTCATCTAAAAAAAGTAGTAATTTAGTTAAATTGCCTTCACAATTTTCTAACACAGCTGTAGCGCTCTAATACTGTTATTAATGCTAGTACCTACAGAGAAACATGCTTGGTAAAATTCAGTGGAAAATCTATAGGAGTAATGTTGTCCTACTAAACTTGCTTGCTGTAAATATAAAACTGAGAAAAAACTATAAGAAAACAATGAAGGCATTAGCTAAAATAAGTTGTAGGTTTGACTTACTGATTACTTTTTGAAGACTGAACCTCAGAATTTAAAGATATGGATAAATATAAAACTGAAGGACACCTATTTTGCTAAATGATCTTTAGTGGCAATGCAATGCAATTTATGCCCATTTAATTAATTGTTTCAGTATAAGACACTGGGTATGAAATCACACGACTGCTGCAATGGCATGAGTTATTGGTTGAATGATAACATTCACATATTTTGATATGCCGATGGTATCACAGTGGTGTGCACCAATACATTATGATACCATAACAGTACCTGTTTTACCATATCAAGACCAAATTACAGTATTTGTTGCAAATTCATTTAGTTGCCAAATGCATTGGTAAAGCAGATATACTGTAAATGTATCCCAGTTGTATTTTTTTTTAACTTTTCTGTAACGGTTGTGTCTGATATTCAAAAGGTTTATTTCAGATGTCTTCATTTGTCCTTGTTTCCTTAATGAATTAACTATATTTAACTATAATTAAATAGTTTCACTGTGTTATGCTGAAAAACATGATATAAATTGGACATACATACTTATGAGCATACACAAGATTATAGTAGTTTACTGGTCTGCTGTTTTGAGTGGAGTTATCATTACTAAACCTGAATACAGTTCTGCAGTGTTTATAGACTTCAACACTTTAGAGAGTAAACTGACCAAAATAAAATCGCTTTTAAGCTGACTTTTGTATCTGATTTTTGTTTCAAGAATTGTCCCGCTATGATATCATATCACCTATTTCATTTGTCAAAATATAAATTGAACATTTTTCAGGTGCTGGATTTTAAACTTGTATTTTCTTTCAGGTACAATGCACCGTTCAAGCCAACAATTCAACAATGGGTGCAAAAGCTCTCCAACACCACAGAAATCATTGAAAACTGGCTCACTGTGCAGAACCTCTGGATCTATCTGGAAGCTGTGTTTGTTGGTGGTGACATTGCAAAGCAGCTGCCCCAGGTCAGTTTAACTGAGTTCTCCTGTGAACAGGAGAGCTGCAGCATACACTGACATTTTGATAAATTAGTAATATCAGGTGAACTTTGTTTTTTTCAAATTCTTTCTTTTGTAAAACAAGAAACAATAATATCTTAAGGCCACATTAATAAACCTTAGATCAAAGCCTTGTTAGATCAAGCTAATTTGTTTGCGGGGGAGATTAGGAGATCATTTTCTACAGAGCTGTTACTACAGAGTAAATTATATACAGTACTGTAGACACTAGGGATAATTAGAAATCAAAAGGTTGCGTGTAACAACCTTTTGATACAAAGAGAAAGACAATGCCTGAGGCAAGCAGATAGATTGCAGGGGAAAAGCCATGTAAAGTTTTGTATGCTCAAATGGACAAAAGAACTGTGAAAGTAATTTAAATAGGCCTAGTAAAGCCTGCTGGTGGGAGTTAGAAGTTAAGGCAAGATAAACCAACATAAGCAGTAGTTAAAAAAGGGTGACCTGTGTCTGTCTTAACAGTCCTTATTGCTTCATCAGTAAAGGTTACAACACTTGTATTTGGTCCTTCAATTAAAAATCCCTGAGTAGGCTCACATGTAAGCAACTGCACCTTAAAGAGAGGAGAACATTTGAACAATTTTGACAATCGCTACTCTAATCTGGTTGTGAAATTCCTAAACTAAATGCGGTCAAATGCGAACTAATTTGCAATTGTGTTAGTTAAACAAAGAATGTTATGCAATGTCAGGCAGATTAGGGAACCCCCAAATATCTGAAAGCAGAAAAGATTCAGTAGCATAGGATAAAACCAATGAGACAGCAATATTTGGAACTGTGACACTATTGCTGCTGTATGTGCAGGAAGCTAAAAGGTTTCAGAACATCGACAAGTCCTGGCAGAAAATAATCCAGCGCGCTCATGAGACTCCCAACATTGTGCACTGCTGCGTCGGAGACGAGACTCTGGCCCAGCTTCTTCCACACTTGCTGGAACAGTTGGAGATGTGTCAGAAGTCCCTGACAGGGTACCTGGAGAAGAAAAGGCTGATGTTTCCCCGATTCTTCTTCGTGTCTGATCCTGCCCTTTTAGAAATCCTAGGCCAGGCCTCTGACTCCCACACCATTCAGGTAAGGAGCCTTCCTAAAAGAAACCACTCAACTTTAGGATTTCATTTTAGGATGAAGGGGCCTCATTAGTGAACATGTCATTTTACTGGCAGCTGTCAGTTAGTTATTGATATACTCAAAAAATATCCTGACAAAGTTCTGGGATCTCACTTTATCGTCTCTCATTTGTACATTTTCTTGTGTTCTCATGTTCATATCAGTGTATTTTATTATTTAAAGTTCAATAGTGTTTTCTAATTGTTTGAATGATTTTGGTTTCACTGTCAAAAGTACAATAAAATACAGGTATTTATTTGATCCGTGTTTTAAGATGTGCAATATTATGTTTCAGGCGCACCTGCTGAGTCTTTTTGACAACGTCCACCGGGTGGGATTTCATGAAAAGAACTATGACCAGATTCTCAACTTTCAGTCTCAAGAAGGAGAGACCGTTGATCTTATGGAACCTGTATTAGCACAGGTACACAAACTCTCACTGTTGGATTTTCCATTCCAGTGTTATCATTTTAATAATCTTGAGAACAACTCTACATTTAACTTGGTGTGGGTATTCCTAAGAACAATTCTTGAGGGTACATATTTATTAAATACATATACGGTTATTCCATACACTGTGCATGTAAGTACTGTACTGATAATTGGTTGGCTAAACTAGTGAAGGCTGTATCTTGTGGTGAAATTATGCCTGGGCATTTTCTTTAATTTAAAAGTTTTTCTACATGAATTAGTACTGACTTCTACAGTGTGATATTTATATTTTTTGGCTGGAGATTATGTATATTACTGAGAACTTATTTTAATCTTACAGTTTCAAAGAAACATGCACCATTGTGGCTTTGGCTATAATAATAGTTTGTACAAATAAGATTATATACATATATATATATATATACACATTTTGGTTGTAAAATCTAGTTGGGCTGTTTGTTTTAAAAGGGATAACAACATTACTGTACAAGATCAGCTTGTATCAGTAGTCTTGCTTAAATGCCATATAGTTGCCAATGTGTATTATGATAAAAAAAATCAAATAAAAAAAATCTACACCTTACAGGGCAACGTGGAAGCATGGCTGGGACAATTGCTTGGAGGAGTTAAAAAGACCATTCACAATATCATCAAACAGGCATGGCTGGCCATCAGTGACCCAGGTTTCAAGCTGTATGAATTCCAGTCAATGTTTCCTGCACAGATAGGGCTTCTGGGTATACAGATGGTTTGGACCAGAGACTCTGAAGAAGCCCTCGGCATTGCGAAAAATGATAAAAAGGTAGGAAATCATTTTTGTGTGATATAAATAAAGTACACCCTCGCTATAATGGCCTTCATTATAACAAACCTTCGGCTATAACGAACCTGGCCCCTGGACCCCAAATAAAAAAACAATAAATAAATAAATAAATAAATAAATAATAAAAAAAGAGAATTTAAACACACACTGTCAACATCCCGGTCTGTATGCACTGAATGCCACCGCAGTGAAGTCAATTCTTTTGTTTTAATAAAAAGTGTGCGCTGTATAACTGCCTCCGAAACGAAAATCATTTTATGTTTGCAACAAAATTGGAAATTATATTGATCGTTTGAAAAAAGCAGTAGCGCAGGCATCTCTCTGTCGTGAATATAGGTTCTCAAAAAGCACACTGCATTTTCTTTTTAATTGACTTCTCTTCCAATAACATTAAAAAACAGGTCATGCAGACAACCAATCAGAAGTTTTTGGATATCCTGAATGATTTGATAGATATGACAACACGAGACCTGACAAAGATTGAACGAACAAAATATGAGACCCTGATCACCATTCACGTGCACCAGAAAGACATCTTTGACGACTTGGTATGTTACCTTCCACCCAGTTTTATTCAGCAAATACACTGTGCTTTTGTGGCTATGTTTTGTGTTTCATGTTGCAGTTTTTTCTTTTTTATAATGTGGTCCCTCCACTTTACATGATTCATTTCTGTGCAGTGAATGTTTTTTTTTCCCACAGAATCATACAACCTGGTGTACTGACTTTGTGATATGGTGGTAAAAAAGCTGAGTGTAAAATACATGTTATAGTTCAGTTACTGTATCATGGGTGAAAGTGCTCCGTCTGTAGTTGTTGTACCTGGTACGTCCTGATTAAAAACATGTTTTAAAAAAAAAAAAAAAAAAAAAGATTGCCATCTTTTCACTCAGGGTCGCTCATTCTAAGACATTCAGGGTCTTGTTTTTAAACCACTCCAGTGTAGCTTTGGCTGTGTATTTAGGGTCATTGTCCTGCTGGAAGGTGAACCTCCGCCCCAGTCCCAGGTCTCTTGCAGACTGAAACAGGTTTTCCTCTAGAATTTCCTTGTATTTGGCTCCATCCATCTTGCCCTCAATCCTGACCAGTTTCCCAGTCCCTGCCGATGAAAAGCATCCCCATAACATGATGCTGCCACCACCATGCTTCACTTTTGGTCTCATAAGACCAGAGAACCTTTTTCCACATGTTTGCTGTGTCTCCCACATGCCTTTTGGCAAAATCCAAACGGGATTTGATATGGGTTTTTTTCAGCAATGGCTTTCTTCTCGCCACTCTTCCATAAAACCCAGCTTTGTGGAGCGTCCGGGTTATCTTTGTCCCATGGACGGTTTCTCCCATCTCAGCTGTGGATCTCTCCAGCTCCTTCAGAGTTACCATTGGCCTCTTGGTTGCATCTCTGACTAATGCCCTCCTTACCTGGTCACTGAGTTTTGGTGGACGGCCTTCTCTAGGCAGAGTCGTGGTTGTGTCATATTCTTTCCATTTTTTAATAATGGATTTAACGGTGCTCCGGGGGATGTTCAAAGTTTGGGATATTTTTTTATAACCCAACCCTGATTGGTGCTTCTCCAGAACTTTATCCCGTACTTGTTTTGATAGCTCCTTGGTCTTCATGATGCTGTTTGTTTAGATATGCTCTCTAACAAACTCTGGGGCCTTCCAGAAACAGGTGTATTTAATCTGAGATCATGTGACACTTTAATTGCACACAGGTGGACTCCATTCAACTTATTATGTGACCTTTGAAGGCAATTGGTTGCACCAGAGCTTATTTAGGGGTGTCACAGCAAAGGGGGTGAATACTTATGCAATCAAGACTTTTCAGTTTTTTATTTGTAAATAATTTTGAAAAATATGTAGATTTTTTTTCCCCACTTTGACATTATGGACTATTTTGTGTAGATCAGTGACAAAAAATCCTAATTAAATCAATTTTAATTCCAGGTTGTAACACTACAAAATGTGGAAAAGTCCAAGGGGGGTGAATACTTATGCAAGGCACTGTATGTATGTGTGTATATATATATATATATATATATATATATATATATATATATATATATATATAGAATGTGAAGGTTTTCTCAGTAAAATGGCAAGAAACTTACAAAAGAGGCTGTTGCTGACCCCTAATGGATTGATAATTTTCCCCTTATATTTACCTGGGACAGGTTCAATTAATTTTAAAATTTTTTACTACAATTATAATTCTAAGTAAATCCCGAAACCATCCTGAAAATGGCAGACTCTTCAAAATGATGGGACCCTTATCAACTATTTTGTTGCATAAATATGAAGAAATGTACTGTATATCCATTTTCTGTAAAATATATCTGTGGATGAGTTCCTCCTTCTTTTCAAGGGGAGGTTAATTTTTAAACCTGAGTACATTCCAATGTCTCATGCCTGTTATGGGATTAAACTGTACAAACTGTGTGAGAGCTTGTCGTCAGGTGCATGGTACAGTGAATAATCAGGACCAAACAGTGTTTCTCCCAAAACAGTCCATGTGTTTAATAATATCCATTCTTGGACACAAATAAGTCCACCCCTTTACCAACGATGGTACCCATGGGGGTACGACGGCAGACAGAGCTCAGTCCACAAAACAAAAGTAAACAAAGAATGACTTTGTCCGTCCCCATTTCCGTGCCCTGCACAGCAGTCAAGGCACCTGTCCTGGTGCAGCGTGGTGCCCCAAACATAACCTGTGCTGTGTTGTGCTGTGCTGGGGTGTTTGTATTTGCCGGTCCAAAGCTTCATTTTTTGCAATAAAATACACAACAAAGTGAAAAAAGTACAGGCTTGACTCATCTGTCCAGCGCAAAGTGGTGTATTGGATTGTGGCTTGTTCCCCTTTTGCCCACAAAGCCCTCCCAATCAATCCGTTTTCATGGTTTCTCCATTCAAAAGGTGGTGTCCTCCTGGGTGCAATGGGTCCATGGAGCCCACGCTCCCCTAATATGGTCACCTTCGGTTTCCGAAACCGTCCAGGCAGTCCATCTAGGAGGCAGCATACCACCATCCTTGGCAGTTATTTCCGTTCTTTTTCTAGATTTACAACATCGACTCTTTCTGTTTATCAATCAGGGGTCCACTTTACACTCATCGGTTCAGAGTGTACACAGGGAGGTTGGATTGAGTTCCCTGGCTGCCCCCCATGGTTGCAACCACTGAAAAATTATTTGAATCTGGTTTTCCCAGGAAAATCAGGGCTACAATTTGTATATAGACAACCTTCACCAGGAATCCTTCTGTTATTTTCTTTCTTCTACATCCTCAAACATTGGCTTTTGCACCATAAGACCAAACAGGAAGGATTTCCTCGACAATTGGCAGCCAAGAAACAGAACAGTGAAACCAGCTTTTGCTCCATTTAAATTCTGGCAATGAAATATACTAATAAAAAAAGACATGTACCTCCTCACCACCATCCATGAAGAGGCAACTATACCAGTTCCTGTGCATGGTCGGGACACGCGCACAATCAAGCCCAAGTGTGTCATGGACTATAATAAAAATATGGGAGGCGTGGTATAATTTTATAAGGACGCTGCCACCGTCTGAGAAAAAAGCCAAACCACAAAAAGTGCCGTGTGTGTTTCCGCAAGGGCATGCAGAGGGATACATGGTACTACTGTCCAACCTGTTCCTCTCAACAGGCCTCTGTTTGGAGGAGTGTTTTGAAAAATACCACACGGTACATGAGTATTGGAAATAAACTAAATTAACCACCATAAATGCTAACAAATGTAACCAAAGGTTGTAAAAGTGACTTTTGTGTTTTTATAAATCAATATTTGATGTCAATGCCCTACAGACTATGTAAAGGTGCACATATTTGGTATTTCTGAATTCGGGACACTCGGGGCAATTCGGAAACACTGTCTTTTTTAACAGTGGAAAAAAATACGTCAAATTTACAGGTCCAAATATAAGGAAAAACAAGTTACTTTTACTATATAAAATTGGTTTACCTCAAATTGCAGAAGGATTGTGGATAACACGCCATTGACATACAAGGTCATGTTACCCATTTCTAAAATCCTTATTTTGTGCATTTTCGGAAAAAATAAACTTTGCATATGACCTCATTCTTTTTGGGAGTGGCCATTTGAAATTAGGGTGGGTACAATGGACTGCGGGCTGCATTTTTCAAAGGTGAAAGGTCAAAGTGGCCTGGTGTCTGTCTAGAGCATGTAAACCCCCCAAAACCAATATTTCCAGGCACAAACAGTGTTTCAGCCAAAACAGTCCATTAAAAGTGTTTGCATTATAGTGACTAAATGTGATGCAAATAATACATTTTATGAAAAAGTCCACCCCTTTTTTTTTTTTTTTACAATAGATGTATTTTGTGGTCACTTGACCAAATAAATCACAAACATCTGGTACCAATAGATTGGGGGATTGGTTTTGCCCCAGGAGTTTCAGTCAAAATGATCATTGGCCACTTTCACCCTTGCTATATCAGTGTATACAATTGGAGAGCTGGAGGCAAGCTTAAAGCCATTAATGTTGTGTATATATCAAGGGCCTTCTTTGTAAAGGCTTTTTTAAGTTGTGTCTTAAATGGTAGTATATTTCAAAGCAAAGCTTTTGCTATTTTATTTGGTAAGTGTATGATACAATGGGACATGATTTAACCTTGTGGGGATAAAGCTAGATACAACTAGTCTCAGAGAATGTAATATTTAATGGACTGACTTAATGTGTGCTCAACACTGGGTTTTATGTATATCCTCCTGGCATTGTGCTAATCTGTCTTTTTTTTTCAGGTCCGCATGAACATCAAGTCCACCTTGGATTTTGAGTGGCAAAAGCAGTCTCGTTTCTACTTCATTGAAGATACAGACAAATGTGTCATCCAGATCACTGATGTTGAGTTTAATTACTGCAATGAGTACCTGGGCTGCACAGACAGACTGGTGATTACTCCTCTAACAGACAGGTAACAACATGACCAGTGCACTTAACACTGTTGTTCCTCTAATACACCTTTTCACTCCAGGTTATATAAGTATATGTACATATACTGTGGATGTAAGTACTGCCACTTGATTGGCTGAGCTATTAAACATAAACATTTTCCAAAGTACTGTCAGTTCTGACAGCTATGTGTTATACATGACAAATGCACCACCTGCTAGAACACTGTTATTCATCTTATACACTTATAATTGGTTGTAAAGTTGGTCTCTTTTTAATTCTTTTTTTTACTGTGGTGGTTAGAAGCCCTGCTGGTGTAAATAGTGTGTGGGGGAATGTAAGGTTGGCAGGGATGGGGTTAAATCTGTCCCTGCCAACAATCACAGGTGTGGCCGTTCTCCAATTGGCAGGGACAGATTTAACCCCATCCCTGCCAATGTTACATTCAAAATGTACCAGTGATGGCAGACACCATTGCAGAAATTAATTTTATTCTGTTTTAAGATGGGACAATTACACTTCTAAATTAATATGAAGGTAGTAGCCAAACAGTTTGTTTATTTAAGTTTCTTGTAGTTTGTAGTTTTACCTCTGAAGTTACAGACCACAGGACATCCCCAGAAAAATAGCACCACTGGGAGCATTTTTCACATTTAGTAATTTTCTAATGGCTGCATACCTTTTTTTTATAAGGAACATCCATCACAGAAAATATAGACAGAAAATTCACAGGAGGGTCAGACCAAAAACAAGCAATCATGGTAATCTCAATGTTGCCATCAATTAAAGAAAAGTGGAATTAAAAAAGAACGAGTCTGCACTTCATGTATATTTATTATGCTGGTTCAATGAACATAATCTTTTAAAACTTGGGGAATTTAAGTGAGGACCAGAGATGTCTGCTGCCACTGCACATACAGAATGTTGTTTTACTTTTTCAAATATAAAATATATATATATATATATATATATATATATATATATAAATATATATATATACATAGGCTCAAATTTGTTGGTACCCTTACAGCTCATTGAAATAATGCTTTTTCCTCCTGAAAATTGATGAAATTAAAAGTGATTTTATCATGTATAATTGCATTTTGGTATGTCATTTTTTTTTTTTTTTTTGTGAAAAGAGATGAATTTTGTGCTTATTCTACAAAATATTCTAAAAACATCTGGACACATTTGTTGGTTTTGCCCTTAGAAAAGATAATAAATAATTGGATTATAGAGATATTTCAAACTAATTAGTTTCTTTAATTAAAGCCATTAATGTCTCCAATCTTTGTAATCAGTCATTCAGCCTATTTAAATGGAGAAAAGTAGTCACTGTACTGTTTGGTTTCATTGTGTGCACCACACTGAACATGGACATGAGAAAACAAAGGAGGGATAAAGTCTGAGGAGATCAGAAAGAAAATAATAACAAGCATGGTAAAGGTAAAGGCTGTGACCATCTCCAAGCAGCTTGATGTTCCTGTGACAACAGTTGCAAATATTATTAAGAAGTTTAAGGTCCATGGAACTGTAGCCAACCTCCTGGGCGCGTGGCAAAAGAGGAAAATCGTTTCTACCAGAGTGAACAGAAGGATAAATGTGTCATGGTAGAAAAGAACCAAGGATAACTACCAAAGAGATACAAGCTGAACTCCAAGGTGAAGGTACGTCAGTTTCTGATCGGTAATCCGTCGCTTTTTGAGCGAAAGTGGGCTCCATGGAAGAAGACCCAGGAGGACTCCAGTTTTGAAAGAAAAACATAAAAAGCCAGACTGGAATTTGCTAAAATGCATATTGACAAGCCACAGTCCTTCTGGGAGAATGTCCTTTGGACATGAACAAAACTAGAGCTTTTGGCAAGTCACATCAGCTCTATGTTCACAGACGAAAAATGAAGCTTTCAAAGAAAACAACACCATACCTACAGTGAAACATGGAGGAGGGTTGGATATGTTTAGGGGGCTGCTTTAATTCGCCTTTACTTTACAGGGTGCCTTGAATCTGTGCAGGGCAAATGAAATCTCAAGACTATCAAGGCATTCTGGGGAGCGAAACGTCCTGCCCAGTGTCAGAAAGCTCTGTCTCAATTGCAGGGACAGATGGGTCCTCCAACAGGATAATGACCCAAAACACCAGCTAAAAGCACCCAAGAATGGATAAGAACAAAACATTGGACTATTTGAAGATGGCCTTCTTACAGTCCTGATCTGAATCCTATCGAACATCTATGGAAAGAGCTTGAAACTTTAAGTCTGGAGAAGGCACCCATCAAACCTGAGACAGCTGGAGCAGTTTGCTCAGGAAGAGTCCCCAAACTACCTGTTAACAGGTGCAGAAGTTTCATTGAGAGGCTACATAAAACGTTTGATTGCAACATTGCCTCTAAGGTTGTGCAACAAAATATTAGGTTAGTGGTCCCATCATTTTTGTCCATGCCATTTTCATTTGTTTTCTTATTTACAATATTATATTGAATAAAAAATCAAAAGCAAAGTCTGATTTCTATTAAATATGGAATAAACAATGGCGGATGCCAATTACTTTTTTCAAACTTCAAGTTATTTCAGAGAAAATTGTGCATTCTTCAGAATTTTGTGGAGGGGTACCAAATAATTTGAAATATATATATATATATATATATATATATATATATATATATATATATATATATATTGATTGATTGCCAGAAAAGCTTTCTGCACAATAAACTTTAGGTTATTAATTAACAAATTGAAAACTTGGTTTGAGTTCTTCTTTTATTACTTGGAAGCATTCCTGCCAGATAAGTGCCAGGGGTGCATGCGCATGCACCACTGCCAGTTAATTTTGTCTACATCAGGGATCTGTCCAAAACACTGAAAAAGCTCAGCTGTAGTGATTGATCATTAAAGGTAAAGGATTGAACTGAAAAGTAATTGTAATTTACAGAGCTGCCCTGAATCGGAGCGAGTTACAGTGAATGTCCTTTTGTGATTTTATACTAGCGAGGGAGACGGTTTGACTACAAGTATCATTATCTACCATGTGTACTAAATGCAATCCTTTGTTATAGCTATTACATGGCAAATGCTTTACTAATACATACAATTTGTTATGCACTGCTTCTGCTCTGTCTGACTTCAATTGAATCAGGCTATGCTAGTGTATAAATAGGAGCCTTTGTGACGTTCGTTTATTGAGACCATTGCAGTGTTTTCTCAGTTATCCTGGACTTGGAATCCCAGTGAAAGTGAATGGCATTTAACAAACAAACAATATGGTACAGTTTTGATAAACAAACATCATAAAAAGTCCATTGATAGTATAAGAGCAGGCTGTCGCCGAGCCAAATGACTGATTTAGTTAGTTAGTAAAAATAGTAAAATGCAGAGTAGAAGCAGAACTTAACTGACTTTTCTAATGAAAAAACAGAACCCTAAAATAAGGCAATATGACTTGTCATATAATAGCTATCCCTAGAGGGTGCATCAAGTCATACTCCAAGGATAAATTGCTGTCTACACCTCGCATGCTATCCACTCGGAAGACTGTTATCTCCTAAAACACTTGAGGTGACTTAAAAAAGCAGTTTTAAAATGTTAGTAAAGTTCCAAAAAGTTATGCACCTCCACTGCTCAGTGTAATATAAAGGGTAACACGGTGCAAAGTGATATATCCCCTCAGCTTGCATATAGAGGTGATGAAAGGTTTCTGAATGCAGTTACCAGGAGACTTGTACATACCTATATCCAGTTACAGTTACACATTCAAAAATAGAACAGAACAACTGGGAGAGGTTTTACCCAGTCAGATACACAAGTAAAACATTAGCCTTTCTTTTCTTGAATGTGATCTATACTATACTTCCACCACAGTCTCTTTTAATCTTACACTTTTAGGGCATTCTTAAATTGAATCACTGTAATGTAAGTACAGTTGCCAAGTGAGCTCTGTATACACTACGAGGACACAGATTTAATCAACTATGACTAACACTCAATATTCATGTAATGTCATCTCCATCAATTCAAGTATTGGAGCAGAAGATTAAATACAGACCCCTTGCTTACTAAAATTATTGATGCTTGAATGGATCACTGTCTCGTTAAGAGATTTTCAAGAGCTATACATCCCACAAGGGCAGTGGCTTCTCAAGTACTATTCATTTGCAACCTTGCAGTCTGGGTGGGTGGGACATTTGTTCTTCATTTTACGGCAACAAAAATGATTTTCAGCAGTGGTTGGTTACACAGTAGCGATGCAGAGACATTTATTAAGCAACAGGATTTCTGTAGTTTTATACAAAATATTGCTGTTTTTTATTTAAAAAAGGGGATCCATTGAGTCATAGATGGTCTAGGATTAAAACTCTTAAGATATTGCTTTGAGCATCAGATCACCATACCTACCAGCCATTACCAAATGATCTTCCAGGATAATAAAGTGGCAATACAGTGGTTCTGTATTAACGGCAATATTATTATTATTTAATTATTAGCAGACGCCCTTATCCAGGGCGACTTACAATTGTTACAAGATGTCACATTATTTTACATACAATTACATTATTTTTTTACACATTATTCTTACATACAATTACCCATTTATACAGTTGGGTTTTTACTGGAGCAATCTAGGTAAAGTACCTTGCTGAAGGGTACAGCAGCAGTGTCCCCCACCTGGGATTGAACCCACAACCCTCCGGTCAGGAGTCCAGAGCCCAAACCACTACTCCACACTGCTGCCCTACTCCACTACTCCACACTGCTGCAATAGTCACACAAAGCCAGCTACAATGGCAGATAAATGTTAGTGTGGTAACATATTCATACTTTGTCTTTACAGTGGTGTCATAAAACCAATACACGCTGGTAAGTTCCATGCTAGTACCAGTATACTACCATATTAGGAGTACTATACAGTATTTGCTCCAAATTTAAGGTGTTGCCATTGCCGATAGTGCTGTGGTCACCTAACGATTATGCTAAGGTAGACAAATGGAATGCTTGTAGCATGGGTGTGGTTTCATAGCGTTTGTCAAATTCCCTGTTAAATGACCAATATACATTCATTTATTGTCCAGGTGTTACATCACATTGTCTCAGGCTCTGTGGATGAGTATGGGTGGAGCCCCTGCAGGCCCGGCCGGGACAGGCAAAACCGAGACAACCAAGGACATGGGCAGATGTTTGGGAAAATATGTGGTGGTGTTTAACTGCTCTGATCAGATGGACTACAGAGGACTGGGCCGTATTTACAAAGGTGAGTAGAATGGCAACCAGGTGGATACTACTGAAGTACCTCTAGTGATTTTAAAATCACTTCTACATTTTATACAGTAGTACATCAAAATGTGCAGTATTCATTTTTTAACTGTGGGCGAAACTTAAAACAGTGTCTTCCACTTTGTATCTGCCAGTAGTAACAACCAAAAAGACACACATAGTGTATTAACAGTGGTTATATACACTACATCAGCTTTTCACAAATATAGGAATACTGTCCACAGGTTTACGACTGTAACAGCCAGTGTTGTGTGATGCGCTGCCGTTACGGATTATGTTGAGATGAGGTTAAAAGCTCTATAACCACGAATGCAGAGGAGCCCGTCTCGTCTGCATTGTGGTTAAGACGCCCACTAATAAAAAATTGATTTGATTTTCTAATCATTACTACAGTGACAATTTGAACCACAATTTGAAAATCGACTGGGAACTGATACCGTAAAAATGGTTGTACATCCCACATCACATCTGTATTTGCCTATTTTATTTTAGCTTATCAAGTACCCAAACAAGTTCAAGAACATATTTTCTTTGCTTTACTGAACATTTCTTTCCAAAACCATACTTGGACAATAGTTCCAGCTGTTTTGGCTTTTACAAATTCATTGTATTAATTCAAATTTAAAAGAAAAGTATTAAACAGTGCTGCTTACAGTAATTAAAAAAGCAAAAAAAACCCAATTATTATTATTTATTTCTTAGCAGATGCCCTTATCCAGGGCGACTTACAATTGTTACAAGATTTACATTATTTTTACATACAATTACATTATTTTTTACAAATTATTTTTACATACAATTACCCATTTATACAGTTGGGTTTTTTTACTGGAGCAATCTAGGTAAAGTACCTTGCTGAAGGGTACAGCAGCAGTGACTGAACCCACGACCCTCCGGTCAAGAGTCCAGAGCCCTAATCACTACTCCACACTGCTGCCCCATGGTTCAATGTGAAGTGTCAGCTTAGTAAACAAAACATCTCAGTGTTGCATACGGTGCAGTACAATTGCATTTCATTTCCAGCTGTACAAATAAATTAATTTTGTTTTGTTAATCAGAACCATAACCATACACATACTTTACAAGTTACAGTATGTATTAAAGTCATTCAAAGTACTCCATTCAAAGAAAATGTTTTCTACGTTGGGCCATAAACACTTTCTTCCTCCATCAGCTCATTTTTCTTTCACCATTTTAAGTTTGTCTTTGTTTCCGCACTAGTCACGTACTGTTTTTTCAGCATTGTGATTGCCATGCATTTCAGCAAATTCAACAATGCGCAATTTCAAACCTGTTGTGTAGCATTTCCGTTTTTTGTCTGACTGTCCTACTTTATCCAGTCTCAAAGTCACCTGCATTATGAATGTTGACAAATCAGTGGCTCGGGAGGGTGGGAATAAGGAAATTCATAGAGACCAACAGCTATTGTGTTGACATTGAAGCAGTATAGCTGTGATGTTTTTATATTTCAAAGATTAATAACTTTAACCACAATTTTTTCCTCTCCACATAAGCACGCGTCTGGGTCGAGAGGAGGTCAGTCAAGAGTCTGAAGCTTGCGTTTAACATTAAAAATGACTTAGGATATTGAGAGTAACAAATTAAAACTTTTCATTAAAACAGTGGTTTTGTGTTTATACCTATCAACATGACCTGAAAGTAATCCCATTGTGACAGGTGGGTGCAGTGCAGAGCGGATACAAAAACAGACAGACAATGATTTCCAGGTGAAAGGGTGTTTATTGATTTATTATACAATGTCCAGAGCCTTATGGCAAACACCTGTAAATAATGAATGATGGAAGTGATACAACGGCGTGTATCACTTTTGTTTGTAATCTTCGGGTTTGACCTGAAACCAAAAACAAAAGTACAGGTTCTTTCCTCACCCACATGTAACACAGAACACAAGCACAGTGTTTATTTAGTGCGTGAAACTAGTACTTGTGGTGAAAAGACTACTTTGTGAAACAGGGAAGTGCTGGCCTGCAGTTGCAGCTCCGGATAGTGTTAGTAGTCTTTTAGAAAACAAAACAAACAGTTTTTACTTAGACAAACAAACAAACACAACACTCACTGTTCTTTATCACAGCGGTCTCCTTCCAGGTTTGATCTAACCATTTACAAGGGAACAGATCACTTACACTATGACTAGGGAGCTACCTAAATCGCGATTTCGCGGAAATCTTGAAATTGAGGGGTCACCGCGAAATTCACCTCTTAGGGGCCAATGCATTCAAACAAGTACGGCAAGGAAAAAAAAAACCTTGTTTAAATGAACTACTGCATAACGCAAGCGACGCAAACTACGTATCTTCGTTCTGTAGATAGCCCTTTTTGATTCCTTCGCCGTCCCGTGTGTATTGCACTTAAGCAAAAAACAAACAAAAAATGTCCACAAGTAACATTTACAAAAGAAATTCTCCAAAACAGTTAATGCTCTTGTTTACTATTCAAATGACAAAGTTTTAATCAGCCTATCAGTGTGTCTTTACTGCTTTTATGTGACCTGTACTGTGCAGTAGGGGGTGGGACAAAGTTGGTTTGATTTAGGTTGCTAAAATCTAGTTTTAAGCATTGGAGGTAAAATAGTAGATATGGACGACAAAAAAAGCAAAGTATATTTCGGCTGATGATCGTTTCAAGATATTTCCCAAAGAAACTGTACATGCAGACTGAGGTAATTGTTTTGCATATCTTAATGTGTCTTTGGAGAAAATACGATCGATCGCTGTTTAGCTTCAGAATCACACATTAAACAAAAGGCTGCTACAGAGGCTGCTGAATAGAATGTAAAATAAACAGCTTTCAGAAACCAAACTGGAAAGTCAGCCCACACAAAAAGTATTCCTGTCTGCAAGTTAAATCAGTACTAAAACGATCCAGCACAGCCACCTCGCTTCAACCTGCTGCTTACTTTTTTGCAGTTGGAATTTTAGACCCGAATAGCCACGTTTTCTTTGTTTTCACTCAGTACTAATAAAATAAATTATTGGATGGAACAAATAATATGACAACGAATGTGCTGCATACATTGCCTTTATTAAAGTATGCCAGATGCCCTTGTATAACCAAGTTTTTGGGCTGTTTCTAATCGATTTCTACATCTGTATAACTTGGCAAAGCTTTGCCTTAATTTCCAACCAATTCAGTGGATGCAGAACGTGCAGTCTCAATATATGGACAAGTCAACTGCTGGGAGATGCTGCATGCTTGCCTTTATTAACAAATGACAGCACTCTGTTTTAGTAAGGAAGCAAGTACCACTTTTTTAGGCTTAGGTTTATTTAATGTTTAAACAGGTCCACGAAATGTCCGCAAAATCCTAATTTTATTCCGCAACATACCCGTGAAAAATATGTAAATTTACAGCGATTTAAGTAGACCCCTAACTATGACCCCTATTTATACCCTCGCTAATGACCCCTAGGTTAACGAGCGCATCTGCTCCTCCAATCCTCGGATGCCACGCTGTTTACCATCCGGGTCATTGAGTTTGGGTGCCGTAGCTCCGCCCCCTCTTCCTAAATGACCGACTTCCACCTACCCTAAGGAATAAATTGTCATGCCATTTAGTTAAGGGTACTCTGTTCCTTTTACACAGCGCCCTCACAGGTCGGGAAGGAGATCTAACACCAAGAATCATTCAATCTCTGTCACACACTGGTACAGTAGTTTAATGTTACACACCGGCGCATACGTCGCACCGGTGTATTAGTCGCTTCCCCCTTTTAAGGGCCCCGCAAAAATGCCTAGAAAATCGACTTATACAACAGTTTTTACGGTAATCGATAGGGCTCTGATGTTTACCGTTTTAGCTGGCCTTTTATATATTAACTAACAATTAACAGAAAAAGAAGTAACATATATTAACATGTTTATTAGCTGGTTGTTAATAGTTAATAGGCGGCCCTTAAAATAAAGCATGACCAAACAAAATATTTATGTATTCTCACCATCATATCAGAGGTACATGGAATGCATCCTTCGCAAATAAAAATAATAATACCAAAAAACATTATCATCCAAAACCATTCATTCAATTTCATTACTCATCTCTGCAAATTGCTTCTGGCTTCTGTTCAATAAAACCTCATGTAATATCTGCCACTTTCACATATATATTGATATTGTGGAAGGCATAGCTCGGTGCTTAGGTAATATCATTTTATATTGTATACTGGTGTTTAGTTAAAACAGCATTACCTTTACCAGCAGTTTCAGGGGCTTCTTTTACAGATCAGTTTGCCTTGTATTATACCAGTAATTGAATTACAAAATGCGACAGGAAAATGACAACAACATTTGAATTTTTATATCACTTAAACCATGCGGCATATGAACTTTATTTTTCCCATTAAACAGCTTCTGTTTATGGAGATCATAATCCATTTATTCATTTGGTTAGTTGTTTGAAGACAACAAAGATAAAGATATCGTACGGCAACTAGGTGCTACATTTCACTGAAATGTTTCAAAAGATGAACATTTGACCTCTGGTGACCACACATATCAACAAATCAGGTTTTGACGCCATCTAAAAGGTCGACATCCCCAAAATTGATTTTCATGTTTCTCAGAGATTCCTCTAATAGAAAATGTATGTTGTATAAATGAATACCATATGGAGAACTAGACTGAAAACTAAGGCCCTTTTGGGAAATGGCTCTCAGACTAGAAGACATTTATACATGATAAATGCAGAACAGGGCCCCTCATTAAATGACAAGCACCATTTCCTACAGCAGCTGGAATTCTTTGTAGGTTTACCATCTAAGTGTAGACCATGTACAGTCTGCCCCAGAGTTCTCATTTTAGGTGGTTTTATAGGAGAGTGAAGACAGGCTAGGAATTAATCTAGGGCTTTCTAATCTAATATTTAAAACAGTATGGTTGTACAGTACACTATATGAGAAAACACTAAGAAGTAACAGCTAGAACTCTAGCAGGCCCCCCTTCTAAAACATTATTGGGGGTATATACTGTATCCCTGTTCCAGATAATGGACCCTATCTTTAAGCAAAAGCTAATTTTCCTAAAGGAATTTAAAAAAAGGACCTGTATAACACTAGCCAGAAACAACTTGCAAAAATTATGTTTATAGTGTTGTTGTTGTTGTTTTTTTTATGTACTACGGATCATTCTTCTTGCATCCCGTAGGTGGCAACACATAATAAGAGACTGAATTTAAATGCAGAAAAGCTTGCTACGAAGGGCTCTGTAATATAAACATCATCATATTAATTATTACTCTTTGGTTTGATATGTCCTTTACTGCTCGTCCAGTCTTATTTTTGATAAATCTATAACATATATACCTATGTGTAGACAATTTCATCAAGCTGTAGTTCCCTGTCCAATGTGATAATAAATATCATCAGTTTAATGCTTCATTTCTTGTGTCTCGGGAGCAAAGAAACTGAAGTTCTCTTTTATTGCTATATCCATACTTAGATTTCTCAAGTGGATATGTATTCACAGGAATAGTGGATTGGACCAACAAGCCAAATAACTTCAATTATACTTCTGTAGCCCATTGAATAAAATTTTTAAGTTTCACTGCCTTTTAAAATAGTACTACAGGTGGAGTCCAGCAAGTGCATTGTTTTATGACAGCATCATCCAACAGCCATGTCCAACAATCATGTTATTAGGCTTCCAAGCCATAGGCTAGGAAGCCTATTGTTTCTGTAAGGATTATTATTATTAGGCTTCCAAGCCATAGGCTAGGAAGCCTATTGTTTCTGTAAGGATTATTAGGCTTCCAAGCCATAGGCTAGGAAGCCTATTGTTTCTGTAAGGATTATTATTAGGCTTCCAAGCCATAGGCTAGGAAGCCTATTGTTTCTGTAAGGATTATTATTATTATTATTATTTTTCTTTATGCCGAAACCTCATCGCAGAAACAAAAAATCGGGTTTGTAGGTAGGTGGCTATGTGCAGACAACAGGTTAGGCGTCCAATCTTGCGCAAGTCACATGGTTTGGCAGCCATATTGGATTTTGCAAAATTTTTTTAAACGCCTATGCTTCGGAAACCGCTTACTCTAGAGTTCTGAAAATTGCTATACATGTTGAGGGATAGTCCTTGATGAACTGTTGTTAATATGAAGGTGATTGGTTATGTGGTTTGGCAACCACATCGATTAATGTCATAAAAATGTCGAATTCTCAAAATTCAAACATCTTCTTCTCTGAAACCGCTTATCCGATTGAAACAAAAATTGGAATAAAACATCTCAGTATGGTCCTCTATTCCGCTTGTTCAAAGGAAGTTGCTACTGTGAAAATCGTGGCGTCCACGCTGCATGACATCATCAACACACGCAACTGGCTATAAAACCGCCTATGCTGCACCAAAATGCACGAAATTTCACACAGATGTAGAGGACTATGGGATGTTGTGCCATGGTCAATATGGCGGCCTTAGGTCACATGGTGTGGCAGCCATCTTAGATGTAATGATATTTTTTGTGCAATTTTCAAATGTCTTGTTCTCATCAACGGTAAACATTACAGCTGTGAAAAAATTTGTACATAGTGCGCTCATGTCCACGATTGATTCTACTAAAGGAAAAATTGATCGGTCACATGGTGTAGCAGCTATGTTGGATTTTAAAAAACACTTAAACAACAATTCCTAATGAGCCTTTTGGCTTATTGACTTGAATCATGAGTATACGTTATCTTTGTACTGTCCTCTAAAAAAGTTACTCACCAAAAGTTCCTACATCAACAAACATGACCGCCATGAGCAAATCAATATGGGCACTGATGCCAATTTGCCCACTTTTTACCCTGAAATGACACATTCCCACCACTGGGGACAGCTTACCATGGAAATTGAGCCAAAAACGAAACTTAAAAACCTTAAAAGCCGCCATATTGGATCAATACGGTACTTGAAAATAAAACATCTTAAAGCAAAACACAACTGAAACAATTACATGTTTAATACATTAGCTTTACAAGTCACACGAATGCAGTTTGCTTAAAAATCGTCATATAATAATTTTTACAACTGCACTGTGGTCAAATGCAGTCACAAAACCTGAATCTGTTGAAACGAAACCGTGTCTGTAATCCATTTAAAAGAGGCTTGTGAGAAAGGGGGGCACGACTTTGGAGCCCTCGTTTACATTTAAATATGTATTTTTGCTAAACAAACACTTAGACAAAACGCTTCACAATCGCTTGCTCTATAAAATACTGCTATGATGTAGAGGACTATGGGATGTTGTGCCATGGTCAATATGGCAGCCATTGGTCACATGGTGTGGCAGCCATCTTAGATTTAATGAAAATTTTGCCCAATTTGCAAAAATGCTGTTATCATGGACGGTAAATAGCACAGCCGTGAAAAAATGTCTCCAATGCACATAAAATTTACGATGACTGCTTGGAAGCCGTAAAGTTGCTCGCAACTCTAGTTATTATTATTATTATTATTATTATTATTATTATTATTATTATTATTATTTGTTTATTTAGCAGACGACTTTAGCCAAGGCGACTTACAGAGACTAGGGTGTGTGAACTATGCATCAGAGTCACTTACAATTACGTCTCACCCGAAAGACAGAGCACAAGGAGGTTAAGTGACTTGCTCAGGGTCACACAATGAGTGAGTGGCTGAGGTGGGATTTGAACCGGGGACCTCCTGGTTACAAGCCCCTTTTCTTTTAACCACTGGACCACACAGCCTCCATTATGTTTATAGTGTTGTTGTTGTTGTTTTTTTTTTATGTACTACGGATCATTCTTCTTGCATCCCGTAGGTGGCAACACATAATAAGAGACTGAATTTAAATGCAGAAAAGCTTGCTACAAAGGGCTCTGTAATATAAATGTCATCATATTAATTATTACTCTTTGGTTTGATATGTCCTCAGCTGCTCCTCTGCTGTTCAGTTTGATACCCGGGTCACTGTTTACTGCAATCTACCATAGTTTAACCATCTGGGGCCAGTTCCACAAAACCACTTCTGGATGTCAGTAGAAGAATAGTAACTGACAGAAATGAAAATGTTGTTATTTCAATCCTTTGGACAAGCTGAGCTGATTTTTGTCTTTTTGAATGACATTTTGTTTTATCAGCATTTTACAAGAAATACCTGTAGAGTTAATAAAACCTTACTAAATATGTGCAAACTATTCTTAAACATGGAATTGTGACATTAGTATTTACAGTACTGAAACTGTATAGGTTTAATCCCAAAACTATAGCAAAATGTAGTATAGCATTGTAAAGGAATAATGAAAGCAATGTAGAGCTTTGGCAAGCATGGTAAATTGTTGTAAAGAACACTTATTTAACCATGGTAAAGTATAGTAGATGAACAGTATAAACAAGGGAAAAACATGGTAAACTACAAAAGTACAAAGGGTACCACAAAACTGTTTATAAGGGTACAAAGAGACAGGTTCTCCTTTAAATAAATGTATTGTAGGCTGTTTTCCATGCTGTCCAATAATAATGTTATGTGGAATATTATTATACACATCCCATAAAATCTCTCATTACTTTACAAGACTTATAGGTGCTTTTGCTTATCCAGATTTCCTGAGCAACTGTCAGTTTCTAAGCAGAGCCTTGCAATGATCCACATGCTTGGTTTTGTTTCAGATATTCTTAAGGTTAGCAGCTTTCTTGGGGTTATCAAGTTGCTATCTATCTTGACACTCTTCTGTATCACAAGTTATTGAAAAGAATATGAATATGCAAGGCCGTAGCCAGCTATGAGTCACCCGAGGCACGTGCCTCAGTTAAAATCATACTAATAATTATGTAGGCCATTTTACATGTTACTTTGCCGCAAAGAAAAATACATTTCATCCCTTTTGCATTATAAGTAACTGGGATACTTGAGGGTTTATTTGAGACAGAGCGTGATTGACACTGGTAGTTGAGTTGAGGGTTGTGTCGAGTTCATAGGGCTGTGGTTTGCAAGGAGCCTCGCAGCCGGCCAGTCACATTAGTAGAAGTCAAATGCGTATTCATGAGTATAAATCAGAACACAGCCAAACAGCCTATCAAATCGACTGGTCAGCCAAAAAGCTCGAGCTGCAACCCTCATTGGTTATGATGTGCTTACCCAGCTAAACTCTCTCTGTCTTGTCAACCCGCTTAAGCTAATTTAATTGCTGAATGTTATTTTATAATTAACATCACCCACAACTTTATGTATGCAAGCTCTTGTCTTCTCGGTATTTGGGTAATGACATCACTGTTAAAATGATTTGTTTGATAGATTAGGATTTAAACTAAGTAATATTTCTAATTTTCTTTTATATTGAATTTGAATGTTGCAAAGAAAAAGCTACTTATTTGCACTGTACAAAACCACACAGGTCCTGCAAATTTAGAACCTCAGGTAATCAACATTAATAGTATCTTATTCAGAAAAAAAATCTGTTAACTAAACTTTTGTATTTAAATAAACAACATATAATAATATCCTCATATCATTTTTCTTCAGTTAGAAAATCTTTGGTGGGGTGCACAGGCAAGTGCCTCAGTCATTTTTCATGGCTGGCTACGGCCCTGATATGGGCATATGTAGAGGATCCTATCTGTTTGTCTATCCACCAATAACATTTCACCCTTCATGTTGAACAATTGTTGACTGTAAGAACTAAGTCAAGTAGAGAAACACTTTGGCTAATGACTTCTTCAGTGTACTAATGAAGTCAGAAGAAGGCACCAGCTGAAACTTTTGTCTACTTGACTTAGTTTCTTCTTGTTTTACGTCAGAATTATAATAGTGTTTTGAAGTTATGTAAGAACAAAACCAGCATCAGCAACATTATTTATTATTATTTATTTCTTAGCAGACGCCCTTATCCAGGGCGACTTACAATTGTTACAAGATATCACATTATTTTTACATACAATTACATTATTTTTTTACACATTATTTTTACATACAATTACCCATTTATACAGTTGGGTTTTTACTTGCTCAAGGGTACAGCAGCAGTGTCCCCCACCTGGGACTGAACCCATGACCCTCCGGTCAAGAGTCCAGAGCCCTGAGCCCTAACCACTACTCCACACTGCTGCCCCATGGTTCAATGTGAAGTGTCAGCTTAGTGTTTTCCACTTTCTGACAACTTTCAACAAACTTCTGCAGTACAGTGACACTGTTTATTTTGATTTTCAATTACAGTATTTGGCAACAGACAGCAATTGTGTATAAGGAACATACTTTAACCTTGTTGCATTAAATCTGTTTTCTGACAGCAGCTCTTCTGGTCTGTAAAATACTAGTATGGGGTTATCAGTACTATGTAACAGATTATTTGCCAGATCCCTGCTGGAATTCCCTTTGTCACTCAAAAAGAGTGTCTCTTCTATGTGTCGTGTTCTATTATTATTATTATTATTATTATTATTATTATTATTATTATTTTAACTAACAGTTTCTTTAAGCCATTTTTGCAGTTATCTACATGGCACAGGCTACCTCTCACAGAGGTTTAATTCCTACACTTGTGTGTTATAAGGTGCCTTGGAGCAATTTTGCAACAACAGACAATTCACCAGAATCAATGTGGTCCATTAGTAGAGTTTAAAACTGTATACTTTTGAAAAGGATGCCTGTGACTAAATCTTAGTTAATGACATGCAGCCATATCTTGGATATGCTGAAATGGCATCCAATAACCAGCAAGCAGACCATGACAATTGACTTTGACAGTTTAGCATGCATGCTCCTGATAATACCTGTTGTAGGCTGCCATCTGAAAGCACCTCTGTAGCTTAGGAATCAAAACAAAATTGTAACATTTTAAAGCAAGTGCTGAAGAGCTTACAGTATATTTTCAACAAGAGGTAACAACCTACATTAGAAAACGATTCATACCATTAGCCAATCAGCTTCCCGCTCTAGCAGGCTCCTAGCAGACGCTGCTAAGTCACAGCATCAACTGTGAATCACATTTTAAATTCCATCTGCGTAAGTACTGACTTTTTCAGTTTGCCTTAATGAAAGCTCAATTCACATCTATTGGACAGCAAACACTAAACCCAGTGGATCTCAAACACATTTTTTGGTGGCCTCAGTGCGTACACCAACACTTACTAAGTATATCATATGAAAAATAAAGAAAATATAGACACATGCGCTGCTAAATTTTTTCATGTATTTCTATAATAAAGCCAAGGTGTTTCTCATTTAAAAAATAAAACAGCAAACCCTCTCAACTCTACTGGATCTTAATTCCCAGGACCTTCTAATAATAAACTGGAGACAAAAATCAGGTGCTTTGTCAGATTTTCTTTTTTTTTTTATTGTTGCTCTGACAACAGATCAAACGTAATAGGTTAATCAATCGTAAATGTATATAAATTAATACAATACCTAAGCTAAAGTACATTACTAACGTATTGAAGTTACATAAATCCCAAAACTACTTTTAATTTCCTGTTCCAATCACATGTTGCGCAATTGTCTGCTAATAAATCTAACTCTTAAGGTTACCACACACCAGAGGCGATGCGTTTTTTTAAATTGGCGACGAGACACTTTCACAGTGACATGACCATACACACCTGAAGCGACACAGAGGCAATGCGACAGGTTTGAAAGCTGCCAGATCTTTACAACTATTCAAAATTGCTATTGACAAAACTATGATCAAGACTGGTACATATTCGTCAACATGATGTGGAAATTATGAGTGTCTTCTCTGATGGTATTTCAACATATATTGCAATAAGTCATACACACCAGGCCTATCCAATTCCTTCGAAATGGACTCCGATATTATCTTTCAAATCTGTATCTTTATAATTGTGATGCCCTTTGTCATAAAGCTTTGGGCATTTTATCAACGACAAGTATTATTGTTTCCTCCGTCATTATGGATACTGCTTCACCCTGCTCAGGGCCGGATTAACCTTTTGTGGGCCTGGCGCCAAACAGATTTGTGGGCCCCTGTAACAGGGGAGATCTGGACTGACTATTTGGCACATCCGTATTAATGCAGGTGGAGGGCAGCAGTCTCGTGGATCCGCCTGTCGGTCATGGCGATGACACGGAGAGGTGGGGAAGAGGGTGTGTGTGCTTTCCCTCTCTCTGAGTGGCTGAGGGGCGGGCCTTGGGAGACTGCTCGGCCCATAAGATCTGGCTTGGTTGTGCACTCAGGTGGCCGTGTTTGGGAACACACAGTGACACTGACAAAAGACGTCAGTTTTAAAACAAAACGAGGCAAACCTGGCTGGGGAAAACAGCCGGCCTTAAAATAATTGAAAGAGGAAATAAATAACAGAAATCATCATGTACCCGAGGGGGCGTGCTTAGTTGTACGGGGAACTCCGGCCATCCCAGTGTATAGGGTAACTGAGCGTAGGACGGAGGCTCGTTCTGACCGGCTTAGCGGCAGTGGGGGCACGGTGTAAGCAGCACTTTTGTTTGTAGTTATATTACTGTTTTTTATTTTCCCTTTTCTTTCGCCTTTGGTTTTCATTATTATTTACGAGCACTTGTTGTGCCTGTATCTGTATTGGTAAACACCGTGGTTCTGGTTACTGTTGTCAGTATCCAGTCCACGGACAACAGCGCCATCTACTGTACCAAATAAATCAGTGCGCCTGAGCGGCGTTACAAATAAAATACTGTCTCCTTGTGTCAGTGAATTGCCCACCACCCTTCCACAGCCCCAATTTGTGGAACCATTGTAAAAGACAGGAGATCAACACATATTTTTGACATATCACGTTTTTTCATCATTTTCTTAGTCACTAGTTCACCTGCAACAGTGTGTGCACAGGCAATATACCCTACACCGGTATAGTACGCTCAAAACACTCACTTTCAAAACACTCAGGTCATGTTCATAACACTCTACTTCTACTTTCAAAACAACACACTACATACTTTCAAAACACTCTACAGTACATTAAGTTCAAAGCATTTACGTTGCTTTTTACAGTTGTGTTATTACATTTGTATTTTTCCCAAACGTTTTTCAGCTAAAGCGAACTGAATTAATCAACATAACAATGTAATAATGGAAACTGTTACTGTACAAGCGTACTGTATATCAAAATACAGAGTAGAAATACAAAGCAAACAAAAAATAAAAATTACCAAAATTAACTATATAAGAAAAAAACTACTACATCCAGAAACACTCACACACACACACCAATACAGTAAATAGGAATCTATGGCTAACAGATGACCTTGTTTCAAGCATACTGGTTTGAGTTCTTTTGTTCCAAAAACAACAATCATTCTCGAAGGATTACAAATGTTTTCTCTATACAACATAAATTTAAAATTTTAATAAAACTTTTTTTAATGAACAAAAAAAATGTTTAATATTATAACAAATAGTAACATACTGATGTACATACTGATAGAATGTGCATTTTGTGGCTCACCTTTGTCTTTTTTTTGTATACCTTGTGTTTATACATTAGTTGGCCATCTGTAATGAAAAAACGCTGGCATTGTCTCCGAAAAATTTGCCTTTCTTCCAATGTACCCTTTAAGTGCATCTGGGTATTTCCCGTTTGATAAATTTAGGCATGTTTAGAAGAAAATATATAGACTGCTAACAACAAACTACATTGATGAATTAAAACAAATAGGCTAAATGTATTATATGTAGCTGTTTTTATTTATTTAAGCAGTTATTTGAAAATATGGTATATGTACGTATTAGTATTAAACTGTTTGTTTATTGATATGATTGTGTTCGAGGGGAGTGTTTTCGGTGTACGTAGCTATAGTGTTCTGGTCTTGAAAGGGAGTGTTTTGAGTATTATTATTTTTATTATTATTTGTTTATTTAGCAGACACCTTTATCCAAGGCGACTTACAGAGACTAGGGTGTGTGAACTATGCATCAGCTGCAGAGTCACTTACAACTACGTCTCACCCGAAAGACGGAGCACAAGGAGGTTAAGTGACTTGCTCAGGGTCACACAATGAGTCAGTGGCTGAGGTGGGATTTGAACCGGGGACCTCCTGGTTACAAGCCCTTTTCTTTAGCCACTGGACCACAACATGAATTCAAAGCGCAGCAGAGTGTTTTGAACGTACGCTTATTACACTCTAGAGCAGGGATCTCCAACCCTGGTCCTGGAGAACCCCTATCCTGCAGGTTTTATAGGTGTCTTTACATCATCATTGGCTAAAGATCTGGAACACCTGTTAATCTTGACTAATAATTGGTTCAATTAAGTATCTGAGAGATTGGTTGAAACGAAAACCAGCAGCCACAGATGCTCACCAGGACCAGGGTTGGAGACCCCTGGTCTAGAGTGTTATCAATTTCAGTCGCTTCCTTTATCCAGACTGGTTTTCCGTCCTCTCTCTCTCACTTCCCTCTGAAGGCTCCAGGGGGATCACAACAGTGGATAAAACGCTTGTTTAGCGGTTATAATGGCGGTCGTCTCCTTCTCCCCCTCATAGCAAGCCTGTAGCCCTTATATACTGCCCTGCCCACTCTCGCTTCTGAGAATCCGGTTGGCGGAGACCTCTCAGTAGCCTTTGCCTCTCGCCCAATCAGCGCAACTGCCACCTGTCCATCACAGAGGTCCTCTGAGGATCTTAAAGGGGCCACCGATGTGTACACTTAAACATATTTAGGTTGTTATGGGCCCCTTCCGAATGTGGGCCCAGCGCCATTGTAAACCCGGCCCTCACCCTGCTGGACCACATGCATTGCAGCTGTTCTCTGATTGCTCAATGCCCTAGTTGATGCGCATCAAACTGCAAAAAATAGGATTCAATCCTGTTTATTTCGTGCCGCTCCAGTGCCGCCCTAGTCCTGCTCCTGCATCGCCTGTCTCGTCGCCTGTCTAGTGGTGTGAAAGATACTTCTCAAAAGTATAGGTTCTGTTAATTTTGACACATCGCATCTGGTGGGTAGCAGCCTTTACTGTAATATTCCAGAATAACCGGTTGTGAAGGCCTTGTGAAGGCCTTACTTTGTCTGTAACTACAATTATAAATTTTTATTGTGTGTATTTCAGGCACAAACAGTATAATAGTAGACATCACATCTGGCATTGTTGTTACTTCACAATAAACAAAATAGCAAAAGACACATTTTCATAAAATAATAGTATTACTGAGGTTTACTTATGCCTTTTTCTTTTAGCTGTACACACAATTGAAAACAAATCAGAATTAACTTAAATAAACTCTTCAAAAAATAAAGGTGGAAAAGGGGGCGTGGTACTCTCCTCATAACAGAAAATAGGATCTCACCAAAACAAAACGTTGATCTCACTGTATGTGAACTCCACTGAATGAAAGCTAGATAGCAGCACCGATTTAAGGTAAAGGTTGATTAAGAGAGTAGTTGCTGGTTGCTGGGGGGCTACTGGGAGCTGCTGTGGCTGCACAAAATCCAGCTGGTGGCCGCATTTAAGAAACGTTGTACTAAACAAAGACACAATTATTTTGTTATCCATCAAAACCAGCCAATCAATACTTTGCAAAAGCAACCAGTCCTATACCTGCCACTGCCACGTCAGCCAGTCCACAGCCTTTCAGCTCCATTAGAGCTCAGCATCTTCTAACAACTACAAAGTGAGACACAGACAGTAATTTTGCGCCATTCAGATATCTGACACTGTCCAGATAAACTGCAAGCAACTATCACAAGTAAAAAGTTATTTGTTTAATGAAGTTATTTGTTTTTTCTTCTCTCAATATATATGATCCTTTATGAACACTTTCCACAACTACAAATCATTACAAGTTCAAAGTAAATCTAGGGTTTAAAGTATAGTTTTAAAGAAAATAATGAGAAAAATTATGAGATGCCATTCAGGAAATAATTAATGGTTAATTGATATTAAATTGGTTCATTTATATCTAAGATGGTTATTTTATATTTAAGATGGTTAATTAAGAAACAAGATGGTTAATTTATATTGGTTCATTTATATTTTAAGATGGTTAATTTATAAACAAGATTTTTGTGATGGCTGAGACTTTAAATGGCACTGTGGAGGACAGCCTTGAGGTCATTTTACTGCACCACAGATTAGAAATGTTCAATGAAGTTCTGTTTTTGATTGTAAACAGTTTCTGAGCTTTTGTTTTTCTTTTTGTAAAAATGTTCATAGCAGTTATTCTTTTAAGTACCTGTACTCAGTTTCCAATGTTCACTGGTGTAGTTGAAGATAGCAATGAATACTAAGGGCCCTTCTGCAGTATGCTGGCTAGTAGCTGTATGTAACAATAAATGCTTATATTATTTGCACATGAATGTGAATACATCGGGTAACCTGTCTGTAAAGCAAAATGTAGGTCAGCGCAACTAACCATGCTATATTTCATGCTCATACTTAGAGCCCCGTGAAATAATTTGTTTTATAATTTTTGTTTTATTTGGTTTCATTTTTCACAAATTTTTGCACATAAAAATAATTCAGTTACCATAATTTCTCATTAGTGGCAGTAACGGTACCGTACAGTCCTCCACTCTTTTTAATTAACTGCCTGTTTACAGTAAATAAGAACATAAGAAAGTTTACAAACGAGAGGAGGCCATTCAGCCCATTTTGCTCATTTGGTTGTTAGTAGCTTATTGATCCCAGAATCTCATCAAGCAGCTTCTTGAAGGATCCCAGGATGTCAGCTTCAACAACATTACTGGGGAGTTGGTTCTATACCCTCACAATTCTCTGTGTAAAAAAGTGCCTCCTATTTTCTGTTCTGAATGCCCCTTTATCTAATCTCCATTTGTGACCCCTGGTCCTTGTTTCTTTTTTCAGGTCAAAAAAGTCCCCTGGGTCGACATTGTCTATACCTTTTAGGATTTTGAGTGCTTGAATCAGATCACCACGTAGTCTTCTTTGTTCAAGACTGAATAGATTCAATTCTTTTAGCCTGTCTGCATAATGCACATTTTTATTGCCTGCGTGCAATCCTTTACACTTTTCTCTATTAAATGTCATTTGCCATGTGTCTGCCCAGTTCTGAATGCTGTCTAGATCATTTTAAATGACCTTTGCTGCTGCAACAGTGTTTGCCACTCCTCCTGTTTTTGTGTCGTCTGCAAATTTAACAAGTTTGCTTACTATACCAGAATCTAAGTCATTAATGTAGATTAGGAATAGCAGAGGACCTAATATTGATCCCTGTGGTACACCACTGGTTACCTCGCTCCATTTTGAGGTTTCTCCTCTAATCAGTACTTTCTGTTTTCTACATGTTAACCACTCCCTAATCCATGTGCATGCATTTCCTTGAATCCCTACTTTTGGGATGTAATTGTTTAGCGCCTCTAGTACTACATTTAAAAAAAAAAAAACAGACATCCTTTTTCCGTGGATGTTTTCTCTATTTTACTGCAATCTACTTCTGTTAATCTCTGTTTCATACCTTCATGTTTGCCTTTCTAAAATGTAAAACTTAGCTTTAGTCATTACTTTTTGGGTTTTAAAAAGCACTTCAAATGAGACCATGTTGTGGTCTGAGTTTGCCAATGGTTCTCTGACCTCTGTTTTAGTTATTCTGTCTTTGTTGTTTGAAAAGACTAAATCAAGGCATGCCTCCCCTCTAGTCGGTGCCTTGACAAATTGCGTTAGGAAGCAGTCATTTGTCATTTCCACCATTTCAATTTCGTCTGTCGTGCTCCCCACCAGCTTTTCCCATTTTATATGGGGGAAGTTTAAATCCTTCATTAATATGGCTTCTCCTTTGCTGCACGCATTTCTAATGTCATTATATAACAGATTATTTTGCTTGGTGCATGAATTTGGCAGTATATAGCATGCCCCTATTATTATGCCCTTTGAATTGTTGTCCATTATTCTGACCCATATTGATTCTGCGTTGTTTTCTTCTTCCAGATTTAACACCTGGGCTTCAAGACTATTTTTGATGTATAGCGCTACCCCTCCGCCTCTTTTGTCTTGCCTGTCTTTCCTATACAGTGTATACCCACTAATATTATATTTGTCTCCATCACTCTCGAATAACCAAGTTTGTGTAACACCTATCACATCATAGTTACTTGTTAGTGCAGTAGCTTCAAGTTCTAACATTTTGTTTCTGAGACTTCCAGCATTTAGATAAATACATTTAATGGCTGTCTTACCTGAGTTGCTGCCCTTGTTTTGATGTAGTCTCCCTTCTGTTTTTTTGTTGTTGATTTCTCCCCACTTAAGGACTATTTTATTTATTTATTTTTACCTATAAAACTATATGGAGCACAACAAGAGTATTTAAGCCTTAATGATAACCACATAAAACATTACTGTTGTCCAGGAATGGCTCTGGGCCAAATAATAAGACTTTTATAGAATGTCTATATGACTGTGACAGAATTATTAATTAGCACAACAGTCAGTTTCTCAGAACTGGCACACTGATTGCACATATCTGGAGTATGCTTTGATTGAGAGCCTCATAAGGACTGTAGATGTGAAGTATTTATACATGTTGGACAGAATTATGTAGTCAGTAATGCACTGCCGACCCATTCATTGCACACTAGGCTTATGTTACATGGACAGATTTGTGATTAAATATTATCAGTGCTCTCCAAAGTACATCATTTTCTTCTCAATGTAGTGTGTAAATTAATATGCAAAATGTACATTTGAATATAAATAGGAATATATATGATTGGCAATCATAAAATTGCTTGATTTCTCCCTGTAACAGATACACATTTTGACATAGAAGTATAGTCCATTGCAGTAAAGCTGCAGCGCTGCACTAATGCTTCATTCACACAGAAAACTGACGCATCATCTTTATTTGTGCAAATTCCCTATACCTAGTCTGTAGGCATATTTAGACGAGAAATAGTGGACATTGAGAAACCTTAACTGTAGTGAGAAAAGGTTAACCCTGTACTGAACAGCTATTAGTACAATTTGGAGTACCATGAGTATCCCCAGTTACTGTTCCAAAATTGTAATAAACAGCTTATCTTATGAGAGGCTGTGATACCCATTAAAAACATGAATTATTTATATTAGGCTTTGTTTCCAACCTAATATGTGACTGAGCTAAAGTTTTTACTATCAATGCACATTATGTCTATAAGGTAAACATACAAAGTGCTCTCACAATTCTAAAAAATGTAGTGGATGGGAGATGTTGCATGTGTTTTTTTTTCTTTAGTTTTATCATTGAGTAGTAGTGGTTCCGTTGCCATGAGAACAACCACGTTGATGGCTATGATTGAAGGTTTATGGTGGTATTAAACTGGCACAGATTTTTACATCAATTTAGTAGACCCCTACATCTTTTAAGGTTGTAGTTTAAAAAAAAATAAAACAGGTGATAATTTCACCACATAATTTGTCACATTTTTAAGTCTCTGTATTGCCAATGTCCCTTTTTTGTAATGTTTTTTCCAATCCAGTGAACAGCCTTGTTCCTTGCAATCCATCTCCAGAAATTAAATCACATATCAATTTGTTTTGTACAGGGCTGGCTCAAGCTGGTGCATGGGGATGCTTTGATGAGTTTAACCGCATTGAACTGCCTGTGTTGTCAGTAGCCGCTCAGCAGATCTACATCGTGCTGCAGTGCAAGAAGAATAAAAAAACCCAGTTCATCTTCACAGACGGAGACGTGGTCGACATGGACAGAGATTTTGGAATTTTCCTGACAATGGTGAGGGAGAGTTTCAATTCTTTATCCATAGTTCTGGATGAAAATAATAGCCATCCATTTAAATACTGACAAATACAGTGAATTCGGAGTAGCACACTAAACATAATACTTTTAAAGAGAAATAAACATGGCTTTAAAAGCATTTCCTTACATTATTAAAATGTGAACAATTATCACTGCCTCCCCCCCCCCTTTTTAAAGTCTCATTTAACAATGGTCTTTTTTTGTTTTCCAGACATGCGGTTCACTTTAGCCATACAGACTTTACATGTGCTTTCGTGGGAAGGCTGCCCAGCACAATTTAATGGAGTCTATTCCAACATATTTTGCGCTGTGGAAAGTAGTGTAAAAGTCATCACATTATTTTAAATTCATCCACTCATGAGCACATTGACATTCAACAAAACATTTGTTAAATGAATTAATAGACAAATGAAAAGGCTGTTTACATTACTAATGATTGAGCCAAAGCCATAACTTTGTGTATAATGTTTTTGTTCTTCCCTTTTGAAACATTTTCTGTAATAAAAACTCTTAATAGGTGTAACGGGGGTTTGTTACATGTGTGGGTCATCACTGCATAATAATGAGGCAGACACAGAGCATTGGGTATTGACAGGCCGCACAGGCGCACAGATTTAATAAACACAGGTGCTGACACTAGGGTACCAGCAAAGGTAACCCTAGTGTCACATTTAATAAAGAACACAAAACAAAACAAAGCTAAAAATAAAAGTTTGCCGCACAAGGGGAGCAGTTAGTCCTGCAGAGCGGATGCTCTCCTGGGTTGTGGTCGTGTGCAGGGGTAGATGCTCCCAGGGTTAGTGCTGGCTCCATAGCTTCAGCTCACGGGTTGATGTGAGTCTGCAACACAACATGAAACTAAACACAGCACTGTTTCTCCGTCTGTATGGCTGTGCAGTAGCCTCAAGCTGTAACGCAGACTCTTTTTTGAGCTCCGTGCAGCCTCCCCCGGCACACACACCCCCAGCCAATCAGGACCTCCCGATCAGCTCAGCGTCGGCTGAGCCTGTTCTTACAGAGATAGTAGGGTGACCAATGAATTCCAATTGTGTGGGAAATAGTGAATTCAAATATAAGCATGGTAAAATGTCTGTATGTACGGATAGACTTCTTGGAGAAAGACAAATGGAATTTGAAGCTATTTTGATTTGTTACACAGAAACAAAATATATTTATTTTGTTTGATATGCATGCAATAAAAGTATTGTTTTTACTCAGAAAACACTTACCCCACTCCATTGCTCACAACAATCCACCCCCAAAACACACAAAATGCAAATATGTGAGAGACATTTTATTACCGTTGTTTTATAGTGTATAGTGTGCATGACTGAGCTGCCTTGAGTCACATTTCTTGTTCAACATGCACCTCTTGTATAACGCACTCAAAAAATACCATGGTAAGTCATACTGCCATGTATACTGCTTACATTTTTTAATAATGTTAGATAAATATAGATCAAAATGCCTTTGTCTGTGAATTGGAGGAACCATGGCTTGGTGCCTTGCCTACTACAGCATCAGTGCCTTCAGTGCATAAACTGTCTGCAGTCTAATTTCAAAAGAAAGGATTGGCAGGGGACTTGCATTTGTAATGCAAATGCAGAAAATGTACAGAAACTCATCCTGCTAATTTGAAGGATATCTTGCTCCGTAATAGTGAGGCTGGTTGAACCCTCCGGGGATAGGAAAATCATACATTACCATAAAGGTCTCCACACACCGGACACGATGCGATTTGCCCTGCGATTAAATGGTACTTTCGCTGTGACACTACCTTTCACATCAGTGGCGACAGGCGCACAATGTGATAGGCGACTAACCTCTGATTGTATCATCATCAGCTGGAAAACATCACACGTATGCTAGTCATGTTATACAGCTAATACAAATGCAGAATACATAATAGCTTTTCAGAATACTTATTTCAGTAAAGGTAAATTAATTGTGGACTGCCAGATGTTCTCCCTCATTGCTGTGTCTATAATTTTTGTGTCCATTATTGTACAGCTCTGGGTATTTTGATACTGCAAGAATGATATTTTCTTCCGTCATTATTTATTGAAGGCTGTTCCTCATTGGTCAGTTCCCTAGCTGCCACGCGACAAAATTGCAAAAATAGACATCGCATCGCTTAGTGTCGCCTGTCACATCACAGGCAGTGTGAACGGCTCGTATCAAAAATACATGTTTTATTTTTTTTGTCATGGTGCGGTGTGTCATACGACACATTTGCTTGTCTCATCGCCTCCAGTGTGTAAAGGCTTTTACCCCTGCCACTACTTTCACAAAAGAAGAGCACACAATTGGAGCATTGACAGTTCCTTTACCCTCTCTGAGAAGTCATTATGAGGCATTAGATGCTATCTAGGATTTGAGTTTCTATTTGGACATGTCCATATTTTCACTTTGCTGGATTGATGTTTTTAAAATTCCAGTCATTTCCACCTCTTAATAAAATGTTCTCATGATTTTTTTTTTGTGATGAATTGCATATAAAAGAATGTTCCATTTTACTTCATAAAGTTTAGATAAATTACTTCGCAAATATGAAAATAATATAAGTTATATATTTGTTATTAATACAGACAATTTGTATCTTTAGCTAAAAAAATGTATAGTTAAATATAAATTATAAATAGGAGTATATTAAAAAAAATAATAATAATAATGTAAGGTGGTTTATTTTATTGTTGTTTCAAACAGTGGCACAGAGAAATAATAAATAATTTAGCCAGTTAAATCCATATTTTGTAATAATGTACATTAAATTGTGTAAAAAATATATTTTAATGAAAATTTACACCATATTGAAGATATCACAATTTGTGGTATTTGACCATGCTATAAAGGAAGCTAATGTTTTCTACAATGCCTAATATTTTGCCACCAACCCCATAGAGTTTTTTTTCTTTTTTATTACCATGCTTTGTTTTTTATCTGTAGAATCCAGGATATGCAGGGCGTCAGGAGCTCCCAGAGAATCTCAAAATCCAGTTCCGCACAGTGGCCATGATGGTACCCGACAGAGCGATCATCATGAGAGTCAAGCTGGCCAGTGCTGGGTTCCGCGACAACCAGCTCCTCAGCCGCAAGTTCTACACTCTGTACAAGCTCTGTGAGGAACAGCTTTCAAAACAGGTAACCCTCCAAGCATTAAACACGCTTTATTCATGGACAACCTGTAGCTGACATCCATGGTTACCGCTGATCTGTGTTGTATTTATTATTTTAAAAAAAAAAAATTCACACCTAGGTAAAAAAAATGGAGACATGTACTGTGTTTATACTACAAACTAAACATGCATATATATATATATATATATATATATATATATATATATATATATATATATATATATATACAGACGTGCTCAAATTTGTTGGTACCCCTCCACAAAAAACGAAGAATGCACAATTTTCTCTGAAATAACTTGAAACTGACAAAAGTAATTGGCATCCACCATTGTTTATTCCATATTTAATAGAAATCAGACTTTGCTTTTGATTTTTTATTCAACATAATTTTGTAAATAATAAAACAAATGAAAATGGCATGGACAAAAATGATGGGACCGCTAACCTAATATTTTGTTGCACAACCTTTAGAGGCAATCACTGCAATCAAACGTTTTCTGTAGCTCTCAATGAGACTTCTGCACCTGTTAACAGGTAGTTTGGCCCATTCTTCCTGAGCAAACTGCTCCAGCTGTCTCAGGTTTGATGGGTGCCTTCTCCAGACTGCAAGTTTCAGCTCTTTCCATAGATGTTCGATAGGATTCAGATCAGGACTCATAGGAGGCCAGTTCAGAATAGTCCGATGTTTTGTTCTTATCCATTCTTGGGTGCTTTTAGCTGTGTGTTTTGGGTCATTATCCTGTTGGAGGACCCATGACCTGCAACTGAGACAGAGATTTCTGACACTGAGCAGTACGTTTCGCTCCAGAATGCCTTGATAGTCTTGAGATTTCATTGTGCCCTGCACAGATTCAAGGCACCCTGTGTCAGGCGCAGCAAATTAGCCCCAAAACATTACCGAGCCTCCTCCATGTTTCACTGTGGGTATGGTGTTCTTTTCTTTGAAAGCTTTATTTTTTTATGTCTGTGAACATAGAGCTGATATGACTTGCCAAAAAGCTCCAGTTTTGACTCATCTGTCCAAGGACATTCTCCCAGAAAGGATTGTGGCTTGTCAATATGCATTTTAGCAAATTCCAGTCTGGCTTTTTTTATGTTTTTCTTTCAAAGTGGAGTCCTCCTGGGTCTTCTTCCATGGAGCCCACTTTCGCTCAAAAAAGCGACGGATGGTGCGATCAGAAACTGACGTACCTTCACCTTGGGTTCAGCTTGTATCTCTTTGGCAGTTATCCTTTACAGCTTTTTCTACCATTCGCACTATCCTTCTGTTCAATCTGGAGTCGATTTTTTATCTCTTCGGCCGCGCCTGCATTTGTTAGCTACAGTTCCATGGACCTTAAACTTCTTAATAATATTTGCATTCTGTTGTCACAGGAACATCAAAAAGATGGTCTTGCTTTTTTTACCTTTAAAATGGCTTGTCTATTATTTTTGCTTTTTCTGATATCCTCAGACAAGGTAATCCTTTTGCTTTCTCTGATCCTAATTAGTTTCTTTAATTAGTATCACATGTCTCCAATCTTGTAATCAGTCATTCAGCCTCCATTTAAATGGAGAAAAGTAGTCACTTACAAGTTTGGTATCATTGATACCACACTGAACATGGACCAGAGAAAGCAAAGGAGAGAGTTGTCTGAGGAGATCAGAAAGAAAATAATAGACAAGCATGGTAAAGGTAAAGGCTACAAGACCATCTTTGCAGCTTGATGTTCCTTCAACTCTTTTCAATATTATTAAGAAGTTTAAGGTCCATGGAACTGTAGCCAACCTCCTGGGCGCGGCCGCATGAGGAAAATTTTAATTTCAGTGAACAGAAGGATAGTTATTTCGAATGGTAGAAAAAAGAACCAAGGATAACTGCCAAAGAGATACAAGCTGAACTCCAAGGTGAAGGTACGCCAGTTTCTGATCGCACCATCCGTCGCTTTTTTGAGCGAAAGTGGGCCCATGGAAGAAGACCCAGGAGGACTCCACTTTGACAGAAAAACATAAAAAGCCAGACTGAATTTGCTAAAATGCATATTGACAAGCCACAATCCTTCTTGGAGAATGTTCTTTGGACAGATGAGTCAAAACTGGAGCTTTTTTTAGCAAGTCACATCAGCTCTATGTTCACTGATGAAAAAATGAAGCTTTCAAAGAAAAGAACACCATACCTACAGTGAAACATGGAGGAGGCTCGGTTATGTTTTGGGGCTGCTTTGCTGCGCCTGGCACAGGGTGCCTTGAATCTGTGCAGGGCACAAATGAAATCTCAAGACTATCAAGGCATTCTGGAGCGAAACGTACTGCCCAGTGTCAGAAAGCTCTGTCTCAGTCGCAGGTCATGGGTCCTCCAACAGGATAATGACCCAAAACACACAGCTAAAAGCACCCAAGAATGGATAAGAACAAAACATTCGACTATTCTGAAGTGGCCTTCTATGAGTCCTGATCTGAATCCTATCGAACATCTATGGAAAGAGCTGAAACTTGCAGTCTGGAGAAGGCACCCATCAAACCTGAGACAGCTGGAGCAGTTTGCTCAGGAAGAGGGGCCAAACTACCTGTTAACAGGTGCAGAAGTCTCATTGAGAGCTACAGAAAACGTTTGATTGCAGTGATTGCCTCTAAAGGTTGTGCAACAAAATATTAGGTTAGGGGTCCCATCATTTTTGTCCATGCCATTTTCATTTGTTTTATTATTTACAATATTATGTTGAATAAAAAATCAAAAGCAAAGTCTGATTTCTATTAAATATGGAATAAACAATGGTGGATGCCAATTACTTTTGTCAGTTTCAAGTTATTTCAGAGAAAATTGTGCATTCTTCGTTTTTTGTGGAGGGGTACCAACAAATTTGAGCACGTCTGTATATATAAAAACACAGAATCAACACAACAGCTCTTGAGCCTCTATTTAAAAGTTTTAGACAGCAAAAAGTAAACAAACCAGATTATGCATACTCACACATAGTGATCTCTATGGAAAGCCATCTGGGACAAAAATGTGTTGTGCTGCTTTAGAGCGAGACATAATCTCATGGGACAGAAAAAAGGCAAACATGTCATTCTGAAATGCCTCGCTTAAACAGTACCCAACTTCCTGAAAATGTTGTGTAGTGATAAAGTTAAATTTCAGTTTTCATTTGCTTGTTCAGCTACAAAAAGGCACAAGTCAACCTCATGTTATTACTTTATGAAAACGTATCGATGGCCACTGTTTACTGTGAAGAAACGTCAAGGCAAGAATGAAAAAAAAAGAAATAAAATGCGTTGTCAACTTTATGTACTATTTATTTCGGGAATATACAAAACAGATGTTCCGTCGCAGTTCTCCCAGTACTCTTTCCATAATTCTCTGGAAGGTTGCAGGAGCATTTTTTAATCCAAATCGTATCACACAGAATTCATATAAGCCAAAAGGTGAAACAAAGGCAGGACTGCTATTTGGCATCCTTTGTTTTGTAGTTAATTCACTGGGGTAAAGTAAGTCCTACACAACTATTTTAACGTGTTACATATTGTAAGATCTTTCTGTAACATAAAGGCGCGCACACATACACACACACACACACACACACACACACAGGGGCCACGGCCACGCTCCCTGCCCCTGCTGCTATGCTGTCTTTGCCTGCATTCAGAGCAATAAAATGGCTTTTATTACTTTTTGAAAAACAAACAAATATCCGAACAAAAATTTTAATTATCCGAACATGAAAATCCTGTGTTTGTCCCAGCACTAATTGTTTGTACAAAAATGTTGAGCAAAATTTGTGTCAAATGTCATAAAAGAGATTGTAGTATATACCAAATACAAAAGGAACATGATTTGGTGCCTGATACATTTTCTGTTATTAACTTTCCAGACCAAACAAGCTTGCATTTCCTTCAGGTGCATCTGAGAATAGGATTGCTTTGTTCTTGTTACATGTTGAATTACTGAATACATATATTCCTGTACAGGACTAATGGCATCACCTTTTTTTTTTTTTTTTTTGTAGGTCCACTATGACTTTGGTTTGCGTAACATTCTGTCCGTGCTGAGAACTCTTGGTGCTGTGAAGAGATCAAACCCCAATGAACCAGAGAAGACAGTGGTGATGAGAGTATTGCGGGACATGAACCTTTCCAAACTGGTATTGTACCGTTTATATTATGCTACAACAATTAGTTTCATCATTCATACCAAATACATATTTTCCAAAATGGCATAAACTGGGATCTGTTTTGGATGAGAATAAGTGATATGCTACTCCATGCTGTGATGAGCTTCTTACCTCGTAAGATGAACTCCACACACAGGTTGAACTCCAAGTCTCCATGTCGCTTGGGTCAGGAGAAAAGCCGATCTCTTTCCCAGAGAGCCTTTATATAATCCTTTTTTGGTGCCAAGTAATGTCCCTCCTCTATAAAGCTTCCCCTTCCTGGAGTATCTATGTCCAAATTTCTCCTGTGTATGCTTGGGTTAGGACTCAGTATAGTTTTTGGCGTTATGTACTTACATTTCTTTTGTTTGACGTTAAGTAAATTACTAGATACAGTGGCTCTCAAAAGTATTCACCCCCCTTGGACTTTTCTACATTTTCTTGTGTTACAACATGGAATCAAAATTGATTTAATTAGGAGTTTTTGCCACTGATCAACACAAAAAAGTCCATAATGTCAAAGTTAAAAATAAAATATACAAATTGTTTAAAATTAATTACAAATATAAAAGAGAAAATAATTGATTGCATAAGTTTTCACCCCCTTTGGTATGACACACCTAAATAAGCTCTGGTTCAACCAATTGTCTTTAGAAGTCATATAATCAGTTGAATTGAGTCCACCTGTGTGCAATTAAGGTGTTTAACATGATTTCAGGTTAAATACACCTGTCTCTGGAAGGTCCCACAGTTGGTTAGTACATTTCCTAACAAAAACTACATCATGAAGACGAAGGAACATTCAAAGCAAATCCGGAATAAGGTTCTTCAAAAGCACCAATCAGGGGTAGGATATAAGAACATTTCCAAGGCACTGAATATCCCCCGGAGCACAGTAAAGTCCAACTGTGAATCTGTCTAGAACAGGCCGTCCTCAAAAACGGAGTATCCGGGCGAGAAGGGCACTAGTCAGGGAGGCCACCAAGAGGCCTATGGCAACTCTAAAGGAGTTACAGTCTTCCACGGCTGGTGCTGGAATTGTTTTTTAGTTAAACTCTGTTCATAAGAACATAAGAAAGTTTACAACGAGAGGAGGCCATTTGGCCCATCTTTCTTGTTTGGTTGTTAGTAGCTTATTGATCCCAGAATCTCATCAAGCAGCTTCTTGAAGGATCCCAGGGTGTCAGCTTCAACAATATTACTGGGGAGTTGGTTCCAGACCCTCACAATTCTCTGTAAAAAAAATGCCTCCTATTTTCTGTTCTGAATGCCCCTTTATCTAATCTCCATTTGTGACCCCTGGTCCTTTTTTCTTTTTTCAGGTCGAAAAAGTCCCCTTTGCACTCTTTTTAGAGCAGCAATATCCTTTTTGTAATGAGGTGACCAGAACTGAACACAATATTCTAGATGAGGTCTTACTAATGCATTGTAAAGTTTTAACATAAATTCCCTTGATTTAAATTCAACACTTTTCACAATATATCCAATCATCTTGTTGGCCTTTTTTATAGCTTCCCCACATTGTCTAGATGAAGACATTTCTGAGTCAACATAAACTCCTAGGTCTTTTTCATAGATTCCTTCTTCAATTTCAGTATCTCCCATATGATATTTATAATGCACATTTTTATTGCCTGCGTGCAGTACCTTACACTTTTCTCTATTAAATGTCATTTGCCATGTGTCTGCCCTGTTCTGAATGCTGTCTAGATCATTTTGAATGACCTTTACTGCTGCAACAGTGTTTGCCACTCCTCCTATTTTTGTGTCATCTGCAAATTTAACAAGTTTGCTTACTATACCAGAATCTAAATCATTAATGTAGATTAGGAATAGCAGAGGACCTAATACTGATCCCTGTGGTACACCACTGGTTACCTCGCTCCATTGTGAGGTTTCTCCTCTAATCAGTACTTTCTGTTTTCTACATGTTAACCACTCCCTAATCCATGTGCATGCATTTCATTGAATCCCTACTGCATTCAGTTTGAGGATTAATCTTTTATGCAGGACTTTGTCAAAAGCTTTATGGAAATCAAAATAAACCATGTTATATGTTTTTCAATTATTCATTGCCGATGTTGCATCCTCAAAAAAATCAAGCAGGTTAGTTAGACACAATGTCCCTTTCCTAAAACCATGTTGACTGTCTCCCAGGATACTGTTACAATATAGGTAATTTTTCATTTTGGATCTTATTATAGTTTCCATAAGTTTACATATAATAGAAGTCAGGTCTGTAGTTACCTGGTTCGATTTTGTCTCCCTTTTTGTGGATCGGTATTACGTTTGCAATTCTCCAGTCTGTCGGTACAATCCCTGTGTCAAGAGACTGTTGCATGATCTTGGTTAGCGGTTTGTAAATAACTTCTTTTATTTCTTTGAGTACTATGTTCCTGTTAATTCCTAGTAAAGGCAGTAGCGGCTGGTGGTCAAAAAAATGGGGAGGCAGAAAAAAAGCAGAGGTCTTGGGGTCCCCTTAAATGCCTGGTCACATGGGCGACTTTTTGTCGATGGCAACAAGGGGACGACAGATGTTGCCGGCTTGTCGCCTCATGTGACTACCCCGGGCAATACCACAGCGACACACCAGCTACATGTCTCCCCCTTAGGACAATGTTCTGTTTTTCAGGCGACACAAGGGCAACATTTTCAATACTAGCCAATCATATTTGATAGTAGTGTCACATGATAATAAAGATATAGACCATAAAGTCAAACAGACAGCGTATATGGTACATTCCGATTCCTGCATTTCATCCAACTAATTATAGGTAGGCTATAGACATGGGGCTCTATGTACTAATATTACTTATGTGTTCGTAAATACTGCAAATTCGTAGCCTCTGTCCTTTGTAGAATTTTTGTGTGTGATGTACTAAACAGCTCTTTTTCATGAACAACTACCGTAATATCACTGGAAGTTTACGAACAACATAAATTACTGCTCATTATATAGGAGAGATCTGAATTTGCATCTCATTATAAATAGATTTGCAATGCCAAAAGTCAGGATTTAGAACATCCTTCTGGCAAAGATAAATTAGTGGTATAGTGGACAGAAAGAAGTAGTAGGCAAATATAATAGGATTGAGCTGTGGCTTCTGCAGACTCCGACCTTGAAGCAACTATGGCACCGGCCAAAAAGAAAAGGAAAACAAATTTCCACAAAGACGAAATTGACCTGTTAGTCAATGTTAGTTAGTGAAATGGAAAGAAAATCAAGAAACAGTATTTAGAACTTCGCAGGGTCAACAAATATTAAGAAAAGAAACATGGAAAGAAATAACTAACAAAATAAATTCACTGGGACACTTAGGAGGATTACAAAAAAAAAAGCAACAGAAAATAAAAAACAAACAGGACAAACTGAATGTGATGTGTTAAATGTAGCGCAGACCCTGGGCACAGCGCAAAACAAACCAAAACATAGATCTAAAAAGAAAGGGTCCCCAAAAACAGAAAGCAATTAAACCTAAGCGTGTTTCTATATATGGAAGTTTAAACAGGACGTTTCAGATACGAAGCTAGTTGAATCTACGCCAGGCATGCGTAAAATAACAGGCACAAACCAAAGTCGTAAAAAAAAATGATAATACATCAAGGGTAAGTGCGAAACTTCAATACTATAATGAGATTTGAACATTTGCATACGAAAGTAACTTGAAACAAACAGTCGTAACTAAACTACCGCAGCAGGGATGAAACTGAGTTACAGGAGTGAAAATGACTTTAATTCATCGCGGGCAGGTCTACAAAATCACAAAAACCTACGAGAAATCAAGATACGAAAGAAAAATCAATGATACATAGAGCCCATGCAATACAGTGTGTATGTGGATAAGCGAATGTTAATGTCCACGATTGCAATAACATATTTAAGCTATGAATAAAATTCCCTTTCAATAATAAAATACATATGTAGCATATTTTTCTTTTAAATTAATTTGCACTGTATTCAGTATGCCTGTTATTCCCACATAAATCTCAGGTCTGTCTTTTTGCTTTCAAAATCCTAGAATTAAAAGTATTGAAAACATTGTTTAGGATAATGAATACCGATACAATTAGTATGGCATATTAAATATGTAGACCTACTAACTAAATAACTATACCAATGTACACCAGTTTATTTAATTAAGAAAGAACTACAGGTTTGTTAATGTAATAAGTACATTTTTATATCGTAGTCTTTCTTTGCAGCATGTTTACGTCTTGTGACAAAAACGTGCATTATGATTGGGTTGCATTACGTTGTTGCCTGGGTGTTTCCAACTTGTCGACTGCATGCTTGTCACTCGTGTAACCACCGTAAACTGCAAGGCAACACGCAGGCAACAAATGTGTTCCTCTTGTTAGCGTCAACAAAAGTCAACCGTGTGACCAGGCCTTAAGGCACCAGCAGCAGAAGAATCTTATTATTCCATTCTGACTGACAACACTTTTCATATCTTCTTAATGTTTTACCCCAATTCAAAGCTGTTAAACACATTTACTCCACCAACTAGCAGACAAAAGGCAAACAGTAGCCCATCGTAATTTATTCTGTAGTGAAAAAAATAAGCTGACAAATGGTTTTTGATTCAAAAACACTTTATATACAAGAAAGGTATACCTCCAATACAATCGTATAAGCATGAGTTACAAACTGACTTTGGACAAGGCCTCAGTACAGCTCAGTGCATACGTTTGTATCAGAAAGCACAGATATCTATGGAGTCAATTTGAAAGAGATGAAAAGACTGACAAACTTTTACAAGATTTGATATTTATACCTTCGTAAGCAACTGGTGATTCCACACCCATTTGTCTTACTTCTGTCCAATGATAAGAGTTTCCACTCTATCATTGCACACTCCCTCTGCGGGGGAAAGAGGGTGGGGGTTGCGCTCTGTCCATGACGCGTTGCATACCACATTGTACATAGCAGGGCACATCCATCTTGTTTTTTAGTTCCCCTCCCCCATCTCACACTAGCTCTGCTAGTCAAACTTTAGTTGTGGAGCAAGGTACATTACTCAGCTGTATCTCTTGAAGCAAAGGTGGCTGATGGAAAACCTCCCAAGAAGTAATAAAAAAACCAACAGAAACATAATTAAAAACATTATTGAAAACGTGTAGATGGAAAACAAATAGTTACTCCCGAGAAGATACGTCCACCATGTCGCCCTGCAATCATGAAGAGGCCAACACAAGAATGTCTGTGGATGTTGCAGATGCAGTGTGTGAAGGACACAGAAAGATAATGATACACACTGTCGACACAGATGTTTTGATAATAGCAGTGTTGGTGGTTCAGCAGTTAGACCTTGAAGAACTTTGGGTAGAGATTGGCATATCAAGCAACCTGAGATACATCCCGGCTCATGAGATGGCCAAGTCCCTCAGGCCAGAAAAAGCGTGAGCTCTACCAACCTTCCATGCCTTCAGTGGGCGTGATATGGTTTCGTGTTTCAATGGAAAAGGCAAGAAATCGGCATGAAGTACCTGGAAGAGCTTTCCTACTGGGACTACAGTTTTCCTTCATTTGGGTGAACCAAAGCAGTCGAGTGACGAATGCCTTTATCCAGTGCTCGAAAAGTACACAGTGCTCATGTTTGACCGTGGTAGCAAAGCACAGAGTGTTAATATTGCCAGAAAGGAGCTGTTTATGAACAAGGGAAAATATATTGATGACTGTAGCAGGGCGGTAGAGAGCCCTGTACATTGATTTGTTTATTTATTTTCAGAACGGGGTTTCCCCCTCCGCCCCTGTGTTATTTTGTATTTGTTTATGATTTATTTATTATTGTATACATGACGGCGTAGCCGAATGTTTGTTTGTTTTTGTATTAAGTAGCGTGGATGGGAAACCCCATCCACACAGTAATTAGAAAACCTGTGCAGAATGTGACCGGGGGATTATTAAATAATTAGGTAGTTAATCCCTCGGTCACTAATATAAAAGCCTGCAGCTCTCGGCACTCGGTGTGGTGGGTGTTTAAGAGGAGAAACGAGAGCGGAGAGAGAACGAGAGAGGAAAACAAAACTTTACTTAAAAAAAGACATAGGAACAGTGAAGGCAATCTGCCCAGCCTGACCTGTGTTGTTTTATTTATTTTGTGTTTGCGATTATTTTTGTTTACTGTTTTATTTTCGCTGTGTGAGCAAGTCTTTTTGTTAAAACCTTTTATTTATTTTTGTTATTTTTGAAAACTGCAGTGCCTGGTGTCAGTTTCCTTCCTGATTCTGTCTGACGTCACTGCCCAGTCACCCTGTCACAATGACCTACCTCCAACAGAAGCAGCACTGCTTCAACACTGCAAAAGAGCGGCCTATCAAGCCGGCATGATTTGGCGTCAAACTTTTTATCCATCTCTGCAAATACCTTGTCCCGCTGAATGGGGATCATGCAACAGCAGTGTCTAGCAGCCGCTGTGAACTACTCTTCTGGAGGCGATAGTCAGGCGTTGAGCTGCTACGGTGCAATTGCAGCAAGTCCAGTCACTGCGACAAGAAAGATGACAATGGGATGAAAAAATGTGACTTTTCCAGAAATAGACTCAAGTTTACTGGTGTATGTCGATGCAACAGAGAATGCAACAACAATGATAATTGTTAACTGTATTAAACAAACATGGGACAACATTTGGTAATAGTACATAGTTTCATATTCATCTTCTTAAGTGGTTATTCACTGGACATGATCGAGGGCTGTGTAGAGGAAGACACTTGGAATTGATAGTAGAAGATATGTGCTTATAACTTAGAGTAAGGAGATTCCCCTTGGCTCGCGGAGAGCTGCCCTCACGGAGGTGAGACCGAACTGTTCGGTCTTGAAGGCTGGGAAGCAACCAATTCTTCCCCCAAAGGGGATCTAGAGGAGAGGAGAGAATGGGAGAGTTAAATGTGGCCCGCGGTCCCCCTTGACTCATGGAGAATCTTCCTTGCAGAGGATGAAGCCAGCGGCGGCTGGGCTTCTAAGGTTGGGAAGTGAGCTTCACTTACCCACAAGAGGGAGACCGTTGCAGAGGAGGGCGCAGTTGCAGAGGTGGAGTAGCTGAATAGAAGAGGAAAGCGTAGTGGGGGGGGGAGGAGGAGAGGATGGTGGAAAACAAAAAATGCAAGACAGAGAGCAAACTCAAGGCTTGGGGTTTAAATAGGGGATTAGCAGATGTAGGGGGAAGTAGGGGGAGGAGTCCTCGTTCATGCCCCCCGAATAACACACAAGTTTACAATACTGCAGTATTCTTCTGTTCTGATCACTATTCCTTATTAAATACATGTAAACTGGAAGTGGTTTGGTGGCCATCTTGAAAATTGGTCCAAACCTGTAGACTTCCGTGGTGCCTCTGGTATTGAGATTGTTTGTAACATTAAGAAGTGCATTTACACCAAGTTTCATACTTGTACCATAAAAAGCCCAATTCTTACACATATCAATCCCACTAGGAGTTTATGTTGACTCAGAAATGTCTTCATCTAGACAATGTGGGGAAGCTATAAAAAAGGCCAACAAGATGCTCGGATATATTGTGAAAAGTGTTGAATTTAAATCAAGGGAAGTAATGTTAAAACTTTACAATGCATTAGTAAGACCTCACCTAGAATATTGTGTTCAGTTCTGGTCACCTCGTTACAAAAAGGATATTGCTGCTCTAGAAAGAGTGCAAAGATGAGCAACCAGAATTATCCTGGGTTTAAAAGGCATGTTGTATGCAGACAGGCTCAAAGAATTGAATCTGTTCAGTCTTGAACAAAGAAGAATACGAGGCGATCTGATTCAAGCATTCAAAATTCTAAAAGGTATGACAATGTCGACCCAGGGAACTTTTTTGACCTGAAAAAAGAAACAAGGACTAGGGGTCACAAATGGAGATTAGATAAAGGGGCATTCAAAACAGAAAATAGGAGGCACTTTTTTTTACACAGAGAATTGTGAGGGTCTGGAACCAACTCCCCAGTAATGCTGTTGAAGTTGACACCCTGGGATCCTTCAAGAAGCTGCTTGATGAGATTCTGGGATCAATAAGCTACTAACAACCAAACGAGCAAGATGGGCCGAATGGCCTCCTCTCGTTTGTAAACTTTCTTATGTTCTTATGTTCTTATTTAGAGCAGGGCTTCTCAAACTCGGTCCTGGGTACCCCATGTGTCTGCTGGTTTTCATTCCAACCGAGCTCTCAGTTACTTAACTATACCCTTAATTGACCTAATCATCAAGTTACTAATCAAATGTTATAGCTAACTTGAAATATGCAACTGTTCAAGAGCTGAAAACAATTAAAACGGTCTAATTAAGCAAATTATCAGTTCAGTTAAGGGTCTAGTTAAGTAATTGAGAGCTCAGTTGGAATGAAAACCAGCAGACACAGGGGGTCCTCAGGACCGAGTTTGAGAAGACCTGATTTAGAGGGATTTACTCACGTGTTCCATGTGAGCCATCTGAAGAAATGGAAGAATATGATTGGCTAATAGACGTGCTAATCATAACTTATAGAGTAGGCAAGAGCGTGTCTGTGTCTTCTTCCTCCAAAAGTACAGCGCTGACTGAGTGGAGAATTTGGACCGGATGGCTGTCTCCGCGTAAAATAAATATGTTGCATATAAATAAATAAATTAATTAAATAAATACGAACTTATTTATTTTTTAAATTATTGAGTAGGCAGTGCCTCCTCTGCACAGCATTGAGTACAATATATTAATCTTCATTTCAAACAAAGATATTTTTTAAAGTATCTAAAACCTTTGTTTGCACTTCTTTAATTTTCCTGACTTTAAGCTGGGAAGAATATTTGGCAGGTAATTATTCCTTAATTACATTTACTAGGAACACATACTTTAAAACAAACACTATCTGTGTCACACTTAACATTTTACAGGATATACCGACAGACATATTTTCAAAATATTCTCTACATGAAACCTTCTTGAATATGTAAAAATATGAGCACAAGATTCTGATGGTGAACTGTTAGTTTAATCATGAAAGAATCACTGTGCTTGTTTAATTTTGAGCATCTCTGAATACATCCAATGCCAAAGAAATAACCTTGCTTTTTTCTGTCGGCATCCGTACATAAGGAAAATACTAGAAACATGGGCTGAGAATGGGCTCACAAATACAAGGTGCTGTACTGCTCTGATTCACTCTTTGGTCACTGAATTCTACAGTCAAGCATATGATGTAAAACATACTGAAGCCTGGACGTACCCATAATAAATCTTCCCTGGTAAGGATCAGATAATTGCTGATGATTATAGCATCTCTCTGGTTGCTAGAGTGAGAGGTTGTGTGCACGGTGTGTTCTCTACAGTAAGACACAAAGGGAAATTGATACAATGTGTAATCATAATAAATTAAACTTGACAACTAATTATATAAAAATATTACTTTTTTTTTTTTTTGTAGGTGGACGAGGATGAACCTCTGTTTATGAGTCTGATTAATGACCTGTTTCCTGGAATAACCCTGGATAAAGCTGGTTACCCTGAACTGGAGGCAGCCATTCAGAAGCAAACTGAAGAAGCAGGTCTCATCCACCACCCTCCATGGATCCTGAAGCTCATTCAGCTCTATGAGACTCAGAGAGTACGACATGGTTAGTAGCTGCAGGAAAGCAGGGCACATAGGCACTGGACAGGGGTTAACTAGAGTACTCTGAACGTTCATGATGTATCCTCTATTTCAACATTTCCCAAAGTGGGGGTCAAAGAAACAAAACAAAACAAAAAATTGCTATTACCATCTTATATTAACTTCAGTTTTCTTACATTGGTGACGAGGATGATTCTCATCCTCGTGTCACTTGTTGTGAAGTATTGACTCACGAAAGCCTTAAGCCGTCGGCCTCTTGAGACACAGCATCCAGATTGCGTAGGGAAACGAGACGAGTTTTTCCAGAAGAAAGCTGATCAATTAGCTAAACAGCAAGACGTTCTTAAAAAATGAGTCACTGTCTTAGAGAAGGAGATGAATGTATCCGTCCTGGTTACAATGCATATTGCAAAAAACTGCACAACTGACTGTTGTTGGTATGTTTGCAATGCTTGATGTTGAATTGAAAATTAAAACTGCTATTCATTATGTTGCAACACAATTTTAAATTGATATTGTAACATGGAGGTAAAGGAAGCAATCCAGGCAAGTATTCTGGTCTCAAATACACGGTTTATTTTACAAGAACGAGCAGTTCAATAAAAAATAAATGCAATAAACAATAATGAACACAGGATAAATAAAAGGGTTTAATAAACAGGCTGGTAACACACACAAAGCTAACAGTCTCTGCGTGTCTGACTTGGTAATTTAAAAAACAGCAGGTTCTCCCACAGCTCCAAAACTCACACTCTTCACCCAGCCCCTCCCTCTGCCAGGCTTACATTTCACGTTGTGTGCACTCCCCCAATCACAGGCACGCATTTCCGTCCCACCACCCATTATCACAATGCATCCACATAGTCCATCAATCCCTATGGGGGCTCTCTTCCAATTCATGTCTGTGGTCGGCTGCAGTCCTGTTGTCCTCGCAAAGGGAACCCTCAACTCAAAAACCTGGGCTGGCTATCATGTGAAAGAGTGTGCACAGAAGTGGCACCCCCCACCCCCCCACCAGGTTCGCCTGCCTCGTCGTTACAATATGTTAGTTTAATGCAATTATTTACTAATAATTAATTTGATAAAATCAAACATTTTAGCAAGCTGTAAAACTATCAAAGCCTGAATGCTTATATAGTGTAGTGTAGTTACAAATAAATCAAACGCGGCTTTTCGATTGTTTAAGAAGTATTTCAGTTAAAATACCGAATAGTGAATAATTTTGGGTCATGGGTTCATTATTCTTGTGTTTATTTGGGTCACCAATAAAAAAAGTTTGGGAAACACTGCTCTATTTAATAAGGCAGTTCAACTTGAATATATACAGTATACAATAGTAATAAAAAAGAACTGAATAGAGATAATGAGTTAAAAGTAATACCATTTATGAAGAGGTATCTCAGGAGAAATAAATGTTTCTGTTCCACAGCAGGTATTACAGCAGGTATTACAAGCTGTGTCATTTGGGTTCGATAACACTGTTGGATTTATTTCTTTGGTGACAATTTTAAGGCATGTTGAAAGTAAATATAATACTTTTCTATTCCCTTGATACTAAACGGGCATACTACCTGATGTTGGACTCATGAAGCTTTGCGAGGAAAATGTTTATGTAGTATTCTGTTATTTTAATTGTATTTATTAAGACTATTTTGATCATTAGATAATATGCCAATGTACAATTACATAGATAGGGTGTCTCAAATGCTATTTCCCTGTATTTGGCTCAGAAAGGAAGATGGAAACAATTAGTACAACTGTAACAGGGGGCAAAATGACATCAGTTATTAAGATTCCCACTGGTACCTTCACTGTATAAGAAATACTATGAAAATTATAGTGCTAATGAGCCGTAATGTGTTAACCCATTCCTTCATGAACAGTCTTAAAATATAAAGATGATAATTATTTCTTTTAGTTTGTAAATTATTTTAAGGCAGGCTGTCTCCCTCAGCCGGGCTTGCCTGGTCCTTGTTTTACACTGGCGTCTTCTGCCAGCGTCACTGTATATTTCCGAACACGGCCACCCGAATGCACAACCAAGCGCAGTACTTATGGGCCGAGCAATCTCCAAAGGCCTACCTCTCAGCCACTCAGAGAGAGGGAAAGCCAACACACCCTCTTCCCCACCTCTCCGTGTCATCGCCATGACTGACAGGCGGATCTTACGAGAATGCTGCCCTCTACCTGCAGTACCAAGCATGTGCCAGATAGTCAGCACAGATCTCCCCCGTTACAGGACCCTAATTAATTATGCAATGCTTGTAATAGCAACATTCTACAGTAATCGTGTTCTGTTTGAAATTGTTGCCAATTGTATTGCCTTTTTTTTAGCTAACAGATCCCTGCTTGAGTTCCTCTGTAATGACTGTACACAGCAGCTTCTGCAGCTGTTGCTAGCTAGTCGTAAAACTGCTTCCGGGACACCGGCGAACTTTGAATGTATGAACTGAAATAAAATAATGTATATAGCAAATGCTAAAAGAAGTAATCCAAACATGGGTAGCATCGAAATTAGAAAGGTAATTTAACATTATGATGAATATAAAGACATACTAAATGTTAAGCAGAGCAAAGCAGTGACTAATAAGAAAAGGCAAGATACCTGGAGTTGGAAAGGAGTTATTTTTTAACTCTGGACTGCAGTTCAATGTAAAAAATCTACTGTTGCCTTTTTGTGAATGGATGGAGTAACGTCAACATTTGCACTGACCATTAAAATTACAACCAAGTATCCTTGTTTTGAATTATTTACAGGTTATTGAATAAACAAAGTAACTTGACTTAGATTCATCTGATGTCAGTACTTGATGGCTAGTTGTCATTAATAATGTTAAACTATTGTAATGTTGGAATGTATTTTCTATTGTTTGGGCCAGGTTATAATATTTACACTATTAAGATTATTTTATAAATATTATTTGTTAGAATTAAACAGAAGTAGAATATTTAGGTTGCTATATGATAGGTGTTATTTTATTCTGACTACACTACAGCAAAAATTATTATTTGGTGGTTTGCGCAATATTATGCTACTGTTGCTTTAATTGGAAGAGATACGCGCTGTGATGTTGCTGCTCATTGAGTTCTGTATTTTAATTCAGTAAACAAAAGGAAAAACTTGTGCCTAAGGAAATAGGGTATTGAACGAAGAAATCTCGTCTTGGACATTGTTTGTACACTTTGTGAACCTGGCTAAACTTTACCAGCTTACACTGTTATGCTGTCTGCTTGTACACACGCATGTGCCTTTTATTCTTGGTAGCGTAAGGGACCAGAGTTTGGGTAATTGAATACACAAAAATGTTGCACCCTGTGTATTCAAATAGGAAACTATTTGAAATTCCCATCCGTAATCCTAATAAACACTATTAAAACAATATTCATAATACAAAATAATAACAATCCTTCTCAGAGCGTTGTCGCTTGTGTAGCCTCTCCCAAGTCAGCACCAATCTTGCTAAGGGATATACCAACGAGTCCTGGAAAGATTGTGAAAGCTGCTGTTTTATCTAGAAGTCTGGGAAACTGGCGCCAAACAAGGCAGAACGTTACTTTTTTTTCACTGTCATAATGAAGCCAGATGAAGCGTCCACTCTAAATGTTCATCTTCATTTTTTTTCCATAATTACTTTCTTTATAATTTATTGATTTCAGTGCTTTCCTTTTGGCTTATTGGTTGCTTAGTTGTAGAAACCCTGATTTGTAAAAGATTTGCCGTGTCGCGGGAACGAGTACCAACACAGCACTTTGTTACGTAGTCTCAGATTCTGACTGTACAACAAATATGACGTGTGGCGGGAAAGTTAGGATTAGTTCATAGTTATGTTTTGTTTTTTTTTCCCTATGGCCACTCTTCCTTAAATGCGCTTTAATTGCTCTTATCTGCCCCCTATTTTACTGCATTTAATCCTGTACTTTAGAGTACTGTAATCTGTCAAGTGTTATTTAATCTGTAGTATTTTGTATTTAATTATATCCTGATGTAACTATCACTGACACTGTTATCTGCTCCGTTATTGAATCGTATTTTGTCGTACTTGTACTTGCTAGAACCAAAGTCATTGTATTTATCTTGCTCTGAGGAGGCTGTGTGGTCCAGTGGTTAAAGAAAAGGGCTTGTAACCAGGAGGTCCCCAGTTCAAATCCCACTTCAGCCACTTACTCATTGTGTGACCCTGAGCAAGTCACTTAACCTCCTTGTGCTCCGTCTTTCGGGTGAGACGTAGTTGTAAGTGACTCTGCAGCTGATGCATAGTTCACACACCCTAGTCTCTGTAAGTCGCCTTGGATAAAGGCGTCTGCTAAACAAACAAATAATAATAATAATAATATTATTACTTGTACTGTGATTCTTTAATTGTATTTTTGTTTACGACTGTAAGTCGCCCTGGACAAGGGCGTCTGCTAAGAAATAAATAATAATAATAAATGTTTGTAAATTAAATTTTCAGCTTTTTGGCACACTGGCCCATTTTCCTGGATTCATGAAACGGAAGCCATGTGCACTATATGTATTGTATGCACTAAATGTAACCGGCCCTGAATGCGAAGGGTATGAAAGCAAGACGAGCATTAATTACTTTCAGACCGTCGGGCCTAATTCCGATTAAATGACAGTATGTAATAATTTCGATAAAATTGAATCATTTATCTCAGTGTATGTGATGTAGCTTCAACATTTCCCCAAATATTAGTAACTTAGCTAACTAGCTACCTATTGGTGATGATAGTAATAACATGATCCAACCAACATTTTATACTAATTCGCTCACGATATTTGTCATCATTAAAGTTACACTGTAGATGATGCAAACGTTAAAATATTAATAAGCAACAAATTATATTTTGTAATGTAATTGCTTGATCTGGAATCAAACTAATTTAGGCTACTTGCGCTAGCTATGTATATATTGTTTTAGAATGTAACTGTGTTGGTGAGAAAAAAAAATCGTTATGAAACTTACCCAGGTGCCTGTAAATGATAATCCGCTTCTTGCCTTGTGTATAATTTCTCACCCAATCATATTTCGATGCGATAATTGGCCACTTCTTGCATTGGCCGTAATTTCACAGCCAATCATGTTTCAGTACAACCACAGGGTTATTCACATGACGTAAACACCAAATGCATCACATTACGTAGGGGGAGGCGAGGCGAGGCGAGGTGGCGCAGGAGCCTTGCAGAGCCTGTTCCGCTAAAACAAACCTGAAAACTAACTTCACACGCGCAATTATGATTTTATTTTTTCCAATTTTGTAGGCCCGGCGGCTGCCTCTTTTTGACCCAGCGAGTCGCCGGGCCTGTAGACTGGCAGGGGAACCACTGCCAAGGATGCACTTCATGCAGCTTAAATTTGCTCATATCTCACAGTGAGTTTCTTTTCACTCACTTCAGCAGCTCTCTGCTCTCTACAGCAGGCCACTGCCCACTACTGACGACAGTCCACCGCACACTGTTACAGATCACTGCTTCAGCAGATCTCTGCTCTTTATAGCAGGCCACTGCCCACTACTGACGTTAGTCCACCGCATACTGTTACGATCTCCACTTTAGTAGATCTGCTCTCTACAGCAGGCCACTGCACACTACTGGCGGTAGTCTACCACACTGTTACAGATCACTGATACTCCGTGGCATATCTAAGTGCTCCCCTGGCCAAGAAGGCGCCCGCCGGTCGGGAATCTCTTTCCTTTCCTATCCTATCCCCTGAGGCCACTCCTCAAACTACCTCTCCAAGTAACAACCTTTCACTCCAGCCACGGCTCTCGTCCCGTGAAATGTTTAAAGATTCAAGTTTAAATGTTGAAACAATTTCTTTTGGTTGCCATTTATAATTCTTCCTAAATGTTTAACCATTGTCAAAGATATGAAATATGTTTTGTACTTTATACAGTAGGATGTGTACAGTGTAAGAATATGTGTACATAAATGTTTTGCACGTGTAGTCTCCTCAACATTAATGTTACAGTATATTTAAAAAAAAAAAAAAAAAAAAAACCCATCACTTTAACAGAGCCCTACCCATGACGGCTTTTTTGATTGGTTACATAAAATCCCAATATGTTTAAACTTTTTAAATGTGTTTAATCCTAAAGTGTAAATGTTTAGGTAATTAAATGGAATCTAAAATACCTAAACGATACCCCTTAAAGCTACAGTGTTCAACACTACTGTTCAATTTTTTTACGTGTGACACGTGAAGGCATTCAGCTGCAGGCACACAATCTTCACAATCTGTAGCCTTTGTAACATTGTGTGAACTCAACAGGCATATCTGTGCTACTACCTGAAGCACCAGGAGGCTGTGTATGTCATCTGCAAGCTCCACTATGTCTCAGGGAATCATAGCAGAAATTGAAACAAATGAATAAAGGGAATCTCTTTTTTTCCAAATAATCTTTGTTCCACTGATAACATTTTACTGGAAATACCTGAAAGTTGCCTTATAATGTTTTTTGTTTGTTAAAAGATGTTTAACTGTGTGGGGCAATATACCTTTTAATATCCCATACTATACATGTGCACTTCAGATAAAAATGTTTGATTTCAAGTTGCCTTGTCAACTTTATGATCAAAGGAAGTAAATTAAGGCTGATTACATGCTAACCCGCCTGCTGTCTTGACTTCTTGGTTGACAAAGCTCCTGCTGTGTTTGTAACAGGTATGATGACCCTGGGCCCCAGTGGTGCTGGCAAGACAAAGTGCATTCATACACTAATGAAGGCAATGTCGGACTGTGGCGCACCTCATAAAGAAATGAGAATGAACCCCAAGGCTATTACTGCCTCCCAGATGTTTGGGACCCTGGATGTGGCAACAAATGACTGGACAGATGGTATTTTCTCCACTTTGTGGAGAAAAACTTTGAAGGCCAAGAAGGTGATAGATTTTATTGTTAACCAAACATTTCTATTTTGTAGACATCTCAACTAAACTCCACCTAAAACCTACAGGCTTGCAAACACTGTTTCACAGGAAATGGAGCTTGGTCCTCAGTCCTTCCTCCTTAGATTTTACAATTGTACACTATTTTGGGGCCTATTTTGGTAAATGTTATACAATACAATTTAGCCTAAGTTCAGTGTTTCCACATATTATTTATCTACTGCTGCACAGTTTATATTTTGATTTGTGAAAGTAATTTGTGAGGCCAAGTGAAACCATTATTCCCTTCTGTATGGTATAATATATTGTATATTATTACTTACAACCAATTAACCAATCGTAATTATCTCAGATATACTTGCTTCACCATCCTATCATTAAACATTATGATATCCGGTAGCATAACAGTCCTGTACATCCTAAGAAGAAAATTAAAAAACATTAGCCAACAAAAATTACAACTCATGCCATTTGTAAATACAACTCATGCCAAATGCCAAGAAACATTGTAAAGGCAAAGCTAAAACAAAATGAATGCATTTTATTTGTGTTATTGTTGCTTTTTATATATTTGAGTCAATAATAATAATAATAATCTTTATTTTTATATAGCGCCTTTCATAGTAGACCACCATCACAAAACGCTTTACAGAGGTAGGCTGTGAATTGTGCATTATATGCAGAGTCACTTACAATAGGACCTCGGTTTTACGTCTCATCCGAAAGAGTTGACGTTGCTATTTATTTTCTGTATTCAATTACTTTCCCCATCAAATCAGTAACGTTGCTCAGCTGTTCAATACGTCTGATCGGAGGCAGTATGGAGAACAGCTGGTCAGCTTTACTTGTTTGCAGTTCATAAAAATATATATAAGCCAATTTACACATTCACTTCATTCATGAGACGGGCAATTTTAAAATCCAGTCTCAAAGTGTTGCAGGATTGTGGAGCCCGTTATCAACCCTAGTCACAAGTCGACACCGGCAGTAACGCAGACTGGCTGAAAGTATGACCGACAGCTACGACCACTTTGCTGCGTCAAAAAGTCAGCGAATTCGGGGGTGCTTCAATCCTTCTGGCACACCTGTAGAAGTGTCTGCAGCTGACCTACGAGAAGTGTAAACCCAACCTTAATACCACTGTCAGTAACATTTCATTGTCAACTATCTTTAATTTTAAATGAACACACTATTGATGTATGTAAAACACATGTTATTAATCAATCTGAATTTCTAAAGCAATGTTGATGCTGAAATTGTAATAGAAACACCTCTGGGAACATATCTACTACAAATTTGTTGAACTAGTCACTACATCTTTGTGGTGTTTTTGTGATCTCTCATGCTTACCACAAACATCATTCTTGCCCCCATGTCCCACTGTTAAAGTCAGTCCTGCATAGTTTACAGAAAGTATGCCTTTTTCCAATGTTGCTTAGGATTATATGAGAATTTGTTGTTGTCCAAGAAGCTTGAAATTTGCATCAATATTTTTGTTTTTTTACCGGAAGGGCTGATCGCACGCAAAGCCAACGTAGATGGTCAGGTATGTGAGCTTGCCTCACGCACTGAATGCATGCCTGCCATAGGGCTTCCTGCGAGGTACAGACGGGATTGCAGTAGAGACCATGCATGACTTTTGCAGAAATAAAGGTTTGCTGACAAAGGGGTTTAACAGTAGAGTTTTGAGCAAAATATGGGAGAATATCTGTCCCGGGAGTTGTCCGGGAGTGTGACAGTGAGGGCTGCAGTGGTAACATCAAACCAGGAAATGAAAACCAAAAACACAGGACGTACGGGTGAAACTGAAGTGCTGCGACGCTCAGTATTTTATTAATAAACAAAAATAAACAAACAGTTTATACAAAACACAAAAATAAAGGGCACACTGGCCAAAGTAAAAATAAACACAAACAAATAATCCTTCTTATAAAAACGAGTACCTAGTTCACTGGCTGGTAGCATTCGCTCTTACTTCCTTAACTCTCTCTAATACTCTCCGTTTGTCTGAGCCTGGAGTGGGTCTTTTATACTGTGGCTGGAGCCTTAATTACTTATTTAAACAATTACCTTATTAAGGCTCCAGCCACATTCCCACAGGCTTTATTGGGATGGGGATTTAACCCCATTCCCTCCAGCTACACTTTATGAGACTGGCTTTTCACCGGTCTCAAGCAATAAACAATAATGTTGGATGGTTTTTGTCCGTCCGCACACACATATACAATAATAATAATCAGAATAGTAATACTACTAATAACAAATAATACATAAATAAATAAATAAATAAATAAATAAATAAATAAATAGGCACATTAACCCATGGCATTATCATGTATTCCTGTTGCCAGTAACAGTCAGTCAATCAATTAATCAATCTTTGTTTTATATAGCGCCTTCCATAGTGGACCACCATCACAAAGCACTTTACAAGATACAGTAACAACAAGAAAATCCATAATACTTTAAATACAGAGAAATGCATAATACATGGTGTACAGTAAAAAACAATGCATAATACATTAAATACAGGGGAAAGTACATAATACATGAAATAGTAGCAGCAACACAGCAGCTAATTTCAGATATCAGGCTTAAAGAGCATGGAAAGCAAGAGAGAACAGGTGGGTCTTGAGGGTTGATTTAGCAAGCGATGGTGGGAGCATCACGCACCAAAGCTGTGAGAGAGTTCTAAAGAGTCAGAGCCATGAAGCTAAATGAGCATTCTCCAAGTGTGGTGCACTTTTGCTAGGCCTTTTTTTTCAAAAAATAAAGAAAGAAACACGCAACTCTGCCTATGTACATGACACCCCCGACAGTGACATACCAGAAACTTCTGGGTCGGATGGCAACAGCTTCCCAGACCAATCTAATGGGTCTCCTGCATATGCGCCCTCTGTAGGCCTGTTTCAATCACAGAGTCTTCCAGCCCACATTGAACAGCGATCACCTGTTGAGTCCCACCTCTGTCTAAAGGCACTTTTTTGGCGGAAACAGCTGGCACATCTACACCTAGGCGTAGCACTAGACAGTGGCACCAGAAGGGAAGTCATCATCACGGACATGTCCAGCCTGGGCTGGGACGCTGTGTGAAATGGCCAAGGCTTGCAAGATATGTGGAACCCCCCATGGTAGGGTCTCCACATTCATGTTTTTAGAGCTGCAGGCAGTTTACCTGGCCTTGCAAACATTATTATAACGTTTTCTATACTTTTTCTCTTTTACTTGTCTTATTTATTTTGCCACTTTATAGGTTGGGTTTACAGACTCTAGATCGCATTAATCTTGGACTACATTATGTTACCTTAGGTGCTAATTTGGGTCTGTGAAACCAGTTTGCTTTTTGTGCAGCAGGTATTAAGACACACCTGAGCCTCTCAATTACTTTCTACCCCAAACCAAAGTCACATCCCTAATGACCTGTTTGTAGCTTCTCTCTAAACTGAGTGCATATATTGTTTATGTCTTACAGATCCTATCAGGTTTTCTAAACATGTTTTGATTTGCCTTTTTGTTTTAGGGTGAGCACATTTGGATAGTACTGGATGGCCCAGTAGATGCCATTTGGATTGAAAATCTGAATTCAGTCCTGGATGACAACAAGACTCTTACTTTGGCAAATGGTGACCGCATCCCCATGGGACCCAACTGCAAGATTGTGTTTGAGCCTCACAATATTGATAACGCCTCTCCTGCCACAGTGTCTCGCAATGGAATGGTCTTCATGAGTTCCTCAGTGCTGAACTGGAGGCCTATTTTAAAGGCTTGGCTGCAAAACCTCCCAGCCTCCCTGTCTGAAATTCTGTGGAACTGCTTCGACAGTGTTTTCCAAGTAAGCCATTATCCCATGAAACAGAAAAATCACATATAAGGGTTGAAAACGCCTACCGTAACACTATAAAAGGGGTGTAAGGCTACTATGGGTAAGTCAAGACAAGTCAACGAATTGTTCTAGAAGAATATGTAACCAATGCCTAATGATTTGTTTCTCAGGGAAGATGGGGTTGGAAATCTGCAGACAGTGTGTTTGCTTGATTGGATCAATGGAAACTGTTCTTTTGAGAAACATCAGTTTTTGTGCAGTCTTGGATATAGAAGCACCTGCTAACTCAGTGCCTCAAGTATTTATTTTTTTCAGTGTTCCACATCATAAGAACATAACAACATAAGAAAGTTTATAAATGAGAGGAGGCCATTCGGCCCATCTTGCTCGTTTGGTTGTTAGTAGCTTATTGATCCCAGAATCTCATCAAGCAGCTTCTTGAAGGATCCCAGGGTGTCAGCTTCAACAACGTTACTGGGGAGTTGGTTCCAGACCCTCACAATTCTCTGTGCCTTGCCCGTCGTAACTCAAGTTGTCTTATAAGAGGGTGATGAAGCATTGATATTTTATAGAATACATGTCATAACAAATGAATAAGTGAGGTACCTCCCATTTATACAAGTGTGTGTGCTACAGGTGGCAGGTATAGCATACAGTATAATGTACCTGTCATCTCTAGCTCACACATTTAATTGAACAAATCTAAAATTTAAAAACTAAAATGCACTATATATATATATGACATTTTATTGCCCCTTTTATCTCACTTGGACCCCATACTATCCTGGTATCACTGAATAGATAATCTTCTCTATAAAAAAATATTGAGAAGGCCATGTCACCAGTGCAGTCCTCACTACAAAGGCCCAGTCAAAATTTTTAAATGTATGTCACTGTATAATCCATAGTGCTGGGACAAATATCCAAATATTCAAACGAATATTTTTTGACATGTATTTGGATACAAAAATCAGATGTGCATATTCGCTAGAAATGACAAAAATACCTTGCACTTATTTACCGCCTCACCAGAAGTTGCGTGACAGTTTAAAAAATGGCAAATGAAAAAGAGCTCAGTGTGATATGTGAGATTAATATATATAAAAAAACAGGGGCAACACAGCAGCTCTTGATCCTCTATTTAAAAGTTTTAGACATCAAAAAGTAAACAAACCAGATAATGTGCGTGCACACATAGTGGTCTCTATGGAAGGCCATCTGGGTCAAAAAATGCGTTGTGCTGCTTTAGAGCGAGTCAGAATCTCATGAGACAGAAAAAAGGCCAGCACGTCATTCTGAAATGCCTCACTTAAACAGTGCCCAACTTGCTGGAAATGTTTTGTAGTGATTTTTATATAGATTTTATATATTGTATATTTTTTGTTGTGACTTTGTGTTATGTGGAATGTAATAAACGAGAACCAAAATGGTTAGTTTTTTCCCCTTCATTTTACAACACCATTTCCATGTTTGTTTTATTTGAAGTATTTAAAGTTAAATTTCAGTTTTCGTTTGCTTGTTCAGCTACAAAAAGACACAAGTAAACCTTACGTTATTACTTTATGAAAACGTGTCTATGGCTACTGTTTACTGTGAAGAAACGGCAATGGCAGGGAATGAAAAAAAGTAAAAATAAATAAAATGCAGTGTCAAATTTATGTACTATTTATTTCGGGAATAAACAAAACAACGTTTAACTTGAACTGCTATTTGGCATCCTTTGTTTTGTAGTTAATTCACTGGGGTAAAATAAGGCCTACACAACGTATTGTTTACATCTGGGATATATTTCTATTTTAACATGTTACATATTGTAAGGTCTTGCTGTAAAATAAATGTACACACACAGGGGCCACACCTCCCAGCCCCTAATATAATGGCTTTTGTTACTTTTTGAAAACAAACGAATATCCAAAGAAATATTTAAATTATGAGCGAATATCTGAACAGGAAAATCCTGTGTTTGTCCCAGCACTAAGAATTCATAGACCTCAGCTTCACTTAAAATAAATGCTATTGTTGTATAGCTCTAAGTGGCAGGAATAGGATGGCAACTCCAGGTTTCGGAATAGTTAGTTCATCTTCAGTATATTCTAGACACAATTTTTACTAACTGGGGAGACTTTGGAAATTGCAAGTTGATGATAAGCAAGCTTAGATTATGCTATTAAACACTTAGTTGAGCTGGCACAGTTAATTATTTATTCCAAGGCTCTAAATGGTAACCAGAGTTCACTCAGGCTTGACCCACTACAGTTAGCCTTCACACAGGAGGCAACAAATCAAGGATCGAATTCACCATACTGCAAAATCATTTAGCCCCACAAAACTAATTACTTACCAAAAAAAAAAAAAAAACAGTATGTGTGTAAGGGCACGTACAGCTCAGTAAAAGTACTTTGAACAAGTAGCTGCATTGTACTTCTTCCTTACTTCCTTTATAAATAAATACTAGTTTACTGTGCTGTAAATTCTGGAATCGGTCCCTATATTAAATACCGAATTACAACTTCAGAAGTAAAAGAGTATTGTGTGTAAAATATATATACAAAGGTCGCGCTAGCTTTTCTGTTCATGCGTTCCTGAAACGCACATGCCCAAAATTTTATAATAATAATAAACTCCACGGGATGTGCATTTTGGTACATTTTTATGAACGTTTAAACTCTATGCTATATCGTAGTTTAAACAATCTCTATCTGTGTATAGATATACATATGAACACAGAAACACTTTTTTCTTTATGCTATATACTAACAGTAGACCGTTCGCTGCATTCCAATAACAGCACCAGCATCGCCGTGTCTGTGTCTTTTAAGTAAAGATTCTTGAAAATCTGTACATCCGTGTGTATTTGCATTTTTTTGCCCAGCAGCTTTTTCACACACACTACAGTACATCTTGCCGTCTGAACAAACAAGCAAGGGGTACTTCATCTCCTATTCAGAATTATAAAAACGTATTTTTCGTTTGCGTTTTTATGCATTACTACTGCTTGCAACTGCTTCGGTCACTGTAGTACTCGTACAGTCAGAGGTAGATGGCTGAGGTGCAGATGGGTGATCATCTTCATGAGAATCTCCAGAAGATGTTGACTGCTTAGCAAAAAAACTTCTGATTGACAACTGCTTTGCCATATTGTCACAGACACGGGTCTGGCGCCAGAAATGTCTCAAAGTAAATATCCTTCTTAATATTGCTGCGTAAGCCAAATATGAGGCTGTGGCAAAGTGGTTTGCAGTGCGCAGGTGTAGAGGTGATGTGATACGTAACAGAAGACAGACAACAAAGTTCATGGTCCAAACAGATCTTTGTTTGTAATCTGTGGCAATGCGGTTCGCCCACAACCATAACAAAGGAACAGATCGCTTAGCCACGTCCCCTTTTGTACTGTCAGTCACACCCCCTTGGTTAGCGAGTGCAACCGTTTCTCCTCCACTTTGTTTTTTAGACTTACAGGGCCACCGTACTTTGCAGTACAGGCTTGAAACCCACATCAGTGGATAAGGGAGGGACTGACGTTCACTTCCTGATCTTTTTTTCGTGTGACGTCACTGAGAGGGGCATTTGGTGTCTAAAGGGCAGAGACAGTTAACAACAGCCGTCAGAGACAAAAGCAGAAACAAAACACCACAGGAACTTGATTAGAGCGAATAAAAAATAACACTGCAAATCAGATGTATTTGACTTATAATTATGTTAGAACATTTATTCTGCTTCAATATATACAGTATACGTTTTTATAACATTTATAAATATCAAGAAACAAATGCATACTTTTTTCCTTATTAGTGATAATAATGGACTTAGTAACTATCATTTTATTTATAAATATTTATTTTCGAAAATAAAATTGAGAGTAGTGTCCATTATTGCTTATAAAGACGCTGAGAATAAACGTGTATTATATCATTGCAATCACACAGGTGAAACAATGTCTTGTAATCTGCCCAAACATCAATATTTTTCAGCAAAACTTTCAGGAAGTATTGTAAGGTCCCTCGGGTCACAGAATAACACGTTTTTATACATGTATCTCTAAGCAGAATACATAATAAAAATTACTTAAAAAAAAAAAAAAAAAAAAAATGTTGTGTTGAAAAAAAAAAAGCAAAACATTTGTATGTTTTCTGAAGTACTTTATAATGCTTCCTAGAGTGTTCTGAAACAGGACACCATTTGCAAGATGTGACTGTAAAAAAAATATTTTTAGTGAATTTTTATAGGAAGAGAGTCAACTACAGCCAAAAAGCGCCTGGTCCTGGGGGAGCATCCCAAATGCTTGGTCTTGAAAGGGTTAAACAAGCATTTTACTGCAGTGTAACAGATTACCACGAATCTGCATGTTCGTCCCCTTTGCCTTTGTGTGTGTCCCGTGAACGCAAGACAAAATATTTTTCTGTCCAGTGGATTTATTTTGTGTTACTGAAACCGCTGTGTGTGTGTGTGTATATATATATATATATATATATATATATATATATATATATATATATATATATATATATATGATATAATACACGTATTGGACTGTAGAGGAGGGCTGTAATGGAAAATGATTGCCCCTAGGGAAGATTATTGTTACCGACCAGGGGTTATAATGCCCAAAGCCACAGGAGGTAACAATAGTCTTCCTGAGGGGCATTTAATTTTCCACTATGAGCTGAGTCTGCAGTACATATTTAATATATGAATCAGTCAAGAAAATAGGTGAGGCAAGGTTGGATAGTAAATATAACTATATATTTTGTTTAAACCCTTTGCGGTCCTATGTCGGACCTGGTCCGACATTGCAATTTTCCCTTTCGCAAAGGAAAATATTGTGTAACCAGCTGTAAACTGGTTATATGTAGGCCTACATACACAATTGTAAAATCAAAATAATTTTTATAAAAAAAGAAAAGGACTCAGTTCTCATTGTGAAACGGGAATGCGCATTCAGGGAAACATACTTCAAAGTAGCCCCCATATTAAATGTTGTGTGCATTTACCACATACTGCTCTTTCACACAGGGCACAGATATCAGAAGTTTTATTTTTATTGCATTTAGTTACCTGGCATTGTTTTCTGTTGTGTGTGTCACTTGATGCGCACTGTATCCAGGTTTAGCTGCGTTTCCCTGACGCTTTGCAGTTTTCTGATCGAAATGTTCTGCCAAAGCTCTGTGGCTAGCATCATAAGATGATATTTTCCCCGGTGCATTCATTGTACAAAACGAAAGAATTGATGGCTGCCATGTCCAGTACATTGTAAAATACAGCAACTGGACACCTGTGATTTTGCTTTCACTGAGTACTAAGTTTTGCGCAGATGGCGGAAACACTCTTCTCGTTTTGTTTACTGTTCCAACCAGGCTGTTTTTTTTGCTTATTACAGTGAAATAAAAAATTGTCATTGGTAACATTCATCCCTTTTCCTAAGCACGGTTACATCAGCCTAAGTACCACATTGTCACCCAGTCTCTGACCAACTGGGCGAGTTTCATCTTTGCACAGGAAGGGGTAGGGTCCGCTGCCAGCAAAAACTGGATCTCAAATTTGACAGGTTTGTTTGACGTGTATTGTGTCCAGCGACATCATGCTTTTGTCGGAAACAGCTGCTTGTCCATGTAATGTTTTATGTTTTGCTTGAAACAGGCAATGCTTCACAGGCAATGATTTCTCGAAAAGTTCTTGTAATAGTAATATTATAAGACAGCAGACTATATATGCTCACGTAGACAGCCAGATGGCAGTTCTCCAAGGAATTGATAGGATTACAATAGATATTTGGATAACACATATCTAGACGTCAAGAGCAATATTCTATTCAAATACATACTGCTGTAAACTCAGCGGAGGCAGAGATAACAAACTGGCTTGTATACATATAAAAAATAGCGTATTGTAGGTTATATTAACAATAAAAGCATGTATTGTAACAAGCCGTCAATAACTTATAACTTATTTTATTTTTGCGATTCTGACTTTCAAATGCCGTCAGGGTATTTAATACATGTATTTAGGAAAAGTCAAGAACAGACAACCACGGATCTTTAACACACGCAGAGTAATTTAAATTTTAAAAGTGAAAACCATCAAAATAACTACCGTGGCGGTTCTAGTGATAATCCAGTTTATATCCCGGCTGTCATATTTGTTTACATCGTCAAGTTGAATTTGTTTGAATTTTTGTCAGAAAACAGTGACAGTGACATTTTAATCACCATTTTAGTTTTGTAGTATGTTTTGTAATTAATTTTCTGTTAAGTCACAGAATCGCTATTCAGCATTTTCTTCACATTCAGCCATTTTCTCTTGTTGTGAGGAGTGCAGGGGAGAAGGGCATTCCATTGAAAAGGGGTGGGACTGACAGTGATGTGAACCAATCACATGACAGAGGGAGACTATTGCCCGGAGGTGTAAGGATGTTAGGGCAATAGTTAAATCTATTTTGCTCCTATGATGAGGCCAGAAGTGTGTGTGTGTGTGTGTGTATATATATATATATATATATACAGTATATATATATATATAGTGGCGTGAAAAACTATTTGCCCCCTGTCTGATTTTTTGCATTTTTGCATATTTTTGACACTGAATGTTATCAGATCTTTAACCAAAACCTAATATTAAATAACAGGGACCCTGAATGAACAAATAACACAAAAATTTGATACATATTTCATTTATTTATTAAAGAAAGTTATGCAACACCCAATGCCCCCGTGTGAAAAAGTAATCATCCCCTTAGACTTAATAACTGGTTACGCCACCTTCAGCAGCAATAACTGCAACCAAACGCTTCCTGTAGTTATTGATTAGTCTCTCACAGTGCCGTGGAGGAATTTTGGCCTACTCCTCCATGCAGAACTGCTTCAACTCAGTGACATTTGTGGGTTTCCGAGCATGAACTGCTCGTTTCAGGTCCTGCCACAACATCTCAATGGGGTTTAGGTCTGGACTTTGACTAGGCCATTCCAAAACTTTAAATTTCTTGTTCTTCAACCATTCTGATGTAGACTTGCTTGTGTGTTTCGGATCATTGTCTTGCTGCATGACCCAGCTGCGCTTCAGCTCACGGACGGATGGCCTGACATTCTCCTGTAGAATTCTCTGATACAGAGCAGAATTCATGGTTCCTTCAATGATGGCAAGGCGTCCAGGTCCTGATGCAGCAAAGCATCCCCAAACCATGACACTACCACCACCATGCTTGACCGTTGGTATGAGGTTCTTATTCTGGAATGCAGTGTTTGGTTTTCACCAGACATAACGAGGCCCATGTCAGCCAAAAAGTTCCACTTTTGACTCATCTGTCCATAGAACATTGTTCCAGAACTCTTGAGGATTATCCAGGTGCTTTTTGGCAAACTTGAGACGAGCATTTATGTTCTTCTTAGTGAGCAATGGTTTCCGCCTTGCTACTCTGCCATGAATCCCATTTTTGCCCAGTGTCTTTCTGATGGTGGAGTCATGAACACTGACCTTAGCCGAGGCGAGAGAGGCCTGCAGATCCCTGGATGTTGTTCTAGGGTTCTTTGTGACTTCCTGGACGATTTTATGCCTTGCTCTTGGAGAGATTTTGGCAGGACGGCCACTCCTGGGAAGATTCACTACTGTCCCAAACTTTCTCCATTTGGACAATATGGTTCTGACTGTGGTTCGGTGGAGCCCCAGAGCCTTAGAAATGGCTTTGTAACCCTTTCCAGACTGATAGGCATCAACAACTTTTTTTCCGGAGGTCTTCAGGAATTTCTTTTGTTCGTGGCATGATGTGCCTCTAGAACCTGTGTGCTGACAACTTCACTCTGATGGTAAGGGCCAAAGTTAGTCAGATTTATATTGGGCAGGGCTGGCCCAAATCAGGCCTGGTTGTTAACCAAAGTACTCAAACAGCTGACCCTAATCATCCCTTTAATTGGGTTGAGTTAACTAGGGAGGGCAATAACTTTTTCACACCTGAAGATTGCATGTTTGATTACCTTGCACACCAAACAAATGAAAGAAGCACCAAACTTTGATGTCATTTTTTCTCTCAGACTCCCTCTATATACTACTACAACCCACAAAAAAATCTGACCAAATACAATGTGAAAAATGTGCACAAATGCAGAAAATCAGACAGGGGGCAAATACTTTTTCACGACACTGTATATGTGTCAAACCTGTATTAAGAGACCATTCAAGGGACAGTCTAATAATAGTCTCTTAAAAGAGGGCCCATAACTTATGAATTTTCTATTTGTCTCTGACATGCTTTCCTATAATTATGTATGTCTTACATACACTGTAAAACCAGCAGATGTAATATGAACAAAAGGAAGTAGCCTATATAATTTAATAACATTCATTTAGATGCATTTACAAATTAATTTGTTAAAATAATGGATGCTTGCCTGTCTCAGGTCCCACAAAATGTTTTAAATCCTTTGCAAATTTCAATGCCTGTGTCTGCCTTTCAGGTACGTGTTGATTCATTGCATCCTGAAACCGATGCCAGCATAAGCATAAGATATTTTTCGATTACCGCGCACATTGTTTACATAGTCTTATAAGTATGGCTTTAATTTTTCGGTGTTATTTTCCTTTTAACGGTTTGCCTTTAAGTCTTAAGCCGCCACATCCTAATTATGAGAACATTCTGTTAAATTAGCGGGAAAGAACAACACAACACGAAACAGACACATTGGAAACTACCTAGTTCTCGGCAAGTGCGAGAACGAAATGCAAGTTAAAGTAGCATCTGGGTGAAGTGATTAATGTCATTGCTTGCTCTTGTGTTCGAATAATGAAGAAGGTGAAACAGAATCAGCAAGTCAATCAGGACATCAAGGTAAAAAGAAGCGACTTTGTTTAGTAATTAATAGTTTAATTAAGATATTGAATCAGCTCAAAACACGGTCACGTGAACAAAAATAAAAACGTAAAACTTCAAGCCCTAGTTCTTTCCGTTTCAAAATGCTGTTTCTAGTGCGGAATTGTTCAGCAGTTTTTCTGGCACTTACTGTCTTCACAAGTTTAATAACTTTAATACTGTCATCTAGGGAGGACCTTTTGTTTCTCCACGTTTTCTCTCTTCCTTTACAAGAGAGCGCTGTTGTTTTATTGATTACGGATAAAAGACAACTAAAATGGTTACCGTATTCCTTTGAATTTAGGACATACCATTTAAAACCATATTTTTCTTATAACAACAGCCCTGTGTAAGGGTGCTTAATACAGGTTTGAGTCTGTTGCTGGGTAAGAGAATTGTGTTTGTTGGTCGCGTTAGAAAGGTGGTCGCTTTATACAGTTAAATAAAAGCACAAATATCATTGGGAGGAATTTAAAGTGGTCACTTAGACCAGGTGGTCGCTAAATAAAGGTGGTCGCATGAGCAGGTTTAGAAAAATAATCTCTGATTGGTTAAACAGCATCACATGACCATCCGTATATATAGCGTATAGCACGACTTGCATACTAATGAGCCGCTTCACACTGAATAAATCACTACGCACCACTACATTCTAAATTCCATGACAAACTACCATTTTATTTGTTATTAATTACAGAACCACAGCCAAAAATGAGTGGCATTTTACATATTTCCTTTACTATATTTGGGGATGAAACTCCACATATCTGGTACAACACCAACTTTCTGAGTGAAGACAGCAGTCCATCTGAAAAAATAAATAAATAAAATAAGTGCACCAGCAAGAGTAGACACATAACAGTAGATGAGGAACAGCTAAATGAAACAGAAGAAAACAAAGATTGAAAACAACTACAGCATGGGCTGGTTAATGTACTTAAAGGAAAAAATATGGACATTAATTTTATGGCAATAAGACCAAAAAATCTCAACAACATTAAGGAAATTTTATGCCAGTGCAAGTTCAACTGGGACCAGTATTCAGTCTCCAGTTTTATAACGCTGAGCTGGACTAAATACATATTTTAACAGTAGAAGTTTTAACATCACTGCTGACAGCAAGTTTAAAACCAGCAATAATGTATTCCTTTGTCAGTCAGGAAAAGCAGGTAAAGCTAAGGCCAGACCCCCCCCCAAATTACCGGCCTGGATTTTAAGCGTCAGTGAGAAACTGAGGTACTGTCCCCTGACACCGCGGTCGGATTGGTGCGTAAAGTCTGTTTCGATCGTCAACTTAATCTGGCACGACTTGGTCGCCAGGGTGTCCAACAACAAACAAAAACATATTTTGAGATCCAATGTGATCTAAACAAAATATATGTGCCTCGCATATAACGAGTTAACAAACTCACTTCAAGATCCGGCTTCAGTCTCCATCGCAGCTGCTCTCCTTACTTCCTTAGTGTCATTTGAAACTGCGCCCATCAGCATGCAATTTATTTTTAATAAGCGATCAATTAATTCAATTAAATTAAATTTGTAACTATATTACACTGCAGATGTATACACAATAAAAGTTTCTGGTTTTGTCTTAATTTAATTGTGTTTTAATTATTTTTATTATTTTTCTTCCCACAAATGACAAGTAGCCGTGTTTATAAGCGGTATAAACCACTTCGGGCCGTGCGGTTCCGATGATAAATACCACTTCTGGGGTGGTTAGTGGTTATCACTACCCCAGGCGTGGTGTATATCATGGGAACCGCACAGCCCATCGTGGTTTATACCTTGCATATATATATATATATATATATATATATATATATATATATATATATATATATATGCCTTAAATGTTCATAGTGTATGACCCGTAATGTAAACTTGTATGTGGAGTATTCCCACCATAATCTATGTTGGCTTATTCCGAGATACTGAAAAGACATATAACTATAAAGAGACTGCTAAAACCAAAAAAATAGATACCTAAAGTAATTCTTTATATCCTCTTAAGTTTGCATAATATGTATTTGTTATGTTTATTATCTCATGATATGGGTTCTCTGTAATACAAAGTTTACAATAGTAAAAGCATAGCAAAGTGTAATAAAGCATAGTGAATGCATGGTCAGTTATAAATTCAAGAGAGGTATGGTAAAGCATATTAAAAAAAAAAAAAAACATTGCACACTGTTTGTGGTTACCTGGAAAACGTGGGTGTATTTCTGGAAGGAGAATCCGCCCATTGATAAACACGTCATATCCAAGTACCATTAAAAACTCTGTGTGGCTTTCATTCATGTTGCTTCTTTTGTTTGGTCTCTCAGTCACACGCGACGAGGCCAAACGGAGGTGATTCCCTAAGGTTTTCTCCTACCAGCGAGTAGGGTGTTTTTCCTTACCCGAGTGCCGAGCGGTTCATATTTAGTTTCTGCAGGGTGCGTGGCAGGCTGGAGAGGCCGGGTTCTCCCTCAGTGCATTACATGCTCAGGGGGCGGGCCCGTGTCTCAGCTGCTTACTTTTCATTCATCCTTTTCTTATCTTTTGGCAGTCATGGTTTGGCGGCTTTGTCTTTTGGGGGGAGGTGGACCTACGAGCCACTTTCTACATGATGACTAGACTACATGATGTCATCGTGGATTCACTAGTCGGCCAACATTGCGGATAGCTGGCAGCACCCATGGACAAGGTCTCCGGCCAAATTCATCATCCGTCATTAATTCGTCTGTTCAATTGCAATTTGAGAAAAGCGTGATAACACTGTAAAATTACATTGCAAATTTACCAGGGGAAACTTTTATTATGGCTTAATCATATATTTTTTTTACTGTTTCTGGACTCATGGATATTTTGTATCTGGACAACCTTGAGCAAGGTGGAATTTCAGAAGCTAGGCCAATAAAAAAAAAAAAAAACATTAGGGGTGTACAGTACTAGAAGTGTTCACCTGTATTTACTACATTCTCTAAAAACGAGTTTGTTAAAGATTTGCAATTACAATTTGCGGTCTCAAGTTCTTAAGTTCCTGTTCAGACCTATATGGCTGTTGGATTAATTTACACTTCCCTGGAGACTGGTCAAGGGTTAAATTAGTTTAGAAAACTGCAGTTAGTTCTGTGTAATATCCAGTAGTTGCCTCTGAGATTCAGTATTAGTCACACTAATGAGTTTTAAGAAATTATTCAATTGAGGGTTTACTCTGGCCTCCCACTGCCATTCATTAGATGTTCTTGTAATCTTTCTCTTTATACAAATTAAGAAAAATCATAGAAAAGTCTTTACCAATGACATAAATGACTTTCTAATGACATAGTGTGTGGAATACACTTGTAGCCAGCAATTTGTTTTCGTTGCCGGCAGCAGAAACCCATGAGTTCTGCGAACCTGTCAGATAAATCTGGTATGCCTATAGGGCTGCTTTGAAATCTGTACTGTAGGCACGTTATCACGGTTGCTGCTGAGCTACGAACTGAGAAACAAACTAGCATCCTTAGGGTTTGTTTCAATCTACCTGGCTTTACTATAACTTTGTTTCAAGTTCCAAAATCTTCCATAGAATTTATGGCCATGATAGAAAATGGACCACTTTTTAGTATGGCGGCTTTGTTCTTCTCATACTTTTGATCTATTTCAGTACTGAATAACTATCCTAGGACAAATAATTAAGTATTTCAGTGTCTTGTAATAAAAAATAACTAAACATACACACTAGTGTATTAATGATTAATTACTGGTCTTCTGTTGAGTATGATTTTGTTTTCCTGTACTCAAGCAGTCTACTGTGTTGAGTGGTTATCTTTTCTAGACCTGTAACTGGTCTGTAGGGAGTTCAATAAAAATGCAGTGGACCATACAGTTTTACATTTAGTCTTTACATTTAAAAATGTTGTTACCTTAAGCACTTAAATATCCGCTCGGTTAACAGTATTAACAAAAACACTAAAAAAAAAAAAAAAAAAAAAAAAAAGACCTACAAGAAATCCATATTAGTGCTTGAATATGCCATGTATAACCTAGCACTCCAAGTACTACCAGGAGCATTTTCCTAACACTAGTGGCATAATGGCAAGCAGGTTTTAAAGGGAGAGGAAACATGACATATTGTAAAGTATATTAAAAAAAACATGGCAAACTATGGTAAAATATGGTCAATGTATGGTATAATCATGGCAAAACTGCAAAATCACTATGCAACTTTACATTGGTATACTTTTATAAAGGCTGTGCCTACACAGCTTCAACCTTTTTGAGGAATTAAGGTTAAACTATGGAAAAATCTAGTAAACAGAAACTAAGGAATTATACTATAGTAAATGTGAGTCTTAAGTAATTTGTTCAACAATCTCTAGTATGGTACACAATACACTTAAAATGATATCAAATAGATTTTAACACCAAGAATAATATTTTCTATGTACATAGCAAAAAATGTGTAAACTGCATGATATCGTAGTCATAGTTGGTACTTAATTGTATTTAAAGTGACAGTGTATAGCTCAAGATTTAAAAGAGACATAGTTTAGCTTTCAATCCTTTTCTAATAACTTTCTAATCCTTAAACTAGACTTCAGCATTAAGGCAAACCCTCTTGGTATGCATTAATGCATTCACAGTACCACCTTGTGTGAAAGAACTGCTCAAAAGCTGTACAATCTAAATCTATTATGCAGTAAGAGATATCTTGCACACAAGATATAACTTAGTATAAATCACTAACATGAATTATTGTTACTGAACATAAAGAGGGGTTTTATTACATGGCAAATTACTGTCATGATGTGTACAGTTGGGCACCTCTTTCTATTCATAAACATATGTTGTCCCCAGCAAATAAGCGATTTATAATTCACTGCAATGCAGGGCAGTGATATAATTATGGATAGCCTATAATGCAATTGTGTGGAATTAGAAGGTTAATGTAATAAACCATATCTTTTTTTCTCTTTTCTCTGCAGGATTTAATAAATTTTGTATTCACTGCTGTAGCTCCAAAAATGCAGATGCTAGAATGTATGTACATCAGACAAGCCATTGACCTACTACAAGTAAGTAATTGCATCAAATAATGCTCTGGACTTGGTAAGAAGGCATTATTGTTAAACAAGGCTGAGTGTTTTTGAAAGAGATGTCATCCTTGCACTTCTTGTTTGCTGGTTCAATTCCACTCCTGTTACTTCATTCCAATACCAAAGACCAGTTTTTGTAAGTGGACATTATGCAATGTACTGTACATTCTGAAGTTCAAAAAGTGTGAACCTATTGGTGAAACCTTTGAATATCAATTCTCATGCCCAAACTGCACAGCATGACATTTCTTATGCAATAAGAGAGACAGTTCACAATATGTCATCTTACAGATTTGTATAGCTTGAGTTCTGCCATGCATGGATCACGGTGTTGTGGATAAGATGATGTTAACAGCACTGTGGCACCTCCAGTCCTATCAGATTGACAGTACAGTGTTCTGTACTGATTGTAAATTTGTGATTTGGCCGTCTGTCAATGGTCCACTGAGCCCGGACCATCAAGTCATTTGTATTAAGAAATAATAATAATTGTTTATTTAGCAGACGCCTTTATCCAAGGCGACTTACAGAGACTAGGGTGTGTGAACTATGCATCAGCTGCAGAGTCACTTACAATTACGTCTCACCCGAAAGACGGAGCACAAGGAGGTTAAGTGACTTGCTCAGGGTCACACAATGAGTCAGTGGCTGAGGTGGGATTTGAACCAGGGACCTCCTAGTTACAAGCCCTTTTCTTTAACCACTGGACCACACAGCCTCCTTATTGCCCCTCTGAGAATAGCAATCAGATTGAAATGAATTGTGGTCATTAAAAGTGGAACGGAACTAGTCGCAGTAGGCAAAGTCTTCACATTTGATTTCAATTTACTGATTTTGTCAGCTCCTTAAGGAATGATTGCTTAATAAATGCTTATGAAAACATTCAGGTTTTTAGAATTACATTATTTCTGTTTGAAGCACTTTATGGACTGTCATTTCAATAAGATTCAGCTCATATGAAGGGAGGTTAATATGCTTAGCAGGACATAACCTGCTGTCCTTTTTTGAGACATACACAACAGTAAGTAATAATGTTTAAGAATATAATATAATGGGGAAAAATATTCTGGAGAGACAGGATGAATGCCTTGTATCATATTCCTTTGAATTTAAGATGCCCCCAAATTTCCCACCCTAAATTTGAAGAAAAAAGAAAACATCAAATAAAGATGCATTACAAAGGTGCAACCTCAATTATGCATATATAGGGCTTTAAGTTTTTGGGTTTAACCAATAATAACCGAAGAAAACACCCCTGAAGACCTATTTAGAAGATTTGTTGTTATATTTTGAATAATGTCAATCATTCACTACTCTTTCTACATACATACAAAGAAAATGGCTTTCAGAAGGCAGGCAGTGTGCAAAGACATTGCAACTGACCAATCATCAATTGTGTGCACTACGTAATATGCATCATTTGCGTTAATGCGCCATTTGCTTAGCAACAGGCTTAACGACCACAAACCCAAACAAACCAGTAACATGCGTTACAGTTTTATTTAGTGATGAACCAAAAAAATAATTGTAAATATAAAACTGCTGTACAGTTATGCTTCTTCTAATGCATATTAAAGTTTTTCTTGTATAGAAAGACTGAATAATTATTATTATTAATTATTATTATTATTATTATTATTATTATTTTTATTATTATTATTATTATTATTAATGAAACGTACATTCAATGTATTATAGAAACTGAAAATGGATGTGTTTGAGTGGTGTTTATTTTAAATAATCGATTTTGCCGAAATAATAATAAAAAACGATAAACCCCCCCAACTGAACAAAAAAAAAAAAAAATTAAAGCCCTACGCATATAAGAAAATGACGCATGGAGACAGTTTGCGGCCTCCATAGAGCATTACAGTTATGCGCTGCTTCTCATTTCCAGTCGTGATTACCTGTTTGTCTTGCTTTTTGTGAACTGTGGTATTGCTTTGCATGTCAGAAAATATGGGGCTCTGATCAGAATTTCCGATCTGTCCAAGCTGGTACTATTTGTTAGAACTGAGCCTAATATCGAAACACTGAAATTGTTAAAGCTTCTCTTCGAATTCCTCAGGAAGCTAGTCATGCTTCTCTGAAAATGACTGCCTGTATGTCATGGATGATTCAAGATCAGGCAGTAAGGTGTTTTTTTTTTTTGTCTTTTCTCGGGAGCCAGTCACGTTCCTGTTTGTGCACTTGGGCAGTCACGTCTTTTGTTGCTGATTTTAATGCACACATCACTATACTCAAATTTAAATTCAAAAGAATACAGTATGTATTTCACAACCACTAAAGAATATCAGCTATATCCTACCAGTGATTGTAACATCCTGTGTCTTCCAACATATATATCCAGGTGCATGATTACAGAACAATGGCTTTTAGTTGGATTACTTGAGCAGAACTGAAAGTAGTTGACTTGTTCATATAGTTAACTGTTACAGTAACTACACATCAAATGATGTGTAATGAGTTTTAAATAGGGTTTAATTAAATTTTTCTAGACTACTGTTGTAACCCTTCAGGAGACTGAATTTTGTGTACATGTTGCAGGGTCTTTTGCCAGCCACAGAAGAGAAGACACCCAGCCAGGAGCATGTCTCAAGGCTCTTTATTTTTGCTGTAATGTGGTCCATTGGAGCCCTTTTGGAGTTGGAGGACAGGGTTAAGATGGAGAGCTGTCTTCGGAGTCACACAGCTACACTGGAGCTGCCTGAAACCAAGGGAGAAGAAACTATCTTTGAATTTGTTGTGAATGAGAATGGTCAGTGGGATCATTGGTTAAAGAAGGTAAGTAAAAATCAGAGAATAAATAACAAAATAGGAATGACGAGAAGCACCAGGACAGAGGAAATGCAGGACCTTCAGTATTAGTAGGGGTGGTACCTATGCTTAAAGTTTTTAAAGGAAAGATACATTCTTTTCAGCAGCATCATTTTAATATTCATAATCAAGTAGTTTTCTTTGTGTTTGTATGCCTGATTTGCACTCGTTATTTTTTAAATACAAAGGCCATAAGCAAAAACATTTGTATGGACTGCTCTGACAAGAAATCATTCCGTCAGGTTTGTATAATAGTAACATTATCAAATGCCCATTATGACTGATAACTCTTGTCATATGTTAAGATAAGCAATTAAGAAAATCTGAAAGGGGGCAACATTTGCCCTTTCATGCCCTCTCTTTTCTAATCTAATAGCTTAGACATGTTCGGAAAGATGACACAATAAAATTCACCACAGAATTAAATACTTCATTATTTTGGCATCCAAACCATATTTTATCACATCTGTCACATGGTGAGAATGCCCTGAAACGATATCTGTACAAGATGTTGACAATTTCCAACATCAGTAATGCCTGCTTGAATCTCTTATAGCTGGCTTTTGCGTGCTTGTAAATTTGCATTCCAGAGAGTTTCAAGTTTTGCTCATTATTTCTAGAGCGGTTTCCTAGAATACCAGATATTGTAGGTTTGAATCTTTGTATCCCCAGAGTTTTGGTATTTTAATGTTTTATCTATACATTGCACTAAATAGCCTATTTTTGGCACAACAATAAACAACAATGGCCTCTTGATATTTTCAAAATATTGAACATTTTAAGTATGGGTAATACTGTGTAATCCTGAGCATATGACTTCTATGGGTCCAGGATAGCTAGATTTCATTTTATTAATTTATTTACCATTATGTAATGTCATGTGCAGGTGCCTGAATACAGTTACCCTAAGGATTCCATACCAGAGTATGCCTCTATCCTGGTCCCCAACGTAGACAATGTCCGGACAGACTTTCTTATGCAAACAATAATGAAACAAGGCAAAGCTGTGCTTCTCATTGGTGAACAAGGAACAGCAAAGACTGTTATGGTGAAGGTATGTATCAATCATTCTCTAAAAGTTGGGGTAAAACAACTGGACAATACATCATGGACTATACACTTTTCATATTATAATATATATATATATATATATATATATATATATATATATATATATATATATATATAATATAGGTTTAAAACCATACTTAATATAAAGGAAACGAAAAATGTGTTGGTCAGCTGTGACACCAGCCAGTCCAACAGTGCAGAAGCATCATGTTGGTAAATATTTCAAACCAAGTATTATATAATATATCAGTATGGTTACTTTGTGTAACTGTCTGAATAATTCTAAATGTGGCACCCAGTTTCATATTAATAAATACGTTTTATTTTGTTTTCCAAGTTTTGCTCTTTCCAACTTTCTTATATGTGTACAGAAGAAGTTGCTGACTTTTAATCCTATTTCACTTTCTACTAGGGTTTTACCAGTAAATACGACCCTGAAGCCCATATGACCAAAAGCCTGAACTTCTCTTCCGCCACTCAACCCAACATGTTTCAGAGGAGTGTTGAGAGTTACATAGACAAGAGGATGGGAACCACATACGGGCCCCCGGCAGGGAAGAAAATGACATTGTTCATTGATGACATCAACATGCCAGTGATCAACGAATGGGGAGATCAGGTCAGTTGGTGGTGCACTGTTGTTCGTATTATACATGTCCCATCCATAACTTTAAACCCTATATTAACAATCGTATCTTAATAATATATTTAGACAAAGTTTGAAGTTGTACTAAACAAATGTATTGGTTTCTGTTAGGTACATATCTCAGATTGCGTCTTTACTATGTTACTTGGTATTCCTGAATCCACCCCCTTTGCTTAAGAAGTGCAAAGGCACTCCAATTATAATCCATTTTCTACTAATGAGAGTGATTGCGTGGAATATTTAACCCCAAAAATGGGTGTCTGCAATGGTGACTGCTAAACATTTAATATTGTACTAGTTTATATGGTTTGAGGGTTCATGTGTCACTGACATACCTTATTTATTTACCTAAAAAGCAATTGCATTAAATGTAGAAATTAATAAAGAATTAAAACAACAACACGTACGTTAATGTTCTTTTTTCCTCTGTGCATCCGTGAGTAGAAATAATTGTGATTCCAAAGTCCGTTGTAGATTTCAACAAATATATTTTATTCAATACAGTACAGCAGTTGGATACTCTATTTTCCTTAAGCACAAGTCATGATAGAATCAACAAGACAATACTGGGATTAATATAGCTTCTCTTATGACATCACCCCTTATTCCTTAACCTATCAGAAGAAACAATTACATACTGATGCAAGTTTTACAATCCTCCTATCAACCAATTATATCATTGACCACATGGGTCCCACTTTTCTAAGTTAACCCACCTAAGGTGTTTCACTCACAAGGCAATAAAACTAAAGTTGAAAAGGGAGGAAGAGAGAAGAATAAAGAAGTAAGCCTTTTATCTATTTCCTTTGAAGTTTAAACTGGGAAAGGATGTTTAGCCAACGGTGTCATTTCCCAAAAAAACACAGGATAGAATGGAGTCACCTTTCAAGTTGTCATAAAAGTTAGGGTACACTAAAACCTCCCCTGCCATCTGGCTGCCTCACTTAATATTAAACCCAAATTGTCTTATAATTAGCTTAGCCTATGAAATCTAGCTAATTTTTAAACTATCCATTTTCTCTATATGTTTATCCAACAGTAAAACCTAGCTAGGCAGTCACCTGAACTTAGAAGTCACCTTCAATAAGAAACCTCCTGCCTCAAACAGCCACAAACTTTCAGTTCCTTGATAACTGGTTAATTCTGTTTCCAGTATATGTTGACATATGCTGTCATCTTTTGCTTTGCGTTCAACACTTTGAGGCTGGAGGGTCCTTTGCAGGATGGAAAAGTGTTCCTGCTGGGGAGTAACATTAGCCGATCAAAGAAAGCATCTGAGATAAGTTAATGAGTTGTCACAACCATTAATGCAAGCTGGTCTCAAGATATGGAACATGCATGCACATACCATGATGTCATGACTATCTCATAATTTAGAATTAGAAAACCAATAAGCCAAGCAACGAGCATGGGCACTGAAGCATTTCTGTGGCACCAGTTTGAAACCAGGGGTATAGTCGCAAAAATAAATAATAGTACATTAAAACAGTTAATCTTTACTAAAATTTTAGGTTCAACAAAAACGAAATAACAACTGAGTTAAAATACACATGCTAACAATTGTTTACTACCACTTGAGGTGTGTATATATATATATATATATATATATATATATATATATATATATATATATATATGTGGCTCTCAAAAGTATTCACCCCCCTTGAACTTTTCCACATTTTATTGTGTTACAACATGGAATCAAAATGGATTTAATTAGGAGTTTTTGCCACTGATCAACACAAAAAAGTCCATAATGTCAAACTGAAAAATAAAATCTACAAATTGTTCTAAATTAATTACAAATATAAAACAGAAAATAATTGATTGCATAAGTATTCACTCCCTTTGCTATGACGCACCTAAATAAGCTCTGGTGCAACCAATTGTGTTTAGATGTCACAAAATTAGTTGAATGGAGTTCACCTGTGTGCAATTAAGGTGTTTCACATGATTTCAGGTTAAATACACCTGTCTCTGGGAGGTCCCACAGTTGGTTAGTACATTTCCTAACAAAACTACATCATGAAGACGAAGGAACGTTCAAAGCAAATCCAGAATAAGGTTCTTCAAAAGCACCAATCAGGGGTAGGATATAAGAACATTTCCAAGGCATTGAATATCCCCGGAGAGCACAGTAAAGTCCATTATTAAGAAATGGAGAGAATATGGCACAACTGTGAATCTGTCTAGAACAGGCCGTCCTCAAAAACTGAGTATCGGGGTGAGAAGGGCACTAGTCAGGGAGGCCACCAAGAGGCCTATGGCAACTCTAAAGGAGTTACAGTCTTCCACGGCTGAGCTGGGAGACACTGTGCATACGGCAACAATAGCCCAGGTGCATCACAAAACTGACTTTTATGGGAGAGTGGCAAAAAGAAAGCCATTGTTGAAAAAAAACTGACATCAAATCTCGGCTAGAGTTTGCCAGAAGGCATGTGGGAGACTCTGAGACCAAGTGGAAGAAGATTCTATGGTCTGGAGACCAAAATAGAGCTTTTTGGCCTCAACGCTAAGCGTTATGTTTGGCACAAGCCTAACACCGCACATCATCCTGAGAACACCATCCCTACCGTGAAGCATGGTGGTGGCAGCATCATGCTATGGGGATGCTTCTCTGCGTCAGGGCCTGGAAAGCTTGTGAAGATAGAGGACAAAATGGATGCAGCAAAGTACAGAGACATCCTGGTGGAAAACCTGCTGAAGTCTGCAAGAGACCTGGGACTTGGGAGAAGATTTATCTTCCAGCAGGACAATGACCCCAAACATACAGCCAAAGCCACACTGGAGTGGCTTAAAAACAAAAAGGTCAATGTCCTGGAGTTGCCCAGTCAAAGCCCAGACCTCAATCCAATTGAGAATATGTGGAAAGAGTTGAAAATTGCTGTTCACCAAAGGTCCCCATCCAACTTGACGGAGCTTGAGCAATTTTGCAAAGAAAAATGGGCAAAAATTGCAGTGTCCAGATGTGCAAAGCTGGTAGAGACTTATCCAAATAGATTCATGGCTGTAATTGCTGCCAAAGGTGCCTCTACCAAATATTGACTCAAATAAGCAAATGGTAGCCTTTTTAAGACTACTTTCCGGTCAGATTGTAAAGTACAAATGCCCTAATTCGAGCCAGAAAATAACAGTGTTTTTTTTCAGTGTATTAAATAATTTACTAAAAGGCACTAAATTTAGAGTTAGTGGCCTTTTCATTTGAACATGTATTCCTTGTCTGATGTAAAGAAAAAAAAGCCGTTTTCCTTTGTGCATATACAATAAAAGTCATATTGTGTAATGGCATATTTTTCTTTTTCTACTTACTCGAGAATAGCCTTAATTCTCTTCCTTGTCGGCATTGTCACCCTGCAGAGTAGGCTCCATGGATCGAGGTGACAGTGCTATGTGAGTACTATCAATAGCACCCATCACATTGGGGAAGCCAGCAACCTGGTTGAAGCCCACTTTCACGTCCTGTAAACCTGTCCTCTGTGTGGGAAATGTAATATAATTCCCTGTGAGCTTTAGCATACACTATAGCTGTTACTTTTTTTTGTTGTTGTAAGTTGGAGGTTATTCAATAAGTTGCAGTTAAAGCTGAATGACATAGTTTAAAATAAATAGTTACAGTGCCTTGCATAAGTATTCACCCCCCTTGGACTTTTCCACATTCTGTAGTGTTACAACCTGGAATTAAAATGGATTTAATTAGGATTTTTTGTCACTGATCTACACAAAATAGTCCATAATGTCGAAGTGGGGAAAAAAAATCTACATATTTTTCAAAATTATTTACAAATAAAAAACTGAAAAGTCTTGATTACATAAGTATTCACCCCCTTTGCTGTGACACCCCTAAATAAGCTCTGGTGCAACCAGTTGCCTTCAGAAGTCACATAATTAGTTGAATGGAGGCCACCTGTGTGCAATTAAAGTGTCACATGATCTCAGATTAAATACACCTGTTTCTGGAAGGCCCCAGAGTTTGTTAGAGAGCATATCTAAACAAACAGCATCATGGAGCTATCAAAACAAGTCCGGGATAAAGTTCTGGAGAAGCACCAATCAAGGTTGGGTTATAAAAAAATATCCCAAACTTTGAACATCCCCCGGAGCACCGCTAAATCCATTATTAAAAAATGGAAAGAATATGGCACAACCGCGACTCTGCCTAGAGAAGGCCGTCCACCAAAACTCAGTGACCAGGTAAGGAGGGCATTAGTCAGAGAAGCATCCAAGAGGCCAATGGTAACTCTGAAGGAGATGGAGAGATCCACAGCTGAGATGGGAGAAACCGTCCATGGGACAACTATAACCCGGACGCTCCACAAAGCTGGGCATTATGGAAGAGTGGCGAGAAGAAAGCCATTGCTGAAAAAAACCCATAGCAAATCCTGTTTGGATTTTGCCAAAAGGCATGTGGGAGACACGTCAAACGTGGAAAAAGGTTATCTGGTCTGATGAGACCAAAATTGAACTTTTTGGCCTTAGCGCAAAACACTATGTGTGGCGCAAAGCCAAAACTGCTCATCACCCTGAGAACACCATCCCCACGGTGAAGCATGGTGGTGGCAGCATCATGTTATGGGGATGCTTTTCATCGGCAGGGACTGGGAAACTGGTCAAGATTGGGGGCAAGATGGATGGAGCCAAATACAGGGAAATTCTTGAGGAAAACCTGTTTCAGTCTGCAAGAGACCTGAGACCTGAGCTACACTGGAGTGGTTTAAAAACAAGAACCTGAATGTCTTAGAATGGCCCAGTCAAAGCCCAGACCTCAATCCGATTGAGAATCTGTGGCAAGACTTGAAAATTGCTGTTCACCAATGGTCCCCATCCAACTTGACAGAGCTTGAGCAATTTTGCCAAGAATGGGCAAAAATTGCAGGATCCAGATGTGCAAAACTGGTAGAGACTTACCCAAAAAGACTCACAGCTCTAATTGCTGCCAAAGGTGCTTCTACCAAGTATTGACTCAGGGGGGTGAATACTTATGCAACCAACAAATGTCTTTTTTTTTGTTTAATTAACTTTTGTGTCACAATAAAAAATATTTTGCACCTTCAAAGTGTTAAGTATGTTGTGTAAATCAAATGGTAAAAATCCCAATTAAATCCATTTTAATTCCAGGTTGTAACACTACAAAATGTGGAAAAGTCCAAGGGGTGGTGAATACTTATGCAAGGCACTGTAATACTTATTTTTTATTTTATTTTAACTGTATACCATTTTATGTGTAAGCACAACTACCTAGACAATCAATTAGCATTTCTGGACTTTTTCCGTTAAAACACATTTTCATAACCAAGTAATTCAGCAAATCTATTGAATTGATTCACTAAACTGAACGAATCAAATGAATCAAGTCAGTAAAAAGAATCAAACTGCACTAGTTTTCAGGCCAGAAAAAGAGGTTTAAATAGCATGCCTATCAGTGGTTAAATCCTGATTTCCATACGCACTAATAAATGATCACTTTAATGCACACACTAAAATGAATGCCCTTGAGTAAATACCATGTGAGCTTATCTCATTATGCTGAGCTGGATGCTCATTTAAATCCCACAGAACCTAAACCTCTGGGTAGGAGAGGATCCCTCATGTCCTTTGTGTTCATCACCTGCAACATTAAGGCACATTTTGACAGGATGTAAGGTGGCTCTTAGCCAAGGACGGTTTACTTGGCGCCATGACCAGGTGCTGCGATGTTTGGCCTTAGCATTGGAAGACAAGCGTAACATGACCAATAAGTTGCCACCTGTTCCATCAAAACATTACACACAAAAGACAACATTCCTCCGCCCAGGAGAGAAACCACCAAGAAAAGGTGTTAAAACCAATCCTCACCCAGGACAACTGGAAGCTGCTAGAGACTGGAAAATGCTGGCAGATGTTGGTCAATGGCTTATTTTTCCACCTGAGATTGCCACCACTAACCTTCGACCAGATATTGTCTTGTGGTCTGGATCAGCACGCCTTGTTCACCTGGTAGAGTTAACAGTGCCATGGGAGGATGCTGTAGATGAGGCGTATGAGAGGAAGAAACTGCGGTATGCTCAACTAGCCACTGAAGCGGAACAGCGAGGATGGAGAGTCCGGGTTTACCCAGTGGAAGTGGGTTGTCGAGGATTTGTGGCACACTCTACAACCCGGTTTCTCAGAGACGTCGGATTCAGTGGCCAAGAGTTGCGTCGCACAGTGAAGAACTTATCTGAAGCAGCAGAGAGGAGCAGCAACTGGCTGTGGTTGAGACGGAAAGATTCTGGCTGGGGATCTCAAGCACAATAGAAAGAAAGAAACACTGATGTACGGGTAAGTAAGCTGGGCTGAGTTGAGTGGGGGACGGAGGGGGCTGATGCTGGGACGCCAGAATCACTGTCGAGCCCTCTTGAGGTGTCGTGGGCTAGTTGACGAAACACTGAGGATAGAAGGTGCCCACTTGAAGACCCCAGAGATGTACCCTACTTAGCTCAATCCAGACGGTTGTCATGCTGATGCGCTGGGGAGACCGCACTGTGGTTGATCCCGGAGCCAGTATCGCAGCCGTTGTCTCAATAACCCTGTTGGAAAGCCCCAGACGGCACAAATGCAGCCGTTCAGGGGCCATAATCAGAGCTGCAGGCTCGATGGGTCAGGATGCCATAAGGTCCCCCGTGCCTTACTGAAGGAAAAATGGTGCTGGGATCTGTGAGCACAGTCCTTTTGGTCCCTCGGGGGCAGGGTCACGGCTGCGTCACGGGCTCAAAGAGCAGCTTTTGTATAAAATATTCAGGATTCGGGGCTTTAGGAGGTAAATACCCATTCAGTAATGGTTACATTTCTATTTTAGGGAACCAGGGTTATGATCATTTTTAACACTGTTGCAAATAATAACTCAATTACAAAACACAATGGGGTAGATGTACTAAAGTGTTGTGTCTGTCGCAATCATTGCAAACCACATGCAAACCAGTCGGAAGTGTAGCGTGAAATGTACTAAACAAACGCAACGCTGTTAGCATCATTTTAACAAATGCTTTGCAGCCGCAGTTCTTATTTGCACTTTAGCCTTAACTGAATATGTAATTCTGGGCGTTCCTGCAGAAATTCACAAAAACAGGGTGGAGAAGCAAATGAGGGATCAAAAATATTGTAATGAGATGTACTAAAGCTGTGGGCAATTGCGACACTTACAAAGGACATGCTTTGGTGCATACATAGGAGAGATTTTCCAGTAGCTTCCTATGACTATCTTAGGTTCACCAGGTGCATACCCAGTTCTTACCCATCCATCATACAACATACATTCTACCAGGCAACTTCATTGATTGTGTTGCCATCTCCCATCTCTGTGTGCCAACAGAACTTCTTTGGCATCTGTTTCTTTCCATCATCTGCCTTTCACTATCTTTCCTTAGTGTCTACTGTCAGCTTGCTACAGAAGTGCCTGATCCAATTGCTGCCTCATTAAATGAGACAACGAAACTGTTGTCTGTAACTAAAACAATTATTACAATGAACAATTGAAACCTGAAATTGATTAACCATAAAATGCAATTATGTCTGATTAACAATTTTAATTATAACTAGTATTTATTTGTTCATTGATGCTTCCCATTTTGTCCCTGTAACCTTTCAATGGAAAATTTAACAGGTAAAAATTTAACAGGTAATTTATACATTTCATACATTTCATGTACAGATCCCTTCTTTGATATTATTTTGTGTACAGTTTCCACAAACAATTGTATTACCAATAGACATCTCAACATGACTACCATCAGTACATGTTATGTTGGCACTCCAATGTGTATTGTTTCTGGCAGATGGTGTTCACATGGCAGGTCATGTTGTGTATTTTGCAGGTACTGTTGTCGTTGCACTTCACCATTGCCAAGTAGTAGATGATCAGGAGGGTGAGGAGACATCCCATTTGATACCCTGTTGTTGGCCTGAAAAGAGAGTGTAGTATTTACTCGTTATTAACACCTGCTCCTTACACTTACACTGATCCATCTATACTGAGTACATTTCTTATTTTTGCATATGCAACCTTGATATTGCACTCCCCACAAGTGTCAATTACTTCATGTGGTCCCATCCAATTTGTATCCCGAATCCTACGATTTCTTCAGTAGCCACCACTGCCAAATGCCTTGTCTGTGGCAGTTACTTGTAACGCAAAGTGATATCTTTCAGTACATCTATCAGTCCAAACTTTAATTTCTTTCGCATAGGCACTTAACAACTTACCTTTTTATCACATTAATTTTCTTTTTCTGTAATGAAAAAAAAAATCAGACAGCTGCTCAGATCAGTGGCCTGTTTGACCTTTTAAAGGTTAAGAAATTCACAAAACCTCTACTGTGAGAATGCTGTTTCCCTTTTTATCGATCATTTTTTTTCTGTTGGCAAAACTATTTCTTTCATTGCTCACAATAACTACACTAAATTAGCCAGCTTGCTTATCAGTGTAACCATGGTTTCCAAGCCAGCCTCACTCCTTCATGTCCTTGTTACAAACATGAAGATTCATATAAATTTGAAACATAAAAACTAAACTCCCTATTCTTCCTTTTTTGGCAAGATGCCCAGAGCACATACAAATCAAAGCCAAGAAAGGTTAAAAAAACAAAAACAAAAACAAATGCAGGAACTGTATATCTATCCTATAGCTGCTATCATTGCTTGGTGTGTGCAGCTCATTTTCAAATTCCTTAATCTTAGCTCTGACATGGTCAAGCTTTTCTCCTTTATTGGCACACTTTGCATAAAAACAGGAATATACTTTCAGTGCATCATTAATTTACTCTTTCAGATACTCCTGACAATCAAATGTCTCAGCCATAACAACAATCTTTTTCCGTATTACGGTATGGTACTTGATAGTATTGCAAAGTAAATGGCAAGTGTTTGTTCATGCCAGCTTGTTTTGCTAATAAATGTATTTGTCATGTAGAAATGTAACCATTAAAATAACCACATTTGCAATATAAAAGTACATTATTGTTCCAATTAGTATTATCAATTTGTAATTTAAAGCTTACTATCCAATTCATACAACAAAAATACAATAAAACCACGTATGGCTTCACTTATAATCATTACAGAATTACCAGTACACGTCAATAACATATTTAGGTTTTCCTTAAATTGTTTTTAACAGAATTACATTTATGTATAATTATCTTTTAGAGTTAGAGTGTAATGTGCACACTCTCTCTTTTTCATTGAGAGAAAGCCTCTACTTCTGTGCAGAACGGGTAAAGATTAATAGCGAAAACATTGTGGCAGTCAGAATGCAACATCCCTTTTCCACAATGTCCTTTTAACTAAAATAATATACCCTCTATTTTCCATGTAATCTGTAATCCAAATATGTATTCATGATTTATAGGTGAATCTTAAGTTCACACGTGTCATAAAATTATTATTATTATTATTATTAGTGTATTTAGCAGACGCCTTTATCCAAGGCGACTTACAGAGACTAGGGTGTGTGAACTACGCATCAGGTGCAGAGTCACTTACAATTACGTCTCACCCGAAAGACGGAGCACAAGGAGGTTAAGTAACTTGCTCAGGGTCACACAATGAGTCAGTGGCTGAGGTGGGATTTGAACCAGGGACCTTCTGGTTACAAGCCCTTTTCTTTATCCACTAGACCACACAGCCTCCTAAAAGGCCTAAAACTCACACACAAACAAACAAATACTTAACATTGATTCATGAAAATATTTTTAATAAAATATCCCCGGGCCTACATATCTTAGTTTGTTACAGATAACACAATCACTCCAGCAAACAGCGGTCTCTCTGTTTGCAGCTCTGTGCTGGCTCCACCCATATCTGTCTGTAACAGTGTATTCAGCTAAGCATCGGGAAAATAGCTATTTTTTCTGTATTTTGCCATAACCTGTAACATATTTTAAACCTCCTATCAAAAAGACACAATTTCCCCCATGTTCATCAATATAATCCTGAACAAGCTTTCCATTGTTGCTTTGTATATTTGTGATATTGTTCTAGTCCAAAGGTTGGCCACCCTTTGTATTTAAACACTAACACAATACAAACAATGTGTTTATTACTTTTTATTTGACTCCATATTTCTTTTTCTAGATGGTTCTAAGAAAACGAAAATATATATACTTTTATGTGACTCAGTTAGTAAAAGATCTGTATCTTTTTGTTTTGGACATATGCATGTTAAGTGGACATACCTGGGCTTATATTCAGTTGCTCTTTTTCTTAATTGATCAATTTATTCTCCTGATATACTGGAGCTTATATTCAATCACTCCTTATAGTCATGATAGCTAGTCTAAGGTATTGTCTCAATGCCCCGATCAACAGGATATTACACTGTACCAAGCCTTTCTTAACTATCAGTCCTTCACATGCAATGTCAGGTATGGGTCCTCGTGGGGGCTCATGTAGGCTTGGTGATCAGTCTAGAGTCACGCCTCCCTCTTCCTGGTTACTTGTCACTAATGCCATGAACAAACAACTCCTACTGTGACATTTGCACTGTTAATCTAGTGTTTCCTCTGTGTTACCTAACACAACACAGATTTGTTTAGTCACTGCTGTCTCTAAACCACATGCTATTATCCTCAGAACAGTACTTAACCAGCACAGAGAGAAAAAACATTCTCTTCTACTTCCCCTGTTTTTCTTTTCGACTGTCTTTTTCACTAGTCTGCCTTTTTTGCTGACTTGTTTTTACATGAGTTCTTTCCCTGCCAAAACTGTAGAATTATATAATGTAAGACAGCAGGGAGGGGGTTAAATCCTCCCTGCAGAAAAACATGTGCGTAGGCACATTTTTGGTTTAATTGTTTTGTTAATTGTTTTATTGTTAATTATCACCTGCACCTGGCTATGATTGTAAATTAGAGCCAGGTGCAGGGTATATAAGGAGAGCAGTTAGTCTGCCCATGGCTGCTGCTGATGTGTGTAGAAGCCTGACTGTGCTGGTGTGTGTGTACAGCCGTAATCAAAAAGGAAAAGGTAGTGTAAAGCCTTTTGGTGTGATCTGCGTGAAAACAGTGTGTGTTGTTTTGTTTATTTGGCTGCAGGTAAACAGCTTAGCTGTCCTGTTTTTTAGTTTAGGTTCCTGTTATGTTTAGTTAGTGCTCATAAAAAAGCTAGGTGTTTGTTTTGTTTATTTTGTTTTTGTGTTGTTCATTAAAAATAGCGTAACCGTGCTTTAAAAATCCATTTCTGGTGTCCTGGGTCAGTGTTTTTAAAGGGGCAATGAACGTGAGTGGTGCAGTTTTTATCACAGTAACTACTGTATGTTTCTGTGATGGCAGACCCAAACATTGTGTTTCACAATTTTAAAAACAAAGCATATTGTAACAAACAAATGTGAGTAACTTACCCTCAAATTTTAACACTGAGTAATATTTTCAGGGGTAAAATGCAACATTACCTTGAAGTAATGAGTAATCTCAATAGATACTGTACAATCTTTAATGGTAATGGGGTAGGCATTAAAGAGCCTTCTGTTTTAACTGCAATGTTACTTTGAACTACTGTACAACCACGCGTGTGTTCTACAAGGTTCTTTATCGGCTCTGCAAATTAATTACGTTACTTAAATTAACATTAAATTCTTAAACCCAGTGAACATGTTAACACTTCAGTATAAAGCCATACAGATAAAATAAGAAATTGCATTAATAAGTTATAAAACAGTTTGTTTAATTTTACTGACACCTTTTTTTAGTGGTTGCATCTGACGATGGTTCTAGTTGGATTTGTAGTTGGACTGGGGTGTTTACGTTTCAACCTATGTATCTTCTAATTTTTCTTATTCTTACTGTGATTGGCTGCAAAGACAACAGGGCTTGCCAGAGATTGGATAATGTTTGTCGGGTTGATTTTTCTTGTGTAGTTTCCTAGGAACTGAACACATTGTATTCTGGGAGATGTAGTTGTTAGTGGAAGTTTTAGGGGAGGCAGACAAGCTGTGCAGCAAAATTGCTATGCGTATTTTTACGCATTAAATTAAAACTGAATTAATATTCAAATTAAAAAACGGCAGGTACGAAGTTTATCTGGACCGCTGCTTAGAAATAATAAAACATACTAATTTTACATTCAGTAAATTTCTAATCGGCTAATACTCACAGTAACTTAAGTGGTAGGTTCTCAAGGGGCTTGAGAGACAGATATGCATCAGTCAAAACAGAATGCTAATATTAATATGAATAATGTTCATCTTGGAGAACAAATACCAACACAAATAGCGCTTAAATACTGTGTGCTTTCCCTGAGTCAGGAGTACGCTACAGAATAACACAGATACACATTGACTTGTACGTGTTTTTAAAAAGCATTATAGTATGTTTTACCGGTAATGTTTTTAATCGGCTTAGAAAACCTACTTAACAAAAATTGGCTTTGTAGCACTGGTACTCATTGATTTTTTTTCTTTGTGTTTGTGAAGTGCGATTTTTCTAAACTTGAAACATAAGGAATTAAAATTGCATCTAAATTGTGTATTTAAAAAACATATTAATGACGATTATTGGCCATAGAGATGGGAAAGATTGACGCTTGCAAAACAGGTGACAGCAGCGAACGCATGCAGTTTCGCTTCATTTTACACTTCTAATACTGTTTAATTCATGTCGTTTGCTATATCTGCTACTTACTATCACAGCAACACCTACTGTACCCTCGCTCACCACACTCTCAGAAGAACTATGTTGTCTCAAAATTGACAACATTTCCAATGTGAATGCAAGTAAAAACACAGATTGGCATATGACTTGGCGGGCCAGTCAAAATGTTCTAGCAGTCCAGATTTGGATCGCGGTCCGCCTATTGGCTACCCCTGATGTACAGTATTCTAAACAATGAATGTTATGCTGGACACTGACGCTTTGACACTACGCTTGATGTGAAAGGACCTTTATTCTAATCTACCTACTCGATGAATGTGCTGCTTACACAACCGGACGGACATCCACTGCGCATGTGAAGGATGTAACTCACACATTTACTACAAATTTTAGCCTGTCTTCAGTGGGGTCTTGCAAGCAACATTAAACTGCTTCACAAGCAACATGTGGCTTGCGAGCTCTGGGTAGGACACTCCTGAAATAAGCGATCAACTTGGCAAAGCAACGTACAATATGTTACTGACAGCAAGTAGCCTACTGAAGTAATGAAAAAAATATACTTTTACCATCTCAGCCAGTTATTTAGTAAAAATAGTAGTGAACTACAGACTATATAATAACAGCATCATTTGCTACTGTGAGGGGAATAGCGATTTTATGTTTACCGTTTACTAAATAGGATACAGGAAGGCTGCTTCTCAGGAGCGACGTATAAAATACTGACCGTCCTGTCCAATTGTTGCTCCTGTGGCTTCCCAGATGTTTGCCTTCATCTCAGCATTCTTGTAGGAAATGTGGGAGGGATCAAACACTTCATGGTACTTGGACACCTCTATAGACAACAGTTTGTCATTCATGATTTTTTTCTGTCTAGCATGTGTTGTCACCACTTGGCTGTGATTGGTTAATTCAACAATGGTACTGCACGGCAGATAGAAAAAAAAAACACTCTAGATTTGATTTGAGCGGCTGTGGTCTGTGCAGTACCATTCAGTAACATTGCCAGCGATATTGGTGATAAAATGCTGTCTGATAGCCGACAGCATTGCGCCGTGTATGTGTGTCCTGGCCTTTACTCTATTTTGATGCCTAAGCTGATGATTCCATTTTGTTAAACATACTGCTTACCTTTATTTAAACCTAGTGATTGTCTTCATAAAGTATCGGTAGTTAGTTTAATAAGTTATTGAGCAGCACATACTGTTCATTTCATATAGATTGTTGTTATTACAGTGCACTCCGTTTATAAGAGTCACTGATATAAGAATCAACCGCATATAGTGATCAAAACCACTAGGACAAAATTATTCCTATACTATCCAATGTAAAATAATCCACTTGTAAGAATCATTTCAGGGCAAACTGACTACATGTAATACGGTACTTGATCAAGTGCAATGACGTGTACAGCCAATAAAGCTGTTTTTGAATTTGATCACATCTCGTGTGATAAGGCACGTATGCAGTGTGGATCGTGCAATGATGCAGGAAACACTGCATTGTTTGTAATCAAACGTGACTGTGCCTCTGCATTGTGCAGGTATGATTTTTATTGTTCTCTGTTTGTTTTAATAAAGTGAATACACATTCATTGAATACCTACTGAGTACAGCAGTGTTATTGTATGATATGCATGTAGAGGGAGTGGGATTGCAGTGCGGCGCTGTAAGGAGGAGGAGGGGAGCGGATTGCAGCGCTTTGCATCTCCGCTTAATGAAAAACTGAGATTTGCATCGCAACAGAAAATAAGTAAGCCACAGACGCTTAAATGCAGTGGTAGTCCTGACAGTGAAATACTGTACTGCAATGTCATTTTAATTCAAAGGCCATTACACGTATTATTATTATTATTATTATTATTATTCATTTCTTAGCAGACGCCCTTATCCAGGACGATTTACAATTGTTACAAGATATCACATTACTTTTACATACAATTACATTATTTTTACATACAATTACCCACTTATACAGTTGGGTTTTTACTGGAGCAATCTAGGTAAAGTACCTTGCTCAAGGGTACAGCAGCAGTGTCCCCCCTACCTGGGATTGAACCCAAGACCCTCCGGTCAAGAGTCCAGAGCCCTAACCACTACTCCACACTGCTGCCCCATGTAACACCGCACAACAGTTAAACTAGGCACCCTCACGAGACGATCGCTTCTCAAGTATTCTGTAGTAAAATAGGTTTCTGCAGCCTTGAGTGAACATAATCGTGATCATATAACTAGCTGCTCACCCACGAGGACCTGTTTTGATGTATTTTCCTCAGTGATTGAGCACCATTTACATCTGTATACTGTATTTAAACTGCTGATGGCACGCTCTGATAGGATGGACGTAGTGGTGACGTCAGGCCAGAGTGCAGGAAGAAAAATACTGACAGATGGGTACTGCAGGCAAAAGGACACTGCGGCGCTGTTTATTTAACAACAAAAATAAAAATAAATATTTAAACAAAAAAGACTTTGCTCACAGAGTGAAATAAAAAAGATAAACAGATAAAACAAATCACAAACACAAAACTAAACAATACCGGTCAGGCTGGGCAGTAGCCTTCACTGATCCTGTATTTTACTTTTCTTCTCTCTTCTCCACTCTCGTTCTCCACTTCCTTCATTTTCCACCGTACGCTACACTAAGATGTGACAGTGAACGTGGAACATTAATACATATGTTTTGGGAATGCAGCAAATTACAGGGGTTCTAGTCAAATACAATATGTCCTTGTGTTTATTTGTGAAATGTTAAACTGATTGTATGCCTAAATCCATTCATAATAAATACTCACTTGCAGTCTACAGTTGTAATTTTTGTCCTCATCATTGGATGTCGCTGTGGGCTAAATCATTGCGCCTATTAACCAGATAATTAAAAAAGCTTGGTTACATGTGTTGACCGTGTTTATTGGAGTGAACATAAATAACTTTGCTTACTGGTTAGTATAATACAGTATCAAGCCTACCATACAGAAATTGAGTTATCACATATGACAAGCTACACAGTGTTGTCCAGTGTTTGGTTCTGCATGACCATTTACATTGAAGTTGCAATTTTGTGCATCATGATGTAACAGTTCTCTAACCCATACAACTATTCCATAAAGGAGCCAGCCAGTGGCAAGTTTTGTATGTGTGATGAACTGTCACTCTTGTACGAGTCCAAATCATGTCTTTCAAGGTTTATGATAAAGTTAAATACAGCCGAACTAAAAGTAAATATTTATATACTCCATCATTTTGTTTTTTTTTATTGTATCTGATCATTTTGGTATCACAGTAAAATAGTTACTATTTTTTTTTTAGTTGATTATTTTGGATTGAGTTACACATAAAAAAAAGTGTGGTGCACATAGTATGTATATTGCACAAAAATCCATATTGTAGAGCATTTGTATGAATTAATAAATTCCCTGTTCTCTAATTTGCAGATCACCAATGAGATTGTCCGGCAGATGATGGAGCAAAGGGGTTTCTATAACCTTGACAAGCCGGGTGAGTTCACCAGCATCGTAGATATCCAGTTTGCAGCGGCGATGATTCACCCAGGCGGCGGCAGGAATGACATCCCTCAGCGCCTGAAGCGCCAGTTCACTGTCTATAACTGCACCCTGCCTTCCAACTCCTCCATCGACAAGATATTCTGCACAGTGGCCAAGGGCTATTTCTGTGAGCAACGAGGCTTTCCACAAGAGGTCTGCAAACTGGCTGCCGCACTCGTGCCTACGACTCGCAAATTGTGGCAGGCAACGAAGATTAAGGTAAAGTTCAAAGGCAGACCTTCTTCTAAGTTCAGGCTTCAGACCTTATACAAGTTTAAAACACAGGAAAGTGGAATACGGCACAACAGAAGTATGGTAAAGCATAGGTGAGCTACTGTAAAGTAAAGAAAAAAAAGTGGGATCAACTATGATAACCTGTGGAAAATGTGTAGTAAAACCCTGGGAAAAGCATAGAAAACTGCTAAATTGCTGTGGAAATGTACCATTGGAAACTTTTATTAAAGTGCAGAGATAGTGGTGTTTGATAAGAATGCAGCTCTTTCGTAGATGTGTATCATACTAATGTGCCTTGATTTATGGCAAGCCAAATTATCATTTAGAGATATCTCAAAATAATGTGTAGATCTCTCTAAATATTTAAAGATATCTCTAAATCATTTTAAAATATCTAAAATACATTTAGAGATCTCTGAAAAAGATTTCCAGATATCTTTAAGTGGAGCTTTGAGATATCTAAAATGCATTTTCAGATATCATTAAATCATTTTAAGATATCTCAAAATGTTTTTGAGATATCTTTAAATAATTTTCAGATATCTGAAACTCAATTTAATATATCACAAAATGGCTTCCTGTTCATTTAGAGCAGGGGTTCCCAAACTTTATTTGCTGCGCCCCCCTTGAGAGATTTTGTTTGTCCTGTGCCCCCCCTTCAGAGATGTTGTTTGTCCTGTGCCCCCCCTTCTAGTAAACAGTACAATATTTAGAAAAATATGATTTTAACATATTGTATCGTTGCATGTAAAATGAAAGCAGGCTCTACACAGGCAGTAGTTCTGTGCTCGAATTCAGCAGTTTATTAGCACAGGACAAATAAACAATTAAGGACCACGCCAAAGCAAAACAAAATAAATAAAACCTAAAACTCTGTGCTGAATTCCAGTCTACCTCTCACTCTGACTCAGGCAGCCTCCAGCTCTGTCACTCACTGTTAGGTTTAGTCTTGTCCACTCACAACTCGCTCTCCAACTTGTGCTTGCTCAGGCATGCACTCCTATTTATCTCTTGGCATTAAACCGCAGCCTCCATCCACCTTCACCAATCCTGGGCATGCCATTCAGACCCCAATCTCCGCCTGCATTCTAGGGGTACAAATGCATGTCCAGGATTGGTGAACACGGAACACCCCCCCCCCGCTATCTAGTGGCGTGACACAGTTTAACATTATGCAGTACAGAAACATAAAAGACAAACAAACGGGACAGTCAATAAGTCCAGTCAATAAGGGTTGTTACACTATTGTAGCGTTGAGCGTGCTGTAGGTTCTACCAGGATACAGTGCAGCTGGGACAGCGGCAAAGGTGCAACATTTCAATAAGTGACTATTTTTAAGATGGATTGTATTGACATCAATACAGTCACTTAATCCAAGTCCTACACAATGTATTCTTTACTCTTGGGATATTTTTCTATTTTTACATGTTGTAAGGTCTTGCTGTAAAATAAAGGCACACACAGCGGCCACGCCCTCCTGCTGCTATGCTCTCTCTACCTGCGTTCTGAGCAATATAATGGCTTTTATTTTTAAAAAACTAACAAATATCTGAATGAATATTTAAATTATGAGCAAATATCCGAACATGAAAATCCTGTGTTCATCCCAGCACTAATTAAAACCCGCCGTGAACCCACTGCACTTTCAAATGAAGGAAGGCTGAGCGATAGAGTCGCTGAGCTACGATAGGTCTGAAATGACACAAGCTCTGTAGGCAGGGATTGGTCAGATTTAACAGGCAGTTGGTCAGATTAAACATGATCCCTGCCTGGGTAGTTTATTGAGTCAATCATCCTGGAGGCCCACTGAGTCTGCCGTTTACTGCAGAGCTTTTACAATCGCCAGGAAGTCAGAAAATGTTTTTTTCCAGTCAGGTATTGGAGCTCTCCTAATAACCTTGTCAGGCCCCCACAGTTTGAAAACCTCTGATTTAGAAATCTCTCGAAATAACTTCCTTTTCATTTAGAGATATCTCTAAATGTAAGCCTTTAGGCAAGGTTCGGAGGACAGGAGCAGGGGTTCCAGCTATACCCTATTAAACAACTAGAACATTCAATTGATACATTAACACCCTATACGTTAATCACTTAACTCAGCTATTTAAAGCCTAAACACAAGCACTTCCTTGTCTTAAGTGTTTCAGTTCTTGAACAGGACACAGCAAGACCTCTCTTTTTTTTATTATGGAATAGCAAAAACGGACAAGCCTGCTACCATGGCTACCAGCCGGATCCTTACCTTCTCAACCCCCTCAACTGCAGCCATCCAGCCAGCAATCCACCACCCAGCACAGCAACTTCGCAGATCCAAGTGCCACATCTCAGCCCCGCAACTGCTTCATTACAAGGACTGGCGATAACAGAAATCCTGAAATATCTATTTAAAAAAGGTATAACCATTCCAGCAGGAAGCGATCGACTGGCATTATTTCATATCCTCTGCATTCCAGCATACAGTGAAACGCTTCAACTATCAAGCCCAACGCAACCCAATCCCATATACAGTCTGCACCAGGAGACATTGGAAGACAAACTGGATAATCAGGTAGCAACTCTAGCTACAGCCGCCATTATCCCTGCCTCTGCAACTCCCACCCCAGCCATTCCCACTTCAGGTTTCTCAGCCCCAGTCCTCACAGCTGACAATTTATTATTATTATTATTATTTATTATTATTTGTTTATTTAGCAGACACCTTTATCCAAGGCGACTTACAGGAGACTAGGGTGTGTGAACTATGCATCAGCTGCAGAGTCACTTACAACTACGTCTCACCCGAAAGACGGAGCACAAGGAGGTTAAGTGACTTGCTCAGGGTCACACAATGAGTTAGTGGCTGAGGTGGGATTTGAACCAGGGACCTCCTGGTTACAAGCCCTTTTCTTTAACCACTGGACCACACAGCCTCATATATCCCACATACAATCCCACATACAACCTGGCTGCAGCAACAGCATCAGGATCACAAACAGCTAACACCACTCGATGCCACTGCTTGTCTCCAGCACTCTGCCGCAGCATTATAAAAGGTAAAGACATAAATCTAATTTCCATTATGATAACCACATCAGAATTCTTAGATCGCAGGGTTGTTGACTGTAGAGATTTATCAGTAATATTAAAATCCAGGAATCCACGCCTCTTAAAAAATCTTACTTTTGGGGAATATGCGATGGCTTTTTCAGTTTACCAGGATGTCCTGTGCTCTGTTTACCCTCATCACCAGAACGAATTGGACCAATATATGTTTCACATTATGAAACTGTCAGCAAGATATGGAGGCACCATGTTTTACGATAGAAGCAAAAGCTGCTTCTATCCTTACAACAGATAACAACATCGATTGGTCCTGTCCAGATCCAGACCTGTTTAACAGGATTTTCAGCGGTATGCGAGCCAACGCCTGCAGAGTTTGCGCCTCCACTGCCTATTCCACATCACTGTGTCCAAAAGCAGCCTCAGCATCAACCTCATACCATCAAGACCGCCGCACCATCCCTCCTCGTTTCAACACCAGAATCTCAGCTCCTAACCCAATGCACAGCTCTACTCCACCAGACTACGCAACAGCCACGGACAAATACGGACGCAACATTAATTTTTCAGGCAACAGGCATATCTGCAATCATTTTAATAATACAACCTGTCTATCTAGAGCAGGGGTCTCCAACCCTGGTTCTGGAGAGCCCCTATCCAGCAGGTTTTATAGGTGCCTTTACATCATCAGTGGCTAAAGATCTGGAACACCTGTTAATCGTGACTAATTAAGCCAATAATTGATTCAATTAAGTAACTGAGAGATTGGTTGAAATGAAAACCAGCAGCCACAGTAGCTCACCAGGACCAGGGTTGGAGAACCCTGATCTAGAGCATGTAGGTACCTCCATATCTACAGCTTCTGCGGCGACGCACATTAAAAAAATCATTTGTCCCATAAACCGGAAATGACAATCGCTTTCTTTTCTCTCCAGCATCTCTCCTGCAAGTATCCACCCCAATTAATGTGGCAGCTTTACCCAAAGCCCTCCATCACCATCCAGATAAGCAATTTGTTTCCTACCTCATCGACAGCCTCCAAAATGGATTTTCCACTGTCTTATCTACCATTCCCTCCTCATCTTTCATCTGTGACAACCTCTGCTCTGCAACCAGCAAATTTGAAATAACCAGCTTCCTAATTCAAGCAGAAATTGACAAAGGATTCATGGTCGGTCCATTCTCTGCACCTCCTTTCCCAGCTACAAAATCGACCCAGTAGGCATAGCTACTCGCAAGGTCTCAGGAAAAAAGAGGCTGATTATTGACCTTTCAGCCCCCTGAGGGAAGTTCACAAGCAGCATTAATTCATTGATCTCTCTCACAAACAATGTTCTCTTTAATACATCACAATCGCTGATGCCATCAAAAGTATCAAGATGGCAGGCCACGGATCTTGGCTAGCAAAAGCTGACATTACAGATGTATTCGAAGTCATGCCTATCCACCCTTCCCTTCGCCATCTATTCGGAATCTGCTGGCAAAATAAATACTTTTTCGCTATCCAACTCACCTTCGGCTGCTGGACACTACTCAGCTCCTGCCACATACCATTTCTTCTTCATCTTCTCGATGACTTTCTACTGATATCACCACCTTCGGATCCCCCAGCTCAAGCTATTACCAAGCTCAAATCACTTTTTTCAACACTCGGAGTCCCGCTGTCAGAAGAGAAAACAATCGGGCCACTCAATTCCATTGAGTTTGTAGGCATTACACTAGATACTTTAAAGTTCGAAGCCCGTCTGCCTCCTGCTAAACTGGAACGCATCCACCTTCTCATCAATAGCTTCCAAATCTCTACAACAATTAGGAAATGAGATCTGCTGTCTCTTCACGGCCATTTCAACTATGCCATCCGAATCATTCCGCAGGGCAGAACCTTCATTTCCTGCCTTCTAGCTCTTTCAACTACAGTAAAAAAAACCTAAATTCCTATATCAACATGTGACAGGTGCGAGTGGTGTGGTGAACAAAGTGAAGGTCCAAACAGTGTTAAACTCCCAAAAATGTCTGTTTATTTAAACAACAAAAAGGACCACCCCTCTACCAGCAATGGTATCGGGGAACATGGCTGGCTTGCAGGCCAAAACCAAAACAATACTAACAATCAGTAATTCCCCAATCCACAGTCCTGTGCATGAAAGCAGGCTCTTCAATCCGCAGGGTGGTGGGTGGTGGTGTCATGAGGTGAGGGTAGTGCTCCGTTATTTGGGCTGGCTCCGTGGCTGCAGCCCCTGGCTCCTTACTCCTCCTCCACAAAACAAAACGGCACGTAACAAAACAAACAAAACACTCCGTCTGTTATGTTCTCAGCGCAAGGCAGTGTACTGACGTAGCTGCTTCCCTGTTGTACCCACAAACTCCTCCCTCCAATCAACCAGTCGCCATGGTTTCTCCAATAGAGGGCAGTCCTGCAGCTGATTGCAATGGAGTCTTTCTACAAGCAACTACGTGCACCCCCTCATATGGTCACCTTCCGGTTTCCACCTACCGTCAAGGCGGCCCATCTAGGAGGCAGCATACCACCATCCTTACACAGCGCCCTTTCTGGTCGGGAGGGAGATTTATAAAATTGATCCTTTCTCTCTTTATCACACAACATTTCCAATGAATCAAGAAAGGACATAAAAATGTGGTCAACACTGATCCATTTTCAGCTCCACACGATATATTTTTGTTCACTGATGCTTCAGTCATAGAATTTTGAAGGCTATCTAGGATCTGAATGGTTTTCAAGCAGAAGGCCCTCCGAGATACACAATTTATCTCCCCACCTTAAAGCCTCAGCTCTACTAGAGATATACCCAATCGTAGCAACCGCACATATCTGTGGTCACCAGTGGTCAAGGAAGTCAATTTTATTCTAGAGCAACCATTAAGACTTACATCTCCTGCATCCAATACCATTATCGCCTCATGTCCGTACCATCTCTGACCCTATTATCGATCCCAGCAATCCAGCTGACCCTTAGAGGCATAGCAAAAGCTTCAGCCCGTTTCCACATCTCGGCTACCTATATCATCAGACCGTCTCCTCTCGCTGATTCTGATCCTCCAGAAAGGTTGTTTTTTCCCTTTCGAAGATCTATTGATGGAAACCCTATGCCTTACCGCTGCCTTCGGATTCTTGAGACGTGCCGAATTTTTAGTTCCATCAGTCTCCAGCTTCCTTCCCTTGGCATCCGTTCCAGTGATAGTAGCCTAGTACCTGACTCCCACTTCATCATCTTCCTTCGCACCTCCAAAATGGATCAGTTGCGCCAAGGACAATTCATCCAACTTTCCAAACTTAAATCCACGATATGACCGTATACATCCATGTCAAGATACATTTCCCGGAAGAAACCTTTCCTCCCATCGGATCCTCTATTCATCGACAATTCACGCTCAGTGGTAACCAGGCACTGGTTCTGAACCCACCTAGTCCCCCTCATCTCTTGAGCAAGGCTACTGCCTCAATTCTATACCCCCCACTCTTTCAGGATCGGATCAGCCACTTCAGCAGCTAAAGTTAACGTCAACCAACATCTTATAAAGAACATGGGGCGCTGGACATCATCAGCAGTAGAGGGCTACAATTGTTCATCAGTCTCCGACACAACCGCAGCCCAACAAAGAATAGTTAGCATGCCCGGAGTGGGGGCTATCTGACCACCTGGACCAGAGGTTTCATCCTAACAAAGAGTTTTTCCTCTCCACTGAACGGCAGGTATAAAATCACTAGTCAAATTTAACTAACTACTCTGTTTGTCTTGTATGTTTTTCATTCTAGTATACGTGATGCGTGTCACGTCTTTGTTCATCCCACGGGTGTGGGGTTCTGCAGGGAGCCGAGGGTCCATCTTTTTGGTGCCTCTTCCCAGCAAGGCTCCAGCGCAGATGAGACCGTTCTTCCCTATTCTATGATATCCCACGGGGCTGCTCAGCAAAAGCATTCCAAGCCTTGAATATTCTGCTGTTAAGTGTAAACGGACAAAACTCTCTACATAGCCCCTGCTGTCGCCCCGTGAAATCATTTAGAGATATCTCGAAATAACTTCCTGTTCATTTGGAGATAACTCTAAATGGACAGGAAGTCCATTCAAAACATAAGGCATTTTCACAGAAAGTTATTTAGAGATATCTTAAAATGATTTAGATATCTCTAAATGATCAGAGTTATCTAGAAATGAAAGTTTGGCATACCATGCTAGCAAAACATTATTTAAAGATATCTGTAAATCAATTTGAGATATCTCTATTTCATTTTTAGATATCACAATTACATTAAGATATCTTCAGAATGGTTTATTTACAAATATCTCTAAATATTTCAAGATATCTTAAAATGCAATTTGAGATATCTCTAAATGATAATTTGGCTTGTCCTATGGATTGCAATATGTATGGTAAGCCAGATCTTTTTTTTTTTTTTACTGAATTACAAAATTTATAAGTAAAACTCACTGAAAAGTATTATTCTTCAGCATTACCTTCTACCCTTTTCTTTAGTTCACTCATATTCTTCCTTGATATCTTTAAGTAACCCAAGAAAAAAGTTCCCCATTGTGCATGACCTGCAGTCACAGCCTTTGAGATCTCCCAGGAAGCTCTTGTAAACAAGATAATTCATAATCAAAAGTAATCAAAAGGATTGTCATCCTCTAGTATTGATAAGGTATGTTTCCCACATGGGAAGCAACTATGATTTTGATATATATGTCATTCGCAATGACCTACCATTGCCCTGCCCATGCTGGAATACCCTTTAGGTCAGAAACACTTTTGCTAGCTACAACACAGTACCTTGTGTAACATGTAAGCAGTAACCCAGGCCTGGGTGCATTGTAAAGTACAAGGCCATAGGCTGAGTTCCTTCAATCACCCAGAAGTGTAGTAAGATATGTCTTAACGCACACCTTGGAGTGGGTTTTTGCACTTATAAAATGGCTCTCTGTCTATTTTATAAAAAGTTTATAAAAAGTAAAAAAAAAAAAAACACATTTAAAGCCTTAAATGACGTTTTATGTAATGTATCCTTCTGCCAGTGCAAAATAGTTACTATACTATTTAGTTCCTATACTATAAGTATAGTTGCTATACTATAAGCTACATAGTTCTAATACATTTTTAAAATAGATTTTCAAGGTTATTTTAAAGGTTTGATTTTGCATGTTTTATACACTTTGGTAAGTAAAGTTTGAAATCACTGTTTTCCTAGGAAAATAATTGTGCTCTGCACCTTTATTTCTTAATTCTCCAAATGTGCTCCCTGCATCTCTTCTCAACACTTGTTTAACTTCTCCATATCGTTCAACCTGAATAAAACTGCTCACTGCATTATAATTGGGACTACAGGTTTTATTTTTTATCACATGATGTCCCTTTAAACTCATTTTGAGGCAATTCTGTTTCCTAATTAAACTCAGAAAAAGTTGTTAATTACAAAACAATGTCACTTGTTTTTACCTTCATATCTTGACTGAGCCTGATTCTGCTTCGCTTAATTTCCTTTTAAACAGACGTGACAAATGACATTAATTGCTCAATGCTGATACTAATTGCATTCCATTCTGCAGTCGCCTAGTTTATCATTGTGCTTTTGTTATTTTTACTTGTTTAACAGAGTTGTCCTGACAGATTTTCTTTTCGGCATAAAATACCCAGTACAGAGTGTACACTGATAGCAAGTCCATCATTTAAAATCTCCTTGATTTGTAGCAAAGAAAACAATCTTAAATCCAGTCTTTAATTAGTAGTTTTCTCTTTATTAGGATTCAGGGACAGTTTAACAACTATGAATTAAAATTTAAAGGTAGGTAAAGATTTGGAAAATAAAAACTGAAAAGTTAAAGCCCTAATTATAATACACACTGATAACTACAATTACCATAATGTATTTAACTTTTTATACCATATTCTTGAAAATATACAGTCCCTTCGTTGTTACGATCCGACGCAACGGACCTCCGTCCCGATTTCAGATCCTGCAGACCAGCAGAATTTGGTGTTTTAGCCTGAGCTTTACAGGAACTAGGAGATTGAGATAAATCCATGGAAATTGATTATCATTGACATTTACATACAGTAACTATGTGGCCTGAAGTCCTTAAGTGCCAGTATGGCGTTTTCTTTTTTTTTTTAAAGCTGTTGACCCAGACGTGCTTTGATCTTCAGAAGTAATTCACCCCTAGCCGTGCATAAGACCATTATTACTGCATGGTCATGCGATCTTGTTCAACCAATCACGCTGTTTAATTTACCCAAGCCATTTTATAATACCAATGAAATGCTACTTACAAAATTAATATGAACTACTTTCACAAAGAACCTCAGTTTACAGCCAATAACCATTAACTAGGTATTTCACTGATAAGCCAACGAACCATACTGTGCCATTATAGCTGTATTATTTTAAAGGGTTTTTGTTTTATTTTTACTAAAATATATTGTATGTACCCATTCAATCAATCCTGCTTTAGCAGCACAAACAAGGAAGAGGTGCAGTACAGTGACACACTGTTTTCAGGCAGTATCAATTACTCTGTGACCCTGTGCAGAAGCTGGTTCACCTTTCTGTGCTTTAGCCCTGCCCAGCTGTTAATATGTAGCTCTTGATGGAAACAAAATGTGACTTCTCAGCAGGGTTATTCTTGGCAAACAAAAAAAGGATTCATGTCTGGACAAATGGATCTGGAAAAGTTCCTGGACTACCCCTAGACCCATGGAATCTCACTTTAGATTACCAGCTTGGCATGTGGTTCTTTTCTAAACTATTTCATAGAAAAGAACCACATTGGTAGATAAGATTAAATATCAATCTGCCCATTGAAGCTTAAATAGAACTCCTTAACCCTTGGATGTAGGTAAGCAAGCAGGCTAGCATGCAAAAGCATTGATTCACTGAGACAGCTTATGCCGCTGAGTAGTTTTATATTCTCTGAGCTTCAGGTCACAGTGCACTGCATTTTTCTTGACTTTCATGATCCAGTTATCTGAAAAACCTTTATCAGTCAAGAACTTTATTTTTTTCACTTTACTTATCATGCCAAGTACTTCTGTCAAGATATACATTCAATAATGTACATAGGTTCCACCAAGTTCTGTTACTATAGTTAAATAAAGCATATTGATTTATTTAAATACATGTATACAGGACAGGTCTTGTGGCAGAGTGTTGTTATTTATTTATTGTTTATTTTTATTTATATTATGATTTATCAGTTTTATTTAACTAGCTGACAGTCAGGCATCCTTATTAAACACCGTATAATTAACAGGTAGTTAACCCCTCGGCCAGAATATAAAAGTTTGTCATATTTTTGGAAAACAATTGCTATATATAAGTATATTTGGATTGTTTGTTTATTTGTTTGGCCACGTGATCAGTGTTTGGTGTTTTGTTTAAATCTTTTGTTTTATTATTTAATAAAATAGCTGAGCGCCGTAGCACTCAGTTTCACCACCATTACCTGTTTTGGTTTCTGTTTCTGGTCCGTGACGTCACCACCCACACGCCACTCAACAACAGCTCGGTCAGTCTACTGAGAACTCATAGTATGTTCAGCAGCCGCTTCAGGCTGAATTAAAACTACTCTAGTTTTGACACTTCCAGCAGGTGTCCCATACCATCAAACAGAGACTGTGACAAAATGGGCCAAAAATTGAAAATTCAAACTTAAAAACAGGTTTGCAGTTAAATAAATTAAATCGGCCAAAAATTTTACAAAATAAATTATTCCACTGTAATACAGTGCGGGTAGCACAATGCGGGTATTGTGACGGGTAGCACACGGAGGACTGACAATAAATATTCATATATCGTTTTATATATATATATATATAGAGAGAAATTTGAGAAGAATGCACAATTTTCTAAATAACTTGAAACTACAAAAGTAACTGGCATCCACCATTGTTTATTCCATTTTAATAGAAATCAGACTTTGCTTTTGACTTTTATTCAACATAATATTGTAAATAATAAAACAAATTGTTTGATTTGTTTTGTTGCACAACCTTTAGAGGCCCAATTTTGTTTAGTGTTTGGTGTTTTGTTTAAATCTTTTGTTTTATTATTTAATTCAAAATAGCTGGATTCAGATCAGGACTCATAAAGGCCACTCAGTTTTTTGTTCACCACCATTATCCTGTTTTGGTTTTCTGTTTCTGGTCCGTTTCGCTCCAGAATGCCTTGATAGTCTTGACCATTGTGCCCACACAGATTCCACCCTCAACAACAAAGCCCCAAAACATCGGCCTCCTCCATGTTTCACTGTACTGAGAACTCATTTTCCGTCTGTGAACATAGTATGTTCAAAAAGCAGTTTTGACTCATCTGTCCAGGACATTCTCCCAGAATTAAATATGCATTTTAGCAAATTCTCTGGCTTTTTTATGTTTTGACACTTCTTCTTCCAGGAGCAGGTGTCCCATACCATCAAACAGAGACTGTGACAAAATGGGGTTCAATCTGGGTCAACAAGCCAAAAATTGGAAAACTTCAAACTTGAAAAAGCTGCATTTTGTAGCCTTTGCTTGTCTATTATTTTCTTTCTGATGTTCTCTTCCATGTTCAGTTTATGAATAAATTTAAATAGGCTGAATACTCAAATTAATTTTAAAAAATAAATTATTTGAAATATCACTGTAATACAGTTATTTATTATCTTTTCTAAGGGTAGCAACAAATGTGTCGGCCATTTTAGAATATCTTTGTAGAATAAGTAATTCATCTCTTTTCACAGCTTCTTTGGAGGACACAGACAATAAATATTCATCATTTTCATGAAGCATTATTTAATGATTAAGGGTACCAACAAATTTATATATATATATATATATATATATATATATATATATATATATATATATATATATATATATATATATATATATATATATTTTTATTTATTTTTTTATCTAATTTAAACTGAAAGTATATTCAAACATGAAAAAGCAATGCTCAACAATTATACTTTAGCCTCTCAGTTAAGCTGCCCTAGAGTATGCTGTTTTGATGATAACTCATGGTCTTTTTTGGTAGATGCTGCCGACACCTGCTAAGTTCCACTACATCTTCAACCTTCGTGACCTGAGCCGTATCTGGCAGGGAATCCTGTCTGTCACTGCAGAAGTCTGCCAGAACGCAGAGGTTCTGGTTGCTCTATTTAAACATGAGTGTTCCCGCGTCATTGCTGACAGGTTCACCAACCACAAGGACAAAGAGTGGTTTGAGCAAACCATGTTTAAGGTGAGTGAAATGTCTGTACAACCCATTCAACTCCTACCCCATGCAAAAAGTCATGAATAACTAGAGTAACTGTACTTTGTAAAATCTGCCATTTTGAAACCTCTTGTTGAAATTTAATATTGTGGTTTACAACATAAATTACAATTCTTATTTATTTCAGGAAATGAGAATTGTCATGTATCCCAATGATCACAGGACAAAAGTGGGTTAAATGGTGTAAAAATTACATTGAAAGGTATACGTACAGCACAGAATAAGATTATATTAAATCATTGTATTTATTCTAAACACTGCATGCTTTTCAGTAAGGCCTGAAGTTAAGTGATGAAAAAGTAACTTTTTTTATACACCACGACTGAAATAATGAACATGGCCAGAGGTGTGATCTTCAGATTAGAAAGACAGACACCCACAGTTGACTGCATATGACGTTTTTGCCTTATGAATAAAGGCAGCCTGAAGGATTTTTGCTGTGTTAAATGTTGGTGTATAGTCATTGGTACAGGATATAAACGGGTCTGTGTAACTTTTATGAATAAAGGCAGCCTGAAGGATGTGAACTTTATTGATTCAGTGCAAACTCCAATTGAATGATTGATTAGCAGTCGACTCGCAACTGCATTTTTGTTGTTAGTAATTGTTAAAATAATCTTAAAAGAATCATGATTGTCTGTTTGGTCATTTTTGTTTGTCTTTTTATTTTGGCCATTTTTTTGTGTTCAAGTTCTGTTCTGTTATTTAAAAAACTCCAAGTCTCTGTGACCTTTGGGGTCCCAGAGACCCTTTTGAATTTGCTTCAGACCTGTTGGTAAATATAATTCGTTTTGAAATATGACCATTAGATTTTTCTACCTAAGAGAAAGCTGCTGTCTTTTTTCAAAATAATGCATTTTTCTAATACAGTGTATATGCAAGGGTAGCCTGTTCAGTGTTTAGAGCACTTTGCATGTTGCTAAAGTTGCCATTTGTCATGAATCATTGTGACAAGCAGGCTGTAGTAGTGACGTCAGACCCAGAAGAAACACACAGTACTGCGAGGTGAAATGTGAATTGCGCTGTTGCGCAGTTTAATAAATGAACAAAATAAAGGTTTAAACAAAAACAGCACACGGCACTTGAGGCCAAAATAAAAGACAAACAAAACGAACAGACACTAACAAACAGGGCACGAACACTAAACACAAAACAAGTACGGTGCTGCTGCTTCCAGCACTCGTAGCAGTTGTTATTACTTATTATTATTATTGTTGTTTTTACCTCCTCATTCTCTCCCGTTCTTTCGCCCTGAACACACAACCCTGAGTGAATGAAACATGCATCTATATATACTGTTGTGCCGGGATTCAATTACTAATTAATTATTCACTTGAATCCCAGCACGTGAACTAATTTGTGCAATCCCAGTGCTCACATACTATTACATACTTTAAATGCACGTGAAGTGTTTGTGCAATCCCTGTGCCTAAATACAACTATATATTTTTAAATCACTCGTGCTACATAGACCCATTTATATCCCATGAAGCAATATCTATACACCAACATTAACACTCCACACGCAACACAGAACACACCAATACGCACAGGGGCGGGCAGTTGGCCACAATCATGTAAAGAATTTTACAGGTATTTATGACTGTCCTAGTTCTACATTGCAGGTATACATCTATCTGTGTTTTAGTCTCTACATTCTTGTATCTTTTTTCTTGGTATAAAGTGAATTCATTAAGTATGCAAATTACCCATTTCCCCAGAGATACCTGTTGAGCATAATGTGATAAATACGGTGAAACAATGGGTCAAGTGACATTACTGGTGCCATATTTCACTATTTTTGTTAATAAATATGTTGGATTCCCTTCTCCATCCAGATTGCCAGTGAGGATCATGGGTCATCAATCATAGAGAGTGCACATAAAGAAGCCTATTTTGTTGACTTTTTAAGAGATGCCCCTGAAGCCACAGGTGAAGAGCCTGATGATGCTGAGCTGGATGCCCCTAAAATCTATGAGCCTATCCCTCCTTTGAGAGCCTGTCAGAGCGTCTGGTGGTGTTCATGCAACAGTACAGTGAGGCTGTCAGAGGTACACCGATGGATCTGGTGTTTTTCAAGGTAACCGATATACTGTTTCTTTGGGAGTTTGTAGTGAGCCCATCTTAACCCCATGTGGCATTGAAGGTCCTATCCTAACCTCTAGACTGAACATTGTACCTAATGCCACCTGTTAGGAAGAGGTTATGAGCAATGTTCTTTTAAATTGGAACGAGTACAGCCCTAATTTATCAGCATATCATACACTGAAATACATGGCCTCCATCTGTAACTGACTAGATTATGAGACCTACCATGTAATGGCTGTAGCTGCCCTTTAGTATTTTTCTTCAGTATGGGGAATTGATCATGAGAATGTTAAACATTTTTTCTGTCATTCACATTTCACCTAATTATATACCTGTAAGGTCTTTCTCTGTCATTCACTACCTTACACCAATTAATAATATTAATACGTCATGTGAAGGGTGTCTCTTATTGTATAAGAGACGTCATCTTGCACAGTTTGGGCGAGAGGACCACAAAGCGAAGCTGGGAGGTTCTGGCTGCACAAACTGCGCGAGATGAGATGATGTCTCTTATACAATAAGAGACACCCTTCACACAACGTATTAACTTATTATAAATCACACACATAAGGATTAGACACACAAATATCTTTACAGTGAAAATAACTTATTTTCGTTAAATATAACATTCTCTCCCCCGTCTAAAAATGGTTTGGTCCAGGATCGACCGTAACGTGACAAAACTATTTATTAAAAACAAATGTACATCCTGTAAAGCTTGCACCACTAGCATTTAAGTGTCCCGGAGCGTCGTTAGTAACTGAAGAGGTGAAACAGTTGCTCTGATTTGGTGTCGGAAAGGTATTACTAGGCATCGCTGTCACAGCAGGGGGGACTTGTTCCTGAAGACTTGCGTGAAGAAATGTATTTATTTCCCTTTTTTGCATTCATCTGTGTTGTCGCGTAATGCTTGAGAAACTGAAATAATGTGTGAAATAGCAGTGTTTTTGTTTCCTCTTCTACAAAAGAAACTGTTTCTCGAACCATACTTTATAGAGCAAATTAGTAGCTGTTTCACTCAAAGTTCTAGACGTATACAGTTTCTTCAGATCTGTTCTTGAAGTCGGCTTTTTATGATTACATAATTTAAGCCACGACAAGCTGCATGTTTAGCTTGTAGATTTAGGTGTTTTTTTTTGGTCGTCACTCCCTCTAGTAAGCTAATGTCCTCAGGTTTTAGTGTTGGAAAACGACTATTACTATGCTAGATGGTTCGGATTTGATTAGTTGCTTTTCTATTTCTGCAATTTCTGTCATATTTTCTTTGGAAATGCGACTGTCCAGTTTATCCAAATTAAAACAAAGGTCGAAGTCGAAGCTTTTTATTTTTAAAATACAGAGAATTCTATGTATGGGATGACATTTATACACAAGTTAAGAGGTATAGGAATGTTTGGAAATGCTGCTCTGTGATTGACTGATTTCTCACATGTGATTTATAATACTAATAATAATAACACTATGTAACACAATTTTTGTTCCTGGGTAGTAAGTGTTATTTCCTAATTGCTTATGCCTCAAAAGTATAGAAAATGGCTATTATTCCCCACAAACTTTGCTTTTGTGACCAGGACAGTGATATTTTGAAATTTACCTATTTCCAATGAGAAAACGGGCGAATTTGTGTCTTTTCGTTCACCTAAAGTCAGAAAAAAACAACATATGAATCCAAATTAACATGTATTTATACTAAAGTAATACAAAAATGACTACAAAAGAGTTAGAAGTGAGTAGTTTTTTTTAGATTTACGATTATACTGTAAATCACTTTCACGAATCAGCCCCCAAATGTAGTCTCCCATCATGTTCTTGTTATACTGTCCTTGGTAGCGGCGTTCAAAGTCCAGTATATCCTGGTGGAAGCGCCGCCTTGCTCCTCCCAGTGCGCTCCCATGTTCTCCTTGAATTTATCAAGATGAGCATCAAGGATATGGACTTTGAGGGACATCCTACAGCCCATTGTGCCATAGTTCTTCACCAGAGTCTCAACCAGCTCCACATAGTTTTCGGCCTTGTGATTGCCCAGGAAGCCCCGAACCACTGCGACAAAGCTGTTCCAAGCTGCTTTCTCCTTACTAGTGAGCTTCTTGGGAATTCATTGCACTCAGGATCTTCTTTATCTGTGGTCCGACGAAGACACCGGCTTTGCCCTTTGCCTCAGACAGCTTAGGAAGAAGTCTTGAAGGTACCTGAAAGGCTGCCGACTCCTTATCTAGAGCTCTGACAAATTGTTTCATAAGGCCCAATTTGATGTGCAGTGGTGGCATCAGCACCTTCCGGGGGTCCACCAGTGGCTCCCACTTGACGTTGTTCCTCCCCACAGAGAACTCGGTCCGCTTGGAAGGGTCCACCATGCAGAAGTAGCAGTTGCTTGAGTGGTCAGTGGGTTCCCGCCAAATTCTTGGGATAGCGAACTTCATGGCTCTCTTTTCCCCTCTGTACCATCCTACAAAAATACATTTATTTCACCCATTTCACCCATGACTAATGTGTAAGAGATTCTCGCAACATTTTTCATATATGATATTTTTTCAATAACATTGAAAATTGTAAAACATTTTAAAATTAAAAACTTTTACAATTTTAAAAATTAACAAATTTTATAACATAAAATTCCGAGCAACAATTGTCCATCTTACCTTCCAGAGTTTTTTTGCAGTGCTCGCAGGTGAAATGAGGTGCCCAGGGTTTGTCTTGATCCCCGACAGGCATGCCGAAATATGCCTTGTAGGCCTCACACATCTTAGCAGATGCTTCCACTGAGTACTTTTTTGCTCTTGTCTTGATAAATTGGCCACAGACATAGCAAAATGCGTCTGCCGGATGCTTGCAGCCTCTTGATGCCATCTCAGAAAAATGCAGATATGTATCCACTTAGGCAGCTGGAACTAAACTGAACTGGTGGGCTTAAGGCCCCTGTATTTATACTACTATTTATATTACTGGAAAGTTCTAGAAAGTTCTAGAAGTTACTCCAAGTTTACTCAGCACTGAATCTATCTGGAATGTTCTGGAAAATAGGTAAATTTCAAAATATCACTGTCCTGGTCACAAAAGCAAAGTTTGTGGGGAATAATAGCCATTTTCTATACTTTTGAGGCATAAGCAATTAGGAAATAACACTTACTACCCAGGAACCAAAAAAAAAAAAAAATGTTACACGGTGTAATACTAATAATATGAATACTACTACTACTAATAATAATACATCATGTTTGAATTGTGGCAGCATTAAACATATACAGTACTACACATCCCATACAAGGTGGTAATCTTGCAGACCACATTCTCCCAACCTTATGTCTGCATTAGGCTTATACCAGTGACAAATATCTACATGCTAGATAAACCTTAACTGTGCAACAGCCAATAGAGAGTAATCCATATCATTACCATACAGTAACATCTATTTAAAAATCATAAAGAGTGGTTCTTGAGGAGTGGGGGTTGGGGGTGATTATATACCAATGTACTCACTCTGGTATTGTAACAGCCACCAATCATACTACTTATGTGGAGCAATATTAATTGGGATGGAATGAACACATCTTCAATATGTCAACTACATCCAAGAAGATAATGTTCTGTTTGCTTAATTGGTGACATTAACATTACATTTCTCTCAGGGCCCACTGTTGTGAATAATGTAATATCAAATAGCAACATAAATTCCTACAAAAACTGCTGTGTTTTGTCTTCAGAAGCAAGTAAAAGATGAATTTTGGTTTCTTGTGACCTTCTTAGATGTAGCCTCTGTTTAGAACAAATACTGTATGAGCGTACAGTAGTAACATCCTTTTAAACTGCATGTATATTCCCAGCAGAAGAAACAACCTGCCAGCCTGTAATATCTGGATTTTACAGTTTAAGTAATTCTGCCATTATCTTCACTTTAACGTCTTCCCATAAATGTACTGTCTCCAGAAAGGTGGGAGTGCCTTTTATTCCTCAGCCTTCAACCTCACTTCTGTCTGCCCTGTATTCCACAGATAATACCCTTTCTAGCTTTGTTTTCTGTGTACTTATTTAATGTGGCTAGCTTGCCCTGTGATGTCTTTGGAGACCCCAGCAATGCTGTTAAATGTGAGGGATGGGGGTGGGATAGACGAACAGAAGTGAACTGCCAGAAAGCCCTTGATGTTTTTACTTTTCACTCTCCATGTTTTCCAGGACTTGTGTTTTTGAGTCTGGTTTCTGTAATTTTTCATGGAATATCATTCGTTGTCATTCTCTAACCACACACCTCTACGTGGCATCTCTACCTACTGACTAATCACTAAAAATGCTCAACATCTCAGGGTATTCTGTTACCAAAGGCAATCCTGAGCTCTTTTAGTCTTCTCTGCTCACATTGAGAACAGAAACAAGTTAATTACAGTACATTTATATAAAGCAACTTCCCCAGTCACTTAATCACGTGATATTTTTCATTAAGGCATATACCATGGTAGGCCTATATGTCAATAAGGAAGATGGCCTTCACTCTTCATGCCAGTATGATTTGCATATTGAAAATAGTTACAACCTTTTGAGGCATGAGTTCAAATCTGTTTCAGATTACAAATATCTAATCCCGAGCCCCCAGTGTGCATGGCTCCACAATAGAAACCAAACACACAATTCTCAGTTTCTGCCTAACAGTGGCAGGGGATTTTCAGGTCAGGAATGAGCTTTTTCCTTTCATGTACCTGCCACCACTGTGCAAGACTATAGTCAATTGTATTGTCCTTCACCTTTAATGAGCACCAGCATTTTAAATTCTTAAATAAATAAAAAATATAAAATACCCAAAAAGAATAATTCTTTGTGCTCTGAACTATGCTGACATTCCCAATTCACAAACCAATTAAGAAAAAGATCATGGCAGCAGCAGTCAAGGTTACAAGTTGGCTCAACCTTCACTAAATTATTCTACATTCTGCTTTGTTTGTGTAGGATGCAATGATTCATTTGGTGAAGATCTCCCGTGTCATTCGCACTCCACAAGGGAATGCTTTGCTTGTTGGAGTGGGCGGCTCTGGAAAGCAGAGTTTGACCAGACTAGCTTCCTTCATCGCTGGATATGAGAGTTTTCAAATAACACTAACACGGTAAGATCCTAAAATCTTTTCCTGCAGGGAAGATCATCATGCCTTCTCTGACACCATTGTGCAGGTGACTGTAGCTGAGATACAGAATAGCAGGAGATTTTGAAAGCAGATTTACTCCTTTACTCCTACAGTATTGTGTATCCATACCAGAACACCTGCAAGATGTGCAAAAGCTGAATCTTTGTGAAGTCCCCAGATTAGGATGCATCTTGCCATCCTCTGTAAAATACTAGATCTCTTGGTACCAGCAGCTTCAGCAGTTCAAATGCTTTCTAATGATGCTCCAGGTGGATTTGCATAACTTGTATCCATGGTAGCCATAAATATTTAAGTAGTAGTTGTTCTCTACTTTATGAACATAAAACTTACTGAAAATATATTTTGACATATGCAAACTATATAAAAAGTAGATTGATGTTTGTAATTTGCCAATATATGTTTTTTTGTTTGTTTTTTTACTTGAGGTGCAGTCATGTACTGTACTATAAAATGCATTAAAGTTAATAGATGCCTGACATGGATACAAAACTAAACCTGCTTTAGAACAAACTAAACAAACCTACAGGAATGTGATGCAATCGTTGCCTTAATGTATGTGTGGGGATTAAAATTATGACTATTGCAAGCATTAGATATTGCATCCCAGAATACTAGGTTTCACAAAATGGTCTGAGGTCCGTTTAGGTGCTACGAGTGTCAATATAACCCATACACAGACGCTCACTGTCCTATAACTCTATTATATACTTTATTATTAATACACAAGTTAAAAATCCAGCTATATATATATATATTTTTAATCATTACCAACATTAATTATTAGTCCATTGCCATTTTCATTGAAAAGAGTTAAAAGTTGATGAAGGGAATACCGATAAGTGGCTGAGAGAGGTGGCTGATTATGATGTCATCGTTTTGAATTGACATTGCAGTTAAATGGCATTCCGAGAGGAGCCTCAGGTGTAATTTTTTAAATTGTGCTGATATGGAGAAAACAGCATGGTAAAAACTGAAAGTGGCCTGGTTGATGTCATGAATAGGGTTTCTCCATAATGTGTCGTGGAATACAGAAGGCGAAACATACGCCCTGATTAGCTGAAAGATCGTTTAATTAGAGATATGGTACAGGAGGGTTTATAGAATCATTGAAATCATTGGATAACTGCTAAAGACCAAGACATTACCTTTGGGATGTTAATTATATGAGCATGTCATCATCACTATAGTACGGAGATCAAAATATTTTACTTGTAGAATGTACTGTTTATTAATTCCACTCACAGGCACTGCAGTAATTTCCATTTTCTATTTTTAGGACGTACAATACGAGCAATCTCATGGATGACCTGAAGCAGTTGTACCGCACAGCTGGCCAGAGGGGGAAAGGTATCACCTTCATCTTCACAGACAACGAGATCAAAGACGAGTCCTTCCTTGAGTACATGAACAATGTGCTGGCCTCTGGTGAGGTCTCTAACCTGTTTGCCAGAGACGAGGTTGATGAGATCACCCAGGACCTCATCTCTGTTATGAAGAAAGAATACCCGAGGCGACCGCCCACTGCTGAGAACCTCTATGACTACTTCCTGTCCCGCGTGCGCAGCAATCTCCATGTGGTTCTCTGCTTCTCCCCTGTGGGTGAGAAGTTCCGCAACCGTGCCCTCAAGTTTCCTGGCCTAATTTCTGGCTGTACAATGGACTGGTTCCAGCGCTGGCCAAGAGACGCCCTGGTGGCTGTGGCGCAGCACTTCCTGACCTCCTACAAGATTGAGTGCTCTGAGGAGGTAAAGCAGAATGTAGTGAGCACCATGGGCACGTTCCAGGATCTGGTGGCAGAAAAGTGTGTTGAATACTTCGAGCGTTTCCGTCGGCAGACATACGTCACCCCCAAATCTTACCTGTCCTTCATAGCTGGCTACAAAATCATCTATTCAGAGAAGATTGCCCACGTAGGAATGCTCTCTGAACGCATGAAGACAGGTATGAGTAATTCTGAAGTAACTTTAATTATGTTCTACCCTTATTCTGTGGAAACCTAGTAGTGATTTTTGTTAATGTTATATTTATATTTGTTATATTTTTTGTTGAAGGAATTAAGGGGAGGGTTTAAACTGAGGTAACAGTTTCTATAAACATTCTACATTGGACTGGAGTAGCACTATGTTTACTATTTTTCAGTAAATAAGCTTCTACTGTCTGAAGAATTGAGCATTATTTGGTAGACAACCATAGTGATTGTATATGTCAATGATGAACATTTTAGCCACATTTCCACTAGTCATTCTCTGGTATAGCTGAGTTGTAAGGTGGTAGTTAAGTATTTGTCAGTATTACAACAGTTAAACCTGAATTAGGTGGTAGTTGGATTTAAAACATTTTCTTTTTACTTTTTGTTTGTTATAATTTTGAATTATACTAGGTGGGTGCACAGTCCCTAGCTATTGAAGACATAATTGCACTAAAAAAAATTCACAATAACCAGAAACTTGTTTCGCAGTGTACTGTCTGCCCATATAGTCACTGTATATCAATGTTTACATGGTCAGTTTTGCAACAATCACAATAATTAATTACATACTGCATCAAAACATTAAAAGTCTGAATAATACTTTATTCCCAAATATGGTCATATTTTTTGAGACTAAATAAAATCAGCCTCTATCAAAGCCTTGTATCATGTATACTACAACATGGTATTGTTGGAGTACATCCCCAAGTCATTGTGTGTGCCTATATCTGCTGAATCTTTGTTTCAGCAGCCCCCACTGATGTAAAACATCTGGTCTTTGTTAGCAAATAGGAACCAAATTATTTTCATGACATTTCCCACTGATGGTAGCCAATATATATATATATATATATATATATATATATATATATATATATATTATATATATAATAAAGACCAAATAATTGGCTCTATGTACCACCCCTAATATATATTACCCAAATCAAACGATTTTACAAGTTGATATTTTTTATCTGATTTGCTATATTATTTATAAATTCCAATAGATCAATGTGGGTGAAGTGTTTCAGGTTAAACCATCACACAGCATTGCACACTTTATTAATGATAGGTCCCAAACTCAAGCCCATGGGCTGTGGAGCTTGTACAGGTATTTAAAAAATGTGAAAGGGTCACTATCACAGTAACCTCTCAGTTATAAGCCTAAGCTACACTGCTGCTTATTCACCTTAGGCCTTGCCAAGCTGATGGAAGCAGAGGTGTCTGTGAGCCAACTTTCTAAGGAGCTGGCTGTTAAGGAAAAGGACCTGGCAGTTGCTTCCAGGAAGGCTGACGAGGTCTTGCAGGAAGTGACAGTGAAGGCCCAGGCTGCCGAGAAGGTGAAAATGCAGGTTCAGAAAGTAAAGGACAAGGCCCAGGCTATTGTCGATGAGATTGAGGCAGACAAAGCTGTGGCCGAGGAGAAGCTGGAAGCAGCAAGACCTGCTTTGGAAGAGGCAGAAGCAGCATTGCAGGTCAGTATGGTAGCAGGCGAACATGTAGCGTAAGTTATAAAAATAATCATTAGGTTGTAAGTGACTGTTCAGACTGACCTAGGAAGTGTAAGGCTACCAAAAAGTAAGGCATGCAAACTGAGAGCTTTCTTTAACTTAGCATGACATATGTAAAGGCCGAGATACCCTACTATGAGATTGAGGACGTGTTGTGGACTCTAGCCTAGTAATTGCAAAAGTGTCTGAAGTGAAATACTGTGCAGTACAATACTGGCAGCAGATAAAGCAGAGAGCCAGGAAACACAAAACGAATGAGCTTAAAATATACAGAGAAATGGAGAGAACCTACAAAACAGATAAATGGCCTATGGTATATGTAGAGAGAAAAGGTGGTGTAGCTTGCATTACATGATGTATTTTTTTATTATGTGTTTAATGCAAAACCTTTTGAGTAACAAAACATTTTCTTTATTGCTTCCAGCTTGAAGATGTGATTTTAACATGCACCTGCAGAAAGTAGTACCGGTAGCGTTCCAGTAGCTTTCGTTACATAGGACTCAAACATCTAACTCTCAAAGCTGATAGTTTAATTTCCATTAGAAGAAATATGTACTGTTATACTAATCTGTACGTAGAGGTGTAGATCCTACTGCATTATTTGTTCTCTTTACAGCAGTTTTAGCTAGCAACACAATCTTGATATTTTTTTTATCAATATGTACCGGTAGGCTAATCCTTATAATGACAAACACATGGCATGGTGGCAATGTTACAGGGGTGTCTATACATATTGTTCATTATAAATCTTAAGCTTTGCAAATGTAATGGTGTCTTTTCATGTTTTCATTATTGTTTCATGATGCATCAGCCCTTAAACAACTATTTGAGTGAGCCAGGATCCTGCAAGTAATAACGTCATCTTAGCTTTGTCTTTGTGTTTATTTTTTAGCGACAGGAGTTTATTAAGCAGTATAACTGGAACTGTAACAAACAGGATTCTAGTCATGTGATCTCACCAATTGAATGACTGTTAATTGCAATCCAGCCTGACTGCAAAAATGAGAGTTCTACTCAATAGCCCATCAAGCACAGAGGGTATTATCATTTAGTCCATTTTTTGTCGTATTATCGTACTGTAAGGCGATATAATACATAATAGCTATACATATGCACAAAAAAAAACAACATATTCCCTTTGTTGTGATATCATAAAGATGTGTACACAGGTGCGTGTCTGAGATCTTGGGGGTTATAGAGGCTGTACGTTTTTATGAAGAAGGAGTGATGGGATATCAGCTAAGCCCTAGTCAGCTGATATACAAATGCTTAAGTGCAGCGAGGTGCTGTATTAACACCAGCAGAATAAAAAGATGCCAAAGGTTGACTATCCCAAAGAGTGAGACTTCCAGCCCCAAAGAGTGAGATTTCCAGACCAAAGAGTGAGACTTTCCAGCTGGTGTGCTATGTCATTGAATAAGGCAGGGTCTCTCATTTCTGGTCCTTGGGGGCACTCAACAGCACTTAATAGTTTATTTTAAAATGAACACTGCTTAATATTGCATATGAAACACTTAAATGTTCTAATTCATACTAAAATCTAGGACATGTGAGAGTTCTATATGCAATGCAAACCAGTGTAGATTTTAATATAAACAATTAGTTGCTAGTTGGATCAAAAACCTGGATGTTTGGAGATCCCTGAGGACCAGAGTTGATAACCCCTGGTTTAAGGAACACAGTCAGTAGACAGAACAATAGCCCAGAAATACTGAAGAATAAACTGTTTTGATATAAACCAAACAAAAAAGAAAACTGTTTTAGCTATACAACAATGTTTATTTTATATGATATATGTATATTTTGATATGATATCGATAATAATTTCCATATCGCGATATCGTGTGATAAAAATAAAAAAAAACACATTCACGAACGCTCGCAGAGACATACTTTTTATTGCTAATACTGCTAAAAATACAAACCCAGTATAATCAAGTTTATTCGCAGTATAATCAAGTTTATTTTATATTAATATGCAACAAATCCTATACATACCAATCATGGTCAGTCTCGTAGGCAAACACCACACACTAAAGTATTATTTAACCATTTTATTCCATCGATTGGTATTTAGGTACCAAACACTATTTGCATGCTACATTAAGCACCATTGGCCATCCATTTTGCATTATTTTGAGATATGCGCATGTGTCAGCGGTTCATTACGCTATTATTAATGTATTTTTTAAATATGAACTTTCGGTATTATAAATGAGATTTACTTTTAAAACATCAAAACACATCTCAAACTAATGCAAAACACCATACTTAATACTTATAGAGGTGTCGTGAGTCAGCATTTACATGCAGAGCAGATTCAATTACTTCCGGATTGGCTAGAAAGCCTGTGCGCAGTGAAGTATAGAAATATTTCGGTTTTGAGGTGGCTGATGATGGAATAGTAAAGCAATATAACTTAGACCTTGTCTCCATGGATATTGTGAAGCAAAGCACACTAAGTTAAAGTAAGTTATTGCTTTTCATATGTAAATATCTGTTAGCGTCTATGGGGCCTATGTACTGAGAGCCGGCAAGCACAAGTAGATCTCAGAATTTGCGGGCTATATATTAACTGCAGTGTGTTGAAAACTGCACCTGTGCATCTGAATGTGGGCCGGAGCAATTCAATGAAGTGAATGCACCGCGCATCAGAACAGTGTAGGCTCTGGATGTGGCTGAAGAGGGAATTGTGTGTCTGTTGCTTGAAATCCTGGCACCGTGTCCAATACCCCTTTCATACACAAATACCGCTACTGAGCTGTCTCAGAGACGTTTAAAAATTCTTTAAAATACCCTTTCACACAGCACGAAATTGCGCAATCTATGCTGGTATAATGCCGTCATAACCCTTTCACACAGGCAAAGGGATCATGACAGTCAACAGATCATTCTCATGGCTACAGAAACTCTCCACTGAAACTATCAGCGCTCTCCACTTCGTTAATGGAGGTTCCTTACTTTTATAGCCCAGGGGTGGAGTCTCAGAGGTAACTTTATGGTCCAATAAAGTTACAGGTTTCCATATGATGATTTACACAGTGACTGCAACACTTCATATTTATGATACTGAACTTTATAGTGGAAAAGAATGTCCAAGAATGTTTGTCAAAACATGGTTCCATGCTTTAGATATAGTGGCTGCAGTTTTACATCACCTCTTAAGACAGCCAATCTGCAAGAAATAATTTGTCCTCAGACCTTAAATTTTAGATTTGTTTACAAAACATGTGTGATACAATGTTCTAGAAACTTTCTCAAACTTACCATAGATTTACAGAAACATTACCAACATATTGAAACAAAAGCAATTACATCCTGACATGTGTCCCCATCAAAATATGTTTATTGCTTCATTAATGTTCCAGTCAGTGGGATATCGTAGATGCAACATCTTTTACGAGATAAACGTCAAGATAAACAGCAACAGTGTGAAATTGTGTCTCCCTCTTTGGAATGTGTTAAAAGTGTCTGTTTGAAGCATTGATGTTTCTGACTGGAATGTTATCCTTTTGTCTGTTTCAAAGTGTAAACACAGACCCGGATAATAAACACTTCTGAGGTGTCTATCAAAGAATATTTTTCTTTTAAAACAAAGAGGATTGTTTGTTAAGGAAGGATTTTCAGCTACAAATGCGTTATGTTTTTTTTTTTCATCACAATACTCTTGAAACAGGCCTGCATTTCACATAATTTGCATGGTTAACTCTTTTGCATAATTAGTTTCCCTTAACATCACTGTCAAAACTAAATGTATTCTATGCTTCACAATCATATTTTTAGAATTTAAAATGGGGCTGTAGTTCACACTCATTGAACTGCAAATTAACTTTTGTAATAGAATAATAGAATCTCTTTTCGCACTGTAGGTTAAGTATCAATTTCACATATCAGCAAGTCCTTAATGTTTGTACCTAATGTTTTAAGTTTCTGACAAGACCCTCCAACAAGTACTGGGACAGATTAAATAATGCCAATAGGAGTAGGGCATTGTTGCCCATTTAATGCGTCTTGGTATCCCTGAAAGATAATGGCCCTGCTGCTTGAAATGATTAAGGGATATTCAGAGATGTGTATATGAAAAACATTTAAGTTAGCAAAATAAATAAATAAAACATACCCTTACTACTTTGTGGTAAATCATGTGAGAAGCCTATATTTAGATCCTGAAAGATAAATGTTACACTAGGGCATGCATCCTAGATCTGGTTAACTGTTTCAGTTCTGTTAAACTGTTGGTGTCTCGCACCATATTGACGTATGGACGGTGGGCAATTGGGTCCCCCTTTCCCAGTCTAGTCTGTAATGTATGATACCTGATTCATAAGTAAGATTAAATGTGTGTGTGTGAGTTGTGTGCTTCAGGTGGTCTTTAATTGACCATGGCTGTCCATGTACTGTTCAACATTTTGTGGTACTGTCTAGTTAACCAGTTCATATCTCTTTCAGACGATAAAACCAGCCGACATTGCCACTGTGAGGAAGCTGGGTAAGCCGCCCCATCTGATCATGCGCATCATGGACTGTGTGCTGCTGTTGTTCCAGAGGAAGGTGGATACGATTACTATGGACCCTGAACGACCTTGTTTAAGACCATCCTGGAGCGAAGCCCTTAAGCTAATGAATAACTCTGGGTTCCTCAGCAGTTTGTTAGCATTCCAAAAGGTAACAAAATATATCACTTTAGTTTTAGTAGTAAACATATTGAAATTCAGCTTCAGGTTATTCTTGATTTTCTAATATAGTACGTACAAATTGTACTATGTGATCAACTCTTTTTTATATTGTTTAAGAAACACAAAAAAATACAACAAAAATTAAATACAAAAGAACTAGTTTGTATAAAAGAAACACAAATAAACAGTAAAGAGGAAAACCTAAAGTCATGCCACAATGTCAGCCAGGGCAGCAGAGACTGAAATCCAGGCCCTCGTCATTGCCGGCCTCGCCCCATTCAGCCTGGCTGTGGTCCACTCCAAATACCCCTGAACATGCAGAGCCAAGAGCAGGCCCGAGTTGTATCTGGTGATATCCACAGCAAGAGCAGGCCCGAGTTGTATCTGGTGATATCCACAGCTGCAAAATTGACTTTTCAGCATCTGTTATGCCAGCAAGTAGAGTTCTACGCTGAGTCAAAGAAAGATTAACCAGTGAGTTTTCATTAAGTAAAAATAAGCTAATAGCTAAAAAAAGGTTCAACTAATAACTGCGAACCAATCAATTTAAGTAACACCTAAGTTACATAGCTCCAAAAAGTGGCAATGACAGGACAGGTGTGCCAACTTTACAGATGTTACATGCAGGGTCAGAGGTAATTTCATTTGAAAACATCTGTACGGGGTTGCATAAACTCTATGAATAAGTTTTAAATGTATTGGTTGATGGGCAGGGTTTTTAGAAGCCACAAATGTGTTAAGCCATACAGTCTACCAATTAAGAATATTACCTAGGACTCCCCAACCCCTGCTCTCAAATTTTAGTGACAGCTAGGGGTTATGAGATTTCACGAGCAAATGGCCAGAAATACAGTAGTCTCCGTGAAGTGTACTAAGAGAACACTTCAGTTTAGGGAACAACCTTGTGGTGAAACAGAGTTTTCCCATTGTAAATGCTCTAAAGGATGACTTGTCATCGCGAGAGTAATCTAGAACTGCTGCTGCATTTAGAACGTGTGTAGGGTGGTGCTGTGCTGTTAACCATTGTGTAAAAATTAATTCAACTATTCATAATTACTGTTAGAGCTGCTGTGGCATTTATACCATATGTAGGGGTGTTTTGTTAATTTAGTTGGTCAGTTTATTTATGTTAGTTTGTCCAGTTAGTTTATCCAGTTTATTTTTATTATTATTATTATTATTATTATTATTATTATTATTATTTATTATTATTTTTATTTTTTAGCAGACACCCATATCCAGGGCGACTTACAATTGTTACAAAATATCACAGTACAAAGTATCGCATTATAACATATAACATTACAAGTTATCACATTATAAAATATCACATTACAGAATATCATAATAGATAAGAGCAGTTATCAAAGTACAATAAGATCAAATTTAAGTAAGAGCAAAATAAAGAATACAGCAAGGTATAAGTATCAGCAAGTCTGACTAAGAGCAGTTATAACTCATAGTAAATATTTGCCTATATGAGTAAAGTCCAGTAAGAACTCGTAGTAAGTATGATAAATGGATGAGAATGATTTGCCAATAAGAGAAAATACAAAAAAAATGAGTACGGTTACCTAGAAGAGTAAAATCAAATAGAAGATGCAGTTATAGTTAGGAGCAGTAGTTGAATATGGCAAGGTATGGAGCAGTTCAGTGCAAGTACAAGCTGATGCAAGAACTGGTACAATTAGGTGCCATATAGTCCAGTATAGTCGAGAGTTGAGGTTTACAGATGCTGTCTGAACAGGTGTGTCTTGAGGAGGCACCGGAAGGTGGTCAGGGACTGAGCAGTCCTGATATCCGAGGAGGGGGGAGGTGGGGTACAGCTAGTCTGCCGGTGGTGGAGGAGCAGAGGGGGCGAGAGGGGGTGTAGGGAGCAATGATAGTCTGGAGATAGGAGGGAGCAGAAAGGTCAATACAGCGATAGGCGAGAACTAGCAGTGATAGGAAGCCAGTGCAGAGAGCGGAGCAGTCCAATCCTGGCTGAATCTCAATATGCGCAATCCACCCTGCATTTTGCAGCAGAGAAGTATTGAAATGCCACACAGCGGCATGCAAAGCTTTGTTAATGGCAATAAAATTACAGAGCACTGCGGACTGGTCCGATAGAACAATTGGAAGGATGTCTGTTTTCATCACAGAATTAATGAGCCCTGGTGTGACAGGGTAGCCGATGTGGTGACGTCAGGCCAGAATGCAGGAAGAAAACACACAGGCAGGGACTGCAGGTGCAAAGGCGTTTGCGCCGTTTATTTAAACAACAAAAATAAATTAAAAAGGTTTAACAAAAAAAACACACTTGCTCACAGAGCGAAAATAAAAGTTACACAAAACAAAATCTCGAACCCAAAACACATAGATCAGTCAGGCTGGGCAGTAGCCTTCACTGACACAGATTTCTTTTAGTTTTGTTTTCTTTTCAGTTTACCTCGCTCTTGTTCCTCCTTCCTAGAACACCCACCCCGAACTGAGAGCGCTGCAGGTTTATATATTGTGGCCGAGGGGTAATGTAATAATTACTAGCTAGTTAAACCCCTCGGCCACAATCTGCACGAGTTTATTAATTATGTGTGACTGCCGACTAGTTTAACAACGCAGTAGCTGACAGCCACACATTACGAGGTTCTTTTTTTAAATACTACTGGCAGAGGATGAGCTGCCGACCTCGCCTCTGCCATAACACATTTAAACAACAACAAAACCTACGGTTTCATCGTCATATTTATGAATACATATAAATTATAACAATAATAATAAACAAATACAAAATAATACACCTGCACAGGGGCGGAGGGGTACCCGTTCGAAAAATAAATAAACAATACATTTAAATAAATACAAAACAAATACATTTTACAGCAGGGCTTTGCCCTGCCCCCTTTTCATGTGCAGCGCTCCTCGCCCTGTCACACCTGGAGATATAAAAATATAACACTATGTAACACAATTTTTGTTCCTGGGTAGTAAGTGTTATTTCCTAATTGCTTATGCCTCAAAAGTATAGAAAATGGCTATTATTCCCCACAAACTTTGCTTTTGTGACCAGGACAGTGATATTTTGAAATTTACCTATTTCCAATGAAAAAACGGGTGAATTTGTGTCTTTTCGTTCACCTAAAGTCAGAAAAAAACAACATATGAATCCAAATTAACATGTATTTATACTAAAGTAATACAAAACTGACTACAAAAGAGTTAGAAGTGAGTAGTTTTTCGAGATTTACGATTATACTGTAAATCACTTTCACGAATCAGCCCCAAATGTAGTCTCCCATCATGTTCTCGTTATACTGTCCTTGGTAGCGGCGTCAAAGTCCAGTATATCCTGGTGGAAGCGCTTGCCTTGCTCCTCCGAGTACGCCCCATGTTCTCCTTGAATTTATCAAGATGAGCATCAAGGATATGGACTTTGAGGGACATCCTACAGCCCATTGTGCCGTAGTTCTTCACCAGAGTCTCAACCAGCTCCACATAGTTTTCGGCCTTGTGATTGCCCAGGAAGCCCCAAACCACTGCGACAAAGCTGTTCCAAGCCGCTTTCTCCTTACTAGTGAGCTTCTTTGGAAATTCATTGCACTCCAGGATCTTCTTTATCTGTGGTCCGACGAAGACACCGGCTTTGACCTTTGCCTCAGACAGCTTAGGGAAGAAGTCTTGAAGGTACTTGAAGGCTGCCGACTCCTTATCTAGAGCTCTGACAAATTGTTTCATAAGGCCCAATTTGATGTGCAGTGGTGGCATCAGCACCTTCCTGGGGTCCACCAGTGGCTCCCACTTGACGTTGTTCCTCCCCACAGAGAACTCGGTCCGCTGTGGCCAGTCCCGCCTGTGGTAGTGCGCCTTGGTGTCCCTGCTGTCCCAAAGGCAAAGATAGCAGGGAAACTTGGTAAAACCGCCTTGGAGACCCATCAAGAATGCCACCATTTTGAAGTTTTATATGACCTCCCAGCCGTACTCATCATACTTCAAGGCATCCAGCAAGGTCTTGATGCTGTTGTAATCCTCTTTGAGGTGCACCGAGTGAGCCAGGGGAAGAGACGGGTACTTGTTACCATTATGGAGCAGCACGGCTTTGAGGCTCCTGGATGAGCTGTCAATGAAGAGGCACCACTCATTCTGGTTACAGGCGATTCCGATTGCCTCGAACAGACTGGTCACATTGTGGCAGAAGCAGAGCCCATCTTGACGGGTGAAGAAGCTGGAAAAAGGTTGGTGACGCTTCCTCTGATCTGTGACTTGCACACTTTCATCCAACAAGTTCCACTGCTTGAGCCTAGACGTCAAAAGCTCGGCATTGGACTTGGTGAGACCAAGATCTCTAATCAAGTCGTTGAGGTCTTTTTGGTTGGGGTAGTATGGGTTTCTCTCCTCAGCTCCACCTCTGAAATTGTCATCTGGATCTACAACGTCTTCCTCGCTCTCTGACTTGCTGCTCTCTTCTAAAGACGGCTGCTCTCTCTCCGGAGGAGTGGGTACGGGGAGCTCATGGCAGTGTGGCACCGGGGCGATGGATGAAGGAAGGTCCGGATACGTGATAGCAGGTGCATTCTTGCCAGTCTGACGTTTGGAAGGGTCCACCATGCAGAAGTAGCAGTTGCTTGAGTGGTCAGTGGGTTCCCGCCAAATTCTTGGGATAGCGAACTTCATGGCTCTCTTTTCCCCTCTGTACCATCCTACAAAAATACATTTATTTCACCCATGACTAATGTGTAAGAGATTCTCGCAACATTTTTCATATATGATATATTTTTTTTCAATAACATTGAAAATTGTAAAACATTTTAAAATTAAAAACTTTTACAATTTTTAAAATTAACAAATTTTATAACATAAAATTCCGAGCAACAATTGTCCATCTTACCTTCCAGAGTTTTTTTTTTTGGTGCTCGCAGGTGAAATGAGGTGCCCAGGGTTTGTCTTGATCCCCACAGGCATGCCGAAATATGCCTTGTAGGCCTCACACATCTTAGCAGATGCTTCCACTGAGTACTTTTTTTTCGCTCTTGTCTTGATAAATTGGCCGCAGACATAGCAAAATCGTCTGCGGATGCTTGCAGCCTCTTGATGCCATCTCAGAAAAATGCAGATATGTATCCACTTAGGCAGCTGGAACTAAACTGAACTGGTGGGCTTAAGGCCCCTGTATTTATACTACTATTTATATTACTGGAAAGTTCTAGAAAGTTCTAGAAGTTACTCCAAGTTTACTCAGCACTGAATCTACCTGGAATGTTCTGGGAAATAGGTCAATTTCAAAATATCACTGTCCTGGTCACAAAAGCAAAGTTTGTGGGGAATAATAGCCATTTTCTATACTTTTGAGGCATAAGCAATTAGGAAATAACACTTACTACCCAGGAACCAAAAAAAAAAAAAAAAATTTGTTACACGGTGAATCAATTTGAGAATAAGACTTGTGTCTGGCAGAATTTTTTTTTTTTAATCACTTACATTGTTTGTTGTTTCTCAGGAGCCACATGTCTACTATATTTAAATAATTTATAAAGTTGCATGGGGCCTGAGATGAACAAAGTGTTGCAGATTCTGAAATAGACTTATCCAAATTGGGGCTGATTACTGCGTTGAAGTCACCTCCTAATATACATGAGTATTCTGAAAAAACCAACATAGTACAGGTGCATTCCACTTATAACGGACTCCAAGGGGCAATGGAAATCAGTACTTTATAAATGAAGTACTGTCACACGGCTGGCTGAGTGGTGACGTCAGAACCAGAAGTTAAATAACAGACAGGACAGATGAGATGATATGATGAAGACGCTTGCTTGCGCCGGTTTATTATAAATAAAAAGGTTTTAACAAAACACAGGACACGGCACTTTAGCCAAAATAAACAGACAAACAAAACGAACAGACACTAACACACAGGTACGAACACTAAACAAACAAGTACCGTGCTGGTCCTCCAGCACGACGTAGCAATTGATTATTCTTTACTCTCCTCACTCTCTACCGTTCTTTCGCCCTGAACACACAACCCAGAGTGAATGAAATGTGCATCTATATATACTGTTGTGCCGGGATTCAATTACTAATTAATTATTCACTTGAATCCCAGCACGTGAATTAATTATGTGCAACCTCGTGCTCGCATATTAATTACTTTAAATGCACGTGAAGTGATGTGCAATCCTCGTGCCTAAATACAATTATACATTTTTAAACACACGTGAAACACAGACCCGTTTATATCCCATGTACCAATGCCTATACACCAACATTAACACAGCACACGTAACATATAACACAGAAATGCACACAGGGGCGGGACACATTGCCACAAGTACGTAGTAAACACAATTCGAAATGCTGCATGTAACTGCGAACATAAGTACCTTATATATAAACAGTACAAGAAAGCTGGAGTTTATTATTTGTATCAAACACGCCCCTGTGGGCCGTACAATGTAATAAGTAGTACCATTTTACAAATTTATATTTTCACTAAATATAATTAAAATTGTATACATTATGTTTAAGTGTACTACGGCTGTGCCAACAAAAACATAAAAGAATAAAAGTAAACAGCCTGATGTCACAGATGCCGCCGTGACTGTCATTTACTGTCCCGGATGTACCTTATGTGCACAAAATATCTACCTGTGGAACAGGAAAACTACGTAATAAAATGGTACTGTATGTATTCAACTGTACGTATTAAATGCAAAAGACCTGCCTGTGGTACAGAAAAACGTACATATTAAATGCAAAACATATACGTATTAAATTGCATATACGTTATAAACGAGCCAGTTTTAACCAGAGTAATTCCTCATTAAAGCCCATGTTGTTTGGCAGGGACAATATAAACGGAACTCCGTTCTAACAGGATCCGTTTATAAGTGGAGTGCACCTGTATTAATCACTTTAAATTGATTTTTTTTTTTTTTTTGTACAATGGTGTTATTTTTTTTATGTCATCAATTGTTGCTCAATTTCTTCCTTTCTTGCTTTCTTCTTGTTTTTATAGAACTGTCATTGTCGCATGCTATTTTTGATCATGTCAATTAAAGTGTAGTGAGACTAGAGCAGGTCTGAAGTAGAAGTGCTCACAGCCATATTTATGTAAACACAGTTAGTGATTTGGTAGTAAAACTCACCTGTTAGTTTGTAACTAAATACTTGGGCAGGTAGCACAGTGTAAATTATTCCAGTATTCTCTCCTGGTTTTGTTCTTTTTGACAGTGGTAGTGCAGAAATGTTTGTTTCTTATCGATATTCATCTTTATTATTTCTGGTGTTTTCCCTTTATAGTTATCCACTCAATGCATGCATCTCAATGTTGTCTCTTGCAGACCCCTCACGTACAGTTCTATACATCATCACAGCAGACACATAAGTGTCAGATATTTTTTCTGGAAAGTTGGTGTTGTACAGTTTGTCTTCTGAAGGTTGATAGAAAAGTTTCGTTATTCGTTAAGAAACGTTATTCTTTTTATTAACCCTGTAAAACCACGTATCTGTATGTGTATATATAGATATATACATATATATATATATAAAATAAGCCTTTTTCTTACTGTAATTTGCAAACAATTTTTGGGTGTTCTTTCGATAAAAATTTCCGCTCACCTCCTTAATTTTGTTCATGCTGCGGAGCTTCTAGACAACAGTCACTGCCAGCGAGCTGACTGACACCGTTGGAAACAGAATGCAGGGCAGAAGTTGCAACTAGGATCGTCATGGTGACAAGCGGTAATTAAGCAACAGTGGGTGCGTTAAATAACTGAACCCCCCCCCAGTCAGAAAGCAGCTCAGAAAGAACCCACAATGGCTCGGTTCCACTTTAGATTTACCGCAGTCGATCATGGTGGTGCCTTATTACCGTTGAGCCTATGGCCAAACACAGACATTCATGAAAAATGGGACATAGACAGGACAACTACCCAAAAGCGGGACAAAAGTAACATTTTACTAAACCTGTGGGGGCACCAGGACGTGCTCCCTAAAAAGGGGGCTGTCCCGGGAAAATCAGAACGGTTGGTAGCTTTAAAAAAGTGATACTAAAACAGTAACTTATGTTAGTACTCACTTGTTTGTTGCCTCATTCAGCTGATGACTGCAACGAACTCAGCATTTTATGTTTCAGATATTTTAAGTGTTGTGTATGGATATGGTGACGGCACCTCTAACTGTGTGCAGCTGTGATATGGGGAATAGTGTGCTGCAGCTCCATGCTCAATGTTAGTTAGTGGAGTCCTGGTCTGAGAGCATGTAACACAGCCAGCTCTTATGTTTTGTTTTTGTTTTTTTACTGTGCATGTAACCATTTATTGTTTCAGTGATTATGTTCTGTATTTACAATATTAAATACTGTACTCCACAGTCAGGGTTTTCAATTCATTTTAAAATACGTGTCACTTACGAGGTATTCTGGCGCATTTTTGCATGGTTTAAGCATGTGCTAGACTAGTAGTGGTTTGGTTGTAGTCTGACGAAGTACTCCATTAGTGTGAAGGAGCTTTATTTCAGCACTGCTCACAGCAAGGCAAGATCAACAAGAAGAAAATATTATTTTTGGAGGATCAAGGCCCCTGCAATACAAGACTTGCTGAAAATGTGTATGGACTTGGTGACCATACCTTTAATTGTGTACAGTTGTAATATGGGAAACAGCATACTGCAGCGCCAGTGCTCATCATTAGTGAAGTCCTGATCTGACAGCATGTAACACCATGTTGCTGTTTATTTTTCAGTAAAAACAAGTTTTAAATTGCTGCAAGATCGTTCTGCTAATTACATTGTTAAATCGGCACAGCAAGCACATTGTCATATATTTTAGACATTTTCATTAGCACAATCTGAGAGCAAAATTTAGTGAATGCTAGTTTTGTTTTTACTGCAATCAAGTAAGCTGCAGTACATTTTATTTTTAATTCCCTAAATTATTTCTATGCGTTCTACTTTCACCTTAAAATGGTCAGTTTGAGAAATAAACATTGAACCTGGTAATATCTTAAATTACCGTGCCTACTTCTTTGGCTGAAGAGATATTATCAGCTCATCATCTAACTAGGGAATCTGTTGCACAATTAAATCATCCTTAAACTCCTGTTGGTAAACAATGTAACCGAATCTAGGTTACCTGGGATAGTTGCGGCTGACTGAAGAAGATGCAACAGACAAAATAAATCTGTTTGTGTTGACTGCAAACTTTATTTAGGCACTCTACGATTTGACTGGCGAAATATAATGTTGGTTTATTGGAGTCAACAAAGAATAATGTTTTCAGCTTGATACGGTAACCCTTTCACTTCCTTTCTTTGTTTAATTATTGAGCTTTTTGCTGCATTAGAGCCCTTTGTTAATTATTTTGTTTATTTCAGGGCATTTTGCTAATGGCACACGTGCAACACACAAATCTTAAGTGTGTTTTTATTTTTGTTTTTAAATTTCTTGACTGCAACTGTTCATTTTAAGCAACATTTTAACAATTTTTTTACACAACAGTATTCACACACATTTGGTCACCATCACAACTGCTGCATGAACCTGGGGTTACCATATTCTCCTGATGTTAATACAGCACCTCTGGACTTCCATGCATTTGTGTTCAATCAGATTGTTATCGTCCCTCTCGCGCTTCAGTTTAAAACATGTGATATGCTTTTTTTTTTTTACCTTTACAGACCGAAAGCATGTATTGTGTATGGAATTGGTGCGACTTAACCATGCAAATCATGTAATCATGTTATTGTTTGGACCCAAACAGTTCCTAATGTAGCACAACTAAGTAATAAAGACAACGTTAAAACAAGCTTTGCATGAAACCTTTTCCTAACTAACAGGATATCAGTGTTTTACATAAAACAAAACACACAACAGCAAGTACACCTCAATAATAATAACTGTGGTGACTATTCTTCTCAGTTACTAAATTGAGAAAAAAAAAACAACATAACTTCCACACAATGCTCCTTTGCTGGATGCCTGTGAACAGGTGGCTGAGTGGATACAGGTGCAGAAGTGATGCAGTGCATGAATGAAACAGACAGAGATTTGTAATCCTTTTGGAAAAGGGCTTTATTATAATTTCCAGGTCTGGCGACCAAACAATAATCCCCCGGCAATACACAACAATGTGTACTGCACAGGGTAAATAACAATAGGATTGCAGTCCCAAATAATAAACAATAGTATCCGCCCCACAATAATACAAACATGGTCACCAGTCCTGGGTACATGCAGTAGTGCTCGTGGTGGGTGATACAAGTTTATATTTGTGACAATTGTGAAGTGTTGTTCCGACTGTGTGCTGGCCCTCGGCGACAGCTCTGGAATCGTGTTAGCCGTCTATTAATTCACAAGACAATTACAGACAGACAAACAAACAAAACACTCACGGTACATTTATAGTTTCACAACTGGGGTCTCTCGCAGTCCTTTAGGTTCAATGCATAAACCAAGCCAAGGAACAGATTGCGATTCTCCGTCCCCTTTTATGTCATCACACAGGACCCCTTGGTAAACGAGTGCAGCTGCCACGTCGTTTCCCTTCCAGGTCAATGCGTTAATGCAACGGAGTCCCGCCCCCTTTCTAGCTGGCCGACTTCCCTTGAATCCTAGGAAAGAACCGTCAGGCCAGCTCATCCAGGGAACTCTGTTCTCGCTGCTTGGCACCCTCACAGGTCAGGAGGGAGATTTACAACCAAGAACTATTTCTGTCACAATGCCGTTTTAAAACAAACAACAGCGAAATACAGTCAATAGATGTCGCAAAGAATCCCACAGCATGAAGCGCATTTAACATTAATAACTGTAGTCAAACTGAGACATTTATTATTATTATTATTATTATTATTATTATTTTGATGTTTCCAGTACTTGAAAAGGCTACAGAAGTTTACAGATCTGAAGGGACTAAATGTATGTATGTATATAGTATTCAAATATGTATCATGCACTTAAAAGATTAATATATGTGATTTTTTCACGTCAGGTACCCTTTTCTGGATTTTCTACCCATGCCGACCTCTAATATATATATATATATATATATATATATATATATATATATATATATATATATATATATATATATATATATATATATATATATATATATATTACACATTAATGTGAGACAGGGCGCAAGGCCCTGTGGAAAAAAATAAAAACAGTATTTAATTGTATTATTGATAAATTGTTTTGTTAATTACTATCAGCTGGTGATTAGTGTATATAAGAACAGCATTATTGGGAAGAAGCCCGACAGAGTGTGTTCAGTCGTATTAAAAAGGTAGTGTGTGAAACACTTTTGTAAACCGGTAAGTGTGTAGTTAGTTCTCGGAGAGAGCTAGGTTTTTGTTTTCAATTGTTTATTTTGTAAATTAAACACAGCGAGTCAGCGCTTAAACCTCAAGTTTTGTGTCGGGTCAGTTTTTAAAGTGGCAATGAACCTTTTAATTGTGTGGAGAACAGTGAAGATGGGTAAGATTATTATTTATTTCTTAGCAGACGCCCTTTTCCAGGGCGACTTACAATTGTTACAAGATATCACATTATTTTTACATACAAATGCATTATTTTTTACACATTCTTTTTACATACAATTGCCCATTTATACAGTTGGGTTTTTACTGCAGCAATCTAGGTAAAGTACCTTGCTCAAGGGTACAGCAGCAGTGTCCCCAACCAGGAATTGAACCCACAACCCTACGGTCAAGAGTCCAGAGCCCTACTGCTGCCCATAGTTCACTATATATATATATATATATATATATATATATATATATATATATAGGGGCAAAATCGGAGGTTGTTTAAAGCGCTTTTTTTTTTTTACCCTTATTTGCACTGGAAAATGTCCTGAGTGACAAAACAATGCAACAATGTGCAGTTTTCAATGCAACACACATGCTTCACTTATACTTTGTATAATATGTGCAGTCCAGTCCTGTGCTATATTTTGTAACAAGCCCTACCTGAAGTAGGGCTCTTCGTTTTTGGGGGTTATTTTTGATGACATAATGTCCCTTTAACTTTGTTTCGAGTCAACATAATTTCTTAATAAAATGAACAGCCCTAACAATAAGCAATGGAACCATAATAGCCACTAACTAATAAAGGGCAGCAGTGTGGAGTAGTGGTTAGGGCTCTGGACTCTTGACTGGAGGGTCATGGGTTCAATCCCAGGTGGGTGACACTGCTGCTGTACCCTTGAGCAAGGTACTTTACCTAGATTGCTCCAGTAAAAACCCAACTGTATAAATGGGCAATTGTATGTAAAAATAATGTGATATCTTGTAACAATTGTAAGTTGCCCTGGATAAGGGCGTCTGCTAAGAAATACATAATAATAATAATAATAATAATAATAATAAAATAATGCAGAAAGGTGATTTTTTTGTTATCGTTTGTGCTATTTTAAAATGAACAGTAATGAAAATAGATACACAATACTTGGGATTTTTAAGGCTCCTGGTCTGACAGCAGTTGTCATATGTGTAAAATTTCCACAAATGTATTGTTCCCACGTGCAAACAGTGCTTAATTTGTGCCGGGGCTTGCCGGGGCACAGCCCAGGAACCTCTGGGTGTGCAGAGTCATATTCCCGGTACCTCTAGTTAATCTCATAAAATGCTTTCTTTTTAAATTCTCAACACAGTTCTATCAAGTCTGCAAGTTCTTACGTGCGCGCTAAAGAGACAGACCGCTGCCACATTTGTAGCCTACTTTAAATTACTTTACGATTTCAGCTTGAGTGCCTTTAAGTAAGATGACACTGGCTGCAACTTTATTATCGTTTTGTATACACAAATAAGCTTACTTTATGAATGTCATTAATGATACAAGCAACTTCTTATACTACTTGGTTTGATTAAATGAGTAGTACACAACAAAACATGAAAGCTGAACATTAATTTCAACTAAGAATGACAACTTTTTAATGAAAAAAAATATTGTAGACTACTTCAATAGGGACATTAGCCTGCTATATTATATTAAACCAAAACAATAAAAATAATAACGATCTGGTTCTCTCTTGCCTTTTTCAATGAATATAATTTAATTAATAGCAAATAAAAACATACTAAGATAACAACTAGCCTAAGTTTAATTAATTGCTTTTGTAATCTACCAGCGGCTTCTGTTGCATACACATCACTGATAATAGTACAGACCGTGGGTCAAGCCAATGTTCGTGTTGGGGTGCGTATTTTTTTTTTTAATCAATGTCGTCCTTCTGGAGTCCTCTGAATGCCTTTTTAATTAGTTTGTTTCTTAAACTATTTAAATGCAAAACCATAACAAAACATGTATACAGGCTTTTTTTATTTATTTGTCCTGTGGTTGCCTTTAATTAATTTTTCTGCACGTACTACTACTTTGTATATGATGTAGAATATGTAAATGTAAACATCTAACACTAGTACGTACAATACTCTTTCAAATAAACATGTTATGATTTTGAATGTGCGGTTCTTAAGGACGGTATTATTGTCATTTGCGCCCTGGCACCTCTTTCTTCACAAATTAAGCACTGGTGCAAACCAATATCTCTGCATGCGTGCAAGCAAAATTCACAATATATACACTTGCAGTTCTGTCCGGTTTACTGCACTTTCTACAAAGATCTACTAAAAACATAACTATTTACAGTAACCATTAACAAGAAAGTGGAATGAACGATAATGTAAAAAGTTTTTTTTTTGTCAAACGATTACAATGCAGAGAAAGCAGCACCAATATCAAACAAAAGACACACTCAAAACTATTTAATATAAAGAGTTACAGTAGTAGAACATCATAAGAAATTATTAGTTTTTAACTTATTTACAAATGTCTTATCTCGCCATCAGACAGCTAGTGAAACGTAGCAATCAAAACGATTTACTAATTTAAAAAATCTGCAATGTATTTACTGAGGTAAGTGTAGGCAAAGCAGAGAAATGCTGTCTTTTTTAATAAATATAAATAGTTGTGATTTTGGGGTGAAAAAAACAGCACTGCGAGCCATGCTAAAGAAATATAGAGTGACTGAAAGATGTAAACACAGGCAGTCACGGAGCAGCCATAACTGTATTAAACAAACACCAAAAAATAAATGTTTTTTAAAATCAAATAAACTTTTCTAAAATCCCAGACCTCGGTGAGACAGTGTTTTTCCGCTTTCACACAGCCTGCAGTGCACATCCTAACTGGTGCCTAGTGCTGCAACCGTGTACGATACACAGAGACAATGGCGTCTTGCTAAACTGTTTACAAAAATATTAAATTTATATTTTCACAACGTTTAAAAAAATTCCAACATTCCTACCCCCTCCAAAAAAAATATTGTATTTATATTATGACAACACAAACTTCTTGACACGGTGAAAGAAATTTAAGCACAATTCCAACTTTACTTTTCCCTATCTAGTCCTCTGGAATCGAATGAACTGAAGCATTGACTCTGTACAGTGACACAGACCAGCTCCACCTTCTTCCCCACACCGATTAGCTGCCAGTGTCACAGATTGCAAAGGGAGGCATTGTTGAAATGAATACTGCCTGACACTATTTGGCCATTACTAATATTAGGAAGAAGACCATTATTAGTGCATATCCTAATACGAATTTGTATTCAGAACACTCGTGAAAAAGTATTTGCCCCCTGTCTGATTTTCTGCATTTCTGCATGTTTTTGACACTAAATGTTATCAGATCTTTAACCAAAACCTAATATTAGATAAAAGGGACCCTGAGTGAACAAATAACACAAAAAATTGATACATATTTCATTTATTTATTAAAGAAAGTTATGCAACACCCAAGGCCCCCGTGTGAAAAAGTAATCGCCCCCTTAGACTCAATGACTGGTTACGCCACCTTTAGCAGCAATAACTGCAACCAAACGCTTCCTGTAGTTATTGATTAGTCTCTCACAGCGCCGTGGAGGAATTTTGGCCCACTACTCCATGCAGAACTGCTTCAACTCAGTGACTTTTGTGGGTTTTCGAGCATGAACTGCTCGTTTCAGGTCCTGCCACAACATCTCAATGGGGTTTAGGTCTGGACTTTGACTAGGCCATTCCAAAACTTTAAATTTCTTGTTCTTCAACCATTCTGATGTAGACTTGCTTGTGTGTTTCGGATCATTGTCTTGCTGCATGACCCAGCTGCGCTTCAGCTTCAGCCACCGGACGGATGGCCTGACATTCTCCTGTAGAATTCTGATACAGAGCAGAATTCATGGTTCCTTCAATGATGGCAAGGCATCCAGGTCCTGATGTAGCAAAGCATCCCCAAACCATGACACTACCACCACCATGCTTGACCGTTGGTATGAGGTTGTGTCACAAAGATGGCCGGAGTGGGTGGCGTCAGACCAGAAACAGGAAGTAACACACAACAGACAGAGACAGTGAGGTTGGTGAAGCTGAGCACTTGGTTGTGCTCGGCATTTAATAAACAAAATAAGAGAACACAGGACACGGCACTTGAGGCCAAAATAAAAAGATGAACAAAAACATACTAAACAGCAAACAGACAAACGAACAAACACGGTGAGTGAAAACAACTATCAATTTAATTTACTTTATTTTACTTTCTCCTTTTCTCTCTCTCCCGTTCTCCACTCACCGAACACCCAACCCCGAGTGAAAGAAATGTGCATCTATATATACTGTTGTGCTGGGATTCAATTACTAATTAATTATTCACTTGAATCCCAGCACGTGAATTAATTCTATGCAACCCCGTGCTCACATACTATACTTTAAATGCACGTGCAGTGATGTGCAATCCCGTGCCTAAATACAAATATACAATTTAAATACACGTGAAACACAGACCCGTTTATATCCCGTGTACCAATGACTATACACCAACATTTACACACGCGACATACAACACATAACACACAAATGCACACAGGGGCGGGGCACATTGCCACATATACCTCCCCTTGTGCGCAGCACACATGGCCTCAACGGCCACCTCCCCCCTTAAAAACCCAGCAGTCCAGGACAAAGTCTCGGGCTGGGAAGGGAGGCTTCAGTGGGCCCATGGCTGGCAATGCTGTCAGCACCCCTGCCGGTAGTGGCACGGCTGACAGCATGCTGGTCCACTCCTGCAGCGAAATTGCTGCGGGGGATGCTGGTCTCCTGACCTCTCCCCCTTCTTTGTAGCCGGTAGATCCCTCCTGTGGGGCTCCGGCCACAAGAACTCCTGCAGCGAAACTGTTGCTGGGGAAAGTGGTCTCCTGACCTCTCCCCTGTCTTTGTAGCCGTAGCTCCCTTTCTGGGGCTCCGGCCACCGTACTGCCTGTGGTGGAGGTGGGGGAAACAGAGACAGCTCCTGCTGTTCTGCTCCTGGCAGTGGCGGAGGCAGAGGCAGCTCCTGCTGCTCTCCTCCTGGCGGTGGCGGAGGCAGAGGCAGCTCCTGCTCCTCTGCTCCTGGCAGTGGCGGAGGTAGAGGCAGCTCCTGCTCCTCTGCTCCGGGCAGTGGCGGAGGCAGAGGCAGCTCCTGCTGCTCTGCTCCTGGTGGTGTCGGAACCAGCAGGTATTCACCCTCTGCTGGTGGAGGTGGGAGGGGCCAGCAGTCCTCCCACAGCGGTGAAGGCGGAACCAGCAGGTATTCACCCTCTGCTGGTGGAGGTGGGAGGGGCAAGCAGTCCTCCCACAACAATGAAGGTGGAACCAGCAGGTATTCACCCTCTGCTGGTGGAGGTGGCGGAGGCAGAGGCAGCTCCTGCTGCTCTGCTCCTGCCGGTGAAGGTGGCGGAGGCAGAGGCAGCTCCGGCTGCTCTGCTCCTGCCGGTGAAGGTGGGAGCAGCGTGTAGTCTCCTGGCGACGAAGGTGGGAGCAGCGTGTAGTCTCCTGGTGATGGAGGTGGGAGCAGCGTGTAGTCTCCTGGCGACGGAGGTGGGAGCAGCGTGTAGTCTCCCCCTTTTGCAGGGGACTGGTGCTGCTCTGCCTCTCTTGCAGGGGACTGGTGCGGCTCTGCCTTTCTTGCAGGGGACTGGTGCGGCTCTGCCTCTGAAGGGAAAACCAGCAGGCATTCTTCCTCTGCTGGTGGAGATGGGACAGACATTTTCCCTCTGCTGGTGGAGAGGGGACATTCTACCTCTGCTGGTGGAGGTGAAACCAGCAGGCATTCTCCCTCTGCTGGCAGCTTGGGTCCCTAGGGCTGTGGAAGCCCTGACTTCCCTCTCTTTGGGCTGTGGGCCTTTTCCGACTCCTCCCTTTTTGGGCTGTGGGCGCACCGACTCCTCCCTTTTGGGCTGTGGGCGCACCGGCGACTCCTTTTTGGGCTGTGGGCGCACCGACTCCCCCCTCTTGGGCTGTGGGCCTTTAACTCCCCCCTTGGGCTGTGGACGCACCGACTCCCCCCTCTTGGGCTGTGGACGTTCGGGCTCCCCCCCACTCAGGCGTAGGACGTTTGGGCTCCTCCCACTCAGGCGTAGGATGTTTGGGCTCCTCCCACTCAGGCGAAGGACGTTTGGGCTCCTCCCACTCAGGCGTAGGACGTTTGGGCTCCTCCCACTCAGGCGTAGGACGTTTGGGCTCCTCCCACTCAGGCGTAGGACGTTTGGGCTCCTCCCACTCAGGCGTAGGATGCTCGGGCTCTTCCCGCTTGGGCTGTGGACGCTCAGGCTCCTCCCGCTTGGGCTGTGGACGCTCTGGCTCCTCCCGCTTGGGCTGTGGACGCTCTGGCTCCTCCCGCTTGGGCTGTGGATGCTCAGGCTCCCTCTTCTCCTTTCCCCTTCTCTGCCTCCTCCTCCCCTTCCTCTCCTGGGCCAGTTCCTCCTCTTCCTCTTGGTAGGGGCAGCGGAAGGGACAGTTGGCGAACACATGATCCTGGTCGCAGAGGAGGAACCCCGGCGATGGCTTGTTAAATCGCCGTGGATGTCTGGCCCTTAGGCGGCACTCCTCCTCCCTGTCCTTCACCTCTTTATCCTCCTTCCATCCCATTTTATTTATTTATATATATATTTTTGTAATCCCAAAATTTATTTTTTTTTTCCCCCAAAAATGCGGTTCCTGCTCTGGTCTGACGCTTGGAGGCGCTGTTATCCCACGATGACGCCACGTGTCACAAAGACAGCTGGAGTGGGTGGCGTCAGACCAGAAACAGGAAGTAACACACAACAGACAGAGACAGTGAGGTTGGTGAAGCTGAGCATTTAATAAACAAAATAAGAGAACACAAAAACACAGGACACGGCACTTGAGGCCAAAATAAATAGACGAACAAAAACGTACTAAAACAGCAAACAGACAAACGAACAAACACGGTGAGTGAAAACAACTATCAATTTAATTTACTTTATTTTACTTTCTCCTTCTCTCTCTCCCGTTCTCCACTCACCGAACACCCAACCCCGAGTGAAAGAAATGTGCATCTATATATACTGTTGTGCTGGGATTCAATTACTAATTAATTATTCACTTGAATCCCAGCACGTGAATTAATTCTGTGCAACCCCGTGCTCACATACTATACTTTAAATGCACGTGCAGTGATGTGCAATCCCGTGCCTAAATACAAATAAACAATTTAAATACACGTGAAACACAGACCCGTTTATATCCCGTGTACCAATGACTATACACCAACATTTACACACGCGATATACAACACATAACACACAAATGCACACAGGGGCGGGGCACATTGCCACAGGTTGTTACTGTGGAATGCAGTGTTTGATTTTCGCCAGACATAATGGGGCCCATGTTGGCCAAAAAGTTCCACTTTTGACTCATCTGTCCATAGAACATTGTTCCAGAACTCTTGAGGATCATTGTGAACGTGTGGGTTGCAGTGCGTAGTGAAAGGGTGATGCAGGTGCTCCAGACAAGGACAAACACAAAGTTCACAGTTCAAGTTCCTTTTATTTCTTGACCAATGATTAAATAATAAAGCTGGCTCTACCCAGCAATGGGTATTGCCAGCGTCAAAACAAGGGGTTGCAGTCCCGAAATAATAAATCACAAAAACCACAAACACAACACAAACACAAACACAGACATGTCTCCGGACAGTGTGTGCTCTTAGTGCAGGTGCGGTGCTGGAAACAGTGATGCTGGTTAAGTGCAGGTGCGGTGAAGTCTGGGTGAATCGCTGGTCCCAGGCTGCAGCTCCGAGATCCGTGCTTAATTATGCTGGCAATGACAAAAGACACACAGTTGCAAAACAACCAAAAACACTTAACTCTTGTTTCAAAAAGTCCTTGTTTCCTCCCATCAACCACAACAAAGGAACCGATTATGGCGTCACGTCCCCCTAAAGTACTCAGCCCCGCCCCCTCCGATAGCTAGTTCAAGCACGTCTCCTCAAATTCATGAATGAAACTTTGCTTACCGTACTAGGGCGGGGACTCCTGGTACCGTGACGTCATACCTTTCCTGAATGGCCGGCTTCCGACTGCCCCCGGAATAAACTGCCGAAACATTCAGTACAGGGCACGCAATTCCTGCTGTACAGTGCTCTCACAGGTCGAGAGGGAGATTGTGGATTCAGATTCATTCGCTCTTTGTCACAATCATCCAGGTGCTTTTTGGCAAACTTGAGACGAGCATTCATGTTCTTTTTAGTGAGCAATGGTGAAAAATGTGTAAATGCAGAAAATCAGACAGGGGGCAAATACTTTTTCACGGCACTGTATATGTGTATATATATATATATATATATATATATTATATAGACACACACACACACACACACAGTATCCACCACTTACACCGTACAGGGTTATTTTGGGCAGCAGTTTCTATCGGACAAGTAGCGTTTGTCCGTTTGCCATTCCCATTGATTTCAATAACAAAGGCATTGTTTATACCGTGTTAAGCACTCTGTATAATTTTGTGCAAAGTCAGCTGATTGGATCTCGTTATGTGCCATTCACACAGATTTAAATAACAAACGCACTGCTTTATACTGTACTAATCGCTCTTACTAATCCACCAATAAGCTGTTTTCACTTTGTTACCTTGCCATTCACATAAATTTCGATACAAAAGGTGAATCACGGTAACACAAACGCCTGTTCTAAGCAGTGGTGACTGTATATGTGTGTGTGTGTGTGTGTATATATATATATATATATATATACACACTATATACAGTGGCTCTCAAAAGTATTCACCCCCCTTGGACTTTTCCACATTTTATTGTGTTACAACATGGAATCAAAATGGATTGAATTAGGAGTTTTTACCACTGATCAACACAAACAAAGTCCATAATGTCAAAGTGAAAAATAAAATCTACAAATTGTTCTAAATTAATTACAAATACAAAACAGAAAATAATTGATTGCATAAGTATTCACCCCCTTGAGTCAATATTTGGTAGAGGCACCTTTGGCAGCAATTACAGCCATGAGTCTATTTGGATAAGTCTCTACCAGCTTTGCACATCTGGACACTGCAATTTTTGCCCATTCTTCTTTGCAAAATTACTCAAGCTCCGTCAAGTTGGATGGGGGACCTTTGGTGAACAGCAATTTTCAACTCTTTCCACATATTCTAAATTGGATTGAGGTCCGGGCTTTGACTGGGCCACTCCAGGACATTGACCTTTTTGTTTTCAAGCCACTCCAGTGTGGCTTTGGCTGTATGTTTGGGGTCATTGTCCTGCTGGAAGATGAATCTTCTCCCAAGTCCCAGGTCTCTTGCAGACTTCAGCAGGTTTTCCTCTAGGATTTCTCTGTACTTTGCTGCATCCATTTTGCCCTCCATCTTCACGAGCTTTCCAGGCCCTGATGCAGAGAAGCATCCCCATAGCATGATGCTGCCACCACCACCATGCTTCATGGTAGGGATGGTGTTCTCAGGATGATGTGCGGTGTTAGGCTTGCGCCAAACATAGCGCTTAGCGTTGAGGCCAAAAAGCTCTATTTTGGTCTCATCAGACCATAGAATCTTCTTCCACTTGGTCTCAGTGTCTCCCACATGCCTTCTGGCAAACTCTAGCCGAGATTTGATGTGAGTTTTTTCAACAATGGCTTTCTTTTTGCCACTCTCCTATAACGGCCAGTTTTGTGAAGCACCCAGACTATTGTTGCCATATGCACAGTGTTTCCCAGCTCAGCCGTGGAAACTCCTCTAAACTCCTTTAGAGATTCACAGTTGTGCCATATTCTCTCCATTTCTTAATGATGGACTTTACTGTGCTCCGGGGGGTATTCAATGCCTTGGAAATTTTCTTATATCCTACCCCTGATTGGTGCTTTTGAAGAACCTTATTCTGGATTTGCTTTGAATGTTCCTTCGTCTTCATGATGTAGTTTTTGTTAGGAAATGTACTAACCAACTGTGGGACCTCCCAGAGACAGGTGTATTTAACCTGAAATCATGTGAAACACCTTAATTGCACACAGGTGGACTCCATTCAACTAATTATGTGACTCCTAAAGACAATTGGTTGCACCAGAGCTTATTTAGGTGTGTCATAGCAAAGGGGGTGAATACTTATGCAATCAATTATTTTCTGTTTTATATTTGTAATTAATTTAGAACGATTTGTAGATTTTATTTTTCACTTTGACATTATGGACTTTTTTTGTGTTGATCAGTGGCAAAAACTCCTAATTAAATCCATTTTGATTCCATGTTGTAACACAATAAAATATGGAAAAGTCCAAGGGGAGAATACTTTTGAGAGCCACTGTGTGTGTGTGTGTGTGTGTGTATATATATATATATATATATATATATATATATATATATATATATATATATATATATATATATATATATATTATTTTTTTATCAACTGTTTTTTCTTGTATTCAGCCGATGAAGGACTTGTAGTCCGAAACGTCCTGATAATTGATTTGTAATCAATTATTTTACCTTTTTAAAGTACCTGAAAGATCCTTTTCTTTTTTCTTTTTTCTTATTGATCATTTTGGTATACAGCAGTTTTCCTTTTTCTCAAACTATATAGAAGATGCATGTTTTAAAAGTACATAATCTCATTTATAAAACCGAAAGTTCACATTTTAAAAATACATTAATAGAATAAGTAATCACATAGACAAAATGCAATGACCGCTGACACATGTGCATATCTCAAAATAATGCCAATAGTGCTTAATTCAGCATGCAAATAGCATGTGGTACCTAAACACTAATCAATGGAATACAATAGTTAAATAATACTTTAGTGTGTAGTGTTTTCCTGCGAGACTGACAATGATTAGTATATATAGGGTTTGTTGTATCTTAATATAAAATAAACATAAGTTCCAGACCCTCACAATTCTCTGTGTAAAAAAGTGCCTCCTATTTTCTGTTCTGAATGCCCCTTTATCTAATCTCCATTTGTGACCCCTGGTCCTTGTTTCTTTTTTCAGGTCAAAAAAGTCCCCTGGGTCGACATTGTCTACACCTTTTAGGATTTTGAATGTTTGAATCAGATCGCCGCGTAGTCTTCTTTGTTCAAGACTGAATAGATTCAGTTCTTTTAGCCTGTCTGCATACGACATGCCTTTTAAACCCGGAATAATTCTGGTTGCTCTTCTTTGCACTCTTTCTAGAGCAGCAATATCCTTTTTGTAACGAGGTGACCAGAACTGAACACAATATTCTAGGTGAGGTCTTACTAATGCATTGTAAAGTTTTAACATTACTTCCCTTGATTTAAATTCAACACTTCTCACAATATACCCAAGCATCTTGTTGGCCTTTTTTATAGCTTCCCCACATTGTCTAGATGAAGACATTTCTGAGTCAACATAAACTCCTAAGTCTTTTTCATAGTTCCCTCCTTCAATTTCAGTATATGATATTAATAATGCACATTTTTATTGCCTGCATGCAATACTTTACACTTTTCTCTATTAAATTTCATTTGCCATGTGTCTGCCCAATTCTGAATGCTGTCTAGAACATTTTGAATGACCTTTGCTGCTGCAACAGTGTTTGCCACTCCTCCTGATCCCTGTGGTACACCACTGGTTACCTCGCTCCATTTTGAGGTTTCTCCTCTAATCAGTACTTTCTGTTTTCTACATGTTAACCACTCCCTAATCCATGTGCATGCATTTCCTTGAATCCCTACTGCGTTCAGTTTGAGAATTAATCTTTTATGCGGGACTTTGTCAGAAGCTTTCTGGAAATCTAAATAAACCATGTCGTATGCTTTGCAATTATCCATTTTCAATGTTGCATCCTCAAAAAAGTCAAGTAGGTTAGTTAGACACAATCTCCCTTTCCTAAAACCATGCTGACTGTCTCCCAGGATATTGTTACCATATAGGTAATTTTCCATTTTGTATCTTATTATAGTTTCCATAAGTTTACATATAATAGAAGTCAGGCTTATTGGTCTGTAGTTACCTGGTTCGGTTTTGTCTCCCTTTTTGTGGATCGGTATTACGTTTGCTATTTTCCAGGCTGTCGGTACAAGCTCTGTGTCAAGAGACTGTTGCATGATCTTGGTTAGCGGTTTGTAAATAACTTCTTTCATTTCTTTGAGTACTATTGGGAGGATCTCATCTGGCCCAGGGGATTTGTTTATTTTAAGAGCTCCTAGTCCCTTTAACACTTCTGCCTCTGTTATGCTAAAGTTATTTAAAATTGGATAGGAACAGGTCGACATGTGGGGCATGTTGTCCGTGTCCTCCTTTGTAAAAACCTGTGAAAAGTAATCATTTAATATATTTGCTATTTTTTTTTTCTTCATCTATGATTTTGCCATTTGTGTCTCTTAGACATTTAACCTCCTCTTTGAATGTTCTCTTGCTGTTATAATATTGGAAAAACATTTTGGAATTGGTTTTAGCCCCCTTAGCAATATTGATTTCTATCTCTCTCTTTTTGACTTGTGTTTGCAGTTCCAAGTACTCTTTCTGTGTACTTTGTTTTTGGTCCCTTTTAAACGCTCTGTAAAGAGCCTTTTTTCGCTGAATATTTTTTTTAATTGATCTAAAACCATTTTGGCCATTTTGTTTTAGATTTAGATTTGTCTGCTTTTGGGATGTAATTGCTTTGCCCCTCTAGTACTACATTTTTAAAAAACAGCCATCCTTTTTCTGTGGATGTTTTCTCTATTTTACTCCAATCTACTTCTGTTAGTCTCTGTTTCATACCTTCATAGTTTGCTTTTCTAAAACTGTAAAGCTTAGCTTTAGTCATTACTTTTGGGGTTTTAAAAAATATTTCAAATGATTCAAACTTGATTATACTGCCTTTGTATTTTTAGCAGTATTAGCAATAAAAAGTATATGGAACGATATCGATATCATATCAAAATATTGACAATGGTGCCACCCCTAACTTATATTAAGCTTGGTTCAAGGCCACCAGAAAATGTATAAATACCACCCTTTTCACTTTTTTTGGTTTGTATTTTCAGATTTACTCCAAAAATCATATTTGGAGGTGACGGTTTTACATTTTTTAAATGAAACCTGTCTTTTAAACATGTTTGCTGTACTGTGCTTTGAATTTTAGTTAAGCGTTAATAATATGTGGAGGTCATTAACTTAACTGGCAGATAGGGTGATTGGGTGATAATAGCAAATGGTCTTTTATTGTTTCAATTTTAAAATTATAAGAATATTGTTTAAGTAAATGATAGTTAAATATCAAATTGCAGTCATTATTCCATATTCTGTAAACTGTGAATGTACAAACATTATTTTAATATACAACCTGCTTTAATTTACTCTGTGACTGTGTGTATATATGTCACACTAGTACAGAGGTGGCCAAACCGCAGCTTGCAAGCGGCTCTTGGGCAGTTAAAGTGCGGCTCTCGGTGAAATGCTGGGTGATGCACTCTTTGTCTTGGGTGAACTGAAGAAAGAATAATAAACAAAAAATGGAGAGAAAGTAAAAATAAAACACAATAACTATTATTTTTGTTCTCTGTATTCTTTTGTGTTAATTATTCTTTCTTCTCTCCCGTTCTCTCTAGTTCTCTCTCTCCTGTTTCTTTGAGCCTGCATGTTCATTGCAAGGATATTTCGTCACTTGTTGGCTTTCAACACACCGCTCGCTGGGGCATTTCGATCAGTTTCATAATTGAGTTAAATAAGCGCTTGTTCATTTCATGGAGACAATGGCATTGACTGAGCAAACTATCCAGGACCACGAGTAATAAACCAACGTATGAGGCTTTAAACCAGGCTGAGAGTAAGAGTTTACTTTCACTGAAAACAGTGGCAAACCTGAAACAAATCGCTTACACACTGTAGTCTGTACAAGGCGAACAACTTCAAACATCATTATGCAACAAAGCAAATTTTCACCTGAATATCCTCCTGGATCAGACTTAAGGCAGATGCTCCTTTCGGCGTTCTGTAAAGAAGCTGATTTAACGACTCAAGCAAGTTTTGTATGGCAAGCATGGAATCGAGGGGCGTAGCTATCATTAGTGCAGGTGGTGCAGCTGCTCCAGGGCCCACGAGCCTTTGGGGCCCACTCGCACTTCAAAAGGGACAAATAAAATGTGAACTTTTTAAAAAATTTTCTGTTCAAAATACTCAGAAAATAAAATTAAACAGTAGGCCTAACGAATGATGACAAATGAGTTAAAGGACTAGCCGGCACCTTTCCACTACCCAGAACACACCCGCCGGGTACCCTACCACTAGTAACTTTGGTTTTAACCCTATAGTGCCGTATTAAAATGACCATATATGAGCATGGATATGACCACTTTGTGTTACAGCCCCTGTAGTTTCTCAACCGTAAATCAGAAATGAAAACCCAATATATCCACAATAAGGCATTAAGTAGGATATGTTTTTTGATGTGGAATTAATTTAATTTTTTTTATGTAAGCTGCGACCGCCCACAAAGAAATACAAAAAATTATAATAACTCTTTCTAAGTTATCTCTAAAAAATACATAATTATATGAGGATTTCAAATCAAACATCAGATTTAAAATATCTACTACCGACTGTTGCGGAGACACAAAACTAACTGATTTTCAGCTTGTCACCCTCTCTAACTGGCCAACTTCTTTCATTTTGATCATGAATCAAATCCGAACTCGCTAAGACATCAACAATACTGGAAATAGCTTAATTTTTAATGGTTGAAAAGTACTTTCTCTCTGAGTTTTCCCCAATATCTGCACTGCATGCTGTTTCTTACCATACCGGTTACAGTGGCATCTTGTGAGCGCTCCTTCTCAAAACTGAAGCTCATTAAACTATCTGAGAAGCATTATGTCCCAAGAAAGACTGAGTGGTCTGGCCGTATTATCAATCAAGAATGAATGTGCAAAGAAGCTGAACGTGTCGAAAATCATTGATGTTTTCACCGAGCGGAAAGAGTAATAACATCTTGCTTTGGAACAAGAAACCAACTTTTAGGTGAATGTGGGAGGGGAGGGGAGGGGCCCCCCCATTTAAAAATTCTGCACCGGGGCCCACTCCAACCTAGCTACGCCCCTGATGGAATCGCTCATGCCAAACGTCCTTATTCAGATGAATTAATCTTTTTATAAAATTGGAGTGTTAGCGCTATAGAGAATGCATGTTTAAATGTTATATTGTAGGTCTACAATGTATATTATATTTACAAATCTTATGTCTCATCATGAGCAGGTAATCCCTTTCAAAATAAATACAGTGCATTTGTCATCCACAAAGCTGTCAAAAGTATTTAATACACGTAGCAGTCATACAAAAATAAAATGCATCTTTTTTTTTTTTTTAAACCCAGCACAGATCTTCAAGGGAAGAGCGTGTCAAAAAGAATCCTTACAAAAATGTGTTTTTATGTAGTGTTTTTGGTGAAATCAGGGCAGTCATATTTTGCTTCATAATAAATGCATATATTTTATTTAAAATGTAATACATACAGTATAAACAAAAATAATGGAAAAACACCAGTGTTACATTTCAAGTTCAATACACTGTAGATCTACAATACAAATTACACAGAAACTGTGTAGGCTCTGCAATGTTCTATCACTTGTTCTTGTGTATTTTGCTGCCATCAAGAGATAGCCTAACAACTACTGTATTGCACAACAATGCTAGTATTTAAAAAGTCTTGCTCTCGCAAACATTTCATGTGTAACAGTACGTGTCTTGCGGCTCTCGGCCATATGGAAATTTTGGTATGCGGCTCATAGGGTCAGGAAGTTTGGCCACCCCTGCACTAGTATGTAACCCCCCCCAACCCTTATACAAACTGCATCAATAATCTAAACTGTGAAGAATGTGGTCTTATACACTGAATCTTATGGTAAACAATGATCTAAACTGTGAAGAAAGAGGCCTTATACACTGAATCTTATGGTAAACTGTTCTGACGGGCTTGAAGCCAAGCCATATTTCAGTTTCTGACAAATCTCACTGCTGTTGATGCTGTCAGATAGGCAAAATGGGCTCTGTTGCAACTTTCTCTCCAAATGGTACATTGTTTGTTGAGTACATTTTGCAGTTTTTACTCTATTTATTGTGCTCGGCTAATTGCATGCTATCTGTGGTTCCATTTCATTCCCCTTAAGAATGTGAATTTTAATTATTTGAGTATACAATTCTCACACTGATTGAATGTTTTGAGAGATAAGTGCCCTATTGTGGAGGACACTATTATTCCATGCCATCATGTACTGCAGCTTATGTGTTTCAAGGCTTTGTAATGGTAGAAAGATGCAGTTACTAAAGAAAGATACAGTTACCAAAGATACTGTTTGTTGTAATATCTGTTTTTAAAATATTTTGAATATAAATGACAACTAAAAATCCGTATATTGATATATTGTGCATATTAGAAAAGTGAATACCATTTTATTACGCAACAATCATTTCAACAATTCATTAGTGTTACACATGTCAAACGTAACACTTACAAAAGGGCTTGTGAGTTCAGTTTAGCATTTCATATTGTTTGCTAAAAGTAGGGCAATACAATTATACATTAACAATGCAAAGAAAAAAATGTGACAAAGCTTCTTTATTTGCAGTATAACTTTGAACACAGTTCTGGGTTCCTAACACTGTCTTTGGTGGATAAAACACTCTCGACAACAAAGGATGGGTTTAAATAGGACGGTACCTGTATGTTTGTTTGATCCACGGTGTCCTTTTCCAGTGGGAACACGGCTTCTTTTAACAAACAATACAAAACAATAATAAAGCATAGCTCAGGTTTTGGAGCGCTAACTAAACTTAACAGCATCTCTAACTTTAGTCAGACGCGAATCCGGTTTACTTACTTTAAATATATTATTCACAAATCACAAACTTATATACTTTGTTTTAACATACACCACAATCAGGTCTATACACAGTTCCTTACCTTCCCACAGACAGCTATTGTCTTTGAAACCTGTCCTTTTATACCTGCATGGCTTGATAAATTACAAACAGGTGTATTAGTTTAACTGATTGTCAGTCAATCAGTTTTCTTGGATAGCTATGACATTCTGTGAGAGTTTTTCATTCCTTGTTTAAACAGCAAGAAATGCATTTTTTTTCAGGGGTAAAAGCAATTTCATCATCACTTTGTAAACCTCCATCAATTACTGGCTATAACCACTGTTCAAAAAAGCTTTTACAGCTGACTTGCATACTTCTTATAAAGTGATTGCTGACAATAATATTTAGGTTTGGCAAAACTATCAATAACTTTACACTCAGTTCCCACTTCACGTTCCTTTGTTTTTTGCATTTTTATTTTTTCTAATGCCACTTTTTTTTTAATTTAGTCATTGCCAATTATTTTTTTATTATTTTCTCCCAATTTAGAATGGCCAATTATTTTTAGGCTCAGCTCACCGCTACCACCCCTGCGCTGACTCGGGAGGGCGAAGACTAACACGCTGTCCTCCGACGCGTGTGCCGTCAGCTGACCGCTTTTTTTCACACTGCAGACTCTCAATGCAGCCACCCAAGAGCTACAGCGTCGGAGGACAACGCAGCTCTCGGGCAGCTTACAGGCAAGCCCGCAGGCGCCCGGCCAGACTAAAGGGGTCGCTGGTGCGCGGTGAGCCGCGAAGACACCCTGGCCAACCTAACCCTCCCTCCCCCCGGGCGACGCTCAGCCAATTGTGCGCCGCCCCCTGGGAGCTCCCGTCCATGGTCGGCTGTGGAATAGCCTGGACTCGAACCGGCGATGTCCAGGCTATAGAGCGCATCCTGCACTCCACGTGGAGCGCCTTTACCGGATGCGCAACTCGGGAGCCCCCTCCACTTTCATATTCTGCATCTAAAATATAGTCCTCACAACTTTCTTTCACTTACAAACAGACACTTGTCTGTGTAAGTGGGATTTCAAACTCAAACTCCGTGAAACTCATCTTAACAACATTCCAGCAATGTGAGAGACAAACATTTTAACTGCTAGAACTAAGCATAACAAACGAACAAAAACCAAGTCCAATTATCAAATTAAGAATCACTGACTTTCGTTATTGAACTAGTATCAGTTAGGAAGAAATGTTTCAAAGTGTTGAATCGGTAAGAAAATAATTCATTAACAGCACTCGAAACAGTGAATTATTTTTACTGATTCAACACTTCGTGTTGTTTATCCCGTGTATTTTCTTTAGAAAAAGTTATCTGTAATTCCATGCAATCCAAGTTACTAAACAGGAATCGGACAGGTCTCATAATATATTCTATGCTCCTTTTTGTATTTGTTAACAGGCAGTGCAATGGTAAAGAAGCTTGCTTGCTTGATGAATGCTAGGCAAGGTTGTTCCCAGCCTCCACTCTTAAATATATGTAACCCCACCGTGGCCACTATGCCTGCAGAGTACAGTTAAACAGCTAGCATGTATGCCTAACTGGGCCTGATGTAAGAAATGTGTAATTAACACTCCTGATAGAACAAACTGGCTCGCTAGGGTGCGTAGAGATTCTGGGTGTAGCACTGAGATGGTGAAGTCCGCTAAACCTCCTAATGGCAATCCCATAAACAACATACATTTAGTAAATAAAACAAGTATTGAGCCCCCACTCTAAGTAATGCAAAACACCTAATTAAGATGTCTATTACTACAATTACCTAGAGAAACCTGGTCGACCTCAAATTCAGCAGCTTAAACCCAAAATAATGAAATACCTTGGTTGTGAATTACCTTCAATAACACAATAGTAAACAAACTGTAGTAATTAAATTAAAATAATCAGTTCACTTATGTTTTTTTTTCACCAAGCAGTAATATGGTACAATAAGAATAACAGTTAATATCAGTTAATGCAGTTAAGCAGCTACTCAATGTAAAAGAGTAACCTTTCTCTCTAAAATACTATACTAACAAAGATATGAATGGCAATTCTATAGGCAATTTAGAAAGCAATGTAATTCAAACTATACCTTTAAAAGTTTATATCTTAAGAGTTAAGCATGCAAACACAAAATACAGTTCACAACATTTTAAATGCAAAAATAGATAAACTATTTATTTAGTTAGATTTTCTTTCTCTTTTCTTGAATTATTTCTACTAACGTTAATTAAATATCTGGCAAAGCAATTCAAGACACGTTGAACAAAATCACACAAATGATAATCAGCAATAATAATAATAAAAAAGAAATGTCCTGTATCAGACGGCGCGCGTTGGAGCGCTGTTGGTGCACTTAAATGATTATACCAGGAAAAAAAAATCAGAAACCTTTGTTTTGTTTTTTTTTTTTAAACGAGAAGGGGTTGTAGCATTCTGTGGCCCGTGGTCCACTCAGTCACAGTGGTCCGGACCACTCCAGCTGTCCCTGTTATGTTATGATTTCACAGTTTCCTTTTCATTTTCTTTATTGGCATATATTATTTTACAAATAGGTATGTTACAGTAATACATGCCAGTGTTAAGGTTTATAATAATCAGTACAGAGGACTACATTGCTCTTCATTGCGCTGAGTGGTCCGGACCACTGCTGCTGTACTGATTTCATGGTCAGGACCACTCGGACCACTCAGTCACAGTGGTCCGGACCACTCCAGCTGTCGCTGTTATGTTATGATTTCACAGTTTCCTTTTCGTTTTCTTTATTGGCAGTTATTTTCCAAATACGTATCTTTAACAGTAATTCATACCAGTGTTTAAGTTTATAATAATGTGCTTGGGACCCGTTACCATTATCAAGTGTATTTAGAAAATTGATTTTACACTTCCAGAAACGTTTTCTTTTATATAAGGTAAATATTTTCTTGTTTTAAAACTTGCTGGTATAATACTTGAAATGTATTTGCTTACGATTGTAAGTCGCCCTGGATAAGGGCGTCTGCTAAGAAATAAATAATAATAATAATAATAATATGTAGCCTACATATGCATTATGATAGCCTTAACTGCAAAATACACAATGACAATAATAAAACAAACGTGGTGTAGCAGATTTTCTGATGAGTTTCATAGAGATTTAGTTGTTGTTGATATATTGTTTTTAAATGTCTTAAAATGTTTTTCTATGTGTTGTTTAAAGTTATGTTGACGTTGAATAGTACTTTTGCACTTTTGACAATGCCAGTGGCTTCTGTTTACTTTTGAAGAACTTTTCATTTCAGCACAATAACAGGGAATGAGGCACTTGTCTGTGAAAATAAACAACAATAATAATAATAATAATAATAAATACTACTAATTATAATAATCTTGATTTTATATAGCGCCTTTCATAACCAAATATCTCAAAGCGCTTCACAAATAAGGGAAAAACAGATAAAACACTAAAACCACCATGACATATACAAAGTGATCTACAAAATACTAACACAATTAGAAATAATGAATATAACAGCAGAAAAAAAGGCAGTTTAAATAAGTGGCTTTTTAGGATAGATTCAAAAACAGACAGCAACTCATAATCTCTGATCTCAACAGGAAGTGTCTATTTCTACACCTAGGTGCGTAGAACAATGTTACATGAGAAAAAAGTTTGCGAATTCGACAGGATTGTATTATTATTATTTGTTTATTTAGCAGATGCCTTTATCCAAGGCGACTTAGAGACTCAGCTGCAGAGTCACTTACAATTACGTCTCACCCGTATAATGGTTATTAACCAATGATATTGATTGAAGTAAGAATAACATGTTTAAAGAGTTGTGAGTTTACAAAATTAATAATCACAGTGTATCTTCTTCCAATTATTTAACAATAAGAAACAAAAACGACAAAATACAGTGCAAAACAGACATTTCCTAATAGACAATGCTGACATATTTTATTTACACATCTTATATATATATATATATATATATATTATATGCGTTTTTGTTTCTTATTGTTAAATAATTGGAAGAAGATACACACTGATTTATTAATTTCGTAAACTCGCGACGCTTGGTCCTGGCCGTGAAAACAATACAGCGGCAGTGGTCCAGACCACTCAGCGCAATGAAAAGAAACGTAGTCCCCTGTACTGATTATTATAAACCTTAACACTGGCATGTATTACTGTAACATACCTATTTGTAAAATAACACAAATGCCAACAAAGAAAATGAAAAGGAAACTGTGAAATCATAACATAACAGCGACAGCTGGAGTGGTCCGCACCACTGTGACTGAGTGGTCCGAGTGGTCCGGACCACTGTGACGTCACAGCGCTGAGTGGTCCAGACCACAGGTCCCAGAATGCTACAACCCCTTCTCCTCAGTACTCACAAACCCAAACTGGAACGATGGAAACTGTAAGCAGGCAAGCAGGCTGTGTCCAGGCGATAAAGTAGCCCCCCTAAAGTCGTCAGGAACAGAAACGCTGTCTTCTCTCCGATGACATCCAAGGCGATGGAAACAGTAAAATCCTCTTCAACTATCCTATGTGTCCTCCCGAAGTCTGATTTTAAAGCAAGTAGTCTTAGCCGGGTTCCTTTTTTATGCAGGCTTAAAAGTTGAACAAGCGCTAGAAATCTACGGTTTTAGAGCAAGAGTCCATTACTTTAAACACGAGCTACTTTCACACAAGGAAAATAAATGACTTGATAGTCAAAGCAAATAAAGACTAGAAGGTTTTCACACAGGATACTTTCAGAGATTCTAAGTTAGCGTTCTATTTTGAGTAATTTAGGGACATTTCTCTGGGCTCAAAACGAATGAGACTCAGAGTTCTCGCTAGCTTACATATTCTTCACAGTTTTTCCTTCTTTTTCGGCCACCCTCTTTTTTTTTCTACCGTCCCTCGAATTTAAATTAAAATGACCGCTCCCACAAGTGCGGTATAAAATAATCCCATTGGTGGAAAAATAACATTTGCAAAAAACAAATTGTACATTGGACAAATAAATATATTGACATAATCAGTTACCAGACAGAACTCAAGCACATGTTGAAACAGGGCGCTGCCATTTTGCTTTCTAACACATTAAAATAAAAGTTAACAATGTATCATTTCAACTGGAGTAAATTGAGTTTAAACAGCAACCAATGAGAAACAGAATTCTTAATTAAGATTGACAGGCTCTCCTGAAAACACTGCAAAATAAAATAGAGAGTGAAAAACAGAAAATAAATAGAACACCAGTGTTTTTTTTTTTAGACGGGTGTTACATATAGCTCCTCATTTTGCAAGCCTCAGCATTATATGTTATTTTTAGATTTAGTCCACATATTTATGCTTGCGAGATTTAAAGCAGTGTGGGGTAGTGGTTAGGGCTCTGGACTCTTGACCAGAGGGTCGTGGGTTCAATCCCAGGTGGGGGACGTTGCTGCTATACCCTTGAGCAAGGTACTTTACCTAGATTGCTCCAGTAAAAAAAAAAAAAAAAAAAAACAATTGTATGTAAAAATAATGTGTAAAAAATAATGTCATTGTAGGTAAAAATAATGTGATATCTTGTAACAATTGTAAGTCGCCCTGGATAGCGTCTGCTAAGAAATAAATAATAATAATAGATAATAAAGCTATATTACAGTATTTACACACTGTTCGAATTTAAAACAGAATTGTAAGTTGTGGCGAAATTTAAAAAAAATGCCTAAACACACAAAAACCCGAGAAGAATATGCCTGTGACCGTAAGGATTTTGTTGTGGAAGACAGCAAATGAAAGAAGGTACAATTTAAGTGTGCAGGCACTGTCGAGTTACTATACATATTGTTAGACAAAAAACGAAAGTAACCGAAAACAATAATTTCAATAAGTAACTGTATATAAAAAGCGAAAGCCCTGAAAAAAAACAAAAAAAAACAAAAAAAACATTTACATATAACTCGAACAGCAAAAAAATAGGCACCGAAAAATGAAATTAATAAAAACTGATGTCTGTTCTTAAAGCATTTTGAGTATAAATGACAACAAAAAATCTGTACATTGAAATGTTGTACATATTAGAGTACAGACAGTTGATATGTTGTAACTGACCAGAAACATGTTATCGTTATTCTATTTGGAATTTGCCTATTGGAAATAAACAGATGTGGTAGAACCAGAAACTGTTCAGATATGATACCTTTGAACGTTATTTCCACTTTACTTGCTGGTTAAGAAATGTCATCCTGAATAAAATGTGTTTCTACCTCTGCTATCCTGTAGATTGAGTCTGATGTCTTTGGTTCTGTATTTACAACCCCTTTCAGGACACTATCACAGAAGAGGTGGTTGAATTGCTGACCCCTTACTTGGATATGGAAGACTACAACCTGGAAACAGCCAAGAAAGTGTGTGGAAACGTGGCAGGGCTGTGCTCCTGGACTCAAGCAATGGCATGTTTCTTCGACATTAATAAAGAAGTTCTTCCACTCAAGGTAAGACAGGGGGTCTGATTAACATGAAATAATCACACCCCTAAAGGCGTTATGAGGCACAATGCGAAGAGGAGTGCCTTTAACCGTTTAGGGGCGTGATTATCTCATGTTAAAACATCTCTCTCTAACTACTATCTTCACTTAGAACAGACACTTCTGTCTGTGTAAGTGGAACTCATGACAACATTCCCACAACGTGGGAGACAAACAGTTTAACTGTTTGAATGAAGCGTAACAAAAGAGCAAAAAATCAAATCCAATTACCAAATGAACAAGCAATTGAATCTCATTATCAACAAGTATCAATTAGGAAGAAATGCTTTAGGTGGCATAAACAACTAATTGAATCAAGTATCGGAAAAGAAAATAATCCAGTTTCTCGTGCCTAATAGCACTCGAAACAGTGAAATTATTTTTACAGATTCAACACTTAGTGTTGCTTATCCATTACTTAATCACACACCCTGGAGTTGTCTTAATGTTTTGTGCAATGTTTTAAATAAAAAAAAAAAAATACAGTTTTTATACTATTTTATTATTTGCTTCATTTTTTCAGTGTGTGAAAACAGTATTAAATAGTTGAGACATTGTTATACTCAATACAACTGTGAGCAGAGAGATTTCTAAATCTCTGAAACATTTACTTTTCTTTGTAAATCTAAATAAATGCTAGTTACTGTCCCACTGTAGCAGTTGTAGATTGACTGATTTAGTACTCCTAGCATTGCAAAGCCATCCAGTCTACCAGAATCAAAAGAGATTGATCATTTGCATATCTTGGCTACTGAATACAACATTTAATTCAAAATAATGTGTGTACTAGAGAGGAGTCCTCCGTGATATAGAAATGTTTCTATTATAAGTATAACTCTGAATGGTGCTCTGACTCGCAATCACGCAACATGTCCTTCCATGTGACAGGCACACCTGCACTGCTGTGTTTTCATTTGGCCTGACTGTTGACTGTTGAATGTTAATTTCAATATAATTTTATAAAGAGTTCATAAAACCAGGAAACGATGGTATACAGCACCAAAGTGTTAAACGTATAACTACATAGGACATCAAAAGAGATAAAGTGAAAGCAGCATTTTAAATAAATATATATATTTTTATTTGTTCATGGAATTGTAGTGCAGAATGATATGTTATGTGAGTGATGATGCTGCACAGTGGTCCACCAGACATTAATCCACCCCTTCTAGAATGTTGCTAGCCAATCAGAGTGCTCCCTCAAACCACGCAGTTGCATAAAATAAATTAGCCAATTAAAACGCCAGATTTCACAACATTCCACTTGTAATAAATCGGCATGTCAGCCCATTGAATTGAATGGAAAGGCAAGAGCTGGACCCAGACTGCAAACCATACAGCTGAAAGACAATTCTTACCATTCAACTGAAGAGCAAGCTCTGTAGATGAGAGGGAAGTATGGCTTATGCTGATATCAGTATAATTACTCATCGGCCGCTAGGAGGAAATCTATTACACAGTACATAATTTTTTGCCATACGTGTTGTCTCATGTAAGGAAGACTACCAACTGACAAAAATTCTCAAGACATGGATGATGGCAATAACTATTTACAATGTTATTTTTTAATTAAAACACGATTTATGATATGTACAGTTGACATATTTTTTTTATGAACACACAGTGTGACAGAACCTTTTCCCCACCGAAGTGCTCACGAAAGCACACTCATGCAATAAGAGACAGGGTCAACTGTACTTATCTTTATACATGTAAGCAATTCAAGTCCTTGAAGAGTGTGTGCAGATGAGTTGGGGTCCCCTTGATAACGCAAACCCAGTTAACCCCTGTTTCAAGTTCTACATTTTAGAATGCCACATCTATTACCTTTCTATTGCTTTGCCTTCCATTTCTTTTTATTTATTGCTTCCTACAAAAGATTCATCATTTTTATTGATTCTTAAATTTCCCCAGGGAGGTTATTTACTAGTGTTTTATGTTGTAGTGTATAAAACCTTATTAGTTCAAATCATGGCCAGGCCTGAAGAGTATAACAACATATCTGATCTGACAGATGGATTTATCATGACCAGAAAGTCACATTTGAAGTATTAAGCAGGATAAATTTAGTGTTTCCAAAGTAATAACCCATCTATTGGCTTAAATTCTATTTTAAGGACTACATTTGTTGCCTAAAATGAATGATGGGAAATTGTTTCCTGTTGAACCATGTGAAAGCTGTGTCTTGTACTGAAAGGTAATTGTTATATTTTAAAAAAAAGACAGAGATTGATCTTTATTCTAGTGCATCTATGCGTGCACTTCAGTGTATCTTTCAGCACCAGGACACGTATGCTGTACCGTGTTTACTGCGCACAGTGGGGCAAATGCCGTATATACTGTATTCCTTCCAATTAAAGACGCGCTTTTTTATCCACTTTGTGCTTCTCAAAAATAGCCTAAATTCGAGTATAGTATAGTGATGCATGTATTAAAATTGCCAACAAAAGATGTGACTATCCGAGTACACAAACAGCAACGTGATACTGCTGAGAAAAGACAAACCAAGCTTCCTGAGGAATTCCAAGAGAAACATTTACAATTTCAGTATTTCAGTCCACCGTATTTTTTGACATGCCAAGCAATGTTCAATGCTGTTGTGGTTGCTGGGTTACATGTTGCCTGATGCTGTGGAGTGTTGTGTCGTGCTTGCTGTTGCCAGGATGTGTGATGCCATAAGTGAGTGGTGGTGTGTGTACGACAGAGACGCCACCTTAAGTATTATACAGTGTGCAGCACAATAAACAAGCTCTGTGGTTAATCTACAACAACACTGTTTCGTATCAGTTTTGTACTATACAACAACATAATTGAGGTTGTATCTTTGTAAATGCATATTTATTTGATGGTAAATTTGGGCTGTGTCTTAAATTCGAGGGCGTCTTAAATTCAAAGGAATACGGTACCTAAATATATGCGTACTTCAAATTTGAATTACCGTATATACTTAAATATATGTGCATTTTACCACATTTACTGAACTGCTGTTCTGTATACGGCTCTCTGCGCCATGCTTGGGTTTCAACCATGTGTTTTATGCAAGAGCAACATTCCAGTGGAGGATAAGCATGATAAGTACAGAACATGTAAAAGAAGCTTTGAGGGCGTGGCTATGGCTTGCTGCTGAAAGGATGCAAAAATCTGCTCTGCTGGTTTAACACTTCTTATCCTTTACAATCCTTCAAGAAAACACGCTATATTCAACTCATTCTGGTCTCTGTCGATATACAACTTGATTATCTAACTAAAAATGCCTAAAAATAAGTCAAAAAGAGCTGATTTAATAAATGAGAGCACGATCGAGACGGAGGCAAACTTTCCATCACCTCTGATTATCGAATTCAAGGCGCATAGACTGACAAGACCAAAACCTTGTTACGCTCCAGATGCATAAGAGACATTTCGGGAACACAGAGCTCTCATTATGAAGTTTCTCAACTTCAGAGATAAAGAACGAAAAGTGCTGTACAATTGCCAGGAACAAGGGCAGGGTGATGTACGAAAAAACTCATCATGTAATGTTTTTCCCGGACCTGTCGGCAGATCTACATAAACAACGAAGACAATTCGACGGAATTAAACAAGAGCTGAGGGCCATGGATATCCCGGACCTGTCGGACTTATATTCCCTGAGGGCCATGGATATCCGGTACGTGTTACCTTCAAAGGCCAGACTCACATTTTGAATCTCCTTCGGCAGCTGAGGTGTTCCTTAAGAAGATAAAGCGAATAGACGTTTGAAAAATCCTATCCAACTCAATAACGAGGACTCGATATTAAACAAGATACTTTTCTTTCTAGATAAGTACAGTAGTGAGTTATGTCTTTCCCTTTCTCCCCCTTTATTATTTATTATTATTATTCGTAACATGCTGAGAATGTGTTATCTTTTTTTTATATATATTTTCTAAAATCTAGAGGAAGCTACTAGCGGGGATGGAGGGGGTTATTAGGCTTTCGCTGCATACTGTATAGGGGACGTGTTTGAATTATTTGCATTTTGTTTTGTTTCTTTACAGTAACTGCCAGCAGAGCGGGTATTGCGATACCGAACTGGCGCTTAGGGTTAGACTGCTCCTCAGCAAAGTGGATCAGTTTGCATAGCAGCTTTCCCATGTTTAGTGGGATGGGGGCGGGTCAGATCTATCTGGAGAACAGAAAAAGATCTGTGTGGGTAAAAAGGTCTTGTTTGGGGAGACTGACCGGGAAATGTAATAATAGACGGGGGTTTCAACACTTGGGTGTTTCGTGCATAGTGACCATTCTTTTATTTACTAGTGGACTTGTTTTCAGAACCGTGCGCTTCTTATTGTGCTTAGTAAACAAACTACAACAGAAACTGAGAACTGTGACTCGATCCTAGTTTGGCAAAATCTTGTGCTCCCCATGCATCCACTTCAACGATAAGGTTAATGACTGCTGCATGCAATTTAAAATGCAGTCAGATAGTGTCGGCAAGGTGTGTGCGATCATGGACATACGAAAGGAAGTATACAACCAATACAGTTTTTATCTGCTTATGTCTATGACTTTTAACCTTCAAGATGTAAAATAAGATGATGTCTCCAAATGCAGGGTTTAAAATAACCTCTTGGAACGTGAGGGGCTTAAATAAACTCTCTAAAATAAAACAGGTACTTACCAGGCTTAAACAATTAAACTCTAAGATAGTGTTTTTGCAAGAAACCCATCTAATGCAAGATGAAATAATAAAAATTCGAAAAAGATGGCCAGGACAAGTAATATCGGCATCATATTGTACGCATGCAAGAGGAGTAGTGATTCTTATACATAAATCCGTTCCATTTAAAATACACCACTCATCACCCGATCCGGCTGGTAGATATATTATTGTTCAAGGGTCATTGCTTTCCCAAAATATTAATTTAGTAAATATATATGGGCCTAATACAGACAACCCCAAATTTTTCAGTAGTTTATTTTTATCTCTCCCATCGCTCCCAGGTCATATTATTATGGGGGGGTACTTTAATTGTACTCTGAATCCACTTCTTGATCGTTCTGTAAATTCAAAGGCATCTTACACGCAAAGTAGGAAAATATTACTGGAATCCATTTCGGATCTTAATTTGTGCGAGGTCTGGAGAAAGATTAATCCAACAAAAAAGAGTACTCCTGCTATTCAAGCACGCATCAATCTTATTCTCGAATAGATTTATTTTTTAATCTCTAGCGCACTTATTCCCAAAATCTTGGATTGTAAATATGACTGTATTGTTATATCTGATCATGCACCAATTTCACTATCTTATATTGATTCTAAACTGATCGCTGACCCCCCAAAATGGCGTGTGCACTCAGAGTGGTTTAAAGATTCAGACTTTCTAGGATTTGTAGGAGAACAAATTGATATATATTTTGAAATTAACACAACCCAGACCACGGCCTCAGTTAGATGGGAAGCCTTTAAAGCATTTATCAGAGGACAGATCATTAGTTATACTAGTTCTAAAACTAAAGCTTTTAAACTCAAAATGAGTGAATTAGAAAATAAAATTAAAGCTTTGGAAAGGGAGGTTCTTCTGAATAATACTTCAAAAGCTCAAAAAGACCTTGTTTCCTTGAGCACAGTACAACAAACTTTCTATTAACAAAGTAATATCTAGTATGACAAGGCTAAAACAAATGTATTATGATCAGGGAGAAAAGACTGGAAAGCTTCTGGCCTGGCGCATTAAAGCTCTACAGTCTGAAAGAGCAATTAATGCAATAGAATTAGAGAATGACTCTGTGTCAACAGACCCTAAGGAAATTAATAGTACCTTTTAAATCCTATTATGAAAGTCTATACAAATCAGAGACTAACAGACTCGGTAAACCTGCAAAATTTTCTGGGTAATCTTCAGATTCCATCTATTTCTGAAGATCAAACCTCTAATTTAGATAAAGAATTGGAGAAATCTGAAGTAATAAATGCCAAATCTAATATGAAAGGTGGTAAAGCTGCTGGTCCTGATGGTCCCCCAACTGACCTATATAAAATATTTAAGGACAAACTAGTGGATCCTCTCTTAGCCATGTATGAGGAATCATTTGAAAATAAACTGCTCCCTGCTTCTTTGAGATGTACTATGATCACATTAATTCCTAAATCTGGAAAAAATCCATTAATGTGCGGCTCGTATAGACCAGTATCGCTCTTGAACTCGGACACTAAGGTCCTTGCAAAGGTGTTGAGTAGCAGAATGGAATCTTTACTCCCACAATTAATAGACAAGGATCAGAATGGGTTTATTCAGGGCCGACAGGGATTTCACAATATTAGAAGAGTAATTAATGTTGTTTATGAAAACGCAGGGGTGCCAGACAAAGCTGTTTTGTCGCTGGACGCAGAAAAAGCCTTCGACAGGGTTGAATGGAGTTACTTATTCCATGCACTTTCACGATTTGGATTTGGCAATAATTTTCTTCAGTGGATACGGGTTCTCTACTCTGACCCTTTGGCAGAAGTTGTAACAAATAATATAATATCCAGCCCATTTCAACTGTCAAGAGGCACCCGCCAGGGGTGTCCACTCTCACCTTTACTTTTTGTCCTAGCGATTGAACCCTTAGCTATTGCCATACGTAATCATCCGAACATAACTGGTATAAAAATAGGTCACTTAGAACACCGTATAGCACTTTATGCTGATGATGTTATTTTTTTCCTGTCAATTTTATCTGATTCTATTGCTGCCCTGTCAGAACTTGTATCTAATTTTGGAAATTTTTCGGGGTATAAAATAAACAAAACTAAATCCTCAATACTATTTTTAAATGAGCAGGAGAGACTCCAACCAACAATAAAAACTCAATATTTAAACTCCCCAGAGGGCTTTACCTATTTGGGTATAAGAATCACTCCTGAAATAAATAAAATTATTCTAGCCAACTATAATCCCCTCATTTCATCAATAACTAAATCACTAGACAAATGGTCTGAAATGCCTATCTCCCTGATTGGTTGCATAAATATAATTAAGATGAGCATCCTTCCCAAATTTCTATACCTTTTCCAATCTATTCCCCTCTCTCCCCCTCCACTCTTTTTCTCCAAAATGAAAAGCCTATTAGTAAATTTTATTTGGAATAAAAAGCGTTCTAGACTCTGCTTAACTATTATATTTGCCATATGACGGGGGGGGGCTACAACTCCCTAATTTACAGTGGTATTACTGGGCAGCACAGTTGAGAGCTGCTATGTGCTGGTTTTCACGTAATGAACCTCTGCCCTGGGTATCAATTGAAATGCACTCTGTTTCAAACATGCCTCTATATATGTACCTCTACTCAGCCAATGTTAAGAAACTGAAAAAACAAACCTTGAACCCTTTTGTCAGGACCACAATCAGTGTTTGGCATGAGGTACAGAAATATATGGGTGAAGAGTCACAGCTGTCACGTTTCACTCCAATCTGGAGGAATGATGATTTTACACCCGGAAAATCTGATTCAGGATTTAAACTTTGGGCCAATAAGGGGATTGAAAAAATTGCTGACTTGTTTAAGAATGATATTCTAATGTCCTTTGAAGAGCTAATAGACAAATTTGAAATCCCACGCAAACATTTCTTTAAATATCTACAACTCCGTAGTTTTGTTTACTCTAGACAGAGCCACTCCCTTCTCCAGCCTGCATTGTCAACTTTGGAGACCGCCGCCTCTGGTCAGGGACATGGGAGGGGGCAGGTTTCTAAGCTATATAACATACTGGTCGCTAAATCGGACGAGTCCTCAGAGTCCAGACGAATTGCTTGGAGTGAGGACTTATCTGTAGACATTTCCATAATGGAGTGGAGTGAGATCTGTTCTAAAGCCCAATCCCAAACGATTAATACTCAATATAAACTGCTGCAATACAATTGGATTATGAGGACATATATTACCCCTTCCAAACTCCATCAATTTAATTCAGATATTCCTGATAGCTGTGTGAAATGCGGGCTGGAGAGGGGCACTTTAGTCCATTGTTTGTGGGCTTCTTGTCCTGATATTCAGAGGTTCTGGTGTGAGGTTATTGATTATTTATCTCAAATGATTTCTAAGAGGCTGCCTTTTACCTCTAAACTCTGTATACTGGGTGCTTACCCTGAGGGCTGTAATCTGACTCCCAGTGAGAGGAAAATGATTGACCTATGTTTACTCCACGCCAGGCGAATGATTGCCTTGCATTGGAGGGATACGAATAGACCAAGAGTGGGCCGATGGTTAAAGGAACTGTCCTTATGTCTTGCAATGGAAAAATTAACATACATAATAAAGGGGAAATCAGGATGCTTTCAGGATATCTGGGAACCTTTTATACAATTTTTGAGTTGCGGAAATTATGCTGATCCTTTGAGTAGAGACACATATTACTAGCTATTTATAGAGATCCTGATGTCTGTGTGTTATATTATTCATGTATTGCATTACTTGTGTACTAACTAGAAGCCTGCTAATGTCATGACAGTAGGGCCTGTATGATCGCACATAACAGTTGATTTGGAAAAGAAAGGATACTAAGTAGGGTACTTTGGATTGCCCTTCGGTCTAAACGGTCTGAACAGTCTGAATAATGCATGAGTCACTATATAAGAAGTTTTATTTTCCTTGTAACCCATTTTTTTTTTTTTTTTTTTTTTTTCTTTTGGGAGGGTTATATGTTTGTGTGTGTGGGTATGTATGTGTGTATGTATGCATGTGTATATATACAGTACTGTGCAAAAGTTTTAGGCAGGTGTGAAAAAATGCTGTAAAGTAAGAATGCTTTCAAAAATAGACATGTTAATAGATTATATTTATCAATTAACTAAATGCAAAGTGATTGAACAGAAGAAAAATCTAAATCAAATCCATATTTGGTGTGACCACCCTTTGCCTTCAAAACAGCATCAATTCTTCTAGGTACACTTGCACAAAGTCAGGGATTTTGTAGGCATATAGTCAGGTGTATGATTAAACAATTATACCAAACAGGTGCTAATGATCATCAATTCAATATGTAGGTTGAAACACAATCATTAACTGAAACAGAAACAGCTGTGTAGGATGAATAAAACTGGGTGAGGAACAGCCAAACTCAGCTAACAAGGTGAGGTTGCTGAAGACAGTTTACTGTCAAAAGTCATACACCATGGCAAGACTGAGCACAGCAACAAGACACAAGGTAGTTATACTGCATCAGCAAGGTCTCTCCCAGGCAGAAATTTCAAGGCAGACAGGGGTTTCCAGATGTGCTGTCCAAGCTCTTTTGAAGAAGCACAAAGAAACGGGCAACTTTGAGGACCGTGACGCAGTGGTCGGCCAAGGAAACTTACTGCAGCAGATGAAAGACACATCATGCTTACTTCCCTTCGCAATCGGAAGATGTCCAGCAGTGCCATCAGCTCAGAATTGGCAGAAAACAGTGGGACCCTGGTACACCCATCTACTGTCCGGAGAAGTCTGGTCAGAAGTGGCCTTCATGGAAGACTTGCGGCCAAAAAGCCATACCTCCGACATGGAAACAAGGCCAAGCGACTCAACTATGCACGAAAACACAGGAACTGGGGTGCAGAAAAATGGCAGCAGGTGCTCTGGACTGATGAGTCAAAATTTGAAATATTTGGCTGTAGCAGAAGGCAGTTTGTTCGCCGAAGGGCTGGAGAGCGGTACACTAATGAGTGTCTGCAGGCAACAGTGAAGCATGGTGGAGGTTCCTTGCAAGTTTGGGGCTGCATTTCTGCAAATGGAGTTGGGGATTTGGTCAGAATTAATGGTCTCCTCAATGCTGAGAAGTACAGGCAGATACTTATCCATCATGCAATACCATCAGGGAGGCATCTGATTGGCCCCAAATTTATTCTGCAGCATGACAACGACCCCAAACATACAGCGAAAGTCATTAAGAACTATCTTCAGCGTAAAGAAGAACAAGGAGTCCTGGAAGTGATGGTATGGCCCCCACGAGCCCTGATCTCAACATCATCGAGTCTGTCTGGGATTACATGAAGAGAGAGAAGCAACTGAGGCTGCCTAAATCCACAGAAGAACTGTGGTTAGTTCTCCAAGATGTTTGGGCCAACCTACCTGCCGAGTTCCTTCAAAAACTGTGTGCAAGTGTACCTAGAAGAATTGATGCTGTTTTGAAGGCAAAGGGTGGTCACACCAAATATGGATTTGATTTAGATTTTTCTTCTGTTCACTCACTTTGCATTTAGTTAATTGATAAATATAATCTATTAACATGTCTATTTTTGAAAGCATTCTTACTTTTACAGCATTTTTTCACACCTGCCTAAAACTTTTGCACAGTACTGTATATGTGTATATGTACGTGTGTATATGTGTATGTGTATATATGTATATATATATACATTTTTTTAATTTTTTTTATATGTATAATTTTACTATTATTTTTCACTTTGACTGTTATTACAGTATTGCTATTCTGATATTTAAGTACTATCATTTATAACCTTATGTATCTCAATGTTAATGTTATGTATGTGTGTGTGTGTGTGTGTGTGTGTATATATATATATATATATATATATATATATATATATATATATATATATATATATATATATATATATATTTCGTTCTGAGTTGTTTAAAAGCAAAAATTTAATAAACACAAGTTTAAAAAAAATAAAAAAAAGAAGCTTTGAGATACCGCGATTTTCCTGTCTCGTGTGCCCCGTTTTTCATGCAGATGATGGAAAGCAGACATGCCCGGTAGTCGAAGAAGCATGCTGTGTACCTTACACCGGCACTGTAGCCTGTCGCTCCACGTCCTCTATGGGCATAGACCAGGTTCTTAGCCAAATGAATAAACTCTATACATTCACTAGTAATACCCTCTAGTCAAAAGAGGGAATGTCTAGATTCCATTTCTGGTGGCTAGGGCACCTGCAGGGCTGCAGTTGCCCTGTGACATGGAGGGGGCGTCGCAAGAGACAACGGCATCAGATTCCGCATCCTCAGATGGGGAGGGGGCAAACACTGCTGCACTGTACTGGCTGAATTTTTGCAGGAGGTGCAGTCCTCCTGGGGCCACCCGGCAACCGCCCATGCTGTCTCCCGAGCGATTGGCAGCCTTTATGGGGTGCACGATGTGGAGAAGCTGGACCTTGCCCACTTCCCGCCTGTTGAGTCTTCCATTGCTTCGCTGGTCCAGATGCCCAATCTGGCATTGCTTTCTCATGCTAACAAGCAATGTCACGTCACCAAAGTTTTGCTTAAGAAAGGCTATGAGGCTTCTAGTAGCATACCAGTCTACATTACTGCAGTCATTGTCAGCGGACCATTGGCCATCATCCAAGCGGTTGGACGAGCTGCGCCTGGTAATGACCATCTGCTCCAGCTGTTTTAGTACAGCAGGCAAGCTTTGGGCAGGAACATCACAGTGCTGGTGGCTGCCCAGAGGCAACTCTGGTTCTCTCAGGCCTGTGTCCCTAATTGGACAAAGCATCTTTGCTTGTTGCACCACTTACACCAGGGCACACGTTTGGAACCGCTGTGGATGAGATGCTGCAGTATTCTCACCTGACACAGGAGTCCTCTAAGGATCTGGCTTGCCTTCTTCCTAAACAGAGGACCCTAGCTCATAAGCTTCTAGCGACGCACTGGTGGCCTAGGCACCCACAGACCCTGAAGCCGGCACAATCTGCCACTGCTTCCACGAAGAAAACTGCGTCAAACCCTTTTCCGGACCCTCAACATGTGGGGCAAGGCAACAAGCACCATCCGACGCCCAAACAAGGAAAAGGGGCCCTGCTCTTGGCGACCCAACAACCCTAGGACTTTGCTGCTACAGATCCATTTAGATTACTAGCGATCATGCACCACAGATGCCTGGGTGCTCACCACCATTCAGACCATTCACTCTATACAGTTCCAGCACAGTCTCCCCCATTTCGGGGCGTGACCACAACAATGGTCATGAATCCACAAGATGCTATCTTAGTGTCTCAGGAGGTGTCAGCCCTCTCACAAAAAAGCAGGCCATCGCCATCGTACACCCTCTCACAAGAGGGAGGGTTTTTACTCCATATGCTGACAACGCAAAAGCTGTTGCAGACAGTGAGGCCAAATGACTGGTTCACCATGGTGGACCTCAAGGATGCCTATTTCCACATCCCCATAAAACCCGGCCACAGCAATTACTTGCGGTTTTCTTTCCAGTCACCCACACAGGCAGTGTTACACACAGAGCTGGTCACTGGTCACCTGCAATAACTGGGACTCTCAGTGAACCACCACAAAAGCTGTCTGACACCTTCCAAGACAGCCATTTATCTTGGTGTGTATTTGGACTCCAGGCTAAGATCGCTGCTCTGTCGGACGACAGAGTCCAGAGGCTAACTGCCTGCTTGGTCCAAGGCTCTGCTTTATGCCTTCCCACCGCTGGCGTTGCTACCACTGTGCCTGGAGAAAATCAGACAAGAACAGACTCGGGTGCTCCTGGTAGCCCCGAATTGGCCCAGGAGAGCCTGGTTCTCAGCACTGCCAGCCTTGTCACAACCTGCTCAGCCAGGCACAGGGGACCCTGTGGCTTCCCGACTCAGCAAGTCTGTAGTTTGGCACCTGAGCGGCTGCAACTAAGCCAACTCGGTTTCTCGGATGAGGTTATTGCAACCCTCCAGAATGCCACTTCTACGCATTTCCTGTACGGGTTTAAATGAGGAGTTTTCCAGACTTGGTGTCTGTCTCGTGGTCTGGACCTCACTTGCCCCATTGCAGCCATACTGCAATTTTTGCAAGACATTTTAACAAGGGGAAATCTCCCTTTACTCTCAAGGTCTACCTGGCAGCTATTTCAGCTTGCCATATTAAAATAGAATGTTTCCCCAGGAGCTCACTTCCTGGCAGGATCGTTTTTGAAGGGAGCTCAGAGGTTGTGTCCTCCTAGGAAGGACCTTGTCCCTCGCTGGCGAATGAATGTGGTTCTTAATGCGCTTACAAAACCACCATTCGTGCCCCTGCATTTAGCAGAGCTGAAATATTTATTTTAAGGTCATTTATTTTGCAGGCGGTTTTCTCACTAGCAAGCACCTCCATGAAGTGAGTAGGTGAAATGCAAGCATTTCCCATTGCCAAAGCCTGCCTATTTTTGACGGAGGCCAAGAGTAAGGTCACGCTCCGAACTAACCTTGCTTTCCTCCCTAAAATCTTTTCTGCTTTTCATGTCAACCAGTCAGTGGAGTTGGAGGCTTTTCATCCACCACCTTTCCAATCTGACGGGGAGAGGAAGCTCCAAATGCTCTGCCCAGTTAAGACATTAGCGTACTATGTTGACCTGACTTTGGTGTCAAACAGAGAAGATTGTTATCTGCTATGGGTCTAAGTTCCACTGACAAGCCCTGTGTAAAGCGGCTGTCGAAGTGGATTGTGGACACTGGATTGCCTATGATCTAACCAACCTGCCCCCACCAGAGAAGGTCATTGGCCATTCCACAAGAGGCCTTGCAACCTCTTGGGTATTATGTCGCTGACATATGCAATGCTGCAGTAATGGCGACCCCCCCATACTTTCACAAGGTTCTATAGACTGAATGCCATAGATCACCACAACCCTTGTTTTGGGGCCAGAGTGCTAAGGGCAGCCACTCCGTCTACCCTTTGACATACATATACCATAATGTGGGTTTACCCTATACTTTTTCTCTAGTTACTATACACTAAGATTCCCCAAACCGTGAATTTTTATATGAGAGTGCTAAGGGCAGCTATTCATTCTTTACAGAATGGCACACTGAGATTCGGGTTCTCCTATATAACTAGGGCTTCTGATTTTTGGTTTTAACTGATAAAAAACAAATAAAACACCCCTGATACAAAACAAAAATAAAATGAAATCGGTGTATAGCCAATAAACACTGGAAAACAGCAGGAAAACACTGGAAATTATTACTCAATTCATGTTGACTTTACCCCTTTCCCCAGTAAAAAAAAACAAAAACTGATTACAAAAATAGCTAAAATTAAGCACCAAAAAATGAAATTAATAAAAACTGTAAAAAAAGAAGCCCTGTATATAATCTAATGGTTTTAGGAATGTGTGGCGGAGTGTCCTGCCCCTTTGTTTATTTTTTTATTATGATTTGTTTATTACAGGGAAAGCCGATTTTTGTTATTTGTTATTTTGTGTTTAAAAACCTCGTGAGGATGCGTGACTGATCAGCTAGTGATTTATTTAACTAGCTGACAGTCACGCATCCTTACTAAGCTTGTGCAGACTGTGGCCGAGGGGTAATAAGAATTAACAGCTAGTTAACCCCTCGGCCAGAATATAAGAACCTGCAGCTGTCCGCACTGGGGGGAAGAGAGTGTCAGAGGAGAGACGTAAGTCTGTAGCAGTACAAAGAGAATTAACAATTGCTATATACGTGCTGGCTAAAAACCAGCACGATACTTGTTAGTTTCGGTTTGTTTGGCCAACGCGCCGTTTTGTTTTGTGGTGTTTGTTTGTTTAAATCTTTTTGTTTGTTTTGGTTTATTTATTTAATAAAAACGCTGAGCGCCGTTGCGTTCAGCTTCACCCGCCCATTCATTGTTTCTGTTACTTCCTGGTCTGTGACGTCACCTCACACGCCACTCAACAGCAGCGCTTGGTCACAGAATGTAATGAGCTGCATACCGTTGTTTGTTAACAAGATGATTTCTGCTTTAGATTTGTTCAATACCCCCCTCTCTCTCTGCAGGGGTATAAACAAACGTACTGCATTTTAAAAATGTATTTGTTGATAAAAATAAAAAAGCATAAAATACTATATTTAAAAAAGTTCTGCCCATACAAATGCTATTTAAATTTAAATTATACTTAAATGATGATTTTTACAGTAGTTTAAGCCCTCCATTAACGAAATCATACTAAATTGTCCAAACTGTTCAAAACCTAAACAGAAAATCATTTATATATGAATGATGATGTGTTGGTTTAACGGTTTTTAAACAACCATTGGTTGCTTACTAAATGACTGACATCTCCAAAGGCTTCAACTACCAATCAGGAATTGTTTTATTTAGTTGTCGCCAATACAAGTTTTAAAACAAAAGTAATGTTAGATAGACGGAAAGCAAAAGTAGACATCCACCATTGTTTAGTGATTTTCAGTTTTGTAAATAATAAAACGGAAAATGGCAGATTTGGGACCGATCAACCTTTAAGTACAAAGCTTAACAGAAATCATACTAAATTGTCCAAACTGTTCATAAACCTAAACAGAAAATAACAAAATATTAACTGTAGTGAAATATTTATAGGAGAAACTTCAGGGATGACTCCCCAGTCAAAATGCATTTCATTAAGCCCAAAGGTAATAAAAATACTTTTCAGTATCTAAAGTTTCAATTACTGTATACCATTCAAAGCGCAGGCATTGCCGGAGAGCACACTGAATTGCTTTACATAACTAAGAAAGCTTATCGACCCGAAAGAAAAGTATTTTTTCACACTGATTCTAGTAAGGAATCTGAAGTAGACAAGCCTGTGCACCCATCAAACCAGTCATTTGGTGTAAAATCAAAACCATACACTATATTTATAAAATTATTTCTCATCCTTGTTCCTGAGGGTTGTGACTACCACTGATAATTTTACATTTTTTAGGAAGGAGATCACTAAATTATACTTATGAGTAATTTGAAAACGTATTTTTACATTTCACAAGATCCAGTTTTTTACATAACCTCACGCAATTTTGTACTATAACTAAACCGTGCCAAGCAAGTCTTTATTAACAAAAGAGATCTCCTGAATGTAACCCTGGCAAGATTCTTTGACCAAACAGAAAAAAATAAGCAATACAAAGGATTTTTTTTTTATATAACACTGTTTATTCAACATTTTAAATTATTGCCATTTGCAGGTGACTCATAAAATGATAGTGCTTTATAGTTTAGTAGGTTTACAAGCAAGGTTATAAAAAAATACTGACGCTACTACAAAGTAAAAAATGCAGCCCTTTGCAATAAATAACGAAGACCTTTGCAAAGCAAAGAAAGATATTTTTTTCATCCTTTTACACTTTTGTTTTTCATGTTTGGTTATCGGATAGCTGATTGCTTTAAGCTTTGACTTCTCTGTTCCTTAGCACTGTGCACTATCATGGTGTGGCAAAGTGGTTGCTGATTATGTACAGGTGCAGAGGTGATGCAGTGCAGGAATAAACAGACAGACAGTATCCCTAAAAGAAAACTACATGTAAACCAGAGTTACCCAAAAGATGCAACCAAAATAGTGTGACAAAAAGGTTAGACTTTATTTTTGCATGTAAACCACAGCATAGCGTGTTCTGATTCAGTGTGTACAGTAACTTAACCAAGATAACATCAATAGTTCCTATTGATGCCACTGTAGCAGACACTTTTAAATGTATTTTTGTATCTCTGAACTATGTCCTCTTTAGACCCTCCCCCCATACAAAATACTGTAAAGTGCAAAATACATATCACTGAACCCTGTGGTCGAAACATGATATCAAATATTTAAAATGATTTACAATATTTCTTTGATTACACTTTTAGGCAAATCTAGCCCTGCAAGAAGCCCGTCTCATAGTTGCTCAGACGGAGCTGAACAACGCGCAGCAGCAGCTTGACGAGAAGCAGCGGGAGCTTGACGAGGTGCAGGCCATGTACGACACGGCCATGAGAGAGAAGCAGACCTTGCTGGATGACGCCGAGGCCTGCCGCAGAAAGATGAACAATGCCACTGCCCTCATCGAGGGTCTAGGTGGAGAGAAGGTAAGCAGGAAGATGAACAATGCCACTGTCCTCATCGAGGGCTCGGGGGAGAGAAAGTAAGCAGGAAGATGAACAATGCCACTGCCCTCATCGAGGGTCTAGGGGGAGAGAAAGTAAGCAGGAAGATGAACAATGCCACTGCCCTCATCGAGTTTAAAATTGCAATGTTATAATTATTTAAAGAGTACATTATTAAAAAAGCTATAGAATGCCCTCAAATCTTATAAATCCACCTGACAATTCCACTATGCCATTTAAAAATATAATTAAAATAAGCAGCAGTTTCACAATGAAGCACAACACATTTTGACAAGCGACATCAATATTAGGAGGCAGTGTGGTCCAGTGGTTAAAGTCCAGGGCTTGTAACCAGAAGGTCACCGATTCAAATCCCACCTCTTCCACTGACTGACTCACTGTGTGACCCTGAGCAAGTCACTTAACCTCCTTGTGCTCAGTCCTGCGGATGAGATGTTAAATCAATTTCCTATTGTAAGTGACTGCATATAATGCACAGTTCACAGCTTACATCTGTAAAGCACTTTGTGACGGTGGTCCAGTATGAAAGGCGCTGTATAAAAATAAAGATATTATTATTATTATTATTATTATTATTATTATTATTGTTATTGTAACGACCCTGGCGATGGCTGCATCCGGGACATTGTGTTTGTCTTGTTTGTTATGTTTCGTTTAATGTTCTGTGTATTGTACGGGGGTACGGGGCACGTCTTTAGTGTGTGTATGGGTGTGCGTGCGTTAGTGTGGGTGTGTGCGTGTACTGGGTGGGTCCCCCGGAGGCTATAAGTAGGAGGGGGGATAGCCATGAGCGGGAGAGCGTGTGTGGACTTGGATGGAGAAGGAACTGTGAGGGACAGAGGGAAAGGTGAAAAGAGCACCTAACTGCAAAACAGTGAGATAATCCAGAGTGAGACTGAAGGAGTGTATGAGAAGAAAGTGAGTGAAAGTGTAGTGAGGGAGAGAATTAGTTTTTAGATTTATTTTGGCGTGAACCCCGGCCCAAACAGGGATTCGCTGTTCGTTGGTTTCATTTTAGTTAACGATTAAAAAGCCTATTTCGAATCCCATCTGGTCTCCCTGAGTCAGTTTCACTTCCATAGCACAGAACGCTACAATATATATTTATGCATTCTTTCTTATAGATCCGATGGACAGAAAGCAGCAAACACTTCCAGAATCAGATCAATCGGCTGGTGGGGGATGTGCTGTTGGCCACTGGATTCCTTTCCTTCTCAGGGCCCTTCAACCAGGAGTACAGGAACCTCTTACTGCAGCTGTGGAAGAAAGAGATGAGCACCTACAAGATCCCCTACAGCGATGTAAGGAACTGCATATCCATTGTCATTATTGTAGATGTTCTGGCTGTGAAAACATGGTCACCATGGAGACTTTTGTTCTAGTTGTCATTTCAGAGTTGTACCTAGGCACCCTAAGTGAGCCAGAGATTGAATGCTGCCATCTACAACATTTCCCTGTTTTATGGAGGGGATTTTATACAGTATTAATATAGTTCTTAAAAGAACTGACTGTGTCAGGGTCCTGATTTAGCACACTCTTCTGGACCACAGGCTAAAAGTATGCCTTAGGATAACTTAGACCTAATGTTGTGAGTTGTGCCCTCCATAGCACTAATCAAAATGCTTCTGAAAAGCTTAATTTCCTACAAAGACCTTGCCAAATGAGCGTTCATGTTGAGGTATAGCCTGATATGCATCTATGTTTATGCCAAGATCTTTAAAAGGCTTAAGTTATAGCTTGAAACAAATTAGAATTATCTGTCCTGAAGGAGCTGAATCTCATCAGCATGCTGGTCGACAATGCTACCATCGGTGAGTGGAACCTCCAGGGGCTCCCAAACGATGACCTCTCCATTCAGAATGGCATCATTGTGACCAAAGCCTCCCGATACCCCCTCCTCATCGATCCTCAGGGCCAAGGCAAGATTTGGATTAAAAATAGAGAAAAGAACAATGAACTCCAGGTAAAGACAGGGACTGTGTCTCTCTTGCTTTCAATTAAGCCTGTTTCTCTCTTTCTTATTCATGTCACACTCTGCAACTGTATAGTGGTTGCAGACATTTCCTGTGACAATCAAAACATCTTTTGTATCTAGTAAATAGTGAATGTCTAGCTGACATTTTAGGGCTTATTTAACTCTATGGTAAACTTGCCTGGTGTTCTATGCAGTAGTAATGTATGTTTATAATGTTAGGTGATTGTAATGTGTTTGTTCAACAAATCAATTTTCAAATGTTGATTATATACATTTATGTTCACATACCTTCAGCTACCTTAAAGTAATTGTTTGACACACAAACGTATCCCTTATGAATATTTGTTTCTTTGTGGAAACTGCCAAAATGGACCTGCACTGTAACTACATTATTTTTTTACATTATGGATAACAAAAAAATTCTATGGACATTTCCAATGTAACAGAAAGAACAGAATGTACTGTATACATTATGTAGCTTAGATTGATCTGATGCTGTACGGATTCATTATTTAAATTACCTTCAAATTAGTCAACGAATTTTAGAATATTCTTGTAAATAATTTTGTGTTGTGAGCTGTTTGTGAAATCATGTGTAACTAGGCCAGAATGCAATGCGCACACAGCCCAAGACTAATAGTGTAATTTTACCATGATGTACTGTAGGCTTTATCTATTTTGAAGTATACAATCTCGAACATATCTACTGCAGACTTTAATTGTATTTTAGAATATAGAAAACCCTAGTTTGACTTGGATTTTAGATAGGTTGCATCTATTGAGTTTTGAAAAGTTACATGATCAGGTTATGTCAACGTAATGAAAAACTGTTCAGCCATGTGAAAAAAATAACCCCCTAAATCTTTTTTTGTTTGACAAGATGAATACATAAGAAATAACCCACAACAGGATGTGCTGTAAGACAATTCTTACTGCACGCCCTGGGTGCTTTGTGATGCACAAGGCTGCAGGCCGAGTCCCTTCAACCACCCAGGAAGTGCGATAACAATGGTCTTACCACACACCCTGGAGTGGGTTATTTCACTTATAAAATGGGTACATTTAAAAAAAAAAAATAATTACACAAACTAGCTTTTTTAAAGAAAAAAAATAGTCCCTGAATACTTATATTTTGTACTTTTTTATTTGCCATAAACATTACATTGAACATTCCCATTTTATAGTAACATTTTCGAGATAAAATGACATTTGGGAATTGAAAGCAGACTGATTTCCCACATCTGAGGGAGGATTCACGGAACAGCTAAACACTGCACTGGCACTTGACATCAAAGGAGGAGCTTCCAAGTGTGTTTGTGTGTGTCTGTGTGTGTGTAGGAAATGATCCTACTCAGGTTTTGCGGTGTTCAGGAAAAGATGACCAATAATTTCAGAGGCTGTTTTCACATCGATGGCCGGTAATCGACATGATTTCCCTAGATTGTAAACCAGCATTAGATGATATGTGGAGTAAACGACTTCCGTGTCAGTTTGCGCAGGAATTTTATGCCGAACCCGACTGTTTAAAAGCCCAACGCTTGTGTCAGAAGAGAGCAGGAGAGATTTTAATTTTGTTTTAAATGTTTCTGAAATCGGAGGGTAGTGGTGAGATGTATCTGTTGTGTCTATAATTTAAACATTGCATACTCACTATTCAGTTTTATAAGGCGATATTTAGTTTAATAAGTAGGTGCTGCTGCTGCATATATATTACATGCTAAGTGAGACTTGCGTGGTGATTTCTCGGATGGCTTTTGAATAAAGTGTTACTGCTACTGCTTACCTCAGCGTTTTCTTTGTTCTGTTCCCTGACTAAATACCACAGTATATTTGCCATTTTTACTGCAATTCTTAGTGACAGAGATGAAAAAAACATTGTTTGTTGGGTGATTTACATGCTGTTTCAGTTGTATGCTGACATTTTTACCTACAGAAACACTGTTTAGATAATTGTTACTATTAAGGTGTAGTAATATTAATAGATCAGGTAAGTAAGTTGGTCTATGACAGGGCTTCTCAAACTCGGTCCTGGGGACCCCCTGTGGCTGCTGGTTTTCATTCCAACCGAGCTGTCACTTACTTAACTAGACCCTTAATTGAACTGATCATTTGCTTAATTAGACCTTTTTACTTGTTTTCAGCTCTTGAACAGTTGCATATTTCAAGTTAGCTATACCATTTGATAAGTAACTTGAACTGCAACGGTTTAAGAGCTGAAAACAAGTAAAAATGTCTTATTAAACAAATTATTAATTCAATTAAGGGTATAGTTAAGTAATTGAGAGCTCAGTTGGAATGAAAACCAGCAGCCACAGGGGGTCCCCAAGACCGAGTTTGAGAACCCCTGGTCTATGATGTTCTTACCTCACGGTCATGTGATCGTGTTAAGCCAATCACAGCACTTCATTTATCCAAGCCATTTTATAACATACAATACATGCTGCTAATTTTAAAAACAAACATACAGTAAGGTACGTCACAGTTAAAACACACCTATCATAGCTGGTTATTTCTTCTTAACCATCTACAGTAGAAAAGAAGGTTACTTAAGAGCAAATAAATACATAAATCAAGTTAAAACTGAATTTGACTTAATTGTAACATATATCTACCAATTAAATCTAAACAAGCAAGAAAATCAATAGATTAGAGCAAAGCCACCTGCTTTATTATGATAGTCAGTGAATCCATTGTTCAACCTGAAGCTTTCAATACATTAAGATAGATGGCACAGAGCCTTGCTGCCTGATTCATTATGAAGTCAGGCAGGGAATCCTTTGATAAAAGATTATCACTTCCAGGTTCACCTTGCCTTGAGTTTTGTTATACAGTAGGCTGTTCCCATACATCTGGTGAACCGGCTGTCATTGATTTTTGTGTCTGAAAAGGTATCCGGGGAGCGCTGTCCAGCGAAGTGTGCAGCAAGTTTAATTCAAAACTTAACAAGAAGTCTTTTCCAAGAGTGAGCAGAGTTAAGCACATCTCTTGGAATGACCCTTCTGTCCATATTTTAAAACATGTCTCTATGTGCCTGTTGCTATCTCTAGTCTAAGTTTAAACATATAACTGCCTTACCCTAGTGCAGAGTCCTTTACTCCAGAATTGTCTGGAGTTCCAAATTCCATTATTTAAAAGTACCATCCAGACCAAAATACAGCGACCTGCTCCCTTCCTGAAAAATATAACCATGACATCTCACTTTGTTTGAAATCTCTTCATTAGTTTCTTAAACATTTCAGAATATCTCACCCTGACATAAATCACCATCTGTTTGCTCTTGTGTGTTGCAGGTAACCTCATTAAACCACAAGTATTTTAGGAGCCACCTGGAAGACTGCTTGTCCTTGGGAAGACCTTTACTGATAGAGGATGTTGGGGAGGAATTGGACCCAGCTCTGGATAATATTTTGGAGAAAAACTTTATTAAATCTGGTTCAACTTACAAAGTAAGAATTGGATGAATTTGAAGAAACAGTATCATGCCATGTTTCTTTTAATATAATGGCAGTACCAGACACATAGATTTCTGTTGGTAATACTATGTAACATTAATAATATGTGTGTGTTAATGGCATTTAACTACACATTTTATTTAAAAATGTAATTATTTAATTGCAGTATGTATTATTAAAGCCTTACATGGCAACCCTATTGGCTAATACATTGTCACACGACAAAGTTACACAAGTTTATTTTTTTTTCTAAGAAAAAAACAAGCACTGATGTTCTAAAGTTTAAATTATGTAAGACCAGACATTTTTTTTAGAGCTTCTTCACACACCTTTGTTGTTTCTTGTTAGTTATGTAACAGTGCTAGCTTGATTTTACAAAATGATGCTACTGTACACAAGGGTAAATGCTTGGTCAAAATAGCCCACAGCCTTACCTATTTTACTTATTAAGACTTTATGAGCTATCTACTGCGATGTGACATCATGTTTTAAGGGGAGATTTTTGGTTGCAAGTGTAACAGGCATTGACCCTGCATCCTGGAAGACAGTGTCTTAACCCACTGTGCAATCCGTAATGACAATGCATCAGACAACTCTGAACCCTGTCTTAACCAACTGTGCAATCCGTAATGACAGTATATCACACAACACTGAACCCTGTCTTAACCCACTGTGCAATCCATAATGACAATGCATCCCACAACACTGAACCCTGTCTTAACCCACTGTGCATTCCATAATGACAATGCATCACACAACACTGAACCCTGTATTAATCCACTACATTCCATAATGACAATGCATCACACAACTCTGAACCCTGTATTAACCCACTGTGCAATCCATAATGACAATGCATCCCACAACACTGAACCCTGTCTTAACCAACTGTGCAATCCGTAATGACAATATATCACACAACACTGAACCCTGTATTAACCCACTGTGCAATCCATAATGACAGTATATCACACAACACTGAACCCTGTCTTAACCCACTGTGCAATCCATAATGACAATGCATCACACAACACTGAACCCTGTCTTAACCCACTGTGCAATCCGTAATGACAGTATATCACACAACACTGAACCCTGTATTAACCCACTGTGCAATCCGTAATGACAATGCATCACACAACACTGCCCGTTACACTCACAAGAAAAGCAACAGTTTGTTAAAAACCTGAAGTACAGCCAATATAGTTGTGATTTTAAAGACAGGAGACATGGAGATTTTTAATTCAAGAAGATAAACGGATGTCATGCATAATTACATGGAAAATAGTGAATCTGCAGTATATTAGAAAGACTACATGAAAGGCATTAACAGACTTTGTGCTGTGTGAGATTTTTGCCATCTTAATTCTTAACAGGCCAGTTGGATTATCATTATCACTACATGTGGAACTGATTTTGCTCTTCATTTTATACTTCAGGTTTTTTTTTAAATTGTATTCTTTCAGTCATCCACCCTCCTTGATTACAATCTTGTTGTTGTCAATAGGTAAAAGTGGGTGACAAAGAGGTTGATGTCATGAAGGGGTTCACACTCTATATAACCACCAAACTAGCTAACCCAGCTTATACTCCAGAGATTAGTGCCAGAACAGCCGTCATCGACTTCACCGTGACAATGAAGGGGCTTGAAGACCAGCTACTGGGACGTGTCATCCTCACTGAGAAACAAGTGAGTCTCTCAGTATTGTATTTTTGTATTGCTTTGTAAAACACTGCAAAAAAATAGCTCTGCAGCAATGCAACACATGGTCACCCACATCTTGGTACAATATATTTGAAAAATACAACACAGTGCAATACACCATCAGCCACAGTATGGCATAATACATTTGTAAATGACAATAAACTGATACAAATAAAAATGTGCTTAAGAAACAGAACATGCTCTACATTTTCTATGACATAGTAAGTGCCTAGACTGTCAAATGTAGATAGGGTTGTAGCTTAAGTTTAAGATCAGTTTTCCAATATCAAGGGTCATTTACCCTTCATACATACAGTATTATGCTCTACTACTAATCCAGTTGCACTGCAAAAAATGGTTTTCTTAAAAGTAGAAAAAAATCTTGAAATAAGAATTAATTTTATAAGAACATAAAAGTTGGAGCCACATAAGAAAATGTCTAAGAAAAAAATAAGAAAACATATCTTACTAGTTAAGAAAACTATTCTCATTATCTTTCTTAAAACTAGGAAAAAATACAAGTTACAAATACAAATAAAATACAAATACAAATAAAATCTTTTCCTGTAAGAGAAAAATACTTTAAGGTTTTTTTTTTCACTTAAAAGCATTGAGTTTTTTTTTCTTAACATGAACATTTGAAGCCACACAAGAAAAAAAATCTACCAATTCAGTCTGTACAAGTTTATTTATTAAGCCCCCATTCGTGGTACAACAATGCGGTACACAATAATGCTTCTTTTCATAACCACTCTCTCATAAAGGAACATAAATGCAATAATTCAAAGACTAAAAATGTTTAGTCTCGTAATTTGTGACGTCACAGAAACCCTAGATGGAATTATTTTCCTGTAACTCACTGAAGACCATCTATTATTATATATACTGTGTGTATAATATATATACAGTGTGTGTGTATATATATATATATATATATATATATATATATATATATATATATATATATATATATATGGTAGAAACTGCTATGTACAGGAAGAAGGTAAATACAAATAACAAGAACATTTTAAACATATACGCAAAAAGGTTTCTAAACAATTTATGAAAATCTATTTAGTTATGACATATCCGACATAAAAATCCTTCTTCAGCAAGATGGTAAACAGACAGTGTAGCAGCACCCCGAGTGTTACTGATTTGCTACCAAAACTGAATGGCTTTTATCTTCATTTTACTTAAAATAATGGATTTTTGTAATGGTACAAGCAAGACCAGTACAACATTTAATTTTACAAACAAATGGTATGATGGTCAGCCTTGTAGAAACACATATTTTAGCCAAACATAATAAAGAACAGCTAGCCAACTCAGTCATTCTGGATTGGTAGTAAATTAGTAATATTTGCAGTGCTACTGTACATGTGTTGCTTATTAAAATATTTTGTCTCATTTTCAAGATGGGATGATTATATGTTAAGCAATGACAGTAAATTAAGTAAATAAATGTCTATATATTCACCTTTGAGAGGCCAAAATTGCTACTGGGACACAAAATGATCAAATTCCTCAATGAAAGTCTTAGAATGCTTTGTCGTGTCCTTTATATCTATTTTATCTCCAAATACATGCGTCTGTATGAAGGAGAAGCAGGAGGGTAAGTTAGTAAGAAAACGTAGTGAACGGCGACAACGCCAAGGGAGGCACGGGTCCAGTCTGGCCTCTCTAAGCTTGCAAGTAGCTTCCCGCCAACAGCCACAAGAATTGAAGTGGAATTAAAAATTAACACTGGATGGGTGCTTGAATTTAGCATTGAGATCGTCATCATCCTGAAACAGTAAAAAAATAAAAATATAATAATAATAATAATAATAATAATAATAATAATAATAATAATAATAATAATGTGCTTAGCTGAAACATTATTGGAATTTAGTGTTTTTTTTCACCTGTTATCCAAATAAAGGTAAAGCACAGAATGCTAGAAAGTTCATTATTGCATAATAAATGCTGAGGTGCAGTAGTGATTTTGCTGCAGATTTTTGCAATGAAAAAACAATAAAACATGTCTAATTAATAATCAAATAACTGAATAAATGTAGGTTTTATGTATATTTATAGAAATAATACCTGTGCAGTAGGTGGAAGATGGTTTTAAAATGTGCTTATAAGTCTCGTACCACGTCTCTCACCATGTATTAATGCTTGTAGTATTTGAGAGAATGAATGGACATATTAGAATTAGCATTAGCCTTGACTGCGGAATTGGCTGCCATGATCCGAGTATTGGAGGAAAGCTGGAGCGCTGGAAGCTTTGGAGGAAGTTTCTTGCTTCTGAAAGATATTTTTACGTGAGAATCCAGGCGAGAGCGAGAAGGCGCGATGTGAATGTTCTGCCTTGGGAATAATGCCAATTGCGAAATTTGAAGTGAGGAGATAACGGGTTGCGTTTAGAGATTTTGATACTTTGCAGTTGTTAATGAACTGACAAATGCGTTCCATGATTGTTGAGTGGGAGGCTGGTTTTGGATTTGAAAGTGTCCTGGGTGGTTCTGAGGAATTCTAGTCGGGCCGATGGTTTATCTTGAGGGTGGGACGCCTACTGAAGAAAACAGGGATCACAGATTGAAGATTGCTTGAGTGAGGGGCTCCAAAGGTGGGGATATAAGGAGAAAGTTGTCTTCCCTGCAGATCCCGAACAGGTGGCGGAGGGAGGGATGAATGGGCAGGATTTAAGAGTCTAAAATATCCACTTTTGCGAGCCAGGCGGCGTGGCCTGCTGCTTTGATGGATTTAATAGCGTCGGAAGCTGTAATGTAACGAAGGGAGAATTGATCGTGGGGAATTAGGGTGTTGAGCCTGGAACTGCCTCTCGGGGCGGAAAGATCAATGATTAGGTACTTTCCCCGATATTTTGCGGGTCGCTATTCCGATGGGGCTAATTCTGAAGACGGGGAACAGAGCTGGGAAGGAGCCGGCCATGAATTCGTGTCCATCTCAACTTGGATTAGAGACTCTGTGATTCTGGGTTCGGAGGAAGCAGAACGAAGATTTTTGCCTATGAATGGGACAGAGGGAGATTATGAAGGGGGCCAACCAAGGCTTTAAAAGTAGGGCAAGTCTGTGACTGCGAGGCGGTGAAGCGCTTGTGTGGGTCTATGACCGCGGGGCGGTGCAGAGCATATGTGTGTATCTGTGACTGCGGGGCGGTGCAGAATGTATGTGTGTCTGTGACCGCGGGGCAGTGCAGCGTATGTGTGTCTGTGACCTTGGGGCAGTGCAGAGCGTATGTGTGTCTGACCACGGAGCGGTGCGGAGCGTATGTGTGTCTGCGACCTCGGGGCGGTGCTGAGCGTATGTGTGTCTCGTGTATGGAACTTGGTTTTTTTCTATTACTTGCCGTTGGATCAACGGGGAGAGGGCGTGATGTCGGATGGTGGCTGCTGATTGGGAGCCTGAAGCAGATGCTGTAACCAGGTTGTACTCTGGAATGCTGATAGATGGGGGCGGGGCCGGAGCTGCCTGGGCTGGGGTGAGCAATGGAGCCGCTGAAACAGAAGATGTAATGAAAGAGGGGCGGAGATTGGCACATGAGAGGCTGAAGGAGGAACTGCAGTGGTGCTGGAGCGATTGTCTAAGCCATCTAAATGAGTGTTTATTGCTGACAAAGCGTTGCTGGTGCTGCTGAGTGAGCAGGGGCGGGGTGCGAGTGAAAAATTGGACTTTGCCGGGGGAAAATCGAAATTATGAAAATATCTTTAGTTCAGTAGCAGTGAAAACTGGAAGTATACCGGATGGGAAAGTCCAGTACAATAGCAGTGTGAAGCCTGTTTCCAAAAATTAAACTTGACAGAAACAACAACTCAGCCATTTCTTAGTACTTGCAAGCAGTCTAAATTAGAACTGTACTTGAAAATGTTCCCTTTTCAGAAAACTAAAATGAAATGAGCTTGGAAAATAGCTTTGAGAATCTAGCCCTCAATGTTACACAAATATCAAAAGCAGAAACCATATGTGGTGGCTGGACTTGATTTCTGACTACAGGTGCTTGCTGTGGACCATTGAGGGAGGCTGATGCCCAGTTGTAGGTGGGAGCGTCAGCTGTGGGGACCAGAAGTCCTGAACCTGAAGAGACGGCGGCCATGATTGGAGTGGCGAATACTGGCTTGAAGTAATGGAGAAGCAATCTGTTTGTCCATATCATTGAGCCGTGTATTAATTGAGGCAATTGAGACAATGATGGGGTAAATGAGGGACTTCATGTCCTCGAAAATGTTGTTATGAAGCTGGAGGATGAGTTTGGGTGCATCTCCTGGTTGCTGCACTGCTGTGCTGAGAGGAGGCGACGACCATGACTGGAGAAGGAGGGGCTGCTGCAGCCTGTCCTGGGACTCTGTGTGAGCGAGTTTGCGGAAGCGCGTTTGTGAGAAGGAGGCAATGTGGATGTAGCAGTTTTAAAAGTACAATTTATTATTGAGCAACGCCATACGCTCGCTTCCAGCCGGGATGCTGATATTGTTGTCGTGCAGGATTTTTAAGATTTTGGCAAGTGGCTGATCCTTATAAAATAGCTGCTCTGGAGGCTGAGCCTGCTGGCGGGGGCCTTTTGATCCCCATGGTGCCGGGGCAGCAGATCAGGTTGCTGGGTAGAGCTCTGCATTAGAAGTAGATGGTGCATCAGAGAAATGAATGAGATAGAGGAATGAATGAGATATTTTGAGGAGAATCGGGCAGGGTTTCCTGCAACATATGCAAAAAAGCAAACACAAGAGAGAGAACAAACATTGTGATGTGGCTTAAATAGGTAGATAGCTTTGATAGGCAGGAGAAAAATAGGAGGAGAGGAGCCCTAGCTCCCGCCCCCGAACCCCACTTTAAAGTGACATCACAAAAATAACCAGGACATCAGCTATTATGGTTAGGGCCCGGTGAAAATCGCGATTTCACGGGCTGCGCGGAAATCGTGAAATTAGCCCAATACCGCAATTTTTACAATATCCTTAAGAAATAAAAATAATTTCAAAATGATTTGTATTTCATTATTTTTTTTTTTTAAATCACATTAACGAAACTGTACAGCTCTGATATGTGCGTGTAATATTCGCCATGCACACAGTGCTGTGCAGTGATTATGTCATGTCACTATATGCAGTTTAAGCGGGAAATTAAAATACTACACACTGTAAACAAGAAAATGGATGTCTCTAAAAAGGCTAATCCAGAGCAGTACTGCAATTGCTTTACTTGCAAAGAAACAAAAAACGGTTACTTCCATATTCCAAAAGTCCACTTTTAAATTTTGACCTGACAGAGGCGTTTGCGCAAATATCCCTTTTGAAAAACTAGACAACCAAAAGTTACGGAAATTCTTCAGATAGTGTAGCAAATGGTGGGCGATTCCTTCATCAGCCCAGCTGAGATGTGAACACTTACCTAAAGCTGCCGAGTATCACAAGCAGGAGATTATGGAATTGGTAAAAGAGTCTGGTTGCTTGTCAGTGGTGACGAGTCGACTGATGCACATGATCAGTATGGGTTACACATTGTATGTGTTTTGCAAGACCTAAATGGTGAACATGCATCTGATGTACTAGAACTGAAAGCTGTCCTGCAGATACACTTTACCTACAGGCTGTTAATTACAACACCGTTTCACAAGCTATTGTAAAGTGCTTGAATAACTTTGATGTTAATTTTGATGTCAGTGCATTTATCTGTATATTTGCTGTTTTTAATCTTACCTCTTCTTGTGTGGTTCTTAGTTGCAATTTCATTTGATATTTGTTGTCCTGCTTCCTTTAAATCATCACTTTCCAATCCTGAATTAATTGTTGTAGACTTCTCTGATCTTTTAGAGACAGGGCCTTGTCTATTGATCATTGTTTCACATTTGATAAATGTCTTTTTAATTGTTTAAGCAAACCTTCCTGAATAAAAATACATAATAATACTACCTCTGACTACTAGTTCTATGAATACTACCACTACTACGACTACAACTACTACTAATAATAATACTAAAAAACAGTATTATCTACCAGCTTCCAAAAAATAGCAATTTAAGAGGTACTTCATGGTATTTTTAAATTGTACATATTATGTTGACTTTTAATAATTGACCTATGAAGGATCAACTTTATAAATTGTTACATCTACATTTATATTTATTAACAATTACCCATGGTTGTTTTATTATTATTATTATTATTATTATTATTATTTCTTAGCAGACACCCTTATCCAGGGCGACTTACAATTGTTACAGAATATCACAGTACAAAGTATTGCATTATAACATATAACATTACAAGTTATCACATTTATAAAATATCACATTACAGAATATCATAATACAGATAAGAGCAGTTATGTAAGTACAATAAGATCACATTTATGTAAGAGCAACATAAAGAATACAGTAAGGTATAAGTTTGACTAAGAGCAGTTATAACTCATAGTAAATATTTGCTTATATGAGTAAAGTCCAGTAAGAACATGCAGTAAGTATGATAAATGGATGAGAATGATTTCCAAATAAGAGAAAATACAAAAAACATGAGTACGGTTACCTATAAGAGTAAAATCAGATATAAGATGCAGTTATAGTTAGGAGCAGTAGTTGAATACGGCAAGGTATGGAGCAGTTCAGTGCAAGTACAAGCTGATGCAAGAACTGGTACAATTAGGTGCCATATAGTCCAGTATAGTCAAGAGTTGAGGTTTACAGATGCTGTCTGAACAGATGTGTCTTGAGGAGGCGCCAGAAGGTGGTCAGGGACTGAGCAGTCCTGATATCCGAGGAGGGGGGAGGTGGGGTACAGCTAGTCTGCCGGTGGTGGAGGAGCAGAGGGGGCGAGAGGGGGTGTAGGGAGCAATGATAGTCTGGAGATAGGAGATGGCCGAGAGATAGGTAGAGATACAGGAGGAAATGTCGGAGTCAGAGGTGGGAAAGGAGACCTGGGCATCATCAGCATACGAAGCGATACGAGAAGCCATTGGAGGAGATGAGGGGACCCAGGGAGCGGGTGTAGAGAGAAAAGACTGAGCCTTGGGGGACAACTGTTGAAAGAGAGCAAGAGGCGGAGGGTGAGCCAGTAGAGAGTTCATGACGGAGAGAAGAGCAGTTTCAGTGGAGTGTGAAGGGCGAAAACCAGATTGGAGGGGGTCAAGCAGGGAATGTGTTGACAGGATATCAGAGAGCTGGCGGTGTACTGCTTGCTTGAAGGTTTTAGAGAGGAACGGGAGGAGGTAGACAGGACGGTAGTTCTGGAGGGATGAGGGATCCAGGGAGAGGTTTTTTAAGATGGGGTGATGCAGGCTTGTTTGAAGGCAGAGGAGAAGCAGCCAGAGAGCAGAGAGGCATTGAAGAGAGGAAATAAAAGGGAGTAGAGCAGGGGCAGCAGCCTGGAAGATGTGAGTGGGGAGAAGGTCCAGAGCACATGTGGTCGGTTTATGACTCTGGAGCAGGGACAGAGATTAGAGTCTGTGGATTTAATGTGCTATCATCCTTAAGTGCTGGATACTTACACGTGAGGCTTTTTGCCATGAGTTGTTGTTCTTCATTGGATGGTTCTCTTGCATCCTCAAGGTTATGTGTCACTGATCTCATTGTGGAAATTGTGGCTCTTATTACTCTGTTTCTTTCCTCAGTGGTTATTTTTTCAGATGATACACTATTTTTCAGCTCAGTCGAGGTGTAGATGGGGAACTGACAGGTTTTTATTCTAATATTTGGGTTGCATGGCATTTTTTTTTTCTATCCGAGGATGTGTTTACTGGTCACTGCCTGCACTTAATCCTTCACATTTTCGACTACTAAGTTGGTATATTTTGCCACTTTCTTTGGAAGTAGCAGCATGGTTTGTTTTTGAAGTGCATGGTGGCTGTTCAGAATTATTCCCTGTAGCATCTTCTAATTATCTTGAGTCCTAGGAAAGAATAGTTGCACAGTTAAATACGAACAGCATCTTTAACTTTGTCCAAAATAGTTTCAAGATTAAATCATGCAAGAACTTCCTCTTAAGAAATTTTCATTTCCTTCAAACAAATCACAAATGTCACTCCTCGTTATCTTCAGAAATATTTCTCCTGTCACACCCGGATCTACAGTACACACAGATTGAATAAAAATGCAATGTTAAACGAAAAAGCTTACTTAAGCACCTGGGGCCGGTTGCATAAAACATCTTAAGTATTTCACTTAAGCGTGACAATTAAGTATATTTTTTTCACTTAGCTAAGGGAAAAAAGTAAGGGTGTTACACAAAACATCTTAACCATTCTCCTTAGCTAAGGGAAAACACTTAAGTATGCTTTTCACAAGATCAGTGGAATTTCCCTGACACAACATGTTGCTACATTGAACCACCACAGATTGTCTTAGCAATAATAGCTGTGATAGCATGCCTGCTTTACTGAGATGCAGACCCATATGGGGAATCCATTTCTTAAAGAGTAACTAGCAGGGTTCTAAAGAAATATAGCACTACACATCCCCACGTGTTGTTACAACTGTTTAAATAATTAATTTGTATTTTCATTGTTAACATCCTGACAACGTTTTACACTTATAACTTTAAAGTCTGTTTCAAAGCTCTTTTCAAAATGGCTGCTCTGGTGCACTGATAGTGTAAGGATTATTGCCCACATTGTCAAACAGATAACACAGCAATAACGATCCATGATGTGGTACGGAACAGAAAAGCCAGAGCACTTGTTATGTTCTTATTTTTTTTTAATTGCTCTTCCTGCAGTGATTTAACATCTCTATGATTTTCTAAGGATCTGAGTGGTTATTTTTATGGGCATATAAGCTTAAGATTTTCACCAGGACAAACTTGTCTTGTAAGTTGTAAGGAGCTGCAGGGAAGGTACATCTTCATTCATACCACAATACAGAATAGTAACACAGGCACAGACAGGGACATAGTTATCTCATTCAACTAAGTCAACATTAAGTACTTAAAGATAGCTTGTGCTTAGTGCAATTATGCACCTGTTGTTGCCATACAGAATATGGTTCTGGATTGTCAACAAATGAAACTAACTTATTTTAAATAATCGACCCAGTTAGTAACCAACTGGAAATTGTTCCCTGCAAACTGCAATGTATGTTGTTTTACAAAGCCCATGGAGCTTATCTGTTCTTGTCTTTTTCGTTTTAGATTAGAAGAATGCTGTGCTCAGCTACACTTCATGAAATTACTGTGGTGATCTTTGTGACTAATGTAAACCCTTTCTAATGAAAATAGAGTAAATTACACTGTTGTTGTAACTGTCCATGTCTAAATAACCTTGTTCATACAATTTCAGCACTGACCTGCCTCTGATAAGATACATTATTGGATACAATTACTGTGATTAACTTACAAATCAAGACCACTATTTAACCTACCAGTCATGAGAATTTCTCTGTCTGAGATGGGCATCTTGAAGCACACTGAATTAGGCATGTCCTGAACATAAGATACCAACTAATATGCTTCATGGTTATTGCAAGCATACCATGGAGTATGATAGATTGTACATTAAATAAGATATTTAACCATCTTATTGTGACATCTGTTTTTTCTGTGTAATTAAACTTTTCTGCGCTCACCCCAGGTTAAAAAAGAAATTATACTAAAAAAACCTGTTCTGGTATTCAGCATCTGTCAGTAGCATTAATCCTCTGTAGAATATCCTGGAAAAATTATAAATTTAAATACAGCAAAGAAACTTCAATCCAGTACTATATTACACTATATGTATGATGTATAATGTATTAGTGGCAGTGGAAAGAAGCACTTGTTAGGCAACGTCTTTTTTTAAAACTCAGCACAGTTTTACTATCCTCTTCACTACCAAGTCCTTCTGAGTACTGACACAAAAATACAGTATCTACTGCACTGGGTACTATATACTTTCTGTTTTGCTTTTCTCTGCAGTCAGAATGTGGAAGAAGGATGTTAGGAAGACCACTTGCATAACAGCCAGACTGCAATGAATCAGTGTGTTCCATTTATAGTGGTGTATTACTGTTCCAGCCATAGTGCATTGCCATCAACCTTTTCATACAGTACATTGGATATTCCACTGTTAATCCAACCTAAAAAAAATCTGTATCTGCCCTGGCCAACCAACCTATATTGTATTGTGTGTCTGTTGAAAATGTGAATTAAGTGCTCATGAAAAGTCAGGGGAAATGGCACAACCTACAATCAAGCTTAGTGCTGTCGGGCACCATGAGAACATCCCCTCATAGCTTTGCAAGCTCACCTAAATCCTTACCTGAACACCACTATTCAATCTGATGCCTGCCTTAAGCAGAGACTGACAGCCACAGCCTGATCCCAAGCCTCTAGAGAGGCATGAAAGAAAGGCAAGTGAATTAGCCCCCTGTGTCACCTTGTATTGGTATGAGTTGAGTTATTTGTTCTCTTTTACAATCAGACTATTATTCTGGTTTCTACAGGAACTGGAAGCCGAAAGAGTGAAGCTCTTGGAAGAGGTGACGTCTAACAAAAGGAAAATGCAGGAGCTAGAAGATAACCTCTTGTTCCGTCTGACCAGCACCCAGGGCTCCCTGGTGGATGATGAATCGCTGATTGAAGTCCTGCGCATCACTAAAACCACAGCCGAGGAGGTGAGAGAATTGCACAGCTGAGCAGACACTGGAAAAATCTATTTAATTCTCAAAGTGTCAAAGACATGATATTCGCCTATGTGCAACTCATTAGCCCATGTGCACCATATAAAATGTGTAGGTTTTTAAAGAAAGAATGATACTTTACAGAAAGCATCTCTTTAGAGTAAAAGCAACGAAGAAATGGTAAAATATGTAGAATAACTCACTTTGAGTGTTGTTAGGTTGAAGGATAACATCCTAGAAATGTTTTTTAAAAGGATATAATGGACCACTCCCCACCACAATAACGATGCACCAGATATAGTATACACATCCTATCTCTGGCAATGTGAATATTTTGTAACACATAAAACATGTTTTCAGGTCAGTGAGAAACTTAATATAGCAGCTGAAACGGAGGTGAAAATCAATGCAGCGCGGGAGGAGTACCGCCCAGTGGCCACCCGTGGCAGTATCCTATACTTCCTGATTGTGGAGATGAGCCTGGTGAACATCATGTATCAGACATCCCTCAGACAGTTCCTGGGCCTGTTTGATATGTCTATGGAGAAGTCTGTCAAGTCCCAGATCACCTCCAAACGTATCGCCAACATCATTGAGTACCTGACCTACGAGGTGTTCAGGTACACGGCTCGAGGCCTCTATGAGGATCACAAGTTCCTCTTCACACTGCTCATGGCACTCAAGATCGACTTGCAAGCCAAGAAGATTTCCCATGAGGAGTTTCAGACACTTATTAAAGGTATGTTCCCAGGTTCTAGTAATTGTTTAATTTTTTTTTGAGTTTGTGAACAGCATTGAAAACTAATTTATTTTATTAATCTGCAAAACAGATTTATTATTATTATTTATTTATTAGCAGATGCCTTTATCCAGGGCGAATTACAGTTGTTACAAGTTATCACATTATTTTTACATACAATTACCCATTTATACAGTTGGGTTTTTACTGGAGCAATCTAGGTAAAGTACCTTGCTCAAGGGTACAGCAGCAGTGTCCCCCACCTGGGATTGAACCCACAACCCTCCGGTCAAGTCCAGAGCCCTAACCACTACTCCACACTGCTGTTTATCTCTGGCACAGATCAGTATTTATTAATATATCAGATGAGTCTGGGATTGTGGACCATATGAAGTCTATGTCAATGCAGGGGATGTTTTAAACCCGATTATACCAATGATTGAATAGAGTTATTTGAACAGATTCAGCTTTAGGGAAGTGTGACTTCTTAAATCAAGTAGACAAATCGGCTATGTGTCATCTTGAGTTCTTTACAGTTTATCTTCAGGATTTATGATTGACTGTTAATTTCTCAATAAGATGAATCAATGTCTGTAAATGATCACTGGGATACCTGACAGATTTGAACTGGATATTGATCATTTGATATGATTACATCATTTTAAATGTATACTCAGTACAACATAGTTAGGTTAAATTCTGTTTCTCACCTCTTTTATGTGAGCAGCGCAAGTCATAATCAGAGTTTAAGATACAGTTGTAAATAGTTGTAAAGGACTTTGTTATGTAAAAACATATATGAACAAAATACTTTCCAATTCAATCAATCCAATTTCACAATCTCAAAAAAAAAATTCAGTTGACAAAGCTTAAATGTCATTGAATTTCTTTATGGTTTTAGAGAAGCATTAGTATGCTTCACATCACTGATATTGAATTTAAATGGAATAGAACACATCTGGTTTTAAGTATACTGCTTTAGTAAAAAAATTAAAAGCATGCTGTGCTTCCAAAGTGTTTAGCATATAAGGCAAAAGCATGATAACTATTGTGTTTTTACAACTGTCAGAATTCCAATATGCTAACTTGTATCTGCCTGCTGCTCTTTCACTTCTGGACAGGCTTTTATTTCCTTGCTGTATGCACTTAATAATCAGGGCAGACTGTATTATAATATATAGAGATATAATATTGGATCTAGCTGCATTTGGTGTTAAATGTCCATAGCTGGCTCATCTTATGGAAAGCAGCTGCAATAATGTAGCATCAGGAACAAAGTGTTTTTTTTCTGCATTTAAGAAACTTTGCAGACCGATAATATTTTAAAATGTTACATAAAAAGGTATGTATTCATTTATTGTGTGGTCACCATTATCCTTGAAGCTTTATTTCAACCTTTTCAAATACCAAGCGGATTAAAATAAGTAGATTGAATAAAATGTGATTTTTTAATTTTTTTTATTATGGTAACAAATTTATTCAGCATCAGTTGCCAAGGGTTTTAAATAAACCCTAGACAAAGAGAAAGAGAGGTGTGACAGGAATGACGAGCGGTGACGTCACGGCAGAAGCAGGAAGGACAACTGACACCAGGTACTGCAGTTCAAAAAGGCTTGCGCCGCCATTTTTATTAACAAACAAAAATAAATAAAATATTCAAACACAAAACACTGTGCTCACAGAGCAAAATAAAAAGGTTAAACAAAAACAAATCTCGAACACAAAAGTAATAAACAAAACCCAGGTCAGGCTGAGCAAATGCCTTCACTGTTCCTGGAGTTTTAAGTTTTGTTTCGTTTTGTTTCTCTCCTCTCGTTCTCTCCTCCTCGCCCAAACACCCACCCCGAGCTAGAGAGCTGCAGGCTTTTATAACAGGTGACCATCTCCCCATTAGCAACAAATTAAATCACTTAATTAATTCGGGAGATGGCCACCTTCTGCACGAGTTTTTAAATACTGTGTGGATGGGGCTTCCCATCCACGCTACTAAATAATAACAAAACATACGGCAGTCGCCGACATAAAAATAAACAAACAAAACAATCTGCACAGGGGCGGAGGGGGAGACCCCGATCTAAAAATAAATAAACAAAATAATGTACAGGGCACCTCGCCCTGTTACATATCCCCCCCCCTTGTGCAACGCACACATGGCCCCAACGGCCACCTCCCCTCAGTCTCAAAGTCCCGAAGGGAGAAGCAAGTTGCTTCTGGGGTGGCCATGGTGGAATCTCTGGCACCCCCTAATTCTTCGTGGGTCCGGCAGTTCCCCTCCGTGGGCTCCGACCACATGATCTCCTGCAGCCTTGAAAGTGCGGCTGGGGAGCTGGTCTCCTGACCTCTCCCCTTTCTTCATGGCCGTCAGTTCCCCTCCGTGGGGCTCCGCCATAGTGTAGTGATCCCAGGCGAAGCAGGATCCCTGGCGACCCCAGGCAAAGCAGGACCCTCGACGACCCCAGGCGAAGCAGGACCCTCGACGACCCCAGGCGAAGCAGGACCCTCGACGACCCCAGGCGAAGCAGGACCCTCGACGACCCCAGGCGATGGTAGGATCCCTGGCGACCCCAGGCGGGCAGGATCCCTGGCGACCCCAGGCGGCGGCAGCAGCGGACCCTCGGGAGGCGACGGCAGCAGCAGCGACCCTCGGGAGGCGACGGCAGCAGCAGGACCCGGGAGGCGACGGCAGCAGCAGCGGACCCTCGGGAGGCGAACTCGGGAGGGGAGCCCCTGGCCATGGAGGCGGCAGCGGGCTCCACTTCTCCCTCGTACCCTGTATCCTGGGGAACAAAAAGGCAGCCCCAGGCGATGCAGAACAGCCATCCCCAGGCAATGGCGACGGTGGGAGGGGCCCCTGGCCATGAAGGCGACCAGCAGGAGCTCTACTTCTCCCAATGGTGGTGGTGGTGAAGGTAGAGGTAGCTCCTGCTCCTCTCCTCTTGATGGTAAAGGCGGCAGGGGCTCCTCCTCTTCTGGCGGCCAAGGCGGCAGGGGCTCCTCCCCTTCTGGCGGCCAAGGCGGCAGGGCCTCCTCCCCTTCTGGCGGCCAAGGCGGCAGGGCCTCCTCCCTTCTGGCGGCCAAGGCGGCAGGGCCTCCTCCCTTCTGGCGGCCAAGGCGGCAGGGCCTCCCCCTTCTGGCGGCCAAGGCGGAAGGGCCTCCTCCCCTTCAGGCGGCCAAGGCGGCAGGGGCTCCTCCCCTTCAGGCTGCGCAGGCGGCAGGGGCTCCTGCCCTTCTGGCAGCGAGCGGCTCCTGCCCTTCTGGCAGCAAAGGCGGCTCCTCCCTTCTGGCAGCCCGGGCGGGGGCCTCCTCCCCTTCAGGCTGCGCAGGCGGAACCAGCAGGCATGCTCCCTCTGCTGGTGGTGGTGGGAGCGACCAGTCGTCCTCCCATGGTGGCGGAGGTGGAACCAGCAGGAACTCTCCTCTGTTGGCGGAGGTGGGAGCGACTCACAGTCCTCCCAGGGCGGTGGAGGTGGAACCCAGCAGGAACTCTCCCTCTGCTGGCGGAGGTGGGGCGACACACAGTCCTCCCATGGAGACGGAGGTGGCATCAGCAGGTATTCTCCCTCTGCTGGCGGAGGTAGGAGCGACTCACAGTCCTCCCAGGGCGGTGGAGGTGGAACCAGCAGAACTCTCCCTGCTGCTGGCGGTGGGGCGACACCCAGTCCTCCCAGGGCAGTGGAGGTGGAACCAGCAGGTATGCTCCCCTCTGCTGGCGGAGGTGGGGCGACACTCAGTCCTCCCCCACGGAGGTGGAGGTGTAACCAGCAGGAACTCTCCCTCTGCTGGCAGGTACCTGGGTTGTGGATGTTCGGCCTTCCCCTCTTGGGCTGTGGGCGCACCGACTCCCCCCCCCCTCTTGGGCTGTGGGCGCACCGACTCCCCCCTCTTGGGCTGTGGGCACACCGGCTCCCCCCTCTTGGGCTGTGGACACACCCGACTCCCCCTCTTGGGCTGTGGGCGCACCGACTCCCCCCTCTTGGGCTGTGGGCCTTTTGACCCCCCTCTTGGGCTGTGGGCGCACCGACTCCCCCCTCTTGGGCTGTGGGCCACCTCCCCCCCTCTTGGGCGCAGGGCCTTTCCGACTCCCCCTCTTGGGCAAACTCCCCCCTCTTGAAGCAGGACGCCTCCCCCCCTCTTGGGCGCAGGACGCTTGGGCTCCTCCCTTTTAGGCGCAGGACGTTCGGGCTCCTCCCTTTAGGCGCAGGACGTTCTGGCTCCTCCCACTCAGGCGCAGGACGTTCGGGCTCCTCCCTCTCAGGCGCAGGATGCACCGACTCCTCCCTCTTGTCTCCCCCCAGCTGTAATCCCAGTCTTCAGGGAGGGGGCAATTAACTGGGAAATGCCCCGCTCCCCACAGATGCAGCAACAATACAGCTGGCTTATGCTGTGGAGGAGGGCTTCCCAGCTCATCTCCTCCTGTGCCTGCTGTTGTTGCTGCAGCGGCTGCTGTCTCCTCATCCTCCTTCTTCCTCCCATCTTCCTTCCTCCTCTTCACTCCCCTTTTCTCCCTCCACACAATCGGAAAAACCGAAAAAAAAAAAACGAAAAAGCTGCAGTACCCTCTTCTGCCTGCGTCTAGGAGGCGCTGCGATCCCACGCAGGACACCACGTGTGACAGGAATGACAAGCGGTGACGTCACGGCAGAAGCAGGAAGGACAACTGACACCAGGTACTGCAGTTCAAAAAGGCTTGCGCCGCCATTTTTATTAACAAACAAAAATAAATAAAATATTCAAACACAAAACACTGTGCTCACAGAGCAAAATAAAAAGGTTAAACAAAAACAAATCTCGAACACAAAAGTAATAAACAAAACCCAGGTCAGGCTGAGCAAATGCCTTCACTGTTCCTGGAGTTTTAAGTTTTGTTTCGTTTTGTTTCTCTCCTCTCGTTCTCTCCTCTCGCTCCAAACACCCACCCCGAGCTAGAGAGCTGCAGGCTTTTTATAACAGGTGACCATCTCCCGATTAGCAACAAATTAAATCACTTAATTAATTCGGGAGATGGCCACCTTCTGCACGAGTTTTTAAATACTGTGTGGATGGGGCTTCCCATCCACGCTACTAAATAATAACAAAACATACGGCACTTGCCGACATAAAAATAAACAAACAAAACAATCTGCACAGGGGCGGAGGGGGAGACCCCGATCTAAAAATAAATAAACAAAATAATGTACAGGGCACCTCGCCCTGTTACAAGAGGTCATACCTTTTATTGGACTAACTAAAAAAAAATATTATTCACAAGCTTTCAAGACCTCTTCTTCAGGTGAAAGTAGAAAAGAGAGATTGATGTTTACATTAAAAGGTTGCATAAGAAAAATGCTGTGTTATGGCTACACAATAAACAATGACAATAGCAAAGACATGCTATTGTATTAAAAAATATTTGCAAAATACATGCGTATGTTTTAGATATTTCCTGAAACAAATTCAGATGAGGAAACCAAACGTTTTTGTGCCATCTGATTCAGTATTCTCCAAAAATAATTCTAGGAACAATACATTTCTTGGGGGCGGGTCAATGCTATTTCTGTGCAACCAGCAAAACAAATTTCATACAAGAGTTAAACTAGTCGTCCTAAATTTGAATTCTTACTTTACATTGTCGACTTTTGCCACCCTTAGGAAATGCGTTGTTGACAAGAATGCAATAACACAACAATACATTCAGTAAATTTAATTTAAAAAATGACACGGTCAATATTACACTAAAACAGCATTATGATAAAACCAAGGCATTAGGCAACAATTTATCCTCAATAAAATGTTAGTTAATCCAACCTTAGTATATACTGACGTTACAACAAGGCAGGCACAAATCACACCGAACCCACAATGATCTAACTATACCATAATACCAAGGCAGTACTGGGGTAATGAATGCGCTGCTTGCGCTTTTATTAACAAGTAAAAGATTTAAACAAAACAAAACACTTTTACAAAATAAAAGGGCAAAAAGAAACAGAGAAACAAATGATAACAAGTATCGTGCTGATTCAAAACCAGCACGTGTAGCAATTGTTTCTTTTAATAATTATGTTACCTCTTCTTTCTCTGACTCTCGTTTTCCACTCACGAACACTCTTCAAGTTGCAGCCAAAGCTGCAGGTCTTTATAGTAGTGACCGAGGGATTAACTAGCTATTAATTGTCTTATTATCCCTCGGTCACATTTTCCACGAGTTTCATAATCTGCGTGACTGGCGGCCAGTTAAACAATCAGTAGATGACAGTCACGCATTCTCACAAGGTATTTTAAAAACAAAAACAATAACAAATAATGGTGGACGGCACCTCGCTTGTCCTGCCAAATAATAAATCAAAGCACTGGCTTTTTTGTCGTCACATAAAATACATAATAAATAATACAAATACAAAATAATACAAAGTATGCACAGGGGCGGAGAGTACCCTGTCAGATGGAGTCATGGTTTTTATACTGTTTTTAAACAAATAAGCACCTTAGTTTCCTGTGGCGCATCCTTATTGATTAGACTGCGTTTGGGGCTTGGCTAAGAGATTGGGAGTTCTGCCTGATGAGACACATTATAACAGTTAAGAAGTAAAAACTTAAAAGTGTATCGCTCTTGCTCAATGTTTTATAGTTTATTCTAAATATGCTTTTAATTCCCTGGAAGAAATTGCCTTTCTTTTTGATAGTAAACATGTCAGGGTGTGTTCTTGGTTGGGGTTCTAAATAGTCTTAACAAGGGGATCTTCTGACTGTGATATTCCTGGTTTGTCAGGGATATGATAGTAAAATTCTAATATTTCAAGCTCGTAATAATTTAAAACCAAGATGATGTGAAAATATTCCTTTATTGTATTCCTAGAAGTATTAATTGTAACTTGTCATTTATGCTAACTCCACAAAGAATAATCTTCTGTCTGCTATGTCTGATTAGTAATTTCGAGCCTAAAGGGGAATCGTTGTTTTCTTTGATGTCAATCTGCCTTTGATTGTTCGGCATGGAAATACTGGCTGTTTGAGTATGCGTCTGTTCCAGTGGAAGTGTTACTGTGAGATATGTTTCTCCAGACTAAGCGTCTCTGTGTCAGCATCAGGCCTTTATCACGTTTTAGTTAAAGCAATGTAGAGATCTGAAATACATTTCTGCTGACTAAGGCTGTGTGATTTACATATGTATGTTTGTTTCACAGGAGGTGCGGCGCTGGATCTCAATTCCGTCGAGCCCAAACCGAAGAAATGGATCCTTGACATTACTTGGCTGAACCTGGTGCAGCTGTCTCATTTGTATCCCTTCAATGAGCTCCTAGGATACGTGGCCAGGAACGATAAAGCCTGGAAAACCTGGTTTGATGAAGAAGCCCCCGAAGAGGCTCCTGTTCCTGATGGCTATGACAGAATGCTGGATACATTTCGCAAGCTGCTGCTGATCCGCAGTTGGTGCCCAGATCGCACTGTTGCGCAGGTAAAGATTATTATTCCAGGCAGAAATGGTTTGGACATCCTATTTCACATACCTAAAAAGCATTGGAATTGGTGTTTCAGAAATAAACATCACTTAATCAACCAATTACAATTCTTTTCTCCAAGTAATACAAACATGGTGATTCCAGTATGTTATTTTCTGAAACACTGGGCAACAAGGTTTGTAAAAAACAAAACCCATAGGCTAGTTGGTGCATATTTGTATTCACTATTTCAGCAACTAATTTATAGCCTCAACAGGAAGCCATTACAAATTGTCTAGTTCTATTTAGTTAGCTTTTGTTATTTCACATACTGCCTTTCTGCTTTTTCTCACAATCTATGGTTTTGCTTAAGCTTTCTAGGGGCCATCACACAAATCATCAATGATATAATAATATCTTAAAGAGGTGCTAACAAATGCTTTAAAATCAGTTTTCTTACTTTTTGGCTTTAATAACAAGATTACTAGTCCCTTTATATTGTGCTGAAAATCTTTCCTTTATGTTACTTCAGGTTATGCACATTTGTCAATACAATGCTATAAATATAATGAAAGATCCTGGTGCTTATACTTAAGGTCACTGGTCAGCAACTTTTCATCTCAGTGTATTCCAAATTTAAGTATAAAATACAGGCAAAAAAAACAAAAGATCTTCAACTTAATAAGATAAAAAGAGGTCAATTATACTGTTGCTACCACTAGTATTAAAACAGATAAGAAAATAGGTTTTAAACTATTTATCACTCCTTTCAACTATTAAAACCATAATACGTGAAGACATTTATAAAGACTTTTTATCAAAACGTACTATTAGTACTAATCTTATGATTGAGTGTTTAAAGATATGGATAAACTATAAAACACCATCTGTGGCTTCTCAAAGCTATACTGGGGCAAGTGAAACTCAAGTCACATTGTAGTCTTGTGAGGCAGAACTGCTAGTTTGCTGGTAACTATGAGTAGATGGGGAATTGTATCACGTTGTTAAAATCTCTTGCTGGTTACCCAGGTGCGGTAATAAAAACCAAGCATAGCCTGTTAACCACTATTCCTTTTGAGGAGTGGTCTCACGTACTGCACTGGTTTTTCTTTGGCTGATGATGTGTCATGTTTCTTTTCCGCACCTGTCTAGTGTTCCTAAAGCATTTTACACATATTTATGTAGTGATTTTCTTTGCTTGTTACAGCCCCGTGGGGGGCAATTGGATGGCTGCTGTGTCTGCTGTACATGAACTTCTTCACACGTTGTATATCACAGTTGTTTATAGAGGCAGTCAAAACTCTGTACACAGGAACCATCGGATGCACTGCATATTCTTTCCAACATTATTTCACCAGTGCAGTCCAAGCCAATAATAAATATACTATTAAAGCAGATGTGTTTTTCACAATAATTATCTGAGCTCGGCTAAAGATCTGCCATCTGCTTTAAGTTCACTATCACAACACTAAACTAAAAATGTACGTTTTATATTTTCAGGTTTTTCATTGGATAAAAAAATCTGCAAAAACATAGCCTAGCAGACACACTACTGTATACTAGAAATGACAAAAAACGCATATGTTATGTTTAGAACGACTTTTGGCTAGGGATGTAATGGTTTAAATGAATAAACGATAACTTTTTAAAAGGTTTAGTATATATCTATTTAGTTTAAACTACAGAAAAGATGCAACTGCTATAAATATCATTGTGCATGCCACATTGTGACAAACGGAAAAAACGTCCTTATTAAATGCATGATGTGGGTGAGAGGAGCAGTTTTTGATGGGGTCATATGATTTAGTTATGCATCGACGTGATGAAAAAAAATCAGGCAGAAGAACTAGAAGGCATACATAATGGATCGTTCAAAAAGGAGCCACGTTTGGAATTATTTCAAAAAAGTAACGGAAACATCAGTTAAATGTAAACTATGTGACACAAAACGTACATATTCAAACAGCACAGGCACAATGCTAAATCATTTTGAGACTCAAACATCCTTGTGTTTCTGCAGAGAGTAAAGATGGTAAAAAGCAAACAACACTGACACTGCTTCTTTTTGAAAGTGCACGAAAATGCGGGCCCATGTGCTGAGAAATTATCTGAATTGTTGTGCACCATGGTAACAGAAGACATGCTGCCAATAAGTTTCGTGGAGGGATCGGGCTTTGTCAAATTAATGGCTTTCGTAGAACTGGAGACAAACAATAACTGCTCGTCTGGAGAAACGGTACAAGGAATGTGTGAGTACGTTAGTAACAAACTACAGGCTGCTGCAAGAGTAGCACTTACCACCGACTGCTGGACAGCGCTTAACACTGAAAGCTACATAACAATAACGTGCCATTATATTGATGGCAATTGGGAGCTTCAGGCTGTTGTTCTTGAGTCAGAAAACATGCCTGAAAGACACACCTCGGAAAATCTTTCTCAAAGGCTTAATACTGCAGTAGAAAAATGGGGTCTTGAAGACGGTGTGGTCGCCTGCATTCATGATAATGCAAGCAACATTGTTCTTGCCAACACACCATGGTATGTGTCGTGGAAGTCTGTTAATTGTTTTGTGCATACGCTACAGTTAGCAATAAATGCTGGCTTTTCTGTCAGCAGTGTTGATCGAGTGATTGCTACAGCAAGCAGGCTTGTCTCACACTTTCACCACAGCACTGTTGCTGCTAAAGCACTCGAGGAAAAACAAATGCAGCTTAAGCTAAAGCAACACTGCATGATCGTCTTGCAAAACTCTGGAATTCAGTTCACGATATGTTTGAAAGACTTACCGAACAACAATGGGCAAGAACAGCAGTGCTGTCAGATCGCACGTTCACAAAACTGTCAGATGCTCGAACCCTTGAGCTACGTGATGATTCTTCGTATCTTCAGTTTTGGATTGGTTTCTTAGTGAGTACAACTTAAGCGACGTATTATTGAATTGTGTATGGAATGGGTATGCTGGCACATACAGCATACCCGTTTAAACTATTAAAAGCAAAAGAGTATAAACATGTACCTAATTAAACAATATTTACATCCCTACTTTTGGCACCCAGAAATGAACTGTTTATAGATTTGTGATGTCATCATACCGTCATTGTATTCTAGTTTTAAGGTATTTTTTGTTGTAAACATAGCTATGGTTAGGTTAACTGATATCACAGAGTTAAACTATTGTTATTAAGAACCATATTCCATTGTTTGACATCATTTGACATCAAAAACATTAACTGCTGAACCGCAATTTGTCACAATACCACATTTAATTAGCTTTCAAGTAGGTCATGATTTATGTCACACAGTTTAAACCATATTAATGCAAAAACCAAGGTCACAACAATTAGTTTTCTCCCCCTCATTCAAAGTTCCATTAGAATCAGCAAAAGTGGGAGCTTGGGGGTCCCCCAGTAATTGTGATGGATGAAGCTTCAAGTTGTTTGTCCTGTAGCTCAAGGCCCTGATCAATCAATCAATCAAATTTATTTTGTATAGCGCCTTTCATGCCAAGGCATCCCAAAGCGCTTCACATGACAAATAAATATACTATACAATAATATAATATAATATACGATAAAATAACATGCATAAAAATGTGTTTTAAGCTTTGATTTAAATGCATTTATTGAGTCAGCTTTACAGATTTCAGTTGGAAGATTGTTCCATAATACAGGTGCATAATGACTAAAGCCACTTCCACCACAAGAGCTACGTTTTATCATTGTAGTCACCAGAAGCCCAGCATCAGCAGATCTCAGCTGGCGTCCAGGGACATAAGGTAAAAGCATATCATTAATGTAAGCAGGGCCATTTCCAGAGACAGCCTTAAATGTCATTAACAAAATTTTAAAAATAACTCTACTTCACCGGAAGCCAATGCCAAAGGTCATTGGTTGTGGGATTTTATTTAATGCTGTTTTAGAGCCAATTCAAAGAAATGCAGTTTTATTTAACTGCAAAAAATGTTTTGACATCCAAGCCCCTATTTTGTCAAGGCACATTGATAGTCTGGAGTTTACATTGACATCATCTGAACTAATTTTAATATAAATCTGGGCGTCGTCTCATAAGAGTGGAAATTAAAACCATATTGCCTGATCACATTACCCAGCAGTAGCACATACAAATTAAGAAGTAAAGGACCAAGAACAGAGCCCTGTGGAACCCCAGAAACAACAAGATAATTAGCCGATTTTGATCCTCCAAAGAACACAACTTGATGTTGGGAGGTTAAGTAGGACTGCAGCCAGGAGAGTACTGTGCCAGTAATGTCCATAGTTTTCTCAAAGCGATCAAGAAGAATTGTGTGATCAGTGGTGTCAAATGCAGCAGATATATCCAAAAAGACAATCCCTGATAACAGCCCCTCATCTGCATTCAGCAGGATGTCATTAACAACGTTTATGAGTGCAGACTCTGTGCTATGTTGTTTCCGAAATCCAGATTGAAATTTTTCTAAGAGATTATTAGCAGAGAGATATGCAGACAACTGAGCAACAACAACCTTTTCCAAGACTTTTGCAAGGAAAGGTAAATTAGAAATTGGACGATAATTAGACAAGACATCAGGATCCAATGTAGATTTTTTAAGTACTGGCTTTACAATTGCCAACTTAAGCTAGATGGAACAGTTCCAGTTTTTAGGGAGCGATATAGAAGCCAGGCTAGGAGCAGCCGGAGGGAATACTGCCACTTAAGTTTAATTTGGCCAAGTTGGGCTGTTTTGACAGGACATGCCTTAAATCAACAATGTTGTTGTTTGATTGGCTTTTTCTCCACAGACTTGATCTCTTGCTGATACTGTGTCCCAAATCATAGTGTAATTTATTTTTCTATGCCATCTGCTCGGTTTGCCGGAAAGAAAATGATGGCACTCCTTGTTTTGTTTTGTTTTTCACAACATGGGAGACACTTACTTATATTGGGTAAATTATTTATGAAATTGATTTGTATAACAGTTTTAGCTGTAGTTTGAACATATTTTGTTTGCTCAAAGAAAGCTCAATTATAAATATTTTTCTCATTTGTATAGTGTAGTAATTTCTCTTTCTACCTTTTTAGAATGAATTGAAGTCAAGGAAATGGAAGATTAGGATTGAAAGTTTAATTTTTTTGTTTATTTGAGAATTAAATTTGTTTCTGGTTCAGTTGTGTCTAGTCCATGCAGGTCGTGCACAGTCCAGGTTTGTGTTCCAACTATCCATTTCAAATGCAGCCCTTTGCAATGAATACATAAATAACGAAGCCCTTTGCAAAGCACAGAAAGATATTTTTTTCAACCTTTACACTTTTGTTATCTTCATGATTGATCATCGGATAGCTTTAAGCCTAGACTTTTCTGTCCCTTACCAATTAAGATGCAATTCATTGTACACTAGCCTTACGCAGCATATATCCCAAAAATGTATTAAATCAGCATAGCTGGGAATGTGTGCCAGTGGTCTCCTTATTATTGCTGCGGGATTACAACACCAGGCAGCGACCACCTGTAGAGTTCAAGTAAAATCTCTTAAACCTAATTCATTGAGCAAGTTTTGTTTTAGAAGAATGAAAACAGCTGGTTCCACAAATCTTTTCAAAAAGACAAATACACGGTTAACATCAGCTTGCTGCAAGACTGCAAGTTACAAAAATGCCTGGGTGGATTACAGTATCTACTGAGAAATGTTTTGAACTCGTATGGACTACCGGTAAAAAGTATTAGTAGTAGTAGTCTTAGTAGTACTATATAGAATATTATGTAGTGGAAAATGTGGATGAGTAGGTTAGCCTATTGTAGATTTACTACCAGTATTTTGAAAATGTACTGTACTAAACATTTAGACTGGATCATTTTTATATCATTAACCTAAAGTGCTGGATTTAACTCCGTTCGTAGACTACCATGAGGATGAATTGCTGAAGCTACGGTTCTGTAGGAAAACGTTCAATATTAGCTCAAAGAGCATATGCAGTAAAAACATTTTTGGCAAATAATACATAGATAGTACACAGCACTTTCTTATTGAATGTTGGCATTATATATATATATATATATATATATATATTGTCCCTGTGCTTTTTTTATTGTATTATTTTGGTGGTCAAATGAGACAGGCTGCACTTGAGGTTCTTTAACACAAGCTTAAAACTTTATGGAATCCCAGTTTAAGAAAGCTGCACGAAAACCTAAATTACCCGAAAGGTACTACTAAAATAACATGAGAATAAGGTGAGACTTATTTTTATTTTCCTATTGAAACCCTGCCACTGTTGGTGTTTGAGTGACCTCCCATGTACAGTAGCAACACAAAATGTAATAACTGACACATATTGGAATATTTACCTTAGAAATTGTGATTGATTGTTTAAAGGAGATTCCCTTTCAATTAGAAGATGACCACCAACTAATACTTTTTGCAGAGGGAATAAATAGTCGCTACGCGGAGCCCACTTCCTCTTTTGCCTCTCACCTACGGCAAAGTACGCTTCTGTGTAACACTAACCTGAGTATGTTTTTGAAAGAGCTCCTCTGAGTCAACTGTAATTCCCTTGCATTCGTGCTGAGAACTGGCTTGCCGCTGTCGTGGAATCAGCGGCTCCATTTTGAGTCTTTTTTCCTTCTTCTTCACGGTCTGCTTTGCTTGTGTTGCACGCTGTCTTTTCTCGGCTGTCTGTCATATGAGTGTGACTGTCTGTGCAGTATCGGTGTGTGCGTGTGTTGTCTTTCAGCCTACACCTTCAGGGAGAACACCGTTCCTCTGCTGGGGCTCAGCTTGCCGCCCCCGCCGTTTTTTGACTCTGCCGGCTGTTGTTCATGCAGCTTGGGCAAAATAATCAACAGTCAGTCGGCCGTGTGTTCCTCCATCGGGGCTGTGTTCTAGCCTGCCCCGCTGTCGTAGACCTCGCGAAGCCCTACTAGCATCCTTAGAAGGCGCAGACAAGCTGGGCCTGGCGGATTTTCCCCCAGTGGCCTCCACTATTGTAGCCTTGGTCAAGGTTCCGCCGGTGGGGGTCGAGCCGCTGGCAATCTCCCCAGACAAGCACGATAACCTGGACGGTCCTGATTCCCACAATTCCGCTGGGTGACCTGAGGCACCATCTGCAGGCCACCGTGGCAGCAGGCAACCGGACCCTCCCGCAAGGAAATGGGAACACAGCATGGTGCACTCATCCAGCAGCGCTCCAGAAAGCAGTCCCAGGGCCGTCACCCTAGGCAGCTGCCTCAGCGTGCTCCGCCCTGACCTCAGCAGCCCCAGCAGGGGCCCTGAAGGCTTGCCATTTCAGCTGCAATACTGGAGCAATTGCACCTCGGAACCTGGGTGCTTGCCACCGTACACACCGGTTACGCGCGGGACCTCCTCCCTTTTGAGGGATCACAAGCCATCTGTCTCGTAGAGTATACCTCTCAAAGAGAGGGGTTCTACTCGAGATACTTCTTGGTGCCAAAAAAGGATGGTGACCTTTGCCCCATCCTAGACCTGAGACACCTCAATGGGTTCTTGAGAGAGAGGAGGTTCCAGACGGTCACACATCGCCACATCCTCCAATCTGTCCGGCCAGACTAATGGTTGACAAGAGTGGACTTGAAAGATGCATATTTTCACATTCCTATCTGTCCAGCACACAGGAAATATCTCTGCTTTGCCTTTCTGGGGAGCGTATTCGAGTTTTCCGTGCTGCCATTTGGCCTCTCCTTAGCTCCCCGCACCTTTTCGAAGTGCGTGGATGCAATCCTAGTTCCCTTGCGGCTGCAAGGGATCAGGATGCTGAACTACCTGGACGACTGGTTGATCTGTTCCCAGTCGCAGGAAGGAGCAGTGGCCCATATGGCGACAGTGATAAACTAGCCTTGACTAGACTAGGTCTCACTCTCAACGAGGCCAAGAGTCAAATAATACCGGTGCAGAGTACAGTCTTCTTGGGTCTCCGGCTGGATTCCCTCACCATGCGAGCCTACCTGTCGGACGACAGAGTAGCGGCTATTCAAAACTGTCTGGCCCTGTTTCAACAGGGGTCCATAGTGCAACTGGTGTTGTGCCAAAAACTATTGGGTCTGATGGCCGCAACCTCATCAGCTATCTAACTGAGGTTACTGCATATGCGCCCCATTCAAGCGTGGCGCAATGCCTTTTGGCTACACCCCATGCGAGACAGACACTGTCGGCTGACAGTGTCTCGTTCATGCTGGGAAGCCCTACGCTGCGCGAAGGTGTAGCGATGGGAGTGATACATAGCCGTCAAGTGGTGACGACAGACGCATCCAACCTTTGTTGGGGTGCTGTCTGGGCAGGCAGAGGAGTCAGAGGTCATGACCCCATCTACTGCTCCATAGCATAGCATAGCAAGATCTGCTAGAGGTGGGCAAGTCCCCCTCTACGCTGAAAGTGTACCTGGCAGCTATATCTGCATGCCACGTCCCTATAGACTCAGCATCCCTGGGCGCCCATATTATGGTGACCTGTTTTCTAAAAGGCGCTTGGCGGCTGCATCCCCCTAGAAAAGACGTCCTCCCCAAGTGGAGTCTAGACGTAGTATTGGAGGCTCTCACGAAGGCCCCGTCTGAGCCTATACATTCCATAGAGCTGAAATATCTCTCTATAAAGACAGCCTTTTTATTGGCCATCACCTCCACTAAGCGGGACAGTTAGTTGCAGGCTCTGTCTGTGCACAGTTCCAGTATGAGTGTCTAGGATAATGGAAACATGCGTGCCTACCTAAGGTGATTTACAGCTTTCCACTTGAACCAATCAGTGGAACTAGAGGCCTTCCACCCCCCTCCCTTTGATTCGGAGGAGGATAGGAAACTGAATTCCCTCTGCCCAGTGAGTGAATTGAGAGGTTATGTGGATAGGACAAAAGCGCTGTGTAAGTCTGACCAGCTTTTCGTTTGCTTTGGTGAAAGGACCCTGGGTCAAGCCCTCTCGAAGCAGCAACTGGCCCGCTGGATTGTGGACACAGTATCGACTGCGTATAATGATGCCGGCCTGGGTGGCCGCGCACTCTACCAGAGGTGTGGCCACATCATGGGCACTCTTTCTTGGTGCATCATTGACTGACATCTGTACTGCGGCTAGCTGGGCTACTCCGCATACATTCACCAGCTTCTACCGAATCAATATGGTAGATCCGTCCATGCCTTCATTAGACACAAGGGTCCTTCAGGATGCACACACGTACCACCAACACTATTTGGCGGTAGCGAGGCGTCCCTTATGTGCTGTCCGCTCACGGTCCCTCGTGATGGCTTTGGTATACTTTTCCCTAACGTATTGGTTGGTGGTCGTCTTTGAATTGAACGGGAATGTTAGGTTACTTATCCTGGTTCCCTGAAAGACAAGAGACCACTAAACCTTGCGAGGTCGCATCACTCGCATTTGCAGGTTCGATGCAAAAGAGGAAGTGTGCCCCGCGGAGCGACTATTTATTCCATCGGCAGGCGGGACCAAGGACGTCACTCCATGGTAAAATGCTCAGTGAATACCTACCTAAGGCAGGCATATCCCAAAAGAATTGGTTGGTGGTCGTCTTCTCTTTCAGGAAACCAGGGTTACGGTAAGTAACCTAACTAGGGTGACCAGACGTCCCGATAAAATCGCGATCGTCCCGATATTGCTTGACCGTTGGTATGAGGTTCTTACTGTAGAGTCCAGTGTTTGGTTTTCGCCAGAAATAATGGGGCCCATGTCAGCCAAAAAGTTCCACTTTTGACTCATCTGTCCATAGAACATTGTTCCAGAACTCTTGAGGATCATCCAGGTGCTTTTTGGCAAACTTGAGACGAGCATTTATGTTGTTCTTAGTGAGCAATGGTTTCCGCCTTGCTACTCTGCCATGAATCCCATTTTTGCCCAGTGTCTTTCTGATGGTGGAGTCATGAACACTGACCTTAGCTGAGGCGAGAGAGGCCTGCAGATCCCTGGATGTTGTTCTAGGGTTCTTTGTGACTTCCTGGACGATTTTACGCCTTGCTCTTGGGGAGATTTTGGCAGGACGGCCTCTCCTGGGAAGATTCACTACTGTCCCAAACTTTCTCCATTTGGACAATGTGGCTCTGACTGTGGTTCGGTGGAGCCCCAGAGCCTTAGAAATGGCTTTGTAACCCTTTCCAGACTGATAGGCATCAACAACTTTTTTCCGGAGGTCTTCAGGAATTTCTTTTGTTCGTGGCAAGATGTGCCTCTAGAACCTGTGTGCTGACAACTTCACTCTGATGGTAAGGGCCAAAGTTAGTCAGATTTATATTGGGCAGGGCTGGCCAAAATCAGGCCTGGTTGTTAACCAAAGTACTCAAACAACTGACCCTAATTATCCCTTTAATTGGGTTGAGTTAACTAGGGGGGGGGGCAATAACTTTTTCACACCTGAAGATTGCATGTTTAATTACCTTGCACACCAAACAAATGAAAGAAGCACCAAACTTTGTTGTCATTTTTTTCTCTCAGGCTCCCTCTATATACTATTACAACCCACAAAAAAATCTGACCAAATACAATGTGAAAAATGTGCAAAAATGCAGAAAATCAGACAGGGGGCAAATACTTTTTCACGGCACTGTATAGAAGTAAATTGCAGCATACACTGTGAGAATGTATTTTGTATTGCTTTGAAATGGCATTTGACATAGAAAAAGATAACTACGTAGTTTCCACTGTTTACATTTTATTTAAAATGTTGGGTTCCAATGTCATTTTCAGGCTCGTCATTACATCGCAGAATCCCTGGGGGTGAAATACGCAGAGGGGGTGATCCTGGAAATGGAGGGCATGTGGATAGAGAGTGACAATCGAACCCCCATGGTCTGCTTCTTATCTATGGGTTCAGATCCAACAGAAAACATTGAAAGACTGTCCAAAACTAAGGTATGCTTATACTAACTGTACCTTTATTTGACTTCTTGACCAACTTAGCTAGAAAACAGTACCTGACGTCTTTCATTTTTCCACTATTTCTTCTTAGCTTAACTGTAGTGGTTGTTTGGTCTGCATTCATGTCTCTGTAAGCTTTGTATGAGACTGTGATAGGGGGTGTGGGTGTCCACCGACTAACGGGGAGAAACACAGAAGTTGCAACCTCCACTTCACACACTGTGGTCGCATAGTTGTTTTGTTCTCACACCAAGGTTTTTTCCAAAAATTCCTTCTCAGAGACTGTCATCCTTTGGTTTATCCGCCCTGATGGTGTGTCAGCATCTCCCTGTTATTATTATTATTATTATTATTATTATTATTATTATTATTATTATTATTATTATTTATTTCTTAGCAGACGCCCTCACCTAAGGCGACTTACAGTCGTAAACAAAAAATACATTTCAAGAATCACAGTACAAGTATTCATACAATTAAGAGCAAGATAAAATACAATGACTTCAGTTCTAGTAAGTACAAGTATATGACAAAATACGATTCAATATCGGAGCAAATAACAGTGTCAGTGATAGTTACATCAGGATACGATTAAATGCAAAATACTACAGATTGAATAACGCTTGTGGCAGATTACAGTACAGTACTCTGTAAAGTACAGGATTAAATGCAGTAAAATAGGGAGCAGATAAGTGCAAGTAAAGTGCATTAAGGAAGAGTGATAAAGTGTCCAGAGGGAAAAGAGGAGTTCTACAGGTGCTGTCTGAAGAGGTGAGTCTTGAGGAGGCGCCGGAAGGTGGTCAGGGACTGGGCAGTCCTGACATCTGTAGGAAGGTCATTCCACCACTGCGGGGCGAGGGTTGACTTACACCATTGTATGTGCCAACATTTTGGATATTTCAACTGAACAATAAGTATACTGCAAATTTTAAAAAGATGTATTGCTGTTTATAAATTAACCTTTGTTATGCCAGATAGTAACTGCTTATAAGATAACTGTTGAAATGTAAGCGCTCAGTGGAAAGTGTTATAATTTCCCCCTTCTGCTTTGTAATTAATCTGTAGCACAGTGTATCGAATATACTGTATATTTCAGTTTTGAAAGCTTCAACCTCATTGGGACAGCATTGGGTGTGAGATACTAACTGTATGTGTCATAAATAAAATGTGCTGAATGTTTCCCTACTGATACTGTGTGTATATTGCTTCTCCAAGAATACTCCATGCCGTGCAATTTCCATGGGTCAGGGGCAGGAGGTCCATGCAAGGCGTTTGCTGAACCAGAGCATGCAAGATGGAGGCTGGCTGCTTCTGCAGAACTGCCATCTCGGTCTGGATTTTCTGGATGAGCTCCTGGATACCATCACCACCATTGAGTCCATGCATGATGGCTTCCGGACCTGGGTTACCACCGAGGCCCATCCTAAATTCCCAATCAACCTCTTACAGTCGTCCATCAAATTTACCAATGAGCCACCTCAAGGTTCGAGTTCTTACCCTGTTTTCTTTACAATATTTTTAAATTTATATCCATCAGGCATTTTCATTATCAGCTGATTTATTGACCGGTGGGAATACAAAATGAGCTATTTACAATACTTTAATACATTTGAAGAGTCTCTTAAATATAGTCAGTACTCTGATATCCTTTACCCAGATACACGTCAGTTGCGTTTTACCGCATTTGTACTAAGAATAAAATCAATCCGCATTATATATATATATTGTGAGACAGCAGGGAGGGGGTTAAAACCTCCCTGCGCAGAAAACATGTGAAAATGCACACTGGTTTTAGTTTAATTGTATTTGTTTATTGTTAATTTAAATTGGTTAATTGTTTTATTGTTTAATTATCCCCTGCACCTGGTGGTTGTTATTAAATTAGGACCAGGTGCAGGGTATTTAAGGAGTGAAGCCAGAATGCTCAGGGCTGCTGAGTAGAAGGAAGCAGGAGAGGTGCTCTGCTTCTGAGCAGTCAGGAGAAAGAGGTACAGTTTAAACCTGTTAAGGTTTGGGGCAGGTAAACGGCTTAGCCGTCCCCTGCGAGTGAGTCAGGTTCCAGTGTGTATAGTAAGCGCCCAAAACCGGAGTTAGGAGTTTGTTTGTGTTTTGATTTGTGTATTATTAAAATAGCGCAACCGCGCTTTTAAAAATCCATTTCTGTGTGCTGGGTCATAGTTTTTAAAGGGGCACGAACCCGAGTGAGTGGCAAGCTCACAATTCACAATATATATATATATATATATATATATATATATATATATATATATATATATATATATATATATATATATATATGTATTAATGCACTTACCCGTCACACGCGATTTTTCTGATACAAAGTCCATCTGTTTTTTTTTAAATCACATGCCAAATCGGTCTGTCTTTATTGTGCAGTACATAGAGCTTCCTCCAATTTCCCATGATGAAAATGCAGCAAAAACAAAGCGAACGAGACAAGCTACGGTAATGTAAAAAACGGAATCATTAAACAGTTAGATGCTATGGTGCATTTTTTTTTAATTTGTGATCTTTAGTTGCTTTTGTGCATTTTCATTTGCAAGTGAACTGTGACATTAAGGCATTATAGAGCACTATATTCTGCAATTTTGAATACTGACTTTGGAAATCTTTTGCTGAATTGCATTGCCTTTTACGTTTTATGCAGTTCTGTGCATGGGTAACATTTTGATTTAATTTTGCTGTTAGGTCGTTAATGGAGAATTTTACATACTGCTACAATACGTACCGTATTTAAAAGTATTGTAGCGCTAAGCTGCGGGGCTTCCAGGATATAATTAGACAGACAACAGTTGCGGTTCAAAGCAGTAGGAAACCGCTGTATTTATTATTTGTTTTTAGCTTTTAGTGAACAATGGCTCTCATTCCTGTCCTCTCCTCTCACTCACACACACAACCTCTTCTCTCAACTCTCTCAATTCTCCCGCCATTAGGTCCCGCTTCTCTTTCAGACTGTCATCACCACACACACCCCCAAGTCCCTCCACGTTCCTCTCTCATTGGTCCAACACTCCCTATCCCTGACTGGTCATGCGAGACCGGCTCCCACCCCCCTCAGTGACACACTCACATACAGGCAGTCTTTCAGCTCTATGTTACACAAGCACCAAAACACACAAAGAACGCTAAAAGATCTGAACAAGAATAACACAGTTTACAAACACACATTATTTACAGAGTACTCCCATCCCCTTCCCCAGTCCATAATCAGGTCCATTCCCACATTGCTTGCAAATCAGCTGCCCCCCACTACAGTATGTACTGTACAGTCCACGTGTCGTCTCTTTTGGCAAGTGATATTTTCAGAATCATATCGTTCTGAATTAAAATACTTCTGATTTAAAATTTAGTACTGTACCAACAAAACTAACTACAGTGCATCTAAATGGAAGCCTCCTTATTATAAAACACAGTTTTTTCAGCTATGTATTTTTGACATTGTATCTTTTTTGTTTTCTCTGAAAAAACGGACAAGGGCTGGAATGGGCCAAAATTAAATATTCATATATGCCTCACACTCTTTTAACCGTCACTCAAGTTAAATTTGTATAGGTTCGGATATGTGAGTGCTGACTTTAGTGAAGCTTCAATTAATAGTAGGACAAACTAGTATGTAAACAAAATTTCAAAACTTGTGTTAACTAGTGTTCCCAGTGGTACACCTAGTAAAGACACTACACTGTGGGTTGATCATGCAATCGGGATCCCTGCAAGCTATGGAGGATGATCAGATGGGGATGGTTTACTTCACCATGCCACAGCAACCCCTACTGGTTTAGGCCTGTTGTATGAAAACCAAGTAAACGATTCGCTGGACAGTGTTAACGAAGGTCACATACATACAATTGCATACAAGATTTTAGCATGCTGTCTTTATGTTAGATACGTATTTCATCATCTTGTTTATACTTAACCAGTTTGGCAAGACTTGGCAAGACATGTAAAATGCATATTTTACCAGATAATCCCTTTGAAATTATTCTAAAAGATTATTTAACATATCCCTTCTAATGGCTAAACTACCAATTTCCCAAAATACCAATACAGTATAACTTCAAAAGCTCATCATACAGTTACTCATAGTTGAAGAGTTATATTATAATGTTTCTTTTAGTATTACTACATCAATTAATCAATCAATCAATATATATATATATTTATTTTATATAGCGCCGTTCATAGTGGACCACATCACAAAGTGCTTTACAAGATAGTGAGGAACAATGCATAATACATTACATACAGGGCATAGTACATTAAATACATCAGTAAAAAAACAATGCAGATACATTAAACATAGGCATAGTACATTAAATAAAAGGCTAGGATGTGAATTCTAAACATTGTGGATGCATGTATCAAGCAGAATTAAATGAATAAGATGGAGTGAAAACCTGAAATAGCAATTTAGACAACAGCTAATAACAGATATCAGGCTTAAAGAGCATGGAAAGCAAGAGAGAACAGGTGGGTCTTGAAAGTTGATTTGAATCGAGCAACTGTGGGAACTACACGCACTGAAGCTGAGAGAGAGTTCCATAGAGTTGGGGCCATGATGCTAAAAGAGCGCTCTCCGAGTGTGGTGCGTTTTTGCTTGGGTATAACAAGCAGGACTGAGTCGGAGGACCTCAGCTTGCGGGCAGGGACATAGTGGGTCAGCAGGTTGGAGAGATACTCTGGACCTATGTGATGAAGGGCCTTGTAGGCAAGCAGGAGAATTTTGAAAGTAATCCTGAACTTTACAGGTAGCCAGTGCAGCTGGGCAAGACAGGGGGTAATGTGATCATGTTTTTTACATCTGGTAAGGATCCTAGCAGCAGCATTTTGAACCAGTGCAATCGGTTTATGGCGTGTGATGGAAGACCACCGTAGAGAGAGTTGCAGTAGTCAATTCGAGAGGAGATGAATGCATGACAGAGTATCTCTGCATCTGGGAGGGAAAGGTAGGGACGGCCCTTTGAGATGTTTCGGAGGTGGTAGAAGGAGGATTTGACTACAGAGGAGATTTGGGCATCAAAGGAGAGGTTACTATCCAGAAATACACCAAGGCTTCTTACAGTGGGGGAAGGCAGCAGCAGTTTCAGAGGTTCAAGGCAGCAATATAGAGATTGATTTGAGTTTTCGATCCTACTAGAAGTTCAGATTTTTTGGTGTTGAGCTGAAGAAAATTGGGAGACATCCAGGCCTCTGTCTTGGATGCAAGCTGAGAGCCCAGACCATGGCAGAGGGACATCCAGGATCTAGTTTTAGGTAGAGCTGGGTGTCATCTGCATAGGAGTGAAACATGAGGCTATGTTGGCGGATAGGGTGACCCAAGGGAAGCATGTAGATGTTGAAGAGAAGAGGCCCGAGAACAGATCCTTGAAGGACACCGCACGTGACCGGGTTTGCGTCAGCACTGCTTCCATCATAGAAAACAGACTGCATGCGTCCAGATAGGTAAGAGGACAGCCAGGAGAGACAGGTTCCAGAGATCCCAGCATACTTCTGAAGGTGGTCAAGAAAATGCCATGATCTATGGTATCAAAAGCAGCAGTTAGGTCAAGGACAAGGACAGAGAGAGCAGCAGCATCAGCATTGAGCAGGAGATCATTTATAATCCAGAGCAGAGCAGTTTCGGTTCTGTGATATGGCCGGAAGCCAGACTGCAGAGATTCAAATAGATTGTTATCTGTGAAATGTTTTGTCAGCTGGCTGGCTACAGTCCTTTCAAGAGTTTTGGAGTTGGGATGGAAGTTGGATAAGACAGCCAGGTCAAGGGAGGATTTTTTGAGCACTGGCGTTACTCTGGCAGTCTTAAGGGCAGCAGGAACCAGGCCTGAAACCAGGGACAGGTTGAGAGTGTGCATAATGGAAGGAGCAAGGTCAGAAGCACAGAGACAGACGAGATTTGAGGTCCAAGGGGCACGTGGCAGTAGCTGATTTCAGCAGTAGGCTGGAGACATCAGTAATGGAGAGAGGAGAGTAGGAAGAGAGAGCAGGAGGGGCAATCAGAGGAGAGTCAAGGTGGTCAACTACTATATGTCAACTACTATAATGGGTTTGTGGCAGGAGAGCATAGAATAAATGGTGTTTTGTTCCGAAAGAAAGAGGAGAAATCATGGCAGGTAAGAGAGGAGGTTGAATGGGAGGTGGATTTGTCGATGTCTGGATGGAGGATTTGGTCAATGGTTTTGAAGAGAATATTTGGTTTACCTTGTCATAGATGATTTCTGTGAATTACTTCACCCTGGCAGCAGCGAGAGCACGCCTGGAGCTACTGAGGTGATCGGTCCAAATCTCTCTGTGAACTGTTAGTCCAGACAACCTCCATTTGCACTCAGACTTGTGGCAGGCAGACTTAAGCAGTCGAAGTTCGAGGGTATACCATGGACAGTTGCAATGTTTCTTCACTATTTTGGTTGTAAGCAATGTTCTTAGTAAGGGTGGCACTGTAGAGGGACACCGCATCATCGACCGAAGATGGGAGAGTACCAGTCAGAGGGGAAGAAGAGACACATTCCGATAGTATTGTAGGATTTAGCAGATTTTTGGGACGGAAGGAAATGACAGTAGTAGCTGAAAGTGCAGGAAGATTAATATTGGCAGTGATTAAGAAAAGGTCAGAGAGAGAGATATCTGTGACTGAGAGATTGGAGATATCAAGACTTCTGGTGATGAGCAGATCCAGGGTGTGTCCACGGGTGTGAGTGGGAATGTTGACAGATTGAGAGAGTCCAAGACAGTCCAGGAGCATGACAAAGTCGGTCACTTGAGGGAAAGAAGGCAAATCGACATGGATGTTGAAATTACCTAGGAGTAGAATTTTGTCACTTGAAGTGCAGATTAGGGAGAGGAATTGTGAGAACTCTGCAATAAAAGCAGAGTTATTCTTTGGTGGACAATAGATAACAGCAAGGGTGAGGGACATGGAGAGGGGAGCTTGATAGCGAGATGCTCAAATGAAGAGAAGGCTGGGAAAATGAGAGTTGAGACGGCAAGCACAGAGTTAGCAATAACAGCAGTGCCCCCACCTCTACCAATGAGGTGTGGCTTGTCAAAGAGCAAGCAGCCATTTGGGGTGGATAGATGTAGTGAGTGGTTATCATTTACAAAGTGCCAGACAGAGAAGATCAAGATTAGTATCAGTTATAAGTTCGTTGAGAAGCAGAGATTTGTTAGTCAGAGAACGGCAATTTAGGAAGTAGAATTTACAGTTTGCAGCAGGCAATACAGGGGAGAGGGAGTTAGTAACGGTACCTGAAGCAAGTACTTACCAGTGTTCATTCTAGGAGAGGAGAAACAGTGAGCACGCTATGTCCAGGGGATCCAGACATTAGGTGTCAAGGTGGGAATGAGATCTCTGGTAGCCATTAGGACCTCGCTCGGACTGCCACAGCTCAGACTGCCATTGGTCGTGTGGCCCTTAGACGGCTGGCTCTTAGAACGGCTGGTGTTCTAAGACACTGTTTGCCAATTTATACTATCCTGTAGGCCTGGAGCCGTATACTTAACACACGTTTCTAATTAGCCTCCAAATTCAACACAGCCCAGCACATGAAGGAAATCTAAATTACAATTTTTAAGTGCAGTCTTGTTACCTTAGCAATCAACAATTTAAACTGTAATTCACTTACCTATTTCAATGTTGTTTCAGCCAGAACATGTGTCTCTTCATTTACATTCACAAACTCAATACATGCAGTTTAGGTACCAATTTATGCTAACCCAAACAAACACACACCCCCACTGTTAACAGAACGATAGCCACGCTAAATCGACCTATACTTTACACACGTTTCTAATCAGCCTCCCAATTCAACCAACACACGAAGGAAATCTAAATTACTATTTTTAAGTGGAGTCTTAAAGTTTTAAATACATAAATACTACTGCAATGAAAAATTATTCTGTCCAACATAGCCTACATCATTATGCTCTAATTTATGGAAGTATCAATATATATCATTTTTGTAGGAATCACTGTAAATTAAATATAGCATCAAAGTTGGTTATGAGAAATAAAAACGATATTTATTTTATGCAGGTGTTAAAGCTGGTTTGAAGCGCACTTACTCCAGTATTACCCAGGAGCAGCTGGAGATCAGCAACATGCCTCAGTGGAAGCCCCTGTTGTATGCTGTGGGGTTCCTTCACACAACTGTGCAGGTGAGCTATTGACTCAATTTATATATGTATCTTTCACTCAGGCTGTATCAAGCAACTGATATCTGCTGGAAGTAGCCCAGGCAAGCTTCTTTGGAGAAATAAGCATACAGTACAAGGGGTTTAGAGACCTCTTCAGTCAGTTTATTTTATGTGACACCATTTATTCAACATTTCAAGTTATTGCCATTTGACTCATAAAATGATAGTATTTTATAGTTGAGTTGTTTTATAAGCAAGGTTATAAAAAATACTGAAGCTACTACAAATTTAAAAAGTGCAGCCCTTTACTTTAAGCCTAGACTTTTCTGTCCCATAGGATTAAGATGCAATTCATTGTACACAAGCCTTAATCCTTTAAGCACCAAGCGTTCTTCAGTGGGACGCTCCCCCAGGACTAGGGTTTTGTTTTTGTTTTTTGGCTGTATTTTACTCTTTTCCTATAACAAATTCACTAAAAATCTATTTTTTACAGCAGCATCTTGGAATTGGTGTCCTTTTTTTCAGAACGCTGAGGGACATCATACAATACTTCAGAACATAAAAACATAAACATATTTTTTTTTTTCAACACTATATTTAATTATTTTTTAATTGATCCTTAGAGAATTGCTTTACATTTTTTCCCTTTTATTCCACAAATCATAATTTAGTGAAATGATTTTAAAGCACTCAGTGACATATTTTGAAGTGTGGAAATGCAAATTTGGAATACCATTATTTTAGTAGTATGAAACTACCCAAAACAATAAATTAACTAATCTTTCCTGTAAAGCCTTGCTATTTTTTTAATGTTACAATTGTATTTTTCCTCTTAGAATCTTTTCCTTTGCACTTGTTTCAAAATTGGCCCTTTGACGTAATAATAGCATTCCATGAAACCACAGTTTCACTCGGTTTAAGTGTCAAAAAAGACACACTAAACCTGTGGGAGTCAGTACGCTTACACTTGTAAAATACTGCAGTATGGTGTATCTAGTATTCTTATACTGTTATATGTTCTTCAGAAATTTTAATCTTTCTTTTGCAGGAGAGACGCAAGTTTGGCCCCCTGGGTTGGAATATCCCCTATGAGTTCAACCAGGCAGATTTCACAGCTAGCGTGCAGTTTGTCCAGAACCACTTGGATGAAATGGACGTCAAGCGTGGCGTGAACTGGAGCTGCATGCGCTACATGCTGGGGGAGGTGCAATACGGGGGCCGTGTCACAGACGACCTTGACAAGCACTTGCTCAACACCTTTACACAGGTCTGGTTTGGGGAGAACATGTTTTCAGACAAGTTCTGTTTCTACAAGGGCTACGTCATTCCCAAGGGCAAGACAGTCCAGGACTACATGGAGCACATTGAGTTGCTGCCTCTCGTTGATTCTCCAGAGGTAATAAAATACTAGGCACAGATATTGGTATTTGACTTCTTTATCTTGTGTTCCACATTTTACCTAAAAAACCATACCTGAAAAATCTGTATTTAACAGAGCTGTTTTTATGGATTATATAATTTTGTTGGAAGTACTTAAATAATGTAACAAAAATGTAAGTACAGTGTAGCTGTATTCTTATTCTGTTGCAGTTGACATTTTTTTTTCACTTTGACTTGTAAGTAAGCTACAAATTCCTTTCCTGTGTTATACATATAATAGGACCCCATCTAAATGTACTTTCAGTACAAGCCTATTATTTTTAATACAGGAAATGAACCAAGAGTGAAAAACAACTACTTCCATTAAACTTCACTACATTTTGGTTATAATGATACATTAAAGAGCACATAAGGACCTTCTTATTTTATTGTGTTACATGTTCCCATGTGTTGCTACAACTGTTTACGTAAGGTGTGTGTTGTTTTAATATTTTTTTTTTACATTTTGACCACTTTTTTAAAACTTTTAAATTGCATTCCCTGCCTCAAGATGGTGTCCCATGTACCAGCATGGACCTCTCAGAACTACATTTCCCATCATCCTCCTGCTCACATATGTAACTGAGATGAATTTACCAGTTACATATGGTACATGTGTAGTACAGTACCATTTTTACTGCTCCCTTCTGTAGTTCCACTTTTTTATTTATAATTCGTTTTCTTAAAGAGTAATGTTTATTTTTGAAGCAGTTTACCTAATATTTTGTAGTGCTTGTAGTCATTCAGAGTGGTTCTGGGTTGTTTGGCTTCCATATGATGTTACTGTCATTTTTCTCTATCTCTAGCTTTATTGGGCTTTCAACTGCTATCATGTATTATTTTTAATGGTGCTCAATATCCAGTGCATTGAGTGATTTAATGCAGTAAACAAACTGACGGGACTGAACAGCCTTCCTCATTCCATTTAAATCATGTGAGAGTATGATCTTTCAACTCTGCCAGCGCCACTGAATCCCTCTGTCTGTATATACCCTCATATAGAGCAAGCGTAGCTAACAGAGTAGAATAGTCAAATTTGAATGGAACGAGGAATGCTGTTCAGTCCCGGCATTTGTGGTACTCCAGTTAAACTAAAGCAGCTCAAAGCCAGGTAAAGGGCAGAGGAAAACGATATACCACTGTGACAGGAATGGCTGGGCGGTGACGTCAGAGAGAAGCAGGGACGGGAAAAATATACTGACACCAGCACTGCAGTTCAAAAGAAAGACTCGGTGGCGCCGTTTATTTAAATACAAAAAAAATCAAAGGTTTTAACAAACAGACTGTGCTCACAGAGCAAAATAAATATTGAAACAAAACAAATCTCGCACACAAAATAAACAATAAATGATCCCGGTCAGGCTGGGCAGTAGCCTTCACTGATCCTGGAGTTTTAAGTTTAGTTTCGTTTTCCTCTCTCGCTCGCTACGCTCCTCTCATACACCCACCTCTGCAGCTAAAACAGCAGGTCTTTTATATCCTGGCCGAGGGGTTAACTGGCTATCAATTCTCTCATTACCCCTCGGCCACAGTCTGCACAGGTAGCATTACTATGCGTGACTGCCAGCTAATTCAATAATCGCCAGCTGACAGTCACGCATTCCCACAAGGTTTTTTAAAACAAAAACACGGCTACGCCGTAAATACATTTTTAAATAAATACAACAACAAAACAACCGGCGCTTCGCTGTCATATAAATACAACTAAATCATAACGACGATAATAATAATGATAATAATAATAATACAAAACAAATACAAAATAACACAGGGGCAGAGGGGGAAACCCCGTTCTAAAAATAAATAAATACATTTACTCTGCAGGGCTCTCTACCGCCCTGTTACAACCACCCAGAACCTTTCAAAATGATTGCAAACACCACAAATAACACAGGGAAATGACATTTGAAGTTGCTTACTGTTATACTTTTTATTTTAAGATTGAAGAAAATGTATTATACGTGATAGCAGTGAAAATGTTAGATTGCATCTCGAGTATTTTTCATTCCACTCAAAGTTGTGAATATTGACTAATAATGTGTTTAAACTCTGACCTGAGCTGGCTAAGGGTCGATTAGATAAAATGATTCTTATCATTTAGGCCACCTGTTTAAAACAGCACTCTAAGCCAGCTCTGAGCCTACATGTGCGTGCATAGCCCCTGAACTAAAGTGTGTTACCTCAGACGCCATAGCTCTATGGTGACCTCACCTCACTATACACAGGCTGAAAAGTTTATACAGACATGCATTGCGATTTCCTGAGTTTACAAGTAATTGAACTCTAACAAACTAATATATTGTATTACACAAGTGTTTTCTTTCTGATTAGCTACAACCTGAGGGCCTAGAAAAAGCACAGACCATGCAGGAATAGAATTTCTATTTATATAAATCTGTATAAAGTTACCAGTATATGTTACTGAAGTGCAGATATTGATCCAAAAATAAAAGGTTATTTCTCCACTTGTGAACTCCCATTTATATTACATGCATATATAAAACATGGCGATTTCTAGTTACTAGCATTTGTAATACTCACCTTAACCCTAAAAGAAACAACATACCTATCATATGGTTATTTATTTCTTGTAGCTAGTTAAAATGCACTTTATTAAAATGCACTTTGTTTTTCCCCCATAGAAATGTGTTTTTAATAACGTTGCTAATAAAAGTCACAGAATAATGGACTACTAAAGTTATCTTACCTTTACAGTATTCTGTTTAAATGCTGCTACTGCAAAAAAAAAAAAAAAAAAAAAAAAAAAAACATTTTGTATAACATAAAGCTTATATTTTGCTTAATAATATTGTAAACCCACGTGGGATGTCTATGCATTAAAGCAGGCTATACATTAGTTTAACCTTCTCAGATGACAACATTAATGTATATCAAAAAAATGATTTTTTTTTACTCCAGGACAACATTATTTTACAAAGGAAATGAAGAGAATGTACATTTACGTGTAAACAGCTGGCAATTTTATTATTTTTTACCATTTACCTAAATGGTAACTGTGTATTTGTTAAAATAAATGAAGCAATATTCAGGAAATGGTAGAAGGGTGCATTTGTTTAATTTTGTAAGTATGCAGGACACAGTATAAAACTAATACATATCACAGCATATACAAACTAAACTGTTATATTTTGTTGGTTCTCAGTTTTCGTGTAATATTATCAGACAAGTGTATTTTTGATGCTAGTACTAGTAGCCTCTTATTAGTGGTTACCAAAATAAATGTCCAGGATCCTGTGCATGAGTTAAACTGCCCAGAACAGACGGTTAAAAAAATATTCTGACCACCGGCTCTGATAACTCCAGCCTGTCATGTCCGCGGCTTCAGCTGAATGTGTTTATGCATCCTGTTCCCAAGGAGACAGCTGAGTGACACTGACACGGGCATTGCTCACAACATGCCTTTGCATGAGCTGACTCAGGGGCAGATGCATTCACAGTAGAGCAAAAAACAGGCCAAAGCCACCCCTGGACCAGGCCACTTTTAAAATGGCTGGAATTAGGACAGCTGCATTTACACTACAAAAAAAAAGCTGTCCTAAGAGCTAAGCTGCCTCAAAGCTGATTTAAAAGGGGCTAGTGTAAACAGGGTATAAAATAACCCACAACAGAATCTCTAAAATACCTAGGAGTTTGACTTCCTCATGACATTAACCCATTAATTGACATTAATGGTAACAATGAACAACATTGATTGGGTTGTTGAGATTAATTCCCACTTTTCTTGATACAGGTGTTTGGTCTTCACCCAAATGCAGACATAACATATCAAACCAACATGGCAAATGAGACCCTAAGCACAGTGGTGAACATCCAGCCCAAGGACAGCGGTAGTGGAGGAGGGGAGACCAGAGAGGCAACAGTGCAGAGGCTGGCAGACGAGATGCTGGAGAAGCTTCCCCCTGACTACATCCCTCATGAGGTAAGAACTTATTGGATAAGTGATGTGACAATGCATCGGGTGGAGTGTTGGTTCAGTTTGCCTCAGACTGAGTGCTGAACTGCAACTGTCCCGGGAAAAAAAACACACTATAAAAAAAGAAGAAAAAAAAACAGCTACATGGACTAAATCTCTGGATGTGCACAGTATGTGTTAGATTTTTAACGTTGGTAGTTTCCTCTCAGTTAAATCCCCGGGGTCAGTATGTTTTTTTTAATTGCTTCTTTGTTAACCATTTGAACCGTTGTGACAGAACTGTTTAGGAAGTGAAAATTAAACACAGGCCACAGCTTGTATTATTTAGATACGGTACAATGCAATTCTCTGCATCCATTTTTGTCAACAGCTCAGGAGCCATACATTGGATTTTGTCAGAATTGGGTAGAGGACTAATAAGGGTTAATACCATTGTCACAAATAAGTCTGAAAATGACTGTGGGCCAAAACTGGTGGTGTAGCAGACAAGAACTGTGAATGAGACAGGAGTGTATCCAGTATTATTTATAAAGCAACTAGTATGAAATCACTGGCACACTATCAGAATCACTGTGCAATATTTCTTCCATATCTATTGTGTGCCACTGCTGGCAATAGTATGGTCTGCTTATGGTTCTGCTAAGGTTTCCTCAAGGAAATTACCATGGCATCCCATAGGTATTTTTCAGTCCTTTCTGTAAAGGTTATGATAAATAAGTATGAACTAAAACTCAAGTTTATTATCCACAAACAATCTTTTACATAGTTTGAAATTTGTCCAGATTATGAACGGATAACTTTGTATTATAGTCTGTTCTACTTTTAGTACTGTTCAGGGAAGGCCCAATTTAATTCTAACATAAAGGGACCAATTCATAAACTTTAACATGAGTTATTTCAGAGAAGTTTGAATTTATGAATACAATTTTCATAAAGTTGGTTTGGTTCTTTATTATGTCCTTGACCTGAGAACCTATTTGTAATAAAACATTGAATCAGTTTGGTATATTTTGGGGTTTCTAGGTCAAAGCACGTCTCCAGAAGATGGGTACCTTCCAGCCAATGAATATTTTCTTACGACAAGAGATTGACCGTATGCAGCGCATCATCAGCAGGGTTCGGAATACCCTCATCGACCTCAAGCTCGCAATAGACGGTGAGTTTTGACAGGTCTTTGTGAAAAGAGCAACCTAATTCCATAGATACTTTTACTAAATATAGGTTATAGGTTATAGATTATAGGTTGTATCAAACCACACCATAAAGTGAACCCATTGAATACTAATCCAGATGCACTAATGCTAACCAGTAGGCCATGTAATAATAGTAAGCCATGTAATAATTAATACCTGTTGTTTACAGCTAAATGAATTGCTACGTAATGTTCACCAAGTTAATTTCCATTCACAGTCTAGTTAAACAATGACTGATTTGGGGTAAAAAAAGATGGCTTAATGATAAAATTAAGTTGACTGTAATCAAAGAAGCCAACAAAGATAATTGCGCTGGAAAGCTCATTAAAGCCGCAGTAATCATTCCTTATTGCAGAAAGACCACAGCATCTCTGTTAGTCATTGTCCTCAACCTCATGCCCTTCAGCTAATAAATGTGGACATTCAGTACGACTCAAAGTACAATCCAAGTCAAGTTGAAACTCAAACTCTGCCTCCCGAGTCCCTAATGCTTCTTGCTTAATGAATTGCAGTTTCTGCTCACATGGCCAACTAAGTAAATTGGTTTATAATGCTGCTGCAACTACTTAGTTACAGCTCATACAATGATTATATATTTATAAGCTTATAAAGCCTTTTAGCATGTGTGATGTTGGCTGTGGGAAGAAATTTGATTTAGTCAATATGTTCTTTTTACTTGACAAGCACTGTGCACTAGGTTTAGTTTATTTCTCACTCAGGTTTCAGACCATATATACTGGAAGCTTAATGCATTGGCAAAGAATTTCACTTGTAGGTTACCTGTGTAAATTGCAGATTTATTTGGACACAATAGGAACCTTAGTTTAACTCATAGTTTTAGCATATACTTTGCAATCAGAAATCAGAGAGTCCTGTTGCTCATATATATATATATATATATATATATATATATATATATATATATATATATATATATATATATATTTATATATATAATTTTATACTGTACTGATGGCTGTGTATGAAGTGACCATGGTTTTATTTACTTGTGCTGTGTGATTCCCTGACCCTTGTGGTAATAATTCTGTATGTCTAGAGTTTTAGGTCGACCACATTCATATTTCATATTTCTATAAAAAATGTATATAATACATTAGTGGACTTCAAAGTTTCTTAACATGAATACCAAAAAAAAGATTATATTTTTATTTATACTTTTCGGTTTTATTCAAAGTTAAAACTATTTTTGTTTATTAAGAAAAATGAGGTTATCAAAATGTTTACAAAAATTAAGAATTTAAAATCTTCTATTCATAGTATGAAAGTTTTCATTTAAATCCTACATGTTTGCTAAGCACAGTTAGACCACAATATAATAACATTTAGCATATAGAAAGTTATAGTATTTTAAACTAATCACATAGCATCACTGGTTTTCAAATAAATCCACAACAATTTCTACTCTTAGTTATTTAAAACCATATACACTCTATCGTATTAAACGTGATCTAACTAGAGTTAATTTTGCTTTGTATATAATATTATGAAACATCTTAACATGATCTAAATAAATTCAATAATTGCATAAAAACATAAAAAATATTTAGGAATCTTCAATTAAGCATTTCATATTTTAATACTATTGCAAATATCATTACTAGCTAGGCACGTATCAGAAATCCATGAATTATATATAGTGTTAAGTGTTACATGCAAAGGATGGTCACGTGGAGTGCATTTTATGCCTCAGCCCCAAGCATGCGCAGAAGGCCTTGACAGACATCACTTCATTTGATATCTGTGCCTCATTCAAAAAACGTACTCTCGAGAACCGAGTAGCACATCACTCTAAGGAACGATCCCTCACACCTGCGCAGCGCTCAGCATCGCCGCACTCCACCAGTGAAGCTGGCCCCTCGTCTTATGGTCATGTCTAGAGAGAGGGTAGGAGTGGAGTTAGGAAGAGCCCCATATCTAGCTCTGCCTTTCTTCTTCGCTGTCTTCCTACAGTTCCCCCTCACCTTCTCCCTGCCAAAGTGGAGGAGAAAGCCCACTGATCACATTTAACAACATCTGAGAAGCAGTTTCGAGCCAGAAAGCAATCTTTGCGGAGCTGCTTAGAGAGCGCTCAGCTGTCACCGATCGCTCCGTCTGCACCTTTGTAGACAGTGACTTATGAGATAGATGACATGCTCTCTATCGCTGCCTCTGAGTTGGTGGATGATCAGCTGGTCCACCCATCAGATGATACGGAGTCTGACATTATTGGCCGAGCTTATGCCTTTAATTCGGGTTCCCTGGCCTGCAGCACAGACTAAAAAGCGCTCTATTTATGATGAGCAGTTGTCCCTGCTGCTCCTCAGGTCCACCTGGACTTCCTGTACGAGTTACAGTCCACCTGGGAACACCCAGCCACGGCTGTGGTGGTTTCCCGTTCAATGGACTCACTGTACAGGGTTTCTGATGCGGACAAGCTGGGTCTTACCCACTTTCTGCCAGTAGAGGCCCCCATTGCTGCACTGGTTCAGCCTGCTAACTTGTCTTTGCTTTCCAAGGACGCAGCATGCCCGAACAAGCAATGCAGAGTGACTGAGGTCATTCTGAAGAAAGCATACACAGCTAGTGCTTTCTCTGCGAGACTGGGAATCTACAACAGCATCCGTGTTGCATACCAGGTTCACCTTATCTGGGCCATTGCTGAGACCAACAAGCTCTTGTCTCACCAGTTAGACGAGTTGCGCTTGATCTCGAGGAACCTGCTCAGGCTGTCCAAGCTTAGTGGACAAGCAATAGGCAGGAACCTGGCAGCATTGGTGGCTGCACACAGACAGCTTTGGCTCTCCCAGGCACAAGTGGTGGATGTGGATAAGACTGCTTTGCTGGGCGCTCCCGTCACCCTAGGTCACACATTTGGTCCAGCGGTAGACGAAATGCTACAGCAGTCGCAGCGTGCAAGGGAGTCCACCAGCGAGTTGGTGCGCGTTATTCCAAAGCGCCCACCTCCACCACGCAAGCCTGCAGCACAGTTGCAGGTAACACAGGAGGTAGCAGTCATGCTGCAGAAACGGGCCATTTATATAGTAGACCCCTCCGACACCAACAGTGGGTTTTATTCCAGGTATTTTCTAGTGCAAAAACAGGATGACGGTCTCAGACCAATTCATAATCTCAGACAGGTGAACCTGTACCTGTCGGAGACAGTTCAAGATGCTGACTACAAAACGGCTGTTGCAGCCCATCAGGCCATGCGATTGGTTCACCTTGGTGAACCTAAAGGATGCCTATTTCCACATCCCCATAAAGCCAGCGCACAGGAAATACCTGAGGTTCGCTTTTCAGGGCATAGTGTACCAGTTGTTTGTTTTATCATTTGGCCTCTCTCTGGCTCCACGCATTTTTACAAAATGCATGCAAGCCATTCAGGCCCCATTGAGACTCAGAGGCATCAGAGTCATCAACTACCTGGAGGACTGGCTGATCTGCGCAGGGTCTCCAGCACAAGTGCACGAACACACAGAACTCATCGCCAACCACCTACATCAGTCAACTAGCGCCTGCCCGTATCTGGGGGTGCGGAGCTCATGTTGGCCACCCTGTCAGAAGACAGAGTGGGGAGAGTAACCGCCTGCCTAGAGTTGTTTCAACTTGGCAGAGCATTTCCAGTAGTGGCTTTCCAGAGGCTTCTGGGTTTGATGGCAGCAGCATCAAATACCCTTCCACTGGGTCTTCTACATATGCGCCCTCTGCAGCTCTGGTTTAACTGTATGGTTTGCCAGCCAGTGTTGAACCTCAACAGGCTCTTGACAGTGTCAAATCGCTGTCTGCAGGCCCTCTCCTGGTGGAAACAGCCGGCTCAACTACGCCTAGGCGTAGCGCTGGGCAGCGTCACCAGGAGAGAAGGCATCACCACAGATGCGTCCAACTCAGATTGGGGTGGCGTGAGGGAGGGCCGGGGCGTGCAGGGTGTGTGGCAACCCCTGTGGGCCCACAAGCTTCTGCTGTGGGCACAAGTGAACCTTCTATCACTCTGTGCAGTCCACCTGCCAGGAGTGACCAACTGGCCTGCGGACCTTCTCTCAAGGGGGGTCCCCAGCGGTGCAGAGTGGAAACCATCCCGAGGTAGTCAGCCTCATATTGGAGAGATTCCAGAGAACAAAGGTGGACCTCTTTGCCTCTCAGGAGTCGACCCATTGCCCTCTATGGTTCTCCATAAAAGGAGAAGGGGGACCTCTGGGGATAGATGCGCTGGCACACCTGTGGCCAGCACGCCCACTGTACACCTTTCCACCGCTTGCACTGCTCCTGCTGTGCTTGGAGAAGGTCAGACAAGACCGGGCCAGGGTGCTCCTAATAGCCCCATTCTGGCCCAGGAGAGTCTGTTTCTGTGGGAGCTGCCGATGCGCCACAACCTGCTCAGTCAGGCACAGGGTACCCTGTGGGACCCCAACCCATCCAGCCTGCAGTTCTGGGTCTGGCCCCTGAACGGCTGATTTGAGCCGTCTGGGGTTATCAAACAGGGTGATTGACACCTCTACTCGTTCCCAGTATGGTTTCAAGCGGGGTGTGTTTCAGACGTGGTGTTTGGCTCGTGGTTTCGAACCCACGATATGCCATGTAGCAGTTATACTGCAATTTTTACAGGACCTTTTTGATGAGGGGAAATCTCCTTCTACTTTGAAGGTCTATTTGTCAGCCATTTCGGTGTGCCATGTAAAAGCTCATTTCCTGGTGGGGCAATTTTTGAAAAGCACCTGCCGGCTTAGGCCATCGGTGAAGGATTTAGTTCTTTGCTGGAGGTTAAATGTAGTGCTTAATGCACTGACAAAACCTCCATCTGAGCCCATGCATTCAGCTAGGCTCAAATTTTTGTCTTTCAAGACAGCTTTCTTGCTTGCAATCACCTCCGCTAAGCGGGTGAGTGAAATGCAAGCATTTTCAATTTCGAAAGCTTGTCTAATTTTTTCAGAGGCCAGAACGAAGGTCACCCTTCGTACTAACCCAGCTTTCCTGCCGAAGACCATCTCGGCTTTCCACATTAATCAGTAGGTGGAATTGGAGGCTTTCCACCCCCCTCCTTTACAATCTGACAAGGAGCTCCAGCTCATATGTTTTGTTCAATGCAGGCGTTAGCATATTATGTGGAACAACTGAGCACGAATGTTTAAATCCACCACCATTCCGGCTCTGCCCAGTTAGGCCATTAGTGTATTATGTTGACTGTACTTGGGGTTGGCGTCAAACAGAGCAGCTCTTTATCTCTTTATCTGCTATGGGTCTATGCTAACTTCCATGGACAAGCCCTGTTCAAACAGCAGCTGTCAAAGTGGATTACAGACACTGTCCTGATTGCCTATGATCTATCCAACCTGCCCCCACCAGAGAAGGTCATTGGTCATTCTGCAAGAGGCCTTGCAGCCTCTTGGGCATTATTCCAGGGTGCATCTGTCTCTGACATATGCAGTTCTGCAGTATGGGTGACCCCCATACTTTCACTGTTCTGTAGACTGTTCTGAATGTCTTAGATCCCCAACCACTTAGTTTAGCCTTAGATACACATAAACCATAGTGTGGGTTTACCTAGTGTGGGTTTTCTCTAGTTTCTATACACTAGATGTCATATATTGTCCAAACCCTGGGTTTTATACCAGAGTGCTAAGGGTAGCTATTCAGTCTACCCTTTACAGCATGCACACTGAGGTGTGGGTTCTCCCCACACTTTTTTAGGTTCTGTGTATTATAGGTCATGGGTCCTTAAAACCTGGCTTTTGGCGACCAGAGTGCTAAGGGCAGCCTCCCGGTCTACCCCTTTTTGCCCATCTGTCAGTGCTGCAGGTCCTGCACTTACGACAGCTTGGGTCTGTGTCGGCACTAGGATTTACTGGGCCCTGGTCAAGACTGTGAAGTCGACCAATGCGTGTGTTGATGTCTAGAGGATACGGGCATCGCAGCCCCAGGAAGTCCCCACGTTTCTGGATTATATTGACCCTAGTGGTGTAGAGATTGAAGAGTGCCCACGTCAGAATGGATCCTTGTGGGTGTCCATTGTTCAAAGTTTGTGTATGGCTGGTTCGGTCACCAAGGTTCACACAGATCGGCCTTAATCTTTTCAAGAGAGTGTTGGTTCATTTAAACACTGACCAGAAATGAATATAGGATCTGGTTCAGTATAACTCTTCCAGTTGGAACTAGAACACCAAGTATTTCTTTATTAGAAATGCATATACCTTTCAATTACTTGTGTCAATGGGGTTTTGTGCATCAGACATTTTGCCGGCAATGCAGGGTTTCTGAATACATAAAGCATGTATAACTGCATTTGTCAAAACTGAACATACTGCATCACCTTCTAAGAGCATGAAATGAGACTCATCCTGCTAACACTGCCTTTCATTTTGATGATTTGTTAATTCCTGTCAGAAGGCGCACAGTCGTTTCTCTCAACTTTCTTAAAAAAAAAAAAAAATTATGGGCTGTTACTATACGACCAAAAAGAGTTTGACACCAAATCCAGGTAATGGTTTTCTGGTGAGGTAGAGGCAGACCAAGGCTGGACATGAACCTGGGGCATTCCACTTTCTAACCCAGCACTCCAACCACTGCACAGAAGTGGCCCAGACAATATAAGAAGATCTGTGAAACACCTATCTGCGAACAGCAGGTGTTTTTAATAAACACTTGACCTGAGTGACCGGATTTTTAGCGTACCTGCACTGTTGCCCCACACAAAAATGGCGTCCTGGAAAGACTTCCATCATGGTCACATGATCTTTGCATGGGGATCCTTGGCTTGGCTGAATAACAACACAAGACCCTTTTCTCCCATCACACTTGCAATCTTATTTTAGAAACTCCAGTTGGCTTTTTATTATTTATTACCTAATGCAGTATTATGGGACTAAATAATCCAGAGTTAAGTATGTGACTACTTTTTGGTTTGCTTTTTTATTGGCTTTTTCTTTCTTATTGTCACAAAATAAAGTGTCCACTTTTATTGTGAACTATGACCAGCAGACAAAGATATGGATATTTTATGCTACCACTTGAAAAACAGCCATAGAATTGTTCAAGGTTAAAACATAATGGAGTTGAACCTCCCACTTCAGTAAAGCCCACAAACATGCGACTATTTTTTGCAGCAGTTTCATTTTTACATTGTGATTTAAAAAAATATACATAATAATAATAATAATTTGGGGAAATTAGTTCAAGGTTATTTTCGTACCAAAGCCTACAGAAAGACACATTCAGGTTTTCATTATGTTTACAAAATAATTCATAACAAAACACCAGTGGCCTACTCAAAAATGTTGAAATAAATATGTATATATACATATGTAATATAACAATAAATACATACCTTTAACGCGGAGGGAGCAGTCCGATCCAAATTCTCCACTCAGTCACTGCAGTATGTTCAGAGGAGGCAGATGTGCTCTTGTCCCCTTTGTAGTTACGATTAACACGTTGATTAGCCAATCATATACTTCCATTTCTTCAGCTGGCTTGCATGGAATGCTGAGTAATGGCGTCTGAAAAATAGCCAAAGTGGGCATGGGCCTCTCCCCTTTTAGGGAATCATCGGACGTGTGTCCTCCCACATTGAAGACCTCAGATGCTAATACTGACGAGAGTGAAAACAATTAAGTTTAGAAGGATGTAGCAGATCTATAGATTGATTTATTTACATTTTAATACATTTTTTAAAATGTTAATTAAAAGTACAGTTTCTGTTTGTTTCTTCAAATTGTTATGTACCTTGCTCCAGAATTAGTTTTGCTGAATTGCTTTCTTTTTATTACATAGATATGTTTCATATAATAATAATAATAATAATAATAATAATAATAATAATAATAATAACTTTAATTTGATATAGCACGCTTCACACTAAGGTGTCTCAGGGTGCTGCACAATATGAAAAACAAAATCAGAAGCATATTAATAACAATAATAGTAAAACAAAGCAAACAATAAACAGTCAATTCAAAAATGCATTAAAAACAGGTCAAATACAAATAAAAACCAATTCATTCATTCAACCAAATAATAAAAACAATAATTACAAAAAACATTACAAGTTTTAAGAACAAGTCCGCAGGATCACTGTAAAAAGGTTGCCGAGAACAAATTTGTCAAGAGTGGATTTAAAATTCAACACTGTGGAGTCTCGAATGCAGCCGGGCACAGAGTTCCAGAGAGAAGGGGCAACACAGCTAAAACTACGCCCACCAAGAGAAACACACCTTGGAACCGAAGGCTTTAGAAGTCTAGACTATCTGAGCTGTCTTCCAGGGATTTAAGGGCAGAGAAGGTCCATAATGTAAATAGGACCCTGACCATGCAAAGCCTTGTATGTCAGCAACAGAATCTTGAAGGCAACACGAGAATGAACAGGAAGCCAATGCAAACGCATAAGGACCAGGGTGATATGTTCTGTCCGCCTAGCGCCAGTCAAGACCCTTGCCACTGGATTTTGCACCATCTAAGACGATTCAGAGAACGAGTAGGAAGACCAACAAAAAGAGCATTGCAGTAATCCAATCGAGAGGTTACATCCCTGGGAGACAGAAAACGACAAAATCTGGAAATTTTGTTTAGGTGATAAAACCCTGCCTTTACCACAGTAGAAATATGGTTTTCAAATGATAGCTTACGGTCTACCTGGACTGCAGACAGTCGACGAGATGCCAACAGTGGTATCATCAAATAGAGCTGGGTTTTAGAGCCCATTACCAACAGCTCAGTTTTTCTTGCATTTAATTTCAGAAAATTATTTGACATCCAAGCTTGTACATCTGCCAAACCATGCAGATAAAACTGCTTCAGTATTGGAATTCATTTTGAAATAAATCTATCTGCATACGAATGGAAGTGGACTCTGTGTTGTCGTATAACATCACCCAATGGCAGCATATAAATTTTAAAAAGGAGAGGTCCGACGACAGAACCCTGCGGAACTCCATGAACAAGGTGAGCATTAGAGGAATTATAGCCAGCGTAAGACACATATTGATGTTGGTCCAATAAATATGAGCGGAACCATTCGAGAGCAGTCCCCCTCACATTTACAGTGCCTTGCATAAGTATTCACCCCCCTTGGACTTTTCCACATTTTGTAATGTTACAACCTGGAATTAAAATGGATTTAATTAGGATTTTTTGTCACTGATCTACACAAAATAGTCCATAATGTCGAAGTGGGGAAAAAAATCTACATATTTTTCAAAATTATTTACAAATAAAAAACTGAAAAGTCTTGATTGCATAAGTATTCACCCCCTTTGCTGTGACACCCCTAAATAAGCTCTGGTGCAACCAATTGCCTTCAGAAGTCACATAATTAGTTGAATGGAGTCCACCTGTGTGCAATTAAAGTGTCACATGATCTCAGATTAAATACACCTGTTTCTGGAAGGCCCCAGAGTTTGTTAGAGAGCATATCTAAACAAACAGCATCATGAAGACCAAGGAGCTATCAATACAAGTCCGGGATAAAGTTCTGGAGAAGCACCAATCAGGGTTGGGTTATAAAAAAATATCCCAAACTTTGAACATCCCCCGGAGCACCATTAAATCCATTATTAAAAAATGGAAAGAATATGGCACAACTGCGACTCTGCCTAGAAAAGGCTATCCACCAAAACTCAGTGACCAGGTAAGGAGGGCATTAGTCAGAGAAGCAACCAAGAGGCCAATGGTAACTCTGAAGGAGCTGGAGAGATCCACAGCTGAGATGGGAGAAACCGTCCATGGGACAACTATAACCCTGACGCTCCACAAAGCTGGGCTTTATGGAAGAGTGGCGAGAAGAAAGCCATTGCTGAAAAAAACCCATATCAAATCCTGTTTGGATTTTGCCAAAAGGCATGTGGGAGACACAGCAAACATGTGGAAAAAGGTTCTCTGGTCTGATGAGACCAAAATTGAACTTTTTGGCCTTAGCGCAAAACACTATGTGTGGCGCAAAGCCAACACTGCTCATCACCCTGAGAACACCAGCCCCACGGTGAAGCATGGTGGTGGCAGCATCATGTTATGGGGATGCTTTTCATCGGCAGGGACTGGGAAACTGGTCAGGATTGAGGGCAAGATGGATGGAGCCAAATACAGGGAAATTCTATAGGAAAACCTGTTTCAGTCTGCAAGAGACCTGGGACTGGGGCGGAGGTTCACCTTCCAGCAGGACAATGACCCTAAACAAACAGCCAAAGCTACACTGGAGTGGTTTAAAAACAAGAACCTGAATGTCTTAGAATGGCCCAGTCAAAGCCCAGACCTCAATTGAGAATCTGTGGCAAGACTTGAAAATTGCTGTTCACCAACGGTCCCCATCCAACTTGACAGAGCTTGAGCAATTTTGCCAAGAGGAATGGGCAAAAATTGCAGAATCCAGATGTGCAATCTCTCTTAGCCAGGAAAGAGAGATTAGATATAGGAAAGTTTCCAACCACTGTTTGATCCAGCAAAGCTTTTTTTTAGAATCGGGTTAACAATGGCTTGTTTTAGTGCAGTAGGGACAAAGCCTTTGAGAAGTGACATATTAATTATATTAGTAATGGAAGGGGACAGAGCAAAGTTTAACAGTACTAGTGGGCCACTTGTCAATAACACAGACAGAATCTCTGGCCTTACTAATCAACCCGCGTGTATCTGTGGAAGGAAGGTGAGAAATCTGAAAGAACAGAGATAGCGGGATAAGACAATATACATGCATCAGAGGTGTTCATTCTTGTTGGAAATGATGCCCTTATAATTTCAGTTGTTTTTCTGAAGTACAAGGCAAACTAATGCAAGATGAGATCACAAAGATTACCCTGACCCTTTACAATGATGTCAGAGTAAATAATGTACAGAATTATATATAATTATTTTGTTGGTCATTTATTTAAGTTCAACAAAGTAAGTCGATAGGATGTGCTTGATTTTTGTCTGCCTTTCTCTTGCTTTAACAACTTTGTTTTCGAAAATATTTTATGCAAAGTATGTTAGTGATGTGATCTTGAAATCGAAATGCTATATTATTGTTGTATACAGTGCATTTTTATGCTGGCAGGTTGTAACAGTTACGTTTATTAGAATAAACTATGGTGGGAAAGTGTTTTTTTTTCTATGCTGGCTAGTGGAGAAAATGTGTTTAACAGCCTTGAATTGGAGTAAAACGTTAAGAAGATTTGAAAAATGACGTCAGTCAGAATACAATAATAAGATTCTTCTGTTGCTGAGGGATTAAGTGGCCCCCTAGCCCCAGCCGCCACTGCAAAACACCATGAATGACACTCTGATGTGGAATGTAGAATTCTAACAATAAAAGATACAATGGAACAGTTCTAAAACCTTTTCCTTTGTTTTCTTTTCTAAATGGAAATGCAATAAAATAAATACTGAAATAAATACATAAACTGTCAACGTTTCTTTTGCTAATAGTAATTTAATGGTTCCTATGTGCAACTAAAGCCCGGTACACACTGCCCGATGCGATCAATTGCGACATGATTTTTCAGTCGTATCGGGCGGTGATGCGATTGATTTTACAGGATTGGACGATCGATTTCAGTCGGCTCGCAAAGTTTAAACATGGTAAATATTTTCCAATGCGATTCCCTTGCATTGGCTAGTGTGTTATGCAACGATCGCATCGAGCAGTGTGTACCAGGCTTAAGTCGTTTCTAGTTTTGTAACATTACATATTATATATTTAGAAACACAAACTTCATACTGGGTTTTAAAGATTACATTTACTGTATAAAGAGGTTGAAGCAATCTGAGTAGGGCATTTATAGTTGTGCATTGCCTTAGGATACTGCATAGGTATTAATGATGAAATTGTACATTTCCATATACATAGTGGAAACTCCACTTGTCCTACACCGGCTGAGATATTATTCCAATAGTAGTAAGTGTTGCCTGACTATGTCTGATAAGCTACTGGAAGAGATCCAGGTATCCATTGAGGGAAAACAATGTATCTTAACCATTTAACCTGATTTAGCACATACCTGGTTATTGTTAACTCGCCATACAAGGAAGTTATGAAAAACTGGACTGGGGTGCGGTTTCTTTTTTAAACTCTCCAGTACATAACACTTGGCATGCACCATCTTGTTTACAAAGGTCCTGGGAACAGAGTGGCTGCTATCCCCCAGCATGCTATTCCCCAGGATGTTTTCACCATCACTGAGGAATATGTAATATATATGAAAATAATATATATAAAATCCCTTTGAAGTGGTTTGCTCTTTGTTCTCCACCAGGTACAATCATCATGTCTGAAGACTTACGGGATGCTCTTGACAACATGTATGATGCCCGTATACCCAAACTGTGGTACAAGATTTCCTGGGAGTCAGCCACCCTGGGCTTCTGGTTCACAGAGCTTCTGGAGAGAAACCAACAATTCCACACCTGGCTGTTTGATGGGCGACCCAATCAGTTCTGGATGACAGGATTCTTCAACCCACAGGTAGGGGGAGATGTAGGTGGATTGCCAGAAAATATACATTGCACAACCTATTATTGGTTCCCCTTAATTATGATTTTGGTTCTATTCCCTTCATCATGTTCCATGCATCGGAAGCTCTCCTGGAGTATATTTACTATATAACATCTATGGTAGCCACGGCATGTGTGCACCCATAGTAATAGGCAGTCTCTTGTCTGAATGGGGTGCTGGAAGGCATTCTATGTGTGGTGATCATCATAGACAATCAGAGAAACACTTTTCTTTACTGGCCTCAATTCACAGGTATTTAATAAGAATGCATTTTGGACACAATGCTATTTATTTTATTATATAAAACAGCAAGATTCTCCTTGAGAATGAGTTTTTTCTAAACCTCAGCTATACTAATTGCTTTAATGGGTTTTGATAAAATAAAATAATAAAAAAAAAAAAAACATTCAACAGCTACAGTAATTGTGTGGTAACCACAGATGCCTGTTATTTACAAAAAAATGGAAATTCTAAAATGATGTTTCTAATCCACTGCAGCCCCTCATTGATCATTTATAAAATGTGTTTGAATAAGTAACCAGGGAAGGCTAATATAACTATGTTTACATTACTGATTTTCATATGATGGGATAAAAAAAAAAAAACAGAATGTAATCCAGCAATTTAATAAATATTTAGTCCCAAATAGTTTTATGGCATCTTAAATGTGTTTATTAAAATTGTGTGTAATAAAGAAATACTCAAAAGAAGTGAACATGTTGTTATAATTCCACACCACCAATTAAGCCACTCTGGCAATGAGGCAACATGTGCTCATGATGCCTGAGTCTGAATACAAAGGTTGTCCACTTTACTAAAATAGTAGTACATTGTTTTAAGAGAGCATGTCTAAATGCTCTTCCAGTCTAAAGAAGTCATCATGACACTGGCATTTTTTGCATATGGAGGTTACAGGAAAAAAATTGCCCTACGATTACGCAGTGGCTTACATAAGTGCATTACACTATAGAAATAGAACTGGTAGCAATCACATTGGCAGGCATGGAAACAGAATGAAAGCTGTCTGCTTTGTCTGACTGATAAATGACAGCAGAATGATGGGCTCTCAAAATGCATATTGGTGTATTTCTATTTTTTTATTGCTAAAGGCAATCTTACATGTGTTCAGTAGAATACATTTCTATTACTCCTATCAATCTCTCTGTTAAAAGAAATGTAATGGTAGTTACAGTGTTTACAGTCTTCCTGCCTCTAGATTTTATATGTAATGTTTTAACTAAAGGCTGAAGTGAATAGAAATGCACAAGAGCAGTGTTTCACTTCTTGTAAGGTAATTTGGTGTTGTACCGATTTAGCATTTATTTACAATGCTGTTCTACATTTTTTTCAGCTAATTTTCAAAAATAAAAAATCCCTCTTCATCCTAGCACAACTGTCTACAGCACCATGTTGTGTCATTGTAGCAGTACAAAATGTCACAATATTTAAATTTAGTACTATAGTACAGTATGAAGAGTTATTCTCCACCCTTAAACTATATGGCAGTATGGAATCAGTAATATATAGATTAAAAACAATATTAAACAATAATCAGTATATTTGTTTTCAAAGGGCTTCCTGACAGCTGTGCGACAAGAAACTACTCGAATGAATTTGTCTAAAGGCTGGGCTCTAGATGGTGTTATCTTGCACAATGATGTGACCAGAATGATGAAGGAAGATGTCACTGGGCCTCCCCCTGTAGATATTGGTGGGGTTTACATCTATGGTCTCTTCCTGGATGGGGCTGGATGGGACAGAAGGAATACTAAACTAATGGAATCTTCTCCAAAGGTTTGTTTGTTGTTGTATTAACTCCCTTAATCTACTCTGTCAAGTGACATACAGGTTTAGGAAATTGTCTTTAATTATTAAATTGAACCAATTAAACTTGTGACCAGGCCATATTTACAGGCGTGGAACAGCCCTTCATGACCAGGTGCCCCTGCTCAAACTAGCTTTAAACTAAATTCACATATGCTGTTAAGTGTCAAGGTATGAACTTTGATTTCCTTACACAAGCCATGTGAGCAGTATAGTTCAAAGACAGAGGTAGGTATGCCAGCTAATGTACACAATGGTAAACCTCATGAAACAGTTAGGGAGTTGTTTGTTTATAAGTTTGTTTATTGCAGTGCACAATGCACCTGGTTTACTCTTGATTCTCTCTTTTTTTAGGTTCTGTTCACTTCTCTGCCAGTGGTTCATGTTTATGCAATCAGCACCACAGCTCCCCCAGACCCAAAGAAGCAGCAAGGGAGTCTGTATTCATGTCCTGTGTACAAGAAGCCAAGGCGCACAGATCTAACGTACATTTTCTCTTTGTATTTGAAAACAACAAAAGTCCCTGATCACTGGACCCTGAGAGGGGTAGCTTTGCTTTGTGACTCAAAATAAGACAAAAGGGCACGTGTTTTTAAGCAAGCTTATCATCGAAGTAGAGTACAAACATGGGTTGTTTATTTTATCCCTACTTAATATATATATATATAACTGGATGCTTTAAAATCGTTGTTCTAAGCTTAGTCCTTGATACCAAATGTTTTATTTCTACTGTAGTACTAGAATTATCCATGGGTGCATACAGTTGGTATTTATTGTACTAGTAATACCGGCGTGTATACTTTACTTCCTTTATATGTACTACTAAAGGAATTATAATGTCATTATATTGTTTAAAACAGTAGTCAATACAGGCCCTATTCTATTTTAAAGATTGTTTTTAAATTAAGTTTGATATTCACTATTCAGGAAAGTTGTGGTATTCTTCTGTAGAAAAGTTCCATAAATCCAAGTATCCAGCTAGTTAGTAATTTAGAACTTTTGGAATAGGGTCTAATGTCTTTTTAACAAGTTGAGAGAAATGTACAAAGCCTTTCATGAATAAGATCATCCTTTAATGTCACAAAACAAGAAATGAACAACTAAAGAATGCATGAGGGCCCGTGAATGTTGTTTTGTTACTCCAAAGGACCTCTCTTCAGAAACAAAATCATGCTAATAACACTTTGAAGTAAATGGTCTTGAATTTGTTGTTATTGTACAAAGTGTTTGTTTTTTTTGCTAAATAGATATTTTCACTAACTAGAAAAAAATGTGGTTAATTGGACAAACATTTTGAAAAAGTGTCTCGTCAATCTCTCTTGTGTTAAATAGCTTTAACACGTAATACATTGTCAAAGACTCATCAAAGACAATTTTATAACTATTTGTACTACTGAATATTGATATACACTGTTTAAAATAATATGTTTAACTGAAATGATCTTTAATGCACTTTTTAGTAGAGATTTATTAAGCATCTCCATAGAGGATATACAAATTGAATTATTGATCACAAAAAGTAATGTAGTTCTTGATATAGCTATTATGTGTTAAATGTTAAAACTGCATTCCAAATATACCTACTGTACTTGACCTGAACCACATTTTCTGATTCTGTTGTACGGAAGGACTTAAAATGTTTTAATGGTCTGTAGTCAATTCTTGGATAACAAGTTACTGTATTTGTAGATATTATAATTGCATTTTTTTGTCTTTTTTTTCACGAATAAAGACACAAAACACAATGACATGGTTTATCAGAAACTACTTTGTTGGAATGAATCTTTCAGCCACTTCACCACTAAAGTTTCTTAATTTATTTTTATTATATCATAAGCAGATTTAAATACAAATACCAGTATTACAGAAAATGTCACATTAACATGAGCTGATGAAGTGGACACGAACCCCACACTAGTATAAATTAAGCTATTTAACAAACATGTTTACAGGGTTAAAGCACTGTGTTTTAAAGCATGCTATTCCTTCAAATTTTAAGAAATGTATAGCTTTTCAAAATAAACTTTAGCTGCAAAGGAGTTCATTCATTCACCAAGGACTTTTGACATAATTTACACTTGGGTGGAAAGATACAGTATTATAGATAAATGTTTTTCAATTCATGCAAAACGTCACTCTTTATTACAGTAAGTGGGTCCTATATTAACAGGTTGAACAAAAAAAAGAAAAACTAGCAAATAAACTCTACTGCTATTTACCAGTACTTTTATACTTTGACATAAACTGCCCAGAAACAGCCGAGTGACAGATGTGCGTGATAATACTAAAACCTGACAGCTGTATTTGGCTACACACACAGAACAAGAAGAAATGTTTAAGGATTACATTTCACTTGAAAATATACAAATTATCAAACATTTTATTTTTTTATTGTGTATCAAACCTGTTCTACTTGTTTTTCATGTAATCCACCTAATCTAAGGTTTGTTTCTTTCCCATGAAAATACATTTAAGATACTCTAAAGAGACCAGCTGACCGAGTTCTATTGAATCCATTTAATGTGTGGTTTATTGTACCATGAAATACTGAGGCTAGAAAAAAAAGTTAAAAACCTGCATCTGCCTAAATCCTTTATAACAGTCACATCTTTACACTTCACTTCCTGCTTTTCATCATAACAATTGACACCATGCTGTAAACCTCTTCAAAACCTCATTCGGCCACTGTAAGATGGCACTGCTGCTCAGGGACAACATTTCCCACTAGCCTAAGGTTATTGCAAAATCAACTGGAGCAACTTGGATGTCTTTGGTAAACCAACCAAGCTTCTGGCAGTCTAATGCTTTGACTTCATGAAACACCAAAAAAAACTACCTGCACAGACCACATTTTATCATTTATAGAGCATTTCAGAATAATCTACAGGGCGTCTGTTTGTATTTCAGATTTCTGGGATACCACATATTTAGGTGGGTTGCTAAATGTGGTTGGCCTGCAACTATAGGATTACTTCTACCCATGACCCTTCAAGCTTACAAAATAGCTAATAACCCCCCACCCTCTCAAGAAAAAGAAATGAGACATAATGCCCCTGAATGTTCAATATGCAAAAACAAAAAAACCATTATGTACTACATCGCAAATCTGAACTTTTCTGAAATTGTACAATTCATGCGAGGTGCCTATTTCATTCCAAAGGTTGGATGCTTAGGATGGTTGCTTCATATCTATTACATCTGCCTCTGCCTGCTCCCCTTTGCTATCTTCAACTGCAGCCACGATTGTTTCAGTGTAGACAAGTTTGCCATCTTCACGGTGTGGTACTGCCAGCTCTGTAGTGCTGCTTTCCTGCTTCACCTCTGTGACCACCTCAGTGTAGGTGACATCTAGGCTTGTCTTCCTGCTCGCTTTAGGGGGCTGTGTGGATGCCCCTGCCTCAGCAGCAGCTTGTTCTGCCAGAGCCCCTTGGGTTCCCTCCTGCCCTTCTGCTATAGTCCTCTCTTTATCTTTCTTGACGGTGAACTTAAAGGACTCCTTGGTGGGGGCTGCTTTGGAGATGGATTCCTTCAGCCTCTCACTAGATTGCTTTATCCTCTCCTTGGACTGCTGGATCTTCTCTCTGCGCTCTGGCGTCACTATCCGGGTGCTGATGTGGTTCACTTTGGTGCCCAGGTTTTGCTTGGTCTTCACCATGTTCTCCTTCGAGAAGGCCTTCTTGATACTGTCAATGCGCCTCATGCCCATTTTCTTAAGCCGAGCTCCAGTAGAGGAGTCGGCCTCCTCAACCACCATGTATTCCTCATCGGAAGACAGATCTGGAGGAGGGTCATTGGTTTCAGGCTCAATGGCATTCCTCACTGAGCCTCCCTTGGGAGTTTTCGTAATAGCAACGGAAGGTATCTCTGTCTCCCCCTGTGGATATACAAGACAGTACACAATGAGATCTCTTGTTTTCCATCTTAAAGCCACACAGAACAGTGTATTTTCATTTAGTATTATATTTTTATAGTATAGTTTTGTGGATATTTTATCTCTTGCTATAGCCACCGCAGATGCTGAATCCCACTTTACAAACATCAGCTTCAGCAGTTTTACCTTATCCAGAACTATTCTTTTCAAACAGCCATTTTCCTTGGCTTTGGCAGGATAACTGTAATATATACTGTAAATATCTGCTAAACACCTTTTTATTTTAAAACTACTACAATGATGCAATAGAATACCCAAAGCAATTGCAGTAAGTGCAAATTCAATATATGTATGTAACAGGGCGAGGAGCCCTGTACAGTGTTGATTTGTTTATTTTATTTTAGATCGGGGTCTCCCCTCCGCCCCTGTGCAGTGTGCTTTTGTATTTGTTTTGTTTTATGATTTATTGATTATTTATATGACGGCGAGCGCCGTATGTTTTGGTATTGTTTTGTATTTTGACGGCGTAGCCGATTGTTTTGTTTAGTGTGGATGGGTAGCCCCATCCACAACATAATTAATAAACCCGTGCAGATTGTGGCCGAGGGGTAATAGGATGATTTACTAATTAGTTAAACCCCTCGGCCATGATATAAAAAGCCTGCAGCTCTCAGCACTCGAGGTGGGTGTTGTAGGAGCAGAGAGAGCGAGAGCGGAGCGGAGCGATCGTGTGAAAACGAAACTAAATTAAATTATAACATACAGGAACAGTGACAGCGACTGCCCAGCCTGACCTGTATGGTTTATTTATTATTTATTGTTGATTTTGTGTTCAAGATTTGTTTTTGTTTACTCTTTTATTTTGCTCTGTGAGCGCCAGCGTTTTTGTTTAAACATTTTATTTATTTTTGCTGAAAAACGGCACAGCCGATTCTTTCTTTTGAACTGCAGTATTGGTGTCAATTTGTTTTCGTGCCTGCTTCTGCCGTGACGTCACCACTCAGTCACCCTGTCACACGTGGTGTCCAGAGTGGGATCACCAGCGCCTCCTGGACTCAGGCCAGAAAAGGTACTTCAGTTTGTTTTTTGTTTTTTTGTGTGTGAGGAAGAGGAGGATGGGAAGAAGAAGAGGAAAGGTGGGAGGAAGAAGAGGAAAGGGGAAGGAGAAGCAGCAATGGCCGCAGCAAGTCTGCCTCACCTGCCTGTGGGGGAAGGAATGGTGCTTTAATTGTGGGGAGCCCTGGCACGTGTCCCCTGGCACCTTCCCCATATGGCAGGAGGAAGACCCAGACCTGGAGTGGGAGGAGCCTGAACGTCCTGCACGTTAGTGGGAGGAGCCCGAATGTCCTGCGCCTGAGTGGGAGGAGCCCAGGCGCCTGAGTGGGAGGAGCCCGAACGTCCTGCGTCTGAGTGGGAGGAGCCCGAACGTCCACAGCCCAAGAAGGGGGAGTCTGTGTATCCACAGCCCAAGAGGGGGGAGTCGGTGCGTCCACGGCCCAAGAGGGGAGAGTCGGTGCGTCCACAGCCCAAGAGGGGGGAGTCGGATGGTCCACAGCCCAAGAGGGGGAAGGCCGGACGTCCACAGCCACAGGAGGAGGTTAGCTGGGAAGCCCTCCTCCACAGCAGGGGCATACCATACTGTTGCTGTATCTGTGGGGAGTGGGGGCATTTCCCAGTGAACTGCCCCCTCACAGGAGAAGAGTAGCAGGAGCTGCCTCTACCTCCTCCCCCACCTCCACCAGCAGAGGGAGAGTACCTGCTGGTTCCACCTCCACCGCCATGGGAGGACTGCGTGTCGCTCCCACCTCCACCAGCAGAGGGAGAATACCTGCTGGTTCCACCTCCGCCAGCAGAGGGAGAGTTCCTGCTGGTTCCACCACCACCTCCAACGGCCAGAGCAGAGCAGCAGGAGCTGTCTCTGTCTCTACCACAGCCACCAGCAGAGAGAGAGTGCCTGCTGGTCCCACCACCACCAGCAGAGGGAGTATGCCTGCTGGTTCCGCCTCCATCACCAGCAGAGGGAGCATGCCTGCTGGTTCCGCCTCCATCGCCGCCACCAGCAGAGGGAGAGTGCCTGCTGGTTCCGCCTCCATCGCCGCCACCAGCAGAGGGAGCATGCCTGCTGGTTTCACGGCTGCCGGAGGGAGGAGGAAGGGGAGGAGGCCCCCGCTTTTGCAGCCGGACGGGAGGAGGCCCTGCCGCCTTGCAGCCGGACGGGGGAGGCCCCTGCCGCCTTCGCCAGCCAGAAGGGGAGGAGGCCCTGCCGCCTTCGCAGCCAGAAGGGGAGGAGGCCCCCACGCCGCCAGAAGGGGAGGAGGCCCTGCCGCCTTCGCAGCCAGAAGGGGAGGAGGCCCTGCCGCCGCAGCCAGAAGGGGAGGAGCCCCTGCCGCCTTCGCAGCCAGAAGGGGAGGAGCCCCTGCCGCCTTCGCAGCCAGAAGGGGAGGAGCCCCTGCCGCCTTTGCAGCCAGAAGGGGAGGAGCCCCTGCCGCAGGAGCAGAGCAGCAGGAGCTGCCTCTGCCTCCACCACCTGAGGGAGAGCAGCAGGAGCTGCCTCTGCCTCCACCACCTGAGGGAGAGGAGCAGGTGCTGCCTCTGCCTCCACCACCTGAGGGAGAGCAGCAGGAGCTGCCTCTTTCTCCACCACCCGAGGGAGAGGAGCAGGAGCTGCCTCTCCCTTCACGACAGGACGGACCGGGACAGAAGGCTGGCGGTCCGCAGCTGCCCTTGCACGGGCTGCTGAAAAGGGCAAGGCGGAAAACGGCCGGGTTACCGCGGCTGAGAAGAGGGCCAGACCTAGCCCCACCGCTGGTCCTGGCTCCCCTCCTGCAATCGCCTCCCAAGGGTCTGCTGCCGCCGTCGCCTCCCGAGGGTCCGCTGCCGCCCTGTCGTGCATCGCTCGGGGATGCCAGTTCGCCATCGCTGTAACACTACATTTTGTAGTGTTACAACCTGGAATTAAATGGATTTAAATTGCGATTTTTACCATTTGATTTACACAACATACTTAACACTTTGAAGGTGCAAAATGTTTTTTTATTGTGACACAAAAGTTAATTAAACAAAAAAAAGACATTTGTTGGTTGCATAAGTATTCACCCCCCTGAGTCAATACTTGGTAGAAGCACCTTTGGCAGCAATTACAGCTGTGAGTCTTTTTGGGTAAGTCTCTACCAGCTTTGCACATCTGGATCCTGCAATTTTTGCCCCCTTCTTGGCAAAATTGCTCAAGCTCTGTCAATTTGGATGGGGACCGTTGGTGAACAGCAATTTTCAAGTCTTGCCACAGATTCTCAATCGGATTGAGGTCTGGGCTTTGACTGGGCCATTCTAAGACATTCAGGTTCTTGTTTTTAAACCACTCCAGTGTAGCTTTGGCTGTTTGTTTAGGGTCATTGTCCTGCTGGAAGGTGAACCTCCGCCCCAGTCCCAGGTCTCTTGCAGACTGAAACAGGTTTTCCTCTAGAATTTCCCTGTATTTGGCTCCATCCATCTTGCCCTCAATCCTGACCAGTTTCCCAGTCCCTGCCGATGAAAAGCATCCCCATAACATGATGCTGCCACCACCATGCTTCACCGTGAGGATGGTGTTCTCAGGGTGATGAGCAGTGTTGGCTTTGCGCCACACATAGTGTTTTGCGCTGAGGCCAAAAAGTTCAATTTTGGTCTCATCTTTCCACATGTTTGCTGTGTCTCCCACATGCCTTTTGGCAAAATCCAAACAGGATTTGATATGGGTTTTTTTCAGCAATGGCTTTCTTCTCGCCACTCTTCCATAAAGCCCAGCTTTGTGGAGCATCCGGGTTATAGTTGTCCCATGGACGGTTTCTCCCATCTCAGCTGTGGATCTCTCCAGCTCCTTCAGAATTACCATTGGCCTCTTGGTTGCTTCTCTGACTAATGCCCTCCTTACCTGGTCACTGAGTTTTGGTGGACGGCCTTTTCTAGGCAGAGTCGCGGTTGTGTCATATTCTTTCCATTTCTTAATAATGGATTTAACGGTGCTCCGGGGGATGTTCAAAGTTTGGGATATTTTTTTATAACCCAACCCTGATTGGTGCTTCTCCAGAACTTTATCCCGGACTTGTTTTGATAGCTCCTTGGTCTTCATGATGCTGTTTGTTTAGATATGCTCTCTAACAAACTCTGGGGCCTTCCAGAAACATGTGTATTTAATCTGAGATCATGTGACACTTTAATTGCACACAGGTGGACTCCATTCAACTAATTATGTGACTTCTGAAGGCAATTGGTTGCACCAGAGCTTATTTAGGGTGTCACAGCAAAGGGGTGAATACTTATGCAATCAAGACTTTTCAGTTTTTTATTTGTAAATAATTTTGAAAAAATATGTAGATTTTTTTTCCCCACTTTGACATTATGGACTATTTTGTGTAGATCAGTGACAAAAAAAATCTAATTAAATCAATTTTAATTCCAGGTTGTAACACTACAAAATGTGGAAAAGTCCAAAAATACTTATGTCCAAGGCACTGTGTATGTATATATATATATATATATATATATATATATATATATATATATATATATATATATATATATATATATATATTTTTATTTTTTTAGTTTTAGTTCTAGTTGACAAAAGCTTACTGTACCTGTAAGCTTTAAGTTTCCACAGTAAATTTGCAGTTTTCCCAATAGTTATCCTTTGCATTTACCATGTTTTTAATAGGGTCTACCATACCTCACTGCTTCAATTTGCAGCATTAAGTTTGCAATGCATATTTCTATGGCAAATATTTATAAGAGCTGTACATGCATGTTTGTTTTAAATCCACGATAACAATAAGCTAATTTGATTGTCATGCAATACGTGTAATACATATATAGGGCTTCTGATTTCCGGTTTTAACCGATAAAACCCGATAAAACACCCCCGATACAAAAAAAATTAAATCGGTGATTAGCCAATAAACACCGGAAAAACTGTGGAAATGGTTAATCAATTCACGTTGACTTTACCCTATTCCCATTAAAAAATAAAACCTACTCCAAAAATAATAATAAATACATTTCCCAGTGCTGCTGGGCAATGTTCCGCCTTCCTGACTTGCATCTATCATTTACAAGATTTAAAACGACATTTCAATCAGGATGGAGGCTTGTTAACAGGATTTCAAGCTGTATTACAGTTAAGGTACAGAGGATTTAAAACAGAGTGGCAAAATGTAAAAAAATTTCTACGCACAAAAACCCCAGAAGAATGTGCCCGTGACCATAGGGATTTTGTTGTGGAAGACAGCAAAGGAAAGAAGGTACAACTTAAGTGTGCAAGTACTGTCGAGTTACTATTATCCATATTTTGACAGAAAAAAACAACAAAAAAACACTCAAGCATTTTGAAAAGTAACGAAAACACTAATTTCCTACAGTATATCACAAAACGAAAGCCCCGAAAAAAAACGATTTACATAAAACTCGAAAATAGCTAAAAATAAGCACCGAAAAATACAATTAATAAAACCCGAAAAACAGAAGCCCTATACATATATTAATGAAAATAATTAATACAGTTTCAATATTGATATATAGACTATATTAGAGTGGTTAATGATGTGTTATTATCCTCTGACATGGGCACACCTTCGGTTCTTATATTAGTAGATTTAAGTGCTGCGTTTGACACTATTGATCATTCTGTTTTAATTGATCACCTTGAAATCTGGTAGGATTGTCAGGTTGTGTTATGTCTTGGTTTTGATCCTATCTTTCGAACAGGTTGCAATTTGTTAAAATAGAGGAGACCTCTTTTTTGTCGAAGGTTACATGCCAGGTCCCACAGGGTTCAATTCTTGATCCAGTTCTGTCTTCTTTGTATATGCTGCCTCTGGGCAATATTAGTCATAGCTATTGGGTTAATTTTCATTGTTTCACTGATAATATACAGCTATATTTATCCCTGAAACAGACACCTTGGCTGTAAATATTTTGAGTACCTGTCTTGCTAACATAAAAAAGTGGATGTTTGAAAACTTTTTAATGCTCAACTCAGATAAAACTGAAGTGATGAGGATCTCAAAAGCAAAAAGTAATATGTCTGATATACTCCTTGGTGGCTTCTGAACTTACAGATGAAACACGACCCAAATATTTATTTTGAGACACACATCAGGAATATTACTAAAATGTATTTTTATCATCTAAGAAATATTGCCAAATTGAGAAGTATTCTTTCTTTCCCAGTATTCTTTATTTTGATTCTTGCACCATTGCCTGTATAGACGTTATCCTTCGGGCACCCTCTGCTGCAGCAAACCACAACATAACTCAACTCCCACTAATTATTTGAACTATGTCGCACAACTCTCGCAATGTTAATGCTAGAGATCTCACTGCTTTTAAAACAAGATTAAAAACACACTTTTATAATATAGTTTTTTTAGTCACTAAAATGATGTTGCTATTAATCTTTGCTTTGTCTTATTGTTTATGTGCTTTTTCTTGCTTTCTCTTATTAATATTTGTCAATGTTTTATTCATGTGAAGTGCTTTGTTGTAATTTTGATTGTGAAATGTGCTATATTAAAAATAAAGATTATTATTATTATTATTAGTACCATGAAAAATAATAATATACAGTTCCCAGCATTTAGAAATGTAACTTGCTTTGTAAACAGGGTAGTAAGATAAAGTTAACCACTATAATTAAAAGATAATAGGTAATTTATTTAATGGCATGTCATATTAAAAAGTGTTATAATTAAAACAACGTGTTATACAAGTACATTAGCAAAATATTATTTCTGGTAAAATTTAGTTTTTAATGAAGATTCGGACAACATTTTAAAAGTTTGAAACAGTTTGCTATATTTTCCAAGTTTACAGTAACCAATTTTAAACAAAAACGGTGGTATACAGGGTGTTAAACCCTCCCTTTAATTTCAAATATTCATGCGTGCACAGTAAAGGCGACATCTACTTTTTTCAAGGCATACCAATTTCCCCATGATACCAGTACCCAGTTTGTTATTCACAGTAATAACTGACGTCAGAGTGTTGTAAAGAAATAAAATCACCATACCAAAAATAATTTATTTATTTTTCCAATTATTCTTTTTTTTAGTTTTGTTGGCATAGGTGTAGTTTAGCGGGCCAGGAAAATCAGGCTCACCCGTTCCGATCCGAGAATGTTGATGCGCAGTTCCTAAGTGAGAATTGTGACCGCTCTGCCCCTTTCTGCAGGATAAAATCATATGTCAAACTTGATTTTCATCCGGCTGTTGCCAAAGAAGCAGATACAAGTTTAGCTTTTGCTGCCTGCCCGAGGACAGTAGCTACCGTTCTGATAGAATGTTTCATTGTACTTGCGACCCTGTTAATCTCCACCACTTTAATTGCTTGGCCCGCTAAACTACACCTATGCCGTTTTTGGGGGTTTTTTGTGTTTTTTTGTGTTTGTGTGTTCAGGAGTATGGAGTGAAATAACTGTCAAAAAAATGTGTACCTATAAAATAAATTTGTACACTCGTAAAAAGATGTGTACTTGTAAAAAGCTTTCACGTAGTCATAAAATAAATGTATAAGTTTGTAAAATATTAATTTGTATCCAAATATACGAATACAACTCAAAAATACAAGTACAACTCACAAATACGAGTTCAACTCATTTTTGACAGTTATTTCATGCTCACAAAAAAACTTATGTGAATGTCAGGCAGCCACAGACGAATGTCAATGCGATCGATGAGTATTGAAACGCATACGCAGGCTGCCGCTTGCAGTCTAGTGGAAGTGTAGGGAGAGTTGTATTTCAGTTGCAATCTGCATACTCTCAGCTGGACACCATTTTATTATTATAATGTATATTAATAGTTTATTTTCTATCCATTGTTTTTAATTGCCTCTGTGCATACAACATGTTTTACTGGAATTTGTGTTTTGCGAAGGAAAACAAATAAAAGAACGCCAGCTAAACAAACATCACTATCGTGGATATTGCATTTGAATTGGCGCATTGAGCAGGCTGACATGTTTTTTTGTAAAACTTTTTTATTACACACACAGTACGCACAGTATATTTTTGACAGTTATTTCACTCCATACAGGAGCTGCTCTTCAGTGTAAACTTAGTAAACCAATGTGTTTGGATTGAAATCTGGTTTGAATCATACAGTACCTCAGTATAACTACAAGGGTGGAGATGGGCAAGACTTTATTTGAAATAAACGTCATTATAATTCTGAATATTGGATTTCATTCAGAATAGTAGTTCATTTCAACTATAGCAAGCTGTATTGGCACTGTTTTGTTGGTTTACATGTTTACCAAATATGCTTGTGTTTGTGTTTGTTGGAATTATATCACAAGCATGTGATATAAGCATTGATTATGCTTTAACAAATTAAAGAAGATGAGTACAAACAGGATACATGTTTTTTATTCACAAATGGCCAAATGAAGAGGCACTTGTCTAATAACATCTCGTAATCTTGAGCATTTATCAATAAAAAAAACAGTTCCAGCACTTCTGCCTATACTTTTGGTATGTCCTCCTCAGTGCCCCCCATTACTCTTCCGGAGTTTAACCTCGCCTCAGCCACTACATCAGGTTCCTCTTCTCCCCATGCTATTTCCAGCCATTCTGTTTCTCCAAAAATTAGGAAGCAAATAATTGAAGGCAAGGATGTCAATCTCGTTTCCATTCCCATCGCCACCTCTGAGTTCTTGGTCCACAGAGTGATTGACTGTGGAGACGTTTCAGTCACTCTGAAATCCCAAAAAAGCCTTTCTGTGGGAGAATTCGTCCTCGCCTTCTCCATTTATCGTGATTATTCTCTGTTCTGCTTATCCTCACAGATTACAGGAGCTCAATCAGTATCTCTTCCTGGTTGTTGAATTGTCTGTGCGCTATGGGGGCACCTTGTTTTATCAATACCACTGCGCATTCTCAGCCAAAGCTGCTGCCACCCTTTCTGCTGACAACCGTATCGTGAACTGGTCCCACTCCGACCCAGATCTCTTCACCCATATTTTCAGTGGTATTCGTGCCAACGTCTGCAGCGTGTGCGTCTCTACCGCGCACCTTATGCCCTAAGGCAGCAGCTGGTTCCTTTCAACCCAGTCCTCATCCCTTGCCTTCTCTTCTCAGTTCAAGACAACTTGCCCCTGCTTCCATCCATGCTTCAGCTCCGCCCACCAGATCTCAAGCCCAAGACATCTATGGTCACCCCATTAGGTTTTCAGGCCACAGGCAAATATGCATTCATTTTAATTCTTTTGTCTGCTTCAACCGGTCCTGCAAGAACCTCCACCTGTCAGAGGTTTCCATTCCTATCAATGTTCTGGCTCTCGCTAATGCGCTTCAAGCTCATCCTGACAAGCCCTTCATCTCCTATCTAATCAATGGTCTTTCAAATGGCTTCTCCACTGGCATTTCTCAAGTTCCTTCTGAGTCTCATGTCTGTCAAAACCTCCACTCTGCTATTTCACAGCCACAAGTCATCAATTCTCTTATCCAGGCCGAAGTCGACAAAGGCTTCATGGTCGGTCCCTTTGTATCACCTCCCTTCACTACTTACCGCATAAATCCCATGCATCGCTACCCACTAGTATTCTGGCAAGAAACGCCTTATCATCGACCTATCTGCTCCTCAGGGCAATTACACTTGCAGCATTAACTCCCTCATTTCAAGCTGTCTGACGCCATTAATTCCATCAAAATTGTAGGTCATAGAGCCTGGCTTGCCAAAGCCGATATCTCAGATGCATTCAAGGTTATGCCTATTCACCCTTCCCTCCGTCACCTTTTTGGAGTCTGCTAGGCAGACAAGTTCTATTTTTCCACCCCGCACAGTAGCCCAAATATATTTGATTCCTTGTCAGAAGCCCTCTGCTGGATTCTGCTAAACACCTATCGTGTTACCTTCCTCCTACATCTGATGGACGACTTTCTGCTCATTTCCCCTCCTTCAGATCCACCAGCCCAGGCGAAGAGAAGAGAAAATCATTGGCCTCGTCAACTCTCTGGAATTCCTTGGCATTACCCTCGATAATGTGAAATTCGATGCCAGCCTACCTCCTGTCAAACTCCAACATATTCTCTCACTCATCAACCGTTTCCAGATCTCTTCTTCCACTAAGAAGTGCAACCTCCTGTCTCTCCTCTGTCATTTCAATTTCGCCATTCGCATCATTCCTGAATTCCCAAGTCAAAATCTCACCCGAGGCCAGAAAAGATATAAAGATGTGGATCAATCTCCTTACCAACTGGAACGGTCTTTCTCTATTTTATGACGACTTCATTTCAGTTACTCACGATCTTGCCCTCTGCACTGACACCTCATCCATTGGATTCGGCGGGTTCCTGGCATCAGAATGGTTCTCCAGCACCTGGCCCCCCGAAATTCAGCTCCTTCCCCCTCAAGAAAAATCCACTGTTCTCCTGGAAATCTATCCAATCGTAATTGCCGCTCTCCTCTTGGTTCACCAGTGGTCAAGAAAATCAATCCTTTTCTTCAGTGATAACAAACCCACAGTGCACATCATTAACAAAGGACGTTCTTCATTCCCTCCTCATCATGCGTTTGCTTCGTCGTCTGATATGGTCTTCCGTATCTCTTAACTTGTTCATGCAAGCCCACCATCTTCCTGGTACTCACAATTACGCTGCTGATGCTCTCTCTCATCTGCAGGTATCCAAGTTCTGTCAGCTGGCCCTGTCTGCTTCCCCAACCCCCTTCCAGACTCCTCAGTTTCAACAGCTACTATTCGACTGAACCCTACCCTCAGCAACCTCCTTCAATCTGCTCAACATTACATGTCTGCAGCCCTTGCCCCTTCTTCAAGAGCTTCTTATTCTACAGCCTGGTCAGTGTTCTCAACTTTCTGTGCTCAAAATCATATCCATCCTATTCCCTTCAATCAAGACTGGATCCTGGCTTTCATTGTCCACGTTAAGAAATCTCTTCATCTCGCCCCAGCATCCATTAAATCTTACATTTCAGGGATCCAATATCACTACCGCGTCATGTCCATGCCTTCTCCCTCCACCCTCTCTATACCAGCAGTTCGCCTGACCCTCAGTGGAATCCTTAAAAGCTCCCCCCTGCCTCACCATCCATTAACTCCATTGGCTGCTTCTCCCCCTACGAGGACCTACTCATGTAGACCATCTGCCTCACAGCCTTCTTCGGTTTTCTCAGAAGCTCCGAATTCACAGTTTATTCGGCTTCTAGTTTTCCTGCGGTGGGTATTCGTTTATGTGACCTTCTATTTCCAACTCCTACTTCATAATTCGGCTGCATATCTCAAAGACAGATCAATTCTGGCGTGGTCAGTTCATTCAGCTGTCAAGGATTGAGTCTTCTATCTGCTCTTTTTCAGCAATGTTAAGATATCTTTCCAGCAGGTGGTCTTGTGTTCATGTTATGCGTTGGCATGTGCTGTCTGTTTGTTTCATGGTGTGGGTGATCTCGCGAGGAGCTGGGGGTCCATCCTTTGGGGGGCTAGTGAGTCTCACTTCCTCGACCTCAGGGCTAGGCATCCGCCTCCCTTACCTTCAGGGGGTTCTCACCATGTGAGTCAGAGCGGACCCCCGGCCACACTCTGTCCTGTCGCAGCTCCTGTGCTTATCCTACCTCACTCGAGGCTCTGTTCTATTCTGCCTTTCTTTCAGGACGTGACCACTCTGTGCTCGAGTCCCATACTAACCTCCATGCTTTGTCGTTATTTCAGGTCCCAGGCAGCGTGAAGTCTCAGCCAATCAGGGGTTTAACAAGCACCCCCTTACAGAAGTCTCAGATGCTGGGTACCTTCTCTCTACCTCCTTTCGTGTCCCGGTCTACTGGGACTGACTGCCTCCCGAGGGGCGGCTCCTCGAGTCATAACCCTCGTATGTGATTTTGGTCGCTGGGTCCTTTGCCCCTGGGATGTGTTGACATTGTCGCCCTCAGTCAGCGACCACTTTGCTATCCTGTTTACAGTTGCTGGGTCCTTTGCCCTTGAGATGTGTCGGCATCGTCGCCCTCAGTCAGCGACCACTTTGCTATCCTGTTTTTGGTCGCTGGGTCCTTTGCCCTTGGGATGTGTTGGCATTATACCCTTAGTCAGCGACCACTTTCTATCCCAGTCTGGTCTGCAACTAGTCAGGGCTTCAGTACACCACATATTCTATAGGAGGATGTGTGGTCCAGTGGTTAAAGAAAATGGCTTGTAACCCGGAGGTCCCTGGTTCAAATCCCACCTCAGCCACTGACTCAGTGTGTGACCCTGAGCAAGTCACTTAACCTCCTTGTGCTCCGTCTTTCGGGTGAGACGTAGTTGTAAGTGACTCTGCAGCTGATGCACAGTTCACACAGTTCACAGCCTCTGTAAGTCGCCTTGGATAAAGGCGTCTGCTAAATAAACAAATAATAAAATTCTATTCAAATGATATGCTTTCATTAAGCCAGTATAAAAGTACTTATTTATGAATTTTCCTTTCCAATGCAGAGACCAAACTTTCTGCTTTAGGAAACATACGACAGCATGTTACTGTGTGACGGTTTATGAAGAGCACATTTTCTGTATTGCTTGGAAGTAAGTAAACACGTTAAAAAAATGTTGAGTATTATGAAAAAAAAAATATGATTTATAAATGCAATTTGAAAAATAATAAAAAAAAAAACAGATCAATGTGATGCCTTGGAAAACAGCATTGCTGGAATGTGCCCGCAGTTTGAAAACTATTTGTGCGATGTCTGAGACCCGTATTCGTGGTATTTAATTTAGAAATTGATATTGCATTAAGTTTCATATGGAATAGCTAATGTCAGTCAATGTGATTAACAAATAAGTAATACTGTAGTTTTTAACAATCCTTCCCCTTTTTTCAGGCACTGTAGAAACAGATTTGTACAAGTGTGCTTCAAAATATGTGATATGGTTTTGCTGAGCCCCCTGAAATATATTTGCATGTAGACTTTAGAATAAACATCAATGGCAGGCTAAGTTTGGAAAGGAGGGTATGTGAAATAAAAATAAATAAATAAATAAATAAATAAAAAGGACAACCCTTAAAGACTAATAAATGTTGGCTAATTCACTTCATAATATTTAAAACAATTGTTCATAGAAATAAATTTAGCTTAAAAAACAGCTATGGTTTGTCCATTCTTGAAAATGTGGAATGCCCCTTGATGGATAATGTTCTACTTCAGACTGCAGTACATTTAGAGAAGTTCTGGTTATCTGTTATCTGTAAGGTGAAACTATTTTAAAAGTTTACATTGATATTAGATTGCATTGATATTAGATTGTATTGTACACATTACATTAAGTAATAAAGCTACGTAGCACACAAAAATATGTTTTTGTCAAGTAAACATCCAGTCTACTGTTTTTTCCCCAATCATTTAATCCTGTTTCTTTCATGATATTGTGTGTGCGTGTGACATTCTCCCTGTGTGTGTGTGCTGGGTTAGGATTAGGGTTAACAAAAACTTCTGCCCCCCAAGCCCATCTGTCTGTCACCCCTTCACCTCCCCTCTTCCAGAATCCTGGGGTCACCACTGGGAAGACAGCAAAGGAAATAAGGTTAAATTAAAAATGTATGCAAGTACTGTCTAGTTACTATACATATTGTGACAGAAAAAAGCGAAAGTAACCAAAAAGCAATATTTTTATACAGTATCCAAAAAATGAAAGCCCTGAAAAAAAAAAATTACATACAAGTTGAAAATAGCTAAAAATAAGCACCAAAAAATGTAATAAATAATTATAATATATCAAGACACTATTGTTATGTACTGTACACTATACCATAGCAGATTATCTGAATTTATTGGGCAATTACATTTGTTTAAATTATAAAATCATTTTTTATTATTAATTTCTTAGCTGACACCCTTATCCAGGGCGACTTACTATTTTACAAGATACTACATTATTTTTACATACAATTACCCATTTATACGGTTTTTACTGGAGCAATCTAGGTAAAGTACCTTGCTCAAGGGTACAGCAGCATTGTCCCCCACCGGGGATTGAACCCATGACCCTCCGGTCCAGAGCCCTAACCACTACTCCACACTGCTGCCCTTAAATATTACTATTTAAAACGTATTTTCATTTGGATATGTAATGAAATTATTAAAGTTATTGTAAAAATATATTTTTAATTAATTAAAAGGTCAAATTAATCAATTAGTTATAATACATTTTAAAAATAATGTTAATTGACTAATTTAAGCAGCTCAATTTAAAATTTAATAAAATTATCTATGGTTAATCCATAAACTCACAATTTAACTAAAACCTAATTTTGTATCTACTGTCAAAATGAGTTCCAGAATCACATAAGTGCATCTAGTCTGCTGTACAACCTACGTGTTAAACCTGCTTTTACTTTTCAAAATACACTTTCTAGTAGTCAGTTTCGACACTCTTAGAAATTAAGGATCGCTGCAAACCCATGAATCAAGCTAAGTACGATACTACAACCAGTGCTGTTGGATAGCTACTGACTGCAGACCGTTAAGGTAACATTGTTTTATTTTCAATAACCACATTTATTTTTAAACAATATTATTTGCAATTATGGAGGATATAACCGTTACTCAGTGAATGTTTTGTTTTATTTAGGCAATTTTAAGTTAGAAAAGAGAATACATTATTATTATTATTATTATTATTATATAAAATGGCAGTGGAAAACATCAGTTCCCTTTCAAGTACGAATTGTAAACAAAAAATTGTTGAAATAATTGAATTGTGTTTTTTACTGTGAGTCTGTATTCGCGGCCTTCTGGCCAGTGGCAGCAGCGGGTTTGCCTGCTCCTACACTCTGCAGATCAGTGACACAGTATTATTAATATTATTTATTCTCTCTTTTCTACCTTAACTCCAGCCGGAGTTTTATTAGTCTTGTTTTTTACAAGCATATTGTGAATTTAAACTAAATATTGTTTGTGGTTGAAACTGCTGTATTTGTGTTTCTCCCTGTTTTATTGCTTAAGCAGTCGCAGAAGTCTGGGCTTAGACTTGCTTGCAAGCCAGCACTCGTGGACAGGCACTGTGTTTAGCCCTTGGGCTGCACAGACTAACTTGTGGGCTGTAGCCCAACAGTTTGCTCTTCTGCCCATGCCACAATAGCGGGTAGCTTCGGCACCGCTCTGTGAAGGCTTGTCAGCGGGAGAGAGCTGTAAGCAGGTGCTCTCAGGTTCTTGCATTACATCCCTGTGTTTCTGCCTTGGTCACATGCAGTTTGCTTACGGTGTGGTACGGTGCACCGTACCGTGCACCATAGTGTACCATACCATGCCTCTATGCACCGTACCGCACCGTGCACCATACTGTGCATCGTAGTGTACTGTGCTGCACCATGCACTATATATCGTACACCGTGCACCATACTGTGCATCGTAGACTACTGTGCTGCACCATGCACCGTGCACCGTATACCGTGCACCATACTGTGATGTACCGTACCGTACGGTGCTCCCGCACTGTGTTGCACCCAGGGTCAGCCTTAAGGCAAGGCGAGCGAGGCAGCCGCCTAGGGCCCCCACCCTTTAGGGGGCCCCGCGCTCAACCGGAATGCCATGAGATTTAATGTGTTCATGACGTGCGTGCAAAACGCTCAGGGGTGCAAATTGGTGGAAATTCTGGTGCCAATAGACATGTTTACTACAACTACAACTTTAACAAACTGTGCCCACAACTACTGAACTAAAACATCTTAGTTTAAAACAAAAAGAAAAAAAAATCCAAAACGTCCCCTCAGAAAAAAATATGGTCCAATTGTGATTAAACAAGTGCTTTTTCAAAGTCCCGCTGAGGTGAAATCGCTATAAAAAAATTAATTAAAAAAAACTGCAACTACAAGTGGTTTTTATTCATAAAAATTAACATGTTGACATGTTCCGGTGCCAGTCTTGTATGCAACTGACAGTTAGTGGAAAAGACTTTCTGCAGGCACAGAGGATCCTGGAATGCACAGGTAACTTTTTGCCATTTTTTCCAGTGTAGGAAAGCGGTGCGCATTGGCCTTCCAACACTCCAATGGATTGCAATACAATGCATGGCAAGGCTCCCTAAAGTAACTTTCCACTTCATTTTCAACTTCTTTGGCATGAACACACCTCTCGATTAAACTATCAGCCCCTTTTGGCTTCCAGAAGGGTGGGGACTTTCACCTGAAATCAAACCCTTGTGGCTACCAGCTAAAGGTTCTTAAAAAGGACACTGGTGATTGGCAGGGTCAATGTGACAGATTGATGGCTGTCTGCCACATATTACTTTTCATAAGGGCAGCACATAACCTTTGGTGGACAGCAGTTAATCTTATACTCCCCTGGCTGCAAAGCATGCCACGTGCTAATAATAGCCAGAGCCATCATGAGTTTCACAGCTGTTTCTCTTTGAAGGCTTGAATCTACAGGGTCAGCTTTTTACCTTTTAAAAGGGAAAGGTGCCTGATATGAAGCTTTCAGTGAAACAGCCTTTTCCCTCTCCACCAAAGATCCCCCACCACCACCGCCTTTAGATACTAAACTCAAATTTAGTCAGTTACCTGCCACTTTCAGCTTCAGATCTCCTGTCTTTTTATAGTTTACCTAGTGGGTATTAATAGTACTTGGCCAAGAACCTTAGTTTTCTTTTGTATTATACCAGTCACTCATTCATGTAGGTCCACAATCTTCCTATTCCAGTCCAGCACCTCAACCACAACCCAGACACCTCTAAGTGGTTTGTGGAGGAGCTCCAACCAGCTAGCTCCATCTTCTGTCCCCCATCTGCCGTATAAATTAACAAACTCTCACGTTTTTAGGTGGGGCTTTTAGATAGTTGTCAAGGGCTGTAAAGCTGGTGATATCAAAATATGGCTTTTTTAAGGAGAAAGTAAAAGACCAAGAGAAAGGTATATACAGCTATGACCAGAAGTTTGGTATCTCCTTGTAAAATTAACACGTTTTGCTTCATAAAGTCGAATGAAACCTTCTGAATAATGTTATGTTAACATATTGAATTACATACTGCCTACAGTTGTATCTACATAACAAATCTGGCCAAAATTGAAAAATGTGAAAAAATGTACATGAAATACTGTACTACTATCCAGTAGACTTTTGCAATATCATTTTGTAGGTTAATTGATAACCTGTATAGCTGTATATAGAGAGAGAGATAAAGAGCTCACCTGGTAGATGACTACCCGGAACTTGTTCCTCGTCAGTAGCTCCTCCTGTGTGGCTTCCACCTTCTTGACGCGGGCATTCTGCTTCTCCACACGCTGCCGAACATCCTTAACGTTAGAGCTCACCTTGCGGGTCTTCTCCAGCAGCTTGTCCACTGTGGTTCCAGTGGTGGAGTGATCCTTTGCCAGCTTGAGGATGTCGATCTGAATGGTCTTCATAGAGTTCTCCAGATCTAGCTGCCGCTCCTCCATACGCTGCTGACACGCCTGCACATTGTCGATGATCCCAGCCACCCTCTCCAGAAGAGCCAGGATGGTCAAGGCGCTGACCGGGGAACCTGCCTCATCCTCCCCAGCTCCGGTCACCTGCAGCTTGTCTGCCATCACAGTCTGAAATTCGTGCTGATCCATTATTGTTCTGCTGAAAACTCCTTCCCGTGGAAAATATTGCAGATGGTGTTGGTTTTAGTTTAACTGCTTGTAGGATAAGGAGGGCTGTATCTCCCAAGATGTCTTGCTCATATCTCAAGGGGTACAATCCTGGAACATGAGCCTTGCAGTGCAGCAGCAGAGGCGATAGCAGAAAGGCACTCCTACAGCTGTAGTCTGTCCTTGTCCAGAGCTCAAAAACAGCGAGACTCCACCTACTCTCCTGCGGGTTGCTGTGAGTAGCCACACAGAGCAGGAGAGACCCACACATGCACTCCATAGTTATAAATACTTTCTGTAATGTGACACATTTACATTTTTGGAAGATGCATGACTGTGATAATGGAAATCCCCCTTTGCTACACCCAATCCCTTCATTCATATATTATATATATATATATATATATATATATATATATATATGAATGATATATATATATGAATGAAGGGATTGGGTGCAAAGCAAAGGGGTTTCATTATATGGCTAAGCGACATTTTTTAAACCTGATTATGATACCAACTATAGCTTACTATTTATCTTACATGAAAGACAACTTTGTCTTAAGACCACCCATACTGAAGGACCATCTGTCCAAAGTGATCACTTTAATGAACTTCGGCATATTTATACTTCTCATTTTAAATTCCCAGTGTACTGTATAAAGACCACACCTGTCATAAAGTGAGTTTCATGATGGTCCTATGTATGGCACACTATTTTTAATTGGCAACTGTTTTGGTACAAGATCCACTGAAAAACAATATTTTGGTTGTCACAACAGGGCAATTTGTACTTGTGAGTCCCAAGTGTGTTTAGTTCAGGATTGAGGTACATTGATGGAGCCTAGGAAATCTCAATTAAACCATCTGACAATGAGTATCACCTTAAATTAGTAGCACATAAACAGCACTGTTCAAGCAATAAACATGTGTATGATTTTTTTTTTTTTTATATTGTTATAACTTGTCTTCAATATGGGTGTTCAGAGTAACTGACCAGATTGGCTAGATTGTTTTAGCATAAGAGTTGTGAAAAAGGATGTATCTTACAATTCTATTGTGATATTAGGCAGAAGTGGTAGGTGTGCTCATCACTCCCCTCCTTAAATACAATATTTCACACATTCCCTTCATTCATACACGCCATACATTGTGTCCATTCCTCCACGATTGCTATGTGAATATTACAGAGATGTTGGGAACAGAACTGAAATATACACAATATTTTAATTCAGCTTTAATTCTTGTAAACCCCTTTATATGAACAACATTTTTTTGGTGCATAAAAAACCCCTCAAAATTAGACATTTTGGCGATAATGGTGAAACACTACAACTTTAATAGTGAACATTTAAAAAAAGGTTTATTGTCTACCATTTGTATACCATGAAACAAGCACAACCAAGGTATACAGATGGAATGTACACATGGGCGTAGGAAGAAAATAAATATTAGTAGGGCTAAAAATTAGTTGGGGGGGTTGGGGGGACAAAAGTAGAATCATCCTAGCTGAAGTTGTCAAGTTATCACTGGCTTTCACATTATATACTGTACCATTTGACTGATTTTAAAGAAAAAAAAACATCTCAGTCCATTCTTAAGTGCATTGAAAATGCTTTTAAAGACTTTTTAAGACCAATCTTTAGAAAATGTAAGACCCATTTTCACAGCAAATATACAAAATGTAAATTGTGACTAGTTAAAATACCATCTAAAAATTATTTATTCAAGCTGTACAAATTGTAAAAGAATCAAACCTTTGATGCTTGTACAATATGTACAGTACCAATGCAGTTATAATAATAGTTGATGACAAGGGAGTTATTGTTCAATCTCTCTTTAAATCAATAGAGCAGCACTTTATTCCAAATGATCAACAAACAGAACTAGGGCTCAAAGTTGGCCAAAATCCTTAGGGGCATCTGGCTCCTAGATTTTAAAATTTGGTCGCCAAATATAAATTTAGGGGCCAACTAAATAGTCTTAGTTAAAATATTTCAGTGACTTCAGTTTTCCCCCCATTGATTAAATCTACACACTTATTAAGCAACATGTATTTAAAAATTACTTAATAGGTATTGACAATGTCGACCCAGGGGACTTTTTTGACCTGAAAAAAAAAACAAGGGCCAGGGGTCACAAATGGAGATTAGATAAAGGGGCATTCAGAACAGAAAGGAGGCACTTTTTTACACAGAGAATTGTGAGGGTCTGGAACCAACTCCCCAGTAATGTTGTTGAAGCTGACACCCTGGGATCCTTCACGAAGCTGCTTGATGAGATTCTGGGATCAATAAGCTACTAACAACCAAACGAGCAAGATGGGCCGAATGGCCTCCTCTCGTTTGTAAACTTTCTTATGTTCTTATGTTCTTTCTTCAAATGGCACCCAAAACACTTTGGATTTCAGTTTAGCATTTTATGGTTGCAGAACATGATATTATAATTTACTGTATAAAATATGGTTGAGATTTCCTGTAACCTGACTGTTCAACAAGCGCCCCTTAATCCACTGTAATCCGGCACGAATATACAGTATTCAAACTGTTTAATCACTGCTCCAAATCAATCTACCTGAATAAAACATAAATACAGTACAGTAATGACAAGTTGTAAAAAATAAAACAACTTTCAGTAGCTCATCACAGCAGACTTTGAATAAACTTTATGAACACACTGAAGTAAATGAACAAAGCAGGATTAGCAACAACACGTTGGCTGTACAAGATATTACAATTATATTACTTTTGCTAATACATTTTATGACGTACTGTAATAGTAGTAAACACAGTTTCTGATACTTGTATCCTATAACATGTAGTTAAATAAAGAATATTTTTCTTAGTACCTATGTATTGAGTTGTTTACGGTGCCGCTGGGATACTGAACAACTGGCTACCAAACCACGCATGGAATATTGAGGTAAACGTTTGTATTCATTAACAACAAAAACTAGTGCTTCATAAAATCAGGGAGGAAAAAAACTATCAGTGAAACCAGGTTTTATTTCGTACCTGACAAGCCCACTCCCACAGTTGCTGATGGTGAATGCACATTAAAAAATGATCGCAGAGACTAATTTTGGTCGCCCATGGCGACCCACAGCTCGCAAATTTGAGCCTTGAGAACACAATTATATATTTATGAAATTTTGAATGACATTAAGGCTGGGACCAAATCAAAACTTTGACAACCCACTAATCGCACTTAACAAAACTGCATTTAATAGCGTTTTCTTTTTTTTGGAAGTATCTTATTTCTTCTACTCATAAAAAGAAAACGCTATTAAATACAGTTTTGTTAAGTGCAATTAGCGGGTTGTCAAAGTTTTGATTTGGTCCCAGCCTAAGAGCTGTCAAAGCTGAAAAAGACAGGAAATTCAAAAAAATAAATAAATAAATAAACACCACCACTGCACTCTCACTTGAAGGCTTTCCAGCACACCCTGCTTAGCTAACCTTGTTTTCCAGTAGAATGCTGTCTTTCACCAACATTCCACACAGTTTAGTAAGTGTTTTGATATATCCCTGAATATCTAAAAAAACTATAAATGACACAATAAAAGTACAAAGGGAAATATGTTCCTTTTTTTTGCAAGCGATGAAATGGTTAGTTGTAAACAGACGTGTTTTATTACCCAATTTAAAAAATGGGTAAACAATCGGACAATATAGGTAAACGTGAAATAAAATAAATAAGTAACAATTTCCTAATGACGAAATACTATCAATACATGTTTATGTTTGAAACAATCTCAAAAACAAAAATCTTAAGTACTCAACCCTACAATCCGACAAATACATTTTCAAGGATGGGAGGACGTAATTGAGTGACATTGTGCGATAAATAAATATACGGGGAAAATTATAACAGCTAGGGCGATCTTATTTTCTTAAACGAAAACAATTTTCACCAAACATTTTCTTAACTATTGTGTTGTTCTATGGCAATTATAAAAAGTGATCACTGAAAAAGGCAGTACAGCACATGTCTCTGGGTCTGAGGAGGGAGTTTACGTACCTGTAAAGTTTCCCGCGGCACTCTTCTGACAAGCTACTTGTTTCACACACACAGTCATTGAAAACTTACTACGTTATTTTCTTGATTGGTTAACCAGCAATGCTATCTTATTGACAGAAGTTGTTTATAAAAAAACATTTTATATTTAATTAAATATCACAAACTAACCTCAATTCTTAACGAGAGATACCAACAGACTTCACCAATTACTTCACGGCGCAAGCATCGCTTCCTCTGTTTTGTTTGGCTGTTAGCAACTTCACTTTCAAATGTGATTTGCTAAAAAAAAACTTAAATGACAGCATATATTTAATAGACCAGTCGAAATCAGCAGTTGTGCTGCTTATTGTGGTAACATTTTTTCAAGTTTCTTGTTGTTTTAGTCAACAAGGTACAGCTGCCTGTCGCCGATTCGCACCAGTAGATCCGCTGGGCGCCGAACTGCAACGTTGGCATCCAAAGTGTTAAACAGAATAAAAATAAATTGAAGACGTTTTTAAGACCTTCAGCTGCAAATCTGTCATATTTTACACCTTTCAAGGCCTTTAAAATGGAAAAACAAATTTTAGACTTTTTAAGGCTCCGCGCGAACCCTGAAAGATAACACTTTGTGTCTCTACACACGCTGACACTGCCTGTGTGTTGTGGGGGAGGGGCATTTTTTTCATACAGGAGAGTTTTGAAATGCACGGTTTTCTAAAAGACGGTAAACAGCATACAAAAGCGTGCAAATGAAAAAAAAGTCAAAAAAAAGCCAATAGGTTCTTACGCCTATGAATGTACACTTTTAAAAGAGAATTACAGCCACAATCTTGATAAAACCTGCAATATCCCAGCATTGCACATCCATTTTATCATTGCATGTACTTGAATAAAACTTAATTTAGTAGCAGACACAATACTGTGCCGGTATCTTTTTACCAAATTTATTTTGTAGGTTCCAGTTCAATTCTGTATTTGTTGGCACAAATCCTTTATTTATAAAAGAGTAGATTTGCATATATTAATTAAACTCTATTAGACTCTACAGATTTAAATAGCAAGTGTCCAGCAATGGCCTTGATTAGTTTTAAGGGGTGTCTAAGAAATTCAAACAATTATGTGAAAGGTAAAAATGTGGTTCACATGTGGGAGAGTTACACCAAGAATGTTGTGGGTGTGCTTTAATATGCTTTTCAACTGGCCAGTTACACACTAGTCCTAGTTTTTATAGACCCTCAAAAGGTCAGGAGCTAAAGTCACCTAGTGACATAAGCTAAATGATATTGCATGGCAACAAGTGTCTAAGTGTCAGGCACATCAGAGCTGGGGGTTGGAAGAGCACTCCCTGACTGAAGCCAGCAGCTGAAGTGAATGCTCCCTGTTTGTTCCAAATCTCTCCACCAGAAGGCAAACTTATACCAGACTGGAATAAATTACATTTGGCTATATATAGAGAGAGAGTTTGATGTTTTATTATTAAACTCTTAAACTTTTATTTAGAATAAAATTGCTTAATAACAGCTGTGCATAATGTTTTGACCTTGATATATCTGTTACATATTTACCAATATAACCCTTGAGAAATGTGCAATGAAATTTGACTAGTAATCGTTCAGCAAAGGGTTGGTTGTGGCTGATTATTCAAGGTGTCTGCCATTCAATGTGTTTACCTGCTGAAGGCCCTACAACTGAGTGCACAGAAAACTGTAGATTCTGAATGCTCTTTTCTGTAAATATGGGAGGGTTGTTGTAACGGTTTTTAATACTTATTTTCAATGTGGTTGGATTTTTTTAAATAGATCTATTCATAGTTGATAGTGTTTTGAGCAACACTTTGTTGTAATAATCTGCAAATGTGCACGTTTTGTTCCTTCATCATTAGGAATTGGAACAGTTTCATTGTAACAGTTTATTAAATGCCAATGTGGCTTTTCCGTAATCTGCCGGAATTATTGGCAATCGCACTGATTGTCAGACTTTCCTATTAACATTTTTTATTGAACAGCGTTTTATAAGAACCTTGGGAATTGAGAATAGAAGTGCTTTGTGAGTTTTCCCCTTGGCTCGCGGAGACCCGCCCTCACGGAGGTGATACCGAACCGAACGGCCTCCAAGGCTGGGAAGCAACCGATACCCAGAGGTGAGAGAATGGGAAAATGAAAGGTTGGGTCGGGGGTCCCCTTGGGCTTGCAGAGAACCTTCCTGGCAGAGGACAAGGCCAGCGCGGCTAGGTCTAAGGTTGGGAAGTGAGCTTCACTTCCCTCCAAAATAGGATTTTTTTCTAGAAATTTCTTGAAAACAAAGAATTTTAGGTAAAAAGAATTTGTAGCAAAAGTTTTGCTTTTGTGGCTGAGGAAAAAAAGTTACATAAAATAGATGTCTACAATTATTTATGTCAACAATTATTTTGCAAAACTCCAAAAATGCTAATTCCAAACTATTCATACCCATGCTATGATAGTATTGTCTACAAGGTGCTAGAAATTTCAATATGATAATGCAGAACCTAATTTTAGAAAAGTCTAGAAAATGGTTAATAAAAGCAATAAAATGGTTAGACATAGGATGATTGCTGTCATTACCAATAAGTCAGTATGGGAAAAAGTAAAGAGCTGTCTGAAGACCTTAGGCAGAAGATTATTTATTGTCATGAAGCTGGAGAAGGATACAAGAATATTTCCAAGCATTCGCGTATCCCAATTTCAACTATTGTTTCTATTATCAAGAAGTACAAGACTAATGGTACTGTGTGACAAAGATGGCTTTGGTGGTGACGTCAGACCAGGAAATGAACCACAACACAGTAGAAGACTGGGGTACATCTGTGCTTCTTGCACGTTTATTCAAAATAAAAGATTTATACAAAACAAAACACTTCACCAAACAAAACGGGACAAGGGCCAACAAACAAACCAACAGACGGAACAAAACAAGTATCGTGCTGGTGTAGAACCTGCATGCGTAGCAATTGTTTAAGCTTTTTAGTTTTACTTAACTTTACCACCGACTCATTCTTCCTCTTGAAGGGCTAGCTTTAGCCCCTCATTTTAACAAGGTGAAAATGGAAAATAGTGGCTCTTGAGTTTACTAAAGATGTGTGACTGTCAGCTAATTCAATAATTACTAGCTGACAGTCACACATTTTCACAAGGTATTTTAAAACACAAAACAATAACAAATAATGGCGGATGACACCTCGCTCGTCCTGCCAAATATAATACATAAATCATAATAATAATACAAAATAATACAACAAAGAAAATATGCCCAGGGGCGGGAGTACCCGGTCACACATGCTCCCCATGTGCACAGCACACATGGCCTCAAAGTCTGGTGAGGCATAGAAAGAAAAAACACCACACCTACAGGGCAGCAGTGGGAGGTGGTTAGGGCTCTGGACTGGGGACCGTTTTTTGTGGGTTCAATGGCAGTGGGGACACTGCTTTTGTACCCATGAGCAAATGGATTACACCTAGATTGCAAAAGATAATAACCCAACTGTATAAAACCCTCCGCTATGTAAAAATAATGTGATATCTGTAAAAAATGTGAAATAATGTATTTTGTGATATGTTGTAACAGGGGTATCAGAGGGTGGATAAGGGCGTATGCTTTGGGTAAAGGTAAAATAATAAGGCAGCGTCAAGCATGGAGGTGGTAATATCCTTCTATATGGCTGTTTTTCCTTTAATGGCACAGGAAATTGATTTTCAATACATGGTAAAATTACCTGTATACACGGGGACATCATGTATTACCCCAACAACATATGTGACCTTAAGTTACAAGGGGTTGAGTCACGAGATACGGGTAGGTGTGGTTCCCCAGTTGCCCCACCAGGTAATCCTGGGATGAGATTTTCCCAGATTTAAGCATCTGGTGCATATTAGAGGGGAAGTGGATAAACCCCCATCGAAATTAGAGGCCCAGTTGGGGTCACCAGAGGGTCTAGTTGCGTTACTGCCATTTGCCAAAAACGAATTGCCTAATCTAACAAAACTACCTAAGCCCAAGAAAACACGACAGGAAAGACGCTTAGCATGAAAGCGGGGACCACCTGTAGAAAATGTCTTAGTGGGAAATCAAGGGAATCGGCCCATCTTGCTCGTTTGGTTGTTAGTATCTTATTGATCCCAGAATCTTATCAGGCAGCTTCTTGAAGGATCCCAGGGTGTCCGCTTCAACAACATTACTGGGGAGTTGGTTCCAGACCCTCACAATTCTCTGTGTAAAAAAGTGCCTCCTATTTTCTGTTCTGAATGCCCCTTTATCTAATCTCCATTTGTGACCTCTGGTCCTTGTTTCTTTTTTCAGGTTGAAAAAGTCCCCTGGGTCGACACTGTCAATACCTTTTAGAATTTTGAATGCTTGAATCAGATCACTGCGTAGTCTTTTTTGTTTAAGACTGAATAGATTCAATTCTTTTAGCCTGTCTGCATTTGACATGCCTTTTAAACCCGGAATAATTCTGGTCGCTCTTCTTTGCACTCTTTTTAGAGCAGCAATATCCTTTTTGTAACAAGGTGACCAGAACTGAACACAATATTCTAGATGAGGTCTTACTAATGCATTGTAAAGTTTTAACATTACTTCCCTTGATTTAAATTCTACACTTTTCACAATATATCCGAGCATCTTGTTGGCCTTTTTTATAGCTTCCCCACATTGTCTAGATGAAGACATTTCTGAGTCAACATACTCCTAGGTCTTTTTCATAGATTCCTTCTTCAAGTTCAGTATCTTCCATATGATATTTATAATGCACATTTTTATTGCCTGCATGCAGTACCTTACACTTTTCTTTATTAAATGTCATTTGCCATGTGTCTGCCCAGTTCTGAATGTTGTCTAGATCATTTTGAATGACCTTTGCTGCTTCAACAGTGTTTGCCACTCCTCCTATTTTTGTCGTCTGCAAATTTAACAAGTTTGCTTACTATACCAGAATCTAAATTATTAATGTATATTAGGAGTAGCAGAGGACCTAATACTGATCCCTGTGGTACTCCACTGGTTACCTCGCTCCATTTCTCAGAGACGTCGGATTCAGTGGCCAAGAGTTGCGTCACACAGTGAAGAACTTATCTGAAGCAGCAGAGAGGAGCAGCAACTGGCTGTGGTTGAGACGGAAAGATTCTGGCTGGGGATCTCAAGCACAATAGAAAGAAATCAAGGACTTTAAAAACCAGGCTGACTGTCTCCCAGGATACTTTTTACCATATAGGTAATTTTCCATTTTGAGAAAGAAACACAGATGTATGGGTAAGTTCCTTTTCAAGCTGGGCTGAGTTGAGTGGGGACAGAGGGGTGATGCTGGGAAGGCCAGAATCACCGTCGAGTCGCCTTGACTTGAGGTGTCGTTTGGCTTCCACCATCGACGAAACACAGAGGATGGAAGGTGCCCCCTATAAGACCCCAGATATGTACCCTACCTAGCTCAATCCTGACGGTTGTCATGCAACCTTTGAATTTTTGTCCATTATTCTGACCCATATTGATATGGCTTTGTTTTCTTCGTCCAGATTTAACACCTGGGCTTCAAGACTATTTCTTATGTATAGCGCTACCCTCCGCCTCTTCTGTCCTGCCTGTCTTTCCTATAAAGTGTGTACCCACTAATATTATATTCGTCTCCATCACTCTCAGACAACCAAGTTTCTGTAACACCTATCACATCGTAGTTACTTGTTAGTGCAGTAGCTTCAAGTTCTAACATTTTGTTTTCTGAGACTTCTAGCATTTAGATAAATACATTTAATGGCTGTCTTACCTGCGTTGTTGCCCTTGTTTTGATGTGGTCTCCCTTCTGTTTTTTTGTTTTCTCCCCCCTTCCTTTCTAGTTTAAATGCTTCTGAATCTCCTCAAATATCCTTTCTCCAAGTAGATTGGTTCCCTTTTTGTTTAGGTGCAGTCTGTCTTGCCTATATAGATAGTCCTTGTTGTAGAATGTGTGCCAGTGTTCAAGAAAGATGAAGCCTTCCTGTGTGCACCACGATTTCAGCGATGCATTTTGATTTTGTATTTCCAGCTGTCCATATGGTTCTTTGTAAGGTGCCGGCAGTATCCCAGAAAATACCACAGTTTTGGTCTTGTCTTTTAATTTCCTTCCTAGCTTTGTTTTGCAGGGATCTTGGCCTGTCTCTTCCAATGTTGTTTGTACCGATGTGGACGACTACTACCGGGTCGTCTCCTGTTCGTTCGTTCCACATCAAGTGATGAAACTAGTACATAGTCACTTGTTTGGTGCCCACTTAGCCACTGACAAAACTCTCAATAGAATTTTGCAAAGGTTTTTATTGGATAGGGATAAGGAAAAATGTGGATCATTTTTGTAAATCACGCCCTACTTGTCAGCGAGCTAATCCACTGCCTCATTTAAGAGCACCCCTACAGACCATGCCAATTATAGACATACCCTTTGAGCGGATTGCCATGGATCTGGTAGGACCTCTCCCTAAGTCAGCCCGAGGACACAAATATATATTGGTCATTTTAGACTATGCAACGCGCTATCCCAAAGCTATTCCACTTCGTAATATGGCGTCAAAAACAATAGTGAAGGAATTGGTCCAGGTTTTTTCAAGAGTGGGTATTCCGAAAGAAATACTTACGGACCCGGGTATCCCTTTTATAAATAAAGTGATGCAAGATTATTGTAGTACGTTACAAAGCAGTTCCATTAGAACCTCAGTTTACCATCCACAAACCGATGGTCTAGTAGAACGATTTAATTAAACGTTGAAAGTGATGCTTAGGAAAGTGATAGAGAAAGATGGGAAGGATTGGGCCCTCCTTCTTTCCAATTTAATGTTTGCAGTACAGGAAGTTCCCCAGGCTCCCACAGGGTTTTCACTCTTTGAGTTGCTATATGGACAACAACCTCGTGGAATATTAGATATCACCAAAGAGACCTGGGAGACACAGAATTCCTGAGGTAGGAACATGGTGGATTATATCCTACAAATGCAGGACAGAATTGATAGAGTGACCCCAATAGTATGAGAACATTTAGTGAAAGCGCAGTCTAAACAAGCATATCACTACAATAAAACCGCTAGAGCCCGTACATTTAACCCTTTGCGGTCCTATGTCGGACCTGGTCCGACATTGCAATTATTCCTATCCGGTCCAATGTCGGACCCTGTCAGACATCATCAAAAAGACGCAAAAAACGGTTTCTAGTCGTTTTTTCTCCAGAAAAAGCCGAGAAAACCATTCAATGGCCGAGTGGGAGCGACATGAGCCGAGACAAGCCGAAAAAAAAGGGCGTATCGCATGAATAGTCATACTTGCCCCTGGCATCAGATAACAGCGACCATAGGAAACAAGCTGGCTGGTGCTGCATCAGCGCTCAGAGAATATCACGGACATTTGCAGAGCTTTTTTCAGATGTTATAGTAATAAAATAATGACTTGGATCGCATTATTGAGGAGTTTGGTGATAAAACGAGTGATCAGGAGATGATTGATCGGTATGTACGACTATTATTATTATTATGATTTATTTCTTCGCATATGTAAAGCTATAGCGAACGAAAGGGTGGGGCGGGGCTGGAGATGCCTAGTGAGTCCTTTGTTGATATGCAGGGCCTTTAAATCCATTTGATTGTGGAAAAAAATACTTTTAAACAGAGTATCTAAATTTAACTGCGCGTGTGAAAATAAATTGGACCTGACGCGCCTGACACACACTTAATAAATGGACTGCAAAGGGTTAATCTGGGAGACCGAGTGATGGTCTTAGTTCCCACGCCTACCACGAAAATGTTTGCCCAGTGGCAGGGACCATATGAAATCCTTGAAGCCTTGAGGCCGGCTAATTATAAAGTACATCATACTAAAATTATAATGGGTTTATACAAAAACATCCAGTGAGTGAGTACAATGATTACATCGCTTTTCTTTTGTTTATTGTGTGTGTAAACCTGGGCGTGCCCATGAGTGGAACACTGAAAACTGCAGTAATTGTTTTGATTAACCCTTTGCGGTCCTATGTCCGACCTGGTCAGACATTGCAAGTATTCCTATCCGGTCCAATGTCGGACCCTGTCCGACATCATCAAAAAAACGCAAAAAACCGGTTTCTAGTCGTTTTTTCTCTGGAAAAAGCAGAGAAAACCATTCAATGGCCGAGTGGGAGCGACAGGAGCCGAGACAAGCCGAAAAAAAAATAAAAGGGCGTATCTCATGAATAGTCATACTTGCCCCTGGCATCAGATAGGGGCGGCCATAAGGAAACAAGCTGCTTGTTACTGAATCAGCGCACAGAGAATATCACGGACATTTGCAGAGCTTTTTTGAGATGTTATAGTAATAAAATAATGACTTGGATCGCATTATTGAGGAGTTTGGTGATAAAACGAGTGATCAGGAGATGATTGATCGGTATGTACGACTATTATTATTATTATGATTTATTTCTTCGCATATGTGAAAATGATAGCGAACGAAAGGGTGGGGCGTAGCTGGAGATGCCTAGTGAGTGCTTTGTTGATATGCAGGGCCTTTTAGAGGCAGTGTAGGAACTGGACTGTGCATAGGAAGAACTCAGTGATAAGCTTGTCTGTTTTAAAGGAAACCCTGAGTAAACAACGGCCCAATGTTTGTTAATTTAAAAACGGCTGCATGCAGCAACAAGTAGTTTTTGTTGTGACCAATTAATGGACTACAGATATTACTGCAATCTTTGTTTTAAAAAAGGATCGTTGTACTATGTCTGGGGGGGAGGGGATGACAAGGTATGAGTTGGATAAAGACTGTGCAATTAGAGTATGCTCAAAGTGATCAGTACAAATCCCTGCCCAAGACTGTGTTAAAGCATATTAAAAAGGGGACACTGCAGCATATAATACAAGACGAAACAAACCCAGTGTTTGGTGCTGGGTATAAGTAGAAGGTTTATTTGTTACACTGGTTAGTGAGCAATGGAGACAGGGCTGCTGTCTGTGGGGCCTTGGGCTGCGTCGAGGGAGTCTTCCAGCAGAGGGCGCTTCTACTGAATAGAGAGAGAGAGAGAGAGAGAGAGAGAGAGAGAGAGAGAGAGAGAGAGAGAGAGAGAGAGAGAGTGTGTCAGTGAAATGAACCCTGCTTTCTGGGTGATATAGTGGGATTATTAGACTTGGAACTTACATGGTGGCTTCAGACAGAACCAGCTGGATAATCAGAAAGGACAGATCGCAGGGGAAACTCTTACTTGGGAGTGCATACTGGAAATCAACATCTGTGAAAAGAAAAAGGATAACAAGGATCGATTGCTACTTAACCCTGGCTTGAAGGACTGTATCAAGAAATGGCAGGGTTACTTACCAGAGCCTTGAGACCCTGCTGGCCAGTGGACACAACCATGGTAAAGTTACCACAGTATACTGCACCTTCGGGGTTGACCTTGAAACCCAATTTTTTACCTGTCGGAAGACAAGTTTCTACAGGGCCAGATAGGGAAACAAAAGAACAGTAAGTTAGAGCACAGAGAGGCCAGGCTTTCTTTTGGTTATGCTGGGTTATAAATAAATAAATAAAATAAAGAAAACTTACTGTATTTCTAATCCTGTTGTCCAGTCTCCGCTGTCTGAAGGCAAACATTGGCTACCACTTAGTCAACAAAATGCTAATCGTTCACAATATATACATATATATTGTGAAGGATATGTTCACTTTTGTGACCGACGTGCAAGTGGTGCTTTGAATGAGCAGGCTTGAGACCAGACGTCAATGAATGGGGTTTTAATGAAAAGCAAATTCTAAAATAAACAATACAAGTCAGCCCTGCCCGAACGTTGGGCTCCTCGGCTGTGGCACAGGCACAGTCACTCAAACACAACTAAAAAGTTGTTACATAAATAATATAACTGAAATCCTTTAAGCACAACAGGTCCCGTTGGGTTCCAAGCTTGAAGCTGTAACCAGTTCCGTTAGTGTAAAACTTAACTTTATTTGACACTGGTTGTTAAATAACTTTCTTTTAATCCTTTCCTTTTCCCTTTTCCAGGTTTCTGTGTTTTCTCTGGGCGCTGGTGTTACAGGCAAGTATGCTGCCCCATGAGGACAGCTGGTGAACTGCGGCTGGTGCACTGCGACTCTGTAGAAATGGGTCCAACTGTGGGTAGTTGAACTCAGTTCTGCCCTCTTGTGACAGTTCCTTCCAGGACACCAAGGTTAGTGCGAGTAAGCATACAATGGGCTTTTAGTGCACTTTTTAAAGTTAGGCATGAAGGCAGAGGGTGCTAAGAATCACTGGGTTACGATTTTAAGCTGCCACAGAACACTGACCCTGGCCACGTACAACTGCAGATCTCTTTCAGGTAAAGCAAGACTTCAAGAGTTGGAAGAAGAACTTGGAAGAATCAAGTGGGACATCGTAGGACTAAGCGAAGTACGGTGAAAAGATGAAGGACTACTAGAACACAAGAGTGGACATCTTCTCTTCTACCAAGGCACTACAGATGGACGAAAAGGGGGCGTTGGATTCATTATCCACAATCAAGAATAACGTAGTAGAGATTGACAGCATGTCAGAGAGGTCCGCAAGACTGATAGTGAAAGTTTCAAGGAAGTATGAACTTCAGGTCATCCAAGTATATGCACCAACAACAAGCTATTCGGATGAAGAAGTCAAAGATTTTTATGAAGACGTACAAGAACTACATGAAAATGGGAAGAGCCGCTATAAGTTTATTATCGGTGACTTCAACACCAAAATAGGAGCCCAGCAAGAGGCTGAGAATTCAGTCAGCAAATTTGGACGTGGTGGCAGGAACGAGCGGGGCGACAGACTAGTTGAATTTGCAGAGAACAAGAACTTATTCATCATGAACACCTCCTTTCCGAAGAAACCCATCAGGAAATGGACATGGAGAGGACCCAACGAAGTGAAGAATGAAACTGACTACATACTCACCAACAAGAAACACACCGTACAAGATGTCTCAGTACTAAACAATTTTAACACAGGAAGTGACCACACACTACACCTAAACACAGAAGTGGAGCGAGCAAAACTTGTTATGACGAAATCCAACACAATCAACGTAGAAATGCTCCAGAAGCAAAGCCTGGTGTTTCAACTGGAACTGAAGAATAGATTCAGTGCTCTTCAAGATCTGCAAAAAGATTAAGCAATCAAGGTAAACAAAATCTATGAGGAAGTGTTGCAAGTAATTGCAGAAACAGCAAAAAACATCACTGGAACACAGAGTAGAAAATGCGACCAGAAGATCACACAAGAGACAAAAGACCTCATAAGGAAAAGAAGGGAAATGAAACAAACAGCAGCTCTGAAGTCAAAGATTGAATGCAAGACAGTAAGAGAGCACATTACTAAGGATAAATGGTTGTTCAACTGTAGGTTGGTAGAGAATACTATTGAAAACAACTGAAGCATGAAGAAAGCAAAACAAAGACTAATCGTCGGGAAAAAACAGATTTTATCCATCAAACAAGAGGACGGGACTCTCATCAAGAACCGCAAATTGATTTTGAAGAGAGTCTAATACTTTTACAGAAAATTATATTAAGATGAAAAGAGCAATGTAGCAGATGATGAAGACGAGACAGATAAAACGTAGCCTGAGGAAGAAGTTCCAGACGTTCTACCGGAAGAAGTGAAACATGCTATCAAACATATGAAGACAGGAAAGGCACCCGGAGAAGACAGGCATAACAATTGACATCATGAAAGAAGGAGGTGGAGAAATGACAAAAATACTGTCCACATATTTTTACAGATTGTATTAAGCAAAAGAAAGTGCCAAATGACTGGAACTACGCATCAGTGATACTTTTACATAAGAAAGGAGATAAAGAAGACCTCAAGAACTACAGACCTATTAGCTTAATTCCTATTGTAGTAAGCCCGATGCTACATAATGTGGGTGGAGCATATCAGGCATCCCCACTGAAAAAAGCTGTGATCAAGGAACACATCCAAGACATGCTTCAGGAGGGAGTTATAGAACCATCAAAATCCCCATGGTCCTCTTCAGTGGTGCTCACTGAGAAGAAAGATGGTGGTTTCTGGTTCTGTGTGGACTGCAGGAAGCTAAACACCAAGACCGTCTTTGACGCATACCCCATGCCCCTCATCCATGGCATCCTGGAGTCTCTGAGTGGTGCTGCGGTATTCAGTTCCCCTGAACTCCACTCAGGTAACTGGCAAGTGAGAGATGCTGGGTCTGGACCTAATGGAACCTTTGCCTAGAAGTAAAAAAGCTAATACTTACATCCTTGTCATAGTTGATTACTTCACAAAGTGGGTTGAACTGTTTCCATTGTAGGACAGTAAAATCGCCAAGATTGTGAACATTTTGACACAGGAAAATCTTCACCAGATGGGGAACTCTGTAACACATTCTATCAGACCGTGGACCCCAGTTCACGAGCCAGAGGTGTGCAAAACCTGGGGAATATGTAGCAAGCCCAATGCTATATAATGTGGGTGGACAAACTCACCCACCTGTCCCTTTAAGTAGGATCAGTAGACTGGCCAATTTAAATTTCAATCCCCATAGTTCCTTGCAAACCTCATCCTCTCTCCCCATTGGCTCATTCAAATCTCCACTCTTCCAATCACAGAGCTCATAAGAAGCCAGCACCTGTTCAAAGGCTGGCTAGTTAGAGCTGGATGGAGACCCCCTTAGTCTGAGGAGAACCGTTACCAAACAACAGCATTTTCAAACTTAATCTCAGTGTACTTCAACTATTTAGATTAAACTGGTGAATCCTTTTTCTGATTTTTGCACTTGTCTAAAGTATTTTCTTTTGTTCACTGTTGCTTGTTTAAGTTAACTGTGGATTCAAGGTCTGTTTAGTGCTTGTTGTTTTTGTGTGTGGCAGTCTCCATTTTCATAGTCTCCTGATTTTTTTCTAATAAACTGTTACACCATTCAACCCATCACAACCGGACCAGTTTACCATTTTCAACATCCTTGCTTTGTTTACTGGACTCATTTTGGGACTTCATCATTTGGTGAGATTATTCCTTTTTTGGTTTCGATTTTTCTACTTTCATTTGCTACTTTGGTTTCCAGTATTTTTTTATTTTGTTATTTTGTTACTTTGTATGGATTTCAATTACACTGCTACTACTGGACTTGTTGGGCCTACCTATCATTCTCCCACCACTGCCATAGAGACTGTTAACGGTAATTGTTTCCATAAGTCATTGTTTTTTATCCATACTTATTTCATTTGCCTTTGTCTTTCTCCGTGTGTATGTGTGTTGTGTTTGTGAGTGTGGGTTTGTCTTTCTGCACCTTTACTTACTAACCTGCTCTCTACAGTTATCTATTTTCTTTTTTTTATCATTATTGGAATTACTGTTTTCTACATTTCTTCTTTTTCTCCTTTCTTTTTCTATTCTATATCCATTTGTATTTTGTTTTGTTCATTTTTTCATTTGTTGATATTATTGTTCACAACAATGAACCAGTTGTTCGTGGAATTGACACCTCTGATGTCCCTGCGTTTGCTGTCTGTCTGTGACTTTTTTGATAATATTAAATAGGGCCAGAAATATCTCCTTAGGGAGGACAGTGCAACTGTTTTTCGGTTGTGCAGAGTGTCCGTTACGCTATAATCTACAACATTTTTACCAAGATACTCACCAGCAGACTTCAAGATAAATTTGACTCGGCACAATCAAATGAGCAAGCAGGATTCAGGAGTGGATTTAGCACAATGGATCGTCTTCAAGATGTACGGTAAGTGATTCAAACCAGCAATGAGTACGAACTACCACTTTGCTTGGGATTCATCGACTATGAAAATCATTTGACTCTTTTTACACAAGATTTGTATTAAGCTCTCTGAAAAAACAATGAATTGAGAAAATGTACAGAGACTTGATCAGCAACATCCACATTAAGACTCCATAAAAACAGCGACAAAATCAAGATTGAAAAAGGAGTTTGTCAAGTTTATACAATTTCCCCAAAGCTCTTCACGGCCACCCTAGAAGACATTTTCAAAACACTGGATTGGGAAAATAAGGAGCTGAAGATCAAAGGAGCCTACTTGAATCACCTACGATTTATTGATGACATCCTCATATTTACAACATGCCCAGAAGAATTACAAACAAGAATACAAGAACTACACAAGGCTAGCATCCAAGCTAGTTTGAAAATGAACCTGAAGAACACTCAAGTCATGTTCAATAAATATACCACTCCACAGGCAATTGAAGTCAATGGGATCAAGCTTAAGAAGTCAATAACTATGTATACTTAGGATAGTTAGTTTAGGCAATGGAGAACCAAATGTGCGAAATCAACAGAAGAGCAAAAATGGGCTGGCGTGCCTTTGGAAGATTAAGCATGGTTCTGAAAGGGAAACTACCCTTATGCCTCAAGAGGAAAGTCTTCGACTAATGAAAACCTGGACCCTCAATGCAAAAAATGACTCAAAAGTTACAAACGACTCAACAGAGTATGAAAAGATGCATGCTGGGAAGAACAAGAAGAGACAAGAAAAGGAAGGAATGGATAAGGGCGCAAACCAAAGTATGCAATGTTATTATAAGAGTGAAAAAGGGGCTCCCGAGTGGCGCATCCAGTAAAGGCGCTCCGCGCGGATGTGCCCTATAGCCTGGAGATCGCAGGTTTGAATCCAGGCTATGTCACAGCCGACCGTGACCGGGAGTTCCTAGGGGGCGGCACACAATTGGCTGAGCGCTGCCCGGGTAGGGAGGGCTTAGGTCGGCAGGGGAATCCACGGATCACCGCGCATCAGCGACCCCTGTGGCCGATAGGGCGCCTGTGGTTCTGCAGTGGAGCAGCCAGATCTGTGTTGTCCTCCGGCACTCTAGGTCTGGTGGCATTGCTGTGGATCTGCAGTGCGAAAAATGACGGCTTGGCAGGAGCACGTTTCGGAGGACGCGTGTTCCAGCCGCCGTTTCCCGAGTCGGCGGGGGAGTTGCGCACGGTGAGCCGAGGATACAGATAATAATTGGGCATACTAAATTGGGGAGAAAACCGGGGTAAAAAATTGGCGACGACTAAATTTAAAATAAATAAATAAATAAATAAATAAGAGTGAACAAAACTGAAATGGCAGTGGGAAGGACATGTAGCAAGAATAACAGACCATCGCTGGACCAAGGAGATACTAGACTGGATCCCAAGAGATATAAAGTGACCAAGAAGAACAACTCCAGAAAGATGGCAAAATGAAATTTGGAAACACGTTGGATTTAGGAGTAGGTTGAAAAAGGCTGAAGATGATGAGATACACATACATATATGTACATACACTTTTTTGACGGGGGGAATTAATACATACACTTTTTTGATGGGGGGAATTAAAGACTAATCTCACCACTTAGTGGAGAGGAAAACCCCCTGCCTTTGGGAGGAAACCTCTGTCCTGTCGGAGAGATGGCTCTTTACTCCGGGCATATTAGCAATACTCTGTTGGGCAAAGGTATATCATGGAGAATAACAAACACAAGATTCCACTGCACTGAAAGACCTGTTGACGTTGACTTTAGCTGTTGCATCTATATAGATGGAATAAATATTATATTTAATCGTAACAATCTTGAAATACCTGTTTTAGACCGACAAATGACGTGAAAGACAGAATGAAATCCTGGTTGCTTGTGGAAAGCAGACCGGCTGGTTGCGTAGATGGAGCGAGGGCAGTGGCCATGTAATCTTGAGCGGGCGTGAGGAGATTGCGAAGAACCGATTTGCGTAAATTATCCTTTGTGTGAAGAAGGAAAGACAATGAAATCCTACTTGAAGGGTGCAGGGCAGATACAACCTTGCTTGCAGAAGGTTGTGAAGGCACACCAGCCGAATGCATTCTGGTGACATTGATTTTGTAGTACGGAACATATTAGGGCACCCAATATAGACTTTGTAGCACCCAATATAGACTGGGCTTGCATTACACATGAAATGTTACATGTACATACTATAACTAGGGATCTACCGAAATCGCGATTTCGTGGAAATCGTGAAATTGAGGGATCACCGCGAAATTCACATCTTAGGGGCCAATGCATACAAACAAGTACGGAGAGGAAAAAAAAGAAACCTCGTTTAAATGAACTACTGCACACAAGCAACGCAAACTATGTATCTTCCTTCTGTAGATAGCCCTTTTTTATTCCTTCGCCGTCCTATGTGCATTGCACTTAAGCAAAAAACAAACAAAAAACGTCCACAAATAACATTTACACAAAAAAATTCTCCAAAGCAGTTAACGTTCTTGTTTACTATTCAAATGACAAAGTTTTAATCAGCCTATCAGTGCATCTTTACTGCTTTTATGTGATCTATACTGTGCAGTAGGGGGTGGGACAAAGTTGGTGCTGCATTGTTTTGATTTAGGTTGCTAAAATCTAGTTTTCAGCATTGGAGGTAAAATAGTAGAAATGGACGACAAAAAAAGCAAAGATATTTCGGCTGATGATCGTTTCAAGATATTTCCCAAAAAAAACTGTACATGCAGACTGAGGTAATTGTTTTGCGTATCTTAATGTGTCTTTGTAGAAAATACGATCGATTTAGCTTCAGAATCACACATTAAACAAAAGGCTACTACAGAGGCTACAGAACAGAACGTAAAATAAACAGCTTTCAGAAACCAAACTGGAAAGTCAGTCCAGACAAAAAGTATTCCTGTCTGCAAGTTAAATCAGTACTAAAACGATCCAGCACAGCCACCTCGCTTCAACCTGCTGCTTACTTTTTCGCAGTTGGAATTTTAGACCCGAATAGCCACGTTTTCTTTTTTGACTCGGTACTAATAAAATAAATTATTGGATGGGACAAATAATGACAACGAACGTGCTGCATACATTGCCTTTATTAAAGTATGCCAGATGTCCTTGAGGGTAACCAAGTTTTGGGGCTGTTTTTAATTGATTTCCACATCTGTATAACTTGGCAAAGCTTTGCCTTAACTTCCAACCAATTCAGTGGATGCAGAACGTGCAGTCTCAATGTATGGGCAAGTCAACTGCAGGGGGATGCTGCATGCTTGCCTTTAACAAATGAAAGCACTCTGTTTTAGTAAGGAAGCAAGTACCACTATTTTTAGGCTTTATAGTGTTCTGAAATACTGTCTACTTAGGTTTATTTAATGTTTAAACAGGTCCGCGAAATGTCTGCGAAATCCTAATTTTATTCCGCAACATACCCGTGAAAAATACATAAATTTACGTAAGTAGACCCCTAACTATAACATAGCCTACTGATTATAACATCATTTGAGTGCAGTGTGATATTGCCAGACATTAGATTTTGCTTAAAAATACTTTTCTTTTATACTGTACAATAAAACGTAACTGTTTACATTAGGATCCCAAGCCAAAAGACAACCTTTTGCTGTTCTAGTATTGTTGCTGAATAGTTGTCTGTAAAGGCTTAATAGCATAGATGCTAGATTTGTAAAAATGTCAGTGTTGCCCAGGGGTCAAGGGCAGATTCCCCTATACTTTAGGAGAAAAAGTTGAAAATAATCTCTTTAAAACCTTGTTTTTAAACAACTTTTCTTTATGCCCTGGGCAGCTACAAGAGTGCTAGGCAGCTTGCACAAATGAAAGCTGGATGCAGCATGCTTGTACTGTGAGGGCGGGACTTCTGGTTCTGGTGGCTGGTTTCTACGTATGCTAGATGGAGACAATGGCACAGTGGCTTGATGAGTTGTCGCAATGCCTTAATAACATGAAGACATATACAGTATCTTTGACTGCATGTATCCGTGACCTGAAACAATGGAAACGGTTTATCACAAATATTATTTCTGTTTACGCTCAGCAAGCATTTTTTGTTGCTTACTAATTCGGGCTGCTGGGTCGAGTCAACAGCAGGGGAGCTGAGGAGAGAAAACCGAAGTGAGTGTGAAGATTGGAAGTTGGACTGCAGGCAGGCGCCGTGCAGCGTGAGTGACAGACGCGGCTGTCATGGTGGCTGCACGTAAGGGGATAGCTGCTGGTTTTAAGAGAAATCCTGGTTTCGAAACGCATTCAGGCAGTCGGGCAGGCAGAAGCGCAAGATCAGCGGATTGTCCAGGAAGAAAAATGCGGGTGAGGAGCCATTTCAAATCTAAATTGAGAATGAGATTTAAATGATTAAGTCAGAGTCTGCAGGGCTATGTAGCGATATACGAACGAAAACAGACAGCCCATTTGGGAATTCTGATTCAGCATTCAAGAATTCAGAACGAGAAAGCTTTGTCCAGCAGTGTCAAGGGTAGAATGGTCAGTAGCGTTTGCCAGCTGTGTACGCAAACAAAAAACGCAAGACAGAGAACGAGGACATGACTTGGGGTTTAAATAGTGAGATTGGTAGAGATTTCTTTCCTATGCATTGGGACGCAGGACATTTGCTAGTGTAACCTGGGTCACTCTTTCTTCCCCATGCCACTTCACACTGGAATCAAGACTTCACACTACTGGCTTCACAAGGTGATTGTTTTATTGTGCTGCAAACAGAAAATGATAATCAGGGTTGCTGTCCCTCTTCATTAGCGCAACTCTCAGCTTTCTCTGAGTGTAAGAGCGCGGACTGCAAACATGCATACAATTACAATAATTAATAACACAATTAAACATAATACCATTAATGATCGTATAGTGGTTTTCTTTTCAGCTTTCTTTTAAACAGTAAAAGAGAAATAACAAAAATACAGTACCTGCAAACAGAAAATGATAATCAGGGTTGCTGTCCCTCTTCATTAGCGCAACTCTCAGCTAGAAACAGCAATACAAGAAGAATCATTCTCTGTTTTTACAAAATACCAGTACTCTATGAACAAAATAACCCTATTGAACAAGATAGTCTAGTCTGCAGGTAATCAGTGAAGCCGTACTTTTTGCTTTCAGTTTATGCTAATAAAATGAAACAGTACAACAGTGCATTAAGCCTTAAAATAAAAAAATAAAAAAAACGTATCGTTCCTTTCTTTTAAATAATGCAAAGTATCACACATTCATACAACACAAAATTACATAATACAATTCCAAAATAAATGTTCACCATAAAATACAAGACTAACTTATTTTTGAGTTATGTTTACACATTTATTTTAAAAGCAAAGAGCAGCGCCTACCTTTCTCTGAGTGTAAGAGCGGACTGGCTAAAATGGCGATTGTACTACACTAATCAGTAAGATCGGATCATACCATTTATGCCAGAACTCTGAAACGCTAAAATTACAGCAAATTACTTCACAGTGGGGTAAATCAAATAATATCAGAAATAACTGTATGCATTTGTACCATTTACCTAAATGCAACTGCACAGCAAAGGCTCCACAATTATTATTATCCACCCCTACGCCACATAGCAAAATGGACCAAGGCTCCAGATCGCACCACGCAACCAACTCTCCCCACAGACTTCCCGAACAAGGTAACTAAGGCTTCTAGGTTCTCCGATGTCAAATTTTGTGAAACTTCATTTAGTCATTTTCTATCTTGGTTACATTTACCCCTCTGAATTTCACCAAATTTGCACATCTAGGAATCTCAAGATATTTAAAAGATCGTAATTATTTACAATTGCTAAGGGTTCTCAAACTTTGGCTTTTCCGGGTTACTAACCCATCCACTAAAGGATTACTCATGAGACATATTCTATCTCGAGCAGGTCTCTGAAGTGCCCATATACACCTCACATTTTCTAAGCCATCTCTGTATCTAATATAAATACAGAGGATTCCCTCCTTGATATTATTCACTGCAATCTGTACCTATGGCTACATAGCACTACCCACCAAATAATAACTGATCATACTATTATGAACTTCACAAGGGCGCTCAAAAACTGCAGCTAAAGGTTCTTTGTCCTCTGTGTGAGAAATTAACATGTTCATGGCACAGATCAATCTCTACAGGTTTTATTGTCCTGCCATATCTAGTCTTATATGGTCCCCTGAAACACAGCTATCTTCGGTGTCTGGTACTACAACACTCTTCAATGCACTTTTCTTAGAGCTCTGTGTTTTCCTTGAAGCTACTGATCTAGATGAGTAAGTGCAAGCTCCAGTTACTGAGTTTTGTTACATTCACTACCAGACTGTCCAGTGCTACTTCCAGAAATCAACTCTTTTCTTTTGTCGGTTAACGTCCCTGGCTTGACTGGAAATCTCAGCTTCAGTTTCCACCCTACTCACATCAGGCTCTCTATGGTCATCTATCCTAGACATTTCTGACTTTTGATAACTCACTCTCCCAACGCTCTGTACTTCATCAACATCTTCATGATCATTAAATACATCTATGTTTTCTCTCGACATTTTTCTCAGTAAGCTTCACAGCTTCTCTATTTTCTCCACTTGGGCTCTGCAAAATCCAAAACAGTGTTCTAGAGGTCTGATTTTCTTCCTCTAAGTCTTCAATTGCCTCTGGTCTCACTTCCTCTATTTCTGTCTCATCGCATGACAAAATTGACCAAACCGACCACATATCCTCCTGTTCTGGTTCTAATGGTAAGAAATTAGCTGGCAGCAGAAGGTTCCGGTGTACAACTTTCACTTGATTAGTTGCTGGATTCTGGATCTTATAAGTATGGATATCTTGGTTGATATCAATAACCTTATACACTGTAGATGCCCATATATCAGCAAGCTTCCTTTTTCCTCTTTCTCCACGGTTGGCAAGCAAAACGTGATCACCAATGTTAATACATGTCCCCTTGATCTTTTTGTTGTATTGTCCGGCTTGTTTCCTCTGCTCTTTACTAGCATGTTCCTGAGCTGTTTTCATTGCCTCTTGTAGATCCCTCTCTAAGGAAGTGACAAAATCATCATAATCTACAACGTCCCGGTCTCTTAATACACTCCTGAACATAAGATCCACTGGGAGACGCGGGATCCTACCAAACATTAAGTAAAACGGAGGATAGCCTGTTGTTTCGTGTGCTGTACAATTGTAACAGAAAGTCAGCGTCTGAACCATCTGTGGCCACTTGCCTTTTTCTCTAGGTGGTAATGCTCTCAACATACTGCCTAATGTCCGATTATATCGCTCTGTCTGGCCATTTCCCATCGCATGGTAAGGAGTGGTGTGTGATTTCTGCACTCCAGCCATCTCTAGGAGTTCACTGATCAGTTTAGTTTATGAATGATGTACCTTGGTCTGAATGTAGCCTTCGTGGGAATCCATAAATACAAAAAAAGCTATCCCACAACTTTTTCGCTACCTGCTTTGCCGCCTGATTCTGGCAACGGAAATGCATGTGTTAACTTGGTAAAGTGGTCGGTCACCACTAAGACGTCCACTTTATTGTTCTTGTTGTCTTCAGCACCCAGAAGTCTATGCACACAATAATTCCAGTGGTTCTGTAGTCTTTATGCTCTCGAGGGGAGCCCTGGCTTCAGGTTCAGGCGTTTTGCTCACTACACACCTTTTACAGTGGCGCATATAAGACTTTACTTCCTCTTCCAATCCCAACCAAAAGAATCTCTGGCGAGTCAAATATAAGGTCCTCCCTTGACCTTGATGACCTGCATCATCATGTACTCCCCTTCAGAACCTCCTTCTTGAGGGGGTGGAACAACTAACTGGTATCTCTTTACCCTGATGGTCCCTTAGATATTCTGTACAAAATCCCATTCTTAAGTTCTAACTTCTCCCATTGCTTCAGCAGTCTCTTAGTTTGTGAGCTCTCATGATCTAACTCATGCGACGGATGGCCTCCTTCCTCGCTGGACATAGAAAATAATTCTTCCAATGTCGACATCTGCCTGCTGTTCTTCTTGCAGCCTCTGAAAGGTGAAAACTGGAAGTGTGGGCTGGCCTGCCGGCAACAGGTTTTGAACATGCTGTGTAGCATACACTGCCCGAGCAGGCACATGCTTCTCCCAATTTAGGTGGGTATCTAGAACTGTTTTCACATCTTCGCTCATCAAAGAACCAGGTTTTGATGGCTCAGGTAAAACTCTATTTTCACAACAGTTCTCTTGGTCACACATTTTGCAATTTTCGGCTGCTTGACAATTCACAGACGATAAGAAGGTTCCTTGACACTGTCTTTGGGAACACCATTAGCTTCAGCCAGCAGGGTTTTGTACGGTTTTTTTCACAAGCCTCCGGCTTACCTTCAGGTTAGTAAAAGGCTGGCGGCTTAGTACATCTGCAGGCACATTTCGGGTCCCCGGAACGTATCTCAAATCAAAATCATAGGGAGCAAGCTTCGCAACCCACCGCTGCTCACAGGCATCTAATTTGGGCTTCGTCATTATGTAGGTCAGTGGATTGTTATCCGTCCACGCAGTGAAACGGTGCCCCTTCAGCCAATGGCCAAATTTGTCACACACAGCCCACTTTAAAGCTAAAAACTCTAAACGATGAGCTGGATACCTTGTCTGTGAACGGGTGAGTGCCTTGCTTGCAAATGCAACTGGTCTTGCTTTTTCTTCCCCTTCAGGAACCTGGTTGAGCACAGCCCCTAATCCATCCTGAGATGCATCAGTTGTAGTATGAATGGCTTTGTAAAATCTGGGTGAGCCAGGACTACTGTCTCTAAGAAAACAGCTTTCAGATCCTCCAAAGCTTTCTGACAGTCTTCTGTCCATTCCTCTGATCGAAGCTTCCTCAAAACCGGCTTGCGCAGTTTGACTTGACCACCGGGTCGCTTCCCCTGTTTTGGTTCAGCAGTGAGTTTATACAGGGGCCTTGCCATCGTTGAAAACCCTGGGACAAAGTGTGAATAATAGTTAGCTAGACCCAAAATGACCTGATCTTCTTCATAGATGGCGTTCTTCCATCAGCTTCCATCAAATCTTCACTGGTTATAGCTTCAATGGCAGAGACTTTGTCTGGATCTGTTGATATACCCTCTTCGCTGACAATGTGCCCTAAAAACTTAACAGTCTTCTTGAAGAAATGACACTTTTTTGGGAAAGCTTCAAGTTATGGTCACGTAATCTGATAAAGACCATTTCAAGGCGATTAAGGGCTTCCTCCTCACTTTTTCCAAACACCAGAAGATCATCAAGGTAACATAACAGGCTTAAATAATTCTGGTCACCAAAGATAGAAATCATCATTCGGAGAATGTCGCTGGGCTGTTACACAACCCTTGGGCCATTCTGTTGTACTCATAAAGGCCAACTGGAGTGGTGCATGCTGTATACTTCGATCGCCTTCATGGATTGGAATGTTATAGAATCCAGAGGTAAGATCCATGGTGCTGTATAATGAATTTCCTCCTAGGGAAGCAAGAGCATCTGCCTGATGAGGAAGAGGATGGGCATCCTTAATAGTTCGGGCATTCAACCACCGAAAATCTGTACAAATCCTCAGATCACCAGAAGGTTTCCTCCACACTAAAACCAATGGTGAGGCCCACTCACTGGTTGATTTACTGATGATCCCCTTTTCTTCCATTTCGCCAAGGACCTGCTTCAACTTGTGATAGTGCGCAGGTGGTACTCTCCTGTAAGGAAGCCTAAAAGGTCTGTCATCTGTCAGTCTAATCCTATGCACAAACTTTGCTGCCTCTCCACAATCTAGCTTGCCTCGAGAAAAGATCTGCTCATATCGGGAGACTAAATCAACAAGCCTCTGCTTCCAATGATCGCTCACCTCACAGGTTGCAATATCAAGGTCCTCCAAGTCCAATTTCTTCAGTGTAGTATCACCATAGTTGTCATGATTTGTTTGTTTCCTACTTCCGACAGACTGGCTCTGCTCTCTTGATGGTGTGCTCAGCTTTGCACATTCCTGAGAATGATAAGCATTCTGCAAATAACTTTGCTTCAAGGTGACATGCGGTCTGTTACAAATTGGCTCAAAATCTTCTAGAGCGATACAGGCATGCACATCAGCAATTTTTGCATTACGTTTAATAACCATGGGCTTGTCCAATGGATTGATAACCCTCATAGGGATCCATCTATCTCCCCACAACGGTGTGACTAAACGCCCTACCAAAACATTCCGCTGTGCTGCCTTTGAAGTTGTTGGCTCTACCATAACAGTGCTACCAACTGATATGGACACGGCATTCGGTAACTTGCCCCATATTAAATGCTCATGTCTTGGTAGTAGTGTAACACACTGCCTAAGTTTTACAGTACCGATTTTATTAGGAATCTTGTCCCCCTTCCAACGCTGTAAGTTGGCTAATAAGTCCAAAAACATCTCTGTTTCCTTACCCCTACTCTCATCTGGGTTAGACAACAAATCCCAATAATTACCACTCTTTTTGAGATGGTGAAGGAGGTGTTTCAAAACATTGGTTCCTACTATCATTTCATCCTGCTGTCTGGAAACAACCAAAACTGGAACCAACATTTTACACTCGAACATGGTTAACTCTAGTTCGTATGCACACTTTGGCTTTACTTTCTGTCCTCCACATCCTATGAGAACTACAGAGGAGGGATTCACAGCGCTAATATTGATGGCGCCAGCAGACAGCAATTTCTGTTCCGCTTCTGCACTAATTGTACAGGCCATAGAGCCACTATCTACCATAGCATTAAGCTCTACCAACCCCTGGACCAATACTGTAGAATAAAACAGACTGTCACTATCAGTTAGCCTTTGTGTGCGCTGCACTATAACAATAGTGTCCTCGGGTGAATTCTCACAATGGTGTGAATACATACTTTCTAAGTCTTCATTACTGTTACTTGGGGCTTCAGGGTTGCCTGCACTCTGCCCCCTCGAGTACAGGCGTTCTAATTTCCCTGGTTCTGCGTTACATGATCTGAGGGGACTGGCCTGCTTTGCTGTTGTCTCTGAGGACAGTCACGGCTCCTATGCCCTGGTTCCAGACAACTAAAGCACAAGTTATTCCTAACACAGTGAGACTTAGTACTATGAGTGACATTATTACAAACTTTGCAAGGGTGTCCTGAATAGCACCTCTCCTTGGTCTTGTCTCTCACCTTATCATATTCTTGATAAGAGACAACCTTTTCCATCAACTCTATCAGTTTTTGAATATCACCTTTCTCGTTAGAAGCACCAGCTGGAGCTGAATACTGTAAGCCCTGTTGAGCCTGGCACTGAACTGTCTGCGTTTGCAATGAGGCTACACTTTGCTGTTCTACAACCGTACTAGCTACAGTTAACCTCCTATTTCTCTGGTAACTGTCTAACATTTCTTGCACTTCCCCAACTGTCCATTTTTCTGTTGGTTTACTTCTGAAGGCATTTGATAATGCGATATCTGGGCAGTGTTTAATAAACATCATTGCCACCTCATACCCTGGATCATCTACTTTTTCCCATTTCTCCTCAGGCATTCATTAGCTAAATCCACAGCCTTATTCAGGCGGACCCAGTAATCTAAACAACCCTCTCCTTGCTTTGGTAAGGTTGAATAAAAATCTGCAAGCGGGGTAACAGATGAAATAGCCTCCCCAAAATGCTGTTTCAGAATGCTAAATATAACACTTGGATCCCGTTTGACATCAATGTGTGCACTATGCCTAATCCCAATCTTTACAAGATCCTTTGGTTTACCCATAAGCCTCTCCATAATTTCTGTAGCTTGTTCAGACACAGGATACCTTTTCTTTACCAGGTATGACTGCATCATCTCCTCCCACTCATGGATAGTGCACATCTGTATTGTCACCCCTAAATATGTGAGGTTCCTTTATATCAGCCTTCACAACCAAATTTACCCGGGGGCTATAACCTATCTGGGTCCCACTCTCTGTGTTACTATGGTTGTCAACATCTTGGCGATGCGAAGCCAAGCTACCCACTATAGAGCTACTTATGTGGTTTCCAACCTGCTTAATAAGCTCTGTCAAATATTGCTGGCAGTCACCAGTCCCTTCAAGAACACCAAGTGCTGATGCATTGTCAGCTGATAAGAGACTTTGCCTGCTATGGCTGACCTTTCGCCGTTGTTTAACTATTGGCTGATCAGGGGGTATATCACTAAAGTTTCTTAAAAGAGGAGGACATTCCCTAACCTCACCCATATTCTGTGTTGGCATCACATACGGGGATGCACGAATCCCTTCTGCCCTACAGGCATTAACAGGTGTTGAGTATGCAGGCCCCATTGTGTGACCACCCCTAATGCCTAACCTCAATGCAGTAACCGGCCTTGGATGTGTATTTGTGTCATTGATATCCATTTCACCCTATTATACACTGGCAAAATACCTTGAAAAACAATACACACTTATGTACTATATCAATAGCTACCACACTTTCAATGAAATAGCGAGTATCTCTGATCCCCAGCAAAGAAGTTCTGTTGGTTCCTTTAGCGATCTGCAGCGCTGATCTGGAGTGATCCGGGTCACGGCACCAATGTAACCTGGGTCACTCTTTCTTCCCCATGCCACTTCACACTGGAATCAAGACTTCACACTACTGGCTTCACAAGGCGATTGTTTTATTGTGCTGCAAACAGAAAATGATAATCAGGGTTGCTGTCCCTCTTCATTAGCGCAACTCTCAGCTTTCTCTGAGTGTAAGAGCGCGGACTGCAAACATGCATACAATTACAATAATTAATAACACAATTAAACATAATACCATTAATGATCGTATAGTGGTTTTCTTTTCAGCTTTTTAAACAGAGAAATAACAAAAAATACAGTACCTGCAAACAGAAAATGATAATCAGGGTTGCTGTCCCTCTTCATTAGCGCAACTCTCAGCTAGAAACAGCAATACAAGAAGAATCATTCTCTGTTTTTACAAAATACCAGTACTCTATGAACAAAATAACCCTATTGAACAAGATAGTCTAGTCTGCAGGTAATCAGTGAAGCCGCACTTTTGCTTTCAGTTTATGCTAATAAAATGAAACAGTACAACAGTGCATTAAGCCTTAAAATAAAAAAAAAAAAAAAACGATCGTTCCTTTCTTTTAAATAATGCAAAGTATCACATTTCATACAACACAAAATTACATAATACAATTCCAAAATAAATGTTCACCATAAAATACAAGACTAACTTATTTTTGAGTTATGTTTACACATTTATTTTAAAAGCAAAGAGCAGCGCCTACCTTTCTCTGAGTGTAAGAGCGGACTGGCTAAAATGGCGATTGTACTACACTAATCAGTAAGATCGGATCATACCATTTATGCCAGAACTCTGAAACGCTAAAATTACAGCAAATTACTTCACAGTGGGGTAAATCAAATAATATCAGAAATAACTGTATGCATTTGTACCATTTACCTAAATGCAACTGCACAGCAAAGGCTCCACAATTATTATTATCCACCCCTACGCCACATAGCAAAATGGACCGCGCCTCAGATCGCACCACGCAAACCAACTCTCCCCACAGACTTCCCGAACAAGGTAACTAAGGCTTCTAGGTTCTCCGATGTCAAATTTTGTGAAACTTCATTTAGTCATTTTCATCTTGGTTACATTTACCCCTCTGAATTTCACCACATTTGCACATCTAGGGAATCTCAAGATATTTAAAAGATCGTAATTATTTACAATTGCTAAGGGTTCTCAAACTTTGGCTTTTCCGGTTACTAACCCATCCACTAAAGGATTACTCATGAGACATATTCTATCTCGAGCAGGTCTCTGAAGTGCCCATATACACCTCACATTTTCTAAGCCATCTCTGTATCTAATATAAATACAGAGGATTCCCCTCCTTGATATTATTCACTGCAATCTGTACCTATGGCTACATAGCACTACCCACCAAATAATAACTGATCATACTATTATGAACTTCACAAGGGCGTCAAAAACTGCAGCTAAAGGTTCTTTGTCCTCTGTGTGAGAAATTAACATGTTCATGGCACAGATCAATCTCTCTACAGGTTTTATTGTCCTGCCATATCTAGTCTTATATGGTCCCCCTGAAACACAGCTATCTTCGGTGTCTGGTACTACAACACTCTTCAATGCACTTTTCTTAGAGCTCTGTGTTTTCCTTGAAGCTACTGATCTAGATGAGTAAGTGCAAGCTCCAGTTACTGAGTTTTGGTTACATTCACTACCAGACTGTCCAGTGCTACTTCCAGAAATCAACTCTTTTTTTTGTCGGTTAACGCCCTAGCTTGACTGGAAATCTCAGCTTCAGTTTCCACCCTACTCACATCAGGCTCTCTATGGTCATCTATCCTAGACATTTCTGACTTTTGATAACTCACTCTCCCAACGCCTCTGTACTTCATCAACATCTTCATGATCATTAAATACATCTATGTTTTCTCTCTCATTTTTTTCTCAGTAAGCTTCACAGCTTCTATTTTCTCCACTTGGGCTCTGCAAAATCCAAAACAGTGTTCTAGAGGTCTGATTTTCTTCCCAAGTCTTCAATTGCCTCTGGTCTCACTTCCTCTATTTCTGTCTCATCGTTTGACAAAATTGACCAAACCGACCACATATCCTCCTGTTCTGGTTCTAATGGTAAGAAATTAGCTGGCAGCAGAAGGTTCCGTGTACAACTTTCACTTGATTAGTTGCTGGATTCTGGATCTTATAAGTATGGATATCTTGGTTGATATCAATAACCTTATACACTGTAGATGCCCATATATCAGCAAGCTTCCTTTTTCCTCTTTCTCCACGGTTGGCAAGCAAAACGTGATCACCAATGTTAATACATGTCCCCTTGATCTTTTTGTTGTATTGTCCGGCTTGTTTCCTCTGCTCTTTACTAGCATGTTCCTGAGCTGTTTTCATTGCCTCTTGTAGATCCCTCTCTAAGGAAGTGACAAAATCATCATAATCTACAACGTCCCGGTCTCTTAATACACTCCTGAACATAAGATCCACTGAGAGACGCGGGATCCTACCAAACATTAAGTAAAACGGAGGATAGCCTGTTGTTTCGTGTGCTGTACAATTGTAACAGAAAGTCAGCGCCTGAACCATCTGTGGCCACTTGCCTTTTTCTCTGGTGGTAATGCTCAACATACTGCCTAATGTCCGATTATATCGCTCTGTCTGGCCATTTCCCATCGCATGGTAAGGAGTGGTGTGTGATTTCTGCACTCCAGCCATCTCTAGGAGTTCACTGATCAGTTTACTTTCAATGATGTACCTTGGTCTGAATGTAGCCTTCGTGGGAATCCATAAATACAAAAAAAGCTATCCCACAACTTTTTTCGCTACCTGCTTTGCCGCCTGATTCTGGCACGGAAATGCATGTGCTAACTTGGTAAAGTGGTCGGTCACCACTAAGACGTCCACTTTATTGTTCTTGTTGTCTTCAGCACCCAGAAGTCTATGCACAATAATTCCAGTGGTTCTGTAGTCTTTATGCTCTCGAGGGGAGCCCTGGCTTCAGGTTCAGGCGTTTTGCTCACTACACACCTTTACAGTGGCGTATATAAGACTTTTTTCCTCTTCCAATCCCAACCAAAAGAATTCTCTGGCGAAGTCAAATATAAGGTCCTCCCTTGACCTTGATGACCTGCATCATCATGTACTCCTTCAGAACCTCCTTCTTGAGGGGGGGGGAACAACTAACTGGTATCTCTTTACTCCTGATGGTCCCTTTAGATATTCTGTACAAAATCCCATTCTTAAGTTCTAACTTCTCCCATTGCTTCAGCAGTCTCTTAGTTTGTGAGCTCTCATGATCTAACTCACGACGGATGGCCTCCTTCCCTCGCTGGACATAGAAAATAATTCTTCCAATGTCGACATCTGCCTGCTGTTCTTCTTGCAGCCTCTGAAAGGTGAAAACTGGAAGTGTGGGCTATTCTGCCGGCAACAGGTTTTGAACATGCTGTGTAGCATACACTGCCCGAGCAGGCACATGCTTCTCCCAATTTAGGTGGGTATCTAGAACTGTTTTCACATCTTCGCCATCAAAGAACCAGGTTTTGATGGCTCAGGTAAAACTCTATTTTCACAACAGTTCTCTTGGTCACACATTTTGCAATTTTCGGCTGCTTGACAATTCACAGACGATAAGAAGGTTCCTTGACACTGTCTTTGGGAACACCATTAGCTTCAGCCAGCAGGGTTTTGTAATGCTTTTTCACAAGCCTCCGCTTACCTTCAGGTTAGTAAAAGGCTGGCGGTTTAGTACATCTGCAGGCACATTTTTGGGTCCCCGAACGTATCTCAAATCAAAATCATAGGGAGCAAGCTTCAGAACCCACCGCTGCTCACAGGCATCTAATTTGGGCTTCGCCATTATGTAGGTCAGTGGATTGTTATCCGTTCACGCAGTGAAACGGTGCCCTTCAGCCAATGGCCAATTTGTCACACACAGCCCACTTTAAAGCTAAAAACTCTAAACGATGAGCTGGATACCTTGTCTGTGAACGGGTGAGTGCCTTGCTTGCAAATGCAACTGGTCTTGCTTTTTCTTCCCCTTCAGGAACCTGGTTGAGCACAGCCCCTAATCCATCCTGAGATGCATCAGTTGCAGTATGAATGGCTTTGTAAAATCTGGGTGAGCCAGGACTACTGTCTCTAAGAAAACAGCTTTCAGATCCTCCAAAGCTTGACAGTCTTCTGTCCATTCCTCTGATCGAAGCTTTCTCAAAACCGGCTTGCGAGTTTGACTTGACCACCGGTCGCTCTGTTTTGGTTCAGCAGTGAGTTTATACAGGGGCCTTGCCATCGTTGAAAACCCTGGGACAAAGTGTGAATAATAGTTAGCTAGACCCAAAATGACCTGATCTTCTTCATAGATGGCGTTCTTCCATCAGCTTCCATCAAATCTTCACTGGTTATAGCTTCAATGGCAGAGACTTTGTCTGGATCTGTTGATATACCCTCTTCGCTGACAATGTGCCCTAAAACTTAACAGTCTTCTTGAAGAAATGACACTTTTTTGGGGAAAGCTTCAAGTTATGGTCACGTAATCTGATAAAGACCATTTCAAGGCGATTAAGGGCTTCCTCCTCACTTTTTCCAAACACCAGAAGATCATCAAGGTAACATAACAGGCTTAAATAATTCTGGTCACCAAAGATAGAAATCATCATTCGAGAATGTCGCTGGGCTGTTACACAACCCTTGGGCCATTCTGTTGTACTCATAAAGGCCAACTGGAGTGGTGCATGCTGTATACTTCCGATCGCCTTCATGGATTGGAATGTTATAGAATCCAGAGGTAAGATCCATGGTGCTGTATAATGAATTTCCTCCTAGGGAAGCAAGAGCATCTGCCTGATGAGGAAGAGGATGGGCATCCTTAATAGTTCGGGCATTCAACCACCGAAAATCTGTACAAATCCTCAGATCACCAGAAGGTTTCCACACTAAAACCAATGGTGAGGCCCACTCACTGGTTGATTTACTGATGATCCCCTTTCTTCCATTTCGTCAAGGACCTGCTTCAACTTGTGATAGTGCGCAGGTGGTACTCTCCTGTAAGGAAGCCTAAAAGGTCTGTCATCTGTCAGTCTAATCCTATGCACAAACCTTGCTGCCTCCCACAATCTAGCTTGCCTCGAGAAAAGATCTGCTCATATCGGGAGACTAAATCAACAAGCCTCTGCTTCCAATGATCGCTCACCTCACAGGTTGCAATATCAAGGTCCTCCAAGTCCAATTTCTTCAGTGTAGTATCACCATAGTTGTCATGATTTGTTTGTTTCCTACTTCCGACAGACTGGCTCTGCTCTCTTTGATGGTGTGCTCAGCTTTGCACATTCCTGAGAATGATAAGCATTCTGCAAATAACTTTGCTTCAAGGTGACATGCGGTCTGTTACAAATTGGCTCAAAATCTTCTAGAGCGATACAGGCATGCACATCAGCAATTTTGCATTACGTTTAATAACCATGGGCTTGTCCAATGGATTGATAACCCTCATAGGGATCCATCTATCTCCCCACAACGGTGTGACTAAACGCCCTACCAAAAAACATTCCGCTGTGCTGCCTTTGAAGTTGTTGGCTCTACCATAACAGTGCTACCAACTGATATGGACACGGCATTCGGTAACTTGCCCCATATTAAATGCTCATGTCTTGGTAGTAGTGTAACACACTGCCTAAGTTTTACAGTACCGATTTTATTAGGAATCTTGTCCCCCTTCCAACGCTGTAAGTTGGCTAATAAGTCCAAAAACATCTCTGTTTCCTTACCCCTACTCTCATCTGGGTTAGACAACAAATCCCAATAATTACCACTCTTTTTGAGATGGTGAAGGAGGTGTTTCAAAACATTGGTTCCTACTATCATTTCATCCTGCTGTCTGGAAACAACCAAAACTGGAACCAACATTTTACACTCGAACATGGTTAACTCTAGTTCGTATGCACACTTTAGCTTTACTTTCTGTCCTCCACATCCTATGAGAACTACAGAGGAGGGATTCACAGCGCCAATATTGATGGCGCCAGCAGACAGCAATTTCTGTTCCGCTTCTGCACTAATTGTACAGGCCATAGAGCCACTATCTACCATAGCATTAAGCTCTACCAACCCCTGGACCAATACTGTAGAATAAAACAGACTGTCACTATCAGTTAGCCTTTTGTGTGCGCCTGCACTATAACAATAGTGTCCTCGGGTGAATTCTCACAATGGTGTGAATACATACTTTCTAAGTCTTCATTACTGTTACTTGGGGCTTTCAGGGTTGCCTGCACTCTGCCCCCTCGAGTACAGGCGTTCTAATTTCCCCTGGTTCTGCGTTACATGATCTGAGGGGACTGGCCTGCTTTTGCTGTTGTCTCTGAGGACAGTCACGGCCCTATGCCCTGGTTCCAGACAACTAAAGCACAAGTTATTCCTAACACAGTGAGACTTAGTACTATGAGTGACATTATTACAAACTTTGCAAGGGTGTCCTGGAATAGCACCTCCTTGGTCTTGTCTCTCACCTTATCATATTCTTGATAAGAGACAACCTTTTCCATCAACTCTATCAGTTTTGAATATCACCTTTCTCGTTAGAAGCACCAGCTGGAGCTGAATACTGTAAGCCCTGTTGAGCCTGGCACTGAACTGTCTGCGCTTTGCAATGAGGCTACACTTTGCTGTTCTACAACCGTACTAGCTACAGTTAACCTCCCTATTTCTCTGGTAACTGTCTAACATTTCTTGCACTTCCCCAACTGTCCATTTTTCTGTTGGTTTACTTTGAAGGCATTTGATAATGCGATATCTGGGCAGTGTTTAATAAACATCATTGCCACCTCATACCCTGGATCATCTACTTTTTTCCCATTTCTCCTCAGGCATTCATTAGCTAAATCCACAGCCTTATTCAGGCGGACCCAGTAATCTAAACAACCCTCTCCTTGCTTTGGTAAGGTTGAATAAAAATCTGCAAGCTGGGTAACAGATGAAATAGCCTCCCAAAATGCTGTTTCAGAATGCTAAATATAACACTTGGATCCCGTTTGACATCAATGTGCACTATGCCTAATCCCAATCTTTACAAGATCCTTTGGTTTACCCATAAGCCTCTCCATAATTTCTGTAGCTTGTTCAGACACAGGATACCTTTTTCTTTACCAGGTATGACTGCATCATCTCCTCCCACTCATGGATAGTGCACATCTGTATTGTCACCCCTAAATATGTGAGGTTCCTTTATATCAGCCTTCACAACCAAATTTACCCGGGGCTATAAACCTATCTGGGTCCCACTCTCTGTGTTACTATGGTTGTCAACATCTTGGCGATGCGGCCAAGCTACCCACTATAGAGCTACTTATGTGGTTTCCAACCTGCTTAATAAGCTCTGTCAAATATTGCTGGCAGTCACCAGTCCCTTCAAGAACACCAAGTGCTGATGCATTGTCAGCTGATAAGAGACTTTGCCTGCTATGGCTGACCTTTTCGCCGTTGTTTAACCATTGGCTGATCAGGGGTATATCACTAAAGTTTCTTAAAAGAGGAGGACATTCCCTAACCTCACCCATATTCTGTGTTGGCATCACATACGGGATGCACGAATCCTTCTGCCCTACAGGCATTAACAGGTGTTGAGTATGCAGGCCCCATTGTGTGACCACCCCTAATGCCTAACCTCAATGCAGTAACCGCCTTGGATGTGTATTTGTGTCATTGATATCCATTTCACCCTATTATACACTGGCAAAATACCTTGAAAAACAATACACACTTATGTACTATATCAATAGCTACCACACTTTCAATGAAATAGCGAAGTATCTCTGATCCCCAGCAAAGAAGTTCTGTTGGTTCCTTTAGCGATCTGCAGCGCTGATCTGGAGTGATCCGGTCACGGCACCAATGTAACCTGGGTCACTCTTTTCTTCCCCATGCCACTTCACACTGGAATCAAGACTTCACACTACTGGCTTCACAAGGCGATTGTTTTATTGTGCTGCAAACAGAAAATGATAATCAGGGTTGTTGTCCCTTTCATTAGCGCAACTCTCAGCTTTCTCTGAGTGTAAGAGCGCGGACTGCAAACATGCATACAATTACAATAATTAATAACACAATTAAACATAATACCATTAATGATCGATAGTGGTTTTCTTTTTTCAGCTTTCTTTTAAACAGTAAAAGAGAAATAAAAAATACAGTACCTGCAAACAGAAAATGATAATCAGGGTTGCTGTCCCTCTTCATTAGCGCAACCTCAGCTAGAAACAGCAATACAAGAAGAATCATTCTCTGTTTTACAAAATACCAGTACTCTATGAACAAAATAACCCTATTGAACAAGATAGTCTAGTCTGCAGGTAATCAGTGAAGCCGTACTCTTTGCTTTCAGTTTATGCTAATAAAATGAAACAGTACAACAGTGCATTAAGCCTTAAAATAAAAAATAAAAAAACGTATCGTTCCTTTCTTTTAAATAATGCAAAGTATCACACATTCATACAACACAAAATTACATAATACAATTCCAAAATAAATGTTCACCATAAAATACAAGACTAACTTATTTTTGAGTTATGTTTACACATTTATTTTAAAAGCAAAGAGCAGCGCCTACCTTTCTCTGAGTGTAAGAGCGCGGACTGGCTAAAATGGCGATTGTACTACACTAATCAGTAAGATCGGATCATACCATTTATGCCAGAACTCTGAAACGCTAAAAATTACAGCAAATTACTTCACAGTGGGTAAATCAAATAATATCAGAAATAACTGTATGCATTTGTACCATTTACCTAAATGCAACTGCACAGCAAAGGCTCCACAATTATTATTATCCACCCCTACGCCACATAGCAAAATGGACCGCGCTCTCAGATCGCACCACGCAACCAACTCTCCCCACAGACTTCCCGAACAAGGTAACTAAGGCTTCTAGGTTCTCCGATGTCAAATTTTGTGAAACTTCATTTAGTCATTTTCTATCTTGGTTACATTTACCCCCTCTGAATTTCACCACATTTGCACATCTAGGGAATCTCAAGATATTTAAAAGATCGTAATTATTTACAATTGCTAAGGGTTCTCAAACTTTGGCTTTTCCGGTTACTAACCCATCCACTAAAGGATTACTCATGAGACATATTCTATCTCGAGCAGGTCTCTGAAGTGCCCATATACACCTCACATTTTCTAAGCCATCTCTGTATCTAATATAAATACAGAGGATTCCCTCCTTGATATTATTCACTGCAATCTGTACCTATGGCTACATAGCACTACCCACCAAATAATAACTGATCATACTATTATGAACTTCACAAGGGCGTCAAAAAACTGCAGCTAAAGGTTCTTTTGTCCTCTGTGTGAGAAATTAACATGTTCATGGCACAGATCAATCTCTACAGGTTTTATTGTCCTGCCATATCTAGTCTTATATGGTCCCCTGAAACACAGCTATCTTCGTGTCTGGTACTACAACACTCTTCAATGCACTTTTCTTAGAGCTCTGTGTTTTCCTTGAAGCTACTGATCTAGATGAGTAAGTGCAAGCTCCAGTTACTGAGTTTTGGTTACATTCACTACCAGACTGTCCAGTGCTACTTCCAGAAATCAACTCTTTTCTTTTGTCGGTTAACGCCCTAGCTTGACTGGAAATCTCAGCTTCAGTTTCCACCCTACTCACATCAGGCTCTCTATGGTCATCTATCCTAGACATTTCTGACTTTTGATAACTCACTCTCCCAACGCTCTGTACTTCATCAACATCTTCATGATCATTAAATACATCTATGTTTTCTCTCTCGACATTTTTCTCAGTAAGCTTCACAGCTTCTATTTTCTCCACTTGGGCTCTGCAAAATCCAAAACAGTGTTCTAGAGGTCTGATTTTCTTCCTCTAAGTCTTCAATTGCCTCTGGTCTCACTTCCTCTATTTCTGTCTCATCGCTTGACAAAATTGACCAAACCGACCACATATCCTCCTGTTCTGGTTCTAATGGTAAGAAATTAGCTGGCAGCAGAAGGTTCCGTGTACAACTTTCACTTGATTAGTTGTTGGATTCTGGATCTTATAAGTATGGATATCTTGGTTGATATCAATAACCTTATACACTGTAGATGCCCATATATCAGCAAGCTTCCTTTTCCTCTTTCTCCACGGTTGGCAAGCAAAACGTGATCACCAATGTTAATACATGTCCCTTGATCTTTTGTTGTATTGTCCGCTTGTTTCCTCTGCTCTTTACTAGCATGTTCCTGAGCTGTTTTCATTGCCTCTTGTAGATCCCTCTCTAAGGAAGTGACAAAATCATCATAATCTACAACGTCCCGGTCTCTTAATACACTCCTGAACATAAGATCCACTGAGAGACGCGGGATCCTACCAAACATTAAGTAAAACGGAGGATAGCCTGTTGTTTCGTGTGCTGTACAATTGTAACAGAAAGTCAGCGCCTGAACCATCTGTGGCCACTTGCCTTTTTTTCTCTAGGTGGTAATGCTCTCAACATACTGCCTAATGTCCGATTATATCGCTCTGTCTGGCCATTTCCCATCGCATGGTAAGGAGTGGTGTGTGATTTCTGCACTCCAGCCATCTCTAGGAGTTCACTGATCAGTTTACTTTCGAATGATGTACCTTGGTCTGAATGTAGCCTTCGTGGGAATCCATAAATACAAAAAAAGCTATCCCACAACTTTTTCGCTACCTGCTTTGCCGTCTGATTCTGGCACGGAAATGCATGTGCTAACTTGGTAAAGTGGTCGGTCACCACTAAGACGTCCACTTTATTGTTCTTGTTGTCTTCAGCACTCCAGAAGTCTATGCACAATAATTCCAGTGGTTCTGTAGTCTTTATGCTCTCGAGGGGAGCCCTGGCTTCAGGTTCAGGCGTTTTGCTCACTACACACCTTTTACAGTGGCGTACATAAGACTTTACTTCCTCTTCCAATCCCAACCAAAAGAATCTCTGGCGAGTCAAATATAAGGTCCTCCCTTGACCTTGATGACCTGCATCATCATGTACTCCCTTCAGAACCTCCTTCTTGAGGGGGGTGGGAACAACTAACTGGTATCTCTTTACTCCTGATGGTCCCTTAGATATTCTGTACAAAATCCCATTCTTAAGTTCTAACTTCTCCCATTGCTTCAGCAGTCTCTTAGTTTGTGAGCTCTCATGATCTAACTCGCGACGGGATGGCCTCCTTCCTCGCTGGACATAGAAAATAATTCTTCCAATGTCGACATCTGCCTGCTGTTCTTCTTGCAGCCTCTGAAAGGTGAAAACTGGAAGTGTGGGCTGGCCTGCCGGCAACAGGTTTTGAACATGCTGTGTAGCATACACTGCCCGAGCAGGCACATGCTTCTCCCAATTTAGGTGGGTATCTAGAACTGCCTTCACATCTTCGCTCATCAAAGAACCAGGTTTTGATGGCTCAGGTAAAACTCTATTTTCACAACAGTTCTCTTGGTCACACATTTTGCAATTTTCGGCTGCTTGACAATTCACAGACGATAAGAAGGTTCCTTGGACACTGTCTTTGGGAACACCATTAGCTTCAGCCAGCAGGGTTTTGTACGGTTTTTTCACAAGCCTCCGCTTACCTTCAGGTTAGTAAAAGGCTGGCGGCTTAGTACATCTGCAGGCACATTTCAGGTCCCCGGAACGTATCTCAAATCAAAATCATAGGGAGCAAGCTTCACCCACCCACCGCTGCTCACAGGCATCTAATTTGGGCTTCGTCATTATGTAGGTCAGTGGATTGTTATCCGTCCACGCAGTGAAACGGTGCCCCTTCAGCCAATGGCCAAATTTGTCACACACAGCCCACTTTAAAGCTAAAACTCTAAACGATGAGCTGGATACCTTGTCTGTGAACGGGTGAGTGCCTTGCTTGCAAATGCAACTGGTCTTGCTTTTTCTTCCCCTTCAGGAACCTGGCTGAGCACAGCCCCTAATCCATCCTGAGATGCATCAGTTGCGAGTATGAATGGCTTTGTAAAATCTGGGTGAGCCAGGACTACTGTCTCTAAGAAAACAGCTTTCAGATCCTCCAAAGCTTTCTGACAGTCTTCTGTCCATTCCTCTGATCGAAGCTTCCTCAAAACCGGCTTATGCAGTTTGACTTGACCACCGGGTCGCTTCCCTGTTTTGGTTCAGCAGTGAGTTTATACAGGGGCCTTGCCATCGTTGAAAACCCTGGGACAAAGTGTGAATAATAGTTAGCTAGACCCAAAAATGACCTGATCTTCTTCATAGATGGCGTTCTTCCATCAGCTTCCATCAAATCTTCACTGGTTATAGCTTCAATGGCAGAGACTTTGTCTGGATCTGTTGATATACCCTCTTCGCTGACAATGTGCCCTAAAAACTTAACAGTCTTCTTGAAGAAATGACACTTCTTTGGGGAAAGCTTCAAGTTATGGTCACGTAATCTGATAAAGACCATTTCAAGGCGATTAAGGGCTTCCTCCTCACTTTTTCCAAACACCAGAAGATCATCAAGGTAACATAACAGGCTTAAATAATTCTGGTCACCAAAGATAGAAATCATCATTCGGGAGAATGTCGCTGGGCTGTTACACAACCCTTGGGCCATTCTGTTGTACTCATAAAGGCCAACTGGAGTGGTGCATGCTGTATACTTCCGATCGTCTTCATGGATTGGAATGTTATAGAATCCAGAGGTAAGATCCATGGTGCTGTATAATGAATTTCCTCCTAGGGAAGCAAGAGCATCTGCCTGATGAGGAAGAGGATGGGCATCCTTAATAGTTCGGGCATTCAACCACCGAAAATCTGTACAAATCCTCAGATCACCAGAAGGTTTCCACACTAAAACCAATGGTGAGGCCCACTCACTGGTTGATTTACTGATGATCCCCTTTTCTTCCATTTCGTCAAGGACCTGCTTCAACTTGTGATAGTGCGCAGGTGGTACTCTCCTGTAAGGAAGCCTAAAAGGTCTGTCATCTGTCAGTCTAATCCTATGCACAAACCTTGCTGCCTCTCCACAATCTAGCTTGCCTCGAGAAAAGATCTGCTCATATCGGGAGACTAAATCAACAAGCCTCTGCTTCCAATGATCGCTCACCTCACAGGTTGCAATATCAAGGTCCTCCAAGTCCAATTTCTTCAGTGTAGTATCACCATAGTTGTCATGATTTGTTTGTTTCCTACTTCCGACAGACTGGCTCTGCTCTCTTGATGGTGTGCTCAGCTTTGCACATTCCTGAGAATGATAAGCATTCTGCAAATAACTTTGCTTCAAGGTGACATGCGGTCTGTTACAAATTGGCTCAAAATCTTCTAGAGCGATACAGGCATGCACATCAGCAATTTTTGCATTACGTTTAATAACCATGGGCTTGTCCAATGGATTGATAACCCTCATAGGGATCCATCTATCTCCCCACAACGGTGTGACTAAACGCCCTACCAAAACATTCCGCTGTGCTGCCTTTTGAAGTTGTTGGCTCTACCATAACAGTGCTACCAACTGATATGGACACGCATTCGGTAACTTGCCCCATATTAAATGCTCATGTCTTGGTAGTAGTGTAACACACTGCCTAAGTTTTACAGTACCGATTTTATTAGGAATCTTGTCCCCTTCCAACGCTGTAAGTTGGCTAATAAGTCCAAAACATCTCTGTTTCCTTACCCCTACTCTCATCTGGGTTAGACAACAAATCCCAATAATTACCACTCTTTTGAGATGGTGAAGGAGGTGTTCAAAACATTGGTTCCTACTATCATTTCATCCTGCTGTCTGGAAACAACCAAAACTGGAACCAACATTTTACACTCGAACATGGTTAACTCTAGTTCAGTATGCACACTTTGGCTTTACTTTCTGTCCTCCACATCCTATGAGAACTACAGAGGAGGGATTCACAGCGCTAATATTGATGGCGCCAGCAGACAGCAATTTCTGTTCCGCTTCTGCACTAATTGTACAGGCCATAGAGCCACTATCTACCATAGCATTAAGCTCTACCAACCCCTGGACCAATACTGTAGAATAAAACAGACTGTCACTATCAGTTAGCCTTTGTGTGCGCCTGCACTATAACAATAGTGTCCTCGGGTGAATTCTCACAATGGTGTGAATACATACTTTCTAAGTCTTCATTACTGTTACTTGGGGCTTCAGGGTTGCCTGCACTCTGCCCCCTCGAGTACAGGCGTTCTAATTTCCCTGGTTCTGCGTTACATGATCTGAGGGGACTGGCCTGCTTTGCTGTTGTCTCTGAGGACAGTCACGGCTCCTATGCCCTGGTTCCAGACAACTAAAGCACAAGTTATTCCTAACACAGTGAGACTTAGTACTATGAGTGACATTATTACAAACTTTGCAAGGGTGTCCTGAATAGCACCTCTCCTGGTCTTGTCTCTCTCACCTTATCATATTCTTGATAAGAGACAACCTTTTCCATCAACTCTATCAGTTTTGAATATCACCTTTCTCGTTAGAAGCACCAGCTGGAGCTGAATACTGTAAGCCCTGTTGAGCCTGGCACTGAACTGTTCATGTTTGCAATGAGGCTACACTTTGCTGTTCTACAACCGTACTAGCTACAGTTAACCTCCTATTTCTCTGGTAACTGTCTAACATTTCTTGCACTTCCCCAACTGTCCATTTTTCTGTTGGTTTACTTCTGAAGGCATTTGATAATGCGATATCTGGGCAGTGTTTAATAAACATCATTGCCACCTCATACCCTGGATCATCTACTTTTTTCCCATTTCTCCTCAGGCATTCATTAGCTAAATCCACAGCCTTATTCAGGCGGACCCAGTAATCTAAACAACCCTCTCCTTGCTTTGGTAAGGTTGAATAAAAATCTGCAAGCGGGGTAACAGATGAAATAGCCTCCCCAAAATGCTGTTTCAGAATGCTAAATATAACACTTGGATCCCGTTTGACATCAATGTGTGCACTATGCCTAATCCCAATCTTTACAAGATCCTTTGGTTTACCCATAAGCCTCTCCATAATTTCTGTAGCCTGTTCAGACACAGGATACCTTTTCTTTACCAGGTATGACTGCATCATCTCCTCCCACTCATGGATAGTGCACTTATCTGTATTGTCACCCCTAAATATGTGAGGTTCCTTTATATCAGCCTTCACAACCAAATTTACCCGGGGGCTATAACCTATCTGGGTCCCACTCTCTGTGTTACTATGGTTGTCAACATCTTGGCGATGCGGGCCGCTACCCACTATAGAGCTACTTATGTGGTTTCCAACCTGCTTAATAAGCTCTGTCAAATATTGCTGGCAGTCACCAGTCCCTTCAAGAACACCAAGTGCTGATGCATTGTCAGCTGATAAGAGACTTTGCCTGCTATGGCTGACCTTTCGCCGTTGTTTAACTATTGGCTGATCAGGGGGTATATCACTAAAGTTTCTTAAAAGAGGAGGACATTCCCTAACCTCACCCATATTCTGTGTTGGCATCACATACGGGGATGCACGAATCCCTTCTGCCCTACAGGCATTAACAGGTGTTGAGTATGCAGGCCCCATTGTGTGACCACCCCTAATGCCTAACCTCAATGCAGTAACCGGCCTTGGATGTGTATTTGTGTCATTGATATCCATTTCACCCTATTATACACTGGCAAAATACCTTGAAAAAAAATAATACACACTTATGTACTATATCAATAGCTACCACACTTTCAATGAAATAGCGAGTATCTCTGATCCCCAGCAAAGAAGTTCTGTTGGTTCCTTTAGCGATCTGCAGCGCTGATCTGGAGTGATCCGGGTCACGGCACCAATGTAACCTGGGTCACTCTTTCTTCCCCATGCCACTTCACACTGGAATCAAGACTTCACACTACTGGCTTCACAAGGCGATTGTTTTATTGTGCTGCAAACAGAAAATGATAATCAGGGTTGCTGTCCCTCTTCATTAGCGCAACTCTCAGCTTTCTCTGAGTGTAAGAGCGGACTGCAAACATGCATACAATTACAATAATTAATAACACAATTAAACATAATACCATTAATGATCGTATAGTGGTTTTCTTTTCAGCTTTCTTTTAAACAGTAAAAGAGAAATAACAAAAATACAGTACCTGCAAACAGAAAATGATAATCAGGGTTGCTGTCCCTCTTCATTAGCGCAACTCTCAGCTAGAAACAGCAATACAAGAAGAATCATTCTCTGTTTTTACAAAATACCAGTACTCTATGAACAAAATAACCCTATTGAACAAGATAGTCTAGTCTGCAGGTAATCAGTGAAGCCGTACTCTTTGCTTTCAGTTTATGCTAATAAAATGAAACAGTACAACAGTGCATTAAGCCTTAAAATAAAAAATAAAAAACGTATCGTTCCTTTCTTTTAAATAATGCAAAGTATCACACATTCATACAACACAAAATTACATAATACAATTCCAAAATAAATGTTCACCATAAAATACAAGACTAACTTATTTTTGAGTTATGTTTACACATTTATTTTAAAAGCAAAGAGCAGCGCCTACCTTTCTCTGAGTGTAAGAGCGCGGACTGGCTAAAATGGCGATTGTACTACACTAATCAGTAAGATCGGATCATACCATTTATGCCAGAACTCTGAAACGCTAAAATTACAGCAAATTACTTCACAGTGGGGTAAATCAAATAATATCAGAAATAACTGTATGCATTTGTACCATTTACCTAAATGCAACTGCACAGCAAAGGCTCCACAATTATTATTATCCACCCCTACGCCACATAGCAAAATGGACCGCGCTCTCAGATCGCACCACGCAACCAACTCTCCCCACAGACTTCCCGAACAAGGTAACTAAGGCTTCTAGGTTCTCCGATGTCAAATTTTGTGAAACTTCATTTAGTCATTTTCTATCTTGGTTACACTAGGAAATCGGGACTGTCCCGACCATATAGGGACTGTTGGCATTTATGTACAGTATCAAAAGGCAATAACAAAAACTACCTACGTTACAGCAACTAAAATAATGTTAAAACACACTCATGACAAGAACTTGCATTGTTGCGCATAACCTCATTGATAACTGCACAGAGTGTAACAACAGTAAATGGAACATAATACAACATACGTTACTTTTTTCCACTCTGCTCAGCGGTTGACTCGGCAGGAAAAAGTTCCAGTCTTTGGCTCTGGGGCTACTATGGATTTTAATGTCCTGTCTTTAATTCTTTTTTCTTTAGTATAATATGCACTTCTGATGATAATAAAAAAATAACAAATACAGCAACTCAATGACGTTGAGTAGTTGATTTTCATTGGTCAATTTGCATACACCACTACTGTTGGATGACAGACAGGTGAGTAGAATCCGAGCCTGATCTTATACAGCCGAACTTTATGATCTGGCTCCAGTGAAACTAAACTCCATTCCTTTTTTGTTTTCTTTAAATCATGTGCTACTGATCTTACGGTCTGAAGTGCTAAGACCGAGATTTTTTTGAAGTCAGATTGCATAAAAATGATGCAGCATACACCTGAAGAAATCATTGTTAATTCAAAATCTTTTATCGGTGGGGATAAATTTATCCCCCCCTGGGATGACAACTGAAAGTGCAGAGCCAGGGATAAAAAAAAGCAGAGCCAGGGAAATCCCTCCCACCCACCAACACCCCCAATCAAATCGCACCCTGGGTGAGAGAGTTCTTTGTTTGCTTATTTCTGGTCTGTCTGGACGATGTAGGATTTTGTTTTGTGTCAAGAAGGAATTTAAGTGGATGTGTGTCCCTCTTACCAGTTTGTTTCTAAGTAAATAAAATATATACATGCACATTCCACGGAAACCGCCCTCCTCTCTGTAACTCCTCTCTGCTCAGACTGCCTCCCTCTCCCATTCTAATTCTCCTTGACCTCTCCTCTGCCTTTGACACTGTTGATTATGCTATTCTCTCTCTGACCTGGGTGTCTCAGGCACTGCTCTTGCCTGTTTTTTTCTCCTATCTCTAACCGTTCCTTCCAAGTTTCCTGGTGTGACTCTCTCTCTTCTCCTCGACCCCTCTCTACAGGTGTACCTCAAGGATCTATCCTGGGACCCCTCTTCTCACTCTACAAACACTTGCTAGGCACTCTCCTCCTCTTTTGGCTTCTCCTACCACCTTTATGCTGATGATGCCCTGATCTTTCTCTCCATCTAAGAATGCCTCTCGGCTTGGACGCATTCTCACCTCAAACTCAACTTTAATCTGACCTCTACTTTCTTTCTGCCTCCTCTCCATCTCAGTATCCCTTGACTCTATCAACCTCTCTCCATATCCTTCTGCTAAAAACCTAGTTGTTACACTTGACCCCTCCCTTTCCTTTTCAACACATCTCTTCCCTGACACACACTTGCTGCTTCTTAGAAACATCTAACGAATCTGTCCTTTTCTCACTACTTATTCCACCCAACTCCTAGTTCAAGCTCTTGTATTGGACTGGACCACTGTAACTCTCCTTGCTGGTCTCTCTGCTTCAGCTATCCACCCACTTCAGCTCATTAAAAATTCTGCTGCTCGTCTTGTATTCTCCCAAACTTGTTACTCTCATGCTACCCCTCTGCTTTGCACCCTCCACTGGCTATCTGTCTCTGCTCACATTCAATTCAAGACCCTTGTTCTTGCCTACTGCTCTCTTCACCACACTCCCTCCTCCTACCCACTCTTGCCCTCTCCGCTCCTCCTTTACTGGCGGACTGGTCATGACGTCTCTCCACTCTCCATCCTCTTGTGCCTGCTCCTTCTCTTCCCTAGCGCCTGTGGTGGAACCGGCTGACAGAGAACTTCAGGACTGCTCCATCTCTCACTGCCTTCCGCCACCTCCTCAAGACCCACCTGTTTAGACTGAACTTGTAGATCTACCCCTTCTACTAGGCACTGGACCTGCCTTACCTAAGCACTATGTTACTGGATCCTCAGCAGTATTGCATTACTGATATGTCATTGTAGATATAACTTGTAACCCTAACTTGTTGCATCAAAGTTAACATTGTATTTTAGTAGTATTATTTGCACTTACTGTAAACTATACTGTATTTAAATATTAATCTTCTGTAACCCTGTGTCACCTGTAAGTTGCCTTGGATAAAGGTATCTGCCAAATAAAATAAATAAAAATAATACACCAATTATAAAAAGGGGATATTGGTGTATTATTTTTATTTATTTTATTTGGCAGATACCTTTATGTGTGATATTGGAGAGCACAAGTCTTTGAATGCACTGGGTGGTTGAAAAACTAAAAAAAACTAAAAATAGTTGGGTTTCAATGTGCCCTGCGACTGCTGCTTGTCACTGGTTTTTTGCACATACTGCAGCTTACAGCTATGGCCAAAAGTTTTGCATCACCCTAAACACATTTTGCTTCATAAAATCGAATGAGATGTAAAACCAAGGTCTATTGTAGTGACTCTGCAGCAGCAGTTGTTGATGCATTGTTCACCCCCTAGTCTCTGTAAATCGCTTTGGATAAAAGGGTCTGCTAAATGACAAAAAAATATAATAAAATAAAATAAAAAAATAATGTTACGCTATGTTGTTGTTTGTATAAAGTGATCCCGGTACGATCACCAGATCCATGCAAAAGCAGGTTCAAGGTACCACTGAATGAGTGACATCACACGTGTTCAGTAATATAAGAGAAATGAGAAAAGATTTGAAAGTAAAATGATGGTAGAAGGGACTTTTGGACAGTATTGAGTGTAAACATTTTATTCTTATAGTTTCATCAGTGGTGAAAACAATATGTCTATTTTAGTAAGTATTGATATATTGATATTTACGTAGGTACAACACTAAAATGTTATGAATGGTTCAAAAGGCACATATGCATGTCCGTGCTAAAGGTTAGTATACTAACACATTTTAATGCTGGAAAAAGACATTATTCTCCTTGATATAGTGGTGTTATGAACTTAGGCTAAGGCATTTGTAAAGCATTAGATGTCTTCATAAAAGGCCATATACATGTTGTTTGCATTTCTTGGCCATGGTTTGACTTCAATAAGTGCATCATTTGCATGCACCCATTTCCCAGTAGCACCCACAGCAAGAACACCCTGACCTTGTGTATGATAATGGAAGCTAATTGGTAATTCCTGTTGTCCACAGTAATTTTGCTCTTCTGCACAGCAGTAAACTTAGCATTGTGTCGCTTTGTAACGGTCCCGTCTGGTTTGGTTTCCCAAAACATAAGTTGGACTGCAATCATTCTTCCTACTGATTGAATAAGTTCACATTTCACGATTGGAGAAGTTTTGCATTGCCTACATTTACTACCAGGAATCATTGCCCATTTGTAATTTCTATAAATGAGCTCTTCCAAACACATGGAATCTGTACCAGTAGGTACATGTAGAGGATAAACATGCAACACCTCTCGGTTTGATGAGCAGTAGTTACATCTAGTACATAGAATGTCATGACTTATTGTGACTGAAACCATGCGAGATACTTCAGGACAAATTTCAGACAATTTGGTGAGAAACTCTGCAACATGTTGCTGCTCACCTCTATTGAAAGGTTCTCCTAAGAAGTGACAAATATCCACAGTAGTTAGAGACGCAGTGGATTGCAAGTGATCCTATTTGTGAACAAAGCTCCTGATAGCCTCTTGTTGACTGTGTTTTAATGAATCCTTCAGAGGTTGCAAGTGAAGAAGGCACTGCAATGTTGCATTTGCATAGCATGAGGTGAAATTCGGGTTGCTCAAGCCTCTGAATGGATGTGTAACTGCAAGTGTTCTCTTAGAAGATTGAGGCTTTTGCTGTTCCTGAACATTAATGATGACTCGTGAATGAAATTAAATGGTATTTACATTTTTTTTTCACATTTGATGTAAGAAAGTTTCAGATTTTTGGTACTAGTACAGATGGTAATTCTAAGCGATTTAGTTTTGCCGCTGCAACATGGTGAAAACAGCAAAACTATTGGAGCTGTATAGAGACTCGGTAGTTTCAAACAAGTTTTTCTAACTTGTACGAGGAACTACCGTTCCTCTCAATATCTCAATTATGTTCATATAGTTGTTTTTTTTAAAATTTATGCCTTAATTCCTAAAATTCTAGGTGATGCAAAACTTTTGGCCACAGCTGTAGATTGGGTTTATTCTGCTGTAGCTGTGTTTTTGATCATTGCATATAGGAGGAGTCAGCCAACAGAAAGCTAAAGACAAAGCAGCTCAGACAAACAATGTGAATACTGTCATTTTTATTAATATCAGTAATTTAGTTTATGATAATTAAATGTGTGTGTGTATATTGTGTGCAAGGAGGCAAACAAAACATATTTAAATATATGTACAAACTTTATGGAAACTGTCAAAAATCCTAACCGTCGGATAGTGCTATGTTGACCATTTAGCAAAAAAGGCTAACCTTGGAAGTTCTGGGTTTAATACATAAGCCCCCCCAACATTAATGAAAACTTAGATGGAGAACAGGAGGTGGATTTAAGTAATCCATTTTTTTAAAAATAAAAAATATAAGTTGATGGTAGGGATCACACTAGATATCTAGTCATTTGACAATACCTGTAATATGCAGATTATTTGCTATTTAAATGCCATCCATGATATTATTTCTGTCATCTTCATTATCTTGTTTCAGTCACAATGGACAAGATGGCAGATATGTCAGGCTTTGAAAATGTGCACTTGTTTTTCAGATGACACAGGTGGGCCTGGTGGAGATCACTGGCCCTACAGTAGGGCTGGCCAGAGTACGAAGCCTGTTCTAAATTGTTTAATTGAACCACTTAAACCTCTATCCAGACCTTAAAGTTTGTAAAACCTGAAGTGGAATGACCCTAAAGGACCATGATTGGCACCCCCTGCCGTACAGTGTTACAGTAGGTGCAAATGCACGAGAGGGAAAATACTGAACTCGAAGATGACTGACACACACACCAGGTACATAGAAAAAAACAAAACAAAAAAAAACATGTTGCTCTTTTCATTTTTATTGTTTGGGACAAAAAAAAAGCTTGACTAAGGTCCTACATGCAGATTATTTTATGACATGTCAAACAACCACATTCTACTCACTTTTTTTTTTAGTCATGTTTTTTTTTTTTTTTTTGCACAAGTAGAATATTACTTTCAAATAACTACAATTAGATGAAATCAGACAAATTCATCTTCTTTAGTATTGGTAAGTATTTAATAAAAGTTAGGCATTGATAGGTCTGGACTCAAATAAATCTTCAAGTTTCACCAATATCAATACTATAAAATTTGGCTTGATACCGTTATAACATATATAAAGCCTACCTCAAGTGTTTAGTAATAAACACGGTACCTCCTTCAGTTTAACAGTGGTAAAAGAAGGCTTTATTACAGGAGACTTATTTTGAATTCAAAGTTTACACGGAACTTAATTACATATCTTTGTTGTGGTCCTTGCATCCACAAGCACTACCAGACATATTTCTGCATTGCTGCTAATTTTACACTTAAGGACTATTCAAATACAGACAGTGTTGGAATTACAAAGATGGTAGTGCTCAGGTGTAAGTCACAAAACAGTCTGAAACAGATTTTCATTAAATTACAACTACTCCACAGAACACAGTTTCACAAGTCATGCGATATGCAGTGTCTAGAAATAAAAAACATAAAAAGCTAAGTATTTTAAAAAAAGTTTAAATAACTAATCAAACCGTGTGTTCTTTCTATTGTTTCCATCATAAAGATAAACTGTAAACATTTTCATCTCTGTGGTTCATGCCTCAATCCTAAAAGCTGCATTAGGTGTTGTACGTCGCTTGCACACTGGTGAAGTTGTGAGTGTTTCCAATAAACAGCACATTCCATGGAGTGAAGCAGAAGTCTTTTACATTACCATGCGATACCCAGTATGCAAACCGGTGCTGCCATCTTCAAAACAATGCAAAACAAAAGCGGTGATATATTTTTGTTTACTTTTTTCAAATGGTCAGTAGCTGTTAAAAAAGCTAAAAGTTGTTCACTGCGTAATGCAGACACGAAAATGTCCAGAAAGAAAAAATAAGGCCCCTGAAATAAATATCTTCAATCTTAAGAATTAAAAAAAAAAAAAAAAAAAATGTACTTCACATGGTAAGAAAAGGTATCAAAAACAGCGTGCTACACCATTCTGGAAGATGTGTCTGCAGTAAAATGTCCGAGGTTTTGCTTTTGCCGACGCCCTCTGTTGTTTTTGGGACATTTTCTGTAAATAAAAAAGGAAAACAAATTGGCAAGGTGTGTAATGTATGTCTAATGCAGTATAATTCACATAATAACATTCTTAACATTGGTGTTACTATACCATCACCTTTTATATTGTATACAATCATTCTGAGTACCACTGCTCAAATAGTTTATTCATTTTATGATATTCATTAAGCCCAGGGGTAGAGAACCTGTTACATGTATAATGAATGGCTTTATTTGGCCCTTCCTGTCCATGTCTTTGTACACTTTATAGAACTACAGTGTGGATATTAAGAGTTTGGGTAACTGAATCATTTTTAGAGTCTCAGTTTTATCTAGTGCATTGCAACGGTGTATCAAGTTTCCTTTAGTATATGTTATTTAATTGCTGGTGAAACAGTAAATAACAAGCAAAGAAACCTCACAGTAAAATAGCTTTATTTGAAACAAGTTAAACACAGGTGCATTTCGATACAATTACTTTTTTTGGGAATCATGAGTCTGCGGTTGCTTTGCTAATGATTGATTAACGGCCTCTGCCCTGTCACATCGCTGTATTATATCCATCTATTTTTCTATTGTAGAAAAAGACATAGCTGAGTTCTTATTTAAAATGACACATGGTTCAATAAATCAAACTCTACCCAGCCCCCATTCCCTGATATATCTATGATAGTTTTGTAGTAGTGTAATGATATAGTATATTTACCTTGTAATGCACATCACAACAGCAACTATAATTGCTATCTGCACTGCTCCTATAATTGCTGCAATGAGGACATAGTGGAGTTTCTGTCCACTTGGAACAACATAGAGAATGTTGAAGTCTTGAGTTTCATCACACTGTGCCCCTTTGTAGCCGGAATCGCACCTTTAACAGACACAAGATAACTAGTAAACCAGGGCAGAAACAGGCACCTATCAAAAACTATCCATTAGATTACCACTCAATTAATATGGATGGTGTGATATCTTTTCTGAACCCTTGATCAGTATGCATGTATGGCAACTACAATTTTCCTTCTTTGCTAACAGACAGAACTGTAGATAATGTTCTTTTATGCTGTGACCTGGATATCTAATGTCTAAAATAAGATTGTGATAAAGTTGAGCATTTTCGGATCTTGACCTCTGGTGGAACATGGATACAAGTACTTGACAAGTAAGGATATAAAAGCTGTCATTGCAGCATTAAAACTAATAGCTAAAAAAACAATGCTGAGGAAAGGCAGACGTGTTTTGAAATGTAAAATAAACTGATTGGTGAAGTGAAGTGAAGTGAAGTGAAGTGAAGTCCCCTCCCCTGAGCCCCTCCCCTCCCCCCTCCCCTCCCCCCCTCCCCCTCCCCTCCCCCCCTCCCTCCCCTCCCCTCCCTCCCCTCCCCTCCCTCCTCCCCTCCCCTCCCTCCCCTCCCCCCCCCCCCTCCCCTCCCCTCCCCTCCCCCCCTCCCCTCCCCTCCCAGTATGAGACAAGACAAGGCCTCTGAAAATAATTATACCTGCTAAAATATTTTCAGAAAGATTTAAGAACCCCTTATTGAAATTAGAACATTATCATCTTTAAAATGAAAATCCCATTAATTTTTTTTTATTATTATTTATTCACAAAAGATTTTTGACAAGGATTTAACAATTTCTGTACCTCCATTTGGCTTTGAAAAGGTCCCTCATATTAACTTATTTGAATGGAGCTTACATAATTGTGCCGTGAACAAGAGAAAAAAACTAAAACAATTACAGTTCAATACAATGCAAATTACCTTTTTAAAAATATCAATTCTCCATTATGGTTTAATTGAGCTGCTGCATATGAAATAATGAGAGGTTTGTACTGTCTTTTTTTCTTTTTCTTTTATCCTTTTTTTTAATCTGAAGAGGGTTATAAAAGAGTGACATTTTCATTTGTATTCTTAGAATAAAAAAGTACAGCAAATAAGTTCTTACCGACAAGAAGGCTCATCATATTTAAATTCACAGTTTCCGTGTTTGCAGAAACCAATGTAGTTCTCTGAACAGGCTTCAGGGTATCCACCGTAGCCGTCTTCTCCTTGATCACCAGCATCTTCGATGAAAAACCAAGAAGTATGAACAATTAAAAAAAAAAAAAAACACACACATAACATAACATGGAAGCAAGGCAGGCCTCATGTGGGAAGAATGTCAGACATATATAAAATAATTTGCATTTTGATGCACTTTGTCCTATTTTTTCTCCATATATGGAATGACCTAGACCAGTGGGTTCCCGACCTTTTTCAATGTAGGGACCACCTTGTTTAGATTTTTCTCGTGGACAACTTGTCACGCATTTTTTCACAACAGCATTTTGAAACAAATTTGTATATGTATATGTATATGTATATGTATATGTAGAAAGTAAAATATTTTAATAACATACTTATCTTAATGAGATTCCTGGGCTTGAATCTTAGTTACCAGTTTATCAAGGAATCTTGTCATTTTATGCATTGAAAGTTGCTGATGGCAATTCCTGTTTCTTTTGTTTAAAAAGGTAATTTGTTTCACATTATGAATGCTTTGTAGATAAATTGAATCTTAATTTTGCAGGACTAAGAGTTTTGTTTGACAAAACCTCCTGACAAATAATGCACTGGGGCTTGGGTCATCCTCGCATCCAGTAAATGCAAATTCCAGTGCTAGTCCCCGCAACCGTTACCTCGTGAAGAAAATTAATCTATCCATTTCTAACGCAACGTAATGCACTCACTGAATCGCCAACTTTGCTCGATGTACATATAAAAAACACACCGGAATACAAAGATGAGGTGGGTGGGAAGCTATTTGAAAAATAAAATGATTGGAGAGCGTACAGGATGTTACATACCATCGATAGGATTTATAGCATTTTGGTTAAATAGGGGCAGCAGTGTAGAGTAGTGGTTAGGGCTCTGGACTCTTAACCGGAGGGTCGTGGGTTCAATCCCAGGTGGGGGACACTGCTGCTGTACCCTTGAGCAACCCAACTGTATAAATAGGTAATTGTATGTAAAAATAATATCTAAAAAATAATGTAAATTGTATGTAAAAATAACGTGATATCTTGTAACAATTGTAAGTCGCCCTGGATAAGGGTGTCTGCTAAGAAATAAATAATAATAATAATAATAATAATAATAATAATAATAATAATAATAAATATGATGGCATCAAGAACAGACTGTACACATTATTTCCTATCGTTAAGAGAATTTGCTTTTGGCATATAGTCTTGTGAGATATTAAACCTGGCTGAATAAACCCATATAATAACAGGCTGAAATCGATCAATCACACTATGGTACAGTTCACAAGTCAAGCTACAAATATAGCATCTTTTTGTTTCACATTAACTTCTGTTACTATATGCAGCTAACCTCTCCAAAAACGTATAATATGGAAATAGAGATGCTCCTATATCCCTGGCAACACTGTAGCACATATGTTACATTATTGAAAATGAAAAGTACTAAAACTGTGGTTTTAATGGCTCTTTTTTGTTTGTTTGAATTTAGTCATTTCAACCGAGTTAGGAATGTTCAATGCAGTGCGCTACTTTTATGCGGAGCGAAAAGGTTGGGCATTTACGTGAATGCTAGATGTAGATTATTTTTCTGTAATTTTGACAAGACAAATGTGGCTTTATAATGTGTAACAGTTATTTAGTTATTTATTTCACATAAGAAAGCTGTTGCAGTAAATGGCGGCTTTGAAGGCGATGCTTGGTATTGCATCAAGGCAGCTGTAATATATAAAATAAAACAGATAAGGGGGATGCAGACTACATACATATCTTATAATGATATATAATGTGGTTAACCCTTTAAGGACCAAGCATTTTTTTAATGGGATGCTCCCCCAGGACCAGTTTTTTTTTTTTTTTGGCTGTAGCTGACTTTCTTCCTATAAAATTCAATTTTTTTTACAGTAGCATCTTGGAATTGGTGTCCTTTTTTTCAGAACACTCTGGGGAAAATTATAAAATACTTCAGAAACCATATTTCTCCTTTTTTTCTACACAATATTTAGTTTTTTAAAACATTAAGTATTTTTTTATTATTATGTATTCTGCTTAGAGATACATGTATAAAAACATGTTATTCTATGACCCGAGGGACCTTACAATACTTCATGAAAGTTTTGTTGAAAAATATTGATGTTTTGGCAAATTACAAGACAGGCCCAGAATGATACTTCAGTATGATAGTGTTTGCATACCACCCGGAGTTTACTCACAGACCACAGGTTGGGAAACACTGACCTAGACAAATAACGTGAGAATTACTTTAAAATATATCTCAAAATAATCACCGACTTGGGGTTGAGCAACCCTGCCAACCCCTCGGACCACTTGAGCTGGAATGACCCATGGGGGTTTGACATGTTTACCTTTCTGTAATACTCAGCTTTGCTGCGTGAGACATGGTGCCAGAGACATGGAGCGAGAAGAAGAATACAGCAGTCAACAGTGGCAATATAGTTTCATCATGAAAAAAGTGTGATTGTTTAATTTAGTGACATTACTTTGTCACAGTACCTGAGAGGTTTTATATATGTTTAAATAATTATTTTTCAAGCCATTAGGTTAGTGAATAGAAGTTATTTTATTTTGGTAGCTGCCTCTGTGAAATGAATACTGAGGGTGCCAAATTGGACCCAACTAGAAAGGTGTTTACGAAGCTGCCATCAGAAGTGTAAGTAATGGACACCATTGCTGGCAGCATCACAGTGAGGTCAAAGACTGGATTGGCATGTTGGCTGAACTAGCACTTCAACCCCACTGCTTTAGACATCTTCCAACTAGATAATAAATATAGGCTGAAAGCTCCATTACAACAGTGTAAACCTAATGCCAAAAACCTATTTATAAAACAGGGGTGTTGCTTTAATGTTTTATGGGTGGTACTTATCAAGACTATTTCCGAGCTAATGGTATTGGCAATACAGGTAATGAGGTATTTTATTAACAGTGCATTCAATCTATAAAAAATAGAAATTTTGCCTACACATGATGGCCATGTGCTTACTATGGAAGTTGTTTCACCTTCAAGGTTAGAATATTGGATTTATTGATGTGAACAAATGTTTTTTTTGTTTTTGTTTAAATTGTATACAAACCGTCATATGCCTATTTTTAAAATATCACATTGATATATATATATATATATATATATATATATATATATATATAGTGCCTTGCAAAAGTATTCAGACCCCTGACCAATTCTCTCATATTACTGAATTACAAATGGCACATTGAAATTTCGTTCTGAGTGATATTTTATTTTAAAACACTGAAACTCAAAATCAATTATTGTAAGGTAACATTGGTTTTATGTTGGGGAAATATTTTTAAGAAAAATAAAAAACTGAAATATCTTGCTTGCATAAGTATTCAACCCCCACACATTAATATTTGGTAGAGCCACCTTTCGCTGCAATAACAGCTTTAAGTCTTTTGGGTTAAGTATGTACCAGCTTTGCACACAGTGTCGGAGTGATTCTGGCCCATTCTTCTTGGCAGATTTGCTCCAGGTTGTTCAGGTTGGTTGGACGACGCTTTTGGACCGCAATTTTCAAATAGTGCCACAGATTCTCAATGGGATTGAGATCAGGACTTTGACTGGGCCACTGTAGGACATTCACCTTTTTGTTCTTGAGCCACTCCAATGTTGCTTTGGCCTTGTGCTTGGGATCATTGTCCTGCTGAAAGGTGAATTTCCTCCCAAGCTTCAGTTTTTTAGCAGACTGAAGCAGGTTCTCTTGCAGTATTTCCCTGTGTTTTGCTCCATCCATTCTTCCTTCAATTTTAACAAGATGCCCAGTCCCTGCTGATGAGAAGCATCCCCACAGCATGATGCTGTCACCACCATACTTCACTGTAGGGATGGTGTGTCTTGAGGCATGGGCATTGTTAGGTTTGCGCCACACATAGCGCTTTGAGTTTTGGCCAAAAAGCTCTATCTTGGTCTCATCTGACCACAAAACCTTTTCCCACATCGCAGCTGGGTCACTCTCATGCTTTCTGGCAAACTCAGACGTGCTTTCAGATGGTACTTTTTTTTGAGTAACGGCTTCTTTCTTGCCACCCTCCCATACAGGCCAGTGTTATGCAGAGCTCTTGATATGGTTGACTGGTGCACCATTACTCCACTCCCAGCCACTGAACTCTGTAGCTCCTTCAAAGTGATTGTTGGCCTCCCTGTGGCTTCTATCACAAGTCTTTTTCTTGTCTGAGCGCTGAGTTTTGAGGGATGGCCTTTTCTTGGCAGTGCCTGGGTGGTGTGATGCAGCTTCCACTTCCTGATTATTGATCCAACTGTGCTCACTGGGATATCCAAACACTTGGATATTATTTTGTACCCTTTCCCTAATCTATGCATTTGTATTACTTTATCTCTAACTTCTGTAGAATGCTCTTTGGTCTTCATTTTCCTTCAGATTCACAGCCTGACCAATGATCCTTCAACAGTGGGGTTTTTATCCAGAAAATGTGACAGCAACTTTAATGGTTCACAGGTGGAGGCCAATGGTAAGGTAATTGTGTCCTCGTTAGGGCAATTTCTTTCATTGGTGTAAACTGGGAGCTTCCACAGCACAGGGGTTGAATACTTATGCAAGCAAGATATTTCAATTTTTTATTTTTCTTAAAAATATTTCCCAACATAAAACCAATGTCACCTTACAATAATTGATTTTGAGTTTCAGTGTTTTAAAATAAAATATCAAACAGATCGAAATTTCAATGTACCATTTGTAATTCAGTAATATGAGAGAATTGGTCAGGGGTCTGAATACTTTTGCAAGGCACTGTATATATATATATATATATATATATATATATATATATATATATATATATATATATATATATATATATATATATATATATATAGCTCTGGAAAAAAATTAAGAGACCACAGCAAAATTATCAGTTTCTCTGGTTTTATTTATTTATAGGTATGTGTTTGGGTAAAATGAACATTTTTTGTTTTATTCTATAAACTACTGACAACATTTCTCCCAAATTCCAAATAAAAATATTGTCATTTAGAGCATTTATTTGCAGAAAATGACAACTGGTCAAAATAACAAAAAAGATGCAGTGTTGTCAGACCTCGAATAATGCAAAGAAAATAAGTTCATATTCATTTTAAACAACACAATACTAATGTTTTAACTTAGGAAGAGTTCAGAAATCAATATTTGGTGGAATAACCTGATTTTCAAGCATGCTCTCCACCAGTCTTTCACATTGATGTTGGGTGACTTTATGCCACTCCTGGCGCAAAAATTCAAGCAGCTCGGCTTTGTTTGATGGCTTGTGACCATCCATCTTCCTCTTGATCACATTCCAGGGTTTTCAATGGGGTTCAGGTCTGGAGATTGGGCTGGCCATGACAGGGTCTTGATCTGGTGGTCCTCCATCCACACCTTGATTGACCTGGCTGTGTGGCATGGAGCATTGTCCTGCTGGAAAAACCAATCCTCAGAGTTGGGGAACATTGTCAGAGCAGAAGGAAGCAAGTTTTCTTCCAGGACAACCTTGTACTTGGCTTGATTCATGCCAAAGCTGCCCGATTCCAGCCTTGCTGAAGCACCCCCAGATCATCACCGATCCTCCACCACATTTCACAGTGGGTGCGAGACACTGTGGCTTGTAGGCCTCTCCAGGTCTCCGCCTAACCATTAGACGACCAGGTGTTGGGCAAAGCTGAAAATTGACTCATCTGGGGTGCTTCAGCAAGGCTGAATCGGCAGATTTGTCTTTGTGAAGGACGCATGAATCAAGCCAAGTAAAAGGTTGTCCTGAAGAAAACCTGCTTCCTTCTGCTCTGACAATGTTCCCCAACCTGAGGATTGGTTTTTCCAGCAGGACAATGCTCCATGCCACACAGCCAGGTCAATCAAGGTGTGGATGGAGGACCACCAGATCAAGACCCTGTCAAGGCCAGCCCAATCTCCAGACCTGAACCCCATTGAAAACCTCTGAATGTGATCAAGAGGAAGATGGATGGTCACAAGCCATCAAACAAAGCCGAGCTGCTTGAATTTTTTGCGCCAGGAGTGGCATAAAGTCACCCAACATCAATGTGAAAGACTGGTGGAGAGCATGCCAAGACGCATGAAAGCTGTGCTTGAAAATCAGGGTTATTCCACCAAATATTGATTTTTGAACTCTTCCTAAGTTAAAACATTAGTATTGTGTTGTTTAAAAATGAATATGAACTTATTTTCTTTGCATTATTCGAGGTCTGACAACACTGCATCTTTTTTTTTGTTTTTTGACCAGTTGTCATTTTCTGCAACAAATGCTCTAAATGACAATATTTTTATTTGGAATTTGGGAGAAATGTTGTCAGTAGTTTATAGAATAAAACAAAAATGTTCATTTTACCCAAACACATACCTTTTAATAGTAAAACCGGAGAAACTGATAATTTTGCAGTGGTCTCTTAATTTTTTCCAGAGCTATATATATATATATATATATATATATATATATATATACCCACATTACAACACGCCTCAGATATAACGCTCCTACAGCATGTCCCCGAATTAGCTATACTAGTGATTCATGCAATATTTCTACAGTAAATACAGTACCGGTGTTGTTCAAACTGTAAACAACTTACCAGTCTAGCTTCCGTTTCTGTCTCTCCCTTTTGCTACAGTATCTGAACTGAAGAAAAGCTGCGCTGGCACTTTATAACACAGACATCTTATTCAGCATTTGTTTTAGAACTAAAATAAATATTAGGCTTATTACGTGGTTATCTTTCCTAATCTATTAACTTTTTTGTTGCGAGAGGAGCTGCAGCTTTCTCAGGAAGACGAGACGCTTCAGCTCCGCTCCGGCAGATGAACCTGGGGCAAGCCTATTCCCTCTTCCCCTCTCCCGACCTGCTCTCCTTCTTGCACTTGGTTTGCTTGTTTGTCGCTTCGAACTGAACTACTGACCGCTGTTTAGTCAGGCTATTTATAGTTTAAAAACTGCTAATTAAAATGATCTACAAGTGGGAATGTTTCCTTTTTTTTTTTTTTTTTTTTTTTAAATATAACGTTGATAACATGGCGCTTTATGCATGGTTAATTCACAGAAAGTTACATTTTTGCTTCACTATATGTGCACTATAGATAGGGAATTAATTTATTTTGTATTTTAGTCAGATTTGTGTTATGTGTCCAGCGGCACCCGCCCACCCCCCCCCACCCCTCCCCCATTTATAACGCACTTCGATAATAACGCTGATATTGTGTGTCCCACAAGACCTGCGTTATAGTGAGGGAGCACTGTATATAATGGATGAAGGCTATATTTGCAATCTGAAAAGGCATAATGTGAGGGTCTGGAACCAACTCCTCAGTAATGTTGTTGAAGCTGACACCCTGGGATCATTCAAGAAGCTGCTTGATGAGATTCTGGGATCAATAAGATACTAACAACCAAACGAGCAAGATGGGCTGAATGGCCTCCTCTCGTTTGTAAACTTTCTTATGTTCTTATGTTCTTAATACCACAGTAGTGACGTCAAAAAGTGATAATTCCTCTAGAGGAAAATATACTTGAACTTTGACCCATTCGACTCCTTGAGACCATCACTTTCAATTCAAACACAAAATGTCTCGTTTTCAATCACTTGACAACACCCACAGTACAGAAATGTTCATTAATGATCAACAAAATGAGAATACTTTAAAAAAAAAAAAAAAAAAAAAAAAAAAGAAGATGTAAAGCTGGTACATTCGTATCTCAGAGAAACGGATAACGACATAGAACGTCTGTACAGCACTGAAATACTGCGTTTAAAAAAACCGAACTGTACTGTTGAACCTCGTCTTCTTTAATATTAGCATCAGAAGGGCATCCATGTATTATAAAAAACAGGAAAACAATTCCATAAACCCTAGATGAAAATATATATATGTGTGTGTATATATATATATATATATATATATATATATATATATATATATATATATATATATATATATAGTGTTAATAGAAAAATAACCTTAAATTGAGCAATTGCAAAACCAAGCATCAATGAGGAGAAAGTGAGGATTTCTGTTTGGTTACTTTGCTTGAATGACATTTTATATAATTCTTCCATGCCAGAGATTAATTTATTCTGACTAGATAACACAAACTAGCAACTTTAACAACTTATGAAGGACAGGAGATCCATGTGAAATGCCATTGCAGTTTTATTACATTTCAGTTCACTAAAGGGGCAAGTGGCAGCATCAGCTGAATTTAATAAGGTTTGTACAAAGTGATCCAGATACGATCACCAGATCCATGCAAAAGCACGTTCAAGTTACCGCTGAACGAGTGACATCACAAGACCCCAAAGAGACTGAGAAGTGTTCAGATATGGGTTTAGCTGGCTAATTAAGTTTCTTGTCCCTTGGTTCTTTACACAAGTTCACCTATTTCATACAGCTATGGCCAAAGGTTTTGCATCACCCCATATAATTAACTCACTTTGCGCCATACATTTTGAATGAAACCTGCTGAATAATGTTAGATTCATATATTTAATTACATACCGCTTTATAGTTTTCCATTTACTTAACAAAAAACTGACAGAAATTAAAAAATGTAACACTTTGAAATCTAACATGAAATACAGTACTACTAATATGGCTTCCAGTAGACTTTTGCTATATCATTTTATGGTTTATTTGATTACATGATGTTAAATAAAATACCTAAATTATGACCATATAGTTTATTATTATTATTTCTCAATGCTAAAATTCTAGGTGATGCTAAACTTTTGCCATAGCTGTAGACTACTAGTCTAACTATCTATAAAGACCAGTTTAAGAGACCAGTATATATCCTTAATACTTAATACACTCCTCTGTAAATAGACTTTAAGCACTAGTTAAGCATTCGTTAGCTATTTTTATTATATATTTTTATTTTTTTGGTTCATTAATTTTGTTTAAAAATGTGCAGCGATTTGGGGGTTGGGGTGTTTGACTTGAAAGGTCTTACCTAAATGCAATTTTGTTGTTGTCTTACTTGTTTAATAGTAGTATTGTTGGTTCAACTGTACAGTTATAATATTGTGTATCGTCCTATCTGTTCAAATTATGCCACTGCGGTAGTACTAGACAATTCAAACACCATACTGTTAACTTTTTAAATATTGACATTTCAATGAAAATTCTTGCTAATGGCATGTATTGATGATATTCAAATCATACAATGACCAAAAAATGAATAAATACATACTGCAGTTTTGTAATATTTTATTTTAAAGTATTTTGTCAGTTACTATTTAACCCTCTCAAGTGAAAATGTGAAGTTGGAACTCATTCTCTTACCTTTATATTCAGGTCGATACTGAATTCCTTCTTCCTTCTTCCCAGATATTACTTTATCTTCTTTTACTAGAATAAAGCATATAAATAACAAATTAGCAGAACTAATCTACAGTATATTACATGTGAGGTATTTTGTTGGATACATTTTTTTTTACCTCAGATATTAATGTTGGATGCCTCTATTTTAACTACTGGCTTGCAAGCTTTTCCTTACCGAAATAAAATGTATCTGTACTGCACATGGGGCGTCTGGAGTCGCTATTCTGCTATTAAACTTGCAGGCCGCCTCAGGCAGCTTTTTATACAATATACAGAGGAATTCAAAGGAAAGCAACCTTGTGAAAGGCTTATGTTGTCCTGAAATTGCTTGATCCATATTTAAAGAAGTACTTGTACAGTAGCTAATAGTATTCTGAATATTGTTGAAAAAATTCTGAATATTGTTGAAAAATATATATATATATATATATATATATATATATATATATATATATATATATATATATATAGGGGATTACAAGAGCCAAACAAATCATGTGAAAGTTGCCTAACGGCTTCTACATTCACAGCGTTTTAAAAGTCAAAATACAGTAGCTGCATACATGTTTCGCCCTTTTTGGGGCTCATCAGTACAAGCAAACTGTATTTTGACTTCAAAAAAACTCAGGAGAGTAAGTAAACAACCCATTTGTTTTTTAATTTATTGCTTTCACTCACGTTAACTCGAAGGCTACTTGTTTTTACTTACTCTCCTGAGCCTTTCTGAAGTCAAAATACAGTTGCGCTGTACTGATGAGCCCCAAAAAGGGCGAAACATGTATGCAGCTGCTGTATTTTGACTTTTAAAACGCTGTGAATGTAGAAGTTAGGCAACTTTCACGCGATTTGATTGGCTCTTGTAATGCTTTATTTGCATATCTCCCTACAACCCATTTGTTTTTTAATTATTATTTGTTTATTTAGCAGATGCCTTTATCCAAGGCGACTTATAAAGACTAGGGTTTGTAAAATATGCATCAGCTGCAGAGTCACTTACAATTACGTCTCACCCGAAAGATGGAGCACAAGGAGGTTAAGTGACTTGCTCAGGGTCACACAATGAGTCAGTGGCTGAAGTGGGATTTGAACCAGGGACCTCCTGGTTGCAAGCCCTTTTCTTTAACCACTAGACCACACAGCCTCCGTATTGCTAATGTATTGCTTTCACTCACCTTAACTCGAAAGCTACTTGTTTTTACTTACTCTCCTGAGCCTTTCTGAAGTCAAAATACAGTTGCGCTGTACTGATGAGCCCCAAAAAAAAGGCGAAACATGTATGCAGCTACTGTATTTTGACTTTTTAAAAACGCCAGAATGTAGAAGCCATTAGGCAACTTTCACCGATTTGATTGGCTCTTGTAATGCTTTATTTGCATATCTCCCTACAACCCATTTGTTTTTGAATTTATTGCTTTCACTCACCTTAACTCGAAAGCTACTTGTTTATATATATATATATATATATATACACTTTAAATAGCGTCTGTTGTACTGACATCATTTACAGAAAACTACAGAGCTGCTATTATCAATGAGGGCTTATAAAGTAACCTCTAAAGTAAAATAAACATCATAAACATAAATTAAACCAAACATAATTAAACTCTAGGGATGAATTACACCTTGGAAACACAATCGTGTTTCAAATCAGAAAAGAACAGTGTGTTCTTTTTGTCCAAGTGGATGGCTACATCTTTCCAGTTGTGGCTTAAAATACATCATTTTTTTGTTTGTTTGTTTTTGTACAAACATGTATATTTTTAAAATTATTTTACAGCCAGTGGCCACTTTGCAATGATACTGAGAGGAAAAATAAATAACTGAAGAATTTGTCATGAGGTGCAATGTGTCTCAGTGTAGACAATGGTACCCGTATTAAGCAGTTAATTACTGCTATGCGATTCTTTGTGAGAAAAAAGTCTACAATTTAAAAATGTTTAAATATATTGTGTAGATTATATAAGGATGTAAGTAAATCTAACTAGGATTTTTCAAAGGAGATCCACTGGAGGATAGTACTACAGCCATAATTTCAACCGTTTTTTCTGGATCTCGTTTTTCCCACCGATTAAGTATTTTCTACAGCTGCAGAAAAAAAGGCCGGAAATCTATCCGTTAGTTAATTAGTTATTCTGACACTTTCTTTTTGGCAGAATATATAATGATCTAAGAATCTGTGCCAAATATCAAAGTGGTAGATAACTTAAACTTCCCCACCAGTATGCTTTCCGCGTGCTTCAGAATGGTCAATAGCATATCTGCCAGTAAAAAGAGTGACAGCACTTCAGATCATAGGTGCAACTACCGTGCCCCCCTTAACTTTTTCAGGAACCCTTTATATCCCCCTCAAAATTCTGGATGCCCCATTTTCATGGGAAAGCTGCTGACATGAACCTGTGTCGATTTGTTTTATTTATTTTTTTTATAAACCGTACATACAAATACCCAGGCTGTAAAATAAACAACTTAATTCAGATCCCATCTTTGTTTTTATCCAACGATACGAAGAAGTGGTTAACCTTTCAGTTTTCACCTTCTTATTTACATTGCGTGTGGCCCCACTATTCATAGTATCCACTGTTAACACTGACTTTCACAAACACAGGTGTACATAAAGCACTGTAGCCTGTATTTTGTGGTTACGCTACAATGAGGGCATTTGCATTTACACTGGGAAGACGTTTTCAAAAAGAGGCTACCATTTGCTTTAGACACACGTTGGATTATAACTTTTTGATTCTTATGAGGAAAAAGTTAAGTGCAAAACAATGCTGAATGTATTATTATAATAATTAAAGTCACTGATTTAACTGTGCCACCTTGCATAGGTGTTTTTTTTTTTTTACAATGTTTACAACATGCTTACCATAAAACGTTTAGAGCAAACAAATCATAGCCTGTTATGATCCATTTAAATTCTTCAATGTCTAAATGTTTACTTGTAAAAACATTTTTTAAATTTTTTTTATTTACAAGGACAGTCAGAAGTTCCAAGGATTGACTTGTGCTCTGCTGATATCTTTTTCATGAGGGACCTCTAGCGTGTCCAGAATGTCATGTGTGTTAGAAGCTTGAATAGAAAGGTTATTTAAAATGTCCTAAAAAAGAATATCTGTAAATTATCAGCGGCACCACATGCTAAAATCAGCTTGTCACAAATGCAGAAAACTAAGGTGCTGCTTTGTTATTAAAAGAATGTAGGCATGCATGCACCGTTTCTCATATGAGGAGCAGTTTCAGACAAAAATGAGAGACAGAGACAGAAATTAATTGAAATAATTTTAATATGCATTTTGTTTTCTTTAGGCTATAAAGTTACGGATGCTAGAGTCCTGCATCGGGTCGGGTACCCGTGGGTGCCCGCGAGTGACCCACAAAAGCTGGTCAGGTTCGGGTCGGAATGTGAACTTTTTTGCGGTTTGCGGTTCGGATAAAAAATAAATAAATAAAATAAAAAATTTACCAATAAGAATTACCAAAAACGTTTTATGTCCTTTCAGCGTACTCGTTTGTAACCCTTTCTCAAATAACGTATTAAAGGTAAATGTACCGGTATTTCCTGTACTAAAGCAGGAGGAGATTAGGGAGGAGTCAGCTGACTAAGCAGTGTTCTCGGTTTGTATCGCCGCTTGTTTGATACGTCGCAAGATCCTTTTATCACGCCTGCTTGGTGATATTAAAATGCATGTGGACGAGGTAAAACAAACGATAGTGCAGGGTTTATATCATGTAGTGGATAATAGAATTCTTTTGGAATCATATCAAATGAAAATAATGAACATGTGACTGGATTTGTTGCTTGAAAACCTGTTTTACACAAAACTGGTACATCTCTGCAAAAGCACAGGTGTAGCTCCCTTTCAACGGGTGGCACGAAAGGAATAGACAGGTATTTTATAGTAAAGTAACTAGAGATAGTTAATATGTTAAGAGTGTTAAAATATATGCAGACCACTAGAGAAAGCTACCACGCTGTATAGCCTAGTGTATAAACTCAATCTGTGGAGAATGGTAGAGATATCTGTGTGTGAATGTGAGAGTCAGTCGATGCAGACAGTAGGTAAAGGACAAACACTTGCGGGTAAGAAGGTGGTGTTGCATCGGGTTGCGGGTTCAGGTCAGGTCGCGGGTAAGAAGATGGTGTTGCAGTGGGTTGCGGGTTCAGGTCGGGTCGTGGGTAAGAAGATGGTGTTGCAGTGGGTTGCGGGTTCAGGTCGGGTCGTGGGTAAGAAGATGGTTTTGCAAAGGGTTGCGGGTTCAGGTCGGGTCGTGGGTAAGAAGATGGTGTTGCAGTGGGTTGCGGGTTCAGGTCAGGTCGTGGGTAAGAAGGTGGTGTTGCATCGGGTTGCGGGTTCAGGTCGGGTCGCGGGTAAGAAGATGGTGTTGCAGTGGGTTGCAGGTTCAGGTCAGGTCGCGTTAAGAAGACGGTGTTGCATCGAGTTGCGGGTTCAGGTTGGGTCGTGGGTAAGAAGACGGTGTTGCAGTGGGTTGCGGGTTCAGGTCGGGTTGTGCGTAAAAGACGGTGTTGCATCTGGTTGCGGGTTCAGGTTGGGTCGCAGGTAAGAAGACGGTGTTGCATCGGGTTGCGGGTTCAGGTTGGGTCGTGGGTAAGAAGATGGTGTTGCAGTGGGTTGCGGGTTCAGGTCGGGTTGTGCGGTCGGGTTGCATCGGGTTGTGGGTTCAGGTTGTTGCAAGAAGACGGTGTTGCATCGGGTTGCGGGTTCAGGTTGGGTCGTGGGTAAGAAGACGGTGTTGCAGTGGGTTGCGGGTTCAGGTCAGGTCGCGGGTAAGAAGACGGTGTTGCATCGGGTTGCAGGTTCGGGTTGGGTCCTGTAGTAGTGGGTCGGGGTCGGAAGCGAGTCGTAAAAATCAGACACATGCAGATGCACTGTCACCCACAGAGTCTATGTGAAATGTATATATGTGTACACAGTCTTCCTACATATTTTGTATATTTTTATTTAGTGGATAAGGTAAAATATTACTTTTTGGTACTTGGTGCATCTAAATAAATAATCATTACTTTAAAAAGATGTCATTTTGATAGGAGCAGCTGCTTTATGATTGTACTTTTAATTTTAAATATTGTACAGTACAACCTGAATCTTTTACACATAGACAAATACTGCTTCCTGATGTATTTGTACCCTTTAATTTGATCAAAATAATGTAACTTTATTGTAATTGTTAATGTGGATAGCGATATTGCTTCTGGCTGCCAGCGTAATGAACAGCAATGATCATTTGTATATGAACACACACATTTCTATTGGCAAATGTCAGTACATTTCCCAGTATATTATATATGTGACAATTTACATTTACATAAACAAACAATCTGTTAATATTACACTGTTGCACTGTTCTGCAATTGTATAGATATTCTTAACAGTGGAGCCTACATACAAAAATAATAAGAAAAAGAATAATACAAAAATAAAATAATACAATATGTAAAAATTTGCATTTTCGTTTTGACTCGTTTTTTTTCGATTGTATTTATATAACATATCATATTTGCTCATTACTTATTTATTTAAAGCTCCTAAGAACCGTAGAACATTCTGCATGAAATGTGATCCACCGGCGTGTATAACGGAGGTTCACTTTAGAATATAGGAGGATATTTTTTAACAGATTAAAAGATGGACAAATTCAGTGGATTTGGCTGTTTCCACCGAAAAATGAAACCCCTTTTAAAAATATTTTCCTTTGAGATACTAGAATTAATTTCGATGCCAATATCTATGTTAACTTGATTTAAATTAACTTGATTTACCCTAGATAATCAACATTAAGTTATAAATATCCGTCACAACTTTAGGTTTAATTTTTCTGTGGTGAATAGTGTTTACTCAACAGCATTGCAGAGTGGGTCTACTGACTTCACAAGCTCTCTGTATTTGTTTTATGTCTTTAAATATATTCACTGAGGGCAAATTGGCAATGGATGAAGAAATGTTGTGCCTGATTGCTTAGTTGGTCTTAATGAAGTTTAATATTTGAAAAAAAAAAATATATCTTTCTCCACAGGATATAAAAAGGTTTATAATCCAGGGCTGGCAATGTACCATGAAACAAGCAAAGTGATTGGTCGAGCAAGGTTCCAGCTGTCTGTATATTGGATGGATACGGACAGTTGGAGTCTTGTCACATATTCTAAATCACTGCGCTGCCTTACAGAATTTAAAGTATCAGTAGCCATCTTGTTTATAGTTACATATGTACAGTAACTAGAAAAATGAGTTACCAATTACCAGCAAGAAAATCCCAAAAGTAGTAAACAGACATGCCGATTTGGATGAACAATTAAATGAACTGGAAGATAGCAAAAAAGAAAAAAATATCACAAAAAAATTGTTGCTGTCTTTATACTCACTCAACCCGACTTTGTCACTTTAAATAATGTCTTTTTAGCGGTTTGTAAATGGTACAGAAAAACACAAAAATACATTTCTGCACATTATCCACCCCTCTCCGACACAGACCTTGAAAAATTACTAAAATCTGAGACGTCATTATTATTATAATTTTTTTACTCCCGTTCTGCTGAAACAACAGTGTCTTGCAGTCACAGAAAAAAAAAGAATTCAGTACTGTCTCAACTCCGCCTCCTGGTGGATCTTTTCAATGGCATTGTAAAATCCAACACATCAAAAATAAATACATGCTGATTAGAAAGTAAGTTTACTACATCAACGCACTATGTAAACTTACTTTCTAATCACCCTATATATTTACTTACTTTTGCATGTTTCAATTAAATCAATTACAATTTACTCAGCTTAACTTAGTGTGTAGTTCAAATTTATAAATGGGACTACTTTTGGTGTCCCTTTATTGGCGCAAGGATATTTAATAAAAAACATTTTTTTTGCCCTAAAAATGACTTTTTTTTTTTAATCCACTATTTGACCTGGATTATAAATGCAATATGCCCCTTCAGGGTGTCCGTATACGTCCAATATACAGACTTCTCAGGGATCCGTATATTCGACGTATACGGACACCCTGTCGGGCCTTATTGCATATGTAATGTTCTATCTGATGTTCTATATATTGAGCTAAAGCATGAGGAAAACAGAATTACATTGTTATATCTTTCAGCACTAAGAACTGTAACAACAGTACTCTTTCATGACAACTAATTAATAAAGTTGTATGCATTTTGAAGAATTTTCTTTTTATTAAAATGGGAATTTGTTATAAATATTTAGTATATAATATACATGTCATCAGTCGTTTCGAGTGGTGTTATCTTTGCCATACTGTAGAGATGTCTTTTTTTTACTGTACTTATTCACTGTTGAAAGTTAAGGGCCTTCCTATTTGACACCCAGACACACACAGCAATGACTATCTTTATAAGCATTTAACAACTTGTTTGAACACTTCCTACCTGCAGCTGATCGACTTGAAATTCCAAACACAGATCGTATGGTACTGTAACCCCTTGTTGTGATCTTCAAAACAGCACTTGCTAATTGATTTTTTTAAACCAAAAAAAGTAGTGTTACATTATAAAATACTGATTAAGCAATACTTGCACTTGAATACTTAAAACTTTTTTTGCACAATGCAGTGTACCTCATGTATCTTTCTAACATTTATTCCCCTGGGGCCATATTACAAAAGCATCCTAAGTGACATTCTTATCTTATCTTCAGAGTTGATATTACAGAAAATGCTCTCCTAACTTATTTTCCTATCTTAATTTAATTACAGAACGTTCCTAACTTGGTAATTTCCTAAGTTTCTTTCCTAACATTTAGGACTTGGTGGAACCTTTCACATCTGTCGGTTTGAAAAAGAAAATTGCTAGTTTGCAAGATCTGAACAAACCATGCAAAAAACCAAAAAAAGACCAAATAATGCACATTTATTATTATTGTTATGCTTTAGATTTTAAGTTTTGTATTGCACAAATATTTCAGTGCAGTGATGTCTTCTTATATACTGCATATTCTATAGTGAACCATAATGATCCATTAGTATATTTTGGGATGTGTATCTTTAACAGTAAGCTATGTGTAACCTCTAGATCTTGTGTTAATATGGGACAGCATGGACTTGCTGGAGTTAGACGTGCTCACAAGTTACTGTCTGTGATTATGATAATTGGTATTTGAAAAGTTACTGAGGAATAAGAAGTATTCTGTGTTGGATTCTGTCGTGTTATAATATTACATAGTGAGACGCTCCATTTAACTATAACCAGCGGCTCATATATGTAATGTAACTCGAAAAATTCAAGTTTGGACTCTTTAATGTCCAAAATTATATTACACACTTTCTTTCACAGGCACGGACATCACAGTACTTTTCTTATTTATTTTTAGCTTTACTTTAGCCTGTGAGATATTTTTGTGTGTTGACATTCCTAACTATTGCTTAATTTATTTTTTCAGTATTTATTTATTGTTGTTAACTAGATTATATTGTAGATTTTTTCTCCGAATGTACTTTCGGTATACACGGAACCAATTATTCTAAGGATCCTTTCGTATAGTTGGTTCTGGAGAGTTATTGAGGACAGACCTTCCCTGGTTTTGCCTCTTTCCATTTTCAGCATTGCCCCTTCTTTTGGTTTCGCTTCAGGTGGATCCCTTTTGACCGCTTAGTTGTCCGAGGATTACCACAAGCTGAAACGGCCATTGCAATGTCGGCCCACGCCTTCTCTTTTGCTTCTAAAGAAACGCTTGTGGAAAATTTTTCAAATATGATTTGTAGATTTTCCTTCACACCAGCGATCAAAACCTTGTTCTCTTTCCAAGTAAAATTTAGAGCCCTGCATTTCTTTGCCACAACTGAATCGAGTTTAGATGCCATAACTTAAAAACATGTATAGTCTGGTGACAGTTACCTGAAGCTCGAGCTGTAACCTGCTCTATTCAGACTCGATCAGTCGTTTACGGATAAGATTGCCGTTAGATAGGATTTTCCACAAAGGGGAATGTAGCTGGGTCTTGATTGAATAATTGATCATCTATAAAGTCACAGCCACATGGTCTAAAAGGGGGAGAGGAGAGTTCAGTGAAGGCTAATGAACGGGAAGACTTTGGACAGGTGGACATCCTTTAGTGAAGGCCACTGCTCAGCCTAAAGGTACCTGTTGTGTTTTGTTTGAACCTTTTATTTTGGTCACTGTACCGTATTTATTTGTTCCAGTGCTTTTGTAAATAAATGTGTGCAACAGCACTTTCACTGCAGCTTCCGGACTCTAAGTCTAATTTCTGACGCTATCCTTTCACAATAAGGCTTAATTTATTCAGTCAAATTTCATTGGCCTAAACTGAGTTCTGCTGGTTCATTCCCGATTCCAGCTCGGTCTTATCTCCTTCAGAAATTTTTCTGGAGTGAACCACTGCAAAGTCAATAGATCTTGCCCCCGCCTGGGCCTTGACTGTTGCTGCAGTGAGTGAACTCATATTGTTATTTTGAGGATTTCAAAACATTATTCCATAATGTTTTTTCACTATTGTAAAAATATAATAAAAGCATTGGGTATGTTACCACAAGCTGACATTTAGGTAAAGCCATGGAAACATGAAATAAAAAGTTAAATGTATTCATTAGGTACTCAACTGCACTAAATGAATAAATAAGAGAAATGCATGTCAAGTCAGGGTTGGGAACAAGGACACCCACTGTTGCACATTCATTCCTGGTTTTACCGTGATCTTACTTGGTCCCACCCAAGATTCATTTGAAAAACCATGGATCAATTTAATATGTGTGTATTTTGTGCTTATTGATGCTCACAATAAAACCTGGAATAACTCGCAATACTTTGTAACAGAAATCTAATTTATACCCTGTTCATGAAATTGCAAAATGGGTAACACAATAATAAAATAAATCTTTAAAAAACAAAAAAAAACAAATGGCAGGCTTTTCTCTGGAAATGTTTGTTATATTTCCCCATAAATATTTTGTGAAGAGGCTTATTGGCAGATACGCTGATTTGCAGACTTTTCACTGAGTAAAACAAAAATAAATCAATACGGTTTTGTGGAGAGGTGGACTGTGTGTTAGAAGTTGGCAAGAATGTGACTGTCTGCCTCTGCCAGGGTTTTTTTCATACCAGCAGTCTCTGAAACTCCTGGCTCTTGGCAATTTAGTAGAGTGACATCAACATACTGTTCTTTACAAGGAGCGAGAGGGCCTTACATTTGTGTGGGAAGCTGGAATTTGGTTTTTGAAGGTACCATTTTTTGTGTGTGTTTTAGATAATGAAAAGTTGTGGAGTTAAGAATATTAGATGTTCTGTCCTGGGGAACATATACTGTACTGCTACTGTGAAATTTTAGTTTTGCACATGTTCTGTAAACTGAGCCTGGATCAGTCCCTAATCTACATTTAACTGCAAAAGTAGCCCAAGTGGGTGTTCTTAGTTGCTGGGGCAACAGCAAATCCTAAGTTTTTTTTTTTTTTTTTTTTTATGTGTGTTTCTACAGACAAAGTTAGATGGGGGTTCTGCTTTTATACAGTACTAAAGATGAAATTACTTAGGGTACTGAGGTAAGCTTGTGTGTTGAGCTGGGATGGGAACCCCCATCTCCTGGTTCTTAGTCCTTCATCTATAATAGTTGACTGTTTCATGGAGAAAAATCTTTCTACTCCAGGAAGTTTGTGTGACCAGAAGACTATGCTCTTGATTTATTTTCTGTAAGCAAAAATCAAAGCATTTGAATGAATGAATTCATTTATTATGGTTTACCTGGGCATTTTCCTAGATGTTTCACGTCAATCTGTTCCTGCTTCAAGCAGGAAGCCTCTCGGACAAGGCAGGGGTTTTTGTACGAGTCTCCATCTGTTGCGCACACTGGGTTTTCATTGTGTCCGCTGCAGTCAATGTTGCATATACACCTATTGAAGAAAGAAAAAACGCAACAGTTTAGATTAAATTAGATTTGCTTTACTATAAGCTTATAGTTATACCAAGCATGTGGCTTTTAGGATATGTCTCAGGTTACTACTTAAGTGGTATATGTTACTCTGTAGACTTGGGCTGTGTGTATTTAACTACATTTTCAAAAAAAGCTTTAAACCCCAGAAATCTTTTGTGCTACGGTGCATGTTATACCCAAGAAAAAAGAAAGATGCTTATCATACCTTTAATCTTTGTACGAGTACGGTTTTTTATATTAAAGGCTAACTGTTAAAAACAAGTGAACAACATTTTGAAGAGAAAAGTAAAGGAAGAAGTATGTAATGTAGCTGTTAGGTAGTAGGTTTTTTAATTAAGATACAGTCATGGTGTTAGATGGGAGCAGATTTCCTATTTGCTTTATTACACTTTATTAGAACACAGACCTTGACAGTCCAGTATGATTTCAGACCACTACACAATGTCTTTGTGTGCAGTTTTGTGCAAAATGTCACTAAGTAATTTGAGTGAGGTTGTAATCTGAGGCTACATGGAATCTGGAAAAGTACCAGAAGTTTGTTTTTTTTCATCCATCGCTAATTAGCAATATAACAACGTTGTAAAAGCAGACACACAAGCCAAAAACACCACAACAGCTACACTGTTTGCTAGACCATGTTCAGAAACTTTATATTCCCCAAAAGTAGTGAAAAAAAGGAATGTTATGTTTCAGCTCTTGAAGCACAACAGAAAAAAATAATGAATTTTTGTTATATGGATAACATTTCCAGGAGCTGATTTAACACAAGGAAATGAGTGAGACACCTTAAATAAGCAGACCCACAAATGTTTAGTTCTTAATTCAGATGTTGACTGTAGAAATATATACAGATGCAAGAGAGGAAAGGTTCTAATCACAAAAAACAAACAAACAAAAAACTAAAACAAGGAAACTAATCATCATGTCATAATCGCTTGCTATTCGTTTCAGACTTTTATCAAATAAAAGCTGCATTTAATTATAGAGGTTTAAAGAGTAAACACTGAACGTTCTTTGAAGAATGGTAGAAGTATAGCTGTTACAGAAAAGACGGTAAAAACCCATTGAAGCAGTATTAACCGAGCAAAACTAATTCAAACATGCCTCAAAAAGATCTCCATTTCATGGATAATTTAGTGAAAGCTTTAAAGCTTCCAGCTTTATCTGGATTCAGCAGAAACCCCCAATCCATACCAACGAAGATATTCTAAACTGTACAATACCCAAGAGCATTAGCTGGAGTTTAATATGTTACCATTTCATGCTTTTGTGTGGGTTCAGCAAGGTCCTCACAGAGCTAAAAACAAGAAGAATTATAAGCATTTGATTTTCCTGAAGTTAAAATCAAATAAAGAAATTACCAAACATCTTCTGAGTCTTCGTCACACTCGGCTCCATATTTGCAAGTGCCGCACTTTGTGAACTTTCTGTTAACATCTGCACCTGATCCTTCATACTCTGTAAAACAATAAAGATAACAATGAAAATCATCATAAAAAGTCTACCAAAACCTTTCCATTTTGTATAGAGATCATACTTACACACTTAACAAGGATGGATCATTTATTTAATCAAGGATTTGGTATTTTCCAGCACCTAGAAAGTCCATAACCATTAAAAATGCCTCTTCAAAACCATTTTAGTGTACCAGAATAGTCTCTATAGGCAGGGATAAGCAGTATTGAAAATACATGCAAATGAAATAGATATTTTCATTACATTTGTATTTTTGTAATTTTGTACTGCAGATGCTAATGTAGAAGTATTTTGTATTTTCAAAATACTCAAAAACACATTGCTGCTATGCCATGAGGAGCTAAGTTCATTGCAGATGCAAACAACCTTTCTGCTGTGAGAACACAACATACAGTGCCTATAGAAAGTCTACACCCCCTTTCAAAATGTTCACCTTTTGTTGCCTTATAGCCTGGAATTAAAATGCATTAAAATAGTTTTTTTTTTCATTTACCTACACATCCTACCCCACAACTTCCAAGTGAAAAAAAATATTCTAGAAATGTGTAGAAAATTAATTAAAAATAAAAACTGAAATAGCTTGGTTGGATAAGTGTCCACCCCCCTTGTAACAGCAATCCTAAATTAGCTCAGGTGTAAACAATCGCCTTTAAAATCACACACCAAGTTAAGTGGCCTCCACCTGTGTTAAATTGTAGTGATTCACATGATTTCAGGATAAATTCAGCAGTTCCTGTAGGTTCCCTCTGCTGGGTAGTGCATTTCAAAGCAAAGACTCAACCATGAGCACCAAGTTGTTGAAAGGCACAGATCAGAGGATGGGTATAAAAAAATATCAAAGGCCTTGAATATCCCTTGGAGCACGGTCAAGACAATTATTAAGAAGTAGAAGGTGTATGGCACCACCAAGGCCCTGCCTAGATCAGGCCGTCCCTCCAAACTGGATGACCGAGCAAGGAGACTGATCAGAGAGGCTACCAAGAGGCCAATGGCAACTTTGCAAGAGCTACTGGCTTTATGGCCAAGACTGGTCAAAGTGTGCATGTGACAACAATATCCCAAGCACTCCACAAATCTGGCCTGTATGGTAGGGTGGCAAGAAGGAATCCATTACTCAAGAAAGCCCACCTTGAATCCCGTTTGAAGTATGTAAAAAAACACAGGAGATTCTGTAGCAATGTGGCAAAAAATTTTGTGGTCTGACGAAACTAAAATTGAACTTTTTGGCCTAAATGCAAAGCGTTATGTTTGGTGCAAACCCAACACAGCGCATCACCCAAAGAACACCATCCCTACTATGAAGCATGGTGGTGGCAGCATCATGTTATGGGGATGTTTCTCACTGGCAGGGACTGGGGCACTTGTCAGGATAGAAGGGAAAATGAATGGAGCAAAGTACAGAGAAGTCCTTGGGGAAAACCTGCTGCCCTCTGCAAGAAAGCTGAAACTGGGACGGAAGTTCACCTTTCAGCATCACAACAACCCAAAGCACACAGCCAAAGCTACACTGGAGTGGCTAAGGAACAAAAAGGTAAATGTCCTTGAGTGGCCCAGTCAGAGCCCCGACCTAAATCCAGTCTAAAATTTGTGGCATGACTTGAAGATTGCTTTCCATCAACGCTCCCCAAGGAACCTGACAGAGCTTGAACAGTTTTGTAAAGAAGAATGGTCATATATTGCCAAATCTAGATGTGCAAAGTTGGTAGAGACCTATCCCAACATACTCACAGCTGTAATTGCTGCTAAAGGTGCTTCCACCAATTATTAACTCAGGGGGGTGGAGACTCAATAAAAACTTTTTTCCCCTTAACAGTGTGGAGTATGGTGTGTAGATAAGTGGGAAAAAATCCTCATTTAAATGCATGAAACTCTGAGGCACTGACACAACAAAATATGAAAAAGGCACTGTAGTTTGATCTGTTCCCGTATGGTTTGTATCTGAAAAAAGCAGACTATTATCGGATTAAAAGCAACAGTTTCCCCTAAATTCTTCCTTGTGTATAGCAGCCTAAAGAAAATTGTTAACTTGTCAGCACATCAGGTATGAAAAATATATTTATATACAGTAGTTTATTATTATTAATATTATTATTATTATTATTATTATTATTAGGTTGTATATATAATTGTGTTCAACATTTAAAACGGAACATCCAAAGGGAATAAAAGCAAAGTTTCAAATGAAGATGTTTTGTCAAATTTGTACTTTTAATTTTATTCTAATAATAACAAAGGCCAATGTGAGTTCAAATCAATCGTGTTCTTTATTTAAAATAATATATTTGATTGCATTCCCATCTAAGTAGGTGAGTAGAAATATAAAATGATAAATACTGTAAATAGATAATAGTAGAAAAGCTAAAAGAAAAGTATACCAGTACACCATACGTATTTTGATTTAAGGAGAGAAAATCCTGCACGGTTCAAATGAAATGCATCTGGTCGACTAAAAACTTGATAAATAATTCTGGAAATCTACCATTGTCAATTGATTAGTCCATGCACTACTCGATGGAATTCATTGTATGACAGTTTGAACCTACTAATTGATATCCGTGAGAAAGTTCCCCAGTTGATAGTGCACAGGCTTCCGTTTCATGAATCAAGGAAAATGGACCAGTGTGCCAAAAAGCTGCAAAAACTAATTTACAAACCAATCCCCCCCCTCCGATAACTACAAACCAATCCCCCCTCCGATAACTACAAACCAATCCCCCCTCCAATAACTACAAACCAATCCCCCCCTCCCCCTCCGATAACTACAAACCAAACCCCCCCCCTCTGATAACTACAAACCAAACCCCCAAACCAATCCCCCCCCCTCCGATAACTACAAACCAATCCCCCCCCCCCCTCCGATAACTACAAACCAATCCCCCCCCCTCCGATAACTACAAACCAATCCCCACCCCTCCGATAACTACAAACCCCCCCCCTCCGATAACTACAAACCAATCCCCCCCCCTCCGATAACTACAAACCAATCCCCCCCTCCGATAACTACAAACCAATCCCCCCCTCCGATAACTACAAACCAATCCCCCCCTCTGATAACTACAAACCAATCCCCCCCCACCCCCTCCGATAACTACAAACCAATCCCCCCCCTCCGATAACTACAAACCAATCCCCCTCCAATAACCCCAATCCCCCCTCCGATAACTACAAACCAATCCCCCCACCCCTCCGATAACTACAAACCAACCCCTGAAACCACCAATCCCCCTCCGATAACTACAAACCAATCCCCCACCCCTCCTACAAACCAATCCCCCTGATAACTACAAACCAATCCCCCCCCCCTCCGATAACTACAAACCAATCCCCCCCTCCGATAACTACAAACCAATCCCCCCCCTCCGATAACTACAAACCAATCCCCCCCCCCTCCGATAACTACAAACCAATCCCCCATCCCTCCGATAACTACAAACCAATCCCCCTCCGATAACTAACCAATCCCCCCTCCAATAACTACAAACCAATCCCCCTCCGATAACTACAAACCAATCCCCCCCGATAACTACAAACCAATCCCCCAACCCCTCCGATAACTACAAACCAATCCCCCCCCTCCGATAACTACAAACCAAACCCCCCGCCCCCTCCGATAACTATAAACCAATCCCCCCTCCGATAACTACAAACCAATCCCCACCCCCTCCGATAACTACAAACCAATCCCCACCCCCTCCGATAACTACAAACCAATCCCCCCCCTCCGATAACTACAAACCAATCCCCCCCCCTCCGATAACTACAAACCAATCCCCCCCCCTCCGATAACTACAAACCAATCCCCAAAACCAATCCCCCCCTCCGATAACTACAAACCAATCCCTCCAATAACTACCCAATCCCGCCCTCCGATAACCCCCCCCGATAACTACAAACCAATCCCCCCGATAACTACAAACCAATCCCCCTCCGATAACTACAAACCAATCCCCCCCCCCTCCGATAACTACAAACCAATCCCCCCCTCCGATAACTATAAACCAATCCCCGATAACCCCAATCCCCCGATAACTACAAACCAATCCCCCCCCTCCGATAACTACAAACCAATCCCCCTCCGATAACTACAAACCAATCCCCCCTCCGATAACTACAAACCAATAACAACCCCCCCCTCCAATAACTACAAACCAATCCCCCTCCGATAACTACAAACCCCCCCTCCGATAACTACAAACCAATCCCCCCCCCCTCCGATAACTTCCCCCCTCCGATAACTACCAATCCCCCCCTCCGATAACTACAAACCAATCCCCCTCCGATAACTACAAACCAAACCCCCCCCCCCCCCGATAACTACAAACCAATCCCCCCCCTCCGATAACTACAAACCAATCCCCCCTCCGATAACTACAAACCAATCCCCCGATCCAAACCAATCCCCCCGATAACTACAAACCAATCCCCCCCCCTCCGATAACTACAAACCAATCCCCCCCCCTCCGATAACTACAAACCAATCCCCCTCCGATAACTACAAACCAATCCCCCCCTCCGATAACTACAAACCATCCCCCCTCCGATAACTACAAACCAATCCCCCTCCAATAACTACAAACCAATCCCCCCCCCCTCCGATAACTACAAACCAATCCCCCTCCCCCTCCGATAACTACAAACCAATCCCCCCCCAATAACTACAAACCAATCCCCAATCCCCCCTCCGATAACTACAAACCAATCCCCTCCGATAACTACAAACCAATCCCCAATCCCCTCCGATAACTACAAACCAATCCCCCCCAATCCCCTCCGATAACCCCCCCTCCGATAAACCAATCCCCCTCCGATAACTACAAACCAATCCCCCCCCCCTCCGATAACTACAAACCAATCCCCCCCCTCCGATAACTACAAACCAATCCCCCCTCCGATAACTACAAACCAATCCCCCCCCCCTCCGATAACTACAAACCATCCCCCCCCCCGATAACTACAAACCAATCCCCACCCCCAAACCAATCCCCCCCGATAACTACAAACCCCTCCCCCAATCCCCTCCGATAACTACAAACCAATCCCCCTCCCACTCTACAAACCAATCCCCCCACCCACTCTGATACGATGTAATTGAACTAATCCATGTTTGTTGTACCGTCAGAATCTCAGACTACTTATCAAAATGCTGTGTTGGTAAGAATGGCTCCCGGTACATGGACAATCTTTACAAATCGGGTTTTCTACAACTAAGCAACCAATAAGCCAAAAGGAAAGCGCTGAAATCAATAATCATAAAGAAAGTAATTATGAAAAAAATGAAGACGAACATTTAGAGTGGAGACTTCATCTGGCTTCATTATGACAGTGAAAAAAAAGTAATGTTCTGCCTTGTTTCCACTTGCAGATAAAACAGCAGCTTTATTTGTTGAAAATTCAACATTTTGTTTACACCATATCCAGTCTCACAGTAATAGTTCACAACATAGCAGGTGTTTGTATGCTGTGACTTCACAATCTTTCCAGGACTCGTTGGTATCACTCAGCAAGATTAGCTCTGACTTGGGAAAGTCTACACAAGCGACAACGCACTGAGAAGGCTAGTTATTATTTTGTATTATGAATATTGTTTTAATAGTGTTTATTATTAGGATTAGGAATGGAAATTTTGAATAGTTTCCTATTAGAATGCACAATTTTCACGTATTTCATTACCCAAACTAGTCCCTGCTCTTACACTCCCAAGAATAAAAGGCAAATGCGTTTGTGTGCTACAAGCAGACAGCATAACAGTGTAAGCCAATAAAGTTTAGCCGGGTTCACAAAGTGTACAAACAATGTCTAAGACGACACTTCTTTGTTCAGTACTCTATTTCCTTCGGCACAGGTTTTTCCTTTTGTTTACTGAGTTAAAATACAGATCACAATGAGCAGCAATGTCACACTGAGTATCTCTTCCAATTAAAGCAACAGTAGCATAATGTTGCACAAATAACCAAATCTTTTTTTTTTTTTGCTGTATTCAGAAAATACATTCCAACATTACAATAGCATAACATTTCTACCAATTACAACTAGCCATTAAGTACTGACCTCAGATGAATCTAAGTCAAGTTACTTTGTTTATTCAATAACCTGTAAGTAATTCAAAACAAGGAACATTCCTGGTTGTACTTTAATGGTCAGTGCAAATGTTGACGTTACTCCATCCATTCACAAAATGTCAACAGTAGATGTTTTACATTGAGAACTGCAGTCCAGAGTTAAAAAAATAACCAACTCCCAAGTGTCTTGCTTTTTCTTATTAGTCACTGCGTTTTTCTGCTTAACATTTAGTATGTCTTTTATATTCATTCAACGTTAAATTACCTTTCTAATTTCAATGTTTCCCAAGTTTGACTTCCTTCTTTTAGCACTTGCTATATGCATTTATTTTATTTCAGTTCACACATTTTTGTGTGTATTCGAATATGTAATATGCTATTCAAATATTTTTTTTTTTATTTTATTTTCATGTATTTTATTTATTATATTCGACTACACTGACCTATCCCTAATTATGATTATTATAATTCAGTTTTAGCGTTGATGTGACCATATGGTAACAGCTCGGTTACGGGTTTGCTTGTGAAAAAATTAGTATAATTTGTACACATACAATTTTAAATCTTAATAGTATTTTCATTTTCTGACAAGCACACACGTGTGTGTATGTTAAATGGCTGAAGCACCGTATATTAAAAGGCTTCGCTTAGCCACTTTCTTTTTCTTTTGAGAAACGTGGGATATCTTCGGTTACCCTACAGTTAGAAAAACACTGTGAAAATAAAAGCCATCATGACAAAAAAATATATAAAAAATATATATTGGGCCAGATAAAATTGATCCGGGCCAGAAAAAACACAAGCTCAGTGGTCCAAGGGGCCATTAGTTAAAAATCTAAACGTAGAGCCCTGATAAACATTTTATACAGAAGCTTTACTGTTGACCTAATTCTGGATCCTGACATATGAAAGTCAAAGAGCCTTGCAGGCAACTTCCGGCACCTAAAGCTGAGACCCAACCTGTTGCACAGTCTATGGTTCTTAGCTGCCAACAATTACCAAAAATAACCCCACACTTTTGCAGCTTACCTTTGTTACCTTTAGAAGGAAAGAAAAGTGCAACAGAGGTTTGTCTATTGACTGAGATGTCAAACATGGGGGAACTATATTTTGTACAATATGTGAAAACCTCTACATGAATGCATTCCTCTTCCATAAACAGCATTGCACTTTGTTTTGTAACCAAAAAGTGAAAATGCCATGCATGCTTGTTTCCATTGTGCAATTCAACACTTGCTTGGCTGTGCCTCAGATTTTGTCCTGTGGAAGACTGTTGTCTCCAATTACACTACATGCACCCTTAGCTACAATACATGACAAGAGTTTGGGTCTTTCCTTGTTTTAAAGTCCTGTTTTTAAGTGCCACTTCCACTCTGAGTTTGACCAAGAGAATAAGCAATTCGGCTTGGCAACATGGTGCTGTTACTATGCTTTCAATGAACTCTTAATGACATATTGTTTATCATAGAACAACAAGCTTTGGAGTCCTACTGAAAGGCAATGGCAGAGAGATTCCACTTGTCATATCATTTGGAATAATGTTAATGAAAATGTGTTTCTCAGTTGTCAACCCTCCCCCTAGAACAGGACTCCTAAATCATCCCTGCTCAATAGGGACACCTGCTGGGGAGCAGGGGCTCAGCAGCTGTGCATTCTCCAACTCCAGCATGTCAGTGGCTGCTCCCAGGTCAGTGATGAGCACCAGCTCAATACCTCTTGTTCCAATTTCCTTTCCCCGCAGGAGACAATCTCTCCCCAGTTACTGAAGCGAAACCACTGTGGTGCTCCACAGCTTCCAGCTAGACTGCAATGCTGCTTTTCTTTTTCCATTATAGATTATATAAAAAAATAATATTTGGTTCATAATAATGCTGTAGACTTATTATTTATACAATAAATTGGTATGTAGATATGTTGCATCCTGTGACGACCTAACTCCAACTGTGTTTTACCAAACCACAGCTGACAGTCTCTACTTGTAGAGGCCCAAGACTTACTGTAATGACAGGGGGTGTTCAGGTCAGGATTAAAGTATCATTGTAGAGCTGTGAATGGAAACCTGATGCATTCAATATACTAAACACCAATGATAAATATGTGAATTAATTAAGTGCAAAACATGGTGTAATAATTTGTGGTTGCAGTCCAATATAAAATCAGTAACATTAACTAACCCTGCTGCATATCCCCGATAGGTGATATAGTGGAGGCAGGTAGAAATGTATACAAGTAAGTACTTCTGTACGTACATATACAGTAAGAGTTTTGCATGTATCTAGAGATCCTCTTGTTCAATTGTTTAAGGACCTTCTTTATCACATGTATTCTAATCTGGAAGTACATGGAGAATGTTTGTTTGTCTGACTGACTGTCTAAAGAACTAGAGAGAGAGAGAGATATACTGCATATACAGTATATCAGTATTGCACACGCAGTTAGAACATATGTTCTTATGTTCTAACTGCGTGTGCAATACTGATATACTGTATATGCAGTGAATATAGGTCAGAGTGATGAACTATTTCAGGTTATGCTGGAGTCTCTGGGACCTGTCTCTTCTGGATGTCCTCTTACCGATCCAGACGCATGCAGTCTGTTTTCTATGCTGGACACAGTGGCGTTGCAAACCCAGTCACTTGTGGTGTCCCCCAAGGATCTATTCTTGGGACCCTTCTCTTCAATATCTACATGCTTCCCTTGAGTCACCTCATCTGCCAACACAGCCTCATGCTTCACTCCTATGCTGACGACACCCAGCTCTACTTAAAACTCGACCCTGGAAGCCTCTCTGCATTCAAGACATCGAGGCCTGGATGTCTGCCAATTTTCTTCAGCTGAACACTAACAAATCTGAACTCCTTCTAGTAGGATCTAAAACCCAACTTAAGAATCTCAATATAGCTGCCCTGAACCTCGGAAACTGTCTGCTGCTGCCTTCCCCCACAGTACGAAGCCTTGGTGTACTTCTTGACCGCAACCTCTCCTTTGATGCCCACATCTCTTCCGTGGTCAAATCTTCCTTCTACCATCTTCGAAACATCTCCAAAGTCCGTACCTAACTTTCCCTCGCAGATGCAGAGATACTCTGTCATGCATTTGTCTCCTCTCGACTCGACTACTGCAACTCTCTCTATGGTGGTCTCCCGGCATGCACCATAAACCGACTGCAGCTAGTCCAGAATGCCGCTGCCAGGATCCTTACTAGATGTAAAAAACGTGATCACATCACCCCGTCTTGCCCAGCTGCACTGGCTACCTGTAAAGTTCAGGATTATTTTCAAAACTCTCCTGCTCACCTACAATGTCCTTCATCACACAGGTCCCAAGTACCTCCTCAACCTGCTGACCCGCTATATGTCCCTGCCCGACACTGGCCTGCTTGTTATCCCCAAGCAAAAGTGCACCACACTCGGAGAACGCTCGTTTAGCTTCATGGCTCCGACTCTTTGGACTCTCTCCCAGCTTTGGTGCATGATGTTCCCACCGCCGCTCTTTTTATTTCAACTCTCAAGACCCACCTGTTCTATCTTGCTTTCCATGCTCTTTAAGCCTGATCTCTGCTATTAGCTGCTGTGTTGCTGCTAATATTTCATGTATTATGCTACTATGATTTCCATTACACGAGAGTAGATGTTAAAACTTCATGCTGATTTGAACTCGGCTCTCGCCAAGATAAGCACCAACTAAGACATAGCTTTACAGTAAACTAATGTGATCCATATGTGTCTCCATCCATTTACGTTTCCTTCCATATGATGATGTAGATATCCTTCTGTCTGGTGTTAATGGCTGAAGTGTAATGCTGGCTCCAGGGATCAGCTTATTTTGCCTCCCTGGCGCATCAGCACACACAACGGCTGCGATGCTGGCTCGGGATCAACCACAGTGCGGCCTCCCAGCGCATCAGCATGACAACCGCCTGGATTGAGCTAAGTAGGGTACATCTCTGGGGTTTTTCAAGTGGGCACCTTCCATCCTCAGTGTTTCGTCGACTAGCCCACGACACCTCAAGAGGGCTCGACGGTGATTCTGGCGTCCCAGCATCACCCTCCGCCCCCACTCAACTCAGCCCAGCTTACTTACCTGTACATCAGCGTTTCTTTCTTTCTATTGTGCTTGAGATCCCCAGCCAGAATCTTTCCGTCTCAACCACAGCCAGTTGCTGCTCCTCTCTGCTGCTTCAGATAAGTTCTTCACTGTGCGACGCAACTCTTGGCCACTGAATCCGACGTCTCTGAGAAACCGGGTTGTAGAGTGTGCCACAAATCCTCGACAACCCACTTCCACTGGGTAAACCCGGACTCTCCATCCTCGCTGTTCCGCTTCAGTGGCTAGTTGAGCATACCGCAGTCTCTACAGCATCCTCCCATGGCACTGTTAACTCTACCAGGTGAACAAGGCGTGCTGATCCAGACCACAAGACAATATCTGGTCGAAGGTTAGTGGTGGCAATCTCAGGTGGAAAAATAAGCCGTTGACCAACATCTGCCAGCATTTTCCAGTCTCTAGCAGCTTCCAGTTGTCCTGGGCGAGGATTGGTTTTAACACCTTTTCTTGGTGGTTGCTCTCCTGGGCGGAGGAATGTTGTCTTTTGTGTGTAATGTTTTGATGGAACAGGTGACAACTTATTGGTCATGTTACGCTTGTCTTCCAATGCTAAGGCCAAACATCGCAGCACCTGGTCATGGCACCAAGTAAACCGTCCTTGGCTAAGAGCCACCTTACATCCTGTCAAAATGTGCCTTAATGTTGCAGGTGATGAACACAAAGGACATGAGGGATCCTCTCCTACCCAGAGGTTTAGGTTCTGTGGTGATGGGAGAACATCATATGTTGACCTGATGAGGAAACTGATCCTGCTCTGTTCCATTGACCATAGGTCTTGCCAGCCAATCTTGCGTTGTTCCACACTCTCCCATCTCATCCATTCTCCCTGCTTGGCCTGGGAAATGGCCTTTATACACCTCATCCTCTCCTCCTGCTTTTGCACCTCGTTGACTACCAGCTTCCTCCTTTGAGCTGGGGCTGCCTTGTGCCATGTAGGAGGAGCTGAACTATAATGTATTATGCACTTTCAACTGTATTTAATGTACTATTTCATGTATTATGCTACTATCATATATTAAGCACTTTCCACTGTCTAATGTATTATGGATTTTTTTTTTTTTTTTTTTTTTTTTACTGTATATCATGTATTATGCATTTCTCTGTATTTAAAGTATTATGGATTTTCTTCATGTTACTGCATCTTGTAAAGCGCTTTGTGATGGTGGTCCACTATGAAAGGCTCTATATAAAATAAAGATTGATTGATTGATTGATTGATTTATATTGATCTAACGTTATACTATGTTTATTTTTTTTTTTTAAACAAAAAAGAACTGGCAAAAAAGCCATATTTTGCTAAAATTGTAAATTATTTTAAAAATCCATATGACCATGAATCCAAACTCATATACAATCTTATAAACTTAAAATGTTTTGTACACGAAATTTAACATAATGGACTGTACAAGAAACGGAGCTTTAATAATTTTTTATATTTCCGTAGCCTTCTACTGCCACTGGCACTAGCACACTGTACAGAAGTTGAGGACGGACCTGTATTGTTTTCAATTAATTTTTAAGAAGTGGTCTGTGGATTTTGTCATAGTGGGTGAACATATCAACTATGACAAGGTAAAAAAAAAAAAAAAAGTTTGTTTGCGCTGCTTGGGTTTTTTGCATGTGTTTATGAAACAGCAGCTACAATACCAGTCTTTTACATTAGTAGGGTTATTGAAAATACAATTTACCTCTTAGTATTACTGTATGTTTGCACATTTTAACTACATTGATGATTACAACTGGGATTTTACTGTGCTAAGTGTAGGTTAAAGGGCTCATACGAGAATAAACGTGTATTATGTCATTGCAATCACTCAGGTTAAAAAATGTCGTGTAATTTGCCCAAACATCAATATTTTTCAACAAAACAGGAAGTATTGTAAGGTTCCCCTGGGGTCATAGAATAATGCATTTTTATACATGTATCTCTAAGCAGAATACATAATAAAAATTAAAAAAACTTAACAAAATAAATAAATAAATAAATAAATAAATTTGTGTTGGAAAAAAAAGCGAAAAGTTTGTATGTTTTCTGAAATACATTATAATGTTCTCCAGTGTTCTGAAAAAAAGGACACCATTTCCAAGATTCTACTGTAAAAAAATTGATTTTTAGTGAATTTTATAGGACGAGAGTCAACTACAGCCAAAAAAACGCCTTTAGTCATTAAAATGTAGTCATTACCAATGGTTTTTACCCTGGTTTTCTCCCCAATTATTATTTTTGCAACCCCCCAGCAACTCGGGGAACGGAGGCTGAGACACGCGATCTGAGACCTGCAGGTGCCCTATCAGCCACAGGGGTCACTGATGCGCAGTGAACCGTGGATTGCCCTGCCGACCTAAGCCCTCCCTACCCAGGTGGTGCTTGGCCAATTGTGCGCCACCCCCTAGGATCCCCCAGTCATGGTTGGTAATGACATAGGTCAGCCACCAGTTCTGAAAATATTTCCACTTATAGGTGTATAATGACCTAGTGGAGCCTGCCCTAGCGTTCTGCAATGTGCCCACGACTGCATCAGATAGCTCTATCGCTGACCAGCGGTCCCGTTCAGGGGCCAGACCCATGACTGGAACCTGCTTCCGGATGCCAGAGAGTGCCTTTCGCCTGACTGAGGAGATCCAGGTGAAGCGTGATCTCCCAGGACTGGCCTTGTAGGAGCTGGCACAAGGTCGAAAACCAGATTCTCCTGGGCCACTAGGAGAACTGTCGCCTTCTCTAACCGGACCTTCGCTATTGCGGAGCACCCGGGGCTGAAAAGCCGTGCAGATGTTGCAAAAGGTCTCATCCCCGAGGGCCAAAGAGTGTGCCCATCCTCCTGGGGCATGTTCGCCCTGCACTTTTCAGTACCGGCAGGTATTTAACCCTTAGCGGTCCATTTATTCAGCGCGTCTCAGGCGCGTCAGGTCCAATTTATTTTCACACACGCAGTTTATTTTAGATGCGCTGTTTAAAAGTATTTTTTTTCACTGTAAAACAGGTTTAAAAGGCACTGCATATCAACAGGACACTCAGTACTGCATCTCCAGCACTGCCCCACCCCTTGTTCGCTATATTTTTCAAATAACGCTTAATAATAGTAGATACCGATAAATTATCTCTTGATCACTCGTTTTATTACCAAACTCCTCAATAATGCGATCCAAGTCGTTATTTTATTCATGAGATACGCCCCTTTTTTTTTCGGCTTCTCTTGGCTCCTATCGGTCTCACTCGGCCATTGAATGGTTTTCTCGGCTTTTTCCGGAGAAAAAACGACTAGAGACCTGTTTTTTGCGTCTTTTTGATGATGTCGGACAGGGTCCGATATTGGACCGGAAAGGGAAAATTGCGATGTCGGACCAGGGCCGACATAGGACCGCAAAGGGTTAAGCCTCAGGTGCCGCACAATGTGCCTGCAAGGAGTGCAAGGCACGGGAGCACTTAAGCACCGCGTGCACTGAGGTACCAGGCTATGCGCGCACCGAGGCACTAAGTACTGCGTGCACCGATCAAACACCATGCACCAAGTGCACCGGGCACCGAGTTTACCGAATGCACCAATTACCACGTGTACCTAGTGTACCGAGCACAGAGGGCGCTATGCGCACCAGGGTACTAGATACTAAGGTAGTAGGCGCACCCAAGTACCAAGGGGCAGCTAATGTAGTGGTGCCTACACTAACTGTGTGTAGTCACACATCTGGGCATATCCCATAAGTCTGTTGGGGGTCATTTTCAAATTGAAAGGGAATTAACTGAAGAGCTTCATCTTCAATTTCTGTATTGTCATTAATATTACTTCTGTATTCATAATTAATCTAGAGCTGCTGCTGCATTTTTTAACGTGTGTAGGGGTGCTGTGTTAATGTGTGTTTGTCTTGAATAATGCTCCCGTATGCATAATTACTGTCTGAGCCGCTGCTGCATGTATGGGGTGCTATGTTAATTTAGTTTGTCATCAGTTAGTTTAGTTTGTCAGTTAGTTTATTATTTTAGTTTATTAACATACACTTGCATATTGCTTTTCTTTTACTTATTCTGTTCATTTCATATGCTGATGCATGTGTGTCATGACATTTGTATTTATTGATTCATATTGTGATTGGCCTTTGCACATTGTGTTCGGTGGTCAACTTTGTCTTAGAGAACACTTTGCTTGCTTCCAGAGGGGTGTTCTCTTAGCTGGAGACAACTGTACTGACAAAATTTGTTTTTAAGAATACAATACATGCTACAGGGATGGAAATAAGACTCTCCTTGCATAGAAGTTTGAAGAACAATTTCATTTTTATGAGCTGCAGGCATTTGCTTTTTTTCTGCTACAACAGTACAATGTGTACAGAGCCTGCAGCTCAAAAAACTTGAAATGGATCAAACTACAGTGCAATGAGTGTCTTATTTCCATTATGCAGATTTATTCTGGCATCTGGTATTATACAGTAAAGTACACGTGTTGAAATAATAAAAAAATCAAATCAGAAAAGACAAAAGACACAATGGAGTTATTTGTTGAGATCTGGTGTTTTGTCTAGTAATGAAAGTATTGAGTCTATTGAGACTGTATTCTAGGAAAAAAAAAAAAAAAAACACTGCTGTCATAGCATATACAGTATAAATGTTTTTGCTCAATATATATATATATATATATATATATATGGGACGAACACAGGATTTTCATGTTAGGATATTCGCTCATAATTTAAAGTGAAGGGATTCTCTATTATTACATTCCACGCAACAGAAAGTCGCTATATAAAAATAATAAAAATAAATAAACACCTACCTACTGTTTTAAATAGACTGAATAACCCACACTATCACATACTAGGCCTATATTTAAAATCAGAAAGTATTTATTGAAACCACCTTGTGCTCAACTAAGTAATGGAACTAATGCAATTCATTGTCGAAATGTATTTTGTTTTATCCTTAAGTTCTACAACAATGCAACCATATCTGTCATCTAAGCATTTTGATATGCCATCAATATGGTTAACCAGGTTATGGGTCATCGAAATTAAGTGGTATGAAATTCTTCTTTTATATCTTCAGTTGTTGACTGATATTTCGGTAACTAACAAATCAAACACCTACGAAAGACAGTGATTTAAAAAAAAAAAAAAAAAAAAAAACAATATCGTTGAATCCTGCATTGTATGACCTTATAAATACTACAACCGAGCTGTTTTGAAAATGAAAGCTAATTCCACCACGGTACCGCTACATTTAAAAGATTCATTCAACGTGTTATATAACTGGTTTGTTCAGAAATATGTATGCTCGCACCCTGCCTTTTCACTGCATTTTTAAAAGCTGTACAATTTCGAAGAAATTAACTAAGAATTAATAACAGAATAAGGGATATCAACCAAAAAGGTTAAAAAAAAAAAAAAAAAAAAAAACTGGGTTTGTTTTATTAAACAGTGACATTAGTTTGCCATGTGTGTTTATAGATAACATTTTGTGTTAAAGCACACGTTTCACTAGTTAAACAGGAGAAGTACACAAAGTAGCGATAATCTATTACAAGAAGAAAACAGATAGAAAAATTAATGCACCTCAAAATAGTATTTCGTCTATTATTCGTACTGATAAAACAGGGAAGACATTACTTGGATCATGGTACCGCTACTGCTAGCTATTTGCTCCTGTTTTTTTTTTTTTTCGTAGTCAGAACTGATAAAGTAATAATTATCTACCTATTATGTTTTCATTTTTTAGCGTGGGTGAAACCAGGTTAACATTAACAAAATAATCTCCATGACAGATTAAATTAGCATTTTATAGACACTGAATAAACATAATATCCTGTTAGGTCATTGCCTGCTATCTTATAAAATTGTAATGTTTTTAACAGTTATTTAATTTTACTCTTGGTCTATAAAATAAACTTCATACCTTTAATTTGTATCCACTTTGTTCTATACTGTAGGTATTTGTACTCCACTGTCCAATATGATTTGCATTGTGGGCCTCGCGCTTATCTACATGGGGAGGTACAAACAGTCATCTATCGGGAAGCTCTATTAGAAATAGTTTCCTGCTTTATGAAAGATACTAATAATGTAGGGGTTAAAAAAAACAACTAATACCAGTAATTATGTACGTGTTCACTCCAGGTCAGTCATATACGGCAGGGTAAGGTATCAGAAATATGCTACTGCATAGAAAAACTAGTAGCAAATATTGCTACCAAATATATGCTAACTTCGAGCCTTGACATTCAGTCTATATAAAAATCACTACACAACATTTTCAGGAAGTTGGGTGTGCAGACCTGTCAACTCTCACGTATTCACCAGGAGTCTCCCGTATTTTGGACCCTTCTCCCGGGACAGTTTTTCTCCCGTATTTTGCTCAAATCTCTACTGTTAAACCCAGTGGCGTGCCGTGACAAAATGGACTGGGGTAGCAGAGTCGTCGCAACGTAATGTCATTTGACTGACGCTTTACTTGGCACTGTCTGGTCAGCAGAGAATACCTTGAAGGTCCTGACGGCACTCCACTGGTTAAACCCCCTTATGTCAGCAAACCTTTAATGTGTGCAAAATTCATGGCCGGTGTCTGGTTACTGCAATTCTCGTCTGTACATGGCAGGGTTTAACCCAGGGGAGCCCTGTGGCAGGCATGCATTCAGTGCGTGAGGCAAGTTCACATACTTAACCACACAGAGCTCTTTTTCATTTGCCATTTTTTGAAAACTGTAGCGCAAATTATTCTAGTGAGACTGTAAATAAGTGCAAGGTATTTTTGTCATTTGTAGCAAATCCGAACATCTGATTTTTGTATCCGAATATATGTCCAAAAATATTTGTCTGAATATTCCGATATTTGTCCCAGCACTAATATGTATATGTATATATATATATATATATATATATATACACACACACACACACACACACACACACACAATGATGCACAAAAAAAACACAACACTCAGGTCTAATGGATTTAATCAATTATTTGAATGTGAACAAAAATACAGATCAAAGAATCATGATAAGTTTTCACTATGAAACGTGACACACTATCAAAATGAAAACATTACAAAGTTAGTAGTGGGTATGACCTCCCTGAGCATTAACACAATCCTGGTTGATGCATAGACTTGATCAGCCTCTGGATAGACTGCTGTGGGATGTTCCGCCACTCTTCCTGTGCAGCTGCAGCCAGCTGGTGATGGTTGGCTGGTCGTGGTTGTCTCCTGTGGATGGCACTGGCGATTTGGTCCCACAAATGTTCTATTGGACTCAGGTCAGGAGAAGAAGCTGGCCATAGCAAGACCTTGACATTGTTTTCTTGAAGTCTTGCAATTGTAATCCTAGCACTGTGTGGTCCTGCATTGTCCTGCTGGAAAATTGACACTTCCGGATTGGCTTGCAGGAATGGAAAAACTGTTGCCTCAAGGACTTCGTCAATGTATCGCTGAGCAGTAAGGTTGCCCTCAATCTGCACCAAAGGCGTTCTTGTGTTAAAGGAGATTCCTCCCCACATCATCACACTTCCACTGTCCCACCAGTTGGCTTGAACAATGCAACAGTCAGCATAACACTCACCACGACGTCTCCACACACATTATCTTCCGTCAGGTCTGTCAAAGGCAAAAAGGCATTCATCAGTGAATAAAACACTCCACCACTCTCTCTGACGCCACCTCAGATGTTCTCTGGCCCACAGAAAACTCGTTGTCAACATGTTACCCCTGAACAGCCTCATTTTCATGCTGAACGGCAAATCATTTTCATGCAGACGGTGAGCTACAGTCATTCTGCTGATGCGTGGGTTGTTTCTTCCTGGAATTTCTCGTGCTGTAGCCACTGCAGTCTGAAAACGATTACGCAGATGGATCAGTCGGATGTGACCGTCCTGGGCTGGTGTGGTGACCCTCTGCCTTCCATGACGTGGCCTGTCCCTCACAGAGCTATTCTCTGGGCAACTTCTCTCACAGACAGACCGCCTTCAATCATGCCCATAGCAACCAGGCGATCTTCATTACTCAGGCAGGGCATGGTCATACCTTTCACTGTTCTTGTGTTAATTAAAATCATGTCTTTTCGAATGGCTATTTATACAGATTCCTAATCAACTCATTTTGGCAATTTTAACTCAACTCAAATACCAGACACTGAGCACCTGGCGTTTTTATGAAATCACATGACTTGAGCTCAGTATTTTTTTATCCCAAGGAACAATACTACTCAAACAATCAACAAACCTTCTCACTATTTAAAATGTAAATAACATTATATATGTGCCCAATGAGCTATTGATGTCAAACAGACTGTTGCGTTTTCATTGTGCATCAGTACACACACACACACACACACACATGCACGCACACTGTATATATCACTGTATATATCACTGTATATATCACTGTATATATGGCTTTTTGTCTTTTGGACAGATGACAATAGAAAAATATTTCTCAATTTTTTACTGTGGATATGTCCAGTTACTCCTAAATATAGTTTCCATTGTTTTTATATTATATGATATTAACAAAGGGCCCCTAGAGTAAGACTCCCTCCCCCCCCCGGCATGAAAAGCTAGCTCTACCCCTGCTCCACATATATATTTTGATATATGCAATCACTTATATAAAGGATGTCCTCAGTACGTCCTCACAATTGGGATTCTCAATATACCCACAGATTATGCTACACTGAATTACTTGTGCTAAAGAATTTCCTTACAAACTGGCATCACAACTGTCCCAATTCCCTTTACAATTATCAAAACTCTATAGCGTGACATACATATGTGTGACTGTCCCCAGTGGGGAACATTTTTTGTAGGGTATAGGACTGAGACGCTAACTCTAGTCCCTTAATCTGTCAAAAGTGGTGTACCTGTTTGACAGTTTTTATTACAAGCTAGAATCTACAACGATTTAAACATAATTTCACAACCTCACAAATACTGATCGATTTCTTACACCATTTGTTAGTTTAAGTACTGCACACCTTTTATATACGAGTTACTTTCGGTAAGTGCTGTATGGAAAATTGTTGTTAATCAGGCAGAAAAACAACCATGTGAATGCATTATAAATACAGTTTATAAAAAAACATGAATAAATACCTCCTTCCCCTGATCCAGAACCATTATCTGTGGATAGAAAAGAACACGAAAGAACATTAGTTATTAAATATTTTTAGTGTTTCAACATTGATTTCTGAAGTTAAACAAAATGCACACATTGCTTGGATTTTGCTGTCAACAATTATCTATGAGTCAGCATTTATATTAAATTATGAAAGGAGTTTTCATTATGAATGGCCACAGGCTCTATCTTGCTTTGAAGTGAGGATGGGGTAAACACCCACCTGCCTGTATTTTAAATAAATGACACGTATCTCCCTGGCTAGCTGCCCTGACGTTCGAGTGTAGGTTTTCAAAATAAACACACTGGACTATAGTTTTCCTTATTCGGGAGTCATTTGTACAGTAATTGTAGTATTAAATCGATCAAAGCAAGCACTCCAGTTTGAGGGAGGATGTTAGACCCTACTGTACAGCTGAGTAATGCTAGGTAATAGCAACACTAGGAAGAAACTGCAGTTTCCCATTCATCTCTGATTCACTAGAGTGAGTTGCTTCTAATCTTCTAAATTAAAGGGAAGCCATGCTATTAAAAAAGAGGTAAGGGGAAATTGTCCATGAGCGACCGAATTACAAGGAGTAATTGCCCAACTCTGCTAAATCGTGAAATTATCCTTGGCCTGAAACATAGTTACTCTCTTTAATTAGTGTACAGTTTTCTGTCTTCTAATACATGCTGCAGCTCCTAGGGACTACAGGGAATTCTCAGTTACAGTATGTTGACTTAGGAAAAACATCTCCTTTAGAAACAAAAAAAGGATATGTGATCTCCACTAAAACAAAGAAAATAATTCCAGAGCAGGGAATCTGGGGGCTTGGGCTTATTATTATTATTATTATTATTATGAGAAACGTCACATACTGTCTCTGACAATCAGGGTTTGCCTAACTCCTCACAATGCACAGTCACCCACCTGTTCACAACGTGACCCTGTTATGGCTTACTAAATTTAACATGCTTCTGTATGTATACTGTAACAACGGTTTACAGTAGTTTACAATGGTTTTACCATATATCTGTGTGCTACACCACGCTGTCACTATGCTTAACCCCCATTGGCTTTGCTTTTATGACATATCACCACAATACACTTTCACAAGTTTAGTTTCCCATGTTGTGGTTCATCAAAGCCCCTTTCACACTGGCACTCCTGCAGTGAAAGCTTCACATCCGCAAGGAACGTTTCTGCTTATTCTGTTTAGCCATATTTTTGTTGCTTGAGACACACCATGAGCCAGATTGCAGCAGGGATGAAGAAACATTTGGTCTAATCAACATTTGGGCAGACGGTTCAAATCCAGAAAAGCTTGGATGGAAGTGTCAGTAACAAGCTGCTTCCGGGGCACTGATACACGCATTGCTTACTTGCGTCTGTCACTCTGGTCAACCCTGCTTTATCAAAAGCAGTGTGAAATCACGTAGCCAACCCGCATGACAACAGGTCCTGCCTGAGTAGGTTCTGACCCGGGTAGATCATGAGAGTGTGAAAGGGGATATAGTTTTTACATAAAATATATAAAATAGTGTTATAATAGATCAGTGCTGGTCATAGCTGTAATTTCCATGCAGGACTGAAACCGAATTACAAAAATCCTTTAAAAGCCTCTACAATATGATACTTACCAGGGTAACATGGACCTTCTGATAACACTGATATATGTTTCTGATGTTTGCAGGATGCTTGTCTAAGATAACATTCATTTTGGTAGGTGTCGCCATTTGATCCACACACTGGAATGTAGTTTTTGTGACACTGAAATAAAAGACAAAATTGTTCACAGCTTACAGATAAAGATGAAAAGGTTACTAATTCAATATGTGCATACATTTAAGCTTTTTATGATAATAAATACAGTGTGCCATTCACTCTGGCTCAAAATACACCTTCCAGGAATGCTTAAGGCTGTTTTTAATTAAAGACATGCTCCAGCAAACTCCACAAAGAATGACTCAAAAAGTTGAAAGTGGCTGTAGTGAAGGGGAAGTCACTGCTTTGGGATTCTTTATAGGGCATCTGATTTTCGGTTTTAACCGATAAAAAGAGATATAACCAAAAAAAAAATAAAAAAATGAAATCGGTGTATATCCAATAAACATGGGAAAAACACTGGAAAATGGTTACTCAATTCACATTGACTTGACCCCTTTCCCCATGAAAAAATGTAATAAAATAACCTACAAAATAAATAAAAATACTTTCTCAGTGCAGTTGGGCAATGTCCATCCTTCCTACTTGTATCTCGCATTGATTTGTTTCGAAAACTTTAAACCCACCCCTATGGCAAGCCAAATTATCATTTAGAGATATCTCAAATTCATTTATAGATATCTCTAAATATTTGAAGATGTCTCTAAATCATTTCCAGATATCTCAAAATATTTGAATATATCTTCAAATATTTAAAATATCTCTAAATCATTTCAAGATATCTAAAATACATTTGGAGATATCTCAAAATGATTTACAGATATTTTTAAATGGAGCTTTAAATGAGATATCTAAAATGCATTTTTAGATATCTTTAAATCGTTTGAAGATATCTGTAAATGTTTTTAGATATCTTTAAATACTTTTCAGATATCTGTAAATCATTTAGATATCTCTAAATAACGTACTGTTCATTTAAAGATATCTCTAAATCATTTGAAGATATCTTCAAATAACTTCCTGTTCATTTAGAGAGCTCTAAATCTTGAAGTGAGTTTGTGAACTCGTTATATGTGAGGCACACATATTCTAGTACGTTTTCATCCTTTTGGATCACAAAATATGTTTTTGTCAGCTGTCGGACACCCTTGCGTGGGTTTATTGGATTTATTGGATTTATTTCCATAAAATGAATGTCCATATTTTTTCTTTAAGTACATTAACCAGCCCATGCTGTAGTTGTTTTCAATCTTTGTTTTCTTCTATTTCATTTAGCTGTTCCTCATCTACTGTTATGTGTCTACTCTTGCTGGTGCACTTATTTTATTATTTTTTTTTCAGATGGACTGCTGTCTTCACTCAGAAAGTTGGTGTTGTACCAGTTACCTGGAGTTTCATCTCCAAATATATTAAAGGAAATAGGTGAAATGCCATTCATTTTTGGCTGTGGTTTTGTTACTAATAACAAATAAAATGGCAGTTTGTCATGGAAATTAGAATTTAGTGGTGCGTAGTGATTTATTCAGTGTGAAGCAGCTCATTAGTATGCAAGCCATGCTATACGCTATATATACGCACGGTCATGTGATGCTGTTTAACCAATCAGAGGTTGTTATTTTTCCAAGCCCTATTATAATGACTTAATGTTATGCTGCATCAACGATCTTAATATTTGTGAATGAGAACAGTATTTTATGTGTGTGTAAAAGCAAGCAGCTAAAAGAAATGATCGTCATTTTAATGTAAGGACACACACACTTCTGTAGCTGTGTATATAGTTGCATGCAAAATAAACAACGGTGGCTGAATATGCCAAGTCGCTGCATTATTTATCATGATTGAGATCCACAATCCTGCAGTTTTTATATTTATCACATAGTTACTAAATAACAGGAAGAAAAGGTAATTGTGACAAATTAAGCTTAATTATGAATGCACTGCAGGTCGTATATTATGTGAAAGAAACAACCTGAATGTTAACCTGCTAGATTTTGTTTTATTTAATATTTCTATAATTAAAGTTGTAAGATGTAGAAATAATTACCATTCAATATTGATCCATTGCCGTCTTGGCCAGCAAAGCATTCACCATTCTATTTACCTTACCAAATTGGTCATGTGATACGAAAAGGCGGCCCTAAGCTTGCTTTACATTCATATATATGTAAAGGCCGACCCTGGTCCTGGATTGCACGGTGGCCTAAATTTAGGCTGACCTTGGGCTGCCTTTTTTTTGGAGCATTTAGATATGAGAAAAGGAGGCCCTGAGGTGGTCCTGGGCCGTCTTAAATCGCAAGTGTGAATGCGGTCTAGGCTGAATGAACTGAAAGACACTGATAAGGCAGACATTTGTCTCCAAGCTTAATCTTTAAACCACTTGTCTGAGCACAGCAATCTGAGCACTTTCAGTAATGTAGACATTCTGTAGTATCGTTTTTATATTAGAACGAACTATTCTTTGGAATGTTTTTTTCTACAACAGACAAATCTGAGAAGCTAGGTGAGGTGCTTGAGTCAGGAATGCAAGGGGGCATCTTCATGGAGTACAGGGATGGGTGAATCTCACTGATAAGAGATTCAAAAGAGTGTTTCTACTTCTTGGGTTTGTTACCAGGCAGAAAAGAGGCAATTATAAAACTGCAAGGAGTGTTGTGTTTTTGGCTCAGTTGAATCTTGTTGTAGCCCGGCACATACAACTCCATCCATTTAAAATTATTCTTTTCTAAGATACATAAATAAACATATATTTGACTTGAATAATATTTTGATTATAAGTTTTATTATTCCCTATAGTAATCAAGGACAAAATAACTACAGTCAAACTGGCATATAAAGGCCAATTAACAGGCCAGGCTAATTCTTCTTTATACCCAGGTGCCCCTTGTATCAATGTACTGCAAACATGAAAGAAAATGTTTCACACAGATGTATTATCACACATGCTTTTTCTTCTGTCCTCCTTCCAATTAGGTCTTTATGAAAACAACTATTTACCGTGCAAGTAGTTTTATCTTAACACTTAATTGCCTGTACACGGAAGCTGAAAGTCATTTATATACATGTATTTGGTTTCATTAGGCTACTGTAAATCCACACAAGGTCAAGAGAACGTCTGGATGCAAGACTTTACGATGACTATATGTTGCATACATTTGCATTTATCTTGCTTTATGTGTGTAACCTCCGAGTCAACTCTCTAAAGGCGAGTAAGTCTTACCCTGTCTGAATGCAATGTTATTTGTTGTGTTTTTTTGGTTATGAAACCATATTTCTTCTAAAGTAATGTTTCATAGTAATAGGAAATCCTATGCCTGTATGATTTCCTAGCTATTAGAATCATGGGTGAGTTATGTAATCATGACTCATAGGAGACACAGCGATTGCATGTTGGATGCAATGGCTCACAGAAAGCTGCCTTTGAGCTCTTTTCAAATAAGCAATCTTATGTGTTTGTGATTATTCCATGTCATCAGCAGCCACCATAGATCATCTCAGCAATAATTTCCCTTTATTATAAAATATTACATTTATGAAGTTGTGGTTCTTTTGAAATCAGTAGTTCGAGGCAAGCATAAAGCATAGCACAACATTGAAAGAAAGAAATACTAAAATAATGTGATAGTTTTGAAATTATGACTATTCATTTATTATTTAGATGTAATTACAAAATAAACCAGTACAAAAATGCAGTCAGTTATTCTGAAGTCTATGCCAGGGGTAGGTAACCTTGGCTCTTCCAATCCATTCCACTGCAGGACTTTGTTCCAACCAGACCCTTAATTATTTAATCAACCCTGTTGCAGGTCAATTCAATAATTGAGGGTCTGGTTGGAACAAAGTCCTGCAGTGGAATAGACAAGGTTGCCTACCACTGGTCTATGTAATTTAGTTCAAATAAGGGGTTGTGCTAAAATGTCCAATCCATACGTAAGGCCCTCTCTATTAACTTGTGAAGTGACTACAGGTGATGTACTGTAATATTGATACTATAACATGAGAGCCTGTGTTTCATGCGCATTGATGAGCAATCTTGGGTTACATCCCTTGTATTTTGCACACCTGTTCTATCCTATACTACCCTATCAAAACACAATGCTATACTATACTATACTATATAGGCTACTATATACAGTACATTGAGTACAACATCCAACCTGTACATAACATGGAGAGATTCTCCATAAATATTGTGATAGAGAGAGAAAGGATCGATGCTGTAAATCTCCCTCCCGATTAGAAAGGGCGCTGTGTAAGGGGGAAGGTATGCTGCCTCCTAGATCTGCCACCTCGGTGGTAGGTGGAAACCGGAAGGTGACCATATTAAGAGGGGCGCGTAGCTGCAAGTACTCGGGACGATTCCATTGCGGTCAGCTGCGGGGCAGCCCTCTATTGGAGAAACCATGGCGACGCGCTGACTGCAGGAAGGAGTTTGCTGGGTACAAAGGGGAAGCAGCTACGTCAAAACCTCCCCTTGCGCTGAGTTAAAAAGCGATCGGCCGGAGCCAATGTTTGTTTTCTGTGATTACGTGTTTTGTTTTTGTGTGTTAACAGAGGAGCGGGAGGACGGGAGGCTGTAGCCAGCGAGCCAGCACATACCCCAGAGCACGCCCCTCATTGCACAGCACTTCACAGCACAGCGCACGCACCACAAACCTTGGAAGAGAAGAGCACATTTTCGTGCACGGAGGACTGTGGTTATTGGAGTGTGTTTTGTTTACTTTTGTTTTAGCTGGACGCAGTTGAGTTTTGCCCCATTACCATCGCTGGTACTGGGGCTTATTATTTATTATCATTATAATTATTATTTATTTTTCCAAGGGGATTTATTTTATGATCTTTTTGTTTGTTAATTATTAAAACCTTTTTGTTATTGGGAGAATTCAGTCTGGACATTCACTTTCTACTGCACTACACCATTCAGCGTGTCACAATATGTAAAAGGGAATGTGTTACATTCCTAAAACTACTGTAGTTCAAAGACTAACATGTACAGTAGAAAATGTTGAGGGGGCACACATCTGTTTGGAAAAGAGAGAAGTTTGGGTAAAAGGAGATTTACAGAGGTGTGAGTGGCAGACCAGTGCTGTATCTTAAAATGTCTAACCATAACTGATATATCAAAGATAAAAAACAGAAAATACTGATAATGTTATAAATATTCATATGATGCTGAAACTTTACATTAAACCGCCTATAGATATAAAAATAGAACTGTAACACTTGCAGCTCATTTCAAGGGGAAATGAACATGGATACAGAGTGACACAGAACATGAAATAAAAGACTTAAACAGCATTAAACAGAACGCTACCTCATTATGCTCTTTCTGTATTCCAGCTATTTAGGACCTAGTGTTGCTGATTAACTTTCTGAAAGGAATACAACTAGCAAGAAATAACTTGGTTGCAGGAAGGAACAGTACATGTATTATTCTGTGTAGTTTCTTGCCAGTCCATTTTCTTCAAAATCAAGCTGTAGTGGTGATTTGCTTTTGTATGACAAGAACATTTAGGTCCAAGTAACTCAAAATGAAAAGTTTACAGCAGGGGTTTTCAAATTTTTTTTAAAGCTGTACCCCTTCTGTCCGAAGGTTTCAGCTCCAGTACACCTTTACAATTGTTGCTCTACTGAATGGTACCACAGTTGCAACAAAAGGCAAAATAATCTGATATAAAGTTTATTTAATATATAATTTATGTCATAACAGTTTGGGACTGACAAACTGCTGGTTTAGGTCAGAATACCAAACAGTAAAAAAACCTTTTAATTACAAGTCTTTGGATGTACTGAATCAAAAGACAGTATTTGGGAATCTCTTCTGAAACATATTTGATACGTATTCTATTTGGCAAAGTTATTATAAATAATCCAGAATACTGTAAATGTTTACCATTTTACCATTTAATAATTTGTGCCATTTAAAACATTTCCAACATCAAAAACATTAACCTCAATATAAAACTATAATAACTAACAATTATCCATTAAAGCCAACATAAAATGATCCAAAGAGACTCGGTATACCTGAAACATTGCAGTTATTACAAATACAAACTGAACTGCATAAATACAAATACTGTACATAGCTTGCATTGAATAAACAGAAAATAATTAACATTTAAAGTTACCATTTCAATGGGACACTTGGGCCTGGTGGATCTTGCATAGCTCATCAGTCATTGGTACGATGTCAGAAAGACAAACCCTCATCTCATCCTTCATGTCTAATCTTGCTCTGTGGTTTGTTTTAATAGCAGCCACGGCAAATATGTAGTTGCAAACGGTAGCAGGACTTTGCTTTCCTGGTAAGCAGGGTATTCAGTTGCGATATCCAACTAAAAACTGGAGATGTTTCATCCACAGCTCTGATACTTCTGACATAAAAAAACTCTGCTCAGTTCAATCAGTTTGTCCTCTTCATTAACATTTAGACTGTGCAACATTTCCTTGTTGGTAACATTTGCGAATGGATCTCTGATCCAGTCCTGGTCAATTTTTAGAGACTTTTCCATTTCACTGATGTACATATTGAACTGAGAAACAAGCTCTGTGAGATGGCTGCAGATTATGAGATGTCCACCACTTCAGATTCTCCATCATTGAAGTCAGTTAGGCAGGTGAACATCATTACACCATTTTGCTTTTGCCATGAACCCTTTTGTCACAGAGATCTAGTCTCTGGTCCTGCATGCTTGTGTTGAGTCTACTTAGTTAATCAAATACGTCTGCTAAGTATGCAAGTTTTGCATTCCATTTGGGATCTCTGAAATAAATCTGGCAAAATAGAATTCTGCTCCATCAAAAACTGAGTTACCTCTGCTCACATGTCAAACACTCTTCATATACAGAACCATGGGAAAGCCAGCGAACTTCAGAATGGAGAAGCAGCCCTTGATAGTCTGCATCCATTTCATTACACAGAGTTCAGAGGTCTGGCCTTAATGAAATTCACAATTTTTACAACAGAGATTAAAACATCATTCATTTCTGGGCTCAAATTTTATGATACCAATGCCTATTTTATGTAAAATACAATGAGTTGAAACAGTGTTCAGTGGTACCTGTTTTATTCTTGCATTCTTTCATGGTACGAGTGAAAACCTCCTGCGGTTTGAAACTTTCCAGCTGTCTTTCAAAGTATTCAGTAGGTTTTCCGACTAACCTTACATGCTTTGTTTCTAGATTACTTTAATGATGATGGTTTCATTCAATCACTGGAGAGCTCCTCTAAACAAACAACACACTTGGGTATGGATTTATCTTCGTGGCCCACACGTATAAATCCTAACTAGACGTTACTGTGCTTACAAACTTTGATGCTTTTCACTTTCTGTAGACTCTTGTGTTTTCTTCCTTCACTTTTCTTTTGAAAGTGAGAAATATATCAATTTTTGACACGAGAAACGACACAGGATAATCTGGATGTACTCTATCAAACACCGAAAACAATGTAACTGTTGCTAAAATGCATCCGCACAACTGAAATCATGCATGCATACAGGTGGATGATCCATTTGAAAATACAGCCTAACTGTAAACTTGTGGGCTGCTAAACAAAAATGAAATATTTATGCACAGTGGTTTAGAGTTAATATATAATTTTGTCAAAAAATCAATTCAAGGTCATTATTTTCATTTTTATTTTTGCTTTGAGTCGTCATGCGTACCCCGTGACCCTTAGAAATACCCCTAGGGGTATGCGTACCACTGGTTGAAAACCCCTGGTCTAAAGCATTTGACAAAACTTTATGCTGTAAACCAATATGGACTATACTTTGTAACAAAGCCCAACCATGTGGCAAGTGAAATTTAGACACACTTTCCTTCCTCAAGATGTGGATTAGCAAATCAATACAGTGTCTGAGCTGATGCCCTAATGAGCCAATGAAAAACAGGGCTATGTGAATTGTGTATTGGATTTTTCCTATAATAAAAGGTCCTCTCCCCTCGCCTCTGGGACCCTGTTTTCAAACCAGCCGAGGATACGCTCACCAAAAGTCAATTATATTGGACAGCTGCTCTAAATTAAAAGTCCTAGTCGAACCGTCCTATTTCCTATTGGACATGAGCTACACTGCCCTTGGGCTCAATGCACTACAGGTTATGTGCTTTAAGGCTCAGAGGCTTTGCACTCTGGTACCCACATATCCATTTAACGGGACATTTAACGACATGAGACGGTAAAGCCTTCTTCCTTGGGTTCTATTGCTTAAGCATTCCCTGAGCAGTTAAAATTCATTCCAAAGTTTTAAAAAGAAAAGTGAAATATAGAGAAACTATAAATGTGTCCTGTCACAATTAATGCAGTGTACTCTGTTGAACCAGGAGCTGCCACTGACAGGCGGTAGCCGTTCTCACTTAATTCACAGCTGCTCCGGTCCAGACTTTCCCCAAGGTGTCACTGTCAGACTGTGGTGTCTTAAGGAGTCCCACGGTGGGCATAAAACAAGACAACACACCATAAATATATACAGGACATGTGAAGCTTGGAAAACCACAACCAGAGTAAGAGCTTAATAAAAAAAAATATATATATATTCTGCAGCCTCAGCTAATATGTGAGATAAAGGTGAAGGGGATGCATTGTCTGGAATAATACTACACATAATACAGAACATTTTGTTTTCCCCCTATTCTGTCCCAAAGAATGTTATACACTGTGAGAAAAAAAAAATATTGAAAAAGCAATACAACAGATAATATGTAGAATACAAGATTCGAACTATAGAGACACTCCTGTACTGACATTTGGTTTCTGAGAATGTTGGCCCTAATTGTAAAGCTGTAACTTGAGCTGTCTGTCCGTTTTTGTAAATAATAAGTTTAATGTTTGCACCACTATTCTAGACTGTTGCTAAAGAACCATTTTTCCAGTTTTGATAAAAACATGCCTTGGATTTTTATTATGAGATATTGTTCTGAAATGTGGTATTTAATGTCCAATTACTTACCTAATATCAAATACAGTATACTGAGTTTAGAGTTTTTCAGGTTTGCAAAAAGGTGAGACCAACTTTTGTACTAAGAACGTGAAACTCCAAAGCACTGCTATACAATACACAAAGGTGTCTACTCGAAACACAGCTTAGAGTGAAAGACCAACACTTAAACTGACAGGGTGATGCATATTGATGTCCTAATGCTGCAATGCAGGCCTTATGCCTTTCAATATTTCTGCAGCATCCTGGCACTTGTGTGATGCTGCCCCACCCCTTCCCCACTTCATACCTGGAACTGGCATGCACACTTCACATCTCCCCCTTCTTCTTTGCAAACTCCCCCGAATTTACATGATGTTTCGTCACATATTCGGAAATCGCTTTCTTTTTGACTGAATTCTGTAAAAGAAAGAATAACAACATTGTGTTAGAAAAAATGTCTTCTGTTCCTGTTTTTGTGTAATTTTCTGAAACATGAAAAGGCTGTCTGTTTAAATACCATACAGTGAACCCACAGTTCTATGGGAAACATTTGCAAATTACATAGAAAGGCAAAACGTTTTTCTTGTTATTTAAAGCAGTAAAAAACAGGTACTATGGAAACACAAGCCTGTGTCGAAGATAATTAGCATTCATTTCTAAAAGGATGACCATCAAAACATACTGAGAAAGTTCTCAAAATTGTAGCCAATTATTTTCATCAAACCTTTTTTTTAGGTAAGTTACATAGAAAGCTCTGTTCTAAAGGTACGTAAATGTTTAATAAAGCTCTGATTTGCTGATGGACCGTGCCTGCTTTTTTTAATACTTTGTTTTAGTGTTGTCGCCCACACTGCTTTTCACACAGAATCTGTGGGGGTGGTGGGGTTGGTTGGGTTATATCTTTATTAACAATAAACTGGGCCAAATCCGAGTGGCTATTGAAAGGGAGGTGGCGGATACTACTGAAGCGTACTGAAGTGAACCATGAGTTTGCTCCCCAAATTATTGCTGCCTGCTGTATCCTGCACAAGCTGTGCCAGGACCGTAAGGTGTTCAGGCATCAGTGGCTGCTTATGGTGAGCGAAGTGGAGGAACAGCTACCTCAGCCGCCATCAAGAATTTCACAACAGTGAAACTGCCTGCTTTTGCTAAATAAAGTATTGGAATATTGGAGTAGTATTGTTGATTCCCACGAAGTAAGTTGCAAAAATTGCACACCACATTTTGAGAGTGGGTTCAACAATTTTCGTGTTGTGCATTGTATCAAGCTGCCTCATCATATCCTCTTCCACAGCGTTCCCTCAAAGGCTAAAATGCGCGCATTTTTCGCAATAACTGGCAACAACCTTCACACTCAGTTTACTAACTTTTGTAAGTTATTATCATAAATATTATCATTTTGAGAGCATTCTTGCAAAGCATGAAGATAAGCATATTCACGTCTGTCTTGTAGCTGATTCTCTGATTTCCCTCTGTAAAAATGCACGTCACATTTGTGCAGAGCTCGCTCGGGCACCAGCGAATCTACTGGTACAGGGTGGGCGAAGCAGGCGTCTGGCAATTCTGCCTCTATGGACAGTGCTGCTCGGTGCTGCTCATGAACTTTGCAGTTTTCAACTCGTCGTATAATTGAATACTAAATCAGTGAAGCACAATCTTTTTGCATTTAGAAGTACTCCGGTAAACAAATAAAAATCACAATACTCATACTTTGATGTTTTTTGTTTTATTTCCCTTATAAGAAACTACCATTTCAGAAATATCACCTCAAGCGTTTTGAAACTGGTAAAAATGTAATCAAAATATTGAGTCGAAAAATACACATTTAAGTGTATAATATAGTAATTGAAGAAGACATACCATGTGCATTTTTTTTGCAAGTTGTTTATTCATCATGTGACTTCAATCACATGTCTCTGCTGAAACTCAACATGACAGCTGCACCAAAAAAAAAAAATGCAATGTTTCAGTAAAAGAGAGCTAAAAACACTGCATTCTTCTATGCTGAAAAACTAAGGTAGGCTACTGGACTGTGCTCAGGTAGGTCTTTCCAGAAGTAAAGTAAGTTAGCCAAATTTAATTGCGTGTTTTAATTATTTTTTTTAGTTTATTTCTTTTCATGCTACCTGCCTTTAATAAAGCTATAATTAGCAATATTAAACCATGGCCATTTCTTTTTTTTTTTTAAATTTAGTCGTTGCCGATTAGTTTTTATTATTTTCTCCCCAATTTGAAATGCCCAATTATTTTTTAGGCTCAGCTCACCGCTACCACCCCTGCGCTGACTTGGGTGGGGCGAAGATGAACACACGCTGTCCTCCGAAGCGTGTGCCGTCAGCCGCCCGCTTCTTTACACACTGCGAACTCACTGTGCAGCCGCCTCAGAGCTACAGCATCGGAGGACAACGCAGCTCTGGGCAGCTTACAGGCAAACCCGCAGGCGCCCGGCCAGACTACAGGGGTCGCTGCTGCGCGGTGAGCCGAGGACACCCTGGCCGACCTAACCCTCCCACCCCACGGGCGACGCTTGGCCAATTGAGCGCCGCCCCCTGGGAGCTCCCGGCCACAGTCGGCTGTGGAATAGCCTGGACTCGAACCGGCGACGTCCAGGCTATAGAGCGCATCCTGCACTCTAGCGAGTGCTTTTACTGGATGCGCCACTCGGGAGCCCCCAAACCATGGCCATTTCTTAATTACATTATATTATCTGACGATGAAGAAACAAGCTCAAAGCTCAAAGCTATTTTTCTAGCTATACATTCCTTAAAGGAAATTGATCGCTTTACTGTAAACCACTTGTTTCATAAAGATGTTTCTGTCTGGAGACACACCTCTTGTTAAATTTTGCAAATAAAAAGTCAGAATTAGCAAATAAATAATTGAGAGGATTAATTATGTGTTTACATTAAAAGGGGCGCTATTTAAATTACAATCAGGTGATACACAGCACTGAACCTGTGTAGAGCAATGAGTCGGTTAACAGTACACCTTTTTTTTCAATCAGTGTTTCATATTTTATCCTAGTTATTGTAATGCCAGTAAAACGCTAAACTTAAAAATGTGGAGTAATGTACATAGGATTACTCTCACATGACATTGCTGGACTATTTCATATTTTTTATTGTTATTGTAATGCCAGCAATAAGATAAACAGGTCTTTTCAAAACACCTTAATTTGTAGACTACACTGTAGTCACTGATACTTTACCCTTTCTCAGTCAAAACAGCATGTTCTCAGTATCTAAAAAGCTTAGAGGGAACGCTGTCTTCCCTTATTATAGGTATTAACACCCGAGTCTCTTCATCGCTCCAATGGACGGAAGTGGAGGGTTGACACAGGTTTTGCTCAGACATAACTCGGAGAAATTGCATGGGAGTAGTTTAAACACATTTATACATAGTACTTAGTAGTACTTTACAATAAAGTCGTTTTGACAGTTGTTTGGAAAGGTATTTACAAGTGTATTCTGAAGTATTGTACTGAACACTAGCTGTAACCATCTACATTCACAAGCTCACGATGCAGTGTATCAAACATTTTTAGTAATACTGTAGTTTTAAACAGAAAGGGAGAACAAGCAGCAAAACTGGCACATTAATACAATGTGGGCATCTGCATGATCTACGACATCAAGAAATCAAAGAATAAGCATTTTACAGGGATACAGGCAGCAGCAGACCATCCAAAGTCAAGACAATTAGGAAGTGTAAGTTTTGTAGTGTGGATGTCGCTGTGTATTAAATCCCCATCATCATCATCTCCAACCCCATCCGGATTGAATTAGAATCAACACATTTCAGTTCATGGTACATACTTAAGGAAACCTACTTGGCTTTATTTAAAAATTGGTTGCATTTGTTTACATTTGCAGTAAATGACATAAAACGTATTTTTTCTGACAAATTATACTGCACTGTATTAAAATGCAGTAAATTCTGTGAATTTTTTGTTATAAAAATAGTTTTCATTCATTTACATGCACAGTAAATGACAGAAAACCTCCCCTTTTTTAATGACAAAATTATACTGTGGTAAACTACTGTACAGTAAATTCCCTAAGATCTTTTTGTTGTTATAAAGAGTGTTTGCATTTGTTTACATGCAAACGACCCAAAACATAACCATTAGATGGACGTTATACCTTATTAAAACACTGCTCTTTTTTTTCCTCACACTCCTGATGAGCTGTCATAGACGAAAGTCCAAACTGTTTTTTTTTATGAACGATCCCTACACGGCGATCATGATATAAAGCAGGTCCATCATATTTAATTTACCAATATTTAATTTTATTTTGTGGTTATATATTAATGAACAGATCATGCTTTGGGAGGTTACCGATCAACCACATGTTTTACAACTGCACAGGGCTCAGCCCCAATTACTGCACTTATGCTGCGTTATAATACAGGGCATAACACATTCTTTTAAACATAAAATACAGTGCATGGTCAGATACTATCGTAGTAAGTCCTGCTGTCCATTACGCTGCTAGGAACTATAATCAAACTATTTTAATACTGTTTGTACACATTAAGCCTGACTAAACATGAAACAGTACTTCAGTGTGGGCACTTTGAGTTAAATTAATTAGAACGTTTTTGAGTAATGTTCTCGAAATCAGTTATGTAGTGTGGATATAGCCTTAATATCAATTAATCAAAACCGCACAGTCGCTCCAGGTGGATTTCAGGCTTGTTTGTCATTTATTTAATAAAATAAAGTGGTTTCCTCATTTATATAAAAAAAAGCAAAAAAACCCCAAAAAACTGGAAAACAAGGTCAGAACAGAATTAAATAGGGCTTCACAATACTCAGGCTCAGGACTAGCCCACAGAAAAAAAAAGTACCATTGTACCTTGGATTCCTAATGACGATACTGCCTAAAAGCACAACCTGCACACCGGGGAGGAGACCACCATATATTCTGCAGAACTGGCTTCACTGAGCAGAATTAAATATTTGCCTAAGTGATCAAACCTGAGCCAAGTTCTCTCAGCAAATGTTTGAGTTGCAGCTGGGTTGCTGAGACCCAGTATACAGAACAGCTGCTTCTTGTGCTCCAGAAAAATGTAGCTGTATGTTCATTAGAATTGCCAGTTTCACTCCGGGACGCCCCTTAACGCATCACTGCACAGTCATAATAAGGCTTGAAAAACAGCAGTGAATTACATTGGCAGAGCACACTGTTAAAATAGTTAGAGGCATCTCAGCTCTAGGCCCAGGTGATTACTCTGTAATTTAGTAAACATTACGAGCTAGTGGTTTTCAAATTACTTCAGGTCCACAGAATTCATAAGACTATTCATACCCTTCTTTGCTCAGTAACTTCAACACAGAGTACAAAATTTATCACACTTTTGTGTAAATTGGGTCCACAAATAACATGCGCTGACACTGTACTCTATGCTATAGAAGTTGCAAGTCAATTTTGTTCACAGGAGGCAATATATGACTGACCCAAGGTTGCTGGGTGCTACTGTTTCCAAGAAACTGTACAAAATTTCAGTACGGGATCATTGCTGGTTACATTTGTTTCTAATTTTGTGTCCGTACCCTGTACAGTACAGACCACTGATTGCAAAGTTGCAAGGAGTGCTCGTCACAGAGAAATCATGTAGGACTTTGTTGCGCTAATGCTGGTAGTTCATTCCTAATTTTTTGTGTACATACCTCACACGCCCTTACATTTTCAATTTAAAAACTCCTTAAACACTCCTGACTGCCAACAGATATTTTGTATGTTTTTTTGCAAACTCAACCCCTGCAGAAATGATGACTTGCAATGATTAAGTCTGACTTAATTCCATCAATACCCAGTCTCTCAGTTTTCTTGTTTCCTGGGTTACCCTTTTATGTCAGTGTAGCAGGGCAGTAGAGAGCCCTGCACATTATTAAAAACTGGGCAGGGCAAAGCCCTGCTGTTTAAATGTATTGTTTATTTATTTTTTAGAACGGGATCTCCCCCTACGCCCCTGTGTTATTTTGTATTTGTATATTATGATTTATTTATGGTATTTATGACGGCGTGTTATTGTTTATTTGTGATTTATTGTATATATATATGTTTTGTTTAGCAGCGTGGATGGGAAGCTCCATCCACATTAAAAACCTCGTGCAGAAGGTGGCCATCTCCCTAATTAATTGGGTGATTAATTTGTGGCTAATTGGGAGATGGTCACCTGTATATAAACCTGCAGCTCTGCAACTCCGGGTGGGTTTTCGAAGGAGTGAATGAGAGCGGGAGAGGAGAGTAAAAATAAAAGAAAGAAAAACGAAACTTAAAGGAACCGTGAAGGCGACTGCCCAGCCGGACCTTAAGTGTTATTATTGTATTCGTGATTTATTTTGCTTAATTATTTATTTTGCTCTGTGAGCAGTGTTTTCTGTTAGAACTTTTTATTTTATTATTGTATTTAAATAAAAACGGCGCACACCACGTCTTTTTGCCCTGCAGTTACCTGTGTGTTTTGCTTCCTGCATCTGGCCTGATGTCGCCACAACGCCATTCCTGTTACAGTCAGTCACATAAAAAACATTATTATTATATTTATTTTCATCGGTATGCTGAAAGAGAGTCTACTATATTTAAAATGCACACCGAAATAAACCAAACTGGACAGTATAACAAAAAATCACACACAGGGTCTTTCTTTCAAAATGGAAACTTAAATAGACGTATTGTCTGAAATGGCTGTTAAACATTTTTAAATCAATATGGAAATTACAAGCAGCGCATCAACCGGTACTGTTTATTATCTGTACATCTTCAGCCCCCAAAACCATCTCAAAAAACAAATCAATCAATATCATATATCATATGTAGAGCTGTACTTTTTTCACTAATAATTGGTTTATTTCATGGTCTAAACGTATTAAGAAATTTCACAATAAAACACAATATTTATTAAAGCAGAAAAATTTAGCATTGTCACATTCAACATTGATCATTTTTTATAGAGCTATTATACAACAAATGTTCCTACATATTTAAATGCTTACCTGAAAAACTGTAAATTCTAAATTGTACAATATTTTTTTTAAATCCACTTTTTTAAAACATTCTATTCTCACCATCAGTGAGTTATCATACAAAAAATAAAAACTTCAAAATCTGAAATATTTCCAATCTTGATGCAGTTTTTTTCGTTGAAGACAGCTGTATGCGATGTGTTCAATCATTTACTGGAAGCAAATTAAACACACTGCCAGGTTTCTAAATGCAGTGTACAGCAGGGGTATTCAAATACAATTTGAGAGGTCCAGTCTCACAAATTTCCTAAGTGGGAAAGGTCCATATTATGATTTGCGATACATGGTTTTATATCAAATGTTTTCAAGACTACTATTAAAAACATTAAATGGGACCAATCAGATACATTTTAATGCATTACAAACAACTTCTTTATTTTGACTGTGACAATGTGCATTGTACAGGCTGTACTGTAGTAGTAAGTAGGCTATTACTATTTGTCATGCTGCTTCAAAGAAATTTAAGAAATGAGTACCACAAAAAGTATTTAAAAAATGAATGGTTTCTCTTTTTACAAAAAATATAGTAAAGTGCACAACTGTGACAACATTGCTGAAGAACAAAAGTGGTTGCATAGTAATCTGTATGCAAAAAAAGTCACTGTGAGCCAATGTACATGGGCCTTGCATTTCTCTTAATTGAATAAATAATAATAATAAAAAACTAAAGTGCACATTTTATGGAGGAGAGTCCAATAGAGAAGAAAATCTGAGTGCACAGACTGTGTTCCATGCATGCACAAGTCACTCTGGGCCTTGCATCAATGACTAATGAGAGAAATGACACTTTTTTTTTCTCCTGCCAATACTTTGAACTTTGGCAAAAATGGTGTGAGTGCAATTCTAAGACACTGGTGCAGGTGTTCATTGGTGAGCCTGGTGCGGTATTTGGTTTTAATAATGTTCATTGTGGAGAAGGCTGACTCACAGCAGTATGTGGAGCCAGACATGGTCAGGATGTGTAGTGCCATTTTGTTTAGAACAGGGAAACCAGCTGCAGGAACCATCTTTCCCCAGAAAGTGACAGGGTCACAATCACCAACCTGCTCTTTCAAAGCCACATTTTCTTGCAGTTCCATTTGTAGTGATGCAACATTTACCCATCTGAAGGTTTTGCTTCCTCTGAAAACTCTGTGACATTTGTGACCAAAAAGGGGTTCTGTATGAACAGCAGCTGTTGTCTTCCAAGAGCGAAGTCATCAAAGCGAGCCTTGAAGTTATCCATCAGCTTCAGTATGAAATCAGCATGGTGGGGAACATCTTTCTCTCCCTGGGTTTGCTCCAAAAGTTTGGGGGAGTGGACAAGTTCTCCCTGGAGATCAGTCTTGAAAATCTCCAATTTCCTCTGGAAAGCCCGGACTGCTGTTATCAAATCACACACTGTGTTGTTCTGTCCCTGCAGCTTAGCATTGAGCTCATTAAGATGTGATGTAATGGCTGCCAAAAATGCAGCTGTTGCATTTTCTCCACATCTTCCAAAAACTCTGTAAACCGAGTTGCCTTTTCACTCTTTTGCTCTGATAGGAATGATTTGATCTCCTTCCGAATGGCCCAAAAGCGCTCCAAAACCCTGCCTTTGCTGAACCATCTCACATTGTTGTGCAGTAGTAAGTCATCATAGCTGGCATTGACCTCAGAAAGGCACTTAGTAGACGGTGCTGTAGGGATGATGATGCTCTCAAAAAGTTTATCAGTTTCATCATTGTTGTCATGACCTCAGCATACTCTTCTCCCAGACTGGCACACAGAACAGATTGGTGGATGATGTAGTGGCAAGATGTCAGGTCAGGGTGGTCCTCTTTCAAACATGCAACCAGTCCCCTCCCTCTTCCTATCATGGCTGGAGCTCCATCTGTGGTGATGGAGACCACCAATCTATCCCCCTTTTTGTCAGCATCCCTTTCATGGCCTCATGGATGTCCTCTCCTCGTGTGTGTGCTTCAAGAGTTGTTAAACCCAACAGGTCCTCACAGAATTCCTTCTTTGTTTTGTCATAAAATCTCACAAATACCAGAAGCTGGACATTATCGGTGGTATCTGTTGATTCATCCACAGCTAAAGAAATGCATGGTGCATTCTGAATGGCCTCATCAAGTTGTGAAATCACATCTTCAGCTAATATTTCAGTTCTTCTCACTGCTGTGGAATCTGACAGTGGGATATGTTTTATCTTTTCCTTCTTCTCATCTTTTTGTTTACCATCAAGCAAGGTCTCAGCAACTTCACTCATGCATTCTTTAACCATCTCTGAGTCAGTAAATGGCTTTTTGCGTTTTCCCAAAACCCAAGCTATTCTCAGTGAGCACTCCATTGCACGTTCTTGGGCTGTCAGGGAATGGACAAGAACTTTGGTGGACCTCATATTGGGCTTTGAGCTGATTTATTTTTCTCGTTCTCACCTCTGTGTTTTGGGGATACGTTTGCTCGAAATGACTGTGTTTCGTGTCATAGTGGCGCTTCACATTGGCACTTTTCACGAGCGCTACGGACTCTGAGCATATCAGGCACATTTGTTTTGAACTTGTTGCAGGGAGAATGAATGCATACTTGTCTGTCCACTCGTCTTTGAATATGCGATTTTCGCTATCAACTTTTCTTTTCTTTGAACAAGCCATCCTCACATCCATCGATAGACAGTGTGAATGTATTTCCGTGTGTGTCTGCCTGCTGCTTGCTCCCAGTCCCAACACCGTTTTTCACTGTCGAAGATATTTGCATATATTCATGTGATTGGATAAGATGCGGCTCTCTTCACAAGACTAATTTGCATAAATGCATGCGATTGGATAGGACGCAGCCCTGGGCTGGTGTTGCTTCACCACTGCTAGAGACAGAGAGAGGCTGCGCTGCACTTGGGAAACTGCATCCGGTCGATCATGTTTGAAAGCTGTCTGAAATTAATTTATTGACTTCGATATCGTTAAGTTCGGTGCTGTTCGGTCCCTTTGCTGGGTCCGGACATGGACCGCGGTCAGCCATTTGAGTATGACTGGTGTACAGTAATAGCTAGTGTGTCATGGGGAACTACACATTACACGGCAATGGGTACATTTCACAGAAACTGTGATAACGTGACAGCCCTAATCATATGTACATCATTATCCACATTAGGCGACAGAATTAATTTTAGAAACAATCACTAAACAGGAAAGTAAATTGTTGCTATATTTTATAAAATCATGCAGCTATATCTTATAATGAAAATAACACATTTCAACAATCTTTGAATTTTAGTAAACTGTATACATACAGTACCTACAGTAATGTCTGCTGCTGTATAGTAACTGGACCCCAAACCAGCATGTCACTGGAACTTACTTCTCTGCTCACTTGCATGTCTGCATAAAAAACACCTTTTTTTGAAGCCACAAAAAGTCTTGGAAACGCGAGTAAATGTAATCCTTTTTTGGTCAAGTAGCCATGTTTTTTGCCAGGGAATGGAAATGTTTTGCTGTGAAGTGAAGGTACAGTTCTGCACAACAAAAGGCCAACCAATAGAATGTTAGCAGAAGCTGACGAGGAGGCTGCCATAGCAACCAGTAGCAGTATTGGTCAGTCAGTTAAAATGTTTGCATAGTTGAAAAGAATCTGGTAGCGGTTGGCCATTTAAAGTACTGCAGCGGTTACAATATTGACTTAACTTGGCGCTTACCAAATACAACCGACGGTGGCAGCAGATAACAGAATCTACCTGTGTTTTAAGTGAGGTTTACAAAATAATCATTTACTAAATAATTCTGACAGTTTCTGGCAGCACCAAGGAGCAAGTCAGAATGGCGTTTTGTAGGCTCCTCTACAAAGCAGTGCACCAACACATCCTCTGATGGCTCTCTCCAGTGTCTAAACTGTAAACAGCTGTTATTGCAACGCAGGAGCCTCTATGTTCTGCTTAACAAAGGGAACATGTTTGCAAACAGTGTACTGTAGGTTTTCTAGGCTTTACTTTAAACACAGAATGTTGCATCAGTTGTACCGCATTGAATGTTGTGTACCACTCTTGGACTGTAGTCACCATTCCAGAAACCCAATCATCCTTCATTGGTAGGAAGTTCATATTACGTGGGGTACCACTATACCTGTCATGAAGATGGAACAATTTACCAGGTGGTTGTAAGCATCATAACCAATAAATTAGAGGGCTAATAGTAAGTATTTGGTTGGCAGACCTGCACGATTTTTTCAAAATCACTAGATAAAATATTTCAAAATAAGACAAACAGACACCATAGTATTTAGGCTCTAAATAGGAGATTTAACTATGCTGTGATGTGTTCAAATTAGCTTTTTACCTTCTACAACAATATTAACTGCATTGTGGCGTCTAACTTGAGTATATTGGCTCAGGTACCCAGGGTTTTCCTGACTTGATGTTGAATTGATGTTGGCTTTGATGTTGGTTAGTTCCTTTGAAAAATCACCATGGTTAAAGACCAGGGAGATACTTGCCACAGATACAGTACTGTACTACTTGATTTGACTAATTGAATTAATCTCGTTTGGTTGTTTAATCTTACGTACATCAATACCAACATCATGTTTTAACCACCTAGTTGCCCGTTTATTTTGGCAATTTCCATGTTATTTCCATGTTCTTTTTTTTTTTTGTAGATTTTTAATTCTTAGCCCTCAAATAAGCAATTTGGACAATTGTTTTTCAAAACAATTTTTGCTATATTTTCTTTAAATACACACTTTTTTACTGTGATTATGATAAACAGAAACAGTATTTCAATAGAACTTAAATAACAAAATAACAACGTCTTTACAATTGTTTAAATTTTTTCCCCCAATGTCAGCATTATATAAGTATAAATAACATTAGCATTATAATAACATTATAATACTTGTGCAGGCATATCACTTTTTAGAAATTATTTTTTGTGTGACAGATTACAAAGCAGATGCCCTTCAAACCCTCATCAATGCTAACTTCTTTATCAAGCACATCAGAAAACTTGCGTCCAAATTTTCAATCATGTCATATACAGTATCTTCCCCAGTTCCAGGCACGGGTGTATAGCGCTGTGTGGCAGTGTGACCCCGCCTTGTGCGTATTGTTTGTTTATATGTTGCATGTAGTGTGTTAAATGTTGGTGTATAGTCATTGGTACACGGGATATAAATGGGTCTGTGCAACACGAGTGATTTCAAATGTAGATTTGTATTTAGGCACGAGGATTGCACATCACTTCACGTGCAGATAAAATGTGTATACTGTGTTTCACGGGATTGCACTTAATTAATTCATGTGCAGTTGTACTGAGATTCCAATTGAATGATTGATTAGCAATCGAGTCTCGGCCCAACTGCATAAAAGCAGCATGTTTTCACCCACTCGGGGTTGGGTGTGTTCGAGAGTGGAGAACGGGTGAGAGAGAAAGGAGCGTGTACTAAATAACAATTGCTACTACGTGCTGGAGAACCAGCACGGTACTTGTTTGTCCGTTTCGTCCTGTTTGTGTTTGTTTACTGTTTTGTTTTGCCCTTGTGCCCGTTTGTTTTGTGTGTGTTTTGTTCAACTCTTTTATTTGAATTATTATTTAATAAAGAAACCAAGCACGTTCGCGTCTCGGTTTTTCCCACAGCTGCTGTTTGTTTGTGTCTTCTTCCGGTTCTGACGTCACCACTACAGACATCCTGCCACACGCTGTTATATGAATTATTATCTGTGAATACAATAAATAAATAGGTCATTTCGACCAGTACCAAACCTTCAAGGCTGCAAGGCTTCCTTGCAACCTGTAACACCAACAAATAAATAAATAAAGAAATCTCCTCGTTTTATTCTCTGTATATACACAGGCATCCATTTTTCACTCTCAGCTGTGTATATACAGATGACCTGGTCTGTCAAGCACATTTCTTAGGGACTGCTGCCATCTGCCAGTAAAAAATAAAACTGCATATACTTTACAATACAGTGTTCTTTTATTTGCACGCTATTCTCAAGGGAGTGACAAATTTGGACTCACTTGCACTCCACGTGGAAATCGCGGGATAAGCAGCTGGGTGGTTAAAGCCATTTCATGTTTAATGGAAGAAGAGTGAGAGAGTATGGGCTAATTATAATTAGGGCTTGTGATTTTTGGTTTTAACCGATAAAAAACGATAAAACACCCGATACAAAAAAATGAAAATCGGTGAAACAATGGAAATGGTTCCTCAATTCATGTTAACCCTTTTCCCATTAAAAAAAAAAAAACTACTACAAATAACAAAAACAAACTACCTTTCCCAGTGGAGTTGGGCAATGTCCCTCCTTCCATCCTGTATCATTTTAAAAAGGCACTTTATTTTCACACACGCAGTTTATTTTAGACGCGCTGTTTAAAAGTATTTTTTTCACAGTAAAACAGGTTTAAAAAGGCAAGCATATCAACAGGACACTCAGTACTGCATCTCCAGCCCCGCCCCACCCCTTGTTCGCTGTATTTTTCACATACCTCTTCATAGTCGTGCACACTGATAAATCATCCCCTGATCACTTGTTTTATTACCAAACTCCTCAATAATGCGATCCACATCATTATTTTATTACTATAAAAGTGGTGCCGGGGCGATGTGTATTGCTCAGATCCGCCCCCTTTTTTTCAGCTTCTCTCGGCTCCTATCTCACTCGGCCATTGAATGGTTTTCTCTGCTTTTTCTGGAGAACTTTTTTTTACGTCTTTTTGATGTCGTCGGATAGGGTCCGACATTGGACTGGAAAGGGAAAATTGTAATGTCGGACCTGGTCCGACATTAGGACCGCAGAGGGTTAAACCAACCCCAACTACTGAGTGGCAGCAAATTCCTACATTTCTATTGGAGACTCTGCTTGCGAGATTCAAAACTAGATTACAATTAGAAGGCTTGTTCGGGGTATCTAAAGCTATATACAGTTAGATGCCTAGACACACAAAAACTCCATAAGAATGTGCCCGTGACCATAAAGATTTTATTGTGGAAGACAGCACAGGATAGAAGGTACAACTTAAGTGCGCAAGTACTGTCGAGTTACTATACATGACAGAAAAACCCGCCCAAACAGTGAAGTAACCGAAAGACGAAGATTACCTGTAATATGGTTTCTTCAAAGTCAATAAACTCCACACACCGAGTAAGTCTGTATGTTGCTTGCGTCAGGATAAAAAAAAAAAAAAAAATCAGATCTCTTTCCCAGAGATCCTAGAAATAGTCCCGGCAGGTGCCAATTAGATGACCCTCCTCTATAAAGCTCACCCTAGATTTAGGGTCATTGTTCAATTTTTCAAAAAACAAGAAAATAACCAAAAGGAAAAGGGTTAAGAAGGGAGGGATGTATGTGTGTGGAGTTCACTGACTATAAATAACCCATATTACAGGTAATCTTTGTCTTCTTACCTAGTCTGATGAACTCCACACACCGAGTGAATTGTACCAAAAGAAGCAGATGAAGGGTGGATGTTAGATGTTAGACCTAGAAACTACAGATAAAACAGAGTGAGCAAGGTTGGTTGAGATTGTGACATATCCAGATTAGAATGTGTTAAGAACGTGTCAAATGATGACCATGTAGCTGCATTGCAGATGTCCTGAATCGGGACAGATTTTAAATTTTACCCAAGTAATAGCAACTCCTCTCACTGAGTGTGTTTTAACAGGTTTCTTATTGATATTATGGAAGAATTCGACGCAGGATGTGATCCATACAGCAATTGTTTGCTTATAAACTGGTTTGCCCTGATTCGGGGATGTAACGACACAAATAGCTGTCCTGATGGCCTTCTTCAGATAGTTCTATGGATATAGAAATTTAAAGCTCTTCCTACATCGAGCAGGTGAAGTCAAACTTCTTCCCTTGATTAGTGTGGTTTTGGGAAAAAATCTGGAAAAACAATGACTTGATCCAGATGAAATTGAGTTGCCACCTTAGGCAGAAACTGAGGACTGGGTCTATAATCCTGTCTCTAAAGGACTGGAAGTATGGTGCATCAATGACCAGTGCTTAGATCTAGCTTACCCTTCTTGCTGATGTGACTGGTACCAAGAATGCTGTTTTCCATGTGAGGAACTTTTCTGTGCACGTTGCCATGGGTTAAAATGGTGGTTCCCTAAGTATTTTCAATACAGTGCTAAGACTCCATTGTTGAAAAATATGTTTCCTTGGGGGTCTTAAGTGGTTTACACCCTTAAGGAATCTGGAAACTGCAGGATGGGAGCCTGCTTGGTGACTATCCAGGTAAAATATTAGATCCATTGCACCATCTCTGGCTTGATTCTCCATTCGTGAGGCAATCTTTCTCTGCTCAGCCGGTTTGCAAGGTCGGTGTCCAGTCCTGGTAAGTAGGTTGCCTGTGTAGTGGACAGTACAGTCAAATCAGGTTATTGCTGGATGTAACATACACTGTTTAAACTTGTTTGAGATTTTCAAGTTAATGTTTTTTTTTTTCTTCCCCCCCATCTCTTGCTCAAAGTAGATTAGATGCAGCTTTGAAGCTGATTCGTAAGAATTCCATTTCGTTATCACAAACTGAAATCTCTGCACATGCCATTCTGGCAGACTTTGATGAAACACAGACACAAGGGTGAGTCCCCCCCCCAAGAAAGCAGAGGGGGGGAGAGCCGCCAATCACATTTTGACAAGACAATGGATATTCGAGTGAACTGTCAATCATGTGCTGGGGGCAAGACCAAGGAGTGGCTCAGAGATGAGCTAACCAGTGTTTAGGCACGTTGTGTGACGTTAAACACCACCCATGAATTCGACAGTCCAATCATGATGGGTCAGCACTTAATTCAAAAAGACTGGGACAGGCAAAGGAAGTGGTGCTGGAGAAGTAGTTCTGAGGAATGAAATGAAATGGAAGCTCAACACTGCCTTGATCTGAAAGCGGGTCTTGGTTTCCACGTCGCTGCACGAAACGAACAGAAGCATAGCCAGCAGCTGGGCCTAATGTCATGTACTAGCCGTACAGAAGAATTGCAACAAGAACACTTAACAAACTACATAACTTTTCAATTGCAACGCATTCTCTGAACTGAGTTACATCTGATCAACGCTACTGTTTCCAGGTCAAAGATAATGCTGCGACACTGTTGGAAATCAACAAGCTGATCACCATTTGAAAAGAACTACTTGTTTATTGCAAGACGACGCAATACAATGCGCACTTAAGCAAAGTACCATCTTCTTTCATTTGAACTTCAGATCCAGAGAGAGAAGCTGCAGTGTTCATCAACTTTTTTGTTGAAAATCGATTCAACATATCAAATATTTTATGACTCGAGAAATTAACTGTAGCAAATGCTGTCAAGTTAGTGGATAAACTATCCTAGGAATAGAATATAACTTCCTCTTTTAGAGCGTGTAAGAAATGTATTTTATTTGTTGAAATATGCAACTCAAAGGAGTTGCCCCATTTCTGAGTTAATTTGCATATATAATCAATTGAGGTTGACAGCATATTATTAGTTTGGTAGATCACGTCTAAACTAAATTAACACAGTAAAACTAATTTGCTAAATTAGGTACTGGAATGCTGGATTCCATTCTGAATGGGAAGTTGAATTAATTCTCGTGCATTCTGATATGAAACATGATTACAATGAGAAACGAGTATTGAAAATACTAATGCAAAGTAGACACTTTGTGTGATCAGCCATAATTAATATTAGTATATTAACCATGTATGCTAATAATGTTATGGCCGTTGTAATCGTTTGACTATGAAATCAATGAACTGTATACTATTCACGCATATCTCTAACCAATCGCTGTTCCTTTCTGTAATATTAGATTAGTTGTGCACCCTTTTTATTCTTAAATAAAATATTGTTTTATATTTCTGACACGTTGTGTGAATGTTGATTATTGTCAAGGCAATCCAAGTTCTACATGATCCTGAACTTAAATATGGTATGTCTCATTTCTTTTGACGTCCCTGAATGGGTGACTAGAGACTAATTTATATTTAAATAAATTGTATACCTAATTCACTACACCTGGATGGTGATGTCTTGGGGTTCTGTACCAGTCCCAAATTTGTATGGCTAGAAGACATAAGCCCCACGATCTTGTACCCCTTGATGATTTATGTACTTTACTGCTGTGGTGCTGTCTGTAAGAATCAATACCTCTCTTTGTATTAAGACAGGTGCGAAGTGTTTCAATGCCAGGAAGATAGCTAGCCGTTCCAGATGGTTTATGTGTAGTTGTTTTTGCTTTGGTGACCAACTGCCTTGAACCTGTGCTTCTGAAGTGTGCTCCTTACCCCTGAAGGGAGGCATCGGTATACAGGCGGAGCGTTGGGGGAATGTTGAGATCATTTCAGCCCCATTACTACTCAAGGTGAGAATATCCACCATCTTACTTCTCTTGCTGCTCCCAGAAAGACCTTGATGGGATGAGAATCTGGAAGGGTTATATTCCAGGAAGAAAGGAGACACTTTTGTAAGTCTTGTGTCTCTTACCAGGTAGACTGCTGCTGCTATGTGACCCAGGAATTGCTGTATTAATTTTACGGATAGCCTTGCTCCTACAATGAAAAGACCTGCAAGATGACGAATGAGGTATATTCTCTCCACTTAGGCACACTGTTCCTAGGACAGTGTTGAACTGTGCACCCAGGAAAACCAAGGATTGTGTTGGAATGAGAGCTGACTTTTCTTTGTTCACTAGGAGACCCAGTTCCGGGAATAGGTGAATAGTTTTGTTTCTGTGTACTGTTGCCCTCTCTCTCGATGCAGTCCGTATCAACCAATCGTCTATATAGAGGTATAAGTAGATGCATAAGCCTCTGAGGTGTGCAGCCACTTCGGCCATAACCTTGGTGAACACCCCAGGGGCGCGACGGATATTCCAAATGGGAGTACTTTGAATTGATACTGACCTCCCCTGTAATCTTTGTGAATGGGGATATGAAAATATGCATCTTTGAGGTCTATGGATATCAGCCAATCCCCTGGTTGAACTGCCTTGTTGACTGTGCCCAGTGATACAATCTTGAATTTCTTTGTAAGAATGTATTTATTTAGACCCCTGAGGTCTAAAATGGGTCTGAGCTTCCCGTTCTTTTTGAGAGTCAATAAATACCTGGAGCAGTGGCCATGCTCTTGAGAAGATGTAGGGACTTGTTCTATGCAAGGGAAAGGAGCATAGCCCCTATTTCTTCTTGTAAGAAGATCCCTTGTGGGTTTCCTGTTGGTGGTGGCAGGTGTCGGAATGGTATTTTGTATCCGTTTTGTATGAGCTCCAGGGTCCACTGATTTTGTGTTATTTTCTGCCAGCTTGTCAAGAAATGTGATATCCTTCCCCTACAGGCAGAGGTGAGTGGTCGGAGGGACATACATATGGGGAATGTCAGGCGGATGAAGTAGGTTTACCTCTTCCTCTGCTATAGCCACGAAAAGAGCCCTGTGGCCTGGCAGCCTGGTCACGTTGGAAACGGCCCTGTCCACCCGAGGACTGAGTTGGCTGGCAACGAAAAAATGCTTGTCTGTTAGGATAGGGTCTGCTAAAAGCTGACCATCTAGTCGGCAATGAGCAAAATCATATTGCTTGTCTAGCCTCCTTCATGTGTGCCAGCGAATCCTTGAGACCCGTGTCGAACAATAGCTCACTCTGAAAATGGCGCTCAAGCACCTTGGACTGCGTGTCAGCAGTGAAAGAGGATGATTTCATCTGCAGGCATCTTCTGCAGCAATAACATTAGCCACTGCTATAGCATTAGTGTCGATGTCGCATGTGGCTTGTAGTTGTATCTTAGCTGTATTTTTGCCGCCTTCTGCCAGCTGCATAGCCATCTCCACGCTCTCTGGAGTAGGGATCTGCAGTGCATCAGACAGCTGGCTCCATAGTATACGCTAGTATTTAGCCGCCTGTATTTATAGTTGTTGATATGCATGCTGGCAGTGGCAGCAAAATAATACTTCTTTATGAAGTTGTCAATCATTTTGTCTGCCCGGTCAGGTGCAGACGTTCTGGAGGGAGTACTGCTTGTGACAGACATGATAGTGTCTATCTTAGGTTGTTTGAACAGGTAATCCTTATGATTGCTGGTACTCTGTAAACTCTGTCCACTCTAGTCTGTCCACTCTAGCTAGGACTTTGACCGTAGATGCAGGTTTCTCCCAGATAGCCTCAATGGCCTCCAGACTGCCTCATGGAGGGGAAAACCCCCAAAGGCTTTTTTATCCTTCACATCAATGATGCTCAGAAAATGCTCAGGAAATCCTCCTCAGTATTAGTCTAGGTATTAGCAATAAGAGAAGAGGATATCCTTCTTAAGACCGCTTCTGCATTTGTATATACGGTTGCAGTACCGCCTGCCTACACTGAAGCGTCATCTTCAGGAGCAGAGTCGATGACGTCATCACCCTCCACGCTCTGAGTCACTGCCAGAAAGAAGTGCTTGTACCGTGTGCTTCTAATGTTGCCGTCTCAGGAATTAGACTTGGAGCTGTGGACTGAGGATGTAGGGTTTGCCTGGATTTCTCAAACTCCTGCATCCACTGAAAAAACAGATCCTTCGTCATAGGCGGTAACATTTACCTGTCTGGGAGCTGTCTGGTGCGTCTCAGTTGTAGTATCAAGTTGTAGTGTTTTTTTTTATGTTTCCTCCTCCCTGCTGCTGCGAGAATGTGCTGATTTTGTGGTTCTTTTCCTCGGGGGCGACGTGGTGGAGACCCACTGTTCTCTGGAACTGCTTGATCTCTTATGAGCAGTAGAAGTTGATGACGCAGCGTGGCATTTGCCTGAATGTGAAACTAGAGGTGAAGGAGCTGTACTGCTTAATGTCGGAGTGCCCGACATGTCTGAACAAGTAAGACACCAATCACTAACACAGGACAGGGAAAGGGGTGAATGCTAGTGGGGAAGAAAAAGAAGAGAAGAAAAAAAATATGCGCCTATACTGATTGAAAAGCAAAACAAATAAAGCCATGAAGCGAGCGAAGCAAAATATACTGGAGTCCATACCCAAGCTACGCAGTAGAAAATTTGGACAATGACCCTAAATGTAGGGGGAGCTTTATAGAGGAGTGTCATCTATTTCTAGGATCTCTGGGAAAGAGATCAGATTTTTTTTTTCTCCTGACCCAAGCAACATGGAGACTGGGAGTTCACTCTGTGTGTGGAGTTCATCTGACTAGGTAAGAAATAATAATTTCATACAGTATATAAAAAGCGAAAGCCCCCCAAAAAAAAAAAAAAAAAACTAAACTATTTACATAAAACTCGAAAATAGATCAAAAATAAGCACAGAAAAATTAAATGAATTAAAACCAAAAAACAGAAGCCCTAATTATAATACAGTAGACTGAAGCTGTCATTATCCTATGACCTGCAAGCAACTGACCTCAATGGTGATGGAGGTCATCACACTCTTGAATGAGGTAGCTCTTGAAGACTAAATGATTTTCAAGCACTTACAAACAGTAAGGCACCCCAAGGTGAGTGATAACCTTTTCATTCTGCAGCTCATCTCCTGTACTATGAGAAAAGGACTACATTTCAGAGAAATGGTTGATAAACAAACATGACCGCAAAGGCCAGGACATTACATACACCTGTCGTTTAGAAAAAGCATTTCATTTTGTAGGAAACGCATTTTTGTTTTTGAAAGACACCATTCTGGGTTAAATTAAACGGGTCCTGGATTTTCTGCTTTGAGGTATAATTAAAGGATTCTGACAACCTACACATTCATAATTACAAGTTAGAAAGCCTTAATGTTAAGCTACAGTCCTCCTTTCTTCTTTAGTTCTTTTCTTCAAGGAAGTAGGTGACAGCATGACAATGGCCTGAAATTATGCCTGATCATTCAGATTTTAAGCAGCCAAGCTTGTGTGGCTTTCAAGCCATGTATTACACATGGGGATCAATGTCTCCAGGGTCATGCAATCAATCATCACTCTTATTTCATCTTGGGCAGGGGAGGAGGGCTGGTGGCTGGAAAGGCAGCAAACTCAGCACTGGGTCAGAAAAATCACACATTAAATCACTGCCTGGAGATAAGAATCATGCTCCATCATCCAATGTCCTGCTGTACATTCTCCACTGTATACAAGGTGTTGTAATTATGTTAGAAGGGTTTGCCATCAAAATACACCATTTCTGGACCATTCAATCAGCTACTTGGATGGACATTATTGGGCCAAATGGCTTCCTCTCATCCGTAACTGTTAAGTATAGGCAAGTATAATGTCTAAATGAACGTGCCCCTTATTTTTCAATTATTACTAGATGTTTACAATTAGATAACTGATTTTGTTTAAAAGTCTGCGCAGAAACACTCCACAAGAACTGAGCAGCTCAAGCAGAACCCTCCTGGGTACCTGTACTGTAGACTGTCTTCTTTTTTACACATGCTGTTAATGGCAGTTGCTTCGTTGGAAGGCACTGCTGTACAGTGATTGCTTTCACATAAATATCAAAAACAGTTATTTCAAGTCTGTGGCAGGGCTAAAACCTGCCACCTGCCTAAAACCTGGACGCTTGAGTGGTGTTTCAACTGCAAACCCTCTGTGTCTCTCTCACCGAATACCCACACCGCAACAGAACACCCATTACATAGTCTAACAAAACTATACACATATTTTATTACAGTTGCTCCAGTACACATGTGATACTGTCACTATGTTAGTTACACCAAATATTGTGTTAGTAATTCCAAATATTGTACATATGCTCTTGTTGGTTACTGTTGGTATACTATAGCTGGTTATCAATCAGATAACCCTAATTGCAGAAAAGTCGAAAATGGCAAAAACTTTGCTTTTTCGACCAGGACAGTGACTATGACAGTGTATTTTCAGCATAAAGGAAAAAAACAACATATGAATCACCCTACTGTATTTAGGGATTTTTTTTAGTTTCATTTTCAGTAACTGAACAGAAATCCTGTCTGATTTGCAGATGTTACTTCCTTTCATGGCTAGTTAATAGTTTAGGAAGATCAAAATGTAACGTGACCTCAATCTGAGACAATTTTATAGGACACATGATTTCAAATCAACCCAACCTGAATGATGAAATTTTGACTAGGCGAATATGATGTATTGTTATTGTGCTATGCTTTTATCACCCAAACATACAGGTGGCAGAGATGCCACTGGCATGTGTTTTAGTAATCAAGCATTGGATTGATAATTAGCAAAAATATTAGAAAGCATCTCTGTTCCTCAGCCCTATCTGGAATGTTCTAAAATAGTTTTCAAAACCTGGTCACAAAAGCAAAGTTTGTAAAAAAAATACTTTTGATAAGAATTACCTTACTAAAAGAAGAAAAAAAAAAAAAACAAATTTGTGACAGCAATGTTAAATTATATATTGTTATTGTGCTTATACCAATTTATGATTAATAATAAAGACAAAGTGACAGGTAGTACACTTTAAAACTTGCCTGTATGATAAAAATGTAATTACTTTTTGCTGAATCTATAATATCTAAATAAAAACCACAGCGACCCATTCATTGAATAACAATTACATAGTCTGTATAGTGTTGTCTCTTATCACCCCAGATCTACCGGGAGTGGAACTGCAGTTTGTGCTGGCTTACTTTAATTGATGTATGGAAATTAGGCTAAATTAAGTTAATTCAACCCTCTAACTGGGATGAAAGAAGATGTTCCCAAAGCATTGACCCAAAGCTCCTTACTATTTTCTGCGTGTTGCCACCATGCTGTTTTTTCATCTGCTTATAATCTGGTCTGATCCAATTTAAAATTTTCACAGATTTGGATCCAACCTGCGACAGATGTAAGCACGTGCCTGCCTCCCTTATTCCTATGTTTTGGTCATGTCCCAGGTTGGCTCCTTTCTGGACCTTTTGTTTTTTTAATCTTTTTCTCAAATTACTGACACAAAAATTGACCCTCTCCACTTATTGCCCTTTTCGGTGTCGTGCCAGAAGACGTCCCTCTGACCAAATTGCAATCAGATTCCCTGGCTTTTGCGACCTTGCTTGCCAGACGCTTAATCCTGTTTAACTGGAAGCAAGATGCCCCACCCTCCCATATACACTGGGTTAAGGATATCAATTCCTTAAAAATAAAATGTACAATTTGGGGACACACAGAAGAATGTTATACATCATGGCATCTCTTTTTAATATTTTGTGATCAGCTCCAGCTCCCTCTCACTCCTTAAGCCATCCTCCGCCTTTTTTTTTTTTTTTTTTTTTTACAGCCATAAAAAGTGACTCTCACTTTTTTTTGTTATTTATGTGGGTTTTTTCCCCACCATTCTTTTTGTGATCTTTCTTTCTTCTCTATCTCCTTTCTAGTTTTCTTCATTTTGAATGATTAGAGGGTAGATACAGTATATAATAGAATACATTCATGTTATGTTGCCATTGTACAATGCTGCTCTCACCAGAAAAAACAACAATTAAAAAGAAACAGCCAATCTATGTATTAGAAAAAAAAACTAAATTGGAAGTGAGAATATTTTTATTGTGATATTTGAAAGTTGTAAAATACAAAGCATTGTATGTTTAGCTACTGTAAAACTTCACCGTTGTAATGCTGTATAAATCAATGTTCTTGAATAATAAAAAATAATAATAAAAAACATTTGGTATTACATTGCCCTTGGTGCCATAAATTGCATTTTGGTTATTAAAAAAAAAAAAAAAAAAAAGGAGGAGACTATGACAATAATGAGGATTATTAGGGATTGAAAAACTACTTGAGAACCCATCAACATTTCCAACTGGGATATCAGTTTTTACAGGACACATCTGGGATTTATTTGGGTCAAAATGGTAGTGGGATATGCCAAGAATGGGGGCTTTGACAAGAGACGATGTGATATAACTAGGGCTTGAAGTTTTCAGGTTTTATTTTTGGTCACATGACTTTAAACTTATTTTGAGCTGATTCAGTTGTTTTTTACCTTCATATTTTACCTTAACTTTACATTCAAGCAGATCCTAACTGCATTTCATTCTTGCAGTTGTCTAATTTATTGTTGTGCTTTTTGTTGTCTTCACTCGTTTAACAGAGTTGTCCTGACAGATTTTCTTTTCAGCATAAAATACCCAGTACGGAGTGTACACTGATAGCAAGTCCATCATCTCCTTGACTTGTAGCAAAGAAAAACATTATCTGAAACCCAGTCTTTTAATTAGTAGTTTTCTCTTTATTAGGATGCAGAGACTGCTTAACAACAACTAGCCTAATTAACATTTAAAGGGAGGTAAAGATTTGGAAAATAAACACCGAAAAGTTCAAGCCCTGGATATAATAGAACATTTTACGTAACAATGGTGTTCAAAATGTATTTGCTCCAGGGCCTCCATAAAATCTGTCTCTCTCTTTCTGTGAAAGTTTTTTTTTGCTTGTTTTTTTTTTTTCATATACAGATTTGACTGGAAAAACTTCACTCACTGACATTAGAACCGAGCCATGCATCTCAAAATCAAATTGTTCTGACAGGTGTTACGCAGATTTCTGTAACATTACCCCATAGAATTCTGTATCCCCACATTATTCCATGCTTGTGCAGATGCAGTTTTTAAAACATCGCTGGATGTGCACGCGCGATATTTCTGTGCCCGAACCCCGTTGTGTTCTCAAGCACTGTCAGTTCTGCTGCAGCTTGCAACAAATATTGTAATAAAGAAGACTAAACTAATTCTGTGGCAAAATAAAATAGCACATTTAACACCACTGCTTTTCTATACATTATGTTTAGCCTCCTGCGTTGCTCAATACACGAAACCCTTGATTAAAGAAACCTTATACAACTTTTTTTTCTTTTAAAAGACAATTTCATTCTATTACATGTAAATACTGTTCAGAAATAACAAGCATTCACATCCAGTGGTCTTTGTGTCGGCGTGGAATCATCTAGAGTACAGAATTCTTGCCTTTTTATTCAGTAAATCAGGAAAAGTCGTTGTCGAGCTGTGCTACAGGATTTAACGTAGGTTTCAGTTTTTTCTTGTTTTATTCTGAAATGTATTTAGCATACCCCCTACAGTTTAATTTTCTGTCAGATTCATTCAGTTGTTCATAATAACTTCAAACTGAGAATTATACCTGTTATAAAAAGGGTGGAGGGCTACTTATAAAGGCTATAATGTATATAGAGGTGTGTATGTACAGTGCCTTGCCTAAGTATTCACCCCCCTTGGACTTTTCCACATTTTGTAGTGTTACAACCTGGAATTAAAATGGATTTAATTAGGATTTTTTGTCACTGATCTAAACAAAATAGTCCATAATGTCGAAGTGGGGAAAAAAAATCTACGTATTTTTCAAAATTATTTACAAATAAAAAACTGAAAAGTCTTGATTGCATAAGTATTCACCCCCTTTGCTGTGACACCCCTAAATAAGCTCTGGTGCAACCAACTGCCTTCAGAAGTCACATAATTAGTTGAATGGAGTCCACTTGTGTGCAATTAAAGTGTCACATGATCTCAGATTAAATACACCTGTTTCTGGAAGGCCCCAGAGTTTGTTAGAGAGCATATCTAAACAAACAGCATCATGAAGACCAAGGAGCTATCAAAACAAGTCTGGGATAAAGTTCTGGAGAAGCAGCAATCAGGGTTGGGTTATGAAAAAATATCCCAAACTTTGAACATCCCCCGGAGCACCGTTAAATCCATTATTAAAAAATGGAAAGAATATGGCACAACCGCGACTCTGCCCAGAGAAGGCCGTCCACCAAAACTCAGTGACCAGGTAAGGAGGGCATTAGTCAGAGAAGCAACCAAGAGGCCAATGGTAACTCTGAAGGAGCTGGAGAGATCCACAGCCAAGATGGGAAAACCGTCCATAGGATAACTATAACCCGGACACTCCACAAAGCTGGGCTTTATGGAAGAGTGGCGAAGAAAGCCATTGCTGAAAAAAAACCATATCAAATCCATTTTGGATTTTGCCAAAAGGCATGTGGGAGACACAGCAAACATGTGGAAAAAGGTTCTCTGGTCTGATGAGACCAAAATTGAACTTTTTGGCCTTAGCGCAAAACGCTATGTGTGGCGCAAAGCCAACACTGCTCATCACCCTGAGAACACCATCCCCACGGTGAAGCATGGTGGTGGCAGCATCATGTTATGGGGATGCTTTTCATCGGCAGGGACTGGGAAACTGGTCAGGATTGAGGGCAAGATGGATGGAGCCAAATACAGGGAAATTCTATAGGAAAACCTGTTTCAGTCTGCAAGAGACCTGGGACTGGGGCGGAGGTTCACCTTCCAGCAGGACAATGACCCTAAACACACAGCCAAAGCTACACTGGAGTGGTTTAAAAACAAGAACCTGAATGTCTTAGAATAGCCCAGTCAAAGCCCAGACCTCAAACAGATTGAGAATCTGTGGCAAGACTTGAAAATTGCTGTTCACCCATGGTCCCCATCCAAATTGACAGAGTTTGAGCAATTTTGCCAAGAAGAATGGGCAAAAATTGCAGGATCCAGATGTGCAAAGCTGGTAGAGACTTACCCAAAAAGACTCACAGCTGTAATTGCTGCCAAAGGTGCTTCTACCAAGTATTGACTCAGCGGGGTGAATATTTATGCAACCAACAAATGTCTTTTTTTTTTGTTTAATTAACTTTTGAGACACAATAAAAAATATTTTGCACCTTCAAAGTGTTAAGTATGTTGTGTAAATTAAAAGGTAAAAATCCCAATTAAATCCATTTTAATTCCAGGTTGTAACACTACAAAATGTGGAAAAGTCCAAGGGGGGTGAATACTTATGCAAGCTCTGTATATGTATGTTTGTGTGTTTGTGTGTGTGGCTGTTTGCTCAGGGGTAGGGGGCCCGCAAGTGTATGCCTGCCTAGGGCCCAGCGATGGGTTAATCCGGCCCTGTGTATGTGTAAATAGTATATCCCAAAATGGCATCATCTGACGACTTTATCAGAGGGAGACTGAGGTCTGGTTTTCATCCTGCAGGGATGGGAGGATGGGAGGACGGGGGGGGGGGCAATTGCAATCTCTATCACCTAGAAAATCAGCCCTTAAGCAACTGTGAGCATAGGTCCCCTACTAGGCTTCACAGGCACTACATACTGGATGTATCTGCAAAGCTCTGGGCAATGCAGCTTTGTTCAGAAAGCTATGGTATTATGGATATTTAAAAGCTTGAGATTTTGGTCTACATTAATTTCAAATGTGTAAAGATGAACAGCAGCTATGATGTGTACAATGCTGGCAGTGTTGAATAATGTGAGGAAAACTACTGAATAGAGACACTGAGAAAAAAAGGTATTCTTTATTTATTTAATGAAAAATAATTTTAGAAATCCACTTTTAGCCTCAAAAAGCAACAAGCAACCTCTTATAGTAGACATTAAAATGAGCACTTGTTTGCAATGGTTTAAATCTCCAGTACGTGGTTTGTTTTCGTATTGTTCTTTGAGATCACTTATACAGTACTGACTGTCATCGACTGAGTGAAATGGGTTCCTCCATACAGCACTCTGGGTAGAGGCTATAATCACAAACAACTGACCTGAATAAAGAGTCAACGAGGCAGTATGGAAGAAGGCTTCACAGTGGGGCCCGTCAGACAACAGAGAGCTGCTTTTTTCTTTTTTTTTATTTTCAAACTGCTGTTGAAATATTCAGTGCATTTGTTCAATTAGTCCCGCACAACCAAGCTTAATTTGTTTTTTATTCCTTTGAAAATCTATCGAATATTATTTTGTGGCAAGTTTAATATGGTTCCATGGTTTCAGAAAGAAGAATATTACATTTTATATCTTTCATTCTGAAAGGCTTTTTTCTGCTTTTACAATGGTAAAATGAAGCAAACAACAGGGAAGCTGCTGTTTACAAAATATACATTTAGATTGTGAACAGCGGTTTCACAATACCATGCACTGGACTTTATTTCTAAAATAGTCAAATACATTTATGCCAGAAACTTCGAAAACAAGGTCAAGGTCGTTTTCATTTTTTTACAACAGGCTAATAAAGTCTTAAATAACCTGCATAAAAATATCCATTCATCAATACTAGACACTTATGTCTGGGAAATGCAGAGTTGGCTCTGCTCGCAATCCATCAAATTTCCAGAAAAGATATTAGGCCTATTTGTCACGAGGTTCCAGAATTTGAGACAGAATAGGCAGACTAGATGAAGGAGATTTTTTGGGGGGCAAAGAAGTAAAGCAGAATGACCCCTACTGTGTTACAGACAACTACACACATGAATCTAAAAACAACAGAGCACTTAGCATTTATTTGTCATAAGATCATCCATAATAACGGTAAATACACTCAAATCATAAGATTTTCAGTCATACTAAATTTCTTTCTGATTCTACAGAATATCAGACTATTAACCATATGAAAATGAAAGACTACGGTGACAGCGGGTACTGTCACGGTGTGGGTATCCGCTGAGATAATATAGTCCAGTCAAACTGTTGTATAACCCAAAACAAATTGCAACACATTTTTTTTCACTTGTATGTGTTTCTAAGAGGTCCACAGAACAACATACTAAAAGCCTACCACAATATATTGGGTGGAAATACTTTAAAAAGTAATTTCAATCTCTTAATTTCTTTTTCTAATCCTCCTATTTTTTACTATTTGTAGTTGTATTTTTCCATGTTTTGTTTGTGTTTGAAAGCCAATATTATTATGTGTTCACATAATAAATAAATAATCTTCAATGCTATCTGAAGATTTAATACTGGTTGTGATCGTGGTTTGTTGTAGTACTTGAGAGACCTGTCAGATTCTTTTCAAACTGTGATCCTTTAGATTTGACATGAAACGATTGCCCAGTATTCAAGTTACAATGTCGTTTGAACATTTTAGAAGCTACAGTACTGTGCATGTGAAGTAACTTCAGGTGCAGTGCAAAGGGAATGTATTATTTATCTTTTTGTTTAGCACTGGATTCTGTGTTATTCTTTTGATTCCATGATTCCATCCGTGAAAATTGACAATTGTGTCATCTGTGATCACTATGGTACACTGACCTCCCCCCCACACACAAAAAATAAAAACAAAGATTGGGTAAAACTGTATACAGTAGATCCCGTTAATCCATGCAATACTAACAGTTTAGTGTTTGTTTGTTTTGTCGTGTCTAATTGTACTTGTTTGTTCTTATTAGACGGCGAACACGTACCAGGAGCTGTCGCTTAAGGCCAGCACCGACCCGGACAACACTTCACCACTGTGCACTAATAAATTGTATTTCACCACTTGCACGTTAGCACTCACTTTGGACTTTGGATCGTGTGTGTGTGTCTTTGTGTGTGTTTATACTGTGTTTATTATTTCGGGACTGTAACCCTTTGTTTGGAACAGTGCAATTCACATTGCAGTGCATTGCCTGGGATTATTCTTTGCGGTCGCCAGACTGGGATTACAAAAAAAAAAAACTTCTGTTTGGATTGTGAACTTTGTTGTCTGTCTTCTGTGCTCAATGCATTTTAAATGTAAATCATTGCACTGCAATAACACAAATGTGTTTTGGGTAGGCTAAACATTACATTATGTAAAAATAGAAATCTTTACAGTAGGCCTATACAGTACAGTAGTAAAATCAAATGAATACCTAGCGCTCTCTCTTTTTACTTTAGCCTACTGGTAACACATTGGTGTACAATGCAAATAAAAGATTATTTTAAACTGAAACTAAATGAGTTTATTTTATTTATTTATTTAAATATTATTATTTTTAAACTTGGCCTACTTACTAGAGGTTCTCAAACTTTTTTTGCTGGGCCCCCCTTTGGAAGTGTTTCAGGCTGTGACGACCCCCCAGCCCACAGTGCAATATAATATGAAATTTCTGTACATACTACATAGGAATGCTACATGAAGCAAGGAACTTGGGGGGTAGCAACAGTTTTCAGGAACAAATAAACAAATATATTTTTAGCTAATATAAAATGCACTTTTATTTCTCAACTGTAAAAAAAAAATAACCAGATTACAAAATTAAACCATGGCACAATATTAGACGCACAGAAGTGTTTAAATCCTGTCATTAAGTCTGTCATTTTGGTCACTTGTGTGTTTCTGCTTCAAGATGCTGGTTGTGTGTACCGTCTAAGGAGGCTGTGTGGTCCAGTGGTTAAAGAAAAGGGCTTGTAACCAGAAGGTCCCCGGTTCAAATCCCGGCTCAGCCACTGACTCATTGTGTGACTCTGAGCAAGTCACTTAACCTCCTTGTGCTCCGTCTTTCGGGTGAGACGTAATTGTAAGTGACTCTGCAGCTGATGCATAGTTCACACACCCTAGTCTCTGTAAGTCTGCTAAATAAACAAATAATAATAATAATAATAATAATAATACTTGTAGACTCCTCTGATTGGTAAATAACATCTGTTTCTTTAAGTTCCACTTTCAAGGTCTCTTCTTTAGGGGTACCGTAAAAAAATCTTGTTATAGGTCACACTGGCGTAAAAGTCGTTCCCACCTTTTTCAGACAATTTTAGGAAAACACCTTTTTTCTGTTTAAAATACTTTTTTATTTTACAGTTTTTTTTTTTTCTACATGGAAAACACAGATAAACAAAGAAAGATACACAGGTATGCAACATTTTATTCCATTAATAATTTTACAGCATTGTTTTTCATTTTTAGTTAAACTGCTTGAAACTATTCAGTTATTCAAAATATCTAAAATTTAAAAAGTAATAATTTGAGTATAAAATCAAGTTATACATCCCACATCACATTTGTATTAACCCTTTGCGGTCCTATGTTGGACCAGGTCCGACATTACAATGTTTTACACTTGCGGATCTGAGCAATACGCATAGTCCCTTCGCCATAGACATAACACTTGGATCGCATTATTGAGGAGTTTGGTGATAAAACCAGTGATCAGGAGATGATTTGTCAGTATGCACTACTATGAAGAGATATGTGATAAATACAGCGAACAAGGAGTGGGGCAGGGCTGGAGATGCAGTACTGAGTGTCCTGTTGATATGCAGTGCTTTTTAAACCTGTTTTACTGTGAATAAAATTACTTTTAAACAGCATGTGTAAAATAAACAGCGCGTGTGAAAATAAATTCGACTGTAAGTCACCCTGGATAAGGGCATCTGCTAAGAAATAAATAATAATAATAATAATAGTAATAATAATCTGGACCTGACGCACCTGACAGGCGCTGAATAAATGGACCGCAAAGGGTTAATAGTACAAGCACTTGGACTCCTCCGGATGGAAGAGATAAATGGTTAAATATGTATATTGAAGTAGTTAAACAAGAAATTACAGTAAGCCTAAAGAAAAAAAAGTAAACTTAATTTAACCAATATTGAAGAACAAGCTATGACTGATTTCAACTTCCCCCATATAAAATGGGAAAACCCGGTGGGGAGCATGACAGACGAAATTGAAATGATGGAAATGACAAATGACTGCTTCCTAATGCAATGTGTCAAGGCACCGACTAGAGGGGAGACATGCCTTGATTTAGTTTTTTTCAAATAACGAAGACAGAATAACTAAAACAGAGGTCAGAGAACCATTGGCAAACTCAGACCACAACATGGTCTCATTTGAAGTGCTTCTTAAAACCCCAAAACTAATGACTAAAGATAGGGTTTACAATTTTAGAAAGGCAAACTATGAAGGTATGAAACAGAGACTAACAGAAGTAGATTGGAATAAAATAGAGAAAACATCCACAGAAAAAGGAGGGTTGTTTTTTTAAAAATGTAAAATGTAAAAAAGTAACTTTACAGAGCATTTAAAAGGGACCAAGAACAAAGTACACAGAAAGAGTACCGTATTTGCCTGAGTATAAGTCAAGAAATTTAACCCCAAAACACAATCCTGAAGTTGGTGGGGTCGACTAATACATGAGTAAAAAAAAAAACCTTTAATGTCTGCAAAAGTCATGGCCGGTGTGTGGTAAGCACGGTTTAGGACCCAGGGGAGCCCTGTGCAGGCATGCATTCAGTGCGCAAGGCAAGTTCACATACAATACTTAGCAACGCACCTGCAGGTCTGCTGGGAGGGACTGTCTAGCTTTGAAGCTTGCTCACTGATGCTTGTTTGTTATTTTTCTTTATCAATAGTTTGTATTAGCGCTTAAAAAGAAAGAAAGTTCGGTTAAGATCAGGTTAACTTAGTGCAGAGAGAACTGACTCGTTCTGTTTTCTGTGTCATGTTTTTATGATTCACTGCACTGCTGCTGTGTACCTGCATTGTCATGCCTATCTTTCCCTTGTGGATTACAAACTAATGAAGATTTAATCTGGACGCTAAAACTCAGAAGATCTCATTGCTACACTTCTCTCAAATGGGTGACATAAACACAGTCTTGCTGGATGGCGAACTTCGATATTATTTTTTAAATGCACATATTTTTTGCTACTGAGCTTGTAGCCCACGTCTTGTAAGTTTTTGGTTTTGTTGTACTGAACGATTGCTGTAAAACTAAACATTGCAACCTTACGTTCAATCAATTCATGGGGGATGAAGTTTAAATGTACGCTCTCCAGTTAATATTATTCATTCTGAATGAATTGTTTGTTGTGGTTGTTGCATTGAATTGCGTGCGCTTGCCTGTGCAAGTGCTGCATTTGTTTGTTTGTTTGTTTGTTTCTTTTGCAATCTTGATTTCATGTCCTTATTGGAGTTTAAATAGTTTTTCTTGTGTTAAGCAAATAGTGCATGTTATGTGTTTTTTTGCTGTTAAATCAATCCTTCTGTACTTAAATATTTTAGATATTCGTATATTTGGCACAGTAACTAGTTCTGATTTCTGGAAACGTATATAGTTGGCTATAGGCTAAGGGCTGATTGTTACAGCGTGACCCTGCAGCAGAGTGCTTCTGTGGAAACAATGCACCTCCATTGACATTGTTGTGGGCAAATCATTGTTGCTCTCGTTGCCAGAGCAAATGTTTCTAAATTTCTCTCAAATCAAAATGCAAATATCTCAAGGTTTGGCGAAAACGATTCCGTAACATTGTCTATGTATAAAAAAATATCATTGAATTACAGCCAGACCACACCACCTCCCACATTCCATTGAAATACATACTTCCGTGTAGGCTAGGAAGGAAGTTGGGGTGGGGCTAGTATACTAAAATAATACTATTGTAGGCTATACAAAAAAACAAAAAGAAACGTGTACTGTATTGTAATATGTGTCAAAATGAGGCGCCTGGCGGTTCTAGGTAGAAATGCTTATAAAAATATTATTTTTGCAAATCTGCTGCTCAAACGCCATCAGGATATCTAAATACAGTACTGTGCAAAAGTTTTAGGCAGGTGTGAAAAAATGCTGTAAAGTAAGAATGCTTTCAAAAATAGACTATGTTAATAGATTATATTTATCAATTAACTAAATGCAAAGTGAGTGAACAGAAGAAAAATCTACATCAAATCCATATTTGGTGTGACCACCCTTTGCCTTCAAAACAGCATCAATTCTTCTAGGTACACTTGCACAGTCAGGGATTTTGTAGGCATATCGGCAGGTGTATGATTAAACAATTATACCAAACAGGTGCTAATGATCATCAATTCAATATGTAGGTTGAAACACAATCATTAACTGAAACAGAAACAGCTGTGTAGGAGGAATAAAACTGGGTGAGGAACAGCCAAACTCAGCTAACAAGGTGAGGTTGCTGAAGACAGTTTACTGTCAAAAGTCATACACCATGGCAAGACTGAGCACAGCAACAAGACACAAAGTAGTTATACTGCATCAGCAAGGTCTCTCCCAGGCAGAAATTTCAAGGCAGACAGGGGTTTCCAGATGTGCTGTCCAAGCTCTTTTGAAGAAGCACAAAGAAACGGGCAACGTTGAGGACCGTAGACGCAGTGGTCGGCCAAGGAAACTTACTGCAGCAGATGAAAGACACATCATGCTTACTTCCCTTCGCAATCGGAAGATGTCCAGCAGTGCCATCAGCTCAGAATTGGCAGAAAACAGTGGGACCCTGGTACACCCATCTACTGTCCGGAGAAGTCTGGTCAGAAGTGGCCTTCATGGAAGACTTGCGGCCAAAAAGCCATACCTCCGACGTGGAAACAAGGCCAAGCGACTCAACTATGCACGAAAACACAGGAACTGGGGTGCAGAAAAATGGCAGCAGGTGCTCTGGACTGATGAGTCAAAATTTGAAATATTTGGCTGTAGCAGAAGGCAGTTTGTTCGCGAAGGGCTGGAGAGCGGTACGAATGAGTGTCTGCAGGCAACAGTGAAGCATGGTGGAGGTTCCTTGCAAGTTTGGGGCTGCATTTCTGCAAATGGAGTTGGGGATTTGGTCAGAATTAATGGTCTCCTCAATGCTGAGAAGTACAGGCAGATACTTAGCCATCATGCAATACCATCAGGGAGGCATCTGATTGGCCCCAAATTTATTCTGCAGCATGACAACGACCCCAAACATACAGCGAAAGTCATTAAGAACTATCTTCAGCGTAAAGAAGAACAAGGAGTCCTGGAAGTGATGGTATGGCCCCCACAGAGCCCTGATCTCAACATCATCGAGTCTGTCTGAGATTACATGAAGAGAGAGAAGCAACTGAGGCTGCCAAAATCCACAGAAGAACTGTGGTTAGTTCTCCGAGATGTTTGGGACAACCTACCTGCCGAGTTCCTTCAAAAACTGTGTGCAAGTGTACCTAGAAGAATTGATGCTGTTTTGAAGGCAAAGGGTGGTCACACCAAATATTGATTTAATGTAGATTTTTCTTCTGTTCACTCACTTTGCATTTTGTTAATTGATAAATATAAACTATTAACATGTCTATTTTTGAAAGCATTCTTACTTTACAGCATTTTTTTCACACCTGCCTAAAACTTTTGCACAGTACTATACATATATTTAGGAAAACTAACGCCTGAAGTGCACTCTAACAGTTTCGATTTCAGGAGTTAATTTTTGTTTTCTGTTTCACTAAAATTACCATCTGTTTCAATAACAAATGAAAAAATGTAAAACAAAAATGATACCTGAATCTCGCCCTCACAATGGGGGGCTCGACTTTTACATGAGGTTGACTGTTACTCGAGCGAATATGGTACTTGGAACTGCAAACACAAGTCAAAAAGGAAGTTAGAAAGGCCAAGAGAGAGACAGAAATGAGCACTGCTAAGGGGGCTAAAACCAATTGCAAAAAGTTTTTCCAATATTATAACAGCAAGAGAACGTTGAAGGAGGAGGTAAAATGTTTAATAGATACAAATGGCAAAATCAGACACGAAGGGAAAAAAATAGCAAACATATTAAATGATTACTTTTCACAAGTTTTTACAAAGGAGGATACGGGCAACATGCCCCAAATGTCGACCTGTTCCTATCCAGTTTTAAATAACTTTAGCATAACAGAGGCAGAAGTGTTAAAGGGACTAGGAGCTCTTATGATAAACAAATCCCCTGGGCCAGATGAGATCCTCCCAATAGTACTCAAAGAAATGAAAGAAGTTATTTACAAATCGTTAACCAAGATCATGCAACAGTCTCTTGGTACAGAGGTTGTACCGACAGACTGGAGAATTGCAAACGTAATACCGATCCACAAAAAGGGAGACAAAACCGAACCAGGTAACTACAGAACAACAAGCCTGACTTCTATTATATGTAAACTTATGGAAACTAGAATAAGATCCAAAATGGAAAATTACCTATATGGTAACAGTATCCTGGGAGACAGTCAGCATGGTTTTAGGAAAGGGAGATCGCGTCTAACTAACCTACTTGATTTTTTTAAGGATGCAACATTGACAATGGATAATTATAAAGTGTATGACATGAAACTGAATGCAGTAGGGCGTTCAAGGAAATGCATGCACATGGATTAGGGAGCGGTTAACATGTAGAAAACAGAAAGTACTGATTAGAGGAGAAACCTCAAAATGGAGCGAGGTAACCAGTGGTGTACCACAGGGATCAGTATTAGGTCCTCTGGTATTCCTAATCTACATTAATGATTTAGATTCTGTATAGTAAGCAAACTTGTTAAATTTGCAGACGACACAAAAATAGGAGGAGTGGCAAACACTGTTGCAGCAGCATTCAAAATGATCTAGACAGCATTCAGAACTGGGCAGACACATGGCAAATGACATTTAATAGAGAAAAGTGTAAGGTACTGCACGCATGCAATAAAAATGTGCATTATAAATATCATATGGGAGATACTGAAATTGAAGAAGGAATCTATGAAAAAGACCCAGTTTATGTTGTCTCAGAAACGTCTTCATCTAGACAATGTGGGGAAGCTATAAAAAAAAGTCCAACAAGATGCTCGGATATATAGTGAAAACTGTTGAATTTAAATCAAGGGAAGTAATGTTAAAACTTTACAATGCATTAGTAAGACCTCATCTAGAACATTGTGTTCAGTTCTGGTCACCTCGCTACAAAAAGGATATTGCTGCTCGAGAAAGAGTGAAAAGAAGAGTACCAGAATTATCCCGGGTTTAAAAGGCATGTCGTATGCAGACAGGCTAAAATAAATGAATCTATTCAGTCTTGAACAAAGAAGACTACACGGCGATCTGATCCAAGCATTCAGAATTCTAAAAGGTATTGACAAAGTCGACCCAGAGGACTTTTCCGACCTGAAAAAAGAAACAAGGACCAGGGGTCACAAATGGAGATTAGATAAAGGGGCATTCAGAACTTTTTTACACAGAGAATTGAGGGTCTGGAACCAACTCCCCAGTAATGTTGTTGAAGCTTACACCCTAGGATCCTTCAAGAAGCTGCTTGATGAGATTCTGAGATCAATAAGCTACTAACAACCAAACGAGCAAGATGGGCCGAATGGCCTCCTCTCGTTTGTAAACTTTCTTATGTATGTAGCAGGCACCAGGGCTGAATGAACACAATTGAAGTTCTAGCACTGCATTTCATTCCAAACTCAACTGCTGGAAGAAATCAGTTGAAATGAAAGGCTACAAAGGAGGGAATGGACAAAAGGAGCAGGGGGAAAAAAGTAAAAAGAAAAAGAAATGACAGAGCTAGAAATTGAAACAAGAACAAAGTTCTCTCAGCAGGCTTTAAACATAGCAAGAAACCTGTCTGGCGTGTCAAAGGGCAGGTGCTGCTTGAAATTATAGTCTTGCTCAAGTTAAAGTGTAAGCAACCTAAAGCCCTGTAGTTTTAAAGAGGATGAGTTAATTCCACACTTAAACATTGCGCTGGCCTTTAATTTTTGGCAGCATTTTATAATGGCTTTGTGTTAAAAGCCATACACCTAAACTAGTTGTAAAGCTATGTGTTTATTATGGGTTAGCTTTCCTCTGAACCAAGCTTTTTAGTAGAGAGGCACTGTCATCACAATGGGGGTAGGGAAATTAAATATCAAAGGAGGACTGACGCGTAGCAGCGGAAATAAATCTCTTCACTTACTGAACAATACTGTGGGCTCTTTACCATCCACAAAGCCTCAGCTCCATGCCTGGCCTCTGTACAAAAGCACGGGCGGTATAATTTCTAGCTTGGTTTGAACTGGTGACCCTTAGACCCAAAGCTGTGTTTTTTTACAATTTATTTTCTAAAACCAAATGCAAAGTTTGGTTCTCTAAAGGCAATTTGCATTTCTCTCTTCTGTGATATTTATTTGCCACTACCACATTCAAAGGTTATGAATGACTTCTGCAAGTGTTCTTACAGGATGTGTTTTTTCGACTACACTGTTACACATAAAAGACAACAAAAGCTGAAGCTGTCTTACATAGAATGCCTGCAGATCTAAAATGTAATTTTGTGGGGTTTTTTTGTTTGTTTATATGGGATACATTGACCTTAACACTACAACAGGGCTTCCTTGGGACCCCAGTGTTTTCTGGTAACCGAACCCTTAGATGAACTAATAATTTGCTTTATTAGGCTTTTTAATTGTTTTCAGCTGTTAAACCACTGGAGGCTTCAAGTTAACTGTACAATTTTAAAACTTGAAATGTGGAATGTCTTATGAGTTGAGAACAATTAAAAAAGGTCTAATTAAGCAAATTATATTAAGTTAAATATGTGGTTTCACACTACGCAAGATTGTGACCTGGGTAGCCAGAACCCGGGTAGGAGTGCCAGTGTGAAAGGGGCTTAGGACAGTGGTTCCCAATCTTGGTCCTGGGGACCCCATGTGTCTTCTGGTTTTCATTCCAACTGAGCTCTTAATTACTTAACTTGACCCATAATTTAGCTAATGTTTTCTCGGGTGCAGTTAATACATCACATATAAAACATGGTAGCTTACTTCACAAGGTTTAATTTGGTATACTAATGTACACTGTATGCAAGTCATGTTTGATTTCATGAACATGGTCATTACAACAAAATGTAGCACGGATATTCAGACATTTGTTCTGAATTTGATTTCTACATAACCATTTTTGTTCTTCTCTTCGGTCTTGAAAAGTATGTTTCGTCTAAAGTGCGAGTTGTTTGTATTTAATTATGAGCTCTTCCTGAAAAGGGAGTCAAGGCTGAGTGCTAAAGCAGATTACCTTTTACTTTGAAAATTATCCCCCCCCCCCCAATACAGGATTGTTCACCCATGACAAGTATCCCAATAGCAGATGGGTCCCCCACTACTCCCCATGATGCAGTTCTCAAACAAAAGGCAGGCAGCTCCAGCTGCAGCTGTAGCAGCTGACTCAACAGATGAGTGAAGTGAACCGGTCGTCACTTCATTTATGTAATGTAGTGTTGTACTGATGGATAGACATACAAACAACCTCCATACACTCACAAATTCTGATTTCATTTAGTGAGGGGCACCTTTACTATATTCCAGTGAGGGATAATAAGGATACCTGGTAAAAACAGAGGTTATACAGTTGCTGTTGCTTAACTAGGAGGAAAATCTAATATAAGCATCATTATTTCCAGTAGCCCTCAGCAAGTAAATATTTCCTGTATGTATTTGCTAAAGATTTCTAATAAGCATAACAAAATAATTACAGGTTATTACCATTTCAATGCACTTTCTTAGTAGATACACTGCAGTGGGTTTCCCAGTCAACAACCCTTCTTGAAAACAAATATAGGTGGCGTCTACAGGAAGCATTTACTTGTCCACAAAGAAACTGTAGGGTTCATGCATAACTTACTGTAGTATATGCATTGAGACAAAAAACAGTGTTTTCAAGGGTAAAGTAATTAAACCTTAATATGGAGTACAAATGTAAAAGTCTTCCGAATACAAGCAGTGATCATTAAAAATGATTTTTTTTTTTTTTTTTAACGCTTTTGCTCTGGTCTGTATTTCGCTGCAGTTCATAAAAATACACGGAAGATGCACTTAAGAACTGATTACAGTTGTGTAAAATGACCCAAAAAATGGTGTAAAATTGACCCAAAAATGAAAATGGTGTACAAAAGATTTTTAAAAGCAGGCCCCGAATGTGAAATGTACACATAATGCACAGACTGGGCCATTGTTTCTCAAGGATTTAGTGAATTTTGTAAGCCATTACAAATACCATTGATATAGACCTTCTGTAAATGTATACCTTTTAGTATGAACAATATTCAAAATATTATTATTCTAATATTACAGACTTTCACAATTTAAACTAGGTCCGTATGCTTGTGATGTGACTTTTACAATTCTGCTGCTCCAGTTTAGAGTCTACCATTGAAGTACCAAGTTGACAAACCCGTGTGTAACCGTCTACATCGCAAATCAGTAGCTTAGTCATCATTTATGTAGAAAACCAGAATTAAATCGACATTTACTTAAATCTGGTGACCTAACCTATCGCCCTGGATAAGGGCGTCTGCTAAGAAATAAATAATAATTGTGCAAGTAATTCTGCATGTACATAAAACACACACACACACACACACACACTCTTGGTTTGAAGCTTGTTCCACTTTGACTCCCAAATGCATTAATTCCCTTTAAATCGCCTTCATTATCACATACTCCTCATTACTATGTGCAAAATGCCCCGCTCCCTTGGGCAACGTTATAATGAGGTTGGGGTGTAAAACAACACAGGGACTGTGCTAGCACAAAAATAATGTCTACAGCATTTACAATGAGGGCCACCATTCACAGCGCTATTATAACTGAAAAAAATGATATGCAAAGTACTGTATTAAGCATCAAGGTCAGGCGAGTCCAAAGCGCACAACATTTACCTTGAGTATTATATGTTTTTCAAATAAGTCAAATTGCTAATCACATTAAGTGTTCCGCCCATTCATTTCCATATTAAAGCTGGCAGTACTTACAACATTCATTTATCAATCTGAACAAAACATACTGTAATTTGCTCTTTGAATACAGTTTTTTTTTTTTTTTTTTTTTTTTGGGGCTACTATGTTGTCAAGGCCCCACACAATAGCTTTTGTCTCCCTCCCTGCTACACTATCAGCATGTGGTTGCAGCAGCTCTATATTCAAATGCTTTATTCAATTCCTTTCGTTACTAACTTGATATTTCTGCATTGAAATCTAAGCAGATTTTCAAGGATATTCTTTTAGCTAATGATCAATGCTTCTATCACTGGAAAGGTCATGGCCTTAGGACTGTTACTCCACTTTAGAATTTAACAAAGGTGTTGGAGCCTTTATAAGAGCCTTGCAGAATCCATACCGCCTGCTTGAAGCACTGATAACACTATGTAACACAATTTTTGTTCCTGGGTAGTAAGTGTTATTTCCTAATTGCTTATGCCTCAAAAGTATAGAAAATGGATATTATTCCCCACAAACTTTGCTTTTTCGACCAGGACAGTGATATTTTGAAATTTACCTATTTCCAATGAGAAAACGGGCGAATTTGTGTCTTTTCGTTCACATAAAGTCAGAAAAAAACAACATATGAATCCAAATTAACATGTATTTATACTAAAGTAATACAAAAATGACTACAAAAAGATTTAGAAGTGAGTAGTTTTTTGAGATTTACGATTATACTGTAAATCACTTTCACGAATCAGCCCCAAATGTAGTCTCCCATCATGTTCTCGTTATACTGTCCTTCATTGACAGCTCATCCAGGAGCCTCAAAGCCGTGCTGCTCCATAATGGTAACAAGTACCCGTCTCTTCCCTGGCTCACTCGGTGCACCTCAAAGAGGATTACAACAGCATCAAGACCTTGCTGGGCGCCTTGAAGTATGATGAGTACGGCTGGGACCCCGGAAGGTGCTGATGCCACCACTGCACATCAAATTGGGCCTTATGAAACAATTTGTCAGAGCTTTAGATAAGGAGTCGGCAGCCTTCAAGTACCTTCAAGACTTCTTCCCTAAGCTGTCTGAGGCAAAGGTCAAAGCCGGTGTCTTCGTCGGACCACAGATAAAGAAGATCCTGGAGTGCAATGAATTCCCCAAGAAGCTCACTAGTAAGGAGAAAGCGGCTTGGAACAGCTTTGGTCGCAGTGGTTCGGGGCTTCCTGGGCAATCACAAGGCCGAAAACTATGTGGAGCTGGTTGAGACTCTGGTCAAGAACTACGGCACAATGGGCTGTAGGATGTCCCTCAAAGTCCATATCCTTGATGCTCATCTTGATAAATTCAAGGAGAACATGGGAGCGTACTCGGAGGAGCAAGGCGAGCGCTTCCACCAGGATATACTGGACTTTGAACGCCGCTACCAAGGACAGTATAACGAGAACATGATGGGAGACTACATTTGGGGGCTGATTCGTGAAAGTGATTTACAGTATAATCGTAAAATCTCGAAAAACTACTCACTTCTAAATCTTTTGTAGTCATTTTTGTATTACTTTAGTATAAATACATGTTAATTTGGATTCATATGTTGTTTTTTTTCTGACTTTATGTGAACGAAAAGACACAAATTCGCCCGTTTTCTCATTGGAAATAGGTAAATTTCAAAATATCACTGTCCTGGTCGAAAAAGCAAAGTTTGTGGGGAATAATAGCCATTTTCTATACTTTTGAGGCATAAGCAATTAGGAAATAACACTTACTACCCAGGAACAAAAAAAAATAATAATAATTTGTTACACGGTGTAAAGCTTCCCCTTCCTAAAGCCGCACTCTCCATGCAAATTGTAGAACCATCTTGATTTTCACACTCGCTTGTTATAAACATTTCCACTGTGAAGTCTGTGACGTCTAGGTATATTTGAAAGCCCAGGAGAGTACGCCATTTAAAGTGCAGTGGCTCCATATTATTTTCTACCTAATGTGGGCTCTACAATGCAAGGTGATCAAACAATTAACCTGTGGTTACACAGCTAGCTGGTAGCTAAGCTGTGATTCAAACCAATTGTGAGCACATGTAATAAAGGTTTCTTTTCATTTAGCTTTAAAAATGGTATTCTGTTTGTTTTACTTCCTCCTACAGTAAAAAAAAACAAAAAACAAAAAAAAACCTGTATATTGTGTAACTATTTTTATAAAAGTTTACCTAGCAAAAGCATGGCAAAGCACAGTAAATTCAAATTCTAGAACAAGCCTAGAAATGGCTTCCAAAATGAAAACTGACTGAGCATTTACCATAATGCTGTCAGATCCCACCAGGAATGGTACTAATGTAAATTTAAAAGGTAAAACTGAATTAAATGTATTACATTTTGTAAGTATTTAAAACTGAAACAGAAATACAATTGAGTCCATGTGTTACTACATAGATACAATTAGATGCTGGCTTCCTTTGTTCCTCTACTTCTCTTCTCTATATTTTAACTAAACAAGCAGACCCCTGTCCCTGATTGTCAACAGTAGAAGTCACTCTAATATACCAACCTCATGGGTCAGGCAGGGTGAACCTCAGATATCCAGAGAGCGGTTTTGAACACCGAGAGCAAATTACACTAGGGCTGGACAAATTCAGAATTGATTAGCAATGTGTTGTACTTCAACGGTGGTTCCGGCATTTAATTTGCACACTGTAGTGTACAGTACATCCATTCAGAGCAAGTCTAATGAACTAGTTTAGACTTCAACCGAAGCATATGATCTTGAGGGGGAGACCAAGTGACCTTTTGACTGGGATGCACGCGTAGGTTCAGGATCCATCCAGGCAGCTCTATTTTCCCGATTTTACTTGAACCCGTAAAACAGTCAACCTTCTTTTAAGGAATGTATAGCTAGAAAAAATATTTGAGCTTGTTTCTTCGTCAGATAATATAATTTAATTAAGAAACAGTCATGGTTTAACATTGCTAATTATAACTTTATTGAAGGCAGGTAGAGTGGAACATAGACTTTATTGTTGGGCGTGAATGAGTAAGACCAGTGGAAAGGAGGGTTACCACTGTTGCTAGGTAGTGTATGTGAGCATTTTGCCACAAATCCCCCGAGTGCATATGACATGTGTTTAAAAGGAAGACAACTTGCAGGAGGTAGGATAAAATAGTAAAAATGTTGTATTCGGTATTGTAGGGCTACTAATTTTTTCACTGTCGCGGAATCACGGACGGAATTGCGTAATTAGGCATTGAGAACGGAATTGGCATTTTGGGAATGGAATTCTACTTTGCAACGGCACCTTTAAAAAGATTTAAATAAATTTTAATTAAAATTGAAAAGACATTTTGAAACCAAACAAGGAGCTTTTGGAAATACGTATCCAGAGGGCACAGTAGTTAGAAGCTCAAAAGTAGAAGCGTTGATCTCTTCTTAAGTTATACTATTAATATGTCACATGCATTTTAAAATGTTTGTAATGATACTCTGTTAAATTTTCACACTGTTCTATTATGAAAGTACTATTCATATGGTAAAATGTGTAAGTCTTGTTCAATATATGAACATTAAGTTATATAATATTTATTATTGCTTAAAAATGTGCAGAATAAAATACTCTGGCCGGCCTACTCCTAACTTTTTTCCAATCTGGCCCCCTTACATTTAAAAAACTAGTTGAAGAGCCCTGCTCTAACTAAGGCAACTCTATCTGTCCAGGGTATACGAGAAACACATGCAAGCAGTTTTACAGCAAGTACAGCAAAAACCAGTCTGCGTTGTTGCAGATGAAACTACAGATGGGAGAGGCAAGTGTCCTGAACATTGTATTTAATTTGTAATTTTATGAAAATTGTATATTTTTGTAATGATGCCCCTCGTTTGACTAGTCTGTATATTGTAATGCCAGCAATAAGCAGTTTTTTTCAAAACACCTTTATTTGTTGACTGACCTACAGTACATTGTTACTAGTGGACTGCTTTAAGAAACATTTTTCCTGAAAACTATAGTATCTCAGGGCTTAAATTTAAAAATAATGAATTCAATAGATTTTTTACGTAAAAATGTTATTTATGTTCAAATTACGTTGTAATTCTTAATAAATTGGTAAAAACTGAAAAAATTGAATTTGTCATTTTGAAAAACAGAATTTGCCATGACCAGAATGGAAAACCAGGAGCCCTAGTGCAGATATAAAGGTCAGGATTGCTGGCATACTGTACATAAAACACCAAGATCTGGAATTATACCAGTGACCTGAAATAAATTGCTCAATGTGGCTGCTGAAAACTAAAAACAGTAAGCAAAAAATATTGCACTTTCTTTAAATAATAAAACACATCCTGGAGCAAGGTGTTGCGCTAGACTTTCATGGTATTTTATATGGAGGTATGGGTATAAACACCACAAATGCTCCCAGACCACCACAGTCTCTGCCTGACGGGATATTCAGGTCAGGAATGGAGTGCAGAGCTGTGAGGGTGAAGCTCCCATGTCACCTGCATGCACTGTGCCAAAGTAGTCACTGTCATTGTCTTTTATAAGAACTAAATTCCAAAACAGTGAAATTATAACAAGATCTGAGATATTCTATATATCTGTTTAAAAATTTAAGGAGTGAAAGCCAACCAATGTTCTTATCTCTTGGTAGCAGCATTATCAATAGTCCTCTTGTCACAGTGCTGAATTGTTTCAAGTGACAGTTTATGTACCACAAAACCACTTCCTGTGGTCTGGTGGAAATGTCTTACTCTTATAATTCAATGAGAGTGGGTCTGCAAGAGTTAAAAAGGTACCAGGCTTTTTCAAATTGCTAATTAAAGTTAAAAAAAAAAAAAATCTTCAGCAGAGATATAAAAAAAAAACAGTTTCTTAATGCTAAGGTAAGAAATGGATTTTAACGCTTTGGCTATCACTTCTTCAATTAACCCTTTGCGGTCCATTGTCGGACCTGGTCCGACATTGCAATTATTCCTATCAGGTCCATTGTCGGACCCTGTCCGACATCATTATAGAAACGCAAAAAATGGGTTTCTAGTCGTTTTTTCTCCGGAAAAAGCCGAGAAAACCATTCAATAGCCGATTGGGAGCGACAGGAGCCGAGACAAGACAAAAAAAATAAATATATAAAAAATGGCGTATCTCATGAATAGTCATACATGGCCCTGGTATCAGATAACAGGGCGGTCATAAGTAAACAAGCTGGCTGATAGTGCGTCAGCGCACAGAGAACACGGACATTTGCAGAGCTTTTTTGAGATGTTATAGTAATAAAATAATCACTTGGATCGCATTATTGAGGAGTTTGGTGATAAAACGAGTGATCAGGAGATGATTGATCGGTATGTACGACTATTATTATTTATTTATTTATTTCTTACATATGTGAAAGCGATAGCGAACGAAAGGGTGGGGCGGGGCTGGAGATGCCTAGTGAGTGCTTTGTTGTTATGCATGGCCTTTTAAACCCGTTTGACTGTGGAAAAAAAATACTTTTAAACAGCGCGTCTAAAATTAACTGTGCGTGTGAAAATAAATTGGACCTGATGTGCCTGACACGCACTTAATAAATGGACTGCAAAGGGTTAAACCTACTACAGTCACATATCCACCTTATCCGTTTATCTTCCAAGATCAAGCTCTTCAGCAACGTTAGTTTATTACTGAACAGAGAAAATTAGTTCAGTTCAGAGATTGTAGATCCCACCAAAGTTTTTGTACACTGTGTTGTATGTACTCCATGCGCTACCATTGCTGGTAGTGTCACGTGAGCTGTTCAGTGTGTGGATATGTAAAAAAAATCCTGTTCACCTGCGGGGCGTATCAACTTCAACCTCCGTCTCGATCTCCTGCCTGTCACTAAGCAGCAAATGCACGATACCCACGGCAGACGTCTACTCTGTCACAAGCATTAATACCCTGTATCTTTCTAAACAACTGATTTAAGGGAGCTCCCCAATAAAAGCTGGATCTCAAAACAATAATTGTGTGAATACAGTCATTGTGGATGTTATCTGATTATTTATTAGATGATCTAAACCTCTTGGCGAAAGACGCACAGAACTGTACTTTACACAGCATGAAACACGTAGTAGCTGTTTCTTGTTTTATACCCCTTCTCTTCAACCTAAGCCGCAAAGTCTCAATATAATGCATAACATAGAACAAGTTGTGTGGCATTCAGGGCAGTGTTAAAATATTTAGAACCATTTAGAAATTACCTTTTTCCTGAATTACAACCAAAACTTATATCTACTCACACATCCACAAAAAAAAAAGTACTGACTCTCCATCAATTGAAGATAGCTAGCACATCATACAAGTCACCTGTGATATTTTTGAATTTCAGCACTCTATCTACCACTGACAATATGAGGTTTAGAAATGATTTTAAAAATAAATAAATAAAAGGATTTTGTATTTAGCTACACGTCAGTATAAGTACATTTATAAAATGGGTATTTTATATACTCTATCCTAATTGGTTAAAACAGGTCACATGGGGGTGTTGCTATTACAGCATATCACCATGGGTCGGCACTTCTAGTCAAAAATGGGCAAATAACTGGTAGACATCCATACACCATGGTAGACATATTGAAATTTATCGCAATAAACATGACTGACGAGATTCATGCAAATGTTGACTTTTTGGGAAATCGAAGTGTACATGAGATATTGAATGAGTCTGAATCGGACACCAATGATTAATTAAAGTAGTGAAAAAAAGCAAAGGTAAGTATACAAATCAATTCACAACTTGCCATTCTGATCGCTCTGCTCCTTCTCCCTGAACTACAGCGTTTCCATATCCCATTTTGAAAATAAATAGTTTAAAAAAAAATCTTAAACTTTCAGCTTTTTACAAGATTTGGGTCACTTAAAATTTGGTGGTAAAATGGGTGTTTTGTTGCCGTTGCTCCCGGTCTGTCCGTTCTTCTCCTCTGGTCGGTCTGCCTGCCAGCCTGTCATTGTTCCCACCCCCTGCACAGCTGAGTGGTCTGATGCAGAGTATTTATAAATGTATCTCAACAATTCCTGTGGTACCTTTCTCTAAACATAAATGTGTCCAGGTACGATGGTATCATCTCTTCTGCTGTGCCTAGCATTGCTTTAAATTGTTTCTTAACATTGGCCAGTTTGATAAGTAACTGGGTATTCCATGCAAATAATGTCTTTCTCACCACTGTGCTGTAGCACAAATCTGGTATGGATATCTCCTGTTTTAACCCCGGATAACAAAGGACAATTTAAAAAAATACTTACTGTTGCAGGTTTTGTGAGGAAGGGTGTGGCTGCTTGTAAATAAAGTGCAGTGTGTGTTTTGGTGGTGGTTGTCAGGGATGGGGTTCATTCCTGTCCCTGCCAAAAACATGTGAGACTGTGGCTGCTCCCAAACAGAATAATTGGTGATAATTGAGAGCAGCCACATCCTATAAAAGGAGAGACCAGAGCTCCATTAGGGAGACGACCAGGGAGCTGGAAACAAGGAGGTTTTGCTGCCAGAGAGACACAAATGCTCTTGTATTTTTATTTGAAACCTCACCGTGATAGTGACAGACTATCACGGAGGGTGAGGGATTTTCTGTTTAATTTTATTTGCACTTGTTTTTGTTTAAACCTTTTATTTTGGCTTGGTGAGTTGTTACTTTTTGATTTATGAAAATAAACCTGCTGTTCTTAAATTCCGAGTCTCCTTACTACCTCAGACACCCGGTCACTCTACCACAAAGGGTCTGCGTAATTAGGCAGACTCATTTGTGCTGTGTCATGATGAAAATGGGCAGTAATATTTTTCTTTAAAATGTAATGACCAAACCAAGAATTACAAGTAGTATAACGAATCAAATACAGAAAAACTGCACTTTCAATGGCAATGTCAATTCAACATCTATAAATCATTTTTTTATTTTTATTTTTATTTTTTTAATGAATGCATTTTTGTTTGCTTTTTTTTCTTTTTTTCTTAGCTCAGCTTTAGGAGGAAGGATATTTTAATAAAAATAACTTTTTTTTAATATAGTTAGTTAACCCATTTTATAAGCACAATAAGGCACTTCAGGGTGTGCGATATAATTAGTGCTTCTTATTTTCGGTTTTAACTGATAAAACCCGATAAAACACCTCCGATACAAAAAAATGAAATCGGTGGATAGCCAATAAACACCGGAAAACATCGGAAAACTGTGGAAATGGTTAATCAATTCCCATTGACTTTACCAATTCAAAAATAAAACCTGCTACAAAAATATTAATAACTATATTTCCCAGTGTTGCTGGGCAATGTCCCACCTTCCTGACTCGTATCTATCATTGATTCGTTCTGAATACTTAAACCCGCGCCAACTACTAAATGACAGCACATTCCTACATTTCTATTGGAGACTCCGCTTGCAAGATTTAAAACAAAACTACAATCAGGAATGGAGGCTTGTTCGTGGGATTTAAAGCTGTGTTACAGTTAAGATACGGAGGATTTAAAACAAAATTGCAAATTGTGGCGAAATGTAAAAAAATGCCTACACACAAAAACCCCAGAAGAATGTGGCCGATTTCGTTGTGGAAGACCTCAAAGGAAAGAAGGTACAACTTAAGTGTGCAAGTACTGTCGAGTTACTACTATACATATTTTGACAGAAAAAGAAAACCGCTGAAGCATTTTGGAAAGTAACCGAAAAACACAAATTTCATACAGTATATCAAAAACGAAATCCCTGAAAAAAAAAAACAATTTATATAAAACTCGAAAATAGCTAAAAATGACCACCGGAAAATACAATTAATAAAAAACGAAAAACAGAAGCCCTAGATATAATCTAATATCACCACATACCCAGGGTGTGATATTTGAGCATATCACAGTATATCACGCAGTATATCGTGCCTTATTGCTTACAAATAATGACAAGTTCTAGCTACAAATATTAACAAAGTTAAGGTTTAAAGGAATACACCAAAAATAGCATGGTTCAATGGAAGCTGGCTTTAAAATTCAAAGGCCATTGTTTCCCATTGAAAAATATTGTTCTAGCAGTAAAAAGAGGGATTTAGTTGGCCTGACTGTTACCACAGGTTTTCTGGTGAACTGGGACCCTACTGAACTTATTTAATTGAAGGATGAGGTTACAAAATAGTTTGTACTCCTGTTCATATATACAGGGGTTGGACAAATGACACAAACCTGCCGTAACACTGTCAACAGAAGGCCACCATGGGTAGCCAGTATGGTACAGTACTTATTCAAGCCTGCATGTTTGATTGAAGGTTATACGACCACTCCTCACTAAAGAAATGTGCTCCAGAAAGGTCCACAGATTGATTACTTTGGAAACAGTACCATCTGGAGACTCTTCGGTCCCATTGGGACTGACACTGTTGTGCAACATAAAGGTGTAGCATTTGCAAATATGAAGGAAAGCCCATTACCCAAAATTGTGTGCTATAAATTGCGGGTTTTCCAATTCATTCCATTGCAAGGTACTGTACTATAATTTAAAATACAGCGCTGTTAAGCACGCATCTCATTTAAGTTAGCCAGCTATTTATTTTATTTTAAGATACTGTATTGCAATAGTTTTAATTAGTCACAAAGCATTATGTTTAATTAGCAAAGCATTATGGGCTCCTGTCCTGGAATGCAAAATTGCATATTTGCTCAACATTACCTAATAGACAATTACTTTCTTGAGATCTGCCTGACCAATAAATATTAAACTAAAAGTAAAGGCACAAAGTAAGATGATTAGCTTTTGGACATTTTAAAGGACTGAAAGTATTGACTTCTTGAATCCAATATTAATAACCTTCAATAGCCATGCACATGATAAGCCTAGAAATAAAATAATTCAAACACATTTTACTGGGTTATTAAGCAGCACAAAATTACTATTGTGCTTGAAATAATCAGATGAATGTGCAGTCAACCACAAAAATTTGAATTTTCACAACTGAGCTAATAGACAGCACGGTTGTCTTGAAAAACAAGTCCAGACTGTTCCTCTGTGGGGTTTTGCTTAATCCTAACCTACAGTATTCTTAACCACTTCAGCTCCAGGACATAGGCAGGTACAACAAAAGACAGAGCCCTTACAGTACCACACTGTACGTCAAGGTTTGCCGTCTATTCTATAGGGTTTCTTTCAGCCTGGTCTGTCAGCATGCATGCTGCATAGGCTGTGTTGATACTGTGGAATGTTTGTTTTGCAATCCGGGAGGTTTTATCCAATCGCATTTATCCAATCGCATTCCGTACAAACATCCCTTGCCTCAGAGTGCATTGAGAAGAATGGAAGATATAGCAGCAAACCATCGGCAATCTAAATGTGTATATATAGTATTTACTTTCATTTTGGCACAGTTTATTTGCAGTATTACTTGTTTAGTTTTATTTTATATTGGTATAACGTGCTTGCTATTACTGCAAACAAAATACTTCAGCATATCAGATTGATGCAGACACTGGAAGTAAAGAAGAGTTTGATGCGTGATCGGGGTGTTTTGAAAACTATAACTTTAAAAGAAGGTTTTATTTTGTGAAAAAGATCATTAAGACCTGGAGCCGAAAGAAACAGAGATCCTCGCAACCCTCTGCAGGCGAGGCAGGACAAGTCATACACATGCTTACGCTTTGTGGAAGTAGTTGTCAGCATATATAATATTCTATATCTATGGTTGTCAGTAGGTAGATGCAGTCTGCGTCATAGGATGACGTACTCCCTAGCAACGCATGGACACCATTTCACGGAGGGGAAACTAGATTTTTGCCATAGTGTTATCGTTTCTGTCCAACTGAGAAACCTGTTTTTACCTTTCAAAACATTAAGAATGGCCTACGATTATGTGGATATAATTAGTGCTGTTTTCATTCTTCTTTCAAAAATAGCATAAATATTAGGTTTTCTAAACATTTTTTTTTTTTAATCCACGACTGTAGTTTTTTTTTCCCCAATTATAGCCTACTGCATAGTAGCAGTTTCTGAGTTGTATTATTTGTAGTTAAAATAAAATAGGCTATTACTGATTACTAAAAAAAAAGCTATACTAATAAAGTGCACCACCTCACATTTTAAATATTCTAATAAACTTTACTGTGATGCAAGAATAAGTGGAAAACTCATTTGTCACTGTTGTACCATATGGAAAAAAATGTTATAAAACAAATTGTACAGACCAATTACCAGAATCATGTTCCGAAAGATGAAGCCCAAGGAATACCAGTCACCCCTGTACACACAACTATACCACCGTGAAACTGGTCACAGGGAGGTGAAGCAGTCGTGGTTTCAGACATTTTTTCCCCCCTGTTGTTTGCTATCTCTTTAAAATGTGTTGACATATTTTGGAAATAGACACATTTATTATTTTAAAAAGAAGGATTCGTCTCATTATGATTTATTGAGTTTTAATGTCACAATCGGTGCAATATTACTGTCGGTAGTCACAGGTGAAAGAACACAGTAAAAAAACTTTTTAAACACAGTAGTGGCTGTACAATCCTACTAATATTATTAATGACATTAGTACAATCTTGTGTAACTAGAGCTGCGGTTGGTCAGGGAGGCATTAATATTAACATACACTAATAGCACTGTCTACTGGCACAATTTTGCTTTACCGTTCTGTAGTGGAAAGAAAACCGCGTCACAGTCAAAATAATGTAAAGGATTATGCAGTACATGAATATCTCTGCAAACCTATTCAGAATTTAGGAAATCTGTAATGATGTTTTTTCACGTGGGACTAAGTTTGGCATTTATTAAATGGGAATCAGAGTTATAGTGCAATTTCAATATCATATTTATGTGTATTGTAAATGGTAGGGTCTGGCATTTAAATATCTACGTGTTTTCAAATAAAATACACATCTTTTTGCCTTGCTGAAACACTATGTTTATAACTTGTTTATAGTATTGTTAGGTGGCTATAGTTTTTCCAGTGTGGCTAAAAAATGTTGTTACTTTAGCCACAGTGGCTAACTAAATGAAAGTCTTAGAGGGAACATAGTTATGGTATAATAATAAAGATCTGCAGTGGTGTTGGTTGTTACAGAGCTGTGTATCGCGACGTCCAGACTATAGGGCACATCCTGCACTCCACGTGGAGCACCTTTTACTGGATGCGCCACTCGGGAGCCCCCTTGGGGTTTTATTTCTGACGAATGTACCTGCCTTGTTTTTTGCTGAGTATTTTTATTGGACGAGACCATTAACCAAGACTTCATTCTATTCCACCGAATAACATGCTGAATAAATGCGGCGGAATACAATTAATTGCTCTGCAATTATAATGCTAACATATAATTAATCAACACAATTATTAATTATTTTACTTGACAAGTTTAGCAAGGGTGATGTCTTTGTTTTATGAAACAGGCAGTTTAGTGTTGTAACCTCCATGCAGTCATGGGCAAAGCGATCATCACTGTGGTCTTAGGAATGTATAGGTAGAAAAAATATTGGAGCTTGTTTTGTCATTATCATTTTTCCATGATTAAATTAAGAAACTGAGATGGTTTAATTACACTAATTACAACACTAAAGGCAGGCGGAACGCTCAAAAATAAAACCTGAAAACCAGAAACCCTAAATATCCGTTCTGGTGTATTTAGAAGCATTTGACTTTTGCATTTAAATAAGTGGGATACTTAAAGGTTTATTTCAGACAGTGCGGGACTGACACTGGTAGTTGTGTTGAGGGTTGTGTCGAGTATAGGGTTGCAGTTTGCAAGGAGCTTTGCAGCTGGCCAATCACATTATGCATTTTCAGGAGTATAAAGTCAGAACTCTGACCTTTGTCGCTTGAAGGACTAGACAAGATCTTCCGTGTCTTAAGATCGGCTTTGTGGTCTTGGTCTGCTCAGTCAGTCTTCAGTGCGTGTGACATATTTAATCACATGACTGGCATGGGGATGCACTATCTCACTGGATGCACCATGGCATGCTACACTGGTACTGAGTCACGTGGTTTTCCTTTATAAATGTGTAATTAAGTATGTTGCGTTGGAAAAAGAGAAATCTAAAATTAATACAACAATTTAATTACTGGGTATACCTGGCCAGTAAACTATGTACTGTGATAGATTTTTTCAAAGTGTTCAAACATAGTTTGTCATGATTGCTACCTATATGTATGTGTTGGGGGGGTGTGGTTCCGTATTACATTTTACAGTACCTGTAATCCAGCACACTGTATAATGTTCTGTTCTCAATCGATGTCAGATTAGAAAGGATTTAATGTATTAGAGGAAAGGCTAGAGACAGAGGGACCGGGTGTGGTTCAATTCTCCTGGTATTTCTTAGTGCACCTGCTCCACTAGATCCGTGCCATTAGTCGTTTCAATAAGTAGGAAAATGTAAAACATCTTTTTTTAATAACCTAATTATTAATCTGGTTCAATTTGTCATATATGACACTATTTCCTTTTAAATTCACCTCACATTTAGGTCATGTTCTTTGTCTGCAGCTGTCGGGATGTGCCTTGTTATCAACGTACACATTTCGAAAACGATTAATCTGGATGCGTGTATGTATTACAAACAGTACATTTGTGATATGATTTAGTTATGTGTAGCCGATTCACAAACACATACATTAAATTGTGCAAAAGAATACTAGGCTTAATACCAACACACACACACTCACACACAAGCGACTTACCTGAGCAGTTGGTACCTTTGCCTTTCCCGTTGTGGCACTCACTGGTCTGAGGATTGGATGCCCGAATCCCAGCTAATGAGGAGCTGGCTAAGACGAGGCAACAAAGTGAAAAGTAATAGAGAGGCAAAGGTCCGATCAACCTAGCAGGGTGCAAGCCTACAACCATGGTGAGGATGACAATGCTATCGACAGTTAAAACAGGATGAGAGCATCAACACCGAACAGCTCACTTGTCAGTTCTGGCTCGTTCAGTCCCTTCGTTAAATTACAAAAAATGCACGTAGTATTGCATGAAGCAAATAAAACACGCTTGGAAAAATAAAACAGTACCGAAGCTAAGCAAGAAGCAATGCAAGTAAAAAAAGAGTCATTAACAGGTTTTTGTTAGAGTCTTCTTAAAAAAAAAAAAAATGTGATGCTGACAGCCCTTAACAATATCGACTCAGTTTTCCTCCTGAAAAGGCAGCAGCAGCATCATCACCTCCGGCCCTCACACAGCAGCTTCCACACGCTGCAGGATTTTTCGTATCACTTTTTTTTTGCTGTTCCGATTTCACACCCTCAATGCCACTTTCGCTCGTCCTTTTTCGCCGGTAGCCTCGTCCAGATGGGAGGAGAATAGCCCCAGATTATTTCTCCCTACTTCCTTATCTAAATCCTGGTGAATGACCAAAAAAAAAAAAAACAGACCTGCTCCAGCCGACCCCAGCAGCAGCAGCAACACAAAGGCACTTGAGGGAGAGTAGGTCACGTGACGACAGAACACCCCCACCCCATTCTCTCCTCCCTCGCCCAGGGGGGTCCAAAGAGTGGCTGAGAGCAGAATGCAATAAATAACAAGGGGGGTGGTGGTTACCTACTTATATTTGTAATACTGTCACTAACAGATATCATGAAAAAAATGATGACTTGGCAGAACACATGGTTAACATTTAGATTTTTTTTTTGTAATTAACTTAATATTTTATTCACTGAATTATTTATGTATCATCTTAATTGGAAAATCACAAAATTTCAAATCTGTCTATTATTTGTTTGTGTTTGATGGGGTGCTATTAAATACATAGCCGATCCTTTGTTTAAATAAAGTATAAACGACATGGATGTCTACCTAGAATTTAGGACAATTCAAAGACCTCATATCAGTGCTTTAAAGCAGTTTTGTTTAAATAACTAAGCTATTTAAACCACTTAAGCACTTAAATAACGCTTGACATTTAGCTACTCTATACTTATTGTATTTAATTTTTTTAATACAATTAAGTGTTTCCCTTACAATAAAAAAAGAGATTAAGATGCTGGTGTGGTACTCCATATGGTTTTAAAGAGCTTGGTTTTGTATACAGTGCTGAATTACCTAACAGCATTGAATTTTACCTTGGCCATACAGTGCCATGTTTACCATTCAGTTCTCTACTAACATTATTTTTTTAAGTTAGTCGGACCACTTTAACCATGGTACAGTATTTTGGAGAAAAAAAAAAATCATTGTATATTTTAATATGGAAATATATAGTTAGCAACTGAAGATAATGATGGCCTTTCATTTTATACATGTATCAAATATAACATCATATATCTTACCATTTTTAATTTCTAGTAAAATGAACTTTACTTTAAAAATACTGTTTAATATTGGTAAACATCAGACACCAACACATTTTTCTTTTCAAAAAGGTTTATTTTCATATAGGTAAGAAATGCAATGCAAACAAAAAATTCCAAATATCCAGTCACATAACATACTGTATATTAGTATAGATTTTAAAAACTAAATACAAAATAGTGTTAAATCAAACAGATGAGAGTATCAGTAAATATAAGTAATAAAATCAGACAATACACTAGACCAGGGGTGCCCAATCCTGGTCCTGGAGGTCCGATGTCCCTCCTGGCTTTTGTTGCAACTGTGCCCTAAATTACTTAATTGGACCAATCAAGCCCTTATTAGAAGCTTAATTGGTCCAATTAATCAATTTAGTGTACAGTTTGAACAAAAACCAGGAGGGCATCGGCCCTCCAGGACCAGGATTGGGCACCCCTGCACTAGACAATCTGAAATAAACTTATGAAGCTTTTTTTTTTTTTTTTTTATCAAAATTACATGGTCCACTCATTTAACAATACAACAAATTCAAGGCACATGAAAATATTTGCAGTAACAGCTCTGTAATTCATTTTTTTGGCAATTACAATTTCAAAGAAGAGCTGCAAAATTTTACACCTATTATTATTATTATTATTATTATTATTATTATTATTATTATTATTATTATATCAGTATGCACATAGGAAGCTGCATAGTGAGTCTATTTATGTGAATCCAAAACACTGACACCTCCAAAAAGGTCAAGGCGAAAAATGATTTCATTCAGCCCCATTTGAATCTTGTACAGAGCAACTCCTGGACCATGTTTTAACACAAGTGGGTGATTAAAGAAAAACATTAAATTTCAAATTGTACTTTTAAGATCCTCCAATCCCGCATCTTTGCCAAGATATTACAAATACAATAGCTTCAGTCATATAATGTTGCAAATACATATTTACTGTTTTTTTGTTTAATCTGTTTCAACATTATTTGACATGACCGTGTTCGTGCATGCGCTGGGAGTGAACCGTGCACAAGACACACAATAAGGTCATTTTGTTTTATAAATAACATGTATATATTCAATGTTAAATCATAGTTTCCAACGAAGATGGAATGTAGGGAAGGAAGCAGAGGCTGGGAGAGGGGGGTAACTTTATCTGAAAACAAATAAATATTGTAACGTTTTCGGGTATCGCGCTAATGGAATCAGACGGATACAGTGATTGTAGAAAAACGGGGGTAACAGCCCGTGTTTATTTAGAATAAAGATAGTGGGGAGAAAGAGCACAGGGTAGGCAGAAGAATGGGGGGAGGGATTGAACCCACACACACACACACACATTGCTCTCCTGATGCAGCTCCTCTGGCTCGTCACTCGGACTCCCATCTGGTTTGCCTTCTCCTTCTCAGTGTCACCTCCCTTGTTCCGACTGGTTGTCCGTCTTCTACCTCTTGCTTCCTTCAGCAAGGTTCGGGGGTAATCGCACAACGATAGTTGGGGCCCGTCTCGCAGCTAGCCGTATTAATGGCGGTGGGTTGTTCTCTCTCTCTTTCTCTCTATTTTACAGTCAGTTCGCCTGTTGTCTCCTTCTCCTCGTCGCATCATCCCTGTGGCTCTTATACAGTATATTGGCCCGCCCCCCTTTCACTTCTCAGACCCGGTTGGAAGAGACCTCTTGTTAGCCTTTGCCCCCCTGCTCAATCAGCGTCCTCGCCACCTGTCCATCATGGAGGTTCTCCGAGATTCTTAAAAGGGACCCGTCACCTCTCGAGATCGTTATACTGCCCGCTCTAAACAGTGAACCGTCTCGGTCACTGTCACACCTACTCCTGGAACCTCCGGGGGCAGTTAGCACACCCTAGTACCTCTCAAGGGGCTCCCTCACTGGATCCATTGCAGACAATGGCTGCCCGGGGGTGGACTGGTTACCTTGCCTAGACTCCCGGGCCCTTCTTTCGCTGGGTCCTCCTATGGCGGGACCCAGCCGACGTGGCGGAGCCCTGTGTCTATATCTGCTCAGTGCCCCTAGGTGGCTCAGTGCATCCATCAGACTCTCCTTCGTGGGGCTCCCCTAGCCCAGTCCCTCCTTCTTCTGGGCCTGTGGTTAACCCTGGTCGGTAGGGTGCCAGCCGGTCTCGATGAAGCGCGACCCGCCACCCTCTGTGTCGCATCTGGACCTGGTACACCACGTCGGTCCCCAGCTCCCTTCCCAGCATGACCTCAGCTGGGGTGCACCCCATGAACAGGAGGGCCAAGGGTAGGTATTGGTCCTAGTCCTGATGCTCCCGACTGGTCCACAGTGCAAGCTGGACGACCAGCGTCCGGTTGAACCGCTCTACCATCATGTCGCTCTGTGGGTGAAGGGGGGTGGTGAGGGTCTTGTAGATCCCCAGCCTCTTGCATAGCTCCCCGAACACCTGTGACTCGAAGTTGCGGCCTTGGTCGCTATGCAGCTCTTCGGGTATCCCAAACCGGCAGAACATGCCCTCCAACAAGGCAGTAGAGATGGTGGTTGCACACTGGTCCAGAAGGGTGTAGGCTTCGGGACACTTGGAAAGTAGTCCATGGCGACCAGGACTAACGTGTTTCCCGCTGTGGACTTGGGAAAGGGGCCCAACACATCGATAGCCGCCCGCTCCAGTGGCGCACCCACTTGACAGTGCTGAAGGGGGGCGTGTGACTGTCCGGACGGGCCCTTTCAGGCAGTGCAGATGTCACACCTCCGGATGTACGTCTCTATGTCCCTTCGGCAATGGCCCTCAGCCTCTGCAAGGTATTGGTCACCCCGAAGGGCTCAGTTGCTGGGGCCCCATGCACAGCCTGCAACACCCGCTCCCTCAGGGTGGCAGGAACCACCACCTGTCAGCAGTCCACAGCTGATGCTGGATGGCGCCACAGATGGCAGAGGGTCCTGCAGTGGCCCCTGGACTGCAATGACAACGTTGGCTTGCTCCGGGGTCACCTTGATGGCCTCTCTCTCCTCGAGGCGGGTGCCATGCCGACACTGTTCCTCTTCACAGGGACGGTGGGATAGAGCATCCGTGTTTGCAGGGCATCGATCCACCAGACTGCAGTAGCCACTGCAGCGACGCATGGTCTGTCCGGATAGTGAAGTGCCGTCCATACAGGTACAGTCGGAAGTGGCAGACGGCCATGACAGCGGCCAGTAGCTCCTGGCGGGTGACGCAGTAATTGCACTCTGTCCTGTTGAGGACCTGGCTGTAATATCCAACCAACTGTTCTTCTCCAGGGCCTCTCTGTGACAAAACAGCCCCAATTCCCACATCACTAGTGTCAGTGTCCAGGACGAACGGCAGGTCGGTGTTGGGGTAAGCCAGCACAGGGGCATTGGTCAATGTGTTAACAAACACAACATTCACGATTCACAATATGGTACGCATTAACCATAACAAAGGAACAAGTCACTTTGCTACGTCCCTGTGGCGGAGTGTCCCGCCCCTTTGTTTATTATTTATTTTATATTATGATTTATGTTTATATTATGGCGCAGCACCACTTATTTGTTATTGTTTTTGTATTTTAAAAACCTTGTGAGGATGCGTGACTGATCAGCTACTGATTATTTAACTAGCTGACAGTCACGCATCCTTATTAAGCTCGTGCAGACTGTGGCCGAGGGGTAATAAATAATTAAGAGCTAGTTAACCCCTCGGCCAGAACATAAAAGATCCACTCTCTTGACTCAAAGAGGAGAGTGTACAGAGGAGAGTACGGGAGAGCGAGCAAGGTGGGAGAGGTGATTTAAACAACTGCTAAGCATGCTGGTTTTAACCCAGCACGATACTTATTTGTCTATTTCTATTTGTTTGGCCAATGTGCCCTTTTGTTTGTGGTGTTTTGTTTTGTTCAAATCTTTTGTTTTATTATTTAATAAAATAGCTGAGCGCCTTAGCGCTCAGTTTCACCACCGCCATTCATTGCCTTTGTTTACTTCCTGGTCCGTGACGTCACCACCCACACACCACTCAACAACAGCTCGGTCACAGTCCCCTCAATCATGACCCCTTGGTTAACGATTGCAACCGCTCCTCCAATCCGCGGCTGCCACATTGTTTCTTTTCAGGGTCATGTAGTGTACTGTAGCTCCACACCCTTTCCAGATGGCCGACTTCCTCCTAACCCTGGGAATGAATTGTCGGGCCATCCAGTCCAGAGCACTCTGTTCCCTTTACACAGCGCCCTCACAGGTCGTGAGGGGGATTTATCACCAAAGATCATTCTGTCTCTGTCACATATCCCACCGCTCAGAGTGGAGCCGAAGGAACACTCGGCTGAATTCCCATTACTCCCCCCTCCCGGAAAAAAAATGTTTGGTGTTCTTTCCCTGCACGGTGAATCATATGATACATGAAGGGCTGCAATGCCAGATACCACCAAGTTATTCGGGCATAGCTGTCCTTCATTGTGCTTAACCACTTGAGTGGGGCGTGGTCTGTGACAAGATCGAATGAATGTCCCAGCAGGTAATATCGTAAAGAGTGAGTAGCCCATTTAATGGCCAAACACTCCTTTTCGACCAGAAATTGTTGCACTCCCAGGGGAGCATCTTTTTGCTGAGGTACAGTATCGGGTGTTCTACTCCATCTACCATTTGGGACAAAACCGCACCCAAACCAACATCCGACGCATCGGTGTGAAGGATGAATCTCTTGGTGAAATCTGGTGTGATGAGAGTGGGGTCCTGGCAAAGTCTCTGCTTAATAGTATCAAATGCCCCCTGACATTATACTGACCACTTAATCAAATTTGGTACGCTCTTTTTGGTGAGGGATTGACCACTTTGGCATACTCTGGGATAAATCTTCAGTAATAACCGGCTAACCCCAGTAGAGACCTCAACTGAGCCTTGGTTTTGGGGATTGCCGCGTCCACCAAAGTTTCACCCTTCCATTCCCATTATAAATCCCAAATAGTGCGTCTCTGTTTTGGCAAATGCACATTTTCTCAAGTTGGCTGTCAGCCGGGCTACCCTTAGAGACTGAAGGACGGCCATGATCCTAGCCAAATACTCTCGCCAGGTGGAGCTGTAAATAACCACATTGTCAATATACGCTGCCGCTTATTCACGAAATCAACGCAGAAGCAGTTGGTGCTGTCCTTTTTTGCCAAACGACCGACCAAATCCAGGCGATCTCTAAGTAGGAGCACATGCTGCACTACATTTTTGGACGAGCCTTTGTGCTCTTCCCACCCCTCTCTCAACAGATCGAGGATGCCACGAGGATGTCTGCCGTACAAGAGCTCGAAGGAGGAGAACCCTGTTGAACTCTGCGGCATCTCTCTCACTGCAAAAAGGAGGTAGGGGAGAAGCGATGACCAATGTTTTTGCGCTTGGTTCACAAATTGTCTCAGCATCTGCTTTAAGGTCTGATTAACCCTTTGCAGTCCATGTATTAAGTGCGTGTCAGACGCGTCAGGTCCAATTTATTTTCACACGCGCAGTTAATTTTAGACGCGCTGTTTAAAAGTATTTTTTTTCCACAGTCAAACGGGTTTAAAAGGCCATGCATATCAACAAAGCACTCACTAGGCATCTCCAGCCCCGCCCCACCCTTTCGTTCGCTATAGCTTTCACATATGCTAATGTAGCGCCACCTTGTGGATATACCCGACCACGCCACCCCCTTTTAATATATAGGAGAAGGGGACTCCAAAAATACAGTTTAATATGAATAATCCCAACACGCAAGAACCTTTCAAATAAATGAAAGTACAGAGGTCGGTACAGTTTAAAATCAAGTTTTATTATAAAATGGGAAAAGCCCCAAATTTCATAGAGCACAGATAAAAACAAAACAATCTATTATACTAGGTAATAATCAACAAATCAATGATACTTAGTCATAAAAATACAAACAAATAATATGCAATTGTAAAAGTTCCAGCAAGTAGGATGTAATTGTGGAGATCGGTGAAGGCAGCCCACCACCAAAAGACAGGAGGGCGACAGAGCCACCTAGTGAACAATCACAACAGATCCAAATCAGTGAAACAAAATAACCAACGCAACTGAAAACTAAACAAATAAACTTGAACTACAAAATCATCAAAAGTGCATAATTGAATCAAAAATAACACCGCCTCCACAGAAATCCACAAAAGACTTAGTTTGGATATAAAGTATGCTATACGCAAATGGTGAATCAGCTGTATGCAATATTATCTCAAATAACTATCACTTGATTTGCAAGCGTTGCTAAAATTATATAACAAAAATAACCTGTATTAACACTATCTAAGAAAAACAGTGGGGAGCGTTCTTTATCCTATGAAAAAAAACAAAAGTTAGCATCTCCCCAAAAGCACGCTACTACCATTGTACAATAGAAATGTTTATAAAATCACCATACCTCAGGCGGGCTGTAACCTACACGGTACATAAACCCACCCTACACGTACCTTTAAACAATCGATCACATTACCTCAGGCGAGTCTGGATTCAAACATCTATCATGGCCCGCCCTACAAATACTGGAACTAAAGTTAAAGACGTGATTAAAAATAATGCTGGTGGCATCAAAAACAGGTAGGGGGGAAGGTATGGCAACGGGGCAGGGGCAGCAACTCTACCCCAGCTGGGGGCCAACCTTGGTCTCCATGGAGGGGAGGCATTCGTATGTGTATCGGACAGTACCGGGCGGAACTAAAGGTGTATCGGACAGTGCCAGACGGGACTAAAAGTGATCGGACTGTATCGGACGGGACTAAAAGTGATCGGACTGTATCGGATGGGACTAAAAGTGTATCGGACTGTATCGGACGGGACTAAAAGTGTATCGGATGGTGTACCAGACGGTACCGGGCGGGTTTTAGTCACACCCACTATATATTTTAAATCACTCTTGCTCCACAGCCCCATTATATCCCTGTCACAGATGGCTTTGTGTGGCGTGTGGGTGGTGATGTCAGGTTCAGGAACCGGAAAGAAAACACAGGCAGTAGTGCAGGGCAAAAAGACGCAGCGCGCCGTTTAATTAAATACAAAAATAAAATAAAAAGTTTAAACACAAAAACACTGCTCACAGAGCAAAATAAATATTTAAACAAAACAAAATCACGAACACACAAATCGAACAGTCAGTACAGGTCAGGCTGGGCAAATGCCTTCACTGATCCTGTAGGTTTTGTTTTTTTAATTTTCTCTCTCGCTCTCGTTCCACCTCTGAACATCCAACCCCCCTCTGAGCCAAGAGTGGGTCTTTTATATTCGTGGCTGGAGCCTTAATTACCTATTAATAAATTACCTTATTAAGGCTCCAGCCACATTCCCACGAGAGTTCTAGGGAAGGGGTTTTAACCCCATCCCCACCTACTACACATTACAAGACCGGCTCTTTCGTCGGTCTCAAACAGCAAATAATAAAAGACGGACGGTGCTCGACCGCCCGCACATAAACACAATAATGATTAGGACGGACGGCTTCGCCCTCCCGCCTACAAATACAATAATAATAATAATAATAATACAAAATGCATATATATAAATAATAATACAGGGGCGGGGTGTACTCCGTCACAATCCCGTGCACCAATATATATATACACCAACAATAACACACTACATACAACATAAAACACAATCTACACACAGGGGCGGGGCACCCCGCCACACGTACACATTTTCCATCAACAAAAAACATTAATGTCGAACAATATATTTATTCCTGTATACACTGTGAGAAATATTGCTAGTTGTCAATAGTATGTGTATTAAAAATTTGGGGGTTTTAAGGGCTTATTACAGTTTGTGTTTGTTATTGTGTGGCAGTGTGGATGGGGTTAAAAGCCTCATTGCTGTAAACTTGTATGGAATGTGACCATCTCCAAATTGAATAATTCAGTGTTGATTCGGAGATGGTCACATGCATAAAAATCTGCAGCATTTCTGTATTGGGAGTTGAAGAAGAGAACGCAGACAAAGAACCATAAGAAATTGAGCATTGTGCAAAGAGAGAATGAGAAGTGAACGATTTGCCGTGGTACATGGTTGCTGTGTGTAATGCAAAACGTAAATCCATTCTTTAAATACGAAATGTATTGTGGCTCCAATTTACTAGCGCATGTGTGTAGTGTTGGATGTCAGGAAGAGAATTAACCAGTTCAATGGGAAATTGTGGTAAAGAAAAACAACAGTAAAAGGTGTGTTCATTTCACAGTGTGTGTGCTTTTAATTCCTGTGTACTTACGACAACGAATTTCCATAGTGTTTATTCCTGAACTTTCGTTTGGAACCAGGAATAGAGAAGAACCATGGGGGAAGCTTTTCTATGGTTTTACAACCAGTTTTATGAACAGCACTCATATTACAAAACAGAAGCTTGCAAAGACAACGGTAAGTTTTTAAACGTATTTAATCAACTGACTTGAAGCCACAGGTTCCAAGGTTGTCCAGCAGAAGCCGTCGAGGTCTGGAACCATCGAGAGACACTCGCCTGCAGTACCAGCGATCTCCAGCAGAGCCAAAGTAAAGAAACGTTCCTGAGGGTCCAGTCAACCTGAACGAAAAGAAACGTGGTTAAAGAAGAATCACAAAGACTGTTTATAAAAATATGACAAGAAAAAAAAAAACTTATCTGAGAGAGATTCCAAGAGGAAATCCAGAAGAGGATTTCCCAGGCAAACTGTTTTCAGTCCTTGTTTATCGTTTTGTTTTGTTTTATTAGATTACAGAATAGAGGGAAATAAAAGTAAAAGTCTAGTTAATATCCTGATACGGGTTAGGATTTTATTTCCCTTGTTATTAGTTTCAGTCTTGCTTCATTTATGTGTTAATTTGAATAAAATGCCCTCTTGTCTTCATTGAAGTACTGTTTCCTGGTCTCATCTGTGCAGGGATTGGTCTGAGTAGCCAAATATTTGAACATACAGTTCACAGATGGTGTGAAAGTGGGATTCTGACCAGAGACAGCTATGTACCCTCAAGCTTCACCTTGCACCACTGAGTTAACCACCAGCATGGCGGAACTTTATGATTTAGTGCATTACTTGGCCAATGCTACGGCTGCACAACCAGGACACAACAAGAGTCCAATAGGTTGCTTTAAGAGCAAACCAGTGAAGCTCAACAAGAACGCCAGGCTATCTTACAGTTTCTGGAGAAACCACACCCTCTACCAAGCACAGGTAGTTCAATCAGGATCTCCAATGTACTTCAGAAGATGATGGAAAACGATGATGTTGAGGCCTTTCTACTGGCTTTTGAAAGGACTGCAATCTGTGAGAGCTGGCCTCAGGATAAATGAGCTGGAGTACTTGCCCCCTTTCTAATTGACGATGCTCAGAAGGCCTACTTTGACCTCAACCCGACCCAGGCTGAGGATTACAAGCACCTGAGGTCAGAAATCCTAGCACGTGCAGGTGTGACCATGGCTTTGAGAGCCCAAAAGTACCACACCGTGTTATAACAACACAAGTGCCCCTCGGTCACAAATGTTTGACCTAATTTACTTGGCCAATCATTGGCTGAAGCCAGAAGAAAACTCTGCAAATTGGATTACCCCACTGCATGGAAGTCACGACTGACGACAAGAAGTGGTAAGAACGTTACAATTAAAGTTGGGGTTGAATACGACTTTGGGTCGTGAAGCAACTATTTAATTAATCTGGTTTGGAGAGGAGTAGTAGCCAAAGTGAACCTAATCGTGATTATAACACCTATGTATGCCATTTGTGTAAAAAGTTTGGTCACATAGCCAGACAATGTCCAGAAAAGCCTGAGCCAATGCAATGCAACATGGGTCACCATTTTTGTGGGAGCATAATGGTGCCAGGGAAGTTCCCAGTAACTGGGCCCTATTTGTTAGAGGTAGAAGTAAATGGAATTAAGGTGAAGGCACTCACTGATTCAGGTAGTTCAATTACTAGCCCCTGAGTTTGTGGCTGCTGAACAATTGGACCATGGTCTCCAGTCCGGGATTACTTGCATCCATGGGGATGTTAAATATTACCCTACTGCTATGGTTTATGTCTCCTATGGTACGGAGTGACAGCAGATGAGGGTGGGTGTCATCCCCAGGTTACCCCACCAAGTAATTTTGGGTAGCAATTCTCCAGGTTTTTCGCGCCTGGTAAAATTCAAGGGGAAATTGAGGAACCCCATCTTAAACACAGAGGCCAATATTAAACCTCAAGAGAGCCTTCTTTGTCTATTTCCCTTTACTGACACTGAATTGTTTCTAGGTTTCCTCACCTCTCCCCCTTTCTCTGTAGCCGGCGGCTCCCTTCTCTTGGACTCCGGCCCCAGAATTTTCGGCAGCGCAACTGCTATGGGTGGAGGTGGTCTCCTCACCTCTCCCCCCTTCTCTGATACAACAAAGCCCCGGGCAGTGGTGAAGCGGCCTCCCCGGGCGATGGCAAACTGGCCTTCCCGGGCACTGGCGAGCAGGCCTCCCGGGGCAGTGGCGAGCAGGCCTCGTCGGGCGATGCAGACCCGGCAGCCCTGGGCGTTGCAGGCATGGCAGCCCTAGTCTTTGTAGGCTCGGCAGCTCTATGTGGTGCAGGCGTGGCAGCTCTAGGCGTTGCAGGACAGGGAAGGAGTTGACCCTCTGCAGGTAGCTTCAGGTGGAGGCAGGAGCAACAGATGGTCTCCCTCTGTATTGTATTGTATTGAATTTTACTGCTTTAGCACCTTGGTAGTGTAATAGTGGTTCTGTTATTTTTTACAAAAATAATAAAGGAGCCACCTGTCTTTGTCTGGTTAGCCAGTGCCGGCGCTAGGATTTACTGGGCCCTGGTGCAAGACTGTGAAGTAGACACCCCCCGCCAATTTTTTTTTTTTACAATAAAACATATTCTAACGTTATTTTAGGATGACTGTGAACAAGACAGTAATCAATTTAGTAACAGCATATCCAAACATTTTAATAAATCAATTATGTAACAAAATTTATCAATTTGATTAATAACGAAATTTAGTTAATATTGAAACACATTAATAGCTTCAAATTAGTCACAAAAAACATATTAATTATAGGCATCAATTGGATTTCTAAATTAATGTTATCAAGTACAAAAGTTAGTATGAAAACTTGGCCCATAGTACAAATGCATTCAATACAGCTCATAAGTGAAAAAAATAAAACATTCTATGGACACACTTAACAAATGAATATCCCAAAAGCATGCCATTTTTAAAAAAAATCACATGACCTTAACAACACTGCTCTATTCCCAGAGCGCTCGCTCTGCGTCCCGCCTCCAGACAGACAGTCTATTGGCTCTGATTTACGGATTTGTGTTTTTATAGTTCCTGCAATGGTTTATTTTTCTAACCCCAGTAGATTAGATGGCACCTATATATTTTTTTATGTTTAGTCATTAAAGTGGGCTCAGAAAAAAAGAAAATGACTCAGGGCTGGGCCCCCCAAAGGCTGGACCCGGTGCAGTTTGTTTTCCTTTTTACAGCATCCCTGCCACATTGTTATTGATGAATAAGTTTTACCTTTGGCAGAACTCTTTTAGTTTGTACAGTGCTTGCACTGCTTCTAGTTGTTTGTTGTCTGTGCCTCGTGCCCAAAACTTCTATCTTGTCTTTGTAGTTTCTAGGTGGGTATTGTTTCTTACTTAGCATTGCATAATAACATTTTCCTTCAACATTTTCGCCACTGTCCGATTAATGCAATTTGGCCTTTGCTTCAATGATTGACATTTGCTTCAAAATTGCGTCAAAGTTTTTGGCAGCCACAACAGCTGCTTCCCCTGAGTTCCATTGCTGCATTTGTAAGGTGACCAGATTTTTAAGTCTATAAACTGGGACAGTATGGAAATATTGTGAGCAACTTCCAACATCCAAGCTACATGGAAGCTCTAGGGTTTTTATTTTCATTTTGGCAATGTCTGATCTAATATCATATTGAAAGTGAATGCAGAGACTCATGTGATATTCAGAGTGGAATCTTTTACTTTATTGCTGATTACTGCTGCAAATCTAGTCCCCTTTCTGCCTAAAACTGCATCTTCTCTCTTTGATTTGCACAACAATCAGTGGATAAACCCACCTGCAATTATCTGTGATTGGTTGCAAATATGAACGTTACTGTTCAGTAATTCTCCAGGTTTGCACAGCTCTGTACAGTAGCTTTTTAATGCTACTGGTCGTTCAACCTTCCCTTTAGTCACATCGTGTCATTGTACTGTAATAAGTTAGATATGGTAGTAACACAGCAGCATGCATGAAAATACAACATTCTGTTACCGGCGTGATGATGATGTGAGGCAAAAAAAACTGGACAAAATGACCGTCCCAAGAAAGGTTCTGGGGACATTGGGACCAGTGTTCCAAAAGTGGGACTGTCCTGTCCAAAACCGGACGTCTGGTCACCTTATGCATTTGTTGTGCTAAACTTCCAGTTTTGGACTGTGACGGGGTACACCCCTGTGTGTATTTTGTGTTGTGTTATTATTGTTTAAAATGTATGTGTGCACGGGAAGGATTAATTACCTTCAAAACGTGCAGAATGTGCCTGGTCCAGATTGAATGATTAACAAGCAATCAAGCCCAGGCACAGCTGCATAAAAGAGGTAGAACTCTCTCACTCTGGGTTGTTGGGTGGACAGAGAGGGTGAAAGAGACAGTAAGATTTATAAATATAAACAATTGCTACTCATGCTGGATTTAGACCACGATACTTGTTTGTTCAGTGTATGTTTTGTTTATTGTCTGTTTTGTTTTGGCCTCATGCCTTTTTGTTTTTGTGAAAGTCTTTTGTTTTAATATTTATATATTAAATAAATGTGCATCAGCGCTGTAACACTACTTGAGGTACTTAAATTAATTATAATACTGACCAGACCTGGCAGCTTCACCTCTTACTGTTACTATTATGTATTAATGCATAAGAAACCACAGCTTGTTTTCTCCACCAGTAAATTTCACTTGTAGCACTTGGAGACAGGTTTACAGAACATTAGTACTCTCAAGCTTTATCTTTATAATCAGTGCACTGATTTAATTAACTAAACACAATTATAAAGAGTTCTTAATAATTGTGTTTAGTTAATTAAAACACCCTATGTGGTCATTAATATTACATAATACTAATACATATTCCCAACAACATTTATCACAATATTGTATTGTTTTGCTCCCTCAGTCTCTGTAAAACAGCAGTCCTGATTAATTGCAGGAGTAGAAAGCAAAGTTTTAACTGTAGCTGCCAGAGGGAAGCATTATGTTAATTGCTCAGTCCCGATTAATCCCCAATACCTCGTGGCAATGAGTGCTGTGTGGTGAAAGTCCAGAGTGAAAGTAAGGTTTTCGTCAGAAGGAAATTTATGTTTTGTCCAGAATCCCGATGAGGAAACCGCGTAACGAATGCTGAAAGCTACTACTGTTGTTTATTTCTTTTTAATGAATGTCGAAATACTGCGTCTGCTCCGCTCAGTGTCTGTCCAGCAAGAGTGTGAGCGCACAGTTTCAATGTCACTCCATGTCCTGGAACAAACCATATTGCTAAAAGGTAGGGGTTTAGTTGGATTAAACCATTATCACAGGCACGTAAAGGCACCATGTGCATAAAGGAGCGGTGTGTAAACAACCTCTGCTACATCCTCCCTGCCTTAGCACCAACTTTGGGAGGCAAAAGTTATAACCTGTGGAGATATAACATTAACATGCATGTGACAGGAATGGCGAGTGGTGACGTCAGGCCAGTTGCATGAACCAAAAACACACAAGTACTGCAGTGACAAAAAGATGCTGCGCGACGTTTATTTTTCAAACAAAAATAAAATAAATATTCAAACACAAAACACTGCTCACAGAGCAAAATAAAAGATTTAAATAAAATAATCACGAACACAAAATACAAACAATACAGTTCAGGCTGGGCAATTGCTTTCACTGATCCTGTATTTCTAGGTTTCGTTTTAATCTCTCCTCTCGCTCTCCCGTACTCTCCTCTGTACACCCACCACAAGCTGGGAAAACTGCAGTCTTATATACAGGTGACCATCTCCCGATTAGCAACAATTTAAATAATTAATTAACTCGGGAGATGGTCACCTTCTGCACAAGGTTTTTAATTACTGTGGATGGGGCTTCCCACCCACGCTATTAAACCATACAAAATAAAACAAAACATTTGGCTACGCCGTCAAATTTACAAAACAATAAACCATAACAATAATAATAATTACCACAAAACAAATACAAAACCCTGAAGGACGGCACCTCGCTCGTCCTATATAATAAATACATAAATCATAAAACAAATACAAAATAACACAAATGAGACACAGGGGCGGAGGGGGAGACACAGGGGCGGAGGGGGAGACACAGAGGCGGAGGGGGAGACCCCGTTCTAAAAATAAATAAACAATACATGTACAGGACTTTCTACCACCCTGCTACAATGCAAAATAAACATTTTTTTTTAATTCAATACCCATCTCCAACTGCATGTTACCTTATAGCTACTTACAGCCTGTTCTATGGAACCTAGCATAGTCAATTCTTTGGGTTCTTGGTCTACGCTCTGGTAATGGGACTGCCCTTACATTGTCAGATGGCACCAAAGCTTCAGGGTTATGGCTGTACTCTGGAACTGTTTCAAACAATTCTGTTTCACTGGTGTCACTGTTGTATGTACTGTGGTCAATATGTGTTGTTTGTGGGGCTCCCGAGTGGCGCATCCATAGTCCGGGCTATTCCACAGCCGACCGTGGACGGGAGCTCCCAGGGGGTGGCGCCCAATTGGCCGAGCATCGTCCGGGGAGGGTTAGGTCGGCCAGGGTGTCCTCGGCTCACCGTGCACCAGCGACCCCTGTAGTCTGGCCGGGCGCCTGCGGGCTTGCCTGTAAGCTGCCCAGAGCTGCGTTGTCCTCCGACGCTGTAGCTCTGAGGCGGCTGCACGGTGAGTCTGCAGAGTGCAAAGAAGCGGGCGGCTGACGGCACACGTTGTCTGTTGTTTGACAGCTGGCAGAGGGGCTGTCCACACACCTCTGCTCCAGTCTGTCATCATCTCTTTTGAAATAAGTGTGCAGTTCGGCAATATGATGAGTCCCTCAACACCGACCAGTCTGTGGATCATCAAGAACATAGTTCACCGAGGAGGTCTGTTTCACTACTCTAAAAGGGCCTTGCTATCCTACTGCCAGCTTGTTGGCAAACTTGCCGAGCTTGGATGATATTGGATGAGCCTTCAGCAAGACCATTGTTCCCACATTTAAATCCAGGCTTCAGCTCTTCTTGTTGTAGCCCTTCTCCTGTCTCAGTTAAGCACGTTCTATGTTCTGCATGACTAAGTCATACAAATCCTCCAGTTGTGAAGAAACTGTTCATATTCAGAAGGCTCCACTTCAACCTCTTTGGCTCCTTCCAGCTCTCTCTCCAGTGGCCAACAAAGTACATGACCTAGGTTGAGCCTTGCAGTAGAAAATCCGGTGAACTCCTGTACAGCAGTATGGATTGCCAGCCCAAGACGTGCTAAATATTCATCACATTTGGCAGATCTGCCTGTACATAGGTTCTCAGAATGGTCTTTACCATATGGTTCATCCACCTTGTTTACCACCATGTGACCTGTTGTAAGCTTGTTATCACACTTCGTCTTTTGACATATAGGGCAAGTTTGCACAGTGCCAAACATCCTTTCTTAGTTTTGGCCAGAAGAATTGCATTTTCATGCACGCTAGTTTTCCTCCGGCCCATGTGTCCCGCCATCCTGGAATCATGGAAATATTACAAGACTTTATGTCTCAGTGACTCAGGTACATACAGACGTGCTCAAATTTGTTGGTACCCCTCCACAAAAAACGAAGAATGCACAATTTTCTCTGAAATAACTTGAAACTGACAAAAGTAATTGGAATCCACCATTGTTTATTCCATATTTAATAGAAATCAGACTTTGCTTTTGATTTTTTATTCAACATAATATTGTAAATAAGAAAACAAATGAAAATGGCATGGACAAAAATGATGGGACCGCTAACCTAATATTTTGTTGCACAACCTTTAGAGGCAATCACTGCAATCAAACGTTTTCTGTAGCTCTCAGTGAGACTTCTGCACCTGTTAACAGGTAGTTTGGCCCACTCTTCCTGAGCAAACTGCTCCAGCTGTCTCAGGTTTGATGGGTGCCTTCTCCAGTCTGCAAGTTTCAGCTCTTTCCATAGATGTTCGATAGGATTCAGATCAGGACTCATAGAAGGCCACTTCAGAATAGTCCAATGTTTTGTTCTTATCCATTCTTGGGTGCTTTTAGCTGTGTGTTTTGGGTCATTATCCTGTTGGAGGACCCATGTCCTGCGACTGAGACAGAGCTTTCTGACACTGGGCAGTACGTTTCGCTCCAGAATGCCTTGATTGTCTTGAGATTTCACTGTGCCCTGCACAGATTCAAGGCACCCTGTGCCAGGCGCAGCAAAGCAGCCCCAAAACATAACCGAGCCTCCTCCATGTTTCACTGTAGGTATGGTGTTCTTTTCTTTGAAAGCTTCATTTTTTCGTCTATGAACATAGAGCTGATGTGACTTGCCAAAAAGCTCCAGTTTTGACTCATCTGTCCAAAGAACATTCTCCCAGAAGGATTGTGACTTGTCAATATGCATTTTAGCAAATTCCAGTCTGGCTTTTTTATGTTTTTCTTTCAAAAGTGGAGTCCTCCTGGGTCTTCTTCCATGGAGCCCACTTTCGCTCAAAAAGCGACGGATGGTGCGATCAGAAACTGATGTACCTCCACCTTGGAGTTCAGCTTGTATCTCTTTGGCAGTTATCCTTGGTTCTTTTTCTACCATTCGCACTATCCTTCTGTTCACTCTGGGGTCGATTTTCCTCTTGCGGCCACGCCCAGGGAGGTTGGCTACAGTTCCATGGACCTTAAACTTCTTAATAATATTTGCAACTGTTGTCACAGGAACATCAAGCTGCTTGGAGATGGTCTTGTAGCCTTTACCTTTACCATGCTTGTCTATTATTTTCTTTCTGATCTCCTCAGACAACTCTCTCCTTTGCTTTCTCTGGTCCATGTTCAGTGTGGTGCACACAATGATACCAAACAGCACAGTGACTACTTTTCTCCATTTAAATAGGCTGAATGACAAGATTACAAGATTGGAGACATGTGTGATACTAATTAAAGAAACTAATTAGTTTGAAATATCACTATAATCCAATTATTTATTATCTTTTCTAAGGGGTACCAACAAATGTGTCCAGGCCATTTTAGAATATCTTTGTAGAATAAGCAATAATTCATCTCTTTTCACAGCTTCTTTGCTTTATTCTATGACATACCAAAGGCATGCAAGTATACATGATAAAATAGCTTTTAATTTCATCATTTTTCAGGAGGAATGAAGCATTATTTCAATGAGCTGTAAGGGTACCAACAAATTTGAGCACGTCTGTAGACCCGCCAGCTGTCTTCAGCCATTTGGCTCTCTGTGTGTTTCTGAAATACTAGAGAATCCACAATCAAAAAGTCACTGAATATCTGACTTGCATGCTGCTGGCCCTTCTTGCTCGTGGACAAGTTTCCTCCATGTAAGATTCGAAAGATTTACTTTGACTGGACATCATTTTGCTGCTCTTTCAAAATCTCCTCCCTAGTGAAGGGAATTAGTTCCTCCTCTACTGAGCTGGGAAGTTTTGCCACTACAGCAGTAACATCTGTGAGTTTTGGTGGAACCAAGCGTTCCACCTCCTCCTCTGGGGTTGCCATCTCTGGAACTGAGGCATGAGAAACAGCATCTGGCCCCAGGTCATTTGTTATCTCTGCAATGATGAACTTCAAATTAAAATCTTGAAGAACAAGTGCCCACCTACCTAGCTTACCCACACTGTCTTTCAAAGTGGAGCCATTTGAGGGCACTGTGGACAGTGAGAAGTATAAAGCCTCTCCGCTCCAGGTAAGCCCTGTACATTATTACTACCCACACAATGGCAAGAAATTCACATTTGGTTGTGTGATAGCACCTCTCTGTAACTGGGAGGGTGCAGCTGGAATACGCTATGATCCTCTTGGTCCCATCCTGGAACTTGTAGAACACTGCCCCCAATCCCACATGACTGCCATCAGTCTGCAGACAAAAGAGAAGTGGGTGGTTAAAGGTGTCAGCTGAAGCCATGGCATTTTTTATCCACTGGAAAGCCTCCTCTGCTTGAGAAGACCAGTGCCATTGCTTCCCCTGCCTCCTCAACTGGTTCAGTGGCTCCACAATTTCAGCTAAATTCTGTATGAATCCACCATACCAATTTACTAAGCCCAGCAACCTTTGCACATCTTTTACCTTCTTTGGCCATGGATATTCCACAATGGCTTGAATAGTAGCTGGATCTGGATGAATGCCGTGTTGCGTCACATTATGTCCCAGAAATTTAATTTTTCTTTTGGCAAATGCACACTTCTCCAGTTTGCAGGTCAAACCATGCTCTTGTAGCCTCTGTAGCACCTTCCCTAGGTGCTCAACATGGTCTTCGAAAAAATTATTATGTCATCAAGATATGCAAAGCAAAAATTGTACATCATACTTCGAAGGACCTCCCCCATCAGTCATTGGAGTTGAAGGATGTCCAGAAGGGGAAATGTAGAGCTGTATAGTGATGCAAGACAGCCCATTAGGGAATTCAGATTCAGCATTCGAGAATTCGGAGCAAGAAAAGCTTTGAGGGTGCTTAAGGAGAGGAGGGTCCAGTTGTGTCGAGGGTAGATGAGTCAGCGGTGTTTGTCAGCTGAGTAGAGATACACGAACATGAGACAGAGAATAAGGGCATGACTTGGGTTAAAATATGGTAGCAAAGTTAGATCTGTATAAAATGTGTAGCTTTAATTTTATATGAAGGTTTTGCCACATTAATTAAAGGGCTGAGTGGATATGAATTATTCAAGCAGGCAGATTTAGAGATCAAGTTATGAGATGCTGTATCAGTAGAGGAGCTACTGATAGCGGAAGTTTCTCAGCATCCTGAGCTATTTGATTATAAAAATAAGAATTTCAAGGACGTTGGTTATGGGTCTATTGAATGATCCAAAACAAATACTAACTGCTTACACCCCGCATTAATCCAGTTACTTGACATCCTGTATCATTTGTCAGCTATACACGTCAAGTAATTAACCAGTTGCCAGCCGACTGATTATTGTGTATACAATTGCAAAGAATGAGATCCCTTTTTTCTTTAATAATATCAGCTCCTATACAATGTATAACTACAGATACAGAACCACAGTCTAGTCTTGTTAAGTGCGGTGCTGGATATATAATAGCTGTTTCTTTGTAGAAAAAGGCTTTCACATTGTATCCCAAAATAAATATCATATTTTACATACATATCCTTAGTTAATTAAAAGGCAAATATTTCGGAGTGGTGTTCTGATATGGGAACTTATAACTTTAGATCCTGATATAAATTTCTGGAGATGGACACGGTCATTCACTTTGGGTTCAAGCAGTAAAAGTTCAAGAATGATGTAATTTTTGGGGGTTGTTGTACAGTGCTGCAAGGTGGTGGGCTGTCTTTCTTTTTTTATCGCCGTTTCAAGACTGTTGATGCTCCCCGCAAGCGGCGCTGTGCCGCTCATGTGTGTCCTAGGCTTTACTGTTTGGTATTCTGTCTTAAACCAGCAGTTTGTCAGTCCCATACTGTTGTGAACAATTATATATTAAATAAACAGGAAAACATGTCTTAAGCTGAAATCACCTGACAGAAGGGGTACAGTTTCAAAAAAGGTTGAAAACCCCTGCACTAGATAACATTACTATCATGTAAAAACTACCAATTTTATTTTAAATATTGTAATGCTGTATTTCTATGAATAAATGAATGCAATTTAACAACTACATCAAATAGCAGGTTATATATTTATAGTCTACTGGTTATTTAAAGTTTGCAACAACAACAACAACAACAACAACAATACTACTATGATTAATAATAATAATAATAATAATAATAATAATAATAATAATAATTCTATACTTCACTGCGCACAGATTTTCTAGCCAATCCAGAAGTAATTGAATCGTCAGCTGCTCTTCGTATAAATGCTGCCTCACGACACCTCTAAAAGTATTGTAGCAGCGGGGCAGCCACGCCCATACAATGAGTACCACTGACTGTATCAGAGACTGGGGAGAGGGATGGGACTGTATTGTAAAATGCCCTGCATAAATGTTAGTGTGAGCCTGTGTTGGAATGTGTGGCGAGTGCGTGTTACCTTCCCTCTCTCTCTTTTACATGTGTGCTGTCTTGATTAGCCCGCTGCTGCCTGTGTCAGCTGGTGCGTGTTACCTCTCTCTTCCCACTCTCTCTTTTACTTGTGTGCCGTCTTGATTAGCCCGCTGCTGCCTGTGTCAGCTGGTGCGTGTTACCTCTCTCTTCCCTCTCTCTCTTTTACTTGTGTGCCGTCTTGATTAGCCCGCTGCTGCCTGTGTCAGCTGGTGCGTGTTACCTCTCTCTTCCCTTTCTCTCTTTTACTTGTGTGCCGTCTTGATTAGCCCGCTGCTGCCTGTGTCAGCTGGTGCGTGTTACCTCTCTCTTCCCTTTCTCTCTTTTACTTGTGTGCCGTCTTGATTAGCCGCTGCTGCCTGTGTCAGCTGGTGCGTGTTACCTCTCTCTTCCTTTCTCTCTTTTACTTTGTGCCGTCTTGATTAGCCGCTGCTGCCTGTGTCAGCTGGTGCGTGTTACCTCTCTCTTCCCTTTCTCTCTTTTACTTGTGTGCCTGTTAGCCGCTGCTGCCTGTGTCAGCTGGTGCGTTACCTCTCTCTTCCTTTCTCTCTCTTTTACTTGTGTGCCGTCTTGATTAGCCCGCTGCTGCCTGTGTCAGCTGGTGCCCTCTCTTCCCTTTCTCTCTTTTTACTTGTGTGCTGTCTTGATTAGCCCGCTGCTGCCTGTGTCAGCTGGTGCGTGTTCCTCTCTTCCCTTTCTCTCTTTTGCTTGTGTGCCGTCTTGATTAGCCGCTGCTGCCTGTGTCAGCTGGTGCGTGTTACCTCTCTCTTCCCTTTCTCTCTTTTTTTACTTGTGTGCCGTCTTGATTAGCCCGCTGCTGCCTGTGTCAGCTGGTGCGTGTTACCTCTCTCTTCCCTTTCTCTCTTTTACTTGTGTGCCGTCTTGATTAGCCCGCTGCTGCCTGTGTCAGCTGGTGCGTGTTATCTCTCTCTTCCCTTTCTCTCTTTTACTTGTGTGCCGTCTTGATTAGCCCGCTTGCGGCTGGTTATTTGTGTCTGTGAGAGCGAAGTGTCAAGTGTGACCCTAAAAACCCTTCCTCCCTTTTACAAGGTGCAAGCACCTTTTTTGAGTGAAAGGTGTATGTGGCAGAGATGCATGGCTCTTTGATAGAACCAGCTTAATTTCTTTGAAGTTTCCCCACTGATTATGGGAGCCCTGCTAACAAGGTTTAAGTTTTTTGCAGGTATGAGGCTTTCAAATTATTGGATCTTTGTAATTCTGAGTAAAAAGGGAGCTGAGATTGTTTTCCCTTATCTGAGAGCTACTGGGGCTCTCAGCACGTGAATGAATTTGTGCAATCCCATGCTCACATACTATTAAGAACATAAGAACATAAGAAAATTTACAAACGAGAGGAGGCCATTCAGCCCATCTTGCTTGTTTGGTTGTTAGTATCTTATTGATCCCAGAATCTCATCAAGCAGCTTCTTGAATGATCCCAGGGTGTCAGCTTCAACAACATTACTGGGGAGTTGGTTCCAGACCCTCACAATTCTCTGTGTAAAAAAGTGCCTCCTATTTTCTGTTCTGAATGCCCCTTTATCTAATCTCCATTTATGACCCCTGGTCCTTTTTTCTTTTTTCAAGTCAACGAAGTCCCCCGGGTTGACATTGTCTATTCCTTTTAGGATTTTGAATGTTACATGCTTTATCTGCACATGACGTGATTGTGCAATCCCCGTGCCTAAATACAACTATATATTTCCAATCACACGTTACACAGACCCATTTATACCCCATGCATCGATACCTATTGTGGCAATGTGCTCCGCCCCTGTGTGCATTTCTGTGTTGTATGTTGCGTGTGTTAATGTTGGTGTATAGAGATTGGTACACGGGATATAAACGGGTCTGTGTTTCACGTGGTATTTAAATTGTATAATTGTATTTAGGCACGGGATTGCACATCACTGCGATGCATTTAAAAGTAAGTAATATATATACGAGGTTGCACATAATTAATTCACGTGCTGAGATTCAAGTGAATAATTAATTAGTAATTGAATCCCAGCACAACAGTATAAATAGATGCACGTTTCATTCACTCGGGGTTGGGTGTTCGTGAGTGGAGAACGGGAGAGAGAAAGGAGAAAGAATTAAAAGCTAAAGAATAACAATTGCTACAGCGTGCTGGAAGTGCCAGCACGGTACTTGTTTAAACGTTCGTCCACTTGTTTTGTGTGTTAGTACGTTTTGTTTATATATTTATTTTGGCCTCAAGTGCCGTGTCCTGTTTTTGTGTTCTCTTGTTTTGTTTATTAAATGCTGAGCACAACCAAGTGCTCAGCTTCACCAACCTCGCTGTCTCTGTCTGTCTGTTTCTTCCGGGTCTGACGTGTCACCACTCAGCCAGCCTTGTGACACCTATATACCAACATTAACCTGAAAACATATAACACATAACCACACATATGGTAAACTACAGTCTATTACAGTCACTAGACATTCAAAGGGTTTTGGTTGGATTTGTCCATATTCAAGGTCCTCTGCCTAACAGTTCCAATTTACTAACAAGTTGTATTAGACTATTACACCTTCTGAGATGAACTTTTTCCAAAGCAGGACTTGGCTGGTTAGACTCTGTTTCCAATTCAAACCTTCTGTGTATAATCTTTTATATTAACTAATGGAAGGTGCCTATCTTTTATCTGATCAAAGTTAATGGTTTGTTCTTTGCCTCATTATGTTAACCATTGTAATTAATGGAATGTTGTTGCTTGAAATTAGGATGTAAGCTTGTCATCCGTACAGATACCTTTCTCTGCAGTCTCTTGAATCTAGCGTCTATGATGGCATCCTTGTAGGAAACACATGCTAAATCGGATTGTTATTTAAAAAAAAAAATATATGCTATTAATTCATCCAACCAGGAAACTTATAGTTATTATCCTGCAGAGCTTATCTTTCCTGTTCCTGATCACTGCTGCTGCATGGACCTATGATGGAAGGTTTGTTGGGTCACCAGGTATATGGAACTGACATGCTTGCTTATGACACCTTGCAACTGGTTCAGGATCTGAAGCTCTGAAAATTGCTGGCTTGTCATTGTTGCCAAAGTTTAAGCTCAACAAAAGAGGAATTATGATAAGCACTGGAGAACTCTGGTTAAAAGTCCCAAGACAGAGTTGTAAAGTGTAATCAACTTCTCTCTGATGCTTGCAAGAAGTTTATTAAACTAACACTACTCTGTCTAGGCCCTTTTATTTTGTTGAGAAACTATTTCTTCCAGTTCATTATTGCTAGTTTCATTAACCTTGAAGAAACTGGACAAGATTTCCAGGACTATCCATGTTTGTGACTTAAAACCTTCTATCCTACAGCTATAAGAAACATGATTTAATACTTGTGTTTTAAGGTACTGAAACTTAAGGATGATGATTTTTCTTTCTTTTGTTTTTTGACTATTGCCTTATAGTTTACAAAGATTGCATTTGCTTGTGTTTCTTAGTTTTTTATTTTTGATTTAATTAACTGTTTTATTTTTTTATTATTGATTAATTGATGGTTCTGCATATTGCGTTGCATATATGTGTGTTTGGTGAGACTATTGAAACCCGGCTTGCAGTTTAGTAGCCTAAATTGTCTCGTATGGGTATATTCCCGCAATCACTGGTGTTGATTACTAAAGAGGTGTCTTTGGTAACATAATGATAAAGTTAGTCTGTCTATTGGAAGGACCATATTTAAAGCAGGTTTCCAATAGGGATGAAAAGCTTTTCATTGTCACGTATTGCTTATTAAAGCCATTGCAATTAATTGTTTATTTAATTTATTTTGGTCAATTAACATTTTCTTCATTTTGTAACTTTATTCTGTAAAACCTGATTTCACATTTCTTTTTCCTGTAATTTGGTTTCATTATTATTAGTAAATAGACTCAAGGCTGGAGCGATCTAAATATTTTTTTTACCTCATAATCATCTTATTGCGTATTCAGTTGATTAATAGTCCCCTCTTACTCTGGTTAACTACACAGGACTTGAATAGGATGATGGTATTTCTGGTCCTGGTAATGCGGTTAAGTTAAATAATTTGAAAGGACACTGATTACTATCTGGCACCCCAGAGCTTGACTCTGTTACACAAGTGGCACCTCAGATGGGACAAACCTAATTAGTACTGGACTAATTCGGACATAATTAATTGAAGTTGTGAATTGGGTAATTGTTTTAGGAAAAAAATGGCAAATGTTTTTTAATTGAGTGATGATCGGTTAACCCTTTGCAGTCCATTTATTATGGGTCCTCTGCCTAACAGGTCCAATTTATTTTCACACGCTAGTTGTTAATTTTAGATGCGCTGTTTGAACTTTTTTTTTTAACAGTCAAAAGGGTTTAAAAGGCCCTGCATTTCAAAAAACATACTTTAGGCATCTCCAGCCCCTTTTATCTGATCGGGGTCCGCTATTTGTTTTGGATATGCTAATAAATAAATTGTAATAATAATAATAATAGTTGTAAATAAACAGAGAACTCGTATCATCTCCTGATTTCTCTGTTTTATCACCAAACTGACGTCAATAATGGCATCCCAAGTCATTGGTCGACATGCTAAATGAGGTTGTTGTTTAGCAGAATGTCAGATATTCTTTTAATTCAGTAGAACCAGGAAACTAATCAGTTATTACCTGCAGAGCTTATGGTTGGGAGATCACTGAAGGGACCTCAGCAGAGTGGGACTTTGTTGGTAAAGGAATACTGCAGCTACCAGTCTCTGCTCTAACCGACACCTTTAAGTGGTTCAGGTCAGACTGGAAATGACATTAGTAGAGTCAAGCTCAACAAATGCGTAAGATAGGCAGCACCTGTGTTGAAAACTGGAAGAAAGTGGGCGGTTTTGTGGAAGATGCAAAGGCTGCCCTTCTAATTGGTGATATCGCATGGGAGAAAGTTCAAAGAGGGGGTCTTGGTTTCAGTTCAGCTGCCTCCTACATGGCACAAGGCAGCCCCAGCTCAAAGGAGGAAGCTGGTAGTCAACGAGGTGCAAAAGCAGGAGGGAGGATGAGGTGTATAAAGGCCATTTCCCAGGCCAAGCAGGGAGAATGGATGAGATGGGAGAGTGTGGAACAACGCAAGATTGGCTGGCAAGACCTTTGGTCAATGGAACAGAGCAGGATCAGTTTCCTCATCAGGTCAACATATGATGTTTGGTGATCACCACAGAACCTAAACCTCTAGTAGGAGAGGATCCCTCATGTCCTTTATGTTCATCACCTGCAATTATTAAGGCACATTTTGACAGGATGTAAGGTGGCTCTTAGCCAAGGACCGTTTTACTTGGCGCCATGACCAGGTGCTTGCGATGTTTTGGCCTATAGCATTGGAAGACAATTGTTTAACATTTTGACCAATAAGTTGTCACCTGTTCCATCAAAACATTGCACACAAAAGACAACATTCCTCCCAGACTCAAGGAGAGCAACCACCAAGAAAAGGTGTTAAACCAATCCAGTCGCCCAGGACAACTGGAAGCTGCTAGAGACTGGAAAATGCTGGCAGATGTTGGTCAACGGCTTATTTTTCCACCTGAGATTGCCACCACTAACCTTTACACCAGATATTGTCTTGTGGTCTGGATCAATCGCCTTGTTCACCGCTGTGTGCTGATGCCAGGGAGGCAAAATAATTGAGTGATGATCCCTGGAGCCAGCATTACACTTCAGCCATTAACACCAGACAGAAGGATATCTACATCATCATATGGAAGGAAACGTAAATGGATGGAGACACATATGGATCATTTAGTTTACTGTAAAGCTTTCGCATATGCTTAGTTGGTGTTATCTTGGCGAGAGCCGAGTTCAAATCAGCATGAAGTTTTAACATCTACTCAATAATGTAATGGAAATCTATAACATCTCAAAAAAGCTCTGCAAATGTCTGTGATAGTCTCTGTGCGCTGATACACTAACAGCCAGCTTGTTTCCTTATGACCGCCCCTATGTGATGCCAGGGGCATGTATGACTATTCATGAGATACGCCTTTTTCCTGTCACTCCCACTCGGCCATTGAATGGTTTTCTCGGCTTTTTCCGGAGAAAAAACGACTAGAAACCCGTTTTTTATGTTTTTTTTGATGATGTCGGACAGGGTCCGACAATGGACCGGATAGGAATAATTGCAATGTCAGACCAGGTCCAACAATGGACCGCAAAGGGTTAATGCCGATAGCTGATATGTCCTTGCTAGATTTTGAAACCGAGGAGGTTTGTTCACCTCAGCAATATCCTCCTTTAAGACCATTGCCTACACCGTCGGGTTTATGATCAGGGGATCTAGGTATACAGGTGTTAGCGCAATCAGTGGAAATGAGTAGACAGATGGAATGTGCAGAAAAACAGTTTTTTTAGGAAAATAATTGGTTGATGTGATACAGGAGCAAGGGTTTATTATTGAAATCATTGAAGGTTTAAAGCAATATATACCATGTGTTATTGAAACACCAGTGAGTTGTCTGATGCTGTTACCAAAAGTTTGAAAAGTGTAATTAAGCAATTAAGGGAAGAATGTATGGCTAACAAGGAAGGTATGGAGGAACTCATTTTAAATTTGCAAACACAGAACAAACTTGAGAATCGTGTGGCAGATGAACAGGATTTGCTGGTTTGTCAGACAGTACAGGAAGTGAAGCAGTTGGAAGAGTGTTCTGAAATCTTAACAAAATGTGTGAGTGTTTTGGAAGAAAACCATAAGAAAGGTGGTGGTGTTGGTTTGTCATTGGAAAGTATTGCACAAGTGAGGGGAGAAACTGGTTTGACATCAGCTAAGTTGCCTGTTAAAATTACTTTTCCGTCCTTTGGAAGAGTGCATGATGAAAGTGATCCTGTGAAATATTTAGCCAAATGTAGTGATTTTCTTGCCCTGCGTCCTATGTCTGATTATGAAATATTAGCCACACTAAGCAATGTTTTACATGGCATAGCCTTGATTAGTGGGAGATTGCTAGAGAGCAAGTTAGCAGCTGGGCAGATTTCAAGGATAAGTTTATGTCTGCATTTCTTTCAGGTGATTATGAAGAGGAACTAGAGGAGCGAGTGACAACTCGAGTGCAAGGATGAACAGAATTGGTACAGAATTACGCCTATAGTTTCCGTGCTTTGTGTAGAAGGTGGAAATCTTCAAATAAAGAGACAGAGATTGTAAAACTCTAAAAAATATGAATCCTAAATATGTCAGTGATTTGAGCGGTAGAATTAATACAGTAGAGGAGCTTGTGCAGTTAGGAAGACAAATTGAGAAGGATCTGGCTGTTCAACCAGAATTTGAAGGACGCCAGACCTATGGAAGTAATAAAGAAAGAGTAGAAAAAGGGAAGCAAGTTACCCCATTGGTGAGCAAGGCTAGTGTACTTTGTTGGAGGTGTAAACAGGAGCATTTATCAAAACAATGCCTGCTGTTTAAAAAAAGAAGGCTACAAACCTAAAGTTGGTGTAGTAACAACCACAAAAGGAGACAAGATGACGGCTGTCACTAATCCTAAAGGACAGACTAGAAAACCCAACAAAGAAAAGGAAATCCCACCCAATGTCTTGCAACAACTGATAGTTTCTGTTGGCATTAGTTAGATACTGGTGCTTCATGTACTTTTTGCATGAGGATCTGTGAAATAAAATTTGTGCATCCAACGAGCGGTTGCAGCCTTGGAAAGATGCTTTGTTCTTAGCTAATGGTGATCCAAGTTGTCCATTAGGTTTTGCTAATCTAGAAGTTAATTTTCATGAAGCAACAGTTGCAATGTCTGTAGCGGTTGTGTCTGGAGATGGGTTGGCTTTTGCTCTCATTTTTGGTTAGATTTTATTACGACAGGAATGTTGATAGATGTAAAAACCCTTCACTATGTCATGCAGAAAGATAAATTCCCTTTTCAACCAGGTTTTGCACATCTAAATACATGCCATGCTACCACTACCACTAATCTGCCACTAATACATCTGTGTACACTAAGATTAATCCAGTAGTTGCAGTAGAGTTAAAATCTGAAATGTCTTTGGAAGAAAAGCGTAAATGTGTATGTGAAAGAGGCTTTGTCTTGTATGGATACTGTATTTGAGTGTGAAAAAAAAATGGCTGATGTGATGGAAGTGTATTCGGGTGTTTGTACATCGAAACTTGGAAAGACTGCAGTGTTGTCTCACAAGATCCGTGTTAAGGAAGGTCCTGCAATTAAACAACGGTCGTATCCAATGTCTGCAGGAAAGCAACAAATTGTAAAAGAGCATTTGGATGATATGCTAGATAAGGGAATAATGTAACCTTTATATGTTCCATGGAGTTCTCCTGTAGTACTTGCCCCTAAGAAAGATGTCTCACAAAGATTTTGTGTAGATTACCGCAAATTAAATGCCCAAACCATAACTGATGCTTATCCTATGCCTACAATTAATGATATTTTAACTTAATTGTCTGGTTCAAAAGTGTTTTCTACAATTGACTTGAATAGTGGTTATTGGCAAGTCCAAATGAATGAGACCTGCAAACCATTGACAGCATTTGTAAAAAAAATTATGGCTTGCATCAATTTAAGGTCATGCCTTTCGGCCTTAAAAATGCTCCAGCATCCTTTCAATGCTTGATGGAATTGGTGTTGGGAGACTTGTGTGGTAAGGTTTGCTTAGTATACCTAGATGACGTGATCATTTACTCAGCAAACAAAGAACAGCACTTAAAGGATGTCCAGTCAGTCTTTGACAAACTTCAAGAGACTGATCTTACTATTAATTTGAAGAAGTGTCAATTTTGGAAAACAGAGATTTCTGGGTCATATTATTTCTACAGCAGGTGTGCATGTATGTTCTGCAAAGACTGAGGCAATCCAGCAGTATCCAGTACCAACAAACTTAAGGGAGTTGCAAAGGTTTTTAGGAATGGCAGGCTGGTATCATCGCTTTGCTCCTGGATTCTCTGTCGTTGTTGAGCCTTTGAATACTCTTAAGAAGAAAGGTGTGAAGTGGAGGTGGTCTCCTGAATGTCAGTCAGCATTTGAACAACTGAAAGAACATTTAATGTCACCACCAGTGCTTGTTCACCCAAATAATGAGTTGCCTTTAGTGGTCTATACTGATGCCAGTGGTTTATAGAGTGAGTAAAATGCACAATACCTCCAAGTACCAACTCTATATATACCAAAGAGCTTACAATCTGATGTGTTGCATGCCTATCATAGCAACCCTATGAGTGGACACTTGGGTCGGTATAAAACTCTGCATCGTATCCAGCAAACAGCATACTGGCCAGGGATATGGAAAGATGTTGTTACCTAAGTGCACAAATGTCAGGTTTGTCAGGCTGTAAAACCTGAAAATACTCGCCCTGTGGGTAAACTACAGTCTATTACAGTCACTCGACTATGGGAAATGGTTGGATTTTACCTTATGGGTCCTCTGCCTAACAGTTCCACTAACAATACGCAATTGCTAGTTGTGTTAGACTATTACACCCGCTGGGTTGAACTTTTTCCATTAAGACAGGCAAAAGCTGTAACCATTGCCAACTGTCTGAGAAAAGACATATTTACATGATGGGGTACGCCTGCCTATCTTTTATCTGATCGGGGTCCGCAGTTTGTCTTGGAGGTGTTGACAACTCTTTGCAAGCAGTGGAATGTTGTAAATAAACAGAGAACTGCGTATCATCCACAGACAAATTTCTCAGAGCGTATTAACCCCTTCTGTGCTAAGGCCCTGGTAATTCCCTGTGCTAGAGGCATTTTGTGAATTTGTGACTCTCACTTCACTTCAACTCCAGATGTAACAATGAAACCCCTTCCCAGGAACCAGATTTTGAAAATAATAATAATGTTTTCAAACCTGTAATTGCTATAAAATGTTAACATATGATGAATAACACAAATAAATGACCTAAACTGTGTTTTCATTAACCCTTTATGCTCCTGTACTACATACCCATGTTCAATATAGAGATACATTTCATTTTGAACATCGAAAACAAAAACTCTGCTAATAACAATAATAATCAGTAAACAGTAATTATCAAATAAAAATCAAACAACATCAAAACGTGTGCCATTATTGACTTTCTCTGTGCCATTTATTGAAATTCTCAATACAACAGAACCCGAGTTGCCTTCGCAACCACTGCACATTGTTCTTGTGTCTTTTGTTTTCATTTTCGTAGCAGACCCTGTACCTTTTTTTATGGTCTCTGCTTCCCTTGTGTTGGAGGGATAGTTACAAATGCATGTACACAACTACTTTGCGCAGGCATTGTGATCCCAGATAGCATTCTGACGTTGGCCCAACGTAGGTTGGCAGGTTGGCAGCCGACGTTTGGCAAATGCCACGGTGCTGACATTTGTATGGATGACTGCTGAAACCCAATAGACAATTGCATCAAAAGAATCCCGGGAGTTCTTGAGCATACATTTTTATTATTTTATGTTTTGCTGAAAATATGCAAGTTGCATCATTTTCACTTAAAATATCCGAGTTTGGTGGATTGCTGAGTTCGCTTTAACGCTGTGTGTTTTTGATCAGCAAAGCTATAGCGCAGTGATCAAGCTTGGCATTGTAATGTAGTGCAAGTGACTGCTGTGCTTAATGCTCCATCCGGGTTCAAAGCACACGTTCAGTTTTTTTTCTTTTCGCCTCTAAACAAAATATATTGACTATTCTGGATGGACATGTGCTTACGCCAGTTTTGGCCTATACTTGGTCTTCTTGAGGAAGACAAAAACAAGAACCCATTTATCATTGGTTTGTTTGTGGGAAAATCTAAGCCAAAAGATGCAAACTCTTATTTAAAGTAATTTGTTGATGAAATGAAACACATTCAAAATGAGGGAATGTCATTTGATGGCAAACTTGTAAAAGTTACCATTTCAAATTTTGTGTGTGATGCGCCTGCAAGGGCTTTTGTGAAAAGTGTGAAGAACCACAATGGCTATAGTGGATGTGAGAAATGTGTACAAAATGGGGTTTTGAAAAGTAATCAAATGACTTTTCCTGAAGAAGATGCTGCCCCCAGAACTGATGTCATGTTTGAGATGGTTGACGAAGAGCACCATATGGAAGATTGTTCATTGAGGAAATTGAAAATTGGAATGGTATCACAGTTCCCCCTAGATTTTATGCATTTAGTTTGCTTAGGGGTAATGAGAAGGCTGTTGCTGTTGTGGATGAAAGGGCCCCTCCCCACCAGGATTGGAGGTCAGCATGTAAAACTCATCAGTGAATCCATAGTCAATTTAGTTTCTTTCTTGCCACAAGAGTTTGCCAGAAAAGGACAATCTCTTGCTGAAATTGATCGATGGAAAGCAACAGTTTTGGACTTTCCTTCTATACACTGGTCCAGTGGCACTCAAAGGAAAAATACCTGATGCTGTGTATTACCATTTTCTTATGCTTCATGTAGCTATCACAATATTATGCAGTCCGTTAATGTGCACACAATACTGTGAATATGCAGAAGAGTTACTGGTTTCATTTGTTCAACATTTCGCATCTGTTTATGGCAATATAGTTGTATATAATATTCATGGACTAGTTCATTTGGCTAATGATGTTAGGAAATTTGGTCCATTACAGAACTTTTCAGCATTCCCATTTGAGAACTACCTTCAAATCATTAAAAGAATGATCAGAAAGCCAAAATACCCACTTCAACAAGTAATTCGTAGATTGTCAGAAAAAAAAAATGTGCAGGGCAATCCAAGCAGTTGAAAAGAGGTTGCAAAAAGGAGCACTTCTCTGGGCCTTTACCTGCCAATATCCTCCCATGTTTCAGGCAGTTTAAGGAATTGCACATGGACACCTTTATGATTTCTGTTAACACAGGTGACAATGCCATTCTTGTTGACCAAAACATTTTTCTCGTAAAAAATATTATTGTTGTTGACGACGTTACAAGCTTGGTTTGCCAAAAGTTTTCTGTAAAAGTCCCTTTCTTTCAATATCCTGTGGATTATCTTAAGCTAAATATAGCATTTGTTAAAGATCCACAACATGATATTGTTCATTTAGCAGTGCCTGATATTTCTGCCAAAGTTGTTATTTTGCCTTACAATGATGGGTTTGTGTCATTTCCATTAAATCATCTCTTAGAGATAATGTAATAATTGGTGCACACTATCCTAATTTATTCAGTTTTAATTCCATTTCAGATCTACTCAGTATGTACTGTAGATATTGATGATTTATCACTATGATCTGGTTCACGCTTATTTAGCAAAATCGGCTTGGTTGTACATTTTGTTGTTAGGACATTTACAGTAATATATTTCTGGGTTTTGGTGGCTATTTCGAGTATTTCACTCCAATGCCATGTTAATTTTTTTTTTTTTAGAATAACAATGTATGCAGTGGTTTTATTCAAGGAAACTGAGGAGGTGAAAGTTGTACCATCAGTTTGGTTGAGTGTGGATAAACTTTTGTGCCTGTGGCCTTCTTATAAAAGTACTGTAAGAGTTCGAAAAGCAGTGGAGCTTCAGGAGACACCCACCGAGACATGGGACAAACACGAAGTACGGGTGCTTCATGAGATAGGTACAGTGACCATTATTTTATCTACCTATCTATGTACATTTTAAAAGGTTACACACCAAGAGATTTTTTTTATATGGTCCTTACAATGAAAGAATGATGTTTGCTAAAATTAGTGTCAAAGCTGTGTTTTAAATTAAGTAAATGTACAATTTGTTTACTTAACTCAGTTAAATTAACTGAGCCATATTTTCATATTTTGTCCAGTATTTCTAAATGTATATTTTTATTCTGTTACTTGCCAGGACCCCTTTGAAATGAAATGTACAGAGTCTACAACAATTCCAACAGTGTCATACTTCTTATTTAAAAAAACAAAATAAAAAAATGATAGATATAATATGAAAGTTACAGAGAAAAGCTGCTTATTTGTAATATATATTCAGGCAAAACTTTTTCTCCTTTTTTAATTTAAAAGATGTTATGCCAAATGTGCGCAAACAATTATCTAGGCAGTCTCAAAACAATGAATCAAGCAGATTTAGAATCCAGAATACATTTCTTAAAAATATTTTTTCACCAGGTATTAGTTTTAATTATGCAAATAAAAGCACACAGGTTAGTGACTCACTGTTTTCAGAATAATTTGTCTTTTTCCCTCTATTTATTATTATTATGAATTTAGCAGACACCTTTATCCAAGGCGACTTACAGAGAAGAATATGGTAAAGAGAAAAGACAAGACTCTGATGCTGTTTGCAAGTGTCGAATCATTGTTGTAGACACTGTATCTAAGGGTTTTACTATACTGCTTCTTATCAACACAGTAGATTGACAATCCGGTTTCCCCTCCCCACACTTGCTGCTTTGCTGTGATTGGCTACAATGTAAAGCGAGAGTGAAAACATCTCTGTGGAGAGATCAGCAATGGAGCCTCAACAGAGATGCTATCGCTTCACTGCAGTGTGGACACCCCTATTGAAATACAGGGGTCACACACGTTGCATATGTGTCAATCCAATTTTAGACTATGTGTTTAATTTAACAAACAGATGTTATCATGCTTAATAAATGATTTGTTTCATTTTCATGCACGTAAGACATGTTCATTTTTTCTGTTATAGTGACATATGAGAAGGCGCGCAAGAAACTGAGAAAGGCAACCGAAACATCCAATCTGAACACCACAGATGATGAACAAACACGGATGAGGAAGTAAGTGACAAATACTTCAATTGATCCATCCAGCTAAAAAAAAAATAAAGTAAAAAATATTAAACACAAAGAGAAAAATAAATAACGCATTAATTAACCAATCAGTAAATCAATGTTATGCATAATAACCAATAATAAAACAGCTATTGTAGCATTTCACAGATGCCCATGAGTAACATGTTCCAATTCTAGAAGATGAAGACAATTTTTCTGTAAGCAAGAATGTGAGATCATCACAAACGATGCCACTCTTGACAACTTCACCTTTGTTTCCAACAACAGTAGCATCACGCAGCAGCAGCAGCAGCATCAGCAACAGTGAAGATGAAAATATCAGCAGTGATGACAGGAACTACAACAGCAACACCAGCAGCAATAACACTGGAACTGGGAACAGGGACAGTGACAAGAGCAGCGATGTGCCTCTATCAGGTACATATTTAATTAAACGTTTAATTATTTTGCATCCCTACAATGAATCATGAAAAGGTCACAGTATTCTTACAAAAGTTATTTTCCTATGTGCACTTGTGTGCATTACATATAATGGTTCTCTTTTTAATGACCAACAGGGGTAGTTAAAGAGAGAAGATTATATGTGCATTTTTTGTTCTATTAAATAGACAGGGATAGAATGATCTTCACCATTTTAGAAGAAATCAAGGGCCAGGGGAAACAAAACCCCCTGATGCTTCAGGCACTTCTCAAGCATCAGCCTCAGGTAGAGCAAGAGCGTGGCAGCCTGCGCCGGGACGAATTCCGGTTTCCTCTTGACACCAAGGAGGACATTGACAGAGTGGAGAGGATGTTAATGGACCATGCTACAGAAAAGGCACTGACACTGTGACAGTTGTACAATTGTTAACAAAGTCCTATTCTTTTCAGATTATAATAACCAATACATTGTCATTAATAGTTTTAAAAAAAAAAAATGCAATACAGATGCTAAAAGCTTCTGTCCATATTGAATTATATCTTCAGCTTTTTCTCAGATTTTTAGATAAGTATTACTAATAATTACTTCTGTACATATTGTTGCGTTTTTATATGGTGTTCATTTATTATATCCATTTTAAAGGTGTAAAAAATATCACTACAAGTTTCCTTGTGTTTCACATGTAGTCGTTTGTTTACTTTTTCATATTTTGCAGCTCAATTTCTAATGATTTAGAAGTATGCTAATGTCTCAGTCTTTGGCACGTTCATTTTGCTTCAGAACTAGTGCATCAGTTGGGCACATGACTTCATTTCTGCTAATGCACTAACAGTACATTCCATATTGGGAGAAAAATGGGTGAAAAAATCAAACATGCTCCGCTGCCATTATAAATTCGCCATCCGGGTTGGTGAAATAGCAGAAACTTCATAATAGTTTATTGTGAATTTATAATAGCAGAAACTGTTATTTTCTTATGTGAAAGAGAGAGAGGAAAGTTGATACAGAAAAAGTAAAGTGACAGGATCTGAAAACAGGGTAACTGAGTCATAAGTAGTGATTTTTAATTTTTTTTCTGGAGGGAAGCCATTAAAACTTGTATATGTAAGTTGTATATGTAAGATTTTATTATTGCATCGTCTCAAAGTTATAGTACATACTACAATTTAATATAAATTCAATTTTAAAACTTTTATGACTGATATGTCATATGACTATTCAATTTAAAAGATGGCAGTAGTGTTGTAACACACATATACATTTGCCTTCATTTACATCTCATTCTAGATCACACACATTTGTAGTCTTGGTGGCACCACAACCGATGACATCATCAGGCGCACGATGAGTCGTGTGCTGACCAACAATCTGGCCAGAGGATACAACTGGCTGGGGCGGGGAAACAAGAGCCCCTTTTCTGTCCTTGCTTTGGCGAGAGTAATCAAAGGTAAATTGTGCTGCTGGCATTTGAACTGTTGTACGTAAGTCAAAGCCAATGAAATGTATGCAAAATCAATGTGACATAATTAAATAATTGTTATAGCCATTCATGAAAAAAGTCACTAAATAATAATATAGCTGTAACAGGGCGAGGTGCCCTGTACATTGATTTGTTTATTTATTTTAGAACAGGGTTTCCCCCTCCGTCCGTGTTATTTTGTATTTATTTGTTTGATTGTTTAGTTATGGTATTTATATGACGGCGAAGCGCCGGTTGTTTTGTTGTTGTATTTATATAAAAATGTATTTACGACGTAGCCGTATTTTGTTTTAAAAAAACCTCGTGGAAATGCGTGACTGTCAGCTGGCGATTATTGAATTAGCTGGCAGTCACGCATAGTAATGCTACCTGTGCAGACTGTGGCCGAGGGGTAATGAGAGAATTGATAGCCAGTTAACCCCTCGGCCAGGATATAAAAGACCTGCTGTTTTAGCTGCAGGGGTGGGTGTATTAGGAGCGAGAAAAACATAAATTAAAAAGATACAGGAACAGTGAAGACTACAGCCCAGCCTGACCTGTATTACTTATTGTATTTTGTGTTCGAGACTTGTTTTGTTTACATATTTATTTTCGCTCTGTGAGCAAGTTTATTTTTGTTTAAACCTTTGATTTATTTTTGATTTGCTTAATAAAAACAGTGGCCAACCGCATCTTTCTTACTTTAACTGCAGTACCTGGTGTCAGTGCTTTACCTTCCTGCTTCTGCCGTGACGTCACCGACTCAGCCACCCTGTCACAATAGCATACATGTATTATATTCCTGAAATAAAAGTACAAGAGAATATATTTGAAGTAAAGAGTAAAATGTATTGTAAAGTATTACAAAAAAATCTAACTGGTGTTCAAACAGGGACAACATAATTTTGTGGTAAAAATCAACAAACACAATGCTTAACACAGACATAAACACATTGTTTGTTGATTTTTACCACTGAATTGTGTTGTCCTTGTTTGAACAAACTGTTAGATTTAACAAATGTTTTGGTGTGTATAAAAATACTGTAAAATATTAAATCTTTCATTCTTTTTTTTCCAGCTGCAGCCAAGAAGTCTTCTGTCACGGAGGCAGACACAGAGTCCAGGATGAGGAGCTGGCTAAAGTACAGTGGAGACAGGGATGGGTAGCGGAAGAGGAGGTCAGAAAAGAAAAAGGGTAATGTGGCAATGTGCCCTGCCCCTGTGTGCATTTCTGTGTTATATGTTGCGTGTGGTGTGTTAATGTTGGTGTATAGATATGGCTGCACGGGATAAAAATGGGTGTGTGTAGCACAAGTTATTTAAAATGTATCATTGTATTTAGGCACAGGTATTGCACTTCACTTCACATGCATTTAAAGTATTTAATATGTGAGCACGGGGTTGCACATAATGAGTTCATGTGCTGGGATTCAAGTGAATAATTAATTAGTAATTGAATCCCGGCACAACAGTATATATAGAGGATGTGGAGAAGAGGTAAAAACTAAAAAGAAACTAAAAATAACAATTGCTATTGTGCGCTGGAAGCACCAGCACGGTACTTGTTTGTCTGTTCGTCCACTTTGTTTGTCTATTTACTTTGGCCAACGTGCCGTTTTGTTTGTTCAGTCTGTGTTTTCTGTTTTGTTCAAACCTTTTTATTTGAAATAAACCGGCGCAAGCAAGCGCCTTCATCATTTCCTGTGTGTGTTTCCTTTCCTGGGTCTGACGTCATCACTCAGCCAGCCTTGTCACAGGTAAATATATGATGCTCCCATGAATTATATTTATATTTTATTAATTGGTAAATTAATTTAAAATGATTCAATAAGTTCCCTTTATTTAACGCAATGTACTGTTCAAATACGTTTTGCTTAAATACTTTGCTTTTTCATTGCCATTGAAAAGCTTTTTTAAAAATATAACCACAAGGGTATATAATATTTGTAGTGGTTAAATTAACTAATTGTTACTGTCACTTATACTTCAGTGGAAAGATTACTTGCAATCCGATTGGCTGAGATAGCGATATATAAGCCGTAGTACTGTATATGCCCTTAGAATGTTTGTAACAGCATTACAAAAAATAATTACATTTGCTACCAACAAGACATTTGAAGTCAATTTCAATCTATTAATAAAATATATAAATCAAAGAAAGGGTAGATCTTTGTTCGCAGTTTATTCAGATAGAATTGTATATGTTCATTGTTTTAAAAACGTTTCATACACTTTTATAGAGACTAGGCCACTTTGACCTTTCCCCTTCGAAAAATGCAGTCCATGGTACATAGTACCCACCCTAATTTCAAGTGGTATAATCCTTTTGGAGCCCAAGGTAATGTTGCTGCATGACATAAAAACAAGTGACTGAGGTTTATTTAGTCTTTCCAGTACTCATGTATTGTGTGGTATTTTTTAAAACACTCCTCCAAACAGAGGCCTGGCTGAGTGGGACAGCGGGGACAGTAGTACCGTGTATCCCTCCGCATGCCCTTTCGGAAACACACATGGCACCTTTTTTGTGGCTTGGCTTTTTCCTCGAACTGTGGCAGTATCCGTATAAAATGTTGTCACTAAGTCTTGCTACTGTTTCCACTCTTTCAGTCTCTGGCATTTGTTGTGCATCAAACAGGAGGCTTGAGATCACAGAGGTCTAAAAGTCCAGAAACGTGAGCCGATTCTCTGGAGCCGTAATGTACACTATATGCCTGTTGTACAAAGAAATCTGGACCATGTACATGCCAAGTTTCTTGTACCATGCCATGGTCTTCCAAGCGGCATTGTACAGCTTCAGCATCTGGTCCGATTTATCCATGCCTCCCATGTTTTTATTGTAGTCCACAACACACTTTGGCTTGTTTGAGTGCATGCCCATAACTTGCACAGGAACTGCTATTGTTGCCTCATTGTGGATGGTGGTGAGGAGGTACACATCTTTTTTTATCTGTATATTGCCAGCAGTTCCTCATAGCACAGAGCACTGATTTCGCCACGCCTCTCTTTCTTGGCTACCTATTGACGAGGAAATTCCTTCCTGTTTGGTCTTATTGTGCCACAAGCCATTGTTTGGGATGTGTACAAGGCTCTAAGCAGAGGGATTCCTGTGAAGAAATTATCTACGTACAAATGGTAGACCAGGTTTAGGAGGGGAAAAAACCATATCCCACACAATTCTCTCAGTGGTCTGGAACCATGGGGGGCAGCCAGGCAGCTCAATCTGAGAACACTGGGAACCGATGAATGTACCCAGTGGAGCTCTCAGAGTTTTTATAGTTTAATGCCATACTGACCAAAATAAAACCTCCACTGCCCAGTACAAATAAAATTATAAATAAAAAAATGCAATAATAAAATGATACCTTATACAACTGCAATGTGTGTTGAGAGAGGATAATTCAATAAAAAAACACAAATAAATATATATATATATATATATATATATATATATATATATATATATATATATATAAATTTTAAATGGAGCAAATGAAAAATAAAATCAATCCAATAACTCCAACAAATCGTTTTTGGGATGTCAGGAAAGGATAATATTTTTTTAGAGCTATACAGTATAAATCGAACCCCCAAAAAAAAAAAAAAACTAATAATTACTGTGAAATCCTAGAGAGAAATGGGGAGAGGTGAAAAAAATATATAACCTAATGAATACATACTAATCAAAATACTGTTTTCCAAAAAAAAAGAAATGAAAAAGAAGAAAAAAGAAAGAAATCAAAATGTAGAACAGGAAAAATCTGATCTGAAATATACACTGAGATAATAAAATCTGCCAATTATAAACGTTTTTTGGCGAGTCACAGCAGAATTAAAAAAATAAAAAAATAAATTAAATAATAAAATGATATCCTATACAATTATATGTGTTGTGAGGGGAGAGGAGATAATTCAATTAAAAAAAAAAAAAACACAAAGAGATGTCAAAGCTAAGTTGTTTTCACAATTGCAATACAATATATTTTACATAATATAAAGGTTTTTATTTATTTATTTATTTATTTATTTATTTATTTATTTATTTTTAAATGGAGCAAAATAAATACATTTAAACCACAAACTCCAATCAAATCGTTTTTAGGATATGGGGAAAGGAGATAAAAAAAAAAAAAAAAGATTTATAGTATAAATCAAAAAGCCACCCCCCCAAAAAAAGCAAATCGCTGTCAAATCACAGAGAGAAATGGGGTGAGGTGAAAACATATATAACCTAAAAAATAAATCCAATAAATTATAATCAATATCTATTCAGAAAAAAATAAAGAAAAGAGAAGAAAAGAAAAGAAATCAAATGAACAGGAAAGAAATCAGATGAAATATACAACAATGAATACAATTTTTTGGGGGGACGGTAGAAAAATGAAATTAGATCTAATATAAAATTATAAAGTAACAGAGATGACTACAGGGATTACAAAAATAAGATACAGTATTCAAAAAATATGTAAAATAGATCAATCGTATGCTCAAACTCACGAGCCTAACAGTTTCTCTCCAACCAACTAAATCAGACACAACAAGTCTGAGATACAAGGTTTCACACAGGGTAACTATATACAAAAAACACGTGGTTCCTAATATTATTTTTACCCTCTGATCACTGACTTTACGCCTCTGAGCAAACATTACAATGCCTCTGGATACATTACAATGGTGTCATGTGACATTCAGGAGCAGGAAGTATCTTCCGCTACCGTCACATCAACAAAACAAGATGTAGACAAATAGATGTTACTTCAAAGCTGATTTCATGAAGCACAGCTCGATAAAACACCTGCTAATCAAAGGTAAACCTTTTCTATTATCAATCCTCATTGAAAAGAAAACAAAGTTACACACAGATTGTTTTAAATTCATTCGTGATGTTTCACAGTACAAGCCAAAGATAGCCACCGTTTGTGTTCAAATAGGCTGTAAATTACATTGAACAACTGCGTCACATCAAATATATTTTATTTGTGTAATATAATGAAATTAAAGCCACCGACCTAATATGTTATGTAAAAACTCCTCGGTGAGTGACCCAGAGTGAAAAAACGACAATCAACCTTTTTTTATAAAAAAAACAAAAAAAAACAACATGTTTTAGGTGCATTGTTATACCAGGTACATCCTGAAGCACAGAAGAGGTTAATAAGACACTGAAGTCTATGATGGCGTCCTATGTGCAGGAACGACATGCTAAATGGGATTGTTATTTAGCAGAATTCAGAAATGCTATTAATTCATCCAAGCAGGAAACTACTGGTTATTCCCCTGCAGAGCTCAAGGCAGATCACTGAAGGGACGTATCGATCAAGCTTTGTCCGGAGTACTGAAGCGAGGGAAACTTTTAGTTAGAGAGAGAAGCCAAGTCTGTTGACCACACAATTATAAATGAAAAGAGACATAGTTTATTAAACACACTATGGCAAAGTGGCTTGCAGTGCGCAGGTGTAGATGAAACAGAAGATAGACAACAAAGTTCAAAATCCAACTGGTTTTATTTTTATAATCCTTGTCTGGCGATCACAAAGAATAATCCCAGGCAATACACAGCAATTCTAAACAACGGTTTGCAGTCCCGAAATAATAATGCAAGTATTAACACACACAAAGACGCACACGATCACAAGTCCAGAGTGAGTGGTTTACGTGCAAGTGGTGAAATACAATTTATCGGTGTACAATGTTGAAGTATTGTCCGGGTTGGTACTGGCCTTACAAGCGACAGCTCCCGGTGTTCTCCCGGCCATCTAATAATAACAAAAAGTACAATTAGAATCCGACAAACAAACAAACACTGAACACTCATGGTAACTTTACTCTCGGTCCTTTAGGTTCGTCTCAACCATAAACAAGGAACAGATTGCTTAGCCACGTCCCCTTTTGTACCGTCAGTCACACCCCTTTGGTTAGCGAGTGCAACCGTTTCTCCTCCAATCCATGGTTGCCACATCACTTCCCTTCTGGGGCGATGACTTGGTGTACCGTGGCACCGCCCCCTTTCTAGATGACCGACTTCCACCTTTCCCTGGAATGAATTGTCAGACCATCCAGTCTGGGGCACTCTGTTCTCTTTGCACAGCAACAGGTCGGGAGGTAGATTTATAACTAGATTCATTCTCTCTCTGTCACTGTCACAGGATGACACGAGTGGAAGGGCTGTCAGGCGGCAATCTAGAGAGACTCGGAGACAGACGGCAGGTTGACATGTGGCTACATATTGACACAACATTATAAAGTCCTACCCAATACAATCGAGCCAATATGCATTCCCTAGTTTTATCAACCCCGACGTGTCCCGAAAATGGGATGTCATGCGCAAGCCTCATGACCTCGGACCGATACGACTGGGGAATCACCCTATATAACAATTGCCCTTTTATAGTGAAATGTGGATATACTAGCCACCCAGCGCCTTCAACGTCCTTACCTTCAATAGACCGGACCTGCCCCCAACTGTGCAATCGTTATTTTGGTCCCACACTAGGTCCGTGTTTCGGTCCCACATGTCCGGTATATTGAGAGGGGCTGGAGTAGCCTCTGCTCTAGATGGCCCAGTAACCTCGCCCGCTCAGTCACACTGCGTGCCAATACCCTTTGTCTGGCATTTGCTTCCATCAGAGCGTTTTAACACCAGATCACAGCCTCGTGTCATTGATGCTCCATCCCACTTTTCGATCCTTCTCTCTTTTTGTTTTTCTAGGATGAAAAGTGGGGGAAAACATATCGGTTATGAAGGGGAAAATCTCACCAATTGGTTCCCCTTTCTCTTTTTTGCCAGTCAGTCCAAACTATCATTTTATCACGTTTATTTTGTGAAATAATGTCTCTATTATACTGTAAATAGACAATTTGGTAACAACAGCGACCTGCAGATTATCAAAATTAGCTGACGGAATCACAGCAACAGCGTCCTTCCACTCATACACATCATCCGGGTATCTTTTGAAAGCTGTGGCTTCCCTCTTTCCCGCAATGTAGATCATTAATAGACTGACATCTTATTTAGCCAATGAAAACGGTTTTAAGAAGTAGTTGCAGTGTAAACATTTCTGCTTGTTGCTATGCGTGACGTCATTTGGCCCCGTGTGGTGTCCACCGATTGGCTGAATGCCTCCACGTGCTGTGACATCTGGGACTGCGGCATTGCTGTGGTTGTGAACTTGTGAGAGAACTTGTGATATTAAACCCTGGCAAAAAAATAAATAAATCACAGGCGAATGATGTCTTTATCAAAAGAACAGGATGTTGCAAATTCTCTTAACATTTTACGATCCAGCAACATGGAATCTGCTGCAGCTGGTTTTGGAATATTTTTGTGATGGTGCGTGCTCGTCTGAGTCTGACAGTGAGAGTGGTGATGTAGATGACCCTGGTAATGTTGCAGCATAAGCGAAGATGATCGTTTCAGTGCTGATAGTGATGATGACGTGGCTGTCATTGATGAAGTAGCTGTGGTGATGGAGAATCATGTCGCTGACATTGTTATTGATAACAATACTAGAACCGAGTTGCAAAAAATACATAATTACAGCTGTGTAAATAAGTCATCTAAATACAGCTGCAAACTGAAGGACGGGAAACCCTGTGTTGAGGTATTTTGTGATGAATATATACTTGACCTGAGGACATCAATGGGTTCATTGCCAGACTATGAGAAGGATCTGATTCTCTTAGGAAAAATCAGTGCCACTATCAGCAATGACAAGCTAACTACAAACTCAAAAAGAAAAGAACAGATGCCTAGAAAACACCAAAGAACAACCTACTACATACAGGGCCATCGTGTTTGCAGAGAAGCTTTTAAGTTTCTACACTGGTAAGCACTTTGCCATTGAAAACGTTATGAAAACAATTCTGAAATTAAATTACTGAAAGCTTTCTTCAATAAAAATTACTATGAAAATATTTGTATTAATCTTTTTCAGCATCAGCCAGGATAAGCTGACTGCACTGCTGAAGCATTACAAACAATTTGTTTTGGTGCCTTGGTACAAGAAGTCAGGAGGCAGGCAAGCAACAGATGTCAGGCTGCTGACGCATGCTGATATAACCAAAGTGGTTGATTTCATTCTTTATTTTGCTGAAGACCATGCTATGGTGCTACCTGGACGAGTACCTGGGTTCAAGCGGTTTGACATAAAACTGCTGCCGTCAAACCATACAAAGGCAAGCATCTGGAGAAAGTACAATACTGCTATGGAGGATAGATAGGCAATTATTTAAGATTATTATTATCTTCGATATTGTCACTGCATGGTGCGTTATGTGTTTCAGCAGCAGACTCTTTGTATTAAGTAAAACATGTCACACATGAAATCAATCAGCACAAACTCCTAAACATGTTTTGGGCTATATATTAATAAAACAAATAAATGAACTGAGACGCATGTTTTTTTTAGCTATTTAAAAGTAGGGCTAATTTTTTATCATTGTTTTTAAAATTACTTTTAAACTTTAAAAAAAATAAAAAACTGATGATGCATTTCAATTCATTTATTTTATTAAATGCAGCCCAAAACGTGAATGGAATTGAAAAGGTATGTAATTTTTGATTGTTTTGTTTATTTATTAAAAATAACTTTTATATATCTAAAAAAAAAAAAAAAAAAGATGCATCTCAGTTCATTTATTTATACAGCCCAAAACGTGTTTAGGAGTTTATACTGATTAATTGAATTGAATTGAATGGGCTGCATACATCAGTTTCCCTCAACTGGACACACCAAATTCGTACCCGATTGGTGTTTTGGCTTAGTGAAACAAACCTATTGGAGACACATGGTCTCACGTTTGGATGATATTGCCACTGTTGTGCAATCCAGTACCGTGACCGGAGACAATATCGCCCAGAAAGTTGGAACCAAGGATGGTGAAGTTCTGGTCCCACAGTCAGACTGGCGGTCATTCCTTAAACCATTCTTCAGGATGACGTTGGGCATAAAAAAATATCATCATTTCAGATAATGGATCTAAAAAAAAAACTGTTGTGTTTTCTTATAAATACCGATTGTAGTTGACACTTGCAACCACAAATCGGTATTTATAAGAAAACATAACAGTTTGTTATGTTTTTTTAGGTTTGATACTGCACACCATGGAATGGTGTTTAGAAAACAGTATTCCGATTCCGAGGAAGAGATGTTTGCCCTCCTGAGCGATAACACTTGCCTACCACCAGCAGACAGGCCACAGCCCATCAGACCACCTGGTTTAGACTGCAAGAGGAAGTAGTACCTTTATGAAAGATTTGAGAGTATTGTACGCCTACTACAATGGATATAACCTGTCCACAACCTACAGATGTTAATGATGATTAGTCTACACAAACATTAGTAACATTTGGGCTAGTTCCGTAGACCCAGATTAGTACTAATTATTAATTCCATTTGGAAACAATCCTGGTCCAGGTTGATCATTGTGTCTGCTGGTTTCTTGTTCCAAATGAGCTCAGAATTACTTAATCGAACCCTCAATTGAACCAATAATTAATGTGCCTAAGCAGAGCTTTTTAATGATTTTTAACTCTTAAATGGTTGGTTTCACATACCGATTAGCACTAATCCTGGACTATCTAATGTTAACTGAGGTAAAGCAGTCCAAGATATGTATTTCAGAATATGCAAATACTAAGTGAAATGTAAATAGTAAATGTAAATGTAAATAGTTCAGCACTTTTAATTTAAAAGCATTAACATTTTTGTTAAAAAAAAAAATCGCTATGAATTGTAAAAAAGATGAATTTTTCTGTGTTTCAATAAATGGAAAATAAATATTTGTATCATATAATTTCTTTGTCATATTTTGCAGAAAGGTATGAGGAGTTATTGGTGAACATTTGGTGTATATGTCAGAATTCTAACATAATGGTTGCTAAGGAAATAGCTGAAAAGTAGGTGTCCCATCTTTCAACTTAATTTTCTCAAAATAGCGTCTTCTGACTTTGGAGATTTCAAAATGTCATATCTCGGGCCCCGTTTGATATATCAATAAGTTTGGTATTATTTTAAAGCTTATTATATGCCCAATTCATTGCCACAATAAACAATTTTTGAAATTTTTGACCAAGTGACTGATTTCGCTGTCCTGGGTCACATTTTAGACCAAGGCTGGAATAATTAAACAGAGCTGGTATTTTATATTAAAAACATCTCTCTATACATATATACTTGTATTTTAATAAGTAATAAGAACTTTGTGGTACCAGGAAATATGTATTCAGTCTGAAGATTACCTCACATATTTTAGAGATTAGAAAAGTAGAGAACACAAGGTCATATACAAACAATTTTAAAGGAGTTACCGGGACTTTTAAAATATATTATTCACTTAAAGATAAGTACTGCCAAAACAGACCAAATATTTAGGTTTAATTAAGTCTTCTGATGCACAAAGTGGAGGAAACATTCTATAAAAGTCGAGGCAAGACCCCAGTCAAGTATCATTCAGCTTAGTAACACAAGCTGTTTGGTCCATTCTCTGAAGATCTATGAAAAAGCTGGTTGCTGTTTGGTCGTATTCTGAAGTCTCTGCCTTCGAAGACAGTTCTTGTCTATACTTATATTCTACGCAAAACTTCCATATATTGGGAGGTAAGCATAATCCTGAATTTATATCTCACTTATACTGAAGCGTGGCTATAGGGATGGGAAATATATTTTAGCTTTAGAGAGTGACATATTAGATGCTTTAGGACTTTTAGCGGTGGGCATTTATTAGCGTTTTGCATGTCTAGCCCAAGGGCAAAATATGTTATAATGATAATTTTGAAGTGTTAACGCTGTTAAAATTGTACAGGCACTGAGCCACCCAGATTGCCTATCAGCTGGGATCAGACATGGTCTGTAACCACTCGATCCATTTTTAAGCATTTAATTAACCGAAGGAGTACTAATAATGCTCTGAATCGTTGAAACTTCAAATTGAATGTGTCTGTGTGATTATTCTTGATTAAAAGTTGTCTAAAGGCATCACACTGTAAGCCAATACACAAATGATGCACTTTAGGGTCTGAACAAGTCCGGTCTTGAATATATATTTCATGGCAACCATTTTATTTCTTTTTACATTTCTTTTTTAAATTTGCAAGATGGCTAGTGATAGAGCAAGGCAGGTAATGCAGTGTTTGATTCAAAATGAGGACCTCATCAAGTGCTTGCAGACCTCAGCCTTTGCCTACTACTAATACCATGGGGGAAAGAAGAATCTTTGCTTCAGCAACAGCAAGCACCAGTACAGACAATGAAACTGCTGAAGAATAAGTAAGCAGTATTTTAACAGAGGGCGACCATAACACCTACTGGACATTAATAGTAAACATGTGAAATTCGAGGATGACACAGGGTGCAGTGTAACTATTAAGAATCAAGCAGAATATTCAGAATTGTGGAACAATACAGAAGTTCCCGAACTTGAGACATGTGCGATTAATCTGAAGACCTATACAGGAGAATCTGTGGACATGGAATGGCCCAAGTAACAGTGACATACCGAGGGACAGTGGGCAGAGGCTGGATAGCTGAACTGACTTTGGATTGGAGACCAGTCAATCAAATGACACAGTTACGCCATCAGACACTGCAGGATGTGCTAGCTGTTCATGAAACAGTGTTCAAAGAAGAACTGGGTACTTTGCAGGGAACCACAGCCAAACTATATGTTGAAAGAAATGCAACTCCATGGTTCTTAAGCCAAAATCAGTCCCATATGCTATGAAACCAAATGTGGAGGCTGAGCTGAACCATCTTCTGAAAGAGAAGATCATTGAACCAGTGATGTTTTCAGACAAGGAGGGACTGGCTGCACCCACAGTGCGTGTACTGAAGCCCGATGGCTCAGTGAGAATATGTGGAGGCTATAAAGTAACTGTTAACCGAGTGTCATGTCTGGAACAGTATCTTATTCTCTGAATCTCATCAGCACCAGCTATTTTTCAACAGAGAATGGAAGGGTAACTGCAAGGGATCCTGCATGTGGCAGTGTATCTGAATGACATCCTGGTGACTGGCCTGACAGAAGGGGAGCATTTACTTATGTGTTGAAAAGGCTTAAAAAAGCAGGACTTTGTCTGAAAAATGCACTTTCCTAGGAAAATAAGTGGTGTTCTTGGGACACAAAGTAGATGCCAAAGGTCTGCACTCTGTAAAAAAGAAGGTAGAGGCAACTCAAGAGGCTCCTTTGCTGGGTAATGTGTCAGAATTAATGGTCTACTTAGGACTGTTAAACTACTAGTGACAGGGAGAGAAGGAATTTGAGCTGCAGGTCTACCTTTCGATCAGGAAGGGTGCTGGGTAAGGTTGGTGGTACTCTCCGAGATGGATAAAAACCGGAAGTTGGCCAACCTGGTGGAAAGGATGTAGCTGTATGACTGCGAAACAACTCCATTGTGATCAGCTGTGGTGTGGGCAGCAATTGGAGTTTTCCAGTACAAATGGGACGCAGCTACATGAGTACGGCCCTGTGACAGGGTGGTGAAATTCACTGGACACAACACAGTGAGTCAAGGTTTGAACACCCCGCAGGGGTGTACTTTATTAATTGTGCCACAAGGTGACACTGCGCTGCTGGCTCACTCAAATACCATCAATGGTAAAAGAGAAGCAGAGAATAAATGCACACACACACACAGGTGCGTCAAAATAATAATACAAACAAAAGGAAAATAAAACACAGTAACAAAACTACAAATAGAAGTTGCTGCTTTTGCAGAGTTCCCCCACCGTCGCTACTCGTATGGCTTGGGTCTTCAGCCTGCACCCTGCTATTCCTCAGCTATACTTTATGGGGTTGCCCAGGGTTTCCCTGTTAACTAATTCAGACCGTCTGGTCTTCTCTTCACGGCTGTCTTCCTCACCCTGGCTTGCCTGTCTGTCTCTCCTCCTCGCCCCAGACGCTGGTGTTTTATTAGGGTCTGGACCGCAGTTTTTGACCATAGCTCCTGCTGTTATGCTTTCTAAAGGGGCAGAGCTGAGGAATAGCAGAGCATTATTTTTATAGGTCGAGCACCCATCAAGGCCCGCCTCCCAACCACTCAGAGAGAGAGAGAGAGCAAGCCTTCACTCAACCTCTCCGTGTCACTGCCATGATTGACAGGCAGACCCTTCAGGGCTCCCAAGCTCCTCCTGCAGGATCATGCATGCATCAGAGAGCCAGCATAGATCTCGCCCTGTTACAGGCCCCTTACTCTGACGTTAATCCATCTGGACAGCTGTGTGTTTTGTTTTGGCAGACGGAGACAACAGGAGCTAAAGCTACACTGCCAGTACAAAACCAAGAGCGCCTGCACTGCCACAGCACTCTAAGCAACCTGCACAGCAGCACTGGAGTACACTTTCATGCAGGCTGGATTACCATTGTTTATTATTTTATTATTACCTGTAGACTGTAATCTGCCGTGTTAACCCCCATACCATGATGGCATAGGGGGTAGTGTGTTTTAATAAAACACTGATGTTTTTGTGCAATTTATCTGTTTGGGCATTCACTTCTTCCCACAAACACTCACCTTCTGACACTACTACAAGTTTCTTCCAAACTTACCAACCGTCTTGATGCCCTTACATCAATTTACCAACCCTCCTGATGCCCTTACATCAACTTATCAACCCTCTTGATGCTCTGACATCAATTTATCAACCCTCTTGATGCCCTTACATGAACTCATCAACCCTCTTGATGCCCTTACATGAACTTACCAACCCTCTTGATGCCCTGACATCAACTTATCAACCCTCTTGATGCCCTGACATCAACATATCAACCCTCTTGATGCCCTTACATCAATTCATCAACCCTCTGATGCCCTGACATCAACTTTTGTGGAAGGATGTGAAGTGGCATTGGGGGCCAGAGCAAGAGAGGGCTTTGAGGCTTTCAAAAAGTTGCTGCAATCATTATTATTATTATTATTATTTATTTATTAGCAGACGCCCTTATCCAGGGCGACTTACAATTGTTACAAGATATCACATTATTTTTACATGCAATTACATTATTTTTTACACATTATTTTTTTTTACATACAATTACCCATTTATACAGTTGGGTTTTTACTGGAGCAATCTAGGTAAAGTACCTTGCTCAAGGGTACAGCAGCAGTGTCCCCACCTGGGATTGAACCCACAACCCTCTGGTCAAGAGTCCAGAGCCCTAACCACTACTCCACAATGCTGCCTATCAGACATGTTAGTTCATTATGATGGAGAGAAAGACCTCATTCTCTCTTGTGATGCCTCACTCTATGGAGTAGGTGCTATGCTTTCACACCACATGCCAGACGGATCAGACAAACCTATTGGATTTGTTTCCAGAACTCTTACAGCTGCTGAGTGAAATTATTCACAGTTAGACAAGGAGAGACTGGCTGTAATTTTTGGAGTGCAGAGATTTCACAACAATATTTATGGACAGTGCTCCACCATCTATACTGACCACAAGCCAGATTTCTCTCTTTTAATGAAATGATAGCAGTATGAAAGCTGGCCTCACCAAGGATTCAGAGGTGGGCAGTGTGTATAGTGTATAAAGCAGGTAAAGACCACGGAAATGCTGATGCTTTAAGTCGTCTTCCACTGCCTGAGGGACCCATAAAAGCTACACAAGAGGACCGAGTACTACTGCTAGATCATATGGACAGCCTACCCGTGACAGCTGCACAGATCAGGTCCTGGACAGGAAAGGACCCAATGTTTTACAGAGTCTGTGAATATGTCCTTAGGGGGTGGCCTAATTGTATTACAGAAATTGAATTCACGCCGTTCCTTTCAAGAAAACAGGAGCTCAGTGTACAGGATGGATGTGTGTTGTGGGGAGCCCGTGTTGTTGTACTGAAGCAAGGTCGTCAATCTGTAATGGAACAATTACACCAATCTCACCCTGGCATCATGCAAATAAAAGGGCTGGCAAGAAGCTACATGTGGTGCCCAAAAATGTCTGGGGAAATTGAAAGAAAAGTACAGTCTTGTGTAACATGTCAAGAGCATAGAAAAGCTCCAGCAGTGGCTCTGCTCCACCCATGGGAGTGGCCAGAAAAACCTTGGAGGAGGTTACATATTGATTATGCTGGACCATTTCTTGGAACAATGTTCTTAGTGATTGTGGATGCACATTCTAAATGGATAGATGCTTATCCTGTAAAAAACATCGACTTCCACAGCTACCAGTTTCAGCAACCATGGCTTACCTGAGATGATAGTGTCTGATAATGGAACTCCCGTTGATAATGCAGAATGGAATCGCCCATGCAACATCTGCTCTGTATCATCCATCTTCAAATGGGTTAGCTGAACAAGCCATGCAGACATTCAAAGAGTGCGTAAAGAAGATATCAGGAGGCACCATGGAAACAAAAGTATCTTGCACATTATTTAGCTATAGAATAACACCACAGTCTACTACAGGATTGTCCCCGGCAGAGATGTTAATGGGTCGGAAACTTAGATATACACTCGATCTTCTACTTGAATGTATTTGTATTTGCTTGCGATTGTAAGTCGCCCTGGATAAGGGCGTCTGCTAAGAAATAAATAATAATAATAATAATAATAATAATCCCGATCTCAAGGGAAAGATACAACAAAAACAGTGAAAAACCACGATAAGCATATAAAAGCACAGAGCTTTTCAACAGGAGATTTGGTGTACACTCAAAACTTTGGTCATGGCCAAAAATAGATTCCGACGACTGTTTAAGAAGTAACTGGACTAGTTTCATATACAGTCCTGTTAGGAGATAGTAGTGGTGCACCGGCATGTAGACCAAATGCACAGGAAACATGAGGGAGCAGACAGAGCTGCGCTGAAAGAGGTGGATAATCCAGTTAAAGACACACCCTTACAGGTCCATCCTAGTTCTATTGTGCTACCGGAAACACCAGATGGAGCTACATTCACAGAAGAAAAAATGTACAGATCCGAGATATCAATCACTGATGTGGTACCACAGCAGACAGCAAGAGAAACAAGTGAAGTGACATCGCCAACGATGTCTGGCACTTCATCACCATATGTAGTTCTCTGCAAAAGCAAAGAGACTAGGCGTTCTGTACGGAACAGAAGACCTCCAACATATTTGGAAGATTATGAACAATAGGGAGATCTATTTTTTTTTGATGGGCAAGAATGTACCCCAGATCTCGATGGGAAGTGATGGTAGTCTACCCTGATTGTCCCTAAAAATAAATAAATAAATAAATAAATAAAAATTTGAAAAAAAGAAGCATAAGTACAAAAAGGTCTAATTTGGTTGTACTTGTTATTATAAAACTTACTAAGAAAATAAATAATAATAAAAAATAAATACTAATTGTAACACCTTAAAGGGGCAGGAATGTTATAGTGCAGTACATGGAGTGACCACTAGAGGTTAGTGTATAGTGTTGTGGATAGCCTTTTAATGTGGTCCCTCTTGATAGTTTTCAGTTGTGCTCCTGCATCTCATAAGATGGGCGCACTGTACTATGAATGCTCCAAAATAAAAGTTCTTTGTTAATAGCAAACTTCCGTGGATTACTCGGTCAAGTAACATGTAAAAACATGTAAAAAAATTAATTTTTAGTGAATTTTTATGGAAAGAGAGTCACATACAGCCAAAATAACCCTGGTCCTGGGGGAGCGTCCCATTGAAAAATCCTGGTCCTGGGGGAGCGTCCCACTGAAAAACCCTGGTCCTGGGGGAGCGTCCCACTGAAAAACCCTGGTCTTGGGGGAGCGCCCCACTGAAAAACCCTGGTCCTGAGGGAGCGTCCCACTGAAAAACCCTGGTCCTGAGGGAGAGTCCCACTGAAAAACCCTGGTCCTGAGGGAGAGTCCCACTGAAAAACCCTGGTCCTGGGGGAGCGTCCCATTGAAAAATCCTGGTCCTGGGGGAGCGTCCCACTGAAAAACCCTGGTCCTCAGGGAGCGTCCCACTGAAAAACCCTGGTCCTGGGGGAGCGTCCCACTGAAAAACCCTGGTCCTGGGGGAGCGTCCCACTGAAAAACCCTGGTCCTGGGGGAGCGTCCCACTGAAAAACCCTGGTCCTGGGGGAGCGTCCCACTGAAAAACCCTGGTCCTGAGGGAGCGTCCCACTGAAAAACATTTGGTCCTTAAGGGTTAAGGTGGCACTGGCTGCGAAAGAAGGACTGCGACTCTATTGTCATTTTTATACATAAATAAGCTTACTTGATTTGAAAAACGTCTTCAACGACACAAGCAAATTCTCACACTACTTGGTTTGATTGAATGAGTCGTACACATCCAGCTTCAATATGAAAGCTGAACATTAATTTCAAAAAAGAACAAGTTTTTAATGAAAAAAGATATTGTAGCCTATTTCACTAAAGTAAAAACGTGATAATATTATTTTGAAATAGCACTGCTTTAGATTATTACTACTAATAACAGTAACATCATTTTATTTAGGGTTGGTGTTTGCCCCCACCCCCCGCAGGAACATTACCCTGTTAACTTCCCCTATTAAAAATAAAATAATAATAATAATAATAATAATAATAATAATAATAATAATAATATTGGTCAGGTTCTCTCTTGCCTTTTTTCAATGAATACAATTTAATTAATATAGAATAAAAATGATATATAGTTTGAACCCCTATAATTAAAGTGGAGGTGGCACGTGCCCCTTCCGTACTATAGGCTAGGTGCCTATGTATACAGGCATATTTTTTATTTTATTTTACTTTGTCCTGCAGTTGCTTTTATTGTATTTTTTCTGCACATACGACTACTTTGAATATGATGTAGAATATGTAATTGTAAACATCTATGATTAGTACATACATGTTATGACGTTTAATGTGCAGTTCTTAACCCTTTGAGTAGTACGACCGTACCGGTACGTTCACTGCTCTCTGGTCCCCAGGGAGTACGAACATACCAGTACATTCTGCAACTTTAAACTTGAATTACTGCGCCTACAAAACTTCTGATGATAAGATATTGTAACACTAGGTTTCTGTACACCTTTTATTGGTCTCTTGCGCCCTCTGCTAGATATTGACTGAATTGCATACAATAAACCATCACAAAAATGCAATGTCTGTAAACTGTTGAAAATTGCTCAGTGAGAAAGAAGTACTAGAAATAATGCTGAATTCAAATTCCGATTTGAATTCAAATACATATAATTCTTCCACTGAATCGGATGTCAGCGAGTGTGTCAGTGAAGACATAAGCAAAGAATATTTGCCATCAACATCAAGTGACAGCGAAGAGGCAGCGCCAAGCTCTGTGCGTTGCTCCATGCTTCAAGGAGTATCATACGCTGAAGCATTAGACACTCCCACTCCCTCCGCCCCCCACCACCTGTGTACCCGGATATGATTTATTCGTGTCTCTCTCTCTCTCTTACTGTCTCGCTCTCTCCCTCTAGGTCAGCCCTTTTTTTTTGTTAGGACGTGTTGTTGTGGTTGTTCCAACCTGTTGTTTATTTTCTACCTGTTATTTTTTAGCCAAAACCTTTCCCTATGACAAAATAAATCATTATATTTATTTTGTTTTATTTATTTACGGTAAAAATGATTTGTCTGTATTTCGTTAGTGTTCATTACATACATACAAACATATAGCTTTTAGCTTGTTTGTATGCTGTACTCGTAATAATCAAGCACATGCAGTAGACCTAGGACAGGCAGTGCATTTTAGAACTCACTACTCAAAGGGTTAAGAACGGTATCAGCTTGCACCCCAGCACCTCTTTCTTTACAAATTAAGCACTGTTTATGGTACTGTGGTATTACAACAATGGTTCATGTTCTTATCCATTGTAATTGACAATGCACAACTATTGCATTACTTGCACTGCCGATTATTTCCACCCCCTTTGAACGCATTGCAATGGACACCTTTGCTACCTTCTAATTCCAGGTATATGCATATATTAGTGGTGGTAGATTATGCAACGCGATACCCGGAGGCAGTTCCTTTGAGGTCCACTACTGCTGCTGCAGTAGCCACAGAGTTAGTGCAGATTATGGCTAGAGTAGGGATCCCCAAGGGGATTTTGTGATCATGGAACCAACTTTTTTTCTAAAACGTTACAGCAATTGTATAAAATATTAAAAACACGTCCCATCAGGACATCTGTTTATCATCCACAGATGGATGGTTTGGTGGAATGATTTAATCAGACCTTAAAGCAGATGTTGAGACGTTTTGTAACTCAAGAGCAAAAACACTGGGTATTGATTCTTCCCTCCCTACTTTTTACTGTGAGAGAGATGCCACAGAGCTCAAAAGGGTTCTCCCCCTTTGAGCTCTTGTACGTCCGACAACCTCGCAGCGGTGGGAGGAGCACAAAGGCTCGTCCAAAAATGTAGTGAAGCATATGCTCCTACCAAGAGATCGCCTGGATTTGGTCGGTCATTTGGCCCAGGACCACCTCAAATTAGCTCAGCACCGGCAACAGCAGCATTACAATAAAAATGCACAAATTCAAATCTTTTGACCTGGAGACAAGGTAATGCTGCTGCTTCCCTCCTCAGAATCGAAATTATGTGCTACAGGATAGGGGCCATATGAAGTAATTCGGGCTATAGGAAAGGTGAATTATTATTATTATTATTATTATTATTATTATTTATTTCTTAGCAGACGCCCTTATCCAGGGCGACTTACAATTGTTACAAGATATCACATTATTTTTTACATACAATTACCCATTTATACAGTTGGGTTTTTTTTTTTTTTTTTTTTACTGGAGCAATCTAGGTAAAGTACCTTGCTCAAGGGTACAGCAGCAGTGTCCCCTACCAGGGATTGAACCCACGACCCTCCGGTCAAGAGTCCAGAGACCTAACCACTACTCCACACTGCTGCCCTATTATTATGAAATTAGACAGCCCGATCGCCATAATGAAATTTAACATATAAATTTATTAAAGCCCTGGCAGGCAAGGGAGGCCTTATTTATAGCCCCAGACGATGTAGAGGATGATTTAGGCCCCTGTCCAGAGACACCTAGCAGTAAAATAATTTTGGTGGGGGAACAATTGGTTCCAGATCAGCAACGGGAGCTGCGTAAGCTTATTGAGGAGTTCAGCGATGTTTTTTTCTGACTTGCCCGGCAGGACTAACTTGGTTGAATATGACATTATCGCTCCCTCAGGTGTCACAGTACAAGAGAGACCTTACCGGATCCTGGAATGTGGCGTTCGCAAAGAGGTATGGGACATGCTCGAACTTGGGGTGATTGAGCCTTCCAGGAACGTGTGCTTCAATTGTCATAGTGGCCAAGAAAGACGACACCAACCGCTTCTGTGTGGACTTCCGGAAGGTAAATGATATTGCCAAGTTCGATGCGTACCCTATGCCTCGGGTCGACGAACTTCTAGATAGACACAATGAAGGACAGCAATGCTCGGTGGTAAATCTCCCTCCCGACCTGTGAGGGCACTAAGTAGCGGGAACAGAGTACTTTAGACGGGTTGGCCCGACAGTTCCCAGGGTTCATGGGAAGTCGGCCAGCTAGAAAGGCGGTGGAACTCCGGTGCATTAACTCATCGACCCGGAAGGGAAACGATGCGACAGTTGCAGATTGGAGGGGCGGCTGCACTCATTTACCAAGGGGTCATGTGTGACGGCATAAAAAGGGGACGGAGAGGCGCAATTTGTTCCTTCGCTTTGGTTAAGAAATATAACCCAGAAGGACTGTATGAAACCAGTAAGAATAGTATCGTGAGTGTTTGTTTGTTTTGTCTGTAATTGTTCTTATTTGTTATTAATAGACGGCTAACACGTTCCGGAGCTGTCGCCAAGGGCCAGCACAAAACCCGGAACAGCACTGCAGTTTTGTCACGTATAAACTTGTATCACCCACCACGAGCACTACAGCACACACCCAGGACGTGTGTTTATTATTTGGGCCTGCATACCCGTGTTTATTTACCCCATGCACTACACATTGTTGTGTATTGCCGGGTATCTTTATTTGGTCACCAGACCTGGAATTATAAAATAAAAGAAACCACTTTCCAACAGGATTACAAATCTCTGTCTGTTAATTACGCACCGCATCGCTCCTGCACCTGTACACTGAAAACCACTTTGTCACAGAGGCCCATTGTTTGTATTTCTTTTTACCGGCTGTCAGCATCCCGACTCCCCGGACGCCCAGGACAACACGGGCCCTCTCCCCCACCCAGGTAAGTAAACAACAGGTATTATTATTATTATTCACGTTTCTTTTAACATGTGTACTGAATGTTTTTTTTACATTGGCAATCAGCAGCAAATCTTAAAATAACGTCGATGTTATTAATATGCATTTTAAAGGGACAGTATACATAGTAAAATGCGTGGCAGGTTTAAAACAGTCAGTCTTCCGCGGTAGTGATGGATAGTGGAATCTGCTCCATCACAACATACAATAATAATACATCTAAAATCTGTTTTCATACAGTACACATTACCACACAAAAAGCTTATTTTTTAAAGTAAAAGAAAAATAAATACAGCTACATTGAAAAATCCTGCCTGTCATGCAATACTACTCGGTTTCATAGTGAAATTGAATTAGAAAACTACATATGTCTTGCAATTTATTTGTAGTTACTAAAATACAACTAGACCTGCAAGAATTCGAGAATACAATCCCGTTTGACATGAATATGCATTTTTCAATATAAATAGTAAACACACATCCATGTTGGGAGACTTAACATATAATTTACTTTAAAATGACTTGAGCTGCCTCTATTGGGAGATGGAATACTATGACAAATATGTAAAGCTAAGTTCTACTTAGTTCTACTCTAAGAAAGAAGCGGCAAGTGCGTTACACAGAGGAGATGTGTTGAGAGAAGGAGAGGGAGTGGTCAAGAATAACTCCTAGGTTTTTATCAGAAGGAGATAGAGAAATAGTAATAAAGTCAATGGATACTGAGATGGAGAGGTCAGAAGTGGGAGAGGAAGATGAAGGAAAGTCATATTTAGAGAGTTTAAGTTTTAGATGGTGAGAATGCATCCAAGCTGAGATAGCCGAGAGGCATTCTGAGATGGGAGAGGAGATGTGGGTCAAAGGAGGGAAAGGAGAGGAAGATCTGGACATCATCCGCATAAAGGAGGTAAGAGAAGCCAAAACCGGCGATAAGAGTGCCTAGTGAGCGGGGGTAGAGTGAGAAGAGGAGGGGTCCCAGGACAGATGCTTGAGGTACACCTGTAGAGAGGGAGCGAGAACAAGAGAGAAAGAGACGCCAGGAAACCTGGAAGAAGGAGTTAGAAAGATAAGAGGGAAACCAGGCAAGAGAAGTGCTTGAGATCCCCAGGTCAGAAAGAGGAGAGGAGAAGAGCATGATCAACAGTGTCAAAGGCAGAGGAGAGGTCAAGGAGAATCAGAATGGTGGAGAGGGAGGCAGCATGAGCAGAAAGGAGGGAGTCAGTTACAGAGAGGAGAGCAGTTTCCACAGAGTGCAGGACAGAACCCAGATTGAAGAGGGTCAAGCAGAGTGCTCAGTGAGGAAGTATGCCAGCTGGCGGTGGACAGCTCACTGGAGAATTTTAGAGAGGAGAGAGACAGGGCAATAGTTTGGGCGGAAAAAGAGTCAAGAGAAGGTTTCTTAAGAATGGGGTTGACGTGAACGTGAGGTGTTAATACTGAGGGAGGAGATAAAAGGAAGAAGAGCAGGGGCAATGGATTGGAAGAAGCGAGTAGGGATCCAGGGTGCAAGTGGTTGGCCTGGAATCCTGGAGTAAGGAGCAAAGGTCCGAGTCTGGTAGAGGGACCTGGGATATGCTCAGGTGGGGAGGGGGAAGGAGAAGATGGACTGGAGAATAGCTCTGAATGTCCTCTACTTTGGAGCAGAAGAAGGAGACAAAGTCATCAGGTGTAAAGGAAGAAGATTGGGGGGGGGGGGATTTGAGGAGGGAGGAAAAGGTGGAGAAAAGTCAGCGGGGGTTGTTGGTGGACAGGAAGGTAGATTGATAGTAGGAGTGTTTGGCAGAGGTGAGGGCAGCCGAGAAGGAGAGGAGGGAGCAGTAATGATGTAAATCAGAGGGTAGCTTGGATCTCTTCCATTCCATGAAGGTGGTTGGGGAAAGGGAGCAGAGATTGTGGCGAAAGGAGAGAAGGGGTAGAAGAGGGTGGAAGAGAGGGTAGAAGTGAAAAGCAGGAAGAAGTGGTCCGGGAAGAAGAGGGGGGTTATAGTAGGGAAGCAGTTTCTGGAGAAAATCAGGTCCAGCTGGTGGCCAACTTTGTGGGTAGGAGGCGAGGGGTAGAGTTGGAGAGAGAAAGAGTCAAGAAGAGGAAGGAAGCCAGCAGAATGAGTCAAGTTGGAGAGGTGAATGTTAAAATTGCCTAACAAATAGAGGTGGTGATAGAAGAGAGGAAGAAGTCAAGCTCATCAAGGAAGTGAGAAGTGGGACCACGGGGGCGATAGAAAACAATAAGGAGCAGATGACAGGCAGAATGCAATTCAACGGTGTGAAACTCAAAGGTGCTGACAGAGATGGAGGAAAGAGCAGAGGGTATCGAGAAGTTCCAGGATGAAGTAAGAATCCAGGCTTCGTCCTGAGGACCGGGGAGAGTGAGAGAGGACATAGAGAGAGGAGAGAGACAAAAAAATCGAGAGAGAGATGAGAGGCACAGGCAGAGATTAAGTCAGCCTTGTTGCAGGCTGACAGGCAGTTCCAGAGGGCACCTGAGAAGGAGCAGAAAGAGTGGAGGATGTGGGCAGATATAGAGAGATCAGGTTGGAAGGGTTAGAGCAGTGCTTTTGAGTTTTTGTGAGAACGAGAGGAGAGAAGGAAAGAGATAGCAGAGAAAGTAATTGTGGATAAAGTGGGTAAACTGACAGAGGAAGCAAGAGTCATGGAGCAGTGTAGACAGTGCACAAAGCAGACAGGGCAGAGAGTACAGGTGTGTATGAGCCTGCGTTTTGGGATGAGTAATGCTGAAGGATATTAAATAGGGGTCCAGATCACAGTTACAATCTAGCAGGATCCAGTTCACCTGAAGCAATTTAAAACACTTAACAAACAATCAGCCTGGTAATGTGGTCTAGCACTTTATCTATCAAGATTCAGAATAAATCAACAATAGTTACCTTGATGGTACAGGAAAATCTAAACATAACTAGAATTTAACCTTTTAGTGTCCGCCCAATGTTAAATAAGTCAATTTGAGTTACAATGATATAATAAGCACACCTTACCTGTTTCACCCAACTCCCTCCTCGTAATGTACAGCCCACACAAGCACACCAAACCCTGACAATTTCTCCACTTAGAGCAATGAATAGGCTACAAACTTGATTTATATGTTTTCCAACCAATAAGTAGCCTACCCTATTCAGACGAGTCAACAATGCAATTTAAGGTATACATTACTGTGACAGAAACAGAATGATTCTTGGTGGTAAATCTCCCTCCCGACCTGTGAGGGCGCTAAGTAATGGGAACAGAATACCCTGGACTGGTTGGCCTGACAATTAATTCCCAAGGTTAAAAGGAAGTCGGTCATCTAGAAAGGGGGAAGAGCTTTGGTGCACTAACTCATCGACCCGGAAACGATGTGGCAGCCGCGAATTGGAGGAGCGGCTGTAATCGTTTACCAAGGGGTCACGTGTGACGGTACAAAAAGAGGACGAAGCGACATAATCTGTTCCTTTGTTTTGGTTAAGAAATGACCGGGAAGGACCCGACTTGTGTATTTCTACCATGAGTGTTTGTTTATTTGTCACTAATTTACTGTTTGTTATTATTAGTAGATGGCTAACACGTTCCGGAGCTGTCACCAAAGGCCAGCACGAACCCGGAACAGCACTGCACCTATAGCACAATTCACCTGTACCTGCACCACCAGCACCCAGGACTGGTGACCGTGTTTTGTATTGTGTGTGTGTGTGTGAAAATTGACTGTACTTATTATTTGGGACTTGATTTTGAACAGTGCTGGGTATTGCCTGGGATTTATTATTTGCGGTCGCCAGATCGGGATTATAATTAAAACACTGTTGCACTTGGATTCTTGTTGTCTGCCTTTTCATTAATCACCGCATCACTCCTGCACATGTACACTGCAAGCCACTTACAAATAACAAAATACTTAAATTACCTAATTATTGGATCATTAAACATAGACATTTTTATTACTACTATTGACTTAAATGCATGTTCCTAAATGCAGAAATAATGCTAGGAAATTAGACATCTCATTCTCCACCTGATCTGATGCACGTGGTAATTATGAATCCGGTAAGGGTCAATTAACAGTACCATGTAGCTTTATGAATCAGACAAATAATATGGCAATGAGAAAATTGGTCTCCAGGGGCATGTTATTCTAATATCGCGATGAGTGATGTTTTTTGACGGTAAATGGCTTTCATGAATTACCCAATTAAATACTGTCATGTTAAACACTATTACTGGCACAATAAAGTAGACAGTAATTATTATGCATATGGGCCACTGTGCTAAAATACTTTTTCCTGTATTCAGGAGCAGCTCTCCAGCTGTAGACAGATCTAATGCAGGCTTGATCAGCAAAGTGTCTGTATACATTCATCTTAAGTGCTAACAGCATCTACTGAACAGGTATTTTGTACTGTGTATTGACATAAATCCAAAATGGTACTAAAAAAAAACTTTTCAGATCTGTCCTGCTTTATTGTAGCGATCTCGGTTAACACAGGCAGGCGCATCACATATGGCAAGGCAATCCACACACAGGCGGAGGGCGGGCGCGAACCCGGGACCTCTCGCACTAAAGCATAGCGCCGATACCGCTGTACAAAAGAGCCGGCTCCTTTGCAAGAAGCGTATATCGGGCTTATGTCTTTGTGTTTGATTACATCACCCACCAGCCCTGCTGCTGCCTTCCCCCGTGCACTCTACAATATGTTGAAAAATAATCGGGCAACTGCAATGCAAGAGCTGCTCCTGAATTCAAGTCAAAGCACTGAAAACTGAAAACTCTGGATGCATCAAAAACAACCACAGTGAAAATGGAATGATACAGAAACAAATCAATATTCCCTGTCTTCATTAATAACAAGCCATGTGCAAAATTACCAACAGTAACAAAAGCTTGATATGCCCTTTAAGATCTACCCTTCAGCCAAAACTGATAATGAGTGTGGCATTGACCACTCTCATCCAAATAGTTTTGTGACTAATGGTAACACCATTCGAATTGTACTGTGAACTGGTTTAGAAATGTGACTTCAATGGTGCTATTGATCACTGTGACACTTTCACTTAATTGATTTTTTATGATTGAAAAGCCCTAAAACAAACTACTAATGAAGTGCACAAAAAGAGCAACAATCGACTAGAGTGTGTGTGTGTCTGGTGTGACCTGGGGTGGTTGGGTTGTATATAAAAAAGGCACCAACTCTTCAGCATTGTTGTTGAGTCCCAGTTTGGACACAAGCAGAGTAAATAAACGGTAAGGTTTGAAAAATATTTAGCTTTTTTATTAATCATTTTCACCTCTATATATCTAGTTTTATGCCATGGAACTAAATCATGGAATTAGAATATTTGTGATATTGTTTAACTGTAATATTTACAAGTAAGTGGTAGAGGGGATGCCTAGCATTTGGACAAGATGGCTAAAATATTATGTTGTATCTTCATATGTGTATGTGTGTTTTTTTATTTTTTTTTATTGCAACATAGAATCCAGAATGAACTCCTTTCTTAGAAGTGAAGAAATGTGCTTGGTCCAACTATTCTTTCAAACAGAAACTGCCTATAGTTGCATTTGTGAGCTGGGGGAACTTGGACTTGTGCAGTTTAAGGATGTAAGTAACATTGTCAGTATTTTCCATCATTTTAAACCACAGTTAGTTGAACTCTTTTAAAAGATATACAAGACTTAGTAGAGTCTCATGATGGTCCTTCTCTGGCAAGCTTGAAGCACACTGGCAGAGCACTGTTAAAGCTCACGCTGTCACCTGCTGTTTTCAAAGATACCACTCAAGTTACTTCTATTAGCTTCCCAAATATCAATACAAAACAAACTGAAGCTAGTTTCCAAAATGCTCTATTTAAGCATCAAAGTTTCAGAGAAAATTGTAGATATTGTTTTATAAATGGTGAACCTTTAGAATCCTCAACCTTTAGAATCCTTGCATAAGGATTCAAATAAATCAAGATGTAGAGTAGCTTATTGTACCTGCATTGCTTTGCCATTAACTAAACAATTTCAACAGACAGGAGTTTTTGTTTTTGTTCACATTATATCAGCTTTGGTCTTACAAAAATAACAAACTAATAGGGAAAACTAGATCTCTTACTAAGCAATGCAACGGTTCTATACTGCAAGCTACAATGGTAGCAATGCTACAATAATAAAGTAAACAAAAAACAAACTGGTTCTTTTTTCGTGTTTCAGCTTTTGAATAACAAAAAACAAAATTGTTCTTTTTTTGTTTTTCAACTTTTGAATAATGGACAACAGAATGGTTCATTTTCACTTTTTCCATTTTAATATCTCAAATAATAGAAAAAAACTGGTTACACATTTAAATGATACATTCCACTGGGGCAGGAAAGGCATTTCAAAATGTGCTCCACTTGTGACTGAGAGACCAGGACAGAGACTATGACCGAGTCAGGTTAGAGCAAGAGCCGCAGCAGTGCATACGTCTGTTCAGTGAGCAAGCCAGCGGAGCAGCAACCCTGCACCAGCGGACAGTGAGAGGGGAGAGGCAGAGGGTGAGTTGGCTGCAGACCCGAAGGTGGTCCTCTATACCCTCATATTTCAGCTGCAAGTGTTTGTAGTATTTTTTATCTCAAATTTTTTGAATAATTGGAACTTGTTGTCTGTGTTGATTCTATTTTCCTCCCCACATTAACATCTGTTAACATACTCTGAAAACTCTTGGCACAGCAATGCCAGATCTCACTGGTTTGGTGGTAGCTTGAATGCATTACTCAAACCCAAAACATAGCAGCTTCGGTTTTTAGGGTTGATGACACCTTTTTTCTTTTTCAACTTTTCAGTATAAAAAAAGAAACTGGTTTCTGTCTCCTTTTTCAACTTTTGAACAAAGACAAGCTGGCCACAACTGAATGTTGGAAAAGGCTAATGGAGTAACTGGTTTGTTTTCCCCTTTTATAGGGTATTACATTATAATTTGTTTTAAATTTTCAGCTTTTGAAAATCAAAAAACGAAACAACTAACCAGTTAATTTATCATTGTTCATTTTTCAACTTTTCAGTAACGAAAAACTTTTCATCGTCTATTCTACCGGGGTTCATGTTCAACTCTTGAATAAGGAAAAAAATAAAATGAAATTGAAAAGGAATGTTATGCTGGCTGCTATGTTTTGGGTATAGCTAGTGCTCTTGAGCTGCCACCAAACCAGTGCCGTCGTTGTGCCAAGAGTTTTCAGAATATGTTAACAGATGTTAATGTGGGGGAGGAAAAGAGAGTCACCACAGACAAGTTGCAGTTATTCAAAGTCTTTATTTTAATATTAAAAATGCTACCAACACCCTTGTACTTCGCATGCAGCTCAAATAGGGTGTGCAAGGGCCGCCTTCGGATCTGCAGCCAACTCTCCCCTGACCTCTCTGCTCCCACTTTGCTTGCTTGCCCACTGAAAAGTCGTCCACAACGCTGCTCCTCTTGCTCCCACCTGGCTCTGTCATTTTTCATTATTTGAGAGCTGAAAAACGGAAAAAGTGAAAATGAACCATTCTGGTTTCCATTATTCAAAAGTGAAAAACAAAAAAACAACCAGTTAGTTTTTTTGTTATTCAAGAGTTGAAAAACGAACTACGAAAACAAACTGGTTTGTTAATTTTCTGTTATTCAAAAGCTGATAAAGGAAAAAAAGAACCAGTTGTTTTTTTGTTATTCAAAAGCTGACAAACGAAAAACATACCAGTTTGTTTTTCCTTATTCAAAAAATGAACAATGAACTTGGATCTAACATTGAAAAAGTATCCCTTTCCATGCAGTTTTCTTTTTTCTTGTGTGCAGTGTTATATAAACCCTTTATGTTGAATGTGTTGCTAACCATGCAGTCGACCTCTGATCTAGTATGGCTGCCAGCTGTAAAGAGACAGTGGGCCCTATTCATCAATGTGCTTCTTTCATTTTAATGTATAATGTCATATCAACATGCTATTATTGACTTGTTTATTTTAAAGGAATAAGTCAACACGCAACAATAGTCTTTGCTACTTCAAAATGTGCTAGATTTTATTATGCAATAGTAAATATTGAAATTAATATTTTTTTTGTTACATTAACTCATTCCACTGCAGACACATTTTTTGGAATGCATCCAGTAAATTATGCAATGTTGTATTTCTGAACTTCTCATATGAAATATATAAATATATAAATACATTTATATTGACCTTTTTTAATATAAAAGTAGACTATTCTAAACTTTCACTAGATGAGCAACACTCTTCACCAAAACAGATATTTGGTTGCTTGTTTTTAATATTTTATTCGGCTATAATCTAATATACCCAGTCCCCTTAGCTTAAAAGCTGTTTAGAGAAAACACTCTTTTTTACTGTAAACGCCTAAATTAATTAATGAGAAAAAATCTTTTGAAAAAGAAAAAAAATATGAAGCTCTTTGACTTTAAGGGTAAGTGTAAAAAAAATACAAAACATTTAAAAAAATTAAATCAACTGTTCACAAACACACAAAACTGACACATTAAAGAATAGAGCCCAGTACACGTTCAGATATTGTCTTAATGTTTGGTACACAGCTATAGTCTTAGATTTTTGAATGTCTTGTAATAAAAAAATATTACTTAATGATGTGTGGTTCTTTGTAACAAATTGTAAAACAGAATACATGTGTTAGCTTTTGTAAGTTGGGGATAAGCAGTTATATCCATCCACACCTTTGCAACTCTATCTTTAATGTAACAGAACCACTGCATGCTCAGCAATGTTGTGATAGGCATGGAGATGCACACTGTACCGGGAACAAAACCTACTTCTCAGTAGTTTTTATTTAGAAGAGTCGTGGTGCTGAAATGTCTTTAGATAAATCCATTAATATAGTTTATGTACATTAATAATTAACATAACAGGATAAATTGCACTCTGTTTCCTACACAGGAACAAATGACTAATGCCTCAACAAGGACAGACTTGAGGGTAGAAGTTAAAGACAGCATTTTACCAAAATTGTTATATTTAAACCCCACAAGGCTTTTTTTTTTTTTTTTTTTTTTTTTTCAAGAAAGCTGAATAACTAATCATCTTCCAGGAAGTTGCTAAGAATGAGATTCATAGTGATTCATGGTGATACCTATTTTTCTTTCCAAAAGAGTCCAAAAACAGATTGAAATTCAAAACAACCTTGGCAGCTTTCAAATAAGAAATCTGTTTCCCATAGCTTTAAGACTATTGTTTTCAGTTTACATGTTTATTATTAATGTTTTTATTTATTTAATTATTAATATGCTTTACAAATATTAATTTGTATGCAGCTAAACCCAGGCACTGTCGCCTTCCAGCGGAAGTTTGTGAAAGAGGTCAAAAGATGCGAAGAGATGGAACGAATACTTTGTAAGTGTACACATCCATTTATTCTCTAGAAAACCGCAAGACTGGCATTGGTATGGTCCATTAATTAAAATACATGCTGTTCATGATTTAAGTGGTATAATACTAGCAGTGTCCCTTCTAGACATCCTTTTCTGTCCTATCATCTTCCACTATATTCATAGTAATCCATAATAAACCTTACCTTTTTAACATACTAATGGTGTGAGCCAGTGTGTATTTCATGTTCTGAGTTGGAATACACAAGTAGGTGCTAGATTTAAGCAATAACGCACACTGGGTTGTACATTTCGTGCAATTTGAGGTTTGCAGAAAGGGTTGTGGGACCAGACCACAGGTCCAACAATCGCACGTAATGTACACCCCAGTGTTCTTTATTGCTGTTCAATCATTTAAACCTTAGCTACACAAAGATATCTAGAAAAAAACAGAACCGTTTAATATATTTTGCCGTGGAGGTTTGACTCTACTGATAGAGCCTTGAAGTTAAATTCAAACCCACCGATGCACCGATTCTAAATAACAATCGAGTGTCTGTCCGTTAAGCCGATTTTCATAATAAATATATAATATAATACTACACAATTTAAACTTGGGAGGGAAATTAGGTTAATCACATATAAATACTGACACCTGTAAGGGTTAGCTAAGACTTATGCTGTATTTTTTAAAGTTAGTTGTGTGTCTTAAAATATTTTAAAAAATAAGAAAACAATGTGTATTATAATTTAAAATGTCCAAAAGTTCACCCTTAGCTTGAACTGCGAGATACAGGTGAGATACTGTGTCATCTCTCCTGGCAGTTAAATTGTTGTGCATAGCAACACATACTACTACAGTAATCTCACAAATAAAGACCTAAATTACTGAGACACAGCAAACACTGCACAATCTGCAAATCGAAACAATGGGGAGAGTACAAGTACGCTGACAACATCTTAAATTACTGTAGGCCTAAATTTCGCCGCAGATCCAAGTATTGTCTGGAATCATGTATGCAATCTAAAAGGATGTCTTCTGAAAGTAAAAATAAACTTATGCCTACATCTGTCAGATACAATGCAGCAGAAATTCAAACACAGAGAAAGATTACATTAATGTTAAGGGGTTAATAAATAAGCAGACAGGAAAAGATACCAGGGACTGGTTGTGGTGCTGTGACAACCTTTACAAATATTAATACTGTTTATTTATTTATTTATTTTGGAGAAGCCCTAGCTGTATGCAGATTTTTTATTTAGTAATTAACTTGCTTTATTAACTGAGTTTTATATTGTACAGTGTGGCAGGACAGCATCATGGCCCGAACTGTCAGCAGCAGGAATTAGAGACTCAGAGACAGAAGCTGCAGTTTAAAGCACTGTTGCGCATGTTTATTAAACAAAGATGAAAATAAAAGGCACAAGGGCCAAAGTAAACAGTTTAAACCAATGGTGCACAACATACGGCCCGCAGAGAGGCATTCTGTGACCTGCAATAATAATTGAAAATATAATATAATGTTCCAGAAAATAATTATGTTTAACAGTTTTACAGAACAGCGTGTGTATTCATAAAATAACACAGATAAACAGGCCTATTTTCTTTCTGTGTTCCAATATACACACCTGCCACTTCCTTAGTAATGGAGACAGGAGCTAAACGGAGAACTCCCCTTTGTGATTGGTTCATGCCTGAAGTTTGATTTTTACATTCATAGTGCATGCACTGTTTCTTCAAGGTGTACATCTTTGCAAAAATGACAGGTAAACCAATCAAAGCTGGGAATTTGCTATGCTAGATTGGCACCGGCGGTATACTGACTTGTAGTGTTGAAGTTGACTGTTAGTACGTTGTATTAAAATATTGTTGCATATTTCATCTGTATGAATTATGGCTGGAATAAAAAAGTGAACAATTGATAATGAACATCGGAAATTCAACGAAACTTGGACCGAAAAATATTGCTTTGTGGCAGACAGAGAATTAAATATCTGTTAAATTTGTAAGGGAACTGTTGCAGTGCTAAAGGAATTTAACTTAAAGAGGCATTAAAACATTCAAGCTTTGATGAGTACATGGAAGAACTGTGAAAATTGCAGATGTTAGACAACAACTGTCTGCCGAAAGCTGCAGAAAGAAACTAAAAGTGCCACAGAGATAAGCTTCATTAATTGCTAAGACATATCAACCATTTACTGATGGTGTTTGTTAATAGCATGTGAAAAACTGTCCTGCTCAAGCTCCATACTTTAAACATGTCAGTTTGAATTGTATGACAGCGGTGTGTGTCAGAACTGGGAGAAGAACTTGTATACTTCTCCCTGGCAGTGGTTGAGACAACTGATCGTACGGACAAAGCTCAGATGGCAATATTTGTACGTGGTGTGACAAATGAGTGTGAGGTTTATGAAGAATTTTTAGGATTAGCATCACTTCGTGGGTGAACCACAGATATTGATCTGTTTAACAGTCTCTGAGATAAAGTTGAGAGTTTGGGTTTTGAATGGGCAAAACTGTCAGGCATTGCAACAGATGGTGCACCTTCGATGACCGGCGAGAGAAATGGAATGATCGCGCATCTCAAGCAATATCTGGGTGATCAGGAGGAACAGATCCTCCAGTATCACTCAGTGTGTTTATATGGCCAGTAATATTACACTAGTATTCAGAATACTGAATAATCTGAATATATATATTCCGCCATGTAAACAGCATATTCAGAATATGAAGAGGAATATTCTGCATAATCGGAATACTGGAGGTGGCATATTCCACTATGCGGAATACTAGTGGAATATAAAGCCATGTAAACAGCATATTCCGACTATGAAGCGTAACCCACAACAGACACGCGCAATAACAAATACTCACAGCAGTAAACATGACGGCACGTGCGAGAAAACGCATCTGCTTTTGGTCGGATGAAAAGACATCATGAAGCGCAAGTGACGCGCCTTGCCGACACAGGCGTTCCCGAACCACTAGCTTCAGAGCTACACTTGGTCTCAGGTACTCTGCTACAGATATATTTGGCTTCCAGGGGCAAGCCCTGGGCGGAAGTCTGGCAGGCTTGGTGGTGGCACACAGACAGCTGTGGCTGTCTTAGGCAAGGGTCCTGGATGCGGACAATTCCGCCCTATTCGACATGCCATAGTTTTGGACTAGCAATAGAGGAAATATTGCAACACTCCCACAGGAAGCCAGAGGCGTCTTGACAGGTGGCTGCGATGCTCCCCTCCCATGCTCCAGCATGAGAGAGGGGGAAGCAATGGTGTCCGGCAGTTACCACGGTAACCCAGACAGTTCCAATCCCCACTGCACCATGGGGCAACCTGAGGCACCACCTTCAGGCCTCCGCGACAGCAAATACATGGGGCTGGGGGAATGCCAGACATGGGCCCCCAGCACATCAACGCTCAGGGAGACAGCTCCAACAGAACCGTCCCAGGCAGCCTCCAAGACAGGCTCCGTCTCAGCCTCAGAATTCCCAGCAAGGGCCCTGAAGGCTTGCAGCATCAGACCCTTCAGTTCAGACAACACCAGCTATAATACTGGCGTAATTGCACCTAAGACTTGGGTGCTCACCACCGTACACACCGGTTAAGCGCTACAGTTCCGTGCGGGACCTCCTCCCTTTCGAGGGATCACGGTTACATCCGTGAACGACCCTCTCCAGGTCTTGACTCTCAGGCAAGAAGTAGACACACTACTTCTCAAACAAGCCATCCATCTCGTAGAACACACCTCTCAAGAAGAGGGGTTCTACTCGAGATTTTGGTGCCAAAAAAGGACGGCGGCCTCTGCCCCATCCTAGACCTGAGACACCTCAACGGGTTCTTGAGGGAGAGGAGATTCCAGATGGTCAGACATTGCCACATCCTACAGTCTGTCTGGCTGCAACTGGTTTACAACAGTGGACCTAAAGGACACGTATTTTCATGTTCCTATTCATCCATCGAACAGGAAATATCTCTGCTTCGCCTTTCAGGGGAGCGTCTTCGAGTTTTCCGTGCTGCCATTTGGCCTATCCTTAGCCCCCCGCACATTTTCAAAGTGCATGGATGACATGCTAGCTCAGGGTGATGAACTACCTGGACGAATGGTTGATCTGCTCCCAGTCACAAGAAGGAGCGAAGCCCCACAATGCGATAGTGACAGAGCGTTTGGCGAGGCTGGGTCTCATCCTCAACGATTCCAAAAGCCACTTAATACCGGTGCAAAGTACGGTCTACTTGGGTCTCCGGCTGGATTCCCTTACGATGCGAGCCTACCTGTCAGACGACAGAGTAGCTACCATTCGCAACTGTCTGGCCCTGTTTCAACAAGGGTTCACTGTACAACTGGTGTTGTGTCAAAAACGCATATCCTTTCGGTTGTCCATCTCCCGGGAGTGATGAACCGGTCAGCGGACCTCCTCCCGAGGGAGGGTCCTCACCCGTCAGAATGGCGTCTCCACCCTCAGGTGGTGCAGCGCATTTGGGAACGCTTCGGGGAAGCCCAAGTTTGGCACAACAGAGACGACCCATTACCCCCTGTGGTTCTCCCTCCACGGCTCCGGAGGTCCACTAGGCGTCGATGCCCTAGCCCACGAATGAATCAAAGCGCTTTTGTACGCTTTCCCGCTGTAGCGGACAGTGCAGTCAAATCAGGTTACTGCTGGATGTAATATACACTGTTTAAACTTGTTTGAGAAAGTTGCAAGTTAATGTTTTTTCTCTTCCCCCCATCTCTTGGTCAAAGTAGACAAATGCAGCTTTGTGAAGCTGAGTCGTAAAAATTCCTTTGCGTGATCACAAACTGAGATCTCTGCAAACAGGCAGTTCTGGACATTGACGTGAAACAGTTCTCTTCCACCCCCCCTCCCCCTCCTTGAACACGGAGAAGGGGGGGAAGAGCGTCAATCACAAGCTGTGGGCAAGGCCAAGAAGTGGCTAGAGAAGAACTAACCAGTGTTTAGGCATGTTGCGTGACGTTAAACACCACCCATGAATTCAACGATCCAATCAAAACAGGTCGAGGTTTATTTAAAAAAGACTGGAACAAGGTCTGAATTTATGTGCTGAAAGTGGTCAAAAAAGAAAGCTTTTGGCAAAAATGGTCAGAAAATGAGAGAGAAGTGGGTCTAAAAGTGGTTCTGGAAATGTGGTTCTAAAAGTGTCTGAATCTGTTCTGAAATCTGCTCTTTAGTGGGAATAGACTCAGAAAATATGAAAATGGCTAAAATCATGTCCTGAGAAGGCTGAAGAGGGCCCTGCTCTCTGCCCTGCGAGAGACTGAAACAGGAAACAGGACACAACAAAGATCCGAAAGCTTGTCTTTGTTTTATTTTTCTGCTTGAAATCAACGACAAGACGAACTGAAGCAACTAGCCAGCAGCTATGCATCTGGGAAAGAATTGCAACAAGAACATTGTTACAAACTACATAACGTCTCAAGTGCAACGCATTCTTTGAACTGTAAGTACGTCTGATCAACAGAACCTATTCGTTGGAAATCTTCCGACAAGCCAAAGATAATGTTGCAAGACTATTGAAAAGCAACAGCTGTCTCCTGTTGAAAATAACTGTTATCTTGCTGTGAGCCGATGCAATACAATGCCTACAAGCAAAGTAAAGTCTTCTTTTCCTTTGGTGGAACGTCACACCCAGAGACATGGGAGATGTTACTAAGGAGATTGACTCCTTTGTTGAAAATCGATAAGTATTCAACAAATCAAATATTAAACATTTTATGATTTGAGAAATTAACTGTAGCAAATGTTGTCAAGTTAGTGGATAAATTGTTCTAGGAATAGAATATAACTTCCTCTTTTAGAGCGTGTAAGAAATGTATTTTATTTGTTGAAATATGCAACTCAAAGGAGTTGCCCCATTTCTGAGTTAATTTGCATATATAATCAATTGAGGTTGACAGCATATTATTAGTTTGGTAGATCACGTCTAAACTAAATTAACACAGTAAAACTAATTTGATAAATTAGTAATTGGAATATTGGATTCTGTTCTGAATGGGAAGTTGAATTAATTCTCGTGCATTTTGATATGAAATATGATTGATTGCAACAAGAAATGAGTATTGAAAATACTATTGCAAAGTAAACACTTTGTGTGGTCAGCCATAATTAATATTTGTATATTAGCCATGTATGCTAATAATGTTGTGGTCATTGTAATCGAAGAGCGACCAGAATTATTCCGGGTTTAAAAGGCATGTCATATGCAGACATGCTAAAAGAATTGAATCTATTCAGTCTTGAACAAAGATTGCTGCAAAAGGGGCTTGCACCAAGTATTGACTCAAGGGGTGTGAAGACTTATGCAATCATTTTTTAATTACTTTTTGAATATTTCTATAATTGTTCTTTCACGTTGAAAGTGTAGATGATGTTGTGTAGATCAGTGAAACAAACTCCTACTTTAATGCATTTTGAATTGTATTTTTTAGGCAGTAGAATGTGAAAAATGTTCAAGGGTGTGAAGACTTTTTCAAGGCACTATATATATATATATGTACTGTATATAAAATATATATATAAAACTGCAGTGTACAAAATTGAAGGCATATGAAAGAAAAAAATGGCAGTGTGGCAGGGCAGGGCCCTGCCTGTAAATAATAATAATATTATTGTTGTGTGGTGATTTGGTGGTGGTTGGCAGGGATGGGGTTAATTTCCTATGCCTGCCAAAAATACGTGTGAGAATGTGGCTGAAGCTAATTGAGTAATTAATAATTAGGCTCCAGCCACATGGTATAAAAAAGGGGAAATTCCTTTGTTTGGTGGAGGTGTTTTGGTTGAGTGTTTGTTTGTGCTCTGTTTATATTTTTTGAAAAAGAAAAAAGTGTAGTGAAGGCTAATGCCCAGCCTACATTTTTGTATTTTGTTTAAACCTTTTGTTTTGGCCCTTGCGCCAGTTATTTTGTGATTGTTTTACTGTGAAAGTTTTGTTTTTGTTTAACTGTTTTATTTTTGCTCTGTGAGCAGTGTTTTGTTCGACTTTTTGATTTCCTTTTGTTTATTAAACAGCGCAGAAGCACTTTAGCACAATAACATCTGGGCCCGCAACGCTACGCTGTCACAGGCAGGTTTTAAAAAATGTATACAAGGGGCTCCCAAGTGACGCATCCAATAAAGGCACTCCACGTGGAGTGCAGGATGCACCCTATAGCCTGGGGATCGCTGGTTTGAGTCCAGGTTATGCCATCGCCAATCGTGGCCGGGAGTTCCCAGGGGGTGGCGCACAACTGGCCGAGCGCCGCCCGGGTGGGGAGGGTTCAGGTCGGCAGGGTAATCCTCGGTTCACCACGCACCAGCGACTCCTGTGGCCGACAGGGCACTTGTGGGTCTGCTGTAGATACCACTCAGATCTGTGTTGTCCTATGGGTCTGGTGGCTTCGCAGTAGACCTGCAGCACAAAAAAAGATGGCTTGGCAGGACACATTTCGGAGAACACGCGTGTCTGCCGCCGTTTCCCCGAGTAGGCGTGGGAGTTGCAGCGATGAACCGGGATAAAAATAATAATTGGGCATTCCAAATTGGGGAGAAAACCGGGGTAACAACCATTGACGAAAACTAAATTAAAAAAAAAAAAAAAAGTGTACAAAAGATTTATATTTTCAGGACGTTTCGGGAAAAAGCCCTTCTTCAACTGTTTAAAAAGCTTTTAAACCTTTTGTGTACATTTTTTAAAAACCTTTTCTTTCATATATATATATATATATATATATATATATATATAAAAAAAAGAATGAAAGGCAGTTTAATCCCATCAGGTTCTATAGTGGGGCCCTCATCTTCACCCCCAAATAAAAAATGTGTTTCTATCAAAAAGCTTTTCATAAGAACATAAGAAAGTTTACAAACGAGAGGAGGCCATTCATCCCATCTTGCTCGTTTGGTTGTTAGTAGCTTATTGATCCCAGAATCTCATCAAGCAGCTTTTTGAAGGATCCCTGGGTGTCAGCTTCAACAACATTACTGGGGAGTTGGTTCCAGACCCTCACAATTCTCTGTGTAAAAAAGTGCCTCCTATTTTCTGTTCTCAATGCCCCTTTATCTAATCTCCATTTGTGACCCCTGGTCCTTGTTTCTTTTTTCAGGTCAAAGAAGTCCCCCGGGTCGACATTGTCTATACATTTTAGGATTTTGAATGTTTGAATCAGATCGCCGCGTAGTCTTCTTTGTTCAAGACTGAATAGATTCAATTATTTTAGCCTATCTGCATACGACATGCCTTTTAAGCCCGGGATAATTCTGGTTGCTCTCCTTTGCACTCTTTCCAGAGCAGCAATATCCTTTTTGTAATGAGGTGACCAGACCTGAACACAATACTCTAGGTGAGGTCTTACTAATGCATTGTAAAGTTTTAACATTACTTCCCTTGATTTAAATTCAACACTTCTCACAATATATCCGAGCATCTTGTTGGCCTTTTTTATAGCTTCCCCACATTGTCTAGATGAAGACATTTCTGAGTCAACATAAACTCCTAGGTCTTTTTCATAGTTCCCTTCTTCAATTTCAGTATCTCCCATATGATATTTATAATGCACATTTTTATTGCCTGCATGCAATACTTTACATTTTTCTCTATTAAATTTCATTTGCCATGTGTCTGCCCAGTTCTGAATGCTGTCTAGATCATTTTGAATGACCTTTGCTGCTGCAACAGTGTTTGCCGCTCCTACTTTTGTGTCATCTGCAAATTTAACAAGTTTGCTTACTATACCAGAATCTAAGTCATTAATGTAGATTAGGACGAGCAGAGGACCTAATATTGATCCCTGAGGTACACCACTGGTTAACTCACTCCATTTTGAGGTTTCTCCTCTAATCAGTACTTTCTGTTTTCTACATGTTAACCACTCCCTAATCAATGTGCATGCATTTCCTTGAATCCCTACTGTGTTCAGTTTGAGAATTAATCTTTTATGCGGGACTTTGTCAGAAGCTTTCTGGAAATCTAAATAAACCATGTCGTATGCTTTGCAATTATCCATTTTCAATGTTGCATCCTCAAAAAAAGTCAAGTAGGTTAGTTAGACACGATCTCCCTTTCCTAAAACCATGCTGACTGTCTCCCAGGATATTGTTACCATATAGGTAATTTTCCATTTTGGATCCTATTATAGTTTCCATAAGTTTACATATAATAGAAGTCAAGCTTATTGGTCTGTAGTTACATGGTTCGGTTTTGTCTCCCTTTTGTGGATCGGTATTACGCTTGCTATTTTCCAGTCTGTCGGTACAACCCCTGTGTCAAGAGACTGTTGCATGATCTTGGTTAGCGGTTTGTAAATAACTTTTTCATTTCTTTGAGTGCTATTGGGAGGATCTCATCCCACCCAGGGATTTGTTTATTTTAAGAGCTCCTAGTCCCTTTAACACTTCTGCCTCTGTTATGCTAAAGTTATTTAAAATTGGATAGGAACAGGTCGACATGTGGGGCATGTTGTCCGTGTCCTCCTTTGTAAAAACCTGTGAAAAGGAATCATTTAATATATTTGCTATTTTTTTTCTTCATCTATGATTTTGCCATTTGTGTCTCTTAGACATTTAACCTCCTCTTTGAATGTTCTCTTGCTGTTATAATATTGGAAAAACATTTTGGAATTGGTTTTAGCCCCCTTAGCAATATTGATTTCTATCTCTCTCTTGGCCTTTCTAACTTCCTTTTTGACTTGTGTTTGCAGTTCCAAGTACTCTTTCTGTGTACTTTGTTTTTTGGTCCTTTAAACGCTCTGTAAAGTGCCTTTTTCGCTGAATATTTTTTAAATTGATCTATTAAACCATTTTGGCCATTTTGTTTTAGATTTAGATTTGTCTACTTTTGGGATGTAATTGTTTTGCACCTCTAGTACTACATTTTTTAAAAAACAGCCATCCTTTTTCTGTGGATGTTTTCTCTATTTTACTCCAATCTACTTCTGTTAGTCTCTGTTTCATACCTTCATAGTTTGCTTTTCTAAAATTGTAAACCTTAGCTTTAGTCATTACTTTTGGGGTTTTAAAAAATACTTCAAATGAGACCATGTTGTGGTCTGAGTTTGCTAATGGCTCTCTGACCTCTGTTTTAGTTATTCTGTCTTCATTATTTGAAAAGACTAAATCAAGACATGCCTCCCCTCTAGTCGGTGCCTTGACAAATTGCGTTAGGAAGCAGTCATTTGTCATTTCCACCATTTCAATTTCGTCCGTCGTGCTCCCCACCGGGTTCTCCCATTTTATACGGGGGAAGTTGAAATCCCCCATTAGTATGGCTTCTCCTTTTCTACACGCATTTCGAATGTCATTGTATAACAGATTATTTTGCTCAGCGTCTGAATTTGGCATGCTCCTATTATTATGCCCTTTGAATTTGTGTCCATTATTCTGACCCATATTGATTCTGCATTGTTTTCTTTGTCCTGATTTAACACCTGGGCTTCAAGACTATTTCTTATGTATAGTGCTACCCCTCCGCCTCTTCTGTCCTGCCTGTTTTTCCTATACAGTGTGTACCCACTAATATTATATTTGTTATATTTGTCTCCATCACTCTCAAACAACCAAGTTTCTGTAACACCTGTTACATTGTAGTTACTTGTTAGTGCAGTAGCTTCAAGTTCTAACATTTTGTTTCTGAGACTTCTAGCATTAAGATAAATACATTTAATAGTTGTCTTACCTGAGTTGTTGCCCTTGTTTTGATGTGGTCTCCCTTCTGTTTTTTTGTTTTCTCCCCCCTTCCTTTCTAGTTTAAATGCTTCTGGACCTCCTCAAGGATCCTTTCTCTGAGTAGATTGGTTCCCTTTCTGTTTAAGTACAGTCCGTCCCACCTATATAGATAGTCCTTGTTGTAGAATGTGCTCCAATGTTCAAGAAAGGTGACGCCTTCCTGTGTGCACCACGATTTTAGCCATGCATTTTGATTTTGTATTTCCAGCTGTCCATATGGTCCTTTGCAAGGTGCCGGCAGTATCCCAGAAAATACCACAGTTTTGGTCTTGTCTTTTAATTTCCTTCCTAGCTCTCTGAATTTGTTTTGCAGGGATCTTGGTCTGTCTCTTCCAATGTTATTTGTACCGATGTGGACGACTACTACCGGTCGCCTCCTGTTCGCTCTAGGAGCCTGTCCACGTTCTCAGTGATGTGCTTGACAGAGGCTCCTGGAAGGCAGCACACTGTTGTAGTAAGGGGGTCCAAACTGCGAACTGAACTTGCTGTGTTTCTCAATATGGAGTCCCCAACAATCATGACCTCCCTTCTTTTTGCTGCCTGGCCAGCACTGTTTATAGGGTCCTGGATGTTGTTCTTTTCATTCTCTTGATGTTGGTTTTGGTCATCTAAATGTTGAAGTGGCTCAAATTTGTTGGATGTCTGGATTTCTGGTGGTTGTGTTTGACGAAGTTTCTTTTTTTCCCTGCTTCTGCCTATCTGAAACCATCTGTTTCGACTCTCTTCCATCTCCCTGGTGGCTTTCAGTCTGCTAGGGGTGCAGACTTCCATGAATTGTGGGTGTTTCAGCTCCTCAAGCTCCTGTTGCTGTCTCATTTCCTCCAGCTGCATTTCTAACAGACTTACTCGTTGAAGCAAGTCCTGGATCGTGCAGCACTTTAAACAAACTTGGTTGAGCTCTGTTGGGTTTTCTCGGATTTCCCACATCATGCAGTTGTCACAGATTACTGGCTTGAAGACCATGTTGTAATTTTTTTTTTTTTTTTTGGAAGTTTAGTTTAGCTTCTGCAGCTGTCAACCTGCTTTCAAACTGCTTCTAACTGCGCTGTACTTGTCCACGACTGTACTTCTCCCACGATGTCGCTTCCACACGCTGTTGCTGGGAAGACTGCCTGCCTTTTGTTTGTTTGTGCTTGTGCTGCGGGCTCCGTCCCTCCCCCGTGTCTCAGAATGCTTCGGAATTTGAATCAGCTGCTCCGAGTTTCAGCTTGTTATCAGAAAAATACACGCAGCTGTAAGGCTTTAAGCTGCAATTTTTTACTGATTAAAGCAACTCCAGATTTAATTTAAAGATGTAATTCCTCCTTTCTGCTTCTAAGTGCGCTGTACTTGTCCACGACTGTACTTCTCCCACGATGTCGCTTCCACACGCTGTTGCTGGGAAGACTGCCTGCCTTTTGTTTGTTTGTGCTTGTGCTGCGGGCTCCTTCCCTCCCCCGTGTCTCAGAATGCTGCGGAATTTGAATCAGCTGCTCCGAGTTTCAGCTTGTTATCAGAAAAATACACGCAGCTGTAAGGCTTTAAGCTGCAATTTTTTACTGATTAAAGCAACTCCAGATTTAATTTAAAGATGTAATTCCTCCTTTCTGCTTCTAACTGCACTGTACTTGGAAACGACTGTACTTCTCCTACGATGTCGCTTCCACACGCTGTCGCTGGGAAGACTGCCTGATCTTGGTTAGCAGTTTGTAAATAACGTCTTTAATTTCTTTGAGTACTATTGGGAGGCTCTCATCCGGCCAGGGGATTTGTTTATTTTAAGAGCTCCTAGTCCCTTCAACACTTCTGCCTCTGTTATGCTAAAGTTATTTAAAACTGGATAGGAACAGGTCGACATGTGGGGCATGTTGTCCGTGTCCTCCTTTGTAAAAACTTGTGAAAAGTAATCATTTAATATATTTGTTATTTCTTCGTCTATGATTTTGCCATTTGTGTCTCTTAGACATTTAACCTCCTCTTTGAATGTTCTCTTACTGTTATAATATTGGAAAAACATTTTGGAATTCGTTTTGGCCCCCTTAGCAATGTTGATTTCTATCTCTCTCTTGGCCTTTCTAACTTCCTTTTTGACTTGCGTTTGCAGTTCCAAGTACTCTTTCTGTGTACTTTATTTTTGGTCCCTTTTAAACGCTCTGTAAAGTGCCTTTTTTCGCTGAATATTTTTTTAATTGATCTATTAAACCATTTTGGCCATTTTGTTTTAGATTTAGATTTGTCTACTTTTGGGATGTAATTGTTTTGCGCCTCTAGTACTACATTTTTAGAAAACAGCCATTTTCTGTGGATGTTTTCTCTATTTTACTCCAATCTACTTCTGTTAGTCTCTGTTTCATACCTTCATAGTTTGCTTTTCTAAAATGTAAACCTTAGCTTTAGTCATTACTTTTTGGGTTTTAAAAATCACTTCAAATGAGACCATGTTGTGGTCTGAGTTTGCCAATGGCTCTCTAACCTCTGTTTTAGTTATTCTGTCTTCATTATTTGAAAAGACTAAATCAAGGCATGCCTCCCCTCTAGTCGGTGCCTTGACAAATTGCGTTAGGAAGCAGCCATTTGTCATTTCCACCATTTCAATTTCGTCTATCGTGCTCCCCACCGGGTTTTCCCATTTTATATGGGGGAAGTTGAAATCCCCCATTAGTATGGCTTCTCCTTTTCTACACGCATTTCTAATGTCATTGTATAACAGATTATTTTGCTCGGCGTCTGAATTTGGCGGTCTATAGCATGCTCCTATTATTATGCCCTTTGAATTTTTGTCCATTATTCTGACCCATATTGATTCGGCTTTGTTTTCTTCATCCAGATTTAACACCTGGGCTTCAAGACTATTTCTTATGTATAGTGCTACCCCTCCGCCTCTTCTTTCCTGCCTGTCTTTCCTATACAGTGTGTACCCACTAATATTATATTCGTCTCCATCACTCTCAGACAACCAAGTTTCTGTAACACCTATCACATCGCAGTTACTTGTTAGTGCAGTAGCTTCAAGTTCTAACATTTTGTTTCTGAGACTTCTAGCATTAAGATAAATACATTTAATAGTTGTCTTACCTGAGTTGTTGCCTTTGTTTTAATCATACAGTAGCCCTGTTTGTTTGACATCAGGAGGTGTCGGGTTTAAAAAAATACAATAAAATCGCACACACATACATTTATAGTGCTCAATGTATTTTAAATGTATAATTGCGCTGAAATAACACAAATGTGTTTTAGGTACATGCTGCTACATTGCACACATTGGTGTACAATACGAATACAAGATTATTTTAAATTGAAGCTAAATGATTTTAGTGTTTTTTTTGTTTTGTTTTTAATTATTAGCAAGAAATGTTGTGTTATACCACTAATTCATATTATCATTAGTAGCCTATAAGCCAAATGTATACTGTCTGTTTAAATTAGTCAGTGGTGCAGTGCTAAATTGCGCACAATTACAAACCACCTGCACATTAATAGAATAGGTGTGTTTCCTATTCCTATACAGATGCTTAGAATGAGCTTGGCGGGGTTAGCGGCACATGTGTGCAGTCTATCCTAACACATTGGGGAAACCAGAAATGTCATAGAAATTTGTTTTCAAGGCTTATAAGTAGACCCAGCTTTTAGGGAAAATAGGTATTTGGCTGTTCACCTCAAAAATGCTTTGAGCTCAACTGGCAACACACAAGAAAAAGCAGACTGGGAAATGCCAGCAACAATTGCGAATTAATTTAATTACAGAAAAATGTACATAATTGTATGTACTAATTTGAATTGCTATTTATATATTTCCTTATAAAATGTAACTATATGGTCATATATTTTTTCCTATTGGGTGAGCATATAACAAAACTCTGACTGAATGTGTGGCTGTGTAGAAAGTGATCTGAGTTGTGTATAAGTGGTTTTTAGTGGATTGGCATATTATGTAAACTTCTTTCAATTCAGTCTTAGTTTGTGTTGGATTGTGTAGTAACTTTGGTCTAGTGCACCACCCAGAACGCCAAGTTTTCAGGATTTCACCAGTTGGAAATTTATTTTTTAAGTGTTGTTAAAGTCTTGGTAATAGAAAAAAAGAACATTAATCCATTTTCTAATAATATTCTTGTATCCACCCTATGGCCTAAATTCAAAGATCAAAGAATGACATCATACATTAATTATTTAACTTTTGTTAAACAAGGAAGTCATATTGAGATTAAAGTGTGTTACAAGGGAATCCTGATCACTATAGTATTACATTCCCAAACCATTATTACCACACCATCAGTCATCAATCACATATACATTTATAAAAAACATACTAAATGTAATAAGTGTAACATAAAACAAAGCTTGAACAAGAAGCAGTTCAGTTACATAATCGCTGATTACATGCACTTAAATCTCCATGTTGCGAAGGGTAAAAATCGCATGTGCCTTGAAGGGAAATCAGCACTGTTAGATGTTTTCAGCAATCCCCCTCAATGTTGTAGTATGTTGTCTTAATTTGATTCTGCTTTGCATTACATAATTTTAATCAATATTTAATATTAGAACCCCATTTTAACTCAACGTTTTAATGTATTTATTACTATTTAAACATATTAAAAACAACTGCCTTCACGGTAGTTCCATATTTATCCAAAAATTTGGTACAACAAACATTCAAGCTGCATGTTTTATTGCTGCAACTTGAAATAAAGGCGCAGGTGCACAACCTGTCGTACAGATGACCTTCAGCTTGCTGAGAATCTGTTTCTTAAAATGTCATAGGAACAGCCCAGCTGGAGTTTATCAGTATGATGCATGGACTTGCAACTGTTGCATGAATGCTGTGACATTTATATCGCTGTCTTACACACACACGCACATTCCATATGTTTCTCTCTTTGTTAAAAATATTTATTACATTTGTAATCCCTACATAAGCATGTATTCAGAGCTAATACATGTCTTTATGTTGTATATGATACCAAATTTACTTTTGCTACTGATAACATGAATGCTGTCTTAACACCTTTGTAACACACGTTTTTATTTATTAAAGCTTTGCATTAAACATACCACAATGTTCAGCTCTTTCTGGTTGTAATAGTTAGCCTGCATACTTGTGCACAGTTGCATACCCAGTTGGGGTCTTTTTAGGGGTTTGAACCACCCCTGAAAAATGCTTTACCTTTATAAGTGCATGTGTTATATTACAGACATAAATAAATACATTCATAGCACGCGGCCCCAACCAAAGCCACCTTGGTACTGGTATTTATAACAGTGTGTAAAAAAACCTTTTGATATGATTACAAGGACATGTGGAGTGTTCATTTTTACTTCATACAAAAATAACTTCATAATACATTCAGTTAAATTGTTTTAAATTAGAAACACTTTGTATAAATCCTTTCTCACATCAATAGTGTTGAAACTTGCTACACAAATCTACCCCCCTTTCCCCAAAAAAGAAAATTCTGGTTGTGCACCTATGCCACTATGAGTTAAATTCTGATGCAGCTAATATACAGTAATGCAGGTTAGTATAGCCCATTTTGTTTATTGTTGTGTGATGGTATGTTTTATGGTGCTGTTGAATTATTAACATTGTGCCCAAGCTGCTGCACATATCCTATTTGTATATGTTTTCTTGCTTGGATTTTCTATGTAAGCTTGTGAGGTTTATAACTTCTAAACGTCTTGTTAGATTGATATGCAGATTTGCATATGGCTGCATAACAGCGAGGGAACAAAATCTACATTTACAGATTTTTTTTTAACAATTTCCACAAAACTAATCAAAAGCAGATTACAAAAAATGTAAATATGTAGATGAATGATAATGTTTAGTCCTATTTTCTATAGTGGACAATACAAACAAAATAAATACAAACATGTGGCTTACACTACGGGGCATACACTGAATTTAACAACACTTCTGTTTGGAGATCATCCATGTCTCTGTTATGTCTTATCATGTGCTGTCTTTTATCCCTGTCTGTTAACTCCATGGATCTAACAAACTTAATGCACACTCTCGCACACTCTCTCACTCTCTCTCTCTCTATATATATATAATTAAAACAGCAGTGAAAAGGTAAATTCAAGGGATACATTTTTAAGAATTATGGTATGACAGGTTGTTGTGATATGCTGTAATATCACAATGGCTGTGGGCATTATGAGGCATGTACTATATAATTCGATTACGGTATAAAATGGCATTTATCATTGTTACATATTAACATACCAGTAAAATTAGGCACTCCTGATAATGATTTGTGTTGCCTTGATAGGTGTCATTTTCATTTCCTGGACCCGACCGGCTGACGATATTAATACAACTCAGAATATTCGTTTTTCATGTTTATTTTTTCGTTTCAGTAATGTTCTAGTTTTTAAACTTCTCTTGCAGCACTTCCTCAATATCAGCTGACGTCGTCAATTCGCCGTTGAACTGTATTATCAGAGAGTGGAATTTTTTCGATCTCTTTTACAGCATCAGCTCCTAACATCACACCTATGATTTTTTTACATGCAGGCATGATTAAGTTTTCGGCAATGGTATGGGGCTTTTTTGATTTTGCTACAAGCTCAGCCACCAGGTAACTAGCCTCTTGAGCTTTATCTGATACCCACACACACTCAATCAGACGTTGGGTCTGCTTCATGTTTTGTTCTTTACAGCGCTTGAAGTAATGAATGTCTTTGTTCGCAAAAGATGGATGTTTTGTCTGCAAATGGTGTTTTAACTTAGTTGGTACCATCGCAGCATTTGCCAGCTTCTCTCTACAGATGAGACATTAAGGTAAGGGGCAAGTGGCATCTCCTGTCCATGAAAACCCAAAGACCAGATAGCTCTCATTATACTGTCTCTGAACAGTTCTTGTTTTTTTTTTCTTGGGGTTCAGATGTTTCATCAACGATTGAATAAGCGGAGGAATCTCCTCTTTTTATATAACTTATCCATTTCTTCTTAGATCAGGGGATACAAAATAGATCCGGCAAACAAATGTGGATACGGTCAATTTCACTGCGTCTGCTAGCTTGTTTTGTCTTGTTTTACTATGGTGACTAGTAAAAACTAGTCACATCATCTCAATTTCACCCTTTGGCCACCTGCGTTTAGAATGTTCACGTTTTAGAATTGAAAGACCGATACCTCGCTTTTAAAATATTTGATGATTAATTTTCACAAGTTTTATGAGTTGTAATTTTGGTTGGATTGAATATTGTTTAAGATGAAACAATATGTTTGTTTTACATTGATTTTCATTACATTTGAACAAAATTTCACGGCACACTTGGACAGTTCTCACGGCACACCGGTTGAAAACCACTAGTGTAGGAGTTTTTTTTGTGCTCTGGGTCATTTCTAGTGTGGACGAAGGGCTATTTGAATTTGGAGGTTTCGTTGCCACTTTGTTCTGTGGGGAAGTCGTGTGGTCATTCCAGAAGTGGCAAGAGAGGAGGTCCTCGTGATGCTGCACATCCAGGAATTGTGCACATGAAAGTGTAGCTGGTGTCATTGGCGCCCGCAGCCGTAAGCATGTTACACACTGTGCGTACTTTTGGTTTGCAAATTTTCGTCTTCATAAGCGTGGACTCGCATGTAATCTTAAATTTTGCGATCGATTGAAGCAAAACAGACATTTTAAACTTATAGGATTGTACTGTTTAGGTAGGCAGTGGTAATAATGAGCAAATGGAAGCAGATACATTTCCTTGAAGCCTTCAAAAAGAGCACAAATCTCTCTTCTGATGATCCAGAATGTCAGTAAAAGCACTGTTTGTTTGCACTGTGTTTCTGGCAAAAATGTTGGTACCGAATGTTAGTACAGTTCTACTGCATGATCTGAATTCTGCTGGTCTTCCAGGATTGAGCACAGTAAGTGCACATTTAAACTTTAATTTGTATTTTAATTTTATCAATGTCTTATATTAAAATTAATAATACATTTTCCTAATCATTAACACATAATTGCCAAGTTAAGAAAAACCAGCAAAAACCAGCACACAAAGAAAAAAACACATTTGCTTCCTCAGCTACCAGCTACCTCTCTCTACTGAGGAGCTGAGGCCTCCTTTTATGTCAGGTGGCTGGGTGCTAATTGATTGTTAATTACTCCCACCTGACACAATAAACCTGGGCAGGGAGGAGAATTTAACCCCATCCCTGCCAATATTTACAAGGGCAGAGCCCTGCTCTGCCACCCCCCCCTCTTGAACCCAAGCCCTCCCCCCAAGAGTCCCCTTATGTCCCTCGGGTGGGCTATTTCAGCGGGCGGTGGTGGGCGGGGTTGATGTCGGATTCCCCCAAGCTTTCTTCAATGGAAGGGGCCCCGGACCTTCAAAGCACGCGAACGCTGGCAGGGAACCTGGAGCAGCGCTGGTGGCACCTCTGGTGGCGGAGGGCGGGAACGGCAGCCCGTCTCCCTCTGGTAGCGGAGGCGGAAATGGCGGCCCGTCTCCCTCTGGTGACGGAGGCGGGAACGGCGGCCCGTCTCCCTCTGGTGACGGAGGCGGCGGACCCTCGGGAACAGCAGGCGGAGACGGCGGACCCTCGGGAACAGCAAGCGGAGACAGCGGACCCTTGGGAACAGCAGGCGGACCCTCAGGAACAGCAGGCGGAGACGGCGGACCCTCGGGAACAGCAGGCGGAGACGGCGGACCCTCGGGAACAGCAGGCGGACCCTCGGGAAAAGCAGGCGGAGACGGCGGACCCTCGGGAACAGCAGGCGGACCCTCTGGAAAAGCAGGCAGAGACGGCGGACCCTCAGGAACAGCAGGCGGACCCTCGGGAACAGCAGGCGGAGACGGCAGCCACTCCGGCAACGGCAGTTCCAGCTCCTCCGGTGGCAACGGCTCCAGCCACTCCGGCATCGGCGGTGGTGGCTGTGGCCATTCTAGTGGCCTCTGAGGTCGGGCTGGCACCTCCTGCCATCACAGTCGGGTGCGCCTCCACTGAGCTCCTCTCAGCAGCATGTGCAAGGGCTGCTGAGGGGCGTCAGCCTTCTCCCCTTCCTGTTCTCTGGTCTGTGGCTCCTTCCCTTCTGGCTCTCGGGTCCGTGGCTCCTCCCTTTCTGGCTCTCTGGTCCATGGCTCCTCCCCTTCTGGCTCTCGGGTCCGTGGCTCCTCCCCTTCCGGCTCTCGGGCTGGCAGCTCCACCTCCTCTGGCTCTCGGGACGGCAGCTCCACCCCCTCTGGCTCTCGGGACGGCAGCTCCACCCCCTCTGGCTCTCGACGGCAGCTCCACCCCTCTGGCTCCAGCTCCACCCCTCTGGCTCTCGGGACGGCAGCAGGTCTCGGGACTCCACCCCTCCCTCTGCTGGTGGAGGTGGGAGCGACACACAGTCCTCCCTGGGAGGTGGAACCAGCAGGTATTCTCCCTCTGCTGGTGGATACCTGGGCTGTGGACGCACCGACTCCCCCCCCTCTTGGGCTGTGGACGCACCGACTCCCCCCTCTTGGGCTGTGGACGTTCGGGCTCCTCCCACTCAGGCGCAGGACGCTCGGGCTCCTCCCACTCAGGCACAGGACTTTCGGGCTCCTCCCACTCCCGGTCTGTGTCCTGGAAGACCTCCAGGCAGTGGTGCTCCTCATGCCCGTACTGCATGCACTGGGTGCACCACTCCTCTTCCTCCCATGTCTTCCTTCCTCTCTGCCTCCTTCTCCTCACCTCTGTTTGGGTGGGGCAGATGGCCACTGTGTGTCCAAATGCCCCAGAACCAGGGCACCACTCATCTACTATGTAGATTGGGCCGATGTCCCTTGCCGCTCTTCCTCCTTTTTCCTCCCATCCTCTTTTTTTCAATAAAAACGCCCACAAAAAAATTCACTATTAACAAAAAAAAAAAAAAATCCTGCAGTACTGCTCTGAACCTCCCAGAGGCGCTATATCCCACTCTGACACCACATGTGACTGGGTGGCGCAAAGGATGAGGCCCAGAGACAGACTGCAGTTCAAACAAAATACTTTTATTAAATAAAAAACACAAAATAAACAGGCACGAGGGCCAAACAAAAAGGTTCTTAAACACAAACAATAAACACAAAGTAAAAACTTACAGAAATAAGGCTTCCAGGCTGAGCTTTGCCTTCACTGGATTGCAAAATTAACAAAAACCAGCACACAAAGAAAAAACCACACTTGCTTCCTCAGCTATCTCTCTCTACTGAGGAGCTGAGGCCTCCTTTTATGTCAGGTGGCTGGGTGCTAATTGATTGTTAATTACTCCCACCTGACACAATAAACCTGGGCAGGGAGGAGAATTTAACCCCATCCCTGCCAATATTTACAAGGGCAGAGCCCTGCTCTGCCACAGGGAGAAAACAGGAAAATTAATCAAATACCAGTACAGCAACTCGACAATATTACGGTATAGGATGCAAAGACAGGTATTTAACACGACACAAATATGAAAGTTCAGTTTACTATGCTAACCAAATGGATTTCACAAAAACAGAAGAAAGTTTAGTGGCAAAACAAAAGCATAAAAAAATAAGGGAGGGAAATGTTCATATTTGTTACTTTTTCAAGCTATTGTATACGACTACAACTAATTATAACAAATAAAGTACACCAAAGTGTGCAAAAAAACTGTAATTGTATCTTGGGCTTCTGGTGACATGGATACTCCACCTTTGGTCTTGTCATTTATCTGGCCACAAGAGTTTATTCCTTATATTATTATTATTGTTATTGATGTCTTATTTTTTTAACTGCCTGTGTTGTCACAACGTGTAACATAAAAAAGTTGATGTTTATATGCCATGCTTAGGGGATGAGTAATGATTAGTTGTAGTGATTGTGAGAGTAAAATGATTAGAAATGGAACCAGCATAAAGATTTGCAAGCTAGTTTTCCCCCAAGTTTAAGTCTGTATTTCAAATAGGTATATTTGTAGCTTTTATTGTTGTCTTGGACTATTTTGCTGTTACTGTAGTTGCTGTTCTGTCTCGATGGCAGTGTGCTGTGTTTGTTCATTTTTAAAAAGGGAAACAGTAATGCAATTTGATTGCATTTTTCTTATGTGACAGTGTAGGTGCTGTGAAATTCAGGAAAGAACAAAAATGCAACGCTCTGATAAGCTGAAACACTTTACAGCATGGTGATGCAGAGTCGTTGTCGGCTGTTGGTGTGGTTCAGTTTTGCGTACCATGTGAAATATTTCTGGGGGCGCTCTTGGCTTGTTCCAGCTGATAAATACATGCCTCTGGACTGTGTTTTAGTTTCCCTCTGTTTCTCTGGACCCATGAGCCCTTCTCCCCCACACCACACAAGAACTGACACCGCTATCGGGTTCTCGAATAGCCAGTTTATTGAAGGCATCGCTCGGCAAAGACAAACAGCTTGCAGCTGTAAAATAAACCATTCAAATGGCTTTAGCTAGTTTCATGTATTGCTCCATATCTCCCCTTACCAATCGGGCAGTAACTGGGCATATACAAAATACAATTGTATTTAAAGATATTGTTGAAATAAAATACATATTTCTCAGAAAATAAAATACATACTATTGCATATGTGTTTTATCATGACATTTATATTGAACCCTTTTTGATATTTTTCTAATAGTTTTATAAATCATTTAACAAAACAACTCTGTTAATATAAACAAAATAAATAAACGGGAGAACAACATACCTGTAAAATAAACCATTCAAATGGATTTAACCAGCTTCATCTATTGCTCCCTATCACAAAATGTAATGAATATACTAGCAGAGCTATTTTCATTCTAGGTGGGCCAAAGCCCAGCAAAACGCACTGCATTCTATGCATTAGCAACCATGTGCGAAATCCAATAAGCATAAATGCATAAAAAATATATATATATTTAAAACTGTGCATTCATATGGAAGTAAAACATTAACATAAATAGTTATTATACAGAAATATTTGAAGTTTCAATAATGAATTAGCGATATTAAAATAAAATTATTTTTATAGGGAAAAAGTCACAAAGCTTACCCCTTCTCAATTATGCAGTAACTGGGAAGAGATGACCCAAAGCAAGAAATATGATATGGGCTGAGGTAGTTGTTGCTCCCGACATAGACTACAAGGTATAAGAAATGATGACCCTTAGTAATTATTTATAGAACAAAATAGGATTTTGGTGGAATTCAGTTACGGTCAATAATAACTCTGTTACAAAAGCACTAGCGAGAATCAATGTGTGGTGGCCAGGAATGGATGCACAGGAGGAGGAGGTGATCATCAGGAGTTGTGCACCATGTCAAGAGATACGTCTTGCTCCACTAAAGGCCCATTGAATCCTTGGGAGTGAACCACCAAGCCATGGTCGCGACTGCACATTGACTTCGCCGGTCCATTTCAAGGCAAGATTTTCCATATTGTGGTGGACTCACATTCATCATGTCGTCATCATGAATTTGATGTCGTATAGCGCAGTCGTTTCCAGTTTGCAACAACTTTTCACAACACATGGATTGCAAGAATTTGTTCAGCACAACTGCAAACAGCATGTGACTGCTGCACCACATCACCCCTCCTCAAACGGACAGGACAAACGAAGATGACAAAGGAGTTGAAGGGAATTACACACAACCCCCAACTCAACAACTGGGAAGATTCCTGTGGAGCTGCTCCTGAACAGGAAAGTAAGAACTTCTCTAGATAGTCTACATTCAGATTTCCAGGCAGACATGCATCGAAAGCAAGAGGGAACTGCTCAATGGTCAAGGTACTGTTCGTATGTTTTATACATAGGACCCATGCACCTGGCCCGAAATGGGTAACTACAACCATTGTGGAAATAGTTGGACCAGTGTTGTACAAAGCTCAGACACCCGATGGTCAAGTCCATCGCCGCCACGTGGATTAGCTGAGAGAATGGACACCTAAGGCTTTGACGCACTACCGAAATCCCAGCAGTTGCCTGAGAATTCAAGCCATAAATCACCAGGGACACTTGTTTCCTTACCTGTTGTGGAATCAACACTGCCAATACTGTTAACACCAGAGGGAACCTTAGACCCTCCTCTACTGATGCCCAAGATTCCCGTTTCTAGAACCAAGCCAGACAACCCTGCGACCCCAGTGAAGCAACCCCGTCATCATTGTGTGCTTGCAACGTCAATCAGATGCGCCCTTAGTTAAAGATGAAGAGCGCCGCAACTGAGCTACATGTGCTCTTGTTCTGTGTTCCTGCACACATATTCCTGCCTGATAATTACAAAAATAAGCGTGCACACACAAGAACATAATAGATATGGTACCAAGTATTTTCTTTCTTCATGGCTTACTTGCCAGTAGCTCCATCCTAAATTTCAGCAGCACACCACTGGATTGGAATGTAAGCAAAGACACATTCTAAACTAGTCCCAGTAAGCATGTTATTCCACTTATGTTGTCCCACTGAAGTGGAACAACAAAATGTATGATTAAGGCCCTGTGAAAATCACAGAAATTTTCTTTAAAATTCACGGCAGTGTCATGGGTGAAGTATCGTATTTCGTGGAATGTGCACTGAAATGTTATAAATTACGCATACAGATTTTTTTTTTTTTTAAAACAGCAAATATACATATAAAAGCACTAACATCAAAATTAACATCAAAGTTATTCAAGCACTTTATAATAGCTTGTGAAACAGTGTTATAATTAACAGCCTGTAGGTAAAGTGTATCTGCAGGACAGCTTTCAGTTCTAGTACATCAGGTGCATGTTTACAATTTAGGTCTTGCAAAACAAATAAAATGTGTAACCTATACTGATCTTGCGCATCAATTGACTCGTCAGTGACCACTGACAAGCAACCAGACTGTTTTACTACCAATTCCATAATCTCCTGCTTGTGATACTCTGCAACTTTAGGTAAGTATTCACCTCTCAGCTGGGCTGATGAAGGAATCGCTCCAAAAGGGATATTTGCGCAAACAAACACCTCTATCAGGTGAAAATTTAATAAGTGGACTTTTGGAATATGGAAGTCACCATTTTTTTTGTTTCTTTGCAAGTAAAGCAGTCACAGTACTGCTCTGGATTTCCGCCTTTCTCTTTCGGTGAATACTTGACTCTAAATCAAATGCCTGTCAACAGACGAGTTTCGGTAGTGATCTACAGTAACGTTGCAGGGCATACAGAAGAGCTTACCTCCATTGCTGTGTAAACTCCTGCTGGATACTGCTTTACGTGATCTGCTGCAGACACATTTTTAGCCTTTTTAGAGACATCCATTTTCTTGATTACAGTCTGTAGTATTTTAATTAATGCTGATTATGTACAGTATATATTTTGACCATTGTTGGAACATTATATTTTATTCGTATTATTGCATTTTTCGAGTTTTCAATTAATAGCGTAGGGATTTCCCAAACAGTAAACTCAATTTTGGCTAATCCGTGTTTTTCACTAATTCGGGCTCAAATCGGTTCCAATCTGCATGGATTAACGGGGGTCTACTGTATAATTAATTTATTTTAGAGCTCTTAACCTTTAATACACTCTCAAAGTTAAAGGTCAAACCAAAAGAAGAAACACGCTTCCATCTGTATTCTTTTCATTCTTTTCAGCCTCTATTGTCTTTTGGTTTTTCCTTATCTTTACAGAGGACATGGTTGCAGTAGCTGCACTGCCTTTGTGTCATTGTCTTCTCCTAATCAGCATTCAGCCACATGTTGTACACTGCAGGGTCTTGATTCGTTGACAGGTCCCCCTCATACTAGAAGTAGCAACTCTGTTTCATCCCCCTCCAGCACAATGTGCTACAAATCCTCAAGCTCAGTGTGCTTCCTGTCCTGAGTGGCAGAGCTGGCATCCCAGCCCATAGTCTTCTCCTGCACAGATAGCACAAAGTTACTGTTTAAATATATTCAGGAAGGCTTTCCAGCACGCAGGCATATTTCCAAAGGGTAAAGACCTGGACAGTTGGTGAGTGACGGTTCAAAGCACATTTTCATACTTTTTCATTTGGATATAAGCTACTTTTACAGCTAAGTGTTATGTACAAGTATCTCAAAATCAACAGCATAATGTAAAAAAAAAAAAAAAAACAATAACATTTGTGTTCATAGATTTTATAGACAAAATAAAATATTTGCGTCAGAATTGTTATATCAGTGAAAAAATAGGCCCAGACTACAGAAATCATTTTATTGTGCATACTCCAGTGTTCTACACAGTGTTCTACAACACCCTACTTCAAATTAAGAGAGGGGAATCTCTTTTAAAACACCACAAAGTTTAATTTATATTATGTGGGTCATGGTTGCATAACAATGAAACAAATAGATGAAACGAAAAAATAAGTCTATGGTGATTATCCTTCTTGTGTTCTGCATTGTTGATTATCTGTGAGTATTTATGAGTGGTGTTTAAAAGCATCAAAGAAGCTGGACTTACCATCAATCCTGCAAAGTGTGACATTGCCCAAAGAGAGGTCAAGTATCTTGGATACCATCTGGGTAATGGGGTCATCAAACCACAAGTGGCAAAGGTGGAGGCAGTTCAGAACTGTGGTCCACCCAAGACCAAGAAGGAAGTGAGCTCATTCCTTGGCTTAATAGGATGGTACCGTAGGTTCATCCCTGATTTCTCCACCAGAGCAGCTATCCTCACTGATCTTACTCAGAAGAGTGAACCGAACAAGGTTAATTGGACTGTGGCCTGTGACAGAGCATTTCAAGATCTTAAGGAAGCTTTGTGTAGGGAACCTGTGTTGCAGAGGCCGGACTATTCTACTATCCTCTCTCGCTGACCTGGGAATCTCTGGTACTGCTCTGGCCTGGTTCTCCTCCTACCTCTCCAACCGCATTTACCAGGTAACCTGGCGTGGAGCCTCCACACCTCGCTCTCTCTCAACAGGAGTCCCCCCAAGGGTCAGTCTTGGGTCCTCTCCTGTTCTCTCTCTACACCCGCTCCCTGGGCCCCCTCATCGCATCCTATGGTTTCGCATACCATTTCCATGCTGACGATGCTCAGATTTTCCTCTCCTTCCCCACCTCTGACTCCACCATCCCCTCCCATATCTCTACCTGTCTGTCTGCTATCTCCTACTGGTTGCACTCGCATCACCTCAAACTCAACCTCTCTAAATCTGACCCCCTGTTCTTTCCCTCCTCCCCTCCTCTGATCTCTCTATCTCCGTTCCTCTGGAATCTACCACACTCTCTCCCTCCTCCTCAGCTAAGAACCTCGGAGTCACCCTGGACCCCTGCCTCTCTTATTCCCAGCACATCTCCACTCTGGCACGCACTTGCCGATTCTTCCTGAGCAACATCCGAAGAATCCGACCCTTCCTCACCAACTACGCCACCCAGCTTCTGGTCCAGGCCTTGGTACTCTCCCGCCTAGACTACTGCAACTCCCTCCTGGCTGGCTTCCCTGCGTCCGCCACCTGTCCACTCCAGCTCATCCAGAACTCCGCTGCTCGCCTGGTGTTCTCTCTGCCTCGCTTCTCCCACGCAACTCCACTGCTCCGCTCACTCCACTGGCTCCCAACCCCGCTAGACTGCACCCAGCTACCTCCAGACCCTCATCTCTCCCTACACCCCCACTCGACCGACTGGCTCTACCTCCTCTACGCTCCCCTGCCTCCAGAGCCCACTCCTTCTCCAACCTCGCCCCGCAGTGGTGGAATGACCTTCCTACAGATGTCAGGACTGACCACCTTCCGGCACCTCCTCAAGACTCACCTCTTCAGACAGCACCTGTAGAACTCTTTTTTTCCCTATGGACACTCTTCCTTAAATGTGCTTTACTTGCTCTTATCTGCCCCCTATTTTACTGCATTTTATCCTGTACTTTAGAGTACTGTAATCTGTCAAGTGTTATTTAATCTGTAGTATTTTGTATTTAATTATATCCTGATGTAACTATCACTGACACTGTTATCTGCTCTGTTACTGAATCGTATTTTGTCATACTTGTACTTGCTAGAACCAAAGTCATTGTATGTATCTTGCTCTTAATTTTATTATTACTTGTACTGTGATTCTTGAAATGTATTTTTGTTTACGACTGTAAGTCGCCCTGGACAAGGGCGTCTGCTAAGAAATAAATAATAATAATAATAATAATAATAATAATAATAATAATAATAATAATTTTTGGTCATTTTTATATTATTGGTATTGCATGTGGATATCTCTTTTCAACTTACAAGGTTGCAAATGTTGACAGTCACCTTGTTATAACAAAGTGGACACATGCTGACCCTATATTGCCACATACTGACCATCTATTTGATGGTATTGGATCATATTAGCATTCAGTTACTGTTGCTGAATTTAGTTTTCAAAAAAAGTAAAATAATGCACCTGTTTTTTACACATTTTTTAGGGTTTCTGGAGAAGGAGATTACAAAATCCAACATTCCAATAATGGAAGGCAGAGGAAATGGAAAGGCACCTTGCCCAAGGGATGTGCTGGAAATGGAGGTTAGTATTGATTCCCAGGAGGCCAACTGTCCACGGGTATTTTCAAACCTGTTTGTTGCTGTCTGTACCCACTTACACAACCTTATCTGAATAAGTGATGGCCCGTATTGTTTAGGGTCAAATGAACATTGATTTTTGCCATTGGTTGTTTATACTTTATGGCAGTGTTGTAATCAAGTCACAAAAAATTGGGACTCGAGTCGAGTCAAGTCACCGGGGGGTAAGACTCGAGTCGAGTCGAGTCTTTGACATGCCAAGCTCGAGTCAATTTGAGTCACAGAGTTTTCTCGAGTCGAGTTGTGTCGAGTCACCTATCTGGCTCGTCAATTCGAGTCATTAGTTCTGACAGTTCGAGAGAGTTTGATATAATCAGATTCATTTTACAGGAGATTAGCAATCTACAAATAAAAAGAAAAGAGCATTTTAATTAAAAATACAAAATTGAGATGCACAATAATGTGGTCATACTTGCCCCACTGGTGTTTACCATTAAAGATCCAATGTTTCTGCCTTGTGCTTTGTTTTTCCATTTCAGTGAATTCATGATTCCTTGGCCTATTTATAAGCAAGTTTTGTTAGTGACCATTGTGGCAAAGTGGTTTGCAGTGCGCAGGTGTAGAGGTGATGCAATGCTCAAACAGATAACAAACAACAAAGTTCACGGTCCAAACAATCCTTTATTGGTTTTATAATCCTGGTCGTTTGGCAACCGTAAATAATAGTCACTGGTAATACACAGCAATGTGTACTGCACAGTTAAAGCCATAGGATTCAACTCCCAAAATAATAAACACAGTATAAACACACACAGAACACAAGCACGATCACAAATCCAGAGTGAGTGCTATAAGTGCAAGTGTTGAAATACAATTAATGGTGAACAGTAGTGCAGTGCTATCCGGGTTGGTGCTGGTCTTTAGCGACAGCTCCTGGATCGTGTTAGCCATCTAATAAGAGCAAACGATTACAATTAGAATGATAACACCGTGTAACAATTTTTTTTTTTTTTTTTTTTGGTTCCTGGGTAGTAAGTGTTATTTCCTAATTGCTTATGCCTCAAAAGTATAGAAAATGGCTATTATTCCCCACAAACTTTGCTTTTGTGACCAGGACAGTGATATTTTGAAATTTACCTATTTTCCAGAACATTCCAGATAGATTCAGTGCTGAGTAAACTTGGAGTAACTTCTAGAACTTTCTAGAACTTTCCAGTAATATAAATAGTAGTATAAATACAGGGGCCTTAACCCTTTGCGGTCCATTTATTAATCGCACGTCAGGTCTAATTAATTTTCACACGCGCAGTTAATTTTAGACGCGCTGTTTAAAAGTATTTTTTTTCACAGTCAAACGGGTTTAAATGGCCCTGCATATCAACAAAGCACTCACTAGGCATCTCCAGCCCCGCCCCACCCTTTCGTTTGCTATAGCGTTCACCTATGTAAGAAATAAATAATAATAATAATAATAATATTAATAGTCGTACATACCGATCGATCATCTCCGGATCACTCATTTTATCACCAAACTTCTCAATAATGCGATCCAAGTCATTATTTTATTACTATAACATCTCAAAAAAGCTCTGCAAATGTCTGTGTTTTCTGTGCGCTGATTCAGTCAGCCAACTTGTTTACTTACGACCCGCCCCGTTATCTGATACCAGATACCATGTATGACTATTCATGAGATACGCCTTTTTTTTTTTTTTTTTCGACTTGTCTCGGCTCTTGTCGCCCCACTCGGCAATTGAATGGTTTTCTCGGCTTTTTCCGGAGAAAAAACGACTAGAAACCCGTTTTTTGCTTGCTATAATGATGTCGGACCCAGTCCGACAAAGGACCTGTGAGGAATAATTGCAATGTCGGACCCAGTCCGACAATGGACCGGAAAGGGTTAAGCCCACCAGTTCAGTTTAGTTCCAGCTGCCTAAGTGGATACATATCTGCATTTTTCTGAGATGGCATCAAGAGGCTGCAAGCATCCGGCAGACGCATTTTGCTATGTCTGCGGCCAATTTATCAAGACAAGAGCGAAAAAAGTACTCCGTGGAAGCATCTGCTAAGATGTGTGAGGTCTACAAGGCATATTTCGCATGCCTGTCGGGGATCAAGACAAACCCTGGGCACCTCATTTCACCTGCGAGCACTGCAAAAAAAACTCTGGAAGGTAAGATTGACAATTGTTGCTCGGAATTTTATGTTATAAAATTTGTTAATTTTAAAATTGTAAAAGTTTTTAATTTTAAAATGTTTTACAATTTTCAATGTTATTGAAAAATATATCATATATGAAAAATGTTATGAATCTCTTACACATTAGTCATGGGTGAAATAAATGTATTTTTTGTAGGATGGTACAGAGGGGAAAAGAGAGCCATGAAGTTCGCTATCCCAAGAATTTGGCAGGAACCCACTGACCACTCAAGCAACTGCTACTTCTGCATGGTGGACCCTTCCAAACGCCGGACTGGCAAGAATGCACCTGCTATCACGTATCCGGACCTAACTTCATCCATCGCCCGTGCCACACTGCCATGAGCTCCCGCACCCACTCCTCCGGAGAGAGAGCAGCCGTCTTTAGAAGAGAGCAGCAAGTCAGAGAGCGAGGAAGACGTTGTAGATCCAGATGACAATTTCAGAGGTGGAGCTGAGGAGAGAAACCCATACTACCCCAACCAAAAAGACCTCAACGACTTGATTAGAGATCTTGGTCTCACCAAGTCCAATGCCGAGCTTTTGACGTCTAGGCTCAAGCAGTGGAGCTGGATGAAAGTGTGCAAGTCGCAGATCAGAGGAAGCGTCACCAACCTTTTTCCAGCTTCTTCACCCGTCAAGATGGGCTCTGCTTCTGCCACAATGTGACCAGTCTGTTCGAGGCAATCGGAATCGCCTGTAACCAGAATGAGTGGCGCCTCTTCATTGACAGCTCATCCAGGAGCCTCAAAGCCGTGCTGCTCCATAATGGTAACAAGTACCCGTCTCTTCCCCTGGCTCACTCGGTGCACCTCAAAGAGGATTACAACAGCATCAAGACCTTGCTGGACGCCTTGAAGTATGATGAGTACGGCTGGGAGGTCATAGGAGACTTCAAAATGGTGGCATTCCTGATGGGTCTCCAAGGCGGTTTAACAAGTTTCCCTGCTATCTTTGCCTTTGGGACAGCAGGGACACCAAGGCGCACTACCACAGGCAGGACTGGCCACAGCGGACCGAGTTCTCTGTGGGGAGGAACAACGTCAAGTGGGAGCCACTGGTGGACCCCCGGAAGGTGCTGATGCCACCACTGCACATCAAATTGGGCCTTATGAAACAATTTGTCAGAGCTCTAGATAAGGAGTCGGCAGCCTTCAAGTACCTTCAAGACTTCTTCCCTAAGCTGTCTGAGGCAAAGGTCAAAGCCGGTGTCTTCGTTGGACCACAGATAAAGAAGATCCTGGAGTGCAATGAATTCCCAAGAAGCTCACTAGTAAGGAGAAAGCGGCTTGGAACAGCTTTGTCGCAGTGGTTCGGGGCTTCCTGGGCAATCACAAGGCCGAAAACTATGTGGAGCTGGTTGAGACTCTGGTCAAGAACTACGGCACAATGGGCTGTAGGATGTCCCTCAAAGTCCATATCCTTGATGCTCATCTTGATAAATTCAAGGAGAACATGGGAGCGTACTCGGAGGAGCAAGGCGAGCGCTTCCACAAGGATATACTGGACTTTGAACGCCGCTACCAAGGACAGTATAACGAGAACATGATGGGAGACTACATTTGGGGGCTGATTCGTGAAAGTGATTTACAGTATAATCGTAAATCTCGAGAAACTACTCACTTCTAAATCTTTTGTAGTCATTTTTGTATTACTTTAGTATAAATACATGTTCATTTGGATTCATATGTTGTTTTTTTCTGACTTTATGTGAACGAAAAGACACAAATTCGCCCGTTTTCTCATTGGAAATAGGTAAATTTCAAAATATCACTGTCCTGGTCACAAAAGCAAAGTTTGTGGGGAATAATAGCCATTTTCTATACTTTTGAGGCATAAGCAATTAGGAAATAACACTTACTACCCAGGAACAAAAATTGTGTTACATAGTGTAAACAAACAAACACAAAACACTCACGGTTACTTTACAGTCCTTCAGCGGTTCTCTTGCAACCATAACAAAGGAACAGTTCGCTTTACCACATCCCTTTTGTACCTTCAGCCACGCCCCCTTGGTTAGCGAGTGCAATCGCTTTTCCTCTAATCCGCGATTGCCACATCACCTTCTGTCTGGGGCGATGAATTGGTGTACTGTGGCTCCGTCCCCTTTCTAGATGGCCGACTTCCACCTTTCCCTGGAATGAATTGCCAAACCATCCGGGCACTCTGTTCCCTTTACACAGCGTCCTCAAAGGTCAGGAGGGAGATTTATAACTAAGGCTTCTGATTTTCGGTTTTAACCAATAAAACCCGATAAAACACCCCCCCGATACAAAAAAAATTTAATCGGTGGATAGCCAATAAACACCGGAAAACACCAGAAAAACTGGAAATGGTTAATCAATTCACGTTGACTTTACCCTTTAACCATTAAAAAGTAAAACCTACTACAAAAATAATAATAAATACATTTTCCAATGCTGCTGTGCAATGTCCCGCCTTCCTGACTTGCATCTATCATTGATTCGTTCAGAATACTTTAAACCCGCCCCAACTACTGAGTGACAGCACATGCCTACATTTCTATTGGAGACTCCGCTTGCGAGATTTAAAACCCGATTACAATCAGGATGGAGACCTGTTAGTGGGATTTCAAGCTGTATTACAGTTAAGATACAGAGTATTTAAAACAGAAATGTACAAAAATGCCTACACACAAAAAACCCAGAAGAATGTGCCTGTGACCATAGGGATTTCATTGTGGAAGACAGCAAATGAAAGAAGGTACAACTTATGTGTGCAAGTACTGTCGCGTTACTACTATACATATTTTGACAGAAAAAAAACGCTCAAGCATTTTGAAAACTAACTGAAAACACTAATTTCATACAGTATATCAAAAACAAAAGCCCCGAAAAAAACGATTTACATAAAACTTGAAAATAGCTAAAAATAAGCACAGAAAAATACAATTAATAAAACCCGAAAAACAGAATCCCTAATTATAACCAAGATTCATTCTGTCATACAGAGGCCCTTTTAGCTATGCTCAATTGGGTTGGATGTACAGTAATGGATACCATAAAACAAAAGAATGCATTAAACCATTTATTTACAATTTTACTGATGGCAGTTTGAGTGTTTTTTCACCTTTTCTCAACATTGAAACTCCCTGATAGTTTTTTTTCAGATAACTTAACCATATGAAAGCCAATCTTGTGGCATTTAATTTGATATTTGATATAGAGATCTTGCTTCTAAGCTTAAAACATAGCAGCTACAAAGGAAAACAGTCCAAGTAATGCAAACTGAGGCGAAATCAGAGTTTTAAAACCATTGCATACTCGCACATATATGCTCCAGTTCAAAATCAATAAACTCAGCCTAATTTGCTTAATATTACAGAAAGAAATGTAGCTTGAAAGGCTAAGAGTTTAGCATAATAATGTGTTACAAAATACCAGTAAGTAATTTTTGTTCTTTTCAAATAAAAAAGGGTTGTTCACTAATGCGCTTAAAAAAATAGCGAAAAATATTTCACAAAGAACACATCGCACCATTAACCCTTTAACCACTTATACTTAGCACAATAAAATCCCAGTTGTTTGTCAAAATAAAACCATCAATGTAGTTAAAATACTCAAACGTACAGTAATACTAAGGAGGTCAATTGTATTTTGAAGAACCCTACTAACGTAAAAGACTGATGTTGTTTCTTTTTTGTTTTCTAAAACAATGTGTTTTTTTTTTTAAAACATAGTATAACGTTAGATCAATTCTTTATCTACCGCATTTAAATTTTAAGCTTACATAAATAAAAATCTGTTGATTGCCCACCAAATAAGTATTAATTGGTAAGAAATAATAAAAAAAGACCAAAAAATGATTTCAGTTATTTTAGACACCGTTTATTTTAGTTTGGCATTTCTCAGTGCTGGCAGGATGCAGACTGCTTATTTCTCTCCCTGTCTACTCCATAGTTTTTGCGAACTCGACGAATGCAGGTACTCTTGATTTACCTTCCATGCTGCTGACGCTCTTCTCTCTGTCTCTATGCTGTCACGTGGTCCTCTCACTCATAAAGAGGCAGGGCTTGTATGTATCAGAAGAAGAGCTGTGGTTCTTGAAAACAAAACTTTTAATTTACTTTATCATAAAGACTATGATTTGAGTCAAGTGGAGACTTTTGGGCCGGGACTCAAGTCAAGTCGAGTCTTTTCTTGCAGAGACTCGAGTCGAGTCTTTTCTTGCAGGGACTCGAGTCAAGTCATTTGATGACAATGACTCGAGTCGAATCGAGTCACCGAAAATTGCGACTCGAGTTTGACTCGAGTTATTACAACTCTGCTTTATGCTAGTTTAATCCTTTTTGTTATCGGACACTCACCTGATCTTTACCACAATGACACTTTTCTACATTGTATTACAGTGTTTATTATCATTATTTGTCTATCTTATTATAAAGATAAGTTTATGTTCATCCATAAATGCAATCTCTGCATTTTGTATGTTACTCGCAGAAATGATATCTCTGAGTTTAGCTTATGTTAAACTGTGTAGAATTTATGCCATTACAATTGAATAAAATGGTCCCATGGTGTAGCAGAAAAAGCCAATGCCTTCATCGCGGGGAGCTACGTTCTCGCAGGCTCAAATGTAGGCTGCTGGTTGCCAGGCCAGCAAGCCACCCAGCAGCAATGCAACTGGCCACATTGCTGGTGGGAGATTTAGTTTCTCGGTCAGGAATCTCACTGCCTTTCGGTGCACGGCTACCCCCTGTCTGGCAGCCACTGAATTGCTCGCTGTGCGTCTCATGATGACAGCTGTGTTCATCCAAACAGTGAAATTGTCATTGGAAGAGATCGTGTGGAAGCAAAAAAGAGCAGCTGCTATAGAGGAGCGAGGGTGGAGGAACGGGTTATTATAGACAGCCCATAAAACTTGTAACGATCACTCTGCACAACTGAGAAGCAGTTGCACTGTCCTTCCTAAGGAGATACTACTGGCCCTATTCCTATAGCTAAATAAGTCAGCAAGAGTGACAGACAGCAAAAGCAGGGACATCAGAGGTGTCACTTTCACAAACAACCGGTTTATTATTCTGAACAATAATGTCAACAAATGAAAAAATGAACAACTGAATTAAATGAATAATGATAAGACAGGAATTCAAATAATTGCAGGTAACAGGTAAGAAATAAGATGGTACAGATAAGTATGTAGGGACAAACAGAAGGCTAAATAGTTTCACAAAGTAGAAATGAACGGTGTCCGGAGGGTCTCCAATAAACCCACACTCACAAACACAACACACACAGATAAAGACCAAGGATAAATAAATAGATACAGATGAAAAACAGTGACTTGTGGAAACAATTACATTTAACAGTCTCTATGGCAATGGTGGGAAAATGACAGGTAGGCCCAACAAGTCCAGTAATAGCAGGGTAATTGAAATCCATACAAAGTAACAAAATAACAAAAAATACAGGAAACAAAATATCAAATTAAAGTAGAAAAAATCCAAACAAAAAAGAAATGATCTCACCCACAAATAAGGAAGTCCAGCAAAGTGTCCCTAAATGATGGTGATTGTAGAAGTTTGAAAACATTGAGTACGTTGAAAATGTTGAGACTGTCCTGTAGTGTTGAGTTGAATGGTGAACAGGAGGATCAGGAAAAAATGGAGACTGTCACACATAAAACAACAAACACTAAACAGACCTAGAAAAACAGCTAAACTTAAACAAGTAACAGTGAAAACAAAAAGAGCAGTTTAGACAAAGCGCAGCAACAAAAGAAAATGAACGGATGCACTGGAATTATCTAAGGATGGTAATGGATTCACTGAAATTTAAGTAGAGAAAATGCTGTAGTTTAATGGATTCCTCTGAGAAAGGGAGTCTCCCTCAGGCCTGATTAGCCAACTTTAATACAAGTGATGGCTACTAAGGAGTTCTGAGATTGGAGGGGTGGAAATCTGAATGAGCCAATGGGGAGAGAGGATGAACAGAGGGTGGTTCCAAGGAACTATGGGAAATGAAGTTTTAACCTGGCCAGGCTACTGACCCTAATTAAAGGGACAGGTGGGTGAGACTTACACCCACATTATGTAGCATGGGAATTGCTACAAACTAAAACTGTACAGAGGCAGCTGTTGCACAAAAAAAAAAGATTTCCTGAACAAATAAATAGTTATTATTCTTTGGCAAATAATTAGCTTTATATATGAATCCTAAGCAAAATGACACAGCATCCTACACTTTGATCGTGACTTAAGTTTAGTGGCCTTGGTGCCCTCTATAAATGTATTGAACTGAAGGTAATTTTGGCCTTGCCCTTTTTTTTTTTTTGCCAATTTAGAACCCAGTGCATTGTCATTGAAGGTAATTTGGTAAGGAGAGGGTGGTGTCTGAACATGCTTTAAATAATTTGGTAGGCATAATGCCACCATATTGTTATTTTATTTGATTAGATTAGGCACAGCATGACAACACCATGACTTACCACTGTTCAATTTACTTTATTTATATGCTGTAGCACCTTTTTTCATACCACAGTATCTGAAAGTGCTATACATGTTGGTTAAAACAGAAAACAATATGGAGTATCAAGAAGTAGTAAGAATTACAAAATAACAATAGATAATTACATCAATACATCAATAAATTATATAAGAAATAAGAAATTCAAAGAAAAAATGAAGAAAACAAGAAATTAATGACAGATAAAACACATTAATGATAGATAAAACACAAAGCTACAAAAAATAAGCAAATAAAATTGATAAAACAATTATGTTGTCAGGTTAAAAAGACTAAACTATAAAAGCAAGTCATTAATGTTGACTTAAAATATTGACTAACGCAGCATCTCTAATAGAAATGGGCAAGGAGTTCCACAATTTGGGGTCATTATCTCCTCTCCTTTTCAATTTTATCTTTGGGAGGCACAAAAAGCCAGAATTAGGTGACCTTAAAGTATGCAGAGGTTTATATGGGGTAATCTGGTAATAAGCTATTTATATGTTAATAGTAAGATGTTTTTAATCAATTCTAAAACACACTGAAAGCCAGTGCAATGACACCAACACAGGAGCAATATGAGCTATCAGCTGCATTCTGAACAAGCTGCAGACGTGATAAGGCATGACACAGAAACCCAGCAAATAAACCATTGCAATAGTCAAGTCTAGATGAAACAAAAGCATGAATGAACTTCTCGGCACCAGACAAAGAAATAGATTACCTCATTTTAATTACCTAGTGTTTCACAGATTATAAAAAGACACTTTTGTAATTTTTAGAATATGACCCTCAAAACTCAAATCAGAATCAAATATAACACCTACATCTCTCACATCAGATTTTATATTAGAGGTCAGGCTGCCTAAACCTATTTTTAAGGAATTTACAAGCAAAACTTCTGTCTTATCTGAATTCAATTGCAAAAAATTGAGACATCCAATTTTTGATATCAGCAAGACACTGTAGTAATGCTGAAACAGCAGTGGTGTCACCGGATTTCAAGGAAATAGAAAGCTGTGTGTCGTCAGCATAACAGTGAAAATGTTTACAAATGATCTTGCCCACTGGTAGCATATAGAGCATATAAAGGAAATAATATGGGACCAAAAATAGAGCCCCGGGGGACACCACATATAATAGTAGATAATCCTGATACAGCCTCCCCTAAAGAAACAAAAGTACTGTCTGTTAGTTACATTTAGAACAGTTCCAGTCAGACCAACCATTTTTTTTTTTATTTTAATAATTTAGTTGTTGCCAATTATTTTTTTATTATTTTCTCCCCAATTTGAAATGGCCAGTTATTTTTAGGCTCAGCTCACCGCTACCACCCCTGTGCTGACTCGGGACAGCGAAGACGAACACACGCTGTCCTCCGAAGCGTGTGCCGTCAGCCGACCGCTTTTTTTCACAGTGCGGACTCACCATGCAGCCACCCAAGAGCTACAGCGTCGGAGGACAATGCAGCTCTCGGGCAGCTTACAGGCAAGCCCGCAGGCGCCTGGCCAGACTACAGGGGTCGCTGGTGTGCGGTAAGCCGAGGACACCCTGGCCGACCTAACCCTCCTTCCCCCCGGGCGGCGCGCGGCCAATTGAGCGCCGCCCCCTGGAAGCTCCCGTCCTCGGTCGGCAAAGGAATAGCCTGGATTCGAACTCGCGACGTCCAGACTATAGGGCACTGTAGCAGGGCGGTAGTAAGCCCTGTTGATTAAATGTATTTGTTTATTTTTAGAACGGGGTTTCCCCCTCCGCCCCTGTGTAGTGTGTTATTTTGTATTTGTTTTGTATTATGATTTAGTTATTGTATTTATATGACGGCGAAGCGCAGCGTGTTTTGTTATTGTTTATTTGTATTTATGTGTTGACGGCGTAGCCATGTGTTTTGTTTTATTTTGGTTAGTAGCGTGGATGGGAAACCCCATCCACAGAAATTAATAAACTCGTGCAGAAGGTGGCCATCTTCCTAATTAATTAGGTGATTTAATTTATTGCTAATCGGGAGATGGTCACCTGCATAAAAGCCTGCAGCTCGCTGCACTTGTGGTGCGTGTATGAGGAGCGAGAGTGGAGAGTGGAGAGTGTGAGGAGAGAAAAACGAAACTAAAAAAAAAAAAGATACAGGCTCAGTGAAGGCTACTGCCCAGCCTGACCTGGATCATTCATTATTATTTTGTGTTCGAGATTTGTTTGTGTTTAAACCTTTTGTTTTGCTCTGTGAGCACAGTCTTTTTGTTAAACCTTTTTTATTTATTTTTGTATTATTTAAATAAAACAGCGCAGCCGCGTCTTTCTTTTGTTTAAAACTGCAGACTTGGTGTCAGTATTTTTCCCGTCCCTGCATCTGTCCTGACGTCACCGCCCAGCCATTCCTGCCACAGGCACATCCTGCACTCCACATGGAGCGCCTTTACTGGATGTGCCACTCGGGACTGCGCACCATGGGAGCTTTAACAAGTTCCTCTACCAGGCACAGAGCCACAAACCTCAGGCTAAGCCACAAGCCCAGCAGCAGTCCTAGCAGTTTGCTGCCACAAGCCCAGGGCCCCATTTCAGGGAACCACCTGGAGTATTGGTGTCAGTGCACCACAGACATCTGGGTGCTTACTACTGTTCAGACTGGCTATTCTCTGCAATTCAGGCATGGGGCTTTAGTCATGGACCCACGAGACGCTGCGGTATTGTCTCAGGAGGTGACAGCTCTGCTGCAAAAGTGGGCTATTTGCACTGTACCCCCTCTCCACTTGATGGAAGGGTTCTACTCCAGGTACTTCCTGGTGCCCAAGTAGAATGGTGGCCTCAGACCAATCCTCAACCTCAGACAGGTCAACCTGTATCTGAGTCGATGGAGGTTCAGAATGTTGACCATGCAACAGCTGTTGCAGTCAATCAGGCCAGGCAACTGGTTCACTACGGTGGATCTCAAGAACGCATATTTCCACATTCCCATAAGACCAGGGCACAGAAGGTACCTGTGGTTTGCTTTTCAAGGGACAGCGTATGAGTTCTGTATACTGCCATTTGGCCTCTCTCTACCTCCCCGTTCTTTTCAAAGTGCATGGAATCTATCCTGGCCCCATTGAGACTCAGAGGCATCAGAGTGCTCAATTACCTGGACGGCTGGCTCATTTGTGCCCAGTCTCCAGCACAGACACAGGCCCACATGGAGCTCACACCTTCGCAGACAGCCTCCTATCTGGGAGTGTGCTTGGACTCCAGGTCCATGCTGTCTTCTGTCAGATAACAGGGTTAATTTCTTACAGACTACCTAGATAATTCAATATTTGTAATTATGTAAATATTTTAGCCTTTTCTATACTTGCGATTATGAATTAGCTTTATAGACTTATTTGAACCATTTGTAACCTTACGGAACATTTGTTGTATTGCTAAAATGATATACCGATATACGTACATTATATGACCACTGACATCTACTGTAGATTTTATTTGAATTATACAACTAAAATCTTGGTATAGAAAATGGCTTATGAGATATTATGTTACAGTTTCCTTAGGTGATTGCGGATTTGCTTTTAACACCTTTGTCTTATCCACACAAGAACGAAGAACAGGCGTCAAGGACACACAGCGATGCACTAGGAATGTGACTGAGATCATTGACATGGATTTTGCCTAGACATATTTGTAATGTTGTCAGACTCCTGCCACACTTTATGTACAGTGTACACTTTCACCTTCACACGTTTGTATGCATATAAAATGTTCTTATAATACTGTAAGGCCCTGTCCACACTATCCCTTTAAACCGTATTAGTTGCATTTAAGCCGGCTTAAAAGTGCTAAATACGGTTTGCGTCCACACTACACAGCGTTTAATACCGTACTCGAGAACTGGACTCGAGACCACCTCAGGAGGTAGTCTCGAGTCCGGTTCTAATTAGATCGCATCAGGTAGTGCGGCTTATCAGAAGTGTGGACGCTGTAATACCAAACTACATTTTTTTGTGTACCCTCCAATATCCCAAAATGCTTTTTGGTATGTATGGCGAAATACTCAGAGCAGGCGCCTGAAGGACTTGCTATCCGTGTGCACTCCGCACTAGGTATTTCTCTGTTAAACTAGTGGGGAAAATAAGGCGACTGCAAAAATGAACTGCTAGTTAAAAGTAGGATCGGGGATGAACAAATTACGTTATTTGTCAGCTCTGTTTGAAATAAAATTAAGAGGACCAGAATTAGGCTCAGGCAAAATATGAAGGTAAAAAGATTGTTTTGTAATTAACAGCTTTTTCTGAGTTTAATTATAAAACAGAATCAGCTCAATTTGTTTAAAGGGACTTCACCTGATTAAAAATAAAACCTGAAAACTTCAAGCCCTACTTGTGTGTGTGTGTGTGTGTGTGTGTGTGTGTGTGTGTGTGTGTGTGTGTGTGTGTGTGTGTGTTCGGATTTACTTTTTCCGCAATACTTGTTATATTTCATTTATGCAATATGGACCTCTGTTAATATGGGGCATAACACATTATTTTAAAATAAAATACAGTGCATGGTGGGATACTATCGACACTTTCCACGGTTCGTTGCGCTGCTGGGAATTGTAACTGAACTATTCTAATGGTGTGTGGACACAATAAGCCTGACTAAACATGAAACGGTACTTCAGTGTGGACGCTTTGAGCTGTATTAATTAGAGCGGTTTCGACTTTGACTTCGAGTACGGTTCTCGAGATCGGTTATGTAGTGTGGACAGGGCCTGTGTTCGGTGGCATGATTAGAGGAATTCACAGAACAATTAATTATAAACAAATTGTGTATTGGGTTAGGGAGTCTATCGTAATTTTAAAAACGTAATAAATATCTAATGAAGTGTTACATACATGTATAATAACTAACAACTACAAACACCAATGGCACTTGAAATGTACAGGTATGTATTTATATATAGCCTACAATCGTACATATTAAAATACATACATCATCATAAGAAAGTAAATTCCAACCAATATACATATGGCTTATGGTATTTTTTTCTTTTTAACCAAAAAAAGATTGCAAAATGTACATTAAAAGAGTTGTATATAAGCTGTGGCAAAATATCCCCCCGAATGAGGGTACATTATTAATGGGGTTTGATTATTATTTTTTTTTAAGTCTGTGCCGTCCAATTTTTACCCACACGCCAGATAATCGTAAATCAGCATTTTATATGTGAAGTGTTCTAAATAAATGTACATTCTGCATGACAAAATGCACAATTTTAAATTAAGTTCAGAAATTATACACAAAATAGATATTCCCATTATTTTTTTTTTCATTTGGCTGCTGCTCGCTGGTGTGAGAACTGTCTCCCTGTATGCTAGTAGTTTCCATAACAGCAAATTATGCTTCCATTCATTTTTCTTGATCTCGTTAACATGCATTTTGATTAACAAGTTCCCCTTATCAAGTCTTTGAGACAGGACGTCATGTATGTGACCTGTGACAATTACGTTTTTTTAACGAGAAATGCGTTCATTAACAACCTCATCGACTCCATTTCAAAGTATTAACGGATTGATTTAATTAACACCTTTCGTTTGAAAATCACCTGCTACTAAAGCTCTCATTACGGTATGTCTTGGACATAAATGCATCTGATGCTTATAGGTCGTTCACCGTTGTGGCGTTTTTGCAACCGCACGCAAATTCTGATTGGAGCCTTTACTTTTGCTTCCTCTCAAAAGTAAAGGCTCCAGGACAAATTGTGTTGTCTTCTCTAATTTATCTCATCAGACTTAGCTGGTCTCATAACAGTTTAGACTGTACTGTACACATGCACCCCCCTGTTAAGTGCACGCTGGATTAACTCAGAATGGTTTGCTCAATACAACCATTAGTCAGTTTAATACGAATGCTTTATTCGACTTAAAGAACAGCATGCACTATGAAAAAGGCATCATTACCATCATGCAGTGAGTTCCTGTAAGCGTTCATACCGATTGCAAGACCTTGATTGTGTACTTTATATATATATATATATATATATATATATATATATATATATATATATATATATATATATAAACACGGAACTCTGCATTCAAATTTCCTAAAATCTGCAAAGAGAAATGTGCGTTTTCTGCAAAGAACTTGTCAAATTCCTTATCCAATTGTGGAATTTTGTCTAAAAATCCCTGTGGCAAAGTGGTTTGTAGTGCACAGGTGTAGAGGTGATGCAATGATCAGTAATAAACAATCCAACAACAGTTCAATGGTGAAAAACGAAGCTTAAATAATAATACTGGCTATACACAGCGATGTTTAAAGCCAGTCAAAATCACAGGATTCAGTCGTGAAATAATAATAATAACACACACTTTAGAACACCTACATGATCACCTGTCCAACAGTGAGTGCTCTGGGTGCATGTGGTGTTGTGAATACATGAAACAGTAATAACAGTGGTGCAGTGCAGTCCGTGTTTGATGCTGGCTTAACAGCGACAGCTCCCGGATATTTAGCTGTCTACAATGACAAATAACAACAGTTAAATACACAGACAAGACAACACTAAACACTCACGGTTTCTTTTTATTTCTCCCGGTCGTTTCGTAACCATAATAGAGGAACAGATTGCTTGGCCACATCCCCTGATATACCCTTCAGTAGCGAGTGCAACCACGTCTCCTCCAATCCATGACTGACACATCGCCTAATGCATTAAGGCGATGACTTCTGGTATTGTGACTCCGCCCCCTTTCTGGATGGACAATTCCGACTGACCCTGGAATGAACTGCCAAACCATCCAGTCCGGGGAACACTGTTTCTGTTACACAGCACCCTCACAGGTCAGGAGGGAGATTGTTGACTAGGATTCATTCGCTCTCTGTCACAATCCCATATTCTGCAAAATTCAATTTTATCAGTATCATTAATACTGGTCATTCTGAATCATATACAACTTAATATACCAAGGATGGACAATGGCAGCGCTCCAGACAAACTTTTTGCCCAAGATGCCAATGGCTCCTAGGCCAACAATTTTGGGTGCCCAAATGAATAGTTGGGTGCCACTTTAGAGCAAGTTGGTTGCTTCCAAATTCAACTGCTTAAAATACAAGAAAAACACAAAAATGATACAGAAACATAAAGTTCGTACTTGCTTGATTACTGCCTCATAGTTCATATATGCTGCCTGACACTGACTTGAGTTGCGAAGCTGGGATTTAATTCTGTTTTGTGCAGAAAAGCCATGTTCACATTGGGCAGTTGATTGGCAGCACAAGCATGATTCCCAGTAAAAGATTTGTGCAAAAAGGCTATTTTGTTAGCATGACCTCTCTTAAACCAATGTAGGATTTATCCATAAACTGACCTTTGACTTTTGTTTTAATCATTCTCCATTCTGGTTGAACTGCACATTGCATCCCTTCCTTGCTAAAAGGTCACTATACCAATTCAGTAAGACTTCTATACTGTTCATCCCCAAAATCAACAAGATCATCAGACCATGCATCATGGCACAAAACTGAACAATACTGAATAATTTAATGGCTTTTCCCTCATACTTTTAATTGTCAAAACACAGTTCTCAGTTGTTGCAACATCTTAGGAAAGAATTAGACTACTGTTCTGGAGTATAAAAGATAATGTAAAAAATGACAAAACCCTACAAAATCAAGTTTTTCCATTTCCTGTTTTGCTCTTCCTTTAATGTCTGTATTTTGAAAGTGGAAGCGAGGTGCTCCATGTGGTGATGACCAGCAGTAAACTGTCCCTGTCCAGTAGCAAGATTCTCATCATTTGATTACAGCTGAAGGCTTCCTAATTGTACAGCCTAAGTCAGCACCAATTGGTTTCTTTTGGATTGAAATGAAATGTTTTCCACACTAGCTGCAGAAGGCAATATACTTTTTCAATAACTGAAATTGATCTTTGAGTACAGTACTTAACATCGCTAATTCAAGCCTATGGGCAAGCAATTAAATGATATAATATGCTGTCCAATCTCAATTTTCAAGAGAGCACCTACCTGCTCTGCTTCTGCCGTTGGAGGTGGTGGAGATGGCCGGGTGTGGTCCACTGCCCAGAACCACTCTGCAGCGTCCCCCACCAGATCCTGGTTCCACGCCTCTTCATACTGGGGGTCCCCATAAGGGCAGTCCTCCCGGACGTGCCCAAACTCGCCACATCGGAGCCCCTTCCATCCTTCACTGCTCCTGTTCGGCTGCCCAGTCCAGGGGTCCAACTGGAGTTGGAACCCGGGACCACCACCTCCTGCGCTGCTGCTGCTGCTGTTGTTGCAGCTGTTGTTGCTGCAGCTGTCTCCTTCCCATCCTCTTCAAAGCAGTAATAAAAAAAAACAAAAAAAAAACTGCGGTACCTTTTCTGGCCTGGGTCCTGGAGGCACTGCAATCCCACCCTGCCACCACATGTGACAGGATGGCTGACTTGGTGACGTCAGGCCAGATGCAGGAAGGAAACAAAGGCAAGTACTGCAGGGCAAAAGATGTGTTTGCGCCGTTTATTTTTCAATAACAAAAATAAATAAAGTATTTAAACAAAAACAGTGCTCACAGAGCAAAATAAATATTCAAACCAAAACAAATCACAAACACAAAAACAAAACACTGATCTTATGTTGGTCTTTTTTTCTTTTCCTTTTTCTCCTCGCTCTCTCGTTCTCTCCACTTCTGGACACCCACCACGAGTGCAGAGAGCTGCAGGCTTATATACAGGTGACCATCTCCTGATTAGCAACAAATTAATAACTTAATTCGGGTGATGGCCACCTTCTACACAAGGTTTTTAAATTGTGGATGGGGCTTCCCATCCAAGCTGTGAAACAAAACCTACGGCTCTTCGCCATCACATTTAATACAACAAAACAACACGACTAAGCCGTCATATTTATAAATATGATGTAGCTCTCGTGGCTACCCCCCCTTTCTCCCACTCACTTCCCTTTTATATTACAGCTCTGTGGCAAAGTGGTTAATAGTGTGCAGGTGATCAAGGAATAGACAGACAATTATAATCCAGGTGCAGAGGTTTGTTTTATTTGGTTTCTGTCCAGTGCCTGATGGCAAAACAAACAATAAACAATAAAGCTGGTAAGTAATACAGCAGCGTATAATCCCCGGGTTGGTCCCGAAATAATAGTCCCGTTTATTGTATCCCCACATTAAACACAAAGCACATACACAAGTGATTGTGGTACAAATACAGTTTATGGTGATACGAGTGCAGTGCTGGCCTCTGGCGACAGCTCTGGAACGTGTTAGCTGTCTAATAATAACAAGCAACAAATAGACAAAACAAACACTCACAATATAGGTCCTTCTGGGTTCTTTTACCGATAACCAAAACAAGGGAACAGATTAGGTCGCTTCGACCCCAATTTATACCGCCCCTTTTCTAAATGACCGACTTCCTTTTAACCCTCGGAACGAAGTGTCAGGCCAAGTAGTCCAGGGTACTCTGTTCCCATTACTTAGCACCTTCACAAGTCAGGAGGGAGATTTACCACCAAGAATCACTGTCTTTCTGTCACAAGCCCCCACCACCAATTAAATACCCAGCTGTATTTAAGGGATTTGCAAGCCTGGTTCTGTAACTCCTATCGTTTAGACAAACAAAAAACACAAAACCAACACACCCACCGTTTCTCTAATACACATAACGTTACTATCCTACGCATACATCCTCCATACACTCTTCACACCACCCCGGGGTTTAAACCAATATTCATTTAAAAACAATTAATCACACGTGTCTCTGTATATACAATATTTGTTTTTCCTATTTTATTATACTGCTGTCTTACTCGGAATCCTCTGGTTCAGGTAAGTCTTTTATTTTTATTATGGTCCAACAGACTATTTAGTCCATCACAGTCCATAGTAAGTTATAGGCCAGGAATATAACTATTGTTCCCGGCCATGTGAAGAGCCAGCATCACACTACCAGACCTGCAGAAACATACCTACAGTCCACCATTACATTATCTCTCCCAGCTACATATGTTCCACAGTCAATCAGAATGGAAGTGTAATTTGCACTGGGAACCCTTTCCTGTAAATCACCTCTTTTTTCATCAGCAATGAACTCAGAACATGCTGTATCATTATCATATGTTTTAGATACTTCCAAACCATTCTTCTTCATTAGCACAATCTGAGAGTTAAATTTAGTGAATGACAGTTCTTCTACTGCAATCATATAAGCTGCATTGACTTTCATTTTTAATTCCCTGCAAGTTTTTTCTGCATTCACTTCAGTAGCAAAAACCATTGCTCTGGCTATCGGTGTCTGGGACGGCATACACGTTGCAATAATGCAGTCTCTAGCATTTTAGCACGGCGACCAGGGCAACATAAGCCTAAACAGCTCTGGTCTCGTACATCTGATCCACAAACCTGAAAAAATGTATATATATACAGACGTGCTCAAATTTGTTGGTACCCTTACAGCTCATTGAAATAATGCTTCATTCCTCCTGAAAAGTGATGAAATTAAAAGCTATTTTATCATGTATACTTGCATGCCTTTGGTATGTCATAGAATAAAGCAAAGAAGCTGTGAAAAGAGATGAATTATTGCTTATTCTACAAAGATATTCTAAAATGGCCTGGACACATTTGTTGGTACCCTGTGGCAAAGTGCCCCCCCCGTGTATGTTATATGTTACGTGTTGTGTGTAAATGTTGGTGTATAGTCCTTGGTACACGGGATATAAACGGGTCTGTGTAACACGAGTGTTTAAAATGTATATTTGTATTTAGGCACGAGGATGGCACAGCACTTCACGTGCAAGTAAAATGTAATATGTGAGCACGGGGAATTGCACTTTATTGATTCACGTGCAGTTGTACCGCGACTCCAATTGAATGATTGATTAGCAGTCGAGTCTCGGTACAACTGCATATATAGATGCACATTTCATTCAGTCGGGGTTGGGTGTTCGGTGAGTGGAGAACGAGTGTGGAGAAGGAGATAAAAAGAATAATAAGAAGTGTCTCACTCACCGTGTTTGTTCGGTTGTCTGTGCATCCACCGTTTGTGTGTTAGTACGTTTTGTTTGTCCTTTTATTTTGGCCTCAAGTGCCGTGCCCTGTGTTTTGGTTACAACCGTTTATTTTCTGTTCTGTTCTGTTAATTATTAAATGCTGAGCGCGATCACGCGCTCAGCTTAACCAAAACTCCAAGTCTCTGTGTGTTACTTCCTGGCTCTGGTCTGACACCACCCACTCCGGCCGTCTTTGTGACATACCCCTTAGAAAAGATAATAAATAATTGGATTATAGTGATATTTCAAACTAAAAAGTAAACCGAGGATGGGAAGAAAGAGCTGCAGGAAGCAGCAGAAGCAGCAGCAGCAACAACAACAGCTGCAGCCCTCATCCTGCATGCCGGGCTGGGAGGAGGACAGCCACAACGGGGCAGTAGCCACCCCTCTACCCCCAACTGCCACCGGGTTCCCCACCGTCCCGGGAAATATGGGACTGGCTGGTGCACCCCGAGGGGAACTTCGCCAGTGACCTCCCCTGGGTTATTAACACACTGCGGATGCGAGATGGGGAACGATGGGAGGACTGGGAGCAACAGCACAACCCGGCATCAGTTCGTGACCTCACCATGGTGGTGCTGGGGTACCTAGCGGCAGACATGGGAGGGATGCCTTCCAGTGAGCAAGAGGGAGAGGAGCAGTCGCTGCCCTCTCCAGTACCTGAGCGGGAGGAGCCTGAGCGTCCACAGCCCGAGCGGGAGGAGCCCGAGCGTCCACAGCCCGAGCGGGAGGAGCCCGAGCGTCCACAGCCCGAGCGGGAGGAGCCCGAGCGTCCACAGCCCGAGCGGGAGGAGCCCGAGCGTCCACAGCCCGAACGGGAGGAGCCCGAGCGCCCACAGCCCGAGCGGGAGGAGCCCGAAGGCCCACAGCCCGAAAGGGAGGAGCCCGAGCGCCCACAGCCCGAAAGGCCCACAGCCCGAAAGGGAGGAGCCCGAGCGCCCACAGCCCGAGCGGGAGGAGCCCGAAGGCCCACAGCCCGAAAGCGGGAGGAGCCAGCCCCACGCCCGAAAGGGAGGAGCCCGCGCGTCCTAGCCCGAGCGGGAGGAGCCCGCGCGTCCTACGCCTGAGCGGGAGGAGCCCGCGCGTCCTACGCCTGAGCGGGAGGAGCCCGCACGTCCACAGCCCAAGAGGGAGGAGTCGGTGCGTCCACAGCCCAAGAGGGAGGAGTCGGTGCGTCCACGGCCCAAGAAGAGGAAGGTAGAGCGTCCACAGTCTCCACCAGCAGAGGGTGAATGCCTGCTGGGTCCCTGTCCACCAGCAGAGGGTGAATGCCTGCTGGGTCCCTGTCCACCAGCAGAGGGTGAATGCCTGCTGGGTCCCTGTCCACCAGCAGAGGGTGAATGCCTGCTGGTCTCCCCTTCCGAGGCAGAGCCGCACCAGTCCCCTGCAAGAGAGGGAGGGCCGCACCAGTCCCCTGAAACAAGGGTAGACTACACGCCGCTCCCACCTCCGCCCGCCAGGAGACTACACGCCCCCCACCTCCACTGGCAGGAGCAGAGCAGCAGGAGCTGCCTCTGCCTCCGCCACCTTCACCGGCAGGAGACTACACGCCTCCGCCACCTCCACCGGCAGGAGCAGAGCAGCAGGAGCTGCCTCTGCCTCCGCCAACCCCACCAGCAGAGGAGGAATGCCTGCTGGTATCACTTCCCCCACCAGCAGAGGATGAATGCCTGCTGGTAACACTTCCCCAACCAGCAGAGGATGAATGCCTGCTGGTATTACTTCCCCCACCGTCACGAGGAGAGGAGCAGGAGCTGCCTCTCCCTTCACCAGAAAAACCAGGACTAGATGCTGGCGGTCCTCAGCAGCCCTTGCATAGGCTGCTGAGGGAAGCACGGGTAAGAACCGCCCGGCCGCAGAGGTCGAGAAGCGGGCCAACACCCGCACCCCAGTTTGTCCTGACTCCCTGCCTCGCTTCGCCCAAGGATGCCTGCCTCGCTTCGCCCAAGGATGCCTGCCTCGCTTCGCCCAAGGATGCCCGCCTCGCTTCGCCCAAGGATGCTCGCCACGCTTCGCCCAAGGATGTCTGTCTGGCATCGCCTGGGGTTGCCAGCCGCTCCGCATCGCCTGGGGTTGCCAGCCGCTCCGCATCGCCTGGGGTTGCCAGCCGCTCCGCATCGCCTGGGGTTACCAGCCGCTCCGCATCGCCTGGGGTTGCCAGCCGCTCCGCATCGCCTGGGGCTGCCTTTTGCTCCACACAGGGTGCAGGGTGCGAGGGAGAAGTTTAGCTCCCGCTGCCGCCTCTATGGCCAGGGGCTCCCCTCCCAAGTTCGCCTCCCGAGGGGCTGCTGCCGTCGCCTCCCGAGGGTCCGCTGCTGCTGCCGTTGCCTCCCGAGGGTCCGCTGCTGCTGCCGCCGCCTCCCGAGGGTCCGCTGCTGCTGCCGTCGCCTCCCGAGGGTCCGCTGCTGCTGCCGTCGCCTCCCGAGGGTCCGCTGCTGCTGCCGTCGCCTCCCGAGGGTCCGCTGCTGCTGCCGTCGCCTCCCGAGGGGCCGCTGCTGCTGCCGTCTCCTCCCGAGGGGCCGCTGCTGCTGCCGTCGCCTGGGGTCGCCAGGGATCCTGCTTCGCCTGGGGTCGTCGAGGGTCCTGCGTCGCCTGGGGTCGCCGGGGCCTCTGCTTTGCCTCGGGTCGCTACACTGTGGCCGGAGCTCCATGAAGGGGAGCTGCCGGCCATAAAGAAAGAGGGGGAGGTCAGGAGACCAGCTTCCCCAGCCGCATTTCCGTGGCAGGAAACACGGTGGCCGGAGCCCCACGGAGGGGAGCTGGCGGCCAAAAGAAGGGGGGGGGGAGGTCAGGAGACCAGCTCCCCCGCAGCAGTTTCGCTGCTGGAAATTGGGTGGCCGGAGCCCCACGGAGGGGAACTGCCGGCCATGAAGAAGGGGGGGGGAGGTCAGGAGACCAGCTCCCCCAGCTGCTCTTTCGCGGCAGGAGATAGTGTGGCTGAAGCCCCGGAAGAGGGAGCTGCCAGCCACGAAGAATTGGGGGGTGCCAGACATTCCACCATGGCCACCCCCAGAAACAACTTGCTTCCCCCTCTTCCGGGACTTTGGGACTGAGGGGGGAGGTGGCCATTGAGGCCATGTGTGCGTTGCACAAGGGGGGGTATATGTGGCAAAGTGCCCCCCGTGTATGTTATATGTTACGTGTTGTGTGTAAATGTTGGTGTATAGTCCTTGGTACACGGGATATAAACGGGTCTGTGTAACACGAGTGTTTAAAATGTATATTTGTATTTAGGCACGAGGATGGCACAGCACTTCACGTGCAAGTAAAATGTAATATGTGAGCACGGGGAATTGCACTTTATTGATTCACGTGCAGTTGTACCGCGACTCCAATTGAATGATTGATTAGCAGTCGAGTCTCGGTACAACTGCATATATAGATGCACATTTCATTCAGTCGGGGTTGGGTGTTCGGTGAGTGGAGAACGAGTGTGGAGAAGGAGATAAAAAGAATAATAAGAAGTGTCTCACTCACCGTGTTTGTTCGGTTGTCTGTGCATCCACCGTTTGTGTGTTAGTACGTTTTGTTTGTCCTTTTATTTTGGCCTCAAGTGCCGTGCCCTGTGTTTTGGTTACAACCGTTTATTTTCTGTTCTGTTCTGTTAATTATTAAATGCTGAGCGCGATCACGCGCTCAGCTTAACCAAAACTCCAAGTCTCTGTGTGTTACTTCCTGGCTCTGGTCTGACACCACCCACTCCGGCCGTCTTTGTGACATACCCCTTAGAAAAGATAATAAATAATTGGATTATAGTGATATTTCAAACTAATTAGTTTCTTTAATTAGTATCACACATGTCTCCAATCTTGTAATCAGTCATTCAGCCTATTTAAATGGAGAAAAGTAGTCACTGTGCTGTTTGGTATCATTGTGTGCACCACACTGAACATGGACCAGAGAAAGCAAAGGAGAGAGTTGTCTGAAAGAAAATAATAGACAAGCATGGTAAAGGTAAAGGCTACAAGACCATCTCCAAGCAGCTTGATGTTCCTGTGACAACAGTTGCAAATATTATTAAGAAGTTTAAGGTCCATGGAACTGTAGCCAGCCTCCCTGGGCGCGGCCACAAGAGGAAAATCGACCCCAGATTGAACAGAAGGATAGTGCGAATGGTAGAAAAAGAACCAAGGATAACTGCCAAAGAGATACAAGCTGAACTCCAAGGTGAAGGTACGTCAGTTTCTGATCGCACCATCCGTCGCTTTTTGAGCGAAAGTGGGCTCCATGGAAGAAGACCCAGGAGGACTCCACTTTTGACAGAAAACATAAAAAGCCAGACTGGAATTTCCTAAAATGCATATTGACAAGCCACAATCCTTCTGGGAGAATGTCCTTTGGACAGATGAGTCAAAACTGGAGCTTTTGGCAAGTCACATCAGCTCTATGTTCACAGACGAAAAAATGAAGCTTTCAAAGAAAAGAACACCATACCTACAGTGAAACATGGAGGAGGCTCGGTTATGTTTTTTTGGGGTTGCTTTGCTGCGCCTGGCACAGGGTGCCTTGAATCTGTGCAGGGCACAATGAAATCTCAAGACTATCAAGGCATTCTGGAGCGAAACGTACTGCCCAGTGTCAGAAAGCTCTGTCTCAGTCGCAGGTCATGGGTCCTCCAACAGGATAATGACCCAAAACACACAGCTAAAAGCACCCAAGAATGGATAGGAACAAAACATTGGACTATTCTGAAGTGGCCTTCTATGAGTCCTGATCTGAATCCTATCGAACATCTACGGAAAGAGCTGAAACTTGCAGTCTGGAGAAGGCACCCATCAAACCTGAGACAGCTGGAGCAGTTTGCTCAGGAAGAGTGGGCCAAACTACCTGTTAACAGGTGCAGAAGTCTCATTGAGAGCTACAGAAAACGTTTGATTGCAGTGATTGCCTCTAAAGGTTGTGCAACAAAATATTAGGTTAGCGGTCCCATCATTTTTGTCGATGCCATTTTCATTTGTTTTATTATTTACAATATTATGTTGAATAAAAAATCAAGAAGTCTGATTTCTATTAAATATGGAATAAACAATGGTGGATGCCAATTACTTTTGTCAGTTTCAAGTTATTTCAGAGAAAATTGTGCATTCTTCGTTTTTTGTGGAGGGGTACCAACAAATTTGATCACGTCTGTATATTTAACGGAAAATAGGTAATTATGCCTTCAATGTCACCATTTGTCTTATTTTGTAAAGATTTTGTGTGAAAATGTTTTACTGCACCGAGGTAGCTCTCTTACAGTGCAGCAGTAACATTGCAAAACCCTTGCATTCACGGCTATCTCCAAACATGGTCATCGACCGGAAATACATAAATAGGGCCTTGTTTTAAAGCTTTGACTCTCCACGTTCCAACGGCATATCGCAAATAGGGCTGTCTCTTAGTGCCTGAGTAAAAAGAGTTAAAGGGCCAGGTTGCCAGCAGGAAATTTAACTTTGGGCGGACCCTATAGAGTTAAATTGTTTTTGACAGTATAACATTTATGTATAATTTTATAGGACATTTCATATTATGCTGTAGAGCTTTATTTAGTGCTTGTAAATGTATCTTTTTCATCTTTGATGGTATTATGTGCATTTTTTTTCAATTGATTTTATAGGTTCTTAATCGGCCACAAATACAGTCCAATTTAAATGTGTATGTACTGCAGGCTGCATACAGCATCACCCTCCCTTTTTTCTTGTGTCTTTCTATCTGCATCTTCTACACATAGTTTGCAAAAGTACAACTAAGAGTTGGCTTTGTTAAAATCACCACCCAGTGATCTGCAGCATATTTTAAAATAAAATAAAAATATTTGTGCCATTTTTTTATTTACTATGTACTTCTATTGTGTAAATATTTATTGACTAATAGATCAAAAACATAAAGACCACACCACCTAGACCTCTAGATTCTAGGCATGAAATCCTTGGCTTTTTTACACTTCTTATGTGAAATCATCTTTAATTTAAACTAGTTCTTTTGACTGCAATATTTGTTTATGCTATGCTGCGGACAGTGCGTCCTTAAAAGTCTGCTTCAAAACTTAACTTATAAGTAATGAGCAGAGGTAGCTAATATCGTCTCACTGGGCTGCATTGATACGAATCGAAGTGAGCCACACTGGCTCACTGGTGTGTCTTATTGTGTGGATGAACTCAGAATGATTCGCTCAATACAACAATTCGTCAGTTTAATAGTAACACTTTATTAGACTTACAGATTGCATCTGAGCGTAGGAGGAGGAGGAGGAAGGGGGGGTGTCTTGCTTGCTCCAAAGACTCACAGCGTCCTGTGAGACCGTCAAAGCGGAGAAAGTAATTGCTAATGGAACATTTTTGTTTAACTCTGCAAATTAAATAAATATTTGTTTGTTCAACTTGATCTCCCTCTGATTTATGTTGTAATATTAATCAAAAGTTAGCAAAGCACTTGCTCAGTCAATTAAAACTTCTCCATTTACATTTCAAAAAGGGTTTGGCGAAACATTAAAAAAGTGATGTTGTTTGATTGCTTGTATTTATAACTGCACCTAAACTCTCACTCTGTGCATTAATATATTGGACCTTATCCATAATTTTATTTTGTATATTGTATCATTTTTGGGTTCTTGGGACAAAGATGAGACTGAGGCTGTCATGTAATTGAAGGCTCAAGCCGTTTATTTTTAACAAAAGTAATCAATAAAATAAAATCATAAAGTCAGGGAAGGGAACTGGGAGTCGAAAATGAAAATAAAAATGATTGATCGTATTTGTCTTTTCTTACCCTATCCTTTTTCCTCTCTTTCTCTCTATCTCTATCTCCCCTAAATACAACCATTTCTCACACTCTTGTCTCCCCTAATCTCGCAGTCTTTTCCACGCACCCCCTTATATCCCCTCGCTCCCTCCGCCCATTACTCGGACCCCCGTCCCCACGTCTTTCGCGCCAAACCTGCACACCGAATTCCCCTACACACAACATGCAACCCCTACACGCATACACACACAATGCAGCCCCCTGCACGCGCACACACACACACACACAACATGCGACCCCTGCATGCATACACCCCCCATGCAACCCCTGCACACATACACTCACCATGCAACCCCTGCACACACAGACCACCATGCAACCCTCTTCACTCACCTACACTATCCTCATAGATCAAATGTTATAGCTAACTTGAAATATGCAACTGTTCAAGAGCTGAAAACAAGTAAAAAGGTCTAATTATGCAAATTATTAGTTCAGTTAAGGGTCTAGTTAAGAAATTGAGAGTTTGGTTGGAATGAAAACCAGCAGACACAGGGGGTCCCCAGGACTGAGTTTGAGAAGACCTGCACTAGCGGAAGCGTGACTGTGACTCTACTGGGACAAATCTATTTCATTTCCAGTTGAGAAGAAAGGATAAAAAATGTAGACTTGCTTGTATGTTTCGGATCATTGTCTTGCTGCATGACCCAGCTGCGCTTCAGCTTCAGCTCACGGACGGATGGCCTGACATTCTCCTGTAGAATTCTCTGATACAGAGCAGAATTCATGGTTCCTTCAATGATGGCAAGGCATCCAGGTCCTGATGCAGCAAAGCATCCCCAAACCATAACACTACCACCACCATGCTAGACCATTGGTATGAGGTTCTTACTGTGGAATGCAGTGTTTGGTTTTCGCCAGGCATAATGGTGCCTATGTCGGCCAAAAAGTTCCACTTTTGACTCATCTGTCCATAGAACATTGTTCCAGAACTCTTGAGGATCATCCATGTGCTTTTTGGCAAACTTGAGACGAGCATTCATGTTCTTCTTATTGAGCAATGGTTTCCGCATTGCTACTCTGCCATGAATCCCATTTTTGCCCAGTGTCTTTCTGATGGTGGAGTCATGAACACTGACCTTAGCCGAGGCGAGAGAGGCCTGCAGATCCCTGGATGTTGCTCTAGGGTTCTTTGTGACTTCCTGGACGAAGTTACACCTTGCTCTTGGAGAGATTTTGGCAGGACGGCCACTCCTGGGAAGATTCACTACTGTCCCAAACTTTCTCCATTTGGACAATATGACTCTGACTGTGGTTCGGTGGAGCCCCAGAGCCTTAGAAATGGCTTTGTAACCCTTTCCAGACTGATAGGCATCAACAACTTTTTTCCAGAGGTCTTCAGGAATTTCTTTTGTTCGTGGCATGATGTGCCTCTAGAACCTGTGTGCTGACAACTTCACTCTGATGGTAAGGGCCAAAGTTAGTCAGATTTATATTGGGCAGGGCTGGCCCAAATCAGGCCTGGTTGTTAACCAAAGTACTCAAACAGCTGACCCTAATTATCCCTTTTAATTGGGTTGAGTTAACCAGGGGGGGGCAATAACTTTCACACCTGAAGATTGCATGTTTGATTACCTTGCACACCAAACAAATGAAAGAAGCATCAAACTTTGGTGTCATTTTTTTCTCTCAGACTCCCTCTATATACTACTACAACCCACAAAAAAATCTGACCAAATACAATGTGAAAAATGTGCAAAAATGCAGAAAATTAGACAGGGGGCAAATACTTTTTCATGGCACTGAATATATATATATATATATATATATATATATATATATATATATATATATATATATATATTTTTAATTTAAAGTGGTGACATTTAATTGATTTTATTCATTTATAAATGTCTCAAACATACTGATTTGCAATATGCAAATGTGTAGCTTCAAAGAATTGGCTATTACTTTTCAAGAAGAAGAATATATTATTGTAACTTTCAGCTAAAGATCTGGTAAGTTGCCAGTATGCATGCAGTAGTCACAGTTTATTTTCATATACACAAATGGTTTAAGCGTGCATAAGCAGTCTTTTTAGTTGTTTGGACAGGTGACTTCTGTGTGCGATTTTCAAATGTGTGAGTTTAGGTGCTTCCAAGCATATAGTCGTCCATCTAGTTATTCACGACTAGTTAAATTAGTTGACATACCCCTTTGTGCATTTTGGCATTACATATCCTCCATATCAAAGGTCCATCAGAGACAACTCATGTATAAGCCAGTCTACTATGTCAAAAATAGTGACTGAAGTGACTGCGTGTGAAAAAATATATTATACTTTCCGAAAACTATACAGTTGTCACAAAAAACTAAAATAACTTTATACAATTACAGAGATTCAATACGTTATTCCATCCTTTTTTTGTATGATCGATCCTTTGCCTTGCAGGAAGGTTTCATGTAAATGAAGAACTGCATCAACAAGTAACATAACTTTAGTCAATTTAGTCACGTATGAAAATTGGCCCAATGTGTCTAATTTCATTATGTTCTGATCTGTATAAATATATATGTACCAGGGTAGCGTTGCAGTCAAGGCTGGTCAGGAAAGCAGACCCAGAAACAGAAACTGTAGTTTTAAGTGCTGTTGCACACTTTTATTCATAAAATAAACAAACAAAACGGGATCAAATAAAGGGCACAGGGGGAATATTAAACAGTTCAAACAAAAACAGATATGACTTCTCAGGCTGGGTGTTGGCCTTCACTAACCAGTCTCAAAAACACAGTATAAACACTCACCAAAACTCCTCTCCCCAAAGGATTGTACTCCTTTTTATACACACGGCCATTCCCCAATTAGCACTCACTTACCTAATTGGGGAATGGCCACACACCCCCACGTGATTGTTGGCAGAGATGGATTTAACCCCATCCCTGCCAAACTTACATGCAAAATACCACCACATTATTATTTACACGCCCTGCCACGATATAATTAAGTTAACACTATTTTTTGTAGTTAAATATTGAGACTCACATTTTGGCATTTACCAAATGATTTACATTAATATATTTGTCTATACCAATTATTCATATTCATTTTGAAGATGGAAATACTGTAACATTTTGGGGGAGGGTATATGTGTGTAGTAACAGTTTAATGTACAGGTCAATTTGGCTGAGATATAGTTTGCCTTGTCTCAATAGAGCCCACAAGTAGATTCTCATTATAAGTTATTATTATTATTATTTATTTCTTAGCAGGCGCCCTTATCCAGGGCAACTTATAATTGTTACAAGATATTACATTATTTTTACAAACAATTACATTATTTTTACATGCAATTACCCATTTATACAGTTGTTTTTTTACTGGAGCAATCTAGGTAAAGTACCTTGCTCAAGGGTACAGCAGCAGTGTCCCCCACCTGGGACTGAACCCACGACCCTCCGGTCAAGAGTCCAGAGCCCTAATCACTGCTCCACACTGCTGCCCTCTAAGTCAATGTACTGTTCGAGGTTTCTTAACCTCGGTACTCAAAGGGTACTATTTTAATTCTGTTTTTTGATCTAATGCTGTTTATGTCAATTAAACAGATTCCACTGTGTCTTGACTGGAGGCATTGCATTTTTTGTTATGGACACTAGCCCTATCAGCTGTATCTTCCCATTTTAAGGCATTGTTCTGAGTCGATACTTTACCAGAGCAGCAGCCTATGAAACTGATGTGAATGCCTCCATGTTTAATGTATATTCGGGAGAAGAAATTATCCACGCTTAATGACTTGTCTTGCTGTATGTCAGCAAAAAGTTGCACTGCTGAAGATTAAAATGGTAATGAGGGTAGTGGATAGTGGATATAGGTAGGACGGTAACATTTCCCAACAGTAGTGAGAGCAAGTTTATTATTGTGTCCCAGACTGACAGTGACATGTGTTGCAGTTGAAGGGAGTGGTGGAACAAAGTTGTACTCCTTCACTTTGTGATTTTGAGATATTTCAATTTGATGTCGGGCAGAGCTATAGGAGTATATGGACAGTTCAAAACCGTGATAGTGCTCTCTGTGCCTCATATAGCTAAATCTGGAATACTGGCAAATTCAGGGTGTAGTCAGGTGTTTTGGAATTAAATTCCAGCATGTAATTCATTTGATGAATGAAAGAATCAGCTTCTTCTACCCTTAAATTATTTAAATCACTGTGAGGCGTGTGAGTATTAATGGAATGTCCAGACAGCAATTTACATGCAACAAAATATTATTATTATTTTTAGTCACACGATAAAAATAAAAGAATGGTATGAGGGAGGGGGTGCTGGAATAAATAACAAAAAGAATGGAGGGTTCGTATATCCTCAGTCCTCCTCGTGATATCCCGGTCATGAAAGGGATAACAACAAAAGAGCTGTTATTGTAAATTCAGCCGTGATAACAAACCAAAAACAAAACAAACTGTACTGTGTCTCTTTCAAGCCCAATAACCCCGCCTATGTTTTCAAGGACCAACCCGGAACACAGTAGCACGTTGCCTTTAGTATGCAAAGCCCCGCCCCTGTAGTCAGTGGAACACCAATCCCAAACTGACAAGTGACCTTACAACTCACTTCACTCAAGTGGCCGGGATTTATATACTCGCACTTCTGCCCCTCACCAAGGTGACGCCCCTCATAAAGATGACTTTCGTCATGGTCACGAGACCTTGGTAAGGGAAGTCCCGAGTTGGCTTGGTGCCTTCTACTGTCGGGAGGCTGAATTACAGACCGAAACCCCTTTGACTCATGTGGCGGAGTGTCCCGCCCCTATGTATTATTATTTGTATTTTTGTTTGCGGCGCGGATAAAAGCGCCGCGTCTTTTATTATATTTAAAAACCCAGTGAGGATGCATGGCTAATCAGCTACTGATTATTTAACTAGCTGACAGTCATGCATCCTTACCAAACGCGTGCAGACTCTGGCCGAGGGATAATAAGATAATTAACAACTAGTTAATCCCTCGGCCAGAGTATATAAACCTGCAGCTCTCTGCACTCGAGGTTGAGTGTAGAGGAGAGTACGGGAGAGCGGAGAGAGAAAGAGCGCGAGGAGAATAAGACGTAATTAACAATTGCTAAAACGTGCTGGATTAGCCAGCACGACACTTACTTGTTTGTTTGTTTATTCGTTTGGCCCTCGCGCCTTTTTGTTTTGTTGTTTGTTTAAATATTTTATTTTTGTTTTGTTTATTAATAAATACGCTGAGTGCAATAGCATTCAGCTTCACCCGCCCATCCACTGTTTTGGTGTCAGTTACTTCCTGGTCCGTGACGTCATCCACCTCACCACTGCGAGCCAGACTGCCACACTCATCACAATCACATATACAACATGCAATGTATACAGTATATGAAACATTTAGATTTCAGATGCAAAACTGTATACATAGGGTCTCATTCATGGGGTTTCCATGCTGGTCAATTTACACGTGAAATGGCGATGCGCGTGCACGTTTGGGAGAAGTACTTGGGTAAATCAGGTTTGTGGCCGAAAAAAACAGCCAAAGAGAGGGATAGGGTAAATCTCATTTACTCGTGTAAATGACGAAACACACGGGAAAACCACACGCAGTTTCGCATGGAAACCCGCATTTCACGTGTAAATGTTAATGAGCGTGTTTATCCTTAACTACAAATATTGCAAGGGATCAGGTCAGTTGTTACTGTGGATTCCAAGACAGCAGAAAGTAGTGGCTGATGGGCGATTTTATGCTTAGCAGTGGTGTAGTTCACCTTAATGCTAATGCGGGCGGTCTTTTTTTATTATTCTTTTTTGCTGTGTCTGGTCTGTCATAGTGTATATATTTTGTGGGTTAAAACCACTTACCACAAACTGCATTATGCATTTGTTATAGTATTAAAGCAGCTGTTTGAGAATACCTTTGCTGTAAAAACTACGATAAAGTTCAACACAAAGAGCAAGTGAGCTGCTTAACTGAATTAATTCCCATCCTTTTTTTGATCCCAGCGATGTCCAAAGACAACGCGCGTCTGCCCTCCACGTTAATAAATATAGTCTGTGAACTGGATGTCATAAGCCAGCTCAATCGCAACAACATCCAAGTTGTTGATGCCCTCTCAGAACTGACCAAATAAAATTGCAAATTAACGTACTGATTGTGATTTATTTGTTTGCATCGTTAATATTTAACACAGCAGTAAATCCAACACAACTTAAAAGAAAGGAGAGCATCTGACACCACGAGCCTCCTCAAACTGAAAAACAATTTGGTCAAGAGCAGTAAAGCACATTATTAAACAAGCAGGCTCAGGGTATTTTGCTTTATTACAGCAGCTTAGATTCATTTGTGTACCAGTTCTTTGCGCATGGAAACCGCATTTTCACAAAATGTCACTAGTAATCTTCAAAAACAGCACGAGTACTTTATGCATAGTTAATTTACATATCAACCCCCACCTTTCCCATTCATTTGCATGACGTCGGGTGAAAAGGCCGGTTTACTTGAGTAAAATAAACTGAGCGAATGGAAACCCAAAAAAGCATTTTACACGAGACATTTCTCATGTAAATGTCTCAAGTTAAAAAAAAATAAAAACTTGCATGGAAACCCCATGATTTACAAAAGGGCACTAAATGTAGATGTAACGTGCACATTAAGTAGTGAGCCTGATGTGCACCATAAATCTAAATGTACTGCCCAGTTTACTAACAGAGAACGCATTAATTGACGTGCTAATTCACATACCATACTGTGCACATGTATTGTGAGCGATAATTTAACGTGCACGATAATGTCAGAGACTTACCCGTAACCACCGTGATATCAAAAGCCCCAGCAGTCCAGGCGTATCTTTTGGTCAGTAGCTTACTGTGAAGGTGGAGGTGGCTTACATTGACTGAAAATGAGGATCAACAGACACAGCACTCAGCAGGGGACAGGCAGAGGCAACGCAAAGTGAAACTGCACTGCTTACCTTTTCATTTTAACATGTATTCCTTGTGTGATGTAAAAAATATATATACTGTATATATATATATATATATATATATATATATATATATATATATATATATATATATATATATATATATATATATATATATATATATATATATATATATATATATATATATATACAGACGTGCTCAAATTTGTTGGTACCCCTCCACAAAAAACAAAGAATGCACAATTTTCTCTGAAATAACTTGAAACTGACAAAAGTAACTGGCATCCACCATTGTTTATTCCATATTTAACAGAAATCAGACTTTGCTTTTGATTTTTTATTCAACATAATATTGTAAATAAGAAAACAAATGAAAATGGCATCGACAAAAATGATGGGACCACTAACCTAATATTTTGTTGCACAACCTTTAGAGTCAATCACTGCAATCAAACGTTTTCTGTAGCTCTCAATGAGACTTCTGCACCTGTTAACAGGTAGTTTGGCCCACTCTTCCTGAGCAAACTGCTCCAACTGTCTCAGGTTTGATGGGTGCCTTCTCCAGACTGCAAGTTTCAGCTCTTTCCATAGATGTTCGATAGGATTCAGATCAGGACTCATAGAAGGCCACTTCAGAATAGTCCAATGTTTTGTTCTTATCCATTCTTGGGTGCTTTTAGCTGTGTGTTTTGGGTCATTATCCTGTTGGAAGACCCATGACCTGCGACTGAGACAGAGCTTTCTGACACTGGGCAGTACGTTTCGCTCCAGAATGCCTTGATAGTCTTGAGATTTCATTGTGCCCTGCACAGATTCAAGGCACCCTGTGCCAGGCGCAGCAAAGCAGCCCCAAAACATAACCGAGCCTCCTCCATGTTTCACTGTAGGTATGGTGTTCTTTTCTTTGAAAGCTTCATTTTTCGTCTGTGAACATAGAGCTGATGTGACTTGCCAAAAAGCTCCAGTTTTGACTCATCTGTCCAAAGGACATTCTCCCAGAAGGATTGTGGCTTGTCAATATGCATTTTAGGAAATTCCAGTCTGGCTTTTTTTATGTTTTTCTGTCAAAAGTGGAGTCCTCCTGGGTCTTCTTCCATGGAGCCCACTTTCGCTCAAAAAGCGACGGATGGTGCGATCAGAAACTGACGTACCTTCACCTTGGAGTTCAGCTTGTATCTCTTTGGCAGTTATCCTTGGTTCTTTTTCTACCATTCGCACTATCCTTCTCTGTTCACTCTGGGGTCGATTTTCCTCTTGGCCGCGCCCAGGAGGTTGGCTACAGTTCCATGGACCTTAAACTTCTTAATAATATTTGCAACTGTTGTCACAGGAACATCAAGCTGCTTGGAGATGGTCTTGTAGCCTTTACCTTTACCATGCTTGTCTATTATTTTCTTTCTGATCTCCTCAGACAACTCTCTCCTTTGCTTTCTCTGGTCCATGTTCAGTGTGGTGCACACAATGATACCAAACAGCACAGTGACTACTTTTCTCCATTTAAATAGGCTGAATGACTGATTACAAGATTGGAGACATGTGTGATACTAATTAAAGAAACTAATTAATTTGAAATATCACTATAATCCAATTATTTATTATCTTTTCTAAGGGGTACCAACAAATGTGTCCAGGCCATTTTAGAATATCTTTGTAGAATAAGCAATAATTCATCTCTTTTCACAGCTTCTTTGCTTTATTCTATGACATACCAAAGGCATGCAAGTATACATGATAAAATAGCTTTTAATTTCATCACTTTTCAGGAGGAATGAAGCATTATTTCAATGAGCTGTAAGGGTACCAACAAATTTGAGCACGTCTGTATATATATAGGTAAAAATCTGGTTTTCCTTTCTCCTTTAATGCAGATACAATAAAAGGCATATTGTGCAATGGTATACTTTTCTTTTTGTTCTGCTTACTTGAGAAATATTGATTGATGAAATGGAGCCTCAGTTCTCTTCCTTGTTGGCATTGTCACCCTGCAGAGCAAGCTCCATGGATCGGGGTGACAGTGCTATGTGAGTACAATCAATAGCACCCATCACATTGGGGAAGCCAGCAACCTGGTAGAAGCCCACTTTCACGTCCTGTAAACCTGTCCTCTGTGTGGGAAATGTAATATAATTCCCTGTGAACTTTAGCAGGGCATGTTGTATTATACATATGAGTAGCTACAGCTTTTAATGGCAGGAAGCGTGTGAATCCATCTAAACATAGATGTGCAGTTAAAGCATTTCTATTTAACTCATTTTTGTGTCAATGGATCTTTTCTTATCTCTTCTCTCTCATGCTATACTCCCAGCTCAACTCTCCTCAATTGCACGCAGAGGAGTTAGACATTCTAGTGGAGGAGGTTGTTTTAGATTATAATACCTTGTTTAGTCCAGTGTTTTATTTAACCACTCTATTATTTGTACCAATGTAATGAACCATAAAATAAAAATCTAAGAAATCATAACATTAATTCACGTTTATTCACGCTTAATATAACCTGTTATTTACAGGTAATCTTCACTGCTCTATATGAAATCTTTAATGCAAGTAATGTCTCCATGATGACAGATAGGTTTCAGCCCAGAAAAATAGGTTTACATAGTTCTTCTATCAGCGGTTAAAGCCTGGCTTCCAAACAAACTAATTATCGCTCACTTCAAGGTGCACACTATGATTATTGCCCTTTAGTAAATACAGTGTGAATAAAGCTCATCTCATTATTCAGAGCAAGGCGCCTCATTTAAATACATTATCATACAAATCACACATTAGTTCATGCAAGAATGAATAAAACTGCAATAGTAAATACGGAAATCATGAACATGCACACTGATTGCAATTTTTAGACATTTTTGTGCATAAAAAAAGAACTGCAAAGAGCAGAAGAAAAGTTAGGTAAATATACACAGGTTTAGCTGCATAACTTGTATCAAGGCTATAATCTTCACTATCAGTGAAGCAACATTTTTAATTATATTTAAACGTCAGGTAAGTTATGATTTTATTATAATGCTGCCTAATAAAAGTGACAATACAACATTTTATCATCTTTATTCATAGATCTATTAAATGTTTTACATTCAGTTTGTTTTAATTTAATGTGAATTACTGCATTATGATAATGGGTTTTGAGGAAACTGTCAGCAGAGACAAGCGACAGCAGCAGGGTTGCCTATTCATTCTCATTGTGGTTTTGTTATTTACAGTTCTCAAAACATTATAGGTAAGGGAATTAATATTTTATTGTACTAACTCTAGATGTATAATAATTATTCATTTGTAACATGCCTTCACAAAACATTGCAAGCTTGTGCAATGTCATGTGAGCTGTTGACATTTGGGCCCAGTGCTAAAAATGGCTTATTTGCACAGGGTACTCCAGAGTCGTAACGGTACAGTAACTTTTGTATGGAGTACTGCACTGGTTGAATACATTTGTATTTCTGCACAATATGCAAATGTACACCACCACCATAAGGGGATTAATACCTATTTTCATAATTTTAAGGGTCTGAATTTATCTGAAACTCTTTCCTCACAGTGATAGTTTTTCCCTTTGAAAAGGGAATGCCTGTTTGCAGCGCGTCGACCCTCATGCACTAATGAAGCAATGCTGCATTCTAGAGAGGGGGAGATCATACGCTTAGTGCAAGTTACTGAATGTGGACTGCACTGACATGATGATTGACTTTCATGATGAGGGGGAACACATCCCAGCAGGTGTCACAACTAGACCGTTCTGTTTTATTTGTTTATTTTATAATTTAGTGTGCCCAATTATATTACCCCTGATTTTCTCCCCAATTTGTAATGTCCAATAATTGTTTTCACTGGGGACTCGTGCACAGTATGACACACCCTGCACACCACGTGGCTGTGCTTTTCCCAGGTGAGCAACTCAGGGACTCCAACAGTTCTGTTTCATTGCAGATAACACATGCCTATAAAATATTAGGGAGGCATGCTGTGCTTCTAAATGAGGTGAACAAACACCATCTGCACAGGTTTCTAAGCAACAAGACACTGCAGTTTATTAGCACACTGTTGACTTTTAAAAGGGCATTATAAAACACATTTGAATACAAGTGGGAAAGGCCAAAGTTACTGCACCTAAATTCTCACAGAATGATAAAAGTGGCTGGGATTTCAAACTGGATACTTCAGCTGCCCTGAGGTAGAGCAAAGAATGGACCTTATTTAGCATGCACGTAAAGTAGTGAGCCTAACGCGCGTGATAAATCAAAATTTACTAACAGAGAACACATTCAAATACGTGCACAGTATTTGGCTAATTTACATACCATACCATGCACACTACATGTATTGTGAGCGATAATTTAATGCGCACAATAATGTCAGAAATTTACCCATGACCACCGTGATATCAAAAGCCCCAGCAGTCCAGGCGTATCTTTTGGTCAGCACCTTATTGTGAAAGTTATAATGAGGTTAAAATGAGCGCTCAACAGACACAGCACTCAGTAGGGGACAGGCAGAGGCAACGTAAAGTGAAACTGCACTACTTAAACCATGTGTGCAAATCTGAATGCACTGAAACAGCCCAGATACTGTAGCATATTGGTGAATCATTTCAAAACAACTTCTTACCCAAACGAAAAAGCATTTTACTGGAAGATGTTGAGGTTAGCAACATGGCTTTTGGAAATAAATTTACCTTACATTCAGTACGTGCATTTATCAGTGCATGGAATGAACAAGTCCTCCAGGTAACATATAGCAGCTAGGAAACTTATGCTTGTTGTCTCTTGTATCTACGGTCAAATATCCGTTCAGATATGTGCTCAGCATTTGCAGAATAGATCGCCCCTAGAATGATTGGGACACTTGAAAATGAATACAACCAGATTTCTCGCTACCCATTCCAGAAAATGTTAAAAATGATGTCCCAAAATACTGGTGTTACTTCTGATCCTTCCAGTATCCAGTGCTGAATCTGAAAGGATGTTCAGCACTGTTACTTTCCTGAGGTTGGATCTACGCAATTCTCAGTCTGTGCACTTTGGAAAATTTGCTGAGTATTCGCTTTGCGAGGCAGATGGTTTATGCTGTGACTCAATTACTTTTAGGAATGACTTTTTGAAAAAGTTGAATGTAGCTAATATGTAGTAAACTACAAATGTTGTGACTTAATATGATACAGACCTACTCTATCTGCGAACAGTTCTGAACAATTTATTTCACTCAGTCTGATTTTTTTTTTCATGGTTCCTGGTTTCATCAGTAACAAATAGCAGTGATTGTGCCATTAGTTTGAAATTTTGAAATAAACAAGCAAAGCAGATTAGTAATATTGAAAAATGTTTATAGCATTGCATACCTGTTTTTATTTTTTGTATTTGAAATAAATGTCGCATTTATTAAGTCTTAAATGTAAGTACTGTTTTTTTGGCTGTTTTTGGTTGGTTTAAAAAAAGACAATTTGGCTACTTTTTGGCTGGTTAAATCCACAATTTGGTGGGGCATTGCAAAAATAATCTGGCAGCCCTGAAACAGAAGATGCTGGGCAGTTTGGATGCTACAAAAAATGATTAATGAAATATAGGCTTGGTAATTGTTAGTTTAGTTTGTTTTATTCGCTATTAATTAAATTATATTCAGACGGTTATTTATGTATTCATTTTAAATAAGGACCTTAGTAGGTTCGTGTTGCTGTGGGGACTTGAACGGGTTTAAGTTCAACAACAACGCTAAATAAAATGTTACTGCTATTAAGCACTGGTAATAATCTGAAGCTGTGGTATTGCAAAATAACAATCCTGTTTTTACTTTAGAAATGTTTTTTTTTCATTAAAAACTTGTCGTTCTTAATTAATTTTCAGCTTTCATATTGAAGCTTGTTGTGTACTACTAATTAAAGCAGAAGAAGTAGGAATTTGCTTAAGATGTTTTTCAAGTCAAGTAAGCTTATTTGTGTATAAATAATGACAATAGTTTAATCTTACTTTAAAAGGCATGCACCTGAATCTTAAGGTAATTAAACTGTTTGCTTATACTCACCCTGCCGTTCTGTTCACTGTCAGCCCTGGTTAAAGATATATAAATAATGTACCCGATCCAAAGCAAGTGTAAAACATGCCTGAATATTAAAGTAAAAAATATAAATATTTTAAAACTAGCAAGAAATGACATGTTGCACTAGCAGCAATTACATTATTTTTTTGCCCTCCAACTCAATGGACCATATTTAGAAGCAAGCACAAAGGCAAAGAAATTTCTTAGAGCAATAAGACCATTTTAAAGGTATAAAACAAGAAATAACTCTTGACTGGTCCTTCCTGCAACTAAGTTTATACTGTTGAAATTGTTTTAAATCAGCAAAAAAAAAAAAAAAAAGTCTTTATATTTGCTTCAGAGTGGTCTTCTTTTATATGGTAAAACAGTGCTTTTGACATGGCAAGTATTTTGAACTGCCTTACTTGGGAAATAATTACCTTCCAAAGAACAATACTTGCTTTTCTTTGTTTGTTTAACACTTTCCTTTAATAAACTACATGTGGGAATTCTAGGTGTAGCACTGTGCAGAGAGTTGCATGTATTTGTATTTAATATGCATGCTCAGTAAGTACATATTGTGCATTTTATGCTGAAACATCTGCCCCATTTTTTAGGTTTGCAATTACTGGAACCGTAACTTCACAACAGCAAGGTTTGCTTGGTTTCTTAGAGCTTCTTAATTGTAAAAACATTTTAATAAAAGAAATAAACATTTGCTTCTCTACGCTCAGCTGTTAGTCCTTCAGTTTGCCCCCCTACTGTTTAACAAAGTTAACTGCTTATGATTGACACACAAAATTCTTTGACCATTGCTTCTGACATGGATTAAAACACTGAATTGTTGTACTGCTTTTAGAATGAAACACTGACCTACAGACACCAAAACTGACTCGTGTTACTGAATAAGAAAGGTTACTGGTCCAAAGCTTAGCTATTAAAGTGAGTATAAATTTAGATTTTTGTTATTATACAGTTAAATAAACTGTTAATGCAAAAACTATTTTTTACAATTGGTTATTGTATTTATGATATCTGATTGAGTTAAGCAAAGATTGTATATGATTTTTGCAGCTCAGCTTTTATAAAATTAATATGTGAATTGGGCATACATGTAAAAGGTTTGATCAGTAACATTTCAAAAACTATGTTTGTTAACTAGCCTCATGTGAGATTTATCTGGTTGATCCATCTGATAAAATGACAAGTTGTAAGTGAAGTGAAGTTTTGCCCCAGGAGTTTCAGTCAAAATGATCACTGGCCAGTTTCACCCATGTCAGGGTAACACTTCCTAAAACAGAAAGGCAACCACTTCAAATAGACCATATTCATAAACACAAACCGTCAACAAAATTGAGCCCTTTGACATACGATAAAGAACAATATTTTTCTATGATAATTCGATTGCTTGATAAAAAAAAAAATCTAAATTTAATATTTTTTTTATTATTTATGCAGGCATTTAAAAAGGACAACTCATGTGTTCTTTTTGATTCTGGAAAACCTGGGGTCCTAATGTACCCTAGTATGTGTAAGGGGTGGTTCAACATTTAAGAATATACAAATCAGGCCATTTTACTACACCTACTAAGAGTATAGCAACATTTTTAAATTTAAAAAAGTTAAAACCCAGGAAAGACTTTTAGTTTCATACATTTAAGGTACCAAGACCATTTAAAAAAAAAAGCCAATTTGTCTTTCTTCAGAATTAATATATAAAAGCTAACAAATATCCACAGACACACACAACAAGTTGTAAATAGTACCAGTCTCTTGGAAAACATGTAGGAGTTGCTTAAACAAGTGAATACCATCTTAAAACTAAAATCATTACCTTTAGTGTTTGACAAAATATATACACAGTATATAGGTTCTTAAACAAGTTTCATGCAAACAGTTCTGTTGCTCTCATTGTTATCAACGATGAAGGTCGTTTTTTAATGCTGAGAGGTGAGCTTGACAGGTGAGCAAAAAAAGTTATGAGCTTAAGATGGGTTTTCTAAATGTCAGGTCTGCTTGTACAGGGATCATGTTTCCCAGTGAGAAGGAGCTAATTGTACCCTGGAGAGGTGGAAGAGGTGACAGATTCTGTCCAGAGAGAGGCCAACACACTACTCACCAACGTCAGCCTCTGACAGACAGCTGCTCCTAGAACACCTTCTCAGCAGTTGAGGGAACAGATTTTTGCAAATTGCTTGTTATAAGTAATCTACTGCACAACATTTTTTCTTCAAATGTGCCGAAATAACAAAAATATTGATGCCCTCTCTAAAATTAAATGGCAGCCCTTGGCTATTGGTATACCCATTACACTCATGCTAATGCATTAGTGCTGCCTGTAAGTACTTCTACACCAGGGGTGGGCAATTCCGGTCCTGGAGGCCCGGTGTCCCTCCTGGCTTTTGTTTCCAATTATTGGTCTAATTAAGTAATTTAGAGCACAGTTGGAACAAAAGCCAGGAGGGACACCGGCCCTCCAGGACCGGAATTGCCCACCCCTGTTCTACACAGTAATAGCTTTGATGGTTTTAACTCTGCCTCTGCCACACACAATAACCTGATGCCAGTAGCATCTATCTGGGCTCTTTGATGAAAAATAAAAAAGGATGGATGTTAGAAGTTTTCTTGCCTGTTTTGTTAAAATAATTTTTGAATTTTAAACATTTTTGAAAAACATCCTGTACTGCAGCCACCAAATAAAGCCCTGCATATACAACTGGCAAATGTTTTGCATCACCTAGATATTTTAAGATGTATTAAAACCATTTTCACTACCGTAACTTAGTAATTTTGTTACGTCTGTTCATTTCAAACTAATTTTGTATGCATGTCCTAAAAATCTCATTATAATATATATTTGTTGTACCTACGCCTGGTATTATCATTTTCTTCTGACTTACGGGTTCAATTTGCATCCGTTTTCTTGAGTGTCTGTCACTGGTGTAGCTGCCACTATGACTTTGTACAGTATGTAAAACTTGCTGTTTGAGTTAATTTAAAATAAAGCATCTTAAAATAGGCGAAAAGAGAACAAATGTAAACGTTGCCTAGGAAACTGACAACAATGAATGGTGTTATTGCAGTTCAAATTGAACTAGCTTGTAGCACTAGCTACATGAATGCAGCATAAGTAATTTGCTGCCTGCTGCTCTTAATTGAGTATCAGAATACCTGGCCAGGTTAAGTTAATTCTCTTCAATTGCTAAATAAGTGATTTTGTCCTGATTTCGAAAATGGGCCTTTCAGATTCATAAGGTAAAACTTAGGTGAAGCTATATCAATTTACTGTCAGTTTTTGGTAAGGGGTTTATCTCTGCACTGGTCTCTCTTGTTTTAACTGAATGATCTTTTCCTTAATTTCCACATGGAAGTTCTAATTAGAGTCAGGTGTTGCTAATTGCCTTGGCAAAGGGCTTATTGAGCTTGATTTATCATTGTCTAAGTATCTTAATTGGGAGCTCTTTAAATATGGCTATTACTTCCTGGGAAGGGGGTGGTTCCTTTTTCTGGGGTGATTCATTTTCGGGTGTGGTTTTTGTGGATGCAGAGTGTTTGGAGGAAAGAGCAGGGTTTTTTGAAGAAGGTTGCTGTCTATAAAAGAGAGATCGGGAAGCAATGATCTATTGGTTGTTAGAAACAGTGTATTTTTTCTAATCTGCCATTTTCCAGTTTGAAAGTAACCAGTTATCTAATCTCCTGCCCAATTGAAACTATCCACATCATTCAAATTGTTTATTTTTTATCCTAAAAGCAACAACGGTGACTAATCCATTTATTATCCAAATCATCACTTTTTGTCTCCTTACCTGGTTGAAACTCCAAGCTCTACAGGACCAAGGAAAAACTGGGTGAGATCCCCTGATGGGGAGGAATCTTATCTTTCGCTGCTGGATTATCTGTTTTGTTCTGACTGTTTGGGATTATTATCATTTTGGTTTATTTATCGGGGTTTAACGAGCACCTCGCATAGAAGGCTCATTTTGTTTATTTATCGGGGTTTAACGAGCACCTCGCATAGAAGGCTCATTTTGGTTTATTTATCTGGGTTTAACCTAGAAGGCTCATTTTGTTTATTTATCGAAGGCACCTCGCATTTTTTTGGTTTATTGTTGTTTTTTGTTTTGTGTTCAAAATGTTCTGGCTCAACCTGCATTCTCAATACGGACCTGATATAACAGCTTGGGACTTTTAAAGTATTGGAAATAGACCTAGATAAGCAGTGTGTGCCTTAACCTCTTTGTTGCCACCTCCCTGGCCACAGGAATTCTACAATTTTTGCAATACATTCCTTTAATCACGATTACTATATCCTCCTTTTAGTGTATCCAAGCAAACCTATATATCGTTTTGTTCAGCACACATTGAACTTTCCACTGGTATGGATATCTGGTAAGATGACCAAAATATTGCTCCATAAGTGTACAAAAAAATTCATACATCATCATCTCGGTTTTGTTCCAGATTGTGCCTGTTTTTTCATAAGGCAATGTTGAAATGTGTCTTTCAACATACTTCAATAGGTTTCTAATTTACAAAAAGCACGTCTGTAACCACAATATACAATGAACAAACTGAAAATTCAAAAAGGGTAAAAACACACACAAAGCGTAGGTCACATAAAAAGCTACACTAAAGTATAATAAATCTCCTAACTACCTCCAAATAATTACAAATAAATGTTATAAATGGTTACTAACAAAAAAGGTTTCCAACTGCAGGAAATGCAAAGAACAAAAATATATGTTGTTGAAGTTGTAAAAAAAAAATAAGAAAATATGTTGATAAAAAAAATATAACAGGTTGGGATAAATGAAAAAAAAACCTGAGGTAAAACACTGGCAAAAAAAAGTATTAAAACACAATAAATTCCCTCACAACAACTCAAAAGAGCTTCCCAAAATTATTTCTCAAAAATAGTGTTGCGTTATCTAAATTTGTAAGGTGTTCAGCCAAATGTGAGGTGTAATAAATGTGAGGTTTAATGAACTTGGTAAATCAAAGTAAAATGAATGAATGAAAAAAGAACAAGTTCAATTTGTGGTTTATCCAGATACTGTATGTAAAGGAAAGAAAAAAAAAAAAAACAACTGTGAGGAAAAAAAACTCAAAAGTATAAAATACAGTGAATATCACGCATATACATGTCAATTGCGGAAAAAAATGATACAATATATTGATAAATATACAGAAGACTTTTCTAAAAGTTAAGCAACGGACAGCAGTCTTAACCACTCCTTGTCTCACCACTGCTTGTCTCACCACTGAAACTACAACAACAGAGCGCTCTAGTCACGCCTCCCAAACTTTTTTTTCACTCTTTTTCGTCATGCATTTTGAACCAATAAAATGATCAGAAAACATTCCAACCCCCATCCCATGGTTCATTTGTTGCAGGAAAGGGTCCTAAATCACAGCAAGCTTTTTTAAATAGTGAAAAAAAGACAGTAGCTTTTCAGGGCACCTCGAAGAGTTAGACGTACCAGGAACATCCTAAGAGCATTGAATTGGTAAATAAAGCCTGATGTGACCAACTTTACCAAGCACAGTTCAACATTAACAACTGAGGTGAAAGTATTAGCGGCATTTCAGGATCATTTCAAAGAATGGTTTATGATTTAATAGTAATACAGCAGAGCACTACTTTACATCAAGTTACCACAGCTTTACTTTGGTACCACAAAGTCAAATTCCCTAACACTACTGAATCAGACAAAACTAAAGAGTACATTCTACTTAATTGCAGGATTCCCCAATGTTATAGGTGCTATTGACTGTACACACACTTCCATTAAGGCAGCCCCTGGAGATAGCTTGGCTTTTATTAATAGACAGAACTTTCACAGTGTAAACATTCAAGTCAGATGTGATGCTTAATCCTGTCACTCCAATAATTAATCCAGAATGTGAAGCAGCACTAAAATACAATGATGCTCATTGCAGAAGAAATGTGATGGAATGCACCTTTGGAACTTCAAAAATGAGAGTCAGGTGTTTGGATAAATCTGGAGGATTCTTGCAATACTCTCCTCAAAAAGTCTTTCACATTTTTGTGGTATAGTGCATGCTTCACAGCCTAGCTTTAAGAAAGGGAATCGTTGATGATGAGGAGGTGCTTCGAGGTGAAGATGAAAATAAAGATCACATTCTTGCCAATCAATATAATGACAGTGGAAGGGAAACATTAAACCACACAGTTGCTGTTCTTTAATTAAGCACACATTCAAGCATCAGTATAATCACTGACTTTTCAGTTATTAATAATGTAATGCATGAGTCATTGCAACTGAAATACACAGAAAACAATTTTCTAACCTGCATTACCAATATATTTAGTGTACTACGCTGTTTTTTTATTTGTTCTTTATTCGTCATTATAGGAAAAATAGAAGCATTTAACACAACTTAAAATATATACAGTGCTACCCCATTATAATGCAGTTATTGGGGTCCATAATTACGAGACCGTGTTATTTGTGTTTTGCCTCATAATGAATATTGGTATTTTTGTTTCTGAAATTATTTACAATGCCCACAAGCCAAATTATTATTGTAACATACGGTGGAAAATGAAGGAAGGAGACACAGTTGCAGGTACTCTAATCCACAGTTTATTGGGATGATTATTCCCTAGGCCACACCAAAAACAACAAACAGTCTTGAACTCTCACAGCAGCACATTCACACATCACAAACCACATCATAAAACCATAATGCAATTTGACTTGGCTGTCTGTGCTTGAGAGAAGCCCAGGACTAAATAGCAGTGGGTGTTCAGGTAACGAATGAGGTGCTGTCCCAGAGTTGTGAGGATAAACCTCATTAGGGACCTGTAAGCACAGTGCCTGACTGTAAAGCATTCAAACAAACTCTTCATTTTCAGGATACCAAATAAAACTGTTACTAATAATGTGAAATGCCTAATTAAAAGGACTTTGAATTATTTCCAGCAATATTTAATACATATAAAAAGCAATTAAACAATAATTCTTGAATTTCAGCTCACCCTGGATAAACATAGTTTGCCAATTATCTAATCCAGTGCAACGAGCAATCAAACAATTAAATACATCTATCTTGAGTTATCAGTCTTCCTTCTTCCTGTCCACAGGCAGCTATTAAACTGAAGGGAACTTCAAAGACTTTGCAAGCAGATGCTCCTTCAGGAAATCTGTCTGGGTGTTCCATGTATCTTTGCACAGTACAACTAACAGCTATCTTGTGGCACTTTTCATGCACCTTAATATAGCAAACCATTTATTTAATCTTGATACAAATCAGAAACAGACCATGGGGGGGAAGGTGGGGAGTTTAAACATCTGCCAATTATATTCAACACATTTGCCAACTGAATTAATGCAAGTTGATGGCATCTCCTTAATTATGGCTGTCCTGCAGAGCCTTGCAGGCACCTGTCTTTGCAGAGTGCATGTTGTTTGTCTTAACTGATGATGGCTGTCTGTGGTTGCTTGTGATGCGTTGCCCCTTCCACTGCTTGTTAAAAACCCTAACATCACATTTCCCTACTTTTGTCATTTTAAAATCAACCCTTACTGATACATTAACAAAGTTTTTTTGTAAAGAATATAATATATACACATTTACCTACAGAACCGTAGCTTCAGCAATTCTATGAACTGAGGTAAAATCAAGCACTTTAGGTTAATGATATAACAATCATGGGGTTTCCATGCAAGTTGTTTTTTTTTTTTTTTTTTACAAGACATTTACTCGAGAAAAATGTGTTGTGTAAAATGTTTTTTTGGTTTCCATTCGCTCAGTTTTTTAGTCGAGTAAACCAGGCTTTTCATCCGATGTCATGCAAATGAATGGGAAAGGTGGGGGTTATGTAAATTAACTATGCATAAAGTACTCGTGCTGTTTTTGAAGATTAGTGACATTTTGTGAAAATGTGGTTTCCATGTGCAGAGAACGAGTGAATCTAAGCTGCTGTAATAAAGCAAAATACCCTGTGCCTGCTTGGTTAATAATGTGTTTTACTGCTGTTCACCAAATTGTTTTTCAAATGTCAGGTGGGTTGGCTTGTCGTTAGTATTGAATCTGGTTTCAACTAATTTATCTGACGACTCATTAATTAAAAATTAACTCTAAGGTATAAAATGAATCTGACCAACACAGGTATTGCAGATATACCATGGCTGAAACCCGGCGGAGACGTTATATATATATATATATATATATATATATCTATATATATATCATACATATATCATACATATATACACACACATATATACACACACACACCTTTCATTCAGGCAATACAGCATATAGGGGATCAGGTGATTCTGCGTATACTACCCTGGCTTAGAAACCTTACCCGTCCGGACGGCTGACAGCTGCTGAGGACGCACTCATGCTTGGGCAAATACGGGTAGTGGGCACTTGAAAAGAGAGGTGGCAGATACTGATGAAACAGACTGAAGTGCATTAATTTGTTCCCAAAATTGCCACTGCCTGCACAAACTGTAACAATCTCAACTCTGGCGGAAAATCAATTATTTAACTAGTTGATAGAAATTATATTCCTACCAAGAATTACAAAAAACTTATGGTAAGTGAGCCGAGTGCCAGAAACCAAGAACAAAAATGCAGGTTAAGACAGTAATCACTGTAAAATGTATATTGAGGTGTGGAGAACACATTAGAAATACTGGTTGTGAGTCTGCCAAAGAAAACAAATAAAAGAAAAATACATCCACAATTAATATGTGCAATCGATATGAAAAAAATAGTCCAATTGGAGGCCTTCTCCACAGGGCAGAATTCACCTAAAAACAATAAAAATGTCCAAAAAGAAAAAAATAATGTCCTTATTGAAATGGTCCTTGCCCAGGACAGAAAAAAATAAACCAGTAGCAGAAAATATTAAATTGGTAATCTTCAGGAAATGAAGCAGCATCAGAGTTAGGTTTCCTCTGGTGTAGGAAATGTCCACCCAACAAAAGATTTCCCTTTGGACAAATAGATTGGTTGAATAATCCTTGAATAATACTTCCAGAGGAAACCAGGAACGGCTTGGTGAGACAAGACCCAGAGATCCGGATGGTGGATAAAAACGTCAATACATTACTCTTAATTTGCTAATGCCAAACAAAACTCAGCTCAAGAAGTTAATTATAATCAGGATTAAAGTCTTAGATACTCTTTCTTTCCTGAGTGTTCTTTCTTCTTCAAAACACAGTAGATTAGAATAGGTTTCTAACAAACAAACCAACGAACAAACACCACACCCTTCTCTTTCCACAAAAAACTGCCTCTCCCCTAAACCAGTCAGGTGCCTGTTATCAAGAAATTGGCCAAATGGCTTAATGAGACAAAGCTAATTAATTAAATGAGAACCAGGACATTGCAATAAAAGCACTTAAACAATTAACCAGGTAACTAAGAACTGCTGCAAAAAAATAGCTAAACATAGTGTTGAGTAAAAAACACTGGATTGAATAATTACTTTTAATTTCCAGCATTTACCGCAAAACCCTTGAAACCATTTGTGACATCCTAAAACACAAATACAAAGTAACATAATAGCGGAGGGGGAAACCCTGTTCTAAAAATAAATTAACAAATAAACATACAGGCGATGCGGAGCAGCAGGCAGCCCCAGGCAATGCGGAGCAGCAGGCAGCCCCAGGCAATGCGGAGCAACAGGCAGCCCCAGGCGATGCAGAGCAGTAGGCAACCTCAGGCGATCCAGATGTGGCATCCCTGAGCGGAGCGGGTATGGCAACTTTAACACTTCTGCCTCTGTTATGCTAAAGTTATTTAAAACTGGATAGGAACAGGTCAACATGTGGGGCATGTTGTCCGTGTCCTCCTTTGCAAAAACCTGTGAATTAATCATTTAATATATTTGCTATTTTTTTTTTCGTCTATGATTTTGCTATTTGTGTCTCTTAGACATTTAACCTCCTCTTTGAATGTTCTATTGCTGTTATAATATTGGAAAAACATTTTGGAATTGGTTTTAGCCCCCTTAGCAATATTGATTTCTATCTCTCTTGGCCTTTCTAACTTCCTTTTTGACTTGTGTTTGCAGTTCCAAGTACTCTTTCTGTGCACTTTGTTTTTGGTCCCTTTAAACGCTCTGTAAAGTGCCTTTTTTTAAGCTGAATTTTTTTTTTTAATTGATCTATTAAACCATTTTGGCCATTTCGTTTTAGATTTAGATTTGTCTACTTTTGGGATGTAATTGTTTTGCGCCTCTAGTACTACATTTTTTAAAAAACAGCCATCCTTTTTCTGTGGATGTTCTCTATTTTACTGCAATCTACTTCTGTTAGTCTCTGTTTCATATCTTCATAGTTTACTTTTCTAAAATTGTAAACCTTAGCTTTAGTCATTACTTTTGGGGTTTTAAAAAATATTTCAAATGAGACCATGTTGTGGTCTGAGTTTGCCAATGGCTCTCTGACCTCTGTTTTAGTTATTCTGTCTTTTGTTATTTGAAAAGACTAAATCAAGGCATGCCTCCCCTCTAGTCGGTGCCTTGACAAATTGCTTTAGGAAGCAGTCATTTCCACTTTTTCAATTTCGTCCGTCGTGCTCCCCACCGGGTTGACTGTATTACATATATAATATAAACATATATTTTTTTCAGTTTCCTTTTTAAAAAATGTAACATACATGTATATATTTCAGTGTTCATGCTTTTTATCCACAGCTTCCTACTAATGTCAACATTCACCTAATTTTTCTTTCCAGGCTGTCTTTGAAAAGCTAGAAAAGGAGTTAAAAGAGATCAACTCGAATCATGAAGCTTTAAAACAGAACTTCACAGAAATGATGGAGATTAAGTATTTGCTCCAGATGACTGAAGACTTCTTTGAAGAGGTAAGAAACAATACAAAGAAAAGATTACCAGACAAAAAAATTGTACTACATTATTTTAGTTAAGTCTCCAAATAATAGGTTTCAGGGAAAGCTTGTAGTAATCTGTAACAGGGGAGATCTGGACTGACTATTTGGCACATCTGTATTACTGCAGGTGGAGGGCAGCAGTCTCGTGGGATCCGCCTGTCGGTCATGGCAATGACACGGAGAGGTGGGGAAGAGGGTGTGTGTGCTTTCCCTCTCTCTCTCTCTGAGGGGCGGGCCTTGGGAGACTGCTTGGCCCATAAGATCTGGCTTGGTTGTGCACTCGGGTGGCCGTGTTTGGGAACACACAGTGACACTGACAAAAGACGTCAGTTTTAAAACAAAACGAGGCAAACCTGGCTGGGGAAAACAGCCGGCCTTAAAATAATTTAAAGAGGAAATAAATAACAGAAATCATCACGTACCCGAGGGGACGTGCTTAGTTGTACGAGGAACTCCGGCCATCCCAGTGTATAGGGTAACTGAGCGTAGGACGGAGGCTCGTTCTGACCGGCTTAGCGGCAGTGGGGGCACTGTGTAAGCAGCACTTTTGTTTGTAGTTTTATTACTGTTTTATTTTCCCTTTTTCTTTCGCCTTTGGTTTTCATTATTATTTATGAGCACTTGTTGTGCCTGTATCTGTATTGGTAAACACCGTGGTTCTGGTTACTGTTGTCAGTATCCAGTCCACGGACAACAGCGCCATCTACTGTACCAAATAAATCAGTGCGCCTGAGCGGCGTTACAAATAAAGTACTGTCTCCTTGTGTCAGTGAATTGCCCACCACCCTTCCACATAATCATTAACGTTAAGTTCCAAGGTTTCAGCAAGACATGCTGCATTCTACTGCACTGTTGGCCATAAAACTGATTGGGCGAGCACTCTTCAGTGTTACAAGAGACATGATAGTTCACAGGCGTAATTTACGGGGGGGGGGTCACCCAATATTTAAAGGAGCTCAATCCGTCCCCCCACCCAATAATGTATGTGACGGTTACTTTAAATTATCAAGCAGACAGAGGAGAAAAGAATGTTGGTGCTCAGCGTATCAGAACAAAAAAGTATTGGGAGGCGGGGCTGAGCACTAGCGCGAAAAGAGAGTGTGAGTCTGAGGTGATCGTCTGAGAGGAGAGAAGAAACAAAAATTAGTGTAACGAAATAGGTGTGATTTTAATATAGCCAACACGGTTATAAATTCTATATTTTTATATTCCCCTGTACATACCCTTGTTAAATCCCCCTTGTTTTAGTGTAGATACTAGATAGTATTTTATTTTTTGTTGTCACGTCGTCTGGAAGACTCTCCTCTGTATCGGTTAGCGCTCGGGGCGACCGGCAAGCTCTGAGTTCCGCTGTTTACCCGGGTGTTAAATGTATCTCCCCTACGGAGATTAATACTACTGGCCAGTGGTAATTGTGTAATGTAAAAAAAAAAAATGTCCTGTCACCAAGTGTTTATTGTCTGCCCTGTATATAGTCTATATATACTCTAATCTGTTACGGGGTTGTTTTATTATCAGCGTTGCCTGTCCACCACGTTATTTTGTATACATTTTAATTTAATTAGTATTATATATATATATATATATAGAACGAGAGATATTATTTTGTCTGCCTTACTTTCCGGGATATAGTCTGGCTGTGCTATTGTCCCTAGACTCCCTACTGTTTAATATTTCACCTGGTAGCTTTATTTATTTATTTTTGTGACACAACCATTATAATTATAATAATATTTATATTTGAGTTTATTTACCCCCCCAAACATTGTTTATTTCTGAAGACAGCATTTTAGTATACTGTATATTTTATGTTCCTGGGGTTGTGCATGACTATACTATCCCACACAACCATCAGGTGGAGTCACCGTGCATTTTATCAGGTCGTTAACTTTCGCTAGCCGTCAGCATTATAGTTAGCTATAGCTAACGTTAACCAACTTTACGTTACGTTTGTTCGCTAAATGCATGAGTTGACATGAAACTATGCTACAATCCGCTGGCTAGGTACCGTTAGCTAACGTTATCAAGTTCAAATTCTGTGTTTTTAAATAGAATACTGTAACATTAACGTTATCTAACCGCATGCCTCTTTCAACCTGTTTAGCTACCAGGCATTAATGTTAGCTAGCTAACGTTAACGTAAATGGTAAGTTAACGTTAGCTATCTGGCTACTATACGTTTTTAGCGAGCTAGCTATGTTCTCATAATCATAATTTCCCCGTCTTTGTTATAACGACTGCAACACAAAGTCCACGTCTGCCAAGCGGAAAAAGTCGGACATAAGGAATTTCTTTCATGGAGTGCTTATATTGGCAGCCACCAGTTCCTTACATACACCTGATTTGGTGTTTCTTTCATCATTTACAAGTTCACTTGGACAAAAGTAGTGTTTTGAAACACATCCATAACATATCCATTTATCACTTTTGACACCTCACTTTTGGGGTTTCTGAACGTTGAAATGGTGTATTCAAACATGTTCTTTTAATAGTATAGCAGAAGTTTGATTTTATGTTTGCTAGACTATATTTTGTTAGTAGAATTCCTATATGGGTTTTGCTCATAAGTCATAACAGCTGGCATCTGCATATGATTTAACCTTTTTCATTACTTAATATTAATTCCATTCTATAATACTAATTTCTTTATTACATAACTCTATAATACTAGTAATACTATTCCAGGCACATGTTTCCCTGACAAGGACGGCTAGCTGGTTTCAAGAATTGTCCCCCCCAATGTTCAAAAGAAAGTTACGCCCTTGTGATAGTTGTATACCTACCAACTCTATATCCTTATATTTGTTACAATATTGTGTTCTGTATGTATTGTAACACAATATGCTAGTTTAACACCATTATTTAGTTTCCATAAAACAAAAAATCTTTAGGGCAGACACTTCCTAGAGCTTGTTCTAGTGGAATTATTTATTAGAAGCAAGGTCGGTTGCAAGACAGGTTAGTCCTCAATTTTTTTATTTTAGTTAAGTTAATGCAGCATGCATTAATATCCACTTAGATTTTGGGCCTAAATGCCACTCCAGAACATTATTCAACCTATATTATAACCCACTATTTTCATTGCTTCTTACTGTAAACTTGCAAATGTGTTTTAATTAACAAATTATTATTATTATTATTATTATTGACAGTCAAAAACACTTAATATCATGTCAAAGAACTGGGCAGATATGGCCATAATACTCAGAGTTAACTGTGGTAAAGTCAACAAACTATGCTCCATTTTTTCATTAATATAAAGTTACTGTAAAATTGTATCTTTCAACTTATTACCATCTACTTCCTTACACATAGGCCTAAAATAAACTAAACACACAGTACTTATAAATGCTATAGCATACTATATTTGCTGTTAATATGCAACAGGCCCGTACCGAGCAATGAGCACAAACGAATATGCATAATGATTATGGCCATTTTTCCAAGTATGAGTAGTACACAAATAATTTTGCTATTTGGTAAGGGATAAACAACGATAAGTGTTGAATGTGTAAAATAATTCACTGTTTCGAGTGCCATTAGTTACAAGAAACTGGATTATTTTCTTACTGATTCAACACTTTGACTTGTTTATGCCACTTAAAACATTTCTTTCCAATTGATACTTGTTCATTGATGAGATTCAATTGATTAATTTGGTATTTGGATTTGGTTTTTGCTCTTTTGTTGCACTTAGTTCAAACAGTTGTCATGAATTCCTCTGTGTTTGAGTTTGAAATCCCATTTACGCAGACAAAAAATTGTGTGTTGTAAGTGAAGATAGTAGTGAGGTCTAGGCTTTAGATGTAGAACATGAAAGTGGCATTAGAAAAATAAAAATGCAAAAAACAAAGGAATGTGAGTACGCAATGGAGGGTCAACAAGCTTAGGTTATTTCTTATTGTGCTGTATATGCTTAAAACTTTTCTTGGACTCAAGTTCCTTTCTGATAATGTGTTTATCACTAAAACATTATAATTAAGGCTGTATTTGTTAAACATTTATCACAGATTTCAAGATTTCCGTGAAATGTATCCATTGTCGTGTAATATGTAGTTCCCATTAAAATTCACATTTCTGAAAGAATAGTGTAAATATACTTTTATCACTTAAAAATAAATACAGCAAACTTTTGTCTTGATGCACTACCTGTTACACTGCATTATAAATAAATAAAACACGATTTCTTTAAAATGTCTTCAGCGAAAAAGATACCAGTTGCATCATAGATCAGAAATATTTCTGCTAAAGACTGAGCGAAGTAGGGTACATCTCTGGGGTCTTCAAGTGGGCACCTTCCATCCTCTGTTTCGTCGACTAGCCCACGACACCTCAAGAGGGCTCAACGGTGTTTCTGGCATCCCAGCATCACCCCCCTCCATCCCCCACTCAACTCAGCCCAGCTTACTTACCTGTACATCAGTGTTTCTTTCTTTCTATTGTGCTTGAGATCCCCAGCCAGAATCTTTCCGTCTCAACCACAGCCAGTTGCTGCTCCTCTCTGCTGCTTCAGATAAGTTCTTTACTGTGTGACGCAACTCTTGGCCACGGAATCCGATGTCTCTGAGAAACCGGGTTGTAGAGTGTGCCACAAATCCTCGACAACCCACCTCCACTGGGTAAACCCAGACTCTCCATCCTCGCTGTTCCGCTTCAGTGGCTAGTTGAGCATACCGCAGTTTCTTCCTCTAATACGCCTCATCTACAGCATCCTCCCATGGCACTGTTAACTCTACCAGATGAACAAGGCATGCTGATCCAGACCACAAGACAATATCTGGTCGAAGGTTAGTGGTAGAAATCTCAGGTGAAAAAATAAGCCGTTGACCAACATCTGCCAGCATTTTCCAGTCTCTAGCAGCTTCCAGTTGTCCTGGGCGAGGATTGGTTTTAACACCTTTTCTTGGTGGTTGCTCTCCTGGGTGGAGGAATGTTGTCTTGTGTGTGTGTGTAATGTTTTGATGGAACTGGTGGCAACTTATTGGTCATGTTACGCTTGTCTTCCAATGCTAAGGCCAAACATAGCAGCACCTGGTCATGGCGCCATGTAAACCGTCCTTGGCTAAGAGCCACCTTACATCCTGTCAAAATGTGCCTTAATGTTGCAGGTGATGAACACAAAGGACATGAGGGATCCTCTCCTAACCAGAGGTTTAGGTTCTGTGGTGATGGGAGAACATCATATGTTGACCTGATGAGGAAACTGATCCTGCTCTGTTCCATTGACCATAGGTCTTGCCAGCCTATCTTGCGTTGTTCCACACTCCCATCTCATCCATTCTCCCTGCTTGGCCTGGGAAATGGCCTTTACGCACCTCATCCTCTCCTCCTGCTTTTGCACCTCGTTGACTACCAGCTTCCTCCATTGAGCTGGGGCTGCCTTGTGTCATGTAGGAGGAGCTGAACTGAGACCAAGACCCCCTCTTCCATGCTGAACTTGCCCTATGATATCACCAATTCAAAGGGCAGCCTTTGCATCTTCCACAGCTTTCTTTGCCGCCCACTTTCTTCCAGTTTTCAACACAGGTGCTGCCTCCCTTATGCATTTGTCACGTGTCTCTACTAATGTCATTTCCAGTCTGACCTTGGCGCACTTAAATCTCCTCGGTTAGAGCGGACTGGTAGCTGCAGTATTCCTTTACCATAATGTCCCACTCTGCTGAGGCAGCGTGGAACTCCCAAACCATTTCCTGATGTATGAACTGATTAAAGCTTCCAGCTTCTCTACTGTTGTCAAAGACAGTCAGTGGCCACAGCAACCTCAACAGTAGACCAAACTGAAAGCACTGAGTTTTAGTTTGCCTGGTAAGGCGCTGCTGTCTATGCTCTTCAACCCTTCCACTGCTTGTTGTCTAACTTCTCCCACACGAACTGTGTCCTTTAGATCCCCGTCGTACCATCTCCCAAGACTCTTCACTGGCTTCTCAGACACTGTTGGTATTGCCTCACCATTTAATAAAGGTTTTATCTACTACTTTACCTTTAATTAGAGATGCTCCTTGATTTAGTGGGCTTGATTTTCATTTGTGCCCATTCAATGTTATTGGTTAATTTGCCCAATAACCGATTAGTGCAGGCTACTGTTGTAGTCATGGTTGTCATGTCATCCATGTATGCTCGAATTGGTGGTAGTCGCATTCCAGAAGCCAAGCGCTCTCCTCCTACTACCCATTTTGATGCCCTAATGATTACTTCCATTGCCATGGTAAAAGCCAGTGGAGAAATGGTGCATCCTGCCATTATTCCAGGCATTCTAGGCATTGCCATGTAGTGCTGAATTCTGAAGTTGAAAAACTAAATTGCAAATCTCCAAAGTAGGCTTTCACTAAATTTGTTATTGTCATCGGTACACTGAAAAAATCAAATGCTGCCCAAAGAAGTTCATGTGGCACTGAACCATATGCATTAGCCAAATCCAGGAATGTCACATGGAGCTCCTTCCTCTCCTTTTTAGTTGATTGAAATTGTTGCCAGATCACATTGATTTGTTCTAATCATCCTGGGAAACCTGGAATGCCTGCTTTTCGTACTGAAGTGTCAATGAAGCAGTTCTTTAATAGCGAAGTTGACAATCTCTGAGCAATAATGCTGAAGAAAATCTTGCCTTCTACGTTTAATAGGGAAATAGGGCGAAACTGACTGATGCTTGTAGAATCTATAAAGACTCCACCTGTTCGGCGCCATGCCCTTGGTACAACCTGTTTTTCCCATGCCACTTTCATCAATTTCCACAGGATTCGTAGAACTTCTGAAGCACTCTTGTACACTCTGTACGGAACTCCATTAGGCCCTTGAGATGATGAAGCCCTTGCTTTTTTCACAGCTTGCTCTACTTCTTTCCACTTAGGTGCACAGTCCTCCATTTGGTATTCTGGTGGATTGATAGGTGGGCTGTCTCCTGCCTTTTTTGAATCTATGTTTTTCCTCCAAATATCTCTCCAGCTCAAACTTAGATGCTTTTAGTGTGCCATTCTTCTCACTGGTGAATAACTTCTTTACAAATTTGAATGGGTCTTTATAAAAGTTAGTTCTCGCACGCTCCTTTTTGAAGTGTTTCCGTAGGCGCTCAGCTCTGCGCAATGTTGCAAGCTTATCTTTTATGACCCTTTGTAAGAGATTGAGTCCCTCCTTCTGACTTTGTTCTGCTCTTCTCCATTGCTTCCTCAGCTGCCTCCTTTCTTAACTAAGCTTTCAATCTCCTGCTGTCGTCTAGACTTTCCAAGAAAAGTTTGTACTTTTTCCTTCCTTTTTTCAACTCCAAACCTCTCGCTTCCATATGTGTAGATGATGTCCCCAAATTTATCCAGCTTCTTTTCAACTGTTCCACTTAACCTTTCCAATGCAAAGCAGAGATCTGTGTTTACTGTGTCCCATGCAGTTTTCTTCCAAGCTCTTGTCCATTTAACTCCAGGCTTGTGCCCGCTGCACTAGTCCCTTCTTTCCCTTGTTGCCAGCTGCACTATTCACAGCAGTCAAAAGGTTAAATCAATACATTGTTTGAGATTCTCAGAAAACGATATTTCTTTGAATTGTATTTTTTTTAACTAATAGATATTTATAGAAAGATTACCAAAACATTTAGGGTATTATGTTAACCTTGGTTCAGGCAACAGAAGTGACCAGTAATACAAACATGTAAAACATGCCTGAAGCATATCAGCAAACATATTGAACTTGTTAAAATGTTACATAATAGGAAAACAAAACTTGCAACAAACTTTTACATAAGACCTGTCTTTTTATTGTACTAGCAATACGTTATTTGAAAGTACTGTACATTTAAGGAAAACACCTAGAACAGAAAAACATGTTGCATTGGTTTGAGATTCACTCAAACCATTTTGGAGTATGGACTCCACCCCTGATTGATAAAGTGTGAATGGTCACATTACAATGAGTGGGTATGTGCTAATTACCCACAAATGGGACATTAAGCTTTCAGAGGTTTGAGTGGCTAGTTTGTCACATAGGCAAGAATGGAAAAGAGCAGAAAAGAAACAAAATAAATAAAAATAAATAACATAAAGATGTGAAAATTAATACAATACCAGCATAACCCTTTCACACAGCCAAAGGGATCATGAGACACCAACTTTCAAACCTGTCAGCCAACAGATTGTTCTCATGGCAACAGAAAGAAAATGACACTTCTTTGGCCAAAGAAGTGGATTTGGCTGCACTTATTTCTTTTAATATTCAATTATATTATACAATATAGCAACCTGTTAAGTGCCAAATTGCAGGAACTTCAGGCACACTGTAGGTCTCGCATTTTATTGTGAAGGTGGCAATACAGTATCATTAAAAGAGTGAGATTCCAGCTGTTCAGGCTACAGCAAGAGCAAAAATATGGTGGATATTTGCTTTATATAAAGGATGCTTGTGTGAACGCCTGACTTGGGTAAGGGAACACCAACACAGTGATGTATATGTACATCTGGTATACAGTCAGGAGGGATGTTGCCTTTTAATCAATGCCCACTATAGCTATTCACACAGGCCGTTAAGATGGGTCTGTGCTGACTCTGAACTAAGGTGGTTCGGAGCTGTCATTAAATACATTGACTCTGTGCCGGTATAGGCAATTCACATAGCCCAACATGCCCCTTCAATGCCGGCTTTGAGCCGTAATAACTATTCTGTGTTAAAGGGGCTTTGAAGCGTTTTAATCAAAGACGACCAACAACATACTTATGGGATATGCCTGCCTTTTGGTAGGTATTTACTGAACTCTTTATATCAGAGGTGCCAATAGGCCCTTTTCTGGGGTGACGTCCTCGGTCCTGCCTACCGCCTATCAAAATAGTCAGCCCACAGAAGCCATTTCTCTTTTTGCCTCTCAAGATGGTAAGGTAAGACATCTGTGTTTACAACTGAGCGTATTTTGAAAGAGCTTTTCTGAGTCGACTGCAGTTCCCCTGCATACGTGCTGAAAGCTGGCTTGCCGCTTTCCTGGAATCAGCGGCTCCATTCTAGCTCTTGTGCTTTCTGTGCCGTTTTACTGCTTACTGTCTGTTGTATGTGAGCAACTGCCTGTGCAGTGTTATTTAAAGGTGTGTGCGTCTTTTCAGCCTACACTATTGGGCTAGGCTCTGCTGTATCCCCGCTGTTGAGTGATTCGCCGACTGCTCTGTGCACAGTTGGGCGAAATATATATTAAATTATTATACTGTTGTTAGCATGTCTGTCGACCCTGTCACACAACCTCGCTTTGCATGTGTTGTGCTGTGAAAATTAGCTGCAGTGCAGTATATAAAAACAAAAAAAAAAAACAGCCAGTCAGCCATGTAATTCCTCCACCGGGGCTGTGTTCTGACCTGCCCCGCTGTTGAGTAGACCTCGCCGGCTACCTCGGCCCGCCCACCCTGGTGTGTCGGGTCTATAAAAGAAATAAAAAAGTGTGTGTTTTCCCCCTATTGTTTTTCTCTGTTGTGTTTCTTTGTTTGTCTATTTATTTTGGTACGGGATATAAGTGCCCGTGTTTTTTTTCAAACCTGTGTGTCCCACGTTCTGTTTTCTGATTAAATGCTGATGAGGTGTGTGTCTACAAATAGTCAGGGTGTGTTACACCGCTGCATTACACCACCCCCGGTTTTGTCCGGTGCCTCTGTTTGCGCTCAGAACCTTTACTGGTACTTGCCAATTGGCCTTTTTCTGGGGTGACGAGAGGTGCTCAGTGCCTATCAAAATAGTGCTCAGTGCACTCTTTTTGGTGTGCATGATGTCCGTTTTTGACATCTGGGCCTCGGTTGCAAAGTGCCTTTTCTGAGTGCACCCTTTAATGAAAGCTGGCTTGTCGCACGTGTTGCTCACTGCAGCTCTCAGTGCATGTGCACCCACTGTCTGTTGTTTGTGACAGCAACTGCTTGTGTGGTGTTATTTAAAGAGTGCCAATGGCGTGCTACTCAGTGCCACGGTACTCTGTGCAAACAGTGCCTGGTGCATGGTGGTTGAGTGCACTTGTGAGCATGGTACTTCCAGTGCCTGAGGTTAAAGGCCTTTTCTCAGTGCACCACCGGTGCTCATCGGCGCTGGTGCATCCATCGGTGTGCACAGTACCAGGTGCGTGTGGTGCCTGGTGCAAGCGCAGTGCTCGGTGTGCATGGTGCTCGCCCGCTGTTGGTGTCTAGTACCTCGGTGCACATGGCTCCCTCTATAAAAAGCTAAAAGTGTGCACGCCCCATTGTGCCTCTGTTGCCCTCTGCCTGTAGATGGTGCTCCACTCCGTGTGTCCCACAACCTATATTTCTGCCCCAGTTGTGTGACTATATAGTCAGGCTAGACACCCTTGTCCAGTTGCTGTGATCGAGACTGTGTGAAACAGCCTCTGGTCTCAAGTTTTCTGGAAATCCCCAATGCAATTTCATTGCATGAAAGCTGTTGGTTTTGCCACTTCCTGGAATCAAACTCAGCTTCTGTGAACTCCATGGTAGGCATCAGCGCTGCACAACTGCTGTGCGAGTGTAGTCTGCTTTTCTAACTTTAAACAGTGCCTGGTGCACATGTTTTCTATTTTCCTCTGCTATTGCGCTGCCCGCTGTGGAGTTGACTCCGCTATTGCACCCTCTCAGTGCGCTTAAAAATTCAGTTCACCCTTGTTGCCATGGTGTCTGTTCTATTTACCCTCACAGCTTTGCTGTTTGCATGTATGTGTGGATTTGCTTTTACTGCCTTGCAGTTTTAAAAAAAAAAAAAAAAAAAAAAAAAAAAAAAAACACCCTGTCCAGTTGCTGTTCTCCAAACGGGACTCAGCTGTTGAGTTGCATCCGCCAAAGCGGGTTTACCACTTGTTTCAGCCTGCCTAACTCCGCGCACTGGTAAAAAAATAAAAATAAAAAATCAACTTACCAGCGTTTTCTGTTTTCCTCTGCTATTTTACCCTCACAGCTTACTGTTGTGTGTGTGTTTAATGTTTTTTTTTTGTTGCCTGTGTTGACTGTTTCTCCTCAGCTGAATTGCTGTTTGTGTGTATATATTTTTTCCTATTACTGCCTTTGCAGTTTAAAAAAAAAAAAAAAAAAAAAAACACTTTTTTTTTCCTGTATAACACACTGCAGCTGTGCTCCACTCCGTTATACGCTACGCACTGCCCCGTTGTGTGCCTGCACCCGGTCCAGAACCAGGATATCGCCACGCTGCACCCTAGTGCAGCACCGTGTACTTCCCTGTACTGCTGTCCTGACTGCCTACCATAGCCACTCGAGCCTGTGTATCCACCCCAGTGTATGCTATGTGCTACCCAGGGTTGTGTTGACTACATGCGGTTAAAGGCTAGGCGCCTCTCGATGCTTTGGTGCCCTCAGTGCTTAGACGCTCCATGCCTCGGTGCTTAGCACCCTAGCATGTCAATAACACCTGCGGTGCACCAGTACTGTATTCTACCTCACTCCGTGTCCTCGGTGCTTCTGCACCCTTGGTGCCTGGGTGCTTCAATACACAGGTCTACACCCTCTGGTGTTTAAACAGCGCCCTTGGGGCCATACAGTCATCAAGCATGGCTAAATTCCACGCTTGCATGTCCTGCACAATGTCCCCTGCTAACACGGCTGAGCCGTACACAGCGTTGGGAGCCCCTGGCCTGGCAGCAGGCTCAAGCCCTTGCTCTGGCCCCCAGCTCAGCCGATAATGCCGGCCCCGGAGCTGACCCCGCCTGCACAGGGGGTCACCCCAGATATTACAGAACCGGATGTCAGCATTGCTGAGGAAGTCCATGATGTGATTTCGATCGCAGCCTCATAGGAAGGTGGTTCCTTCTTTCAGAAGCAGCCCTACCTCCCCTAACCATTCTTTGGACCAGTGGTAGAGGAATTGCTGCAGTGCTCTCACCAAGAACGCAAGGCGTCTTGGCAGGTAGCCTCAATGCTCCCCTCCTGTACTCTGGTAGGGAAGAGAACGAGACGCTGGTGTCTGACGTACTCACCAGTCTGTCCGGCCGGGTGAATGTTTTATAACAGTGGACCGAAAGGATGCATATTCATCGTCCCTATTCGTCCAGTGCACAGGGAGTATCTCCGCTTTGCCTTCCTCTTGGCTATCACCTCCACAAAGCGGGTCAGTGAGCTACAGGCGCTGTCGGTACACAGCTCCTGCAAGCGTATTTTGGAAGATGGCAGCAGGGTGTCACTACGTACAAACCCTGCTTTCCTCCCTAATGTGATCATAGCATTCCACATGAATCAGTTTGTGGAACTGGAGTCTTTCCATCCACCTCCTTTTTCTTCGGAAGAGGATAGGAGATTGAACTTCCTCTGCCCAGTGCGGGCATTGAGGTGTTAGGTGGATAGGACAAGAGCTCTGCGTCATTCTGACGAGCTCTTTGTCTGTCACGGTATACGGACCCTAGGACAGTCCCTCTCGAAGCAGCGACTGTCGCACTGGATTATTGACATCGACTGCGTATGATAGTGCCGGCTTGCCCCCACCTGGGAGGGTAACCGTGCATTCTACCAGAGGGTTGGCTACATCTTAGGCCCTCTTCAGAGGGGCCTCACTGTTCCATATCTGTACCGGGGCTAGCTGGGCTAAGCCACATACTTTCTCTAGGTTCTATCACCTTAATGTGATAGATCCTTCCTTGCCTTCAGTAGGCACGAGGGTCCTTGAGGTTGCATGCTCGCACCGCTAACCTTGGGTTATGCAGTTCTGACGCATCCCTCTATGCCCTCTGTCTCCCTCGCGACTGCTCTGGTATACTTTCCCAGAAGTATGTTGTTGGTTGTCTTTGAATTGAAAGGGAACGTTAGGTTACTTACCATAACCCTGGTTCCCTGAAAGAGAAGACAACCAACAAACCTTTTGAGGTCGCATTGGTCGCCCTCACAGGCTCGATCAAAAAGAGAAATGGCTCAAAATGACTATTTTGATCCCTCGGTAGGCGGGACCGAGGACGTCACCCCAGGAAGGGGCCTATCGGCAGCTCATGATAGAAAGAGCTTAGTAAACACCTACCAATAGGCAGGCATATCCCATAAGTATGTTGGTTGTCTTCTCTTCCAGGGTTACGGTAAGTAACCTAACGTTTTTTACTTGTGCAAAGACGACTATAGTCAGTAAAATGCAAACTAAAAATACTAAAACAAGAGTATCCATTTTATAAATATATAACTGTATTATTGAGTGAAATGTTTGATAAGGAAATTAGTCATTGAGCCTGTGGCGGAGTGTCCCGCCCCTTTGTTTATTTATTTATTATGATTTGTTTATTACGGCGAAAGCCGATTTTGTTATTTGTTATATATACAGCTCTGGAAAAAATTAAGAGACCACTGCAAAATTATCAGTTTCTCTGGTTTTACTATTTATAGGTATGTGTTTGGGTAAAATGAACATTTTTGTTTTATTCTATAAACTACTGACAACATTTCTCCCAAATTCCAAATAAAAATATTGTCATTTAGAGCAGTTATTTGCAGAAAATGACAACTGGTCAAAAAATAACAAAAGATGCAGTGTTGTCAGACCTCGAATAATGCAAAGAAAATAAGTTCATATTCATTTTAAACAACACAATACTAATTGTTTTAACTTAGGAAGAGTTCAGAAATCAATATTTGGTGGAATAACCCTGATTTTCAAGCACAGCTTTCATGCGTCTTGGCATGCTCTCCACCAGTCTTTCACATTGATGTTGGGTGACTTTGTGCCACTCCTGGTGCAAAAATTCAAGCAGCTCGGCTTTGTTTGATGGCTTGTGACCATCCATCTTCCTCTTGATCACATTCCAGAGGTTTTCAATGGGGTTCAGGTCTGGAGATTGGGCTGGCCATGACAAGGTCTTGATCTGGTGGTCCTCCATCCACACCTTGATTGACCTGGCTGTGTGGCATGGAGCATTGTCCTGCTGGAAAAACCAATCCTCAGCGTTGGGGAACATTGTCAGAGCAGAAGGAAGCAAGTTTTCTTCCAGGACAACCTTGTACTTGGCTTGATTCATGCGTCCTTCACAAAGACAAATCTGCCCGATTCAGCCTTGATGAAGCACCCCAGATGAGTCAATTTTCAGCTTTGCCCAACACCTGGTCGTCTAATGGTTAGACGGAGACCTGGAGAGGCCTACAAGCCACAGTGTCTCGCACCCACTGTGAAATGTGGTGGAGGATCGGTGATGATCTGGGGGTGCTTCAGCAAGGCTGGAATCGGGCAGCTTTGGCATGAATCAAGCCAAGTACAAGGTTGTCCTGGAAGAAAACTTGGGGGGAGCGCGAGCATCCAGCGCCCAGAGGGGGGGAGCGCGTGCATCCAGCGCCCAGAGGGGGGGAGCGCGTGCATCCAGCGCCCAGAGGGGGGGAGCCCGTGCATCCAGCGCCCAGGCCTCCAGCAGCAGAGGAAGAATACCTGCTGCCTTTGTCTCCACCGCTTCCACCAGCAGGAGCAGAGCAGCGGGAGCTGCCTCTGCCTCCACCACCTCCACCGCCAGGAGCAGAGCAGCAGGAGCTGCCTCTGCCTCCGCCACCTCCACCGCCAGGAGCAGAGCAGCAGGAGCTGCCTCTGCCTCCGCCACCTCCACCAGCAGAGGATGAATGCCTGCTGGTTCCGTCTCAAGCGCCGTGGGAGGACTGCTTACCGCTCCCAGCTCCACCAGCAGAGGGTGAATGCCTGCTGGTTCTGCCTCAACCGCCGTGGGGAGAACAGCTTGCCGCTCCCAGCTCCACCAGCAGAGGTGAATGCCTGCTGGTTCCGCCTCAACCGCCGTGGGAGGACTGCTTGCCGCTCCCAGCTCCACCAGCAGAGGGTGAATGCCTGCTGGTTCTGCCTCAACCGCCGTGGGAGAACAGCTTGCCGCTCCCAGCTCCACCAGCAGAGGGTGAATGCCTGCTGGTTCCGCCTCAACCGCCGTGGGAGGACTGCTTGCCACTCCCAGCTCCACCAGCAGAGGGTGAATGCCTGCTGGTTCCGCCTCAGCTGCCGTGGGAGGACTGCTTGCCCCTCCCACCTCCACCAGCAGAGGGTGAATACCTGCTGGTTCCACATCCACCTTCATGGGAAGGACTGCTCCTGGCCTGCCTCGCATCGCCCAAGGATGCCTGCCTCGCATCGCCCAGGATGCCTGCCTCGCATCGCCCAAGGATGCCTGCCTCACACCGCCCAAGGATGCCTGGGGTCGCTACCAGTCCTGCCATGCGGCAGGAAATACTGTGGCTGGAGCCCCATGAAGGGCAGCTGCCAGCCATGAAGGCGGGGGGAGGTCAGGAGACCAGCTCCCCCCCTGCAGCAATTTCGCTGCAGGAGAATGGGGCCGGAGCCCCAGGAGGGAACTGCCAGCCATGAAGAGGGGGGAGGTCAGGAGACCAGCTCCCCGTTGGTTGTTTGCTGCAGGAGAAAGGGTGGCCAGAGCCCCACGGAGGGAGCTGCCGGCCATGAAGAAGGGGGGGCAGGTCTGGAGACCACCCCCAAAATTTTCTTTGGCAGAGGAGCCGGCCTGTGTGTGGTCCATCGGAACGCTACGGCTGTTTGCGTGGGAGGTGGCCGAAAAGGCCATGTGTGCTGCGCACAAGGGGGGTATGTGTGGCGGAGTGTCCCTCCCCTTTGTTTATTTATTTATTATGATTTGTTTATTACGGCAAAAGCCGATTTTGTTATTTGTTATATATATTTTAAAAACCTTGTGAGGATGCGTGGCTGATCAGCTACTGATTATTTAACTAGCTGACAGTCACACATCCCTACTAAACTCATGCAGACTGTGGCCGAGGGGTAATAAGATAATTAATAGCCAGTTAACCCCTAGGCCAGAGTATAAGAACCTGCAGCTGTCCGTGCTGCGGTGGAGAGTGTACAGAGGAGAGTACGGGGAGCGGAGAGAGCGAGGCGAATAAGAGAAAACAACTGCTAAGTATTGTGCTGGGGTAAAACCAGCACGCTTATTTGTTTATTTCTATTTGTTTGGCCAACATGCCCTTTTGTTTTGTTGTGTTTTGTTTGTTTAAATCTTTTGTTTTGTTTATTTATTTGATAAAATCAGCTGAACGCCGTTGCGTTCAGTTTTACCCGCCCATCCATTGTTTTGGTTTCTGTTACTTCCTGGTCCGTGACGTCACCACACCTCACCACTGCAAGCCATCCTGCCACAGAGCCTTATTAAACTGTGACATTAAAGGTGTAACTTTAAACAGCTGTAAATGTGCTTCCTTTCTCACCTATTTCTAACAAATAGCAGTTGAATGCATGAGCTGTCTTTACATGAAATCATTTAAGCAGTGAGACTCTGTCACACCTAAATATCAGACATACTGACATGGATTTGAATCTGGAATGTTCAGTGTGTGTACGTTTGTGTGATTCTTTTTCTTTTCTCAAAAAGGCAGAATCTCAGCTTCCCAGTTCTGAGCTCCCATCTCAGGATTCAGAGTCCATGGCTTCATCGTTACGACGGACTAGCAGAAGGACGAGCAGTGTCAGTGCCGGAGGGTCCCTTAAACTGGGGTAATCTTGTCTTTTTTCAGTATTGTAGTGTGCAAGGTATATTTGTATTTGGACTAGTTTAAGTTGTAATCATATAATGCCTTATTTGAATTAAAAATCATGTAGGACCCACCTCTATTGAAATAATCAGACTGGACAACACTTCTAGTGAATACAAAGGAACAGTTTTATTGGAAATAAAACTAAATAAAGAAAAAATGAAAGGTACAACAACTAAACTAAAGTAATACAGAAAGGAAGAATTAACTAAACTAAACAGTACAGAAAAGAAAATAAACGACGACACCCTACTCCCGATAGTTGATTATCGATCCAACGCAATCTATGGGAGATTCCCTTAAAGGTTACAACTGCATTCCTGACAGCTATTTAAGACAAAGGTTAGTCTTAACAGTGGTATCGTTAGTAACACAAATATTTACTTTCGTTAATATTTGATAATCAAAGCATTGTTAAATCAGTCTCATATATATGTTTTGGTTCAGAAGGCAATTCTCACTCTTGGGAGATAAAGACGCTCTTTGCGTTCCAGACAGCCTAACAAGAATGATCTATTATCAAGACAGCTAAATTTGGATTCTAACCTTAAATGCAGAATGATAATTGCCTTGTAAAACCCACATCAATTTGTATAAATCACATACAACAAACAATTACTACAGTGTTCATTAACTCAAAGCACAAATTGAAAGCAATAATACTTTTCTTACATTCTACCTAAAACAAAATGTTCATTTTACTTTAAGGTCTGCTTATTCTCGAGTTCATAAGATAAAAACACTATTCTGAAGAGGTCCCAAGATGTAGCCAACCCTCTAGTGGAGTGTGCGGCTACCCTCCCCGCAGGGGGCAAGCCAACACCATCATACGCAGTCGAGACTGTGTCCACAGTCCAATGTGACAGACGCTGCTTTGAGAGGGGCTGTCTTAGGGTCCGTGTCCCGTGACAGACAAAGAGCTGGTCAGACTGACGCAGAGCTCTTGTCCTAGCCACGTAGCATCTCAATGCCCGCACTGGACAGAGGAAATTCAATCTCTCATCCTCCACCGAAGAAAATGTGGAAGGCTGTGATCACCTTGGGGAGGAAAGCAGGGTTGGTGCACAGAGATGCCCTGCTGCCATAGTCCCAAATATGCATGCAGGAGCTGTGCACAGACAACGCCTGCAGCTCACTGACCTGCTTAGCGGAGGTGATAGCCACGAGGAAGGCTGTCTTCGTAGACAGGTACTTCAACTCTATGGAGTGTATGGGCTCAAACAGGGCCTTCATGAGAGCCTCCAGTACAATATCAAGGCTCCATTCAGGGAGAACAGTCCTCCTGGAAGGGCGCAATCACCACACACCTTTAAGAAATTGGGTAGCCAAGAAATGCGCACCCGGAGACACCGAATCTGTGGAGGCATGGCATGCAGAAATAGCCGCTAAATAAACCTTCACAGTGGAAGGTGACCTACCAGCATCAAGCAGTTCTTGCAGAAACTGTAAGATAACTGGCATAGGGCAAGAGATTGGGTCATGGCTTCCAGCCAGACACCAAGCTTGGAAATACTTCCACCTGTAGGTGTACAAAGACCTAGTGGAGTCTGCCCTAGAGTTCTGCAAATTACCCACAACTGTGTCTGATAGCCCTAGGGCTAACCAGCGGTCCCTTTCAGGTGCCAGACCCATAGCCGGAACCTGCCCGTTCCAGGTGCCAAAGAGTGCCTCTCGCCTGACTGAGGAGATCCATGCGCAGTGGGATCTCCCAGGGCTGGCCGTGTAACAGCTGGCACAGGGTCGAGAACCAGATTCTCCTGGGCCACTAGGAGAACTGATGCCTCCTCTAACCGGATCTTTTCGAGAAAGGCTGGGAACAGCGGTGTAGGCGGGAAAGCGTACAAAAATGCTTTGGGCCATTTGTGCGCTAGGGCGTCTATGCCGAGTGCACCACCTAAGTGGTGGAGGAAGTCTCACAGGGGGCAATGCGTCATCTCCGCCGAGGCGAAGCAATCGACCTGCGCCTTCCCGAACCGTTCCCAAATGCACTCCACTACCTGAGGGTGGAGTTGCCACTCCGACGGATGCAGACCCTCCCTGGAGAGGAGGTCCACTGCCCAGTTCACCACTCCGGGAATTTGCGTCGCCCGCATGGACAGCAAGTTCCTCTGAGCCCATGTCAGTAGCCTGGTGGTTGACATATGCCACAACTGTCGTGTTGTCCATCCGGATCAACACATGTGTACCCCTCAGCACTGGAAGGAAGTGGTGGAGAGCAAGGGAGACCGCTTGCAACTCCAACATGTTTTTATGCAGGGATGTCCAGCGGTCCGGCCAGGATCCGCATACTCCTCTGCCTTCCCAGACCGCCCCCCAACCCAAGTTGGAGGCGTCTGTCGTCACCACTTGGCGGTTTAACCCTTTGCGGTCCAATGTCGGACCTGGTCCGACATTGCAATTATTCCTATCAGGTCCAATGTCGGACCCTGTCCGACATCATCAAAAAGATGCAAATAACGGGTTTTTAGTCGTTTTTTTCTCCGGAAAAAGCAGAGAACCATTCAATGGCCGAGTGGGAGCGACAGGAGCCGAGACAAGCTGAAAAAAAAAGACGTATCTCATGAAATAGTCATACTTGCCCCTGGCATCTGATAATGGATGCCATAAGGAAACAAGCTGGCTGTGACTGCATCAGCGCTCAGAGAATATCACGGACATTTGCAGAGCTTTTTTCCAGATGTTATAGAAATAAAATAATGACTTGGATCGCATTATTGAGGCGTTTGGTGATAAAACGAGTGATCAGGAGATGATTGATCGGTATGTACGACTATTATTATTATTATTATTATTTCTTAGCATATGTGAAAGCTATAGCGAACGAAAGGGTGGGGCGAGGCTGGAGATGCCTAGTGAGTGCTTTGTTGATATGCAGGGCCTTTTAAACCCGTTTGACTGTGGGGAAAAAAATACTTTTAAACAGTGTGTCTAAAATTAACTGCGCGTGTGAAAATAAATTGGACTTGACACGCCTGACGCGCACTTAATAAATTGACTGCAAAGGGTTAACACTATTCCCATCCGCACACCCTCGCGCAGGTGAGAGGTCGTCCTCCACCAGCGTAGGGCTGCCGAGCACTCGTGAGACATGATCAGCCGTCAGGTGTCTGTCGCGTTTGGTGTTGAGGTGGAACGCATTGATCCACGCTTGTAGAGGGAGCGTGCGAAGCAGACCCAGTGAATGGCCGATATGGCTGCGGCCATCATATCCAACAGAAGGAGGGTGACCTGCGATCCCTGTCGAAACAGGGAGGCAACCCTGGATAGCTGCAACTCTGTCATCTGAAAGGTATGCGCGCATCATACTAGAGTCCAGCTGGAGCCCCAAGTACGTAGTGCACTGCACCGGTGTAAGCCGACTCTTTGCATCGTTGATGGTGAGGCCCAGCCTCGCCAGATGCTCTGTCGCGACCGTCATGTGGGCCAGTAGGCCAGTGCTCCCTCTCGCGACTGGGAACAGATCAACTAAGAAATAAATAATAATAATAACTATTACTCTGATCCCCTGCAGCCACAGGGGGGCCAGGATAGCGTCCACGCACTTTGAGAACGCTTCCCTGAAAAGAGAAGCAGAGATACTTCCTGTGCTCTGGACGAATGGGAATGTGAAAGTACGCGTCCCGTAAGTCCACGGTGGTGAACCAGTCGCCCGGCCGGACAGACTGGAGAATGTGACAGTGAGTTAGCACCTGGAACCTCCTTTCTTTTAAGGACCCATTGAGGAGCCTCAGGTCTAGGATGGGGTGAAAGCCTCCATCTTTTTTGGGAGCACGGGGAGGGAGCAACGCGGCCACCTGCCGGGACGCCTCGCGTTCCCGGTGGGATCTCTGCAAGATCTCCACGGCTGGCCCAAAGGTATGTCCTGGGGATATAGGCGTGTCTAGCAGTGTGGCCTTATCCGCATTAGGAACTCTGGCTTGTGACAGCCACAGCTGCCTACGAGCCACAATCAAGCTACAAGTCACAAACAAATTAACAAAATAAACCTAACTCCACCAAGGAGCCCTAAACTTGCACACTTGATTAGGCCGATTGGTCCACCGAACTTCCCCACATAAACAGGGACAAGCTAAGCTTGTTTGCCCCACCAAAACAGTATTCCTTCTTTTTTTTTCTTTCACAGTACCTTCGTTGTTCCTTTCTTCTCTCCTTAACTTCTCTCTGTACACCTCTACAACCCCTTCACAGGTTTTTATTCCCTTACCCTGATCAGTCGCAGCTGATTGCATTTACCCACTTATTCAAAATACAATTATCCAATTAGTTTTACAACCCTCTAACAATTAATACAGACAGCGTTAATAAGATGGGGTGTATGTCCCTAACACCAGGGCCCTAAAGCCTCCATATTGGTGTCCGGAACATACACTCCATCACAGTATGCATGCATATAAAAATGTTTACCCATAGTATAAATGCTAGTGTGACTCTCGATTTGTGACTTATTCACTGTTGGCTATTTAACAATTATTTTTACTGTTTCTGCATTGGTGCTTGTCTCAAATACTAGTGTATCTACTCTATGTTTCACTGTGTCATTTGTATATAGAGGGATTTATTTCATTTAATATTCCAAACTCTTTGTGTCAGTCCTAGTTCAAAAATATCACTCAGATGCCAATGTAAATCAGCAATACGGATTTCAAATCTCTTTCTCCATCAGGTTTCAGGTGTTCCTTAGATGCATTTTTTTTGTATCTCTGGATTCTTTTTAAAAAAACAAGATGTATTTATTACCATAATTGACAATCAATTAATCAATTATCACATAGCCATGTTCCTCAATTGTTTTTCAAGGATTATTTTAACAGTAGGCAATCAAGATTTTAGTCTTCTGCCCATCAACATTTGGGCTGCTGATTGAAGACCTGTACCTCGTGGTGTTGTTCTATATGATAGAAATGCTAAGTACATATGCCCAACTGCTAACCCTGTGGAACAACTTTTAAGTAGACAGCTTGGTAGGAAAGGATTGGCTCCCAAAATCTACCATATTTTATTAGATCAAACCTCAGACCCCCTGAGCAAAGTGAAACATCAATGGGAATTAGAATTAGAAACAGAGATCTCACAGGAAGAATGGAACTCATGTATAGAAAATCTGAATACAGCCTACCGAGAAATGGGGAATAGGTTCATACAGGCTAAGATACTACACAGATGGCACTGGACCCCCAAAAAAATGTATAGGCTTAATATTTCACCAGATGATAAATGCTGGAGATGTAATGGGGAGGTAGGTTCAATAACACATATAATATGGTCCTGTCCTATTTTGACTAATTGGTGGCAACGTATCTCGCAGATCATGTTTGAAGTTGCAAGAAAACAGTTCCTTCTTTCCCCAAAACTTATAATGTTGGGGTCAACAGTTGACTTATCTGAGCTTACACATTTCCAGGTGAGATGGATCAGTTTGGCAATTACCACAGCAAAAGGTATACTTCTCAGACGTTGGAAGAGTGATTCAGCACCTACACTTGAGGAGTGGGTTCTTAATATGTCCCAACTTTCCAGTTTCGAAAAAATAACATATTCTCTGTTAAATAAAATACCCATATTTGATTATGTGTGGGGCCCCTTTCTTCAGTGGGCATCCAAAACACATTAAGCATACTAAGGTTCCTTTCTTATGATATCAGGGGTGGGGTGGATCTCTATCATGGGCCGGGTTCTCTTGTGGCAGAGTTTTCCTCCCTCAGCTTTAATGGTGTATTACACTTACCCCTTTTTTTACATTAATTATTTTTACAGTTTTTTTTTTGTTAATTTAATTTCACTATTATGTATAATGTAATATATTTATTTAGTTTCTAATGTGTCTTTTAGTTTCAGTTTTTATGTGTCTTTGTGTATCGTGTATATTATTTCTGGATCCTGCTTGTGATTGTTAAAAAAAAAAAACTACTGAAAAATCAATAAAATATGCATTAAAAAAAAAAAAAAAAAAAAAAGAAAAGAAATGCTAAGTACAGGTCTTGGTTTTCTTCCTTTGCTTTCTCAGTATGTTCTTCACAGTTTTCACTGTGCGCTCCGCTAACCCATTTGACTGTGGGTATTGAGGGCTCAATGTTACATGTTCCTAGTGCTTTGCAAATTCCCCAAACTTAGCTGTGGGCCATTGCCAGTCACGACTTTTGTCTGGAATGCCATGCCTTACATACTGACTTCATATGGCAGATTGTGGCTTCACTAGTTATCTCCTGTAACAGGCAAATTTAAAAACATGTGCTATCAGCAGGTATTCTTTCCCTTCAAAGTAGAATAAATCAGAGGAAACTTCATATGGTATCAGTGGCTCTGTAACAGGGGTTTGCTAGGGGTGAGGGTATTCTCTGACAGACAGGAGAGATATAGAAGTTGTGGTCGACACGCTACACAGGTGCGCAGGATTTATTTACAAGATTTACAATAATTAAGGTGCAGTGGTAGGTAGCCACCACTAGGGTACCAGCAATGGTAATCCTTGTGCGGCAAGACATACACAAACACAGTGTAATAAATACAAAAAGTAAAACCAAAAGACAGTGGGCTAAAACAACTACAAAATAAAAGCTCAGCGCTGCGCCCACTAAAAGGGAGGTCCGCTGCAGGAACCTTCTCCCTGACGCACACTCAGATACACTAGGTGGGATTAAAAGCCCCTAAACTAATCCATAATGCTAAATATCAAGGATCCCGGTTAAACAGGAGGTGGTCACGTATTTGGTTCACTCACCCTGGATGTACAGACAGTGAGGAGGCTTCAAGCTGGTAGATAAAGAACAAAGAACAAAGGAACTGTCTTTTCAGCTCCTATATAAAGCATGGGCCAGGGGTTAATTGATACTCAATCAATCAATTAATGCTAGCCACATTCCACACTTGTTCTGAATGAATGTTGTTCCTATTCAATTTATATTAAAATTACTAAACCATTGTTTTACTGGTGTATGGTAAACAATACAATGATGGTAATTTATAATCACATATATAATTGTTTCCATGCATTAAGGACACCTGTCCCTGCTGATACAGTGGCCGTGTCACTATATAATCACTTGCAGTTGGTGACACAGTGGCCGTGTCACCATAACATGACCTGTACTCATTGACACAGGTGCTGTCAGTATATAAACGCCTGTACTAATTGACACAGATGCTGTGTCAGTATATAAACGCATATACTGTATTACTTCGAATTAACGCCGCCTTGAATTAACACCTCACTCAGATATCAGCTTTTTAATAGGCGCCGCCCTCGAATAAACGCCGCTCTCAATAAAGAAACGTATAGGTACGTATAGGTATAGGTTTTTTCTACCCCTGCTCAAAAAATAAAGAAAGAAATGGGCAACTCTGCCTATGTACATGACACCCCTAAAGAGACTGCAACCTCAATCCAGCATGTAATACAAACTAATGTACACCGACCTTAGTAAGCAAATTTTATTTTATAGTACAGTCCCGACAGACAACCCAAGATGAACTACTTACAGCACAGCAGTCCTTCACGTCCCTTTTTTTTCCAGGGCTGTCTGTTTACCTCGTCGTCAGCTTGGATGCTGAAAACTTAAACTCAGAGGAACTTCGAGCTTTGCTGGTCACTCTAAGCGCTATCCAAAAGCTGGCTGAAGATATCTTCTTGTAGGGGGTTTAGTTGTTTTGTTTTTTATTCAATTGGAATTTTACTCAGTCCTGTACAATTATATATATAAAAAAACTTGCTTACTATCTATGAGAAGATTTAGTTTCAGTTTCTCTTACAGAGAAATTACAAACAAGCAGGTAAATTACAGTGAGAAAAAAAAAAAAGTAGGATATATTTTAGTTTTAACAGAAATCAAACCGATATTGAGAGGTAATATTTTTCGTTAAGAAAAACAACTGCATCACACTCAACTATCGTTGTCGCTCCTCTTCTAGTCCCGCCCCATAGCAACCAATACACACTCCTGATTCGCTGGTACAGTACTCCCCTGACCTCCCAACTCCCACCTAATAGGCTCTTGTTAACTGTCAGTAAATGTACTGTATTCAAGCCCTTCAAAACACACGAGTATAGTGCTGCAGATCAGAGCCTTTCATGGTGCCGTTTCTAAAATACCTTAAATCATTTAAAAAAATATTGCAGCGTTTGTAAAGCATAGTATTATTAATAAAGGCCGCCCTTGTATAATTGCCACCCTCGTTTAAGGGCCACAGTCATTTTGATCAATTTAAAATAAACGTTGTGGCGCCAAATTGAAGTAACACGGTACTTTATAAACACCTGTACTAATTGACACATTTGCTGTGTCACTAAATAAATACCTACCTTTCCCAGTTGACATGGTTGTTGTTCAGTTAAAAATATTGAATCAGTGTAAAACAATGTGATATACAACACAGTAAAGGTGCTTTCTTCGCTTGTGCGTGTGCGAATCGTGAATGTAGCAGTTTTGAAATTGATGTAAGATTATCCCAGTAATCATCAATTGCAAAACAAATATATTTCGAATACAACTTTTTCTCCACTACACGTCTGCCTTAAACTATTTCAGTATGTTTGAGTAGTTTTATGTTTACAGAGCTCTAAAGTCACTACATATCGCAAGCGACAATGAAACCTGTCCTAATAATTATTTATCAAAATATATAAATCTCACAAAATATCATTCTTTGAATTGTAAAGTTCAGCTAGATTACATTCTGCACAAAGAACATTTTCTTAGTAGATTTCATTGTATAAAAGTTTTTGTAAGGACAAGCGGCACTCTGAATTTTGAGACTTAGACGCTGAGTGAAGTGCGTGGCGCAGCCATTTTCAGTTGCTGTCTTTCTGTTTTGACCCAGCCTCCCTGTTCAAATTATTTGACACCTACAATTTTGTTCTTAATACATTTAATACCTTTTAAACTTTCTGCATCCCGACAGCATGATAATCGGAGACTCTGAGCATTTTAAAAAAGTCAAATTTTGGGAGCGGTACTGCAAAACTTTACCCACGATGTTTATGCACAAAAAATAGATAATATGATTGGTTAGTGGTATGTGTCAGGAAAACATACCTCTTTTGAATTAGTCATTACTAACAAATGGGGTGATGCATGAGATCTATACATTTCGAAGAAGTAACTAGACAGAACGATATGCAAGCCTTGCAGTTTATAACATCTTAAATCATAACTTCAGTCTCTATTAGAAATGTGCAGCATGAACAGTATTTCAAATACAAATATACTGTATATATATATATATATATATATATATATATATATATATATATATATATATATATAACATGATTAGTGCGTGTAGAAACTCTGCTAAGAATACACGGGATACATTTAAAAGGCATGTTTACAAGCAGACGAGTGATTGACTGATCATACGTCACAGGGCAGCTCAGATAGTGCAGACACAGGGCTAGTAGATTCAATACAATTCACGGTGGATCTAATCCTGCAAATATGCTAGACCGTTTAAATACATTGATTTGTAATATAGAAAGGAAGTTAAAACATGTGGAAGACATGACATTGCAACACACAGATTTAGTTTAAATTGGATTACATTTATAACATTGTGGCAAAGTGGTGAGTGATTACAGGTGTGTGCAGTGCAGAGCGGATACAAAACAGACAGACAATGATTTCCAGGTGCAAGGGTGTTTATTGATTTATTAAAAATGTCCAGAGCCTTATGGCGAACACCTGTAAATAATAATGATGGAGTGATACAGCGGCATGTATCACTCTGTAATTGTAATCCCTGGGTTTGACCCGTAACCAAAAAGTCCAGTTCTATTACACCCACATGAAACACACAACACAAACACAGTTTACAGTGAGTGATATTAGTGCTCGTGGTGCAAAGACAGTTCCCCGTGAACAAAGGGAAAGTGCTGGTGTCCGGGTTCGATGCTGGCTGAATAGCGACAGCTCCGGATCGTGTTAGTAGCAATCTAAAATAACAAACAAACAGTTTTTACTTTGACAGACAAACAAAACACAACACTCCCTTTTTCGGTATCACAGGGTTCTCCTTCTAGGTTTGATCTAACCATTTACAAAGGAACAGATTACTTTGCTATGCCCCTATTTTATACCATCCCTCATGACCCCTTGGTTAACGAGCGCATCCGCTTCTCCAATCCACGGATGCCACGCCGTTTCCCGTCCGGGTCATTGAGTTCGGGTACCGTAGCTCCATCCCTTTCTAGCCGGCTGACTTCCACCTACCCACGGAAATAAATTGTCATGCCTTTTAGTCCAGGGTACTCTGTTCCCTTTACCTAGTGCCCTCACAGGTCGGGAGGGAGATCTAACACCAAGCGTAATTCGATCTGTCACAAACATTTACAAAAATGCTTCATATTAATTATTTATATAGATATTCACATTACCTGTTTTTTCAGTGGCAAATGGATTAATCCAATGCTGTATAATAACATTCTTTACAAATTAATATGAAAAAACATTGTTATTATGACTTTTTGACCCCTAAGAAATACTACAATGTGTATAATGTGTATAATTATAATTTTGTAAGACAAATAAATACCCTTTAAAACATGCTATAACACGTTACATTTCTGATAAGAACATAAGAAAGTTTACAAACGAGAGGAGGCCATTCTGCCCATCTTGCTCATTTGGTTGTTAGTAGCTTATTGATCCCAGAATCTCATCAAGCAGCTTCTTGAAGGATCCCAGGGTGTCAGCTTCAACAACATTACTGGGGAGTTGGTTCCAGACCCTCACAATTCTCTGTGTAAAAAAGTGCCTCCTATTTTCTTTTCTGAATGCCCCTTTATCTAATCTCCATTTTTGACCCCTGGTCCTTGTTTCTTTTTTCAGGTCAAAAAAGTCCTCTAGGTCGACATTGTCTATACCTTTTAGGATTTTGAATGCCTGAAACAGATCACCGCATAGTCTTCTTTGTTCAAGACTGAATAGATTCAATTCTTTTAGCCTGTCTGCATACGACATACCTTTTAAATCCGGGATAATTCTGGTTGCTCTTCTTTGCACTCTTTCTAGAGCAGCAATATACATTTTGTAACGAGGTGACCAGAACTGAACACAATATTCTAGGTGAGGTCTTACTAATGCATTGTAAAGTTTTAACATTACTTTCCTTGATTTAAATTCAACACTTCTCACAATATATATAGGCATCTTGTTGGCCTTTTTTATAGCTTCCCCACATTGTCTAGATGAAGACATTTCTGAGTCAACATAAAGGTCTTTTTCATAGATTCTTTCTTCAATTTCAGTATTTCCCATATGATATTTATAATGCACATTTTTATTGCCTTCGTGCAGTACTTTACACTTTTCTCTGTTAAATGTCATTTGCCATGTGTCTGCCCAGTTCTGAATGCTGTCTAGATAATTTTGAATGACCTTTGCTGCTGCAACAGTGTTTGCCACTCCTCCTATTTTTGTGTCGTCTTACTATACCAGAATCTAAATCATTAATGTAGATTAGGAATAGCAGAGGACCTAATACTGATCCCTGTGGTACACAACTGGTTACCTCGCTCCATTTTGAGGTTTCTCCTCTAATCAGTACTTTCTGTTTTCTACATGTTAACCACTCCCTAATCCATGTGCATGAATTTCCTTGAATACCTACTGCGTTCAGTTTGAGAATTAATCTTTTATGCAGGACTTTGTCAAAAGCTTTCTGGAAATCTAAATAAACCATGTCGTATGCTTTGCAATTATCCATTGTCGATGTTGCATCCTCAAAAAAATTAAGCAGGTTAGTTAGACACGATCTCCCTTTCCTAAAACCATGCTGACTGTCTCCCAGGATATTGTTACCATATAGGTAATTTTCCATTTTGGATCTTATTATAGTTTCCATAAGTTTCCATATAATAAGTCAGGCTTATTGGTCTGTAGTTACCTGGTTCGGTTTTGTCTCCCTTTTTGTGGATCGGTATTACGTTTGCAATTTTCCAGTCTGTCGGTAGAACCCCTGTTGCATGATCTTGGTTAGCGGTTTGTAAATAACGTCTTTCATTTCTTTGAGTACTATTGGGAGGATCTCATCCGACCCAGGGGATTTGTTTATTTTAAGAGCTCCTAGTAACTTTAACACTTCTGCCTCTGTTATGCTAAAGTTATTTAAAACTGGATAGGAACAGGTGAACATGTGGGGCATATTGTCCGTGTCCTCCTTTGTAAAAACCTGTGAAAAGTAATCATTTAATATATTTGCTATTTTTTTTCTTCGTCTGTGATTTTGCCTTTTGTGTCTCTTAGACATTTAACCTCCTCTTTGAATGTTCTCTTGCTATTATTATTATTAGTTTATTTAGCAGACGCCTTTATCCAAGGCGACTTACAGAAACTAGGGTGTGTGAACTATGCATCAGCTGCAGTCACTTACAATTACGTCTCACCCGAAAGACGGAGCACAAGGAGGTTAAGTGACTTGCTCCGAGTCACACAGAGTCAGTGGCTGAGGTGGGATTTGAACCGGGGACCTCCTGTTTACATGTCCTTTTCTTTAACCACTGGACCACACAGCCTCCTCCTTGCTGTTATAATATTGGAAAAACATTTTGGAATTGGTTTTAGCCCCCTTAGCAATATTGATTTCTATCTCTCCCTTGGCCTTTCTAACTTCCTTTTTGACTTGTATTTGCAGTTCGAAGTACTCTTTCTGTGTACTTTGTTTTTGGTCCCTTTTAAACGCTCTGTAAAGTGCCTTTTTTCGCTGAATATTTTTTTTAATTGATCTATTAAACCATTTTGGCCATTTTATTTTAGATTTAGATTTGTCTACTTTGGGGATGTAATTGTTTTGCGCCTCTAGTACTACATTTTTAAAAAACAGCCATCCTTTTCCTGTGGATGTTTTCTCTATTTTACTCCAATCTACTTCTGTTAGTTTCTGTTTCATACCTTCATAGTTTGCTTTTCTAAAATTGTAAACCTTAGCTTTAGTCATTACTTTTGGGGTTTTAAAACACTTAAAATGAGACCATGTTGTGGTCTGAATTTGCCAATGGCTCTCTGACCTCTGTTTTAGTTATTCTGTCTTTGTTATTTGAAAAGACTAAATAAAGGCATGACTCCCCTCTAGTCGGTGCCTTGACAAATTGCATTAGGAAGCAGTCATTTGTCATTTCCACCATTTCAATTTCATCCGTCGTGCTCCCCACTGGCTTTTCCCATTTTATATGGGGGAAATTGAAATCCCCCATTAGTATGGCTTCTCTTTTTCTACACGCATTTCGAATGTCATTGTATAACAGATTATTTTGCTTGCGGTCTGAATTTGGCGGTCTATAGCATGCTCCTATTATGCCCTTTGAATTTTTGTCAATTATTCTGACCCATATTGATTCTGCATTGTTTTCTTTGTCCTGATTTAACACCTGGGCTTCAAGACTATTTCTTATGTATAGCGCTACCCCTCCGCCTCTTCTGTCCTGCCTGTCTTTCTTATACAGTGTATACCCACTAATATTATATTCGTCTCCATCACTCTCAGACAACCAAGTTTCTGTAACACCTATCACATCGTAGTTACTTGTTAGTGCAGTAGCTTCAAGTTCTAACATTTTGTTTCTGAGACTTCCAGCACTTAGATAAATACATTTAATAGTTGTCTTACCTGTGTTGTTGCCTTTGTTTTGATGTGGTCTCCCTTCTGTTTTTTTTGTTTTCTCCCCACTTCCTTTCTAGTTTAAATGCTTCTGAACCTCCTCAGAGTAGATTGGTTCCCTTTTTGTTTAAGTGCAGTCCGTCACACCTATATAGATAGTCTTTGTTGTAGAATGTGTTCCAATGTTCAAGAAAGATGAAGCCTTCCTGTGTGCACCACGATTTCAGCCATGCATTTTGATTTTGTATTTCCAGCTGTCCATATGGTCCTTTGCAAGGTACCGGCAGTATAAACAAAACCCATGCATTGAAAAATGACGCTGATGCATTCTTTGCATTACCGAGTGTCTGTCTCGGTGACAAATGACAAATCTTTTTTTTTTTTTTTTTTTTATTCTAAAAGCTAAAGTCAGTAGAGTGCTAAACTTAAATCCAAGATGGCCACCGGGCAGGAACTGTAGTCAAATTTGATGCGTAAAAAAGCATTTTTACACGTTTTAATTTTTTTTTTTTTTTTTAATTTCAGATATGTTTAAGTTAAGTAAAAACTATTGATAATAACCTATTTGGAGTTTTGTTTGTTGAAATCTAAAAAACAAACTTTGCCCACACTAATAAAAGACAGGATTATTTATCCTTAGGATTTCTCAGCGCCATCATTCCTTGTTTCCATGTTTCTTTTCTTAACCCATGAAAAATATTTCTTTGCTATTCAATAAGTGATACTCGTTCATGTAACAGCTGTGACTTTCACTGTGTAGTAAAATAATTCCTTCTAGGGGTGTGTAACGGGGAGATCAGTGCTGACTGTCTGGCGCATGCGGGGTACTGCAGGAAGGGGGCAGCAGCCTCATAGATCCGCCGGTCAGTTATGGCAGTGACACGGAGAGGTGGGGAAGAGGGTGTGTTAGCTTTCCCTCTCTCTGAGTGGCTGAGAGGCAGGCCTTGGGGAATTGCTTGGCCCATAAGAACTGCGCTTGGTTATGCATTCAGGTGGCCATGTTTGGGAATACACAGTGACGCTGGCAGAAGATGCCAGTGTAAACAAAGACCAGGCAAGCACGGCTGAGGGAGACAGCCTGCCTTAAAATAAATTAAAGTAAAATAAATAATTACATACCCGAGGGGACGTGTGTAGTTATACAGGGAACTCTGGCCACCCCAGTGTATAAAAATAAATAGCTGAGAGTTGGTTGGAGGCCCGTACTGACCTGCTTAGCGGCAGTGGGGACACTGCGTAAGCAGCACTTTTTGTTTTGTAGTTTTATTACTGTGTTTTATTTTCCCTTTTCATTTCACCTTTTGTTTTCATTATTTTTTTCAGCACCTGTGAGTGCACCAGTTTTTAACTGTTACCAGTATTGGTATTCCTGTGGTCCTGTGTACCATTGCCGGTACTCAGGCCACGGACAACAGCGCCCTCTGCAGGCTAAAAGAAAAAAAAAACATCTAAAATAATAAAACTGGGCACCAGTGTGGTGTTTTCAAATAAAACTTCTGTCTCCCGTGTGTGTCAGTGAATTGCCCACCACCCTTCCACAGGGTGAATACAGTCCTTTGTTTAAAAGTAAAGTGCTTTTGGGCCTGAAGCTAGTGCTCATACATATATTCATATCACAGCATTTAAATGATACACTTTGAAAAATAAATCCTATACATTTAAATTGATTAAACTTCCACAAACGTGCAGCTTTATTTTTTAAATTGTATAATTGTTAGTACCTAAAAGTATGCTGATTTTAAACAAAGGACTGTATTCACCCCATGAAGGAAAACATTTATTTTCTTACCGACTTTCCTGTAATGATTTGCTAAATTCTAGATAGAGATTCCCATACAACCGAACATTTCTTCATAATGATACATATCAAAATACAATCAGGTTTGTAAATATGTGTGAAATATTTCTGTACAGTTTCGCGCCAGCTAAGCTTGTTTTTTATATTTGTCACATTATGCATGTTTTAAGTGTCTTTTCACATTTTAGCACTGTAACAGGGCGAGGAGATTTTATTTATTTTTATTTATTTATTTATTTATTTATTTATTTATTTATTTATTTATTTTTATAAATTTCGTCGTTGCCAATTATTTTTTTATTATTTTCTCCCCAATTTGGAAATGGCCAGTTATTTTTAGACTCAGTTCACAGCTACCACCCCTGCGCTGACTCGAGAGGGCGAAGACGAACACACGCTGTCCTCCGAAGCGTGTGCCGTCAGCCGACCGCTTTTTTTCACACTGCAGACTCAACATGCAGCCACCCAAGAGCTACAGTGTCGGAGGACAATGCAGCTCTCGGGCAGCTTACAGGCAAGCCAGCAGGCGCCCGGCCAGACTACAGGGGTCGCTGGTGCGCGGTGAGCCGAGGACACCCTGGTCGACCTAGCCCTCCCTCCCCCCGGGCGGCACTTGGCCAACTGAGCGCCGCCCCCTGGAAGCTCCCGTCCTCGGTCGGCAAAGGAATAACCTGGACTCGAACTGGCGACGTCCAGACTATAGAGCGCATCCTGCACTCCACGGGGAGAGCCTTTACTGGATGTGCCACTCGGGAGCCCGTTTATTTATTTTTAGAACGGAGTTTCCCCCTCTGCCCCTGTGTTGTTTTTTGTTGTATTATTATTATTAGTAGTATTATTATTATTATTATTATTATTATTGGTATGATTTATTAGTGTATTTATATTTATGACGGCGAAGCGCTGGGTGTTGTTATTTTATTTAGAAATGTATTTAAATGATGGCGTAGCCAAATGTTTGTTTTTGTTTAGTAGCGTGGATGGGTAGCCCCATCCACAGTAATTTAGAAAACTAATGCAGATTGTGGCCGAGGGGTAATAGAATAATTGCCAGGTAGTTAAACCCCTCGGCCACGATATATAAGTCTGCAGCTCTCTGCACACAGGTGGGTGTGTTAGGAGCAAGAGGAGCGAGAGAGAAACGAAACTTATTTAAAATTAAAGTATACAGGAACAGTGACAGCGACTGCCCAGGCTGACCTGTATTATTTTGTGTTTTGTGATTATTTTTGTTTAACCTTTTTATTTCGCTCTGTGACACTGTGTTTTTTGTTTAAATATAAAACGGTGCAAGTGCCTTTGCACCGTATCTGCAGTGCCTGTGTTTCTTCCTGCATTCTGGCCTGATGTCACTACTCAGCCACCCTGTCACAAGCACAAATATAAAAGTCTGTATTTTGGAATCCTCCACCTCTGTCTGTCTTAGCGTTCTGTCTAAGATATAATTTGGTTCTGTTGTCCAAGTAACAGTCCCAACTTCCTGTTGCTGTTGTCTGTGCCTGTTGGACGCTGACAATGGGTAGAGTGTAGGTGGCAAACGTGAGCCATCTTAGGGACCGCTGCATTCAGAGTAGACCAAAAAACAGACCAAAGCCTTCGCAGAGCCCCCTCTGAGCTGGCCACTTTTAGGATGGCTGGACCTGGGACGGCTGCATTTACACACAGAAAAAGACCTAAGCTGCTTCAAAGGCAGCTCAAAAGTGGCAAACAGAGTAACAGTGTTTAAATTGGAGAGTAAATTCCTCAATGAGCCAAAACCTTATGTGGTGTGCTGGTCATAACCTTGCTTTCTCTCATCTAAATCTTGTTGGTCTCAATGCTTCCTTATCAGTGACTGAACACAAACTGAACGCAGTAGGGATTCAAGGAAATGCATGCACATGGATTAGGGAGTGGTTAACATCTAGAAAACAGAAAGTACTGATTAGAGGAGAAACCTCAAAATGGAGCGAGGTAACCAGTGGTGTACCACAGAGATCAGTATTAGGTCCTCTGCTATTCCTAATCTACATTAATGATTTAGATTCTGGTATAGTAAGCAAACTCGTTAAATTTGCAGACGACACAAAAATAGGAGGAGTGGCAAACACTGTTGCAGCAGCAAAGGTCATTCAAAATGATCTAGACAGCATTCAGAACTGGGCAGACACATGGCAAATGAAATTTAATAGAGAAAAGTGTAAAGTATTGCATGCAGGCAATTAAAATGTGCATTATAAATATCATATGGGAGATACTGAAATTGAAGAAGGGAACTATGAAAAAGACCTAGGAGTTTATGTTGACTCAGAAATGTCTTCATCTAGACAATGTGGGGAAGCTAAGCTATAAAAAAAGGCCAACAAGATGCTCAGATATATTGTGAGAAGTGTTGAATTTAAATCAAGGGAAGTAATGTTAAAACTTTACAATGCATTAGTAAGACCTCACCTAGAATATTGTGTTCAGTTCTGGTCACCTTGTTACAAAAAGGATATTGCTGCTCTAGAAAGAGTGCAAAGGAAGAGCAACCAGATTAATCCCAGGTTTAAAGGGTATGTCGATGCAGACAGGCTAAAAGAATTGAATCTATTCAGTCTTGAACAAAGAAGACTACGCGGCAATCTGATTCAAACATTCAAAATCCTAAAAGGTATAGACAATGTCGACCCAGGGGACTTCTTTGACCTGAAAAAAGAAACAAGGACCAGGGGTCACAAATGGAGATTAGATAAAGCGGCATTCAGAACAGAAAATAGGAGGCACTTTTTTACACAGAGAATTGTGAGGGTCTGGAACCAACTCCCCAGTAATGTTGTTGAAGCTGACACCGTGGGATCCTTCAAGAAGCTGCTTTGATGAGATTCTGAGATCAATAAGCTACTAACAACCAAACGAGCAAGATGGGCTGAATGGCCTCCTCTCGTTTGTAAACTTTCTTATGTTCTTAAATTAGACTTTTTTATAACTTCTTGTGCTGTGCGCTTCTGTAAAACGTTTTCTTCTAAGTTTATTTATCTACGTTGTTCAGTTGCTTTTGCGCATCTGATAATAAACCAATTGCTGTTGAAAAGTTAAATGTATTGCTATCGTTTCAGTTTTATAAATATGTATGTTGTAAACCGATGTCTGTTCAGATATTTATTTACTTACATTCTCTTGTTTTGAATTGTAAAATAAATGTCTGTGTGTGTGTGTGTGTGTGTGTGTGTGTGTATATATATATATATACTGTATATATATACAGCTCTGGAAAAAATTAAGAGACCACTGCAAAATTATCAGTTTCTCTCGTTTTACTATTTATAGGTATGTGTTTGGGTAAAATGAACATTTTTGTTTTATTCTATAAACTACTGACAACATTTCTCCCAAATTCCAAATAAAAATCTTGTCATTTAGAGCATTTATTTGCAGAAAATGACAACTGGTCAAAATAACAAAAAGATGCAGTGTTGTCAGACCTCGAATAATGCAAAGAAAATAAGTTCATTTTCATTTTAAACAACACAATACTAATGTTTTAACTTAGGAAGAGTTCAGAAATCAATATTTGGTGGAATAACCCTGATTTTCAAGCACAGCTTTCATGCGCCTTGGCATGCTCTCCACCAGTCTTTCACATTGATGTTGGGTGACTTTATGCCACCCTGGCGCAAAATTCAAGCAGCTCGGCTTTGTTTGATGGCTTGTGACCATCCATCTTCCTCTTGATCACATTCCAGAGGTTTTCAGTGGGGTTCAGGTCTGAGATTGGGCTGGCCATGACAGGGTCTTGATCTGGTGGTCCTCCATCCACTCCTTGATTGACCTGGCTGTGTGGCATGGAGCATTGTCCTGCTGGAAAAACCAATCCTCAGAGTTGGGGAACATTGTCAGAGCAGAAGGAAGCAAGTTTTCTTCCAGGACAACCTTGTACTTGTATTTTCTTTGCATTATTCGAGGTCTGACAACACTGCATCTTTTTTGTTATTTTGACCAGTTGTCATTTTCTGCAAATAAATGCTCTAAATGACAAGATTTTTATTTGGAATTTGGGAGAAATGTTGTCAGTAGTTTATAGAATAAAACAAAAATGTTCATTTTACCCAAACACATACCTATAAATAGTAAAACGAGAGAAACTGATAATTTTGCAGTGGTCTCTTAATTTTTTCCAGAGCTGTGTGTGTATATATGTGTGTGTGTGTATATATATATATATATATATGCTTCCGTTTTTCAGATGTTTATGTAACATACTCAATAAAAAAATAAAATAAAAAAAAACTATTACATCTGACTGTTTCTCCGTCCGTTATACTATTTACAGTGTTTTGAATACAACCGTCACAGACTGCTGCGGGGCTTCTAGGTATGAGTATATCTCCGGTCCTTATAGTGTTAAATACATGAAAGGAAAGGGACAAAATGCAATAGAAAGAAAGCCTTTTTTGATAAAGCTGCCATCAAACAGCAGAAATATCAGATTATACATAAAGCTCTATTTTTCAGCCTCCACATCTAATTTAAAGCATTTCCTTTATCCCCCCTGTAGGTTTGTAGCTGGTGTTATCAAGCAAGAACGATTCCCTGCTTTTGAAAGAGTTCTGTGGAGAGTGTGCCATGGAAATTTTGTCTTGAGACATGTGAAAATTCAGGCACCGTTGGAAGATAATGTTGCTGTAAGAAAGCTATTCTTCATCCTTTTTTAATTAGTTTTTTATTGTTACTCTTACTTTGTCCTGGGTCTTAAAATACCATACATGGCGTTTGTTGTTATCTGCCATAAACAAATTGGAAAATGGACTGTGGAGGGTTCCTGTATGATTCTAATTAATAATTTAGAAATTTGGGAAAAGCAAACTTTAAACATGACAATTAAGAATAATTTTACCACACAGTTTAAATAACATTGAGTCATGCCAATTGCGAAAAAACCTATTGAGTAACATAGTTTGATGTCAGTGGTGAACCCATTACTGTTCAGTTTCTGGTCTGTTTGAACTAATCAATATTTTAATTAAACTAATCCAATTCTCTATTTCAAATCCTAGTAGATCAAACACAATTAGGTTGCTTTCACACTGACAGTCTGTCAGGTCAGAAACAGTTAAGCTCTTTAACAGGTCAGAAACAGTTAAGCCAAAACTGCAGTCAGTTTGATAAGTAACTGGGTATTTCATAATGCAAATAACGTCTTTCTCGCCACTGTGAAGCGGTAGCACAAATCTGTTACGCATACCTCCTGTCACTACCCCGGATAAAAGGACTAAAAAAAAAAAAAAAAAAAAAAAAAAAAGCATTGTCACCTGATACTGTTGCAGGTCTTGTGAGGAAGGGTCTGCGTGATTTAAAGGCAGACTCATTTGTGCTGTATAATGATGAAAATGGGCAGTAATATTTTACTTTAAAATGTAGTGAACAAACCAAGAAATACAATAAGTTTAACGAATCAAATAAAGAAAAACTGCAATTTCAATGGCATTGTTCAATTCAACATCTATAAATCGCTTTTTTTTAAATAATGCATTTTTTGGTTTTATTTTTTAACAAGTTATGTGGAACTATTTTTTCTTAGTTCAGTTTTAGGTGGAAGAATATTTAATAAAAATGACTTTTTTGTTAAATAAAAAATGATTTTACATTTTTTTTCAATTTAGTTAGTTAACCCATTTTATAAACGCATGACACTGATGAAGTCACTCTGCTTTGCCTCGTGCCTTGCAACGCACCCGGGACCTGGTGATATTAGAGTAAACTAATGCTACACAACTAAATATAAATATATATATATACACCACCCACTCTATATCACGGGTGTCAGGGTCCAATACAAATCCGCTATATATTGAGTGCCGCCATGTAGTGAGAGACCCATCGAAAAACAAATAGGCTAATAACAAATACTGTACAACCACTCCCTCGTTTTATCATGGGCGTCAGGGTCCAGTATAAATCCTCTACGCAACCTGCTTTTTCTCATTTTTTCGTATAAAAAGCAGCACAATTCGTACTGCGGAAGGTAATTGCTTCTCATCAACTTAAGTCTCCAATTCATTTCATGAATCTTCCTCTTCTTTCTCAAATGCCAAACCCGCTGCATTGAAAGAATCCATTCCGAACACAAGAGCCTTGTTGCTAGGGAGCTGACGTCACTGCCCTGTGACTTTTGCTAGTGCATTGTTAAAAAACTGCTTCAGCAAATAGATACTTAATTTGCTTTTGTGTTTTTGTGCAATGCTCGTGCATATGATAGCAGTACGATATGAATGCTTTGTTTTTAATTGTTTTGTATATTTTTGTTTGTGATGTGCAGTATGAAATAAAATGAAGAGTAATTCTAAGTGAAATTGCCTATGTATATTGCAGCTAAGGCATGCGCAGTTAGACTGTAAAAATGGGGAGCCAGCTCCAGGACCGCGATATATCCGAATCCGCAGTATAGCGAGGGGCGATATAACAAGCGGTGTGTGTGTATATATATAATATAAATATATATATACATATATATACTAGCTGAAGTACCCGGCGTTGCCCGAGGAAATTCAATACTTCAATATTTCATGCATGACAATTGGGGAACGGTAGCCTTATGGTTTCCTATAAGTTACAGATCTTGGGTGTCGCACAATGAGCTCGGACCCCTGTCCCTTTTTTTAACTCTTTGTTTTTGTTTTTGCCATTTTTTAATTTTTAAAAAAAATTGTGTTCTTTTTATTTATTTTTTTTGGTTTTGTGGGTTTCTTTTAATTTGAGATATATGGCTACTGTAGTGATCCAGCAATAGGGTTACTAAATAAATCAAAATTATGGATCCAAACATAGTCCTTGACCTTCCCCTGGATGAAAGAGGGGGCCATGCAAAGTTTGGTTGCACTGGCTCCTGCGGAGTCCGAATGCATAAAGGAACAGACAGACAAACTTTCTTCTTTAAGATTAAGATAAATTAATACATGATAAGTAGCGCGTCTTATTTTAACATAAATCATTTTTCACAGTTTGAGCAGCCCAAACAGCATGACATGACATCTATTAACAAATAAGAGACACCCTACACACTGCGTGTATTAACTTAAATACTCTACTTAAAACTCGACCCTGGTAGCCCCTCTGCCATGGTCCGGCTCTTGGCTTGCATTCAAGACATCGAGGCCTGGATGTCTGCCAATTATCTTCAGCTGAACACTAGCAAATCTGAACTCCTTCTAGTAGGATCTAAAACTCAACTTAAGAATCTAAATATAGCTGCCCTGAACCTCAGAAACTGTCTGCTGCTGCCTTCCCCCACAGTACGAAGCCTTGGTGTACTTCTTGACCGCAACCTCTCCTTTGATGCCCACATCTCTTCCGTGGTCAAATCTTCCTTCTACCATCTTCGAAACAGCTCCAAAGTCCGTCCCTACCTTTCCCTCCCGGATGCGGAGATACTTTGTCATGCATTTGTCTCCTCTCGACTCGACTACTGCAACTCTCTATATGGTGGTTTCCCGGCACGCACCATAAACCGACTGCAGCTAGTTCAGAATGTCACTGCCAGGATCCTTACCAGATGTAAAAAACGTGATCACATCACCCCTGTCTTGCCCAGCTGCACTGGCTACCTGTAAAGGTTCAGGATTATTTTCAAAACTCTCCTGCTCACCTACAATGCCCTTCATCACACAGGTCCTGAGTACCTCTTCAACCTGCTGACCCGCTATGTCCCTGCCCGCAAGCTGAGGTCCTCCGACTCTGGCCTGCTTGTTATCCCCAAGTAAAAGTGCACCACACTTGGCGAACGCTCGTTTAGCTTCATGGCTCAGACTCTCTGGAACTCTGATGGTGGTCCACTATGAAAGGCGCTATATAAAATACAAATTGATTGATTGATTATATAGTAAACTTAAACTCTTTAGAAATAGCTGAGAAAGGCGTTATGATTACACCGTGTAACAAATTTTTTTTTTTTTTTTTTTTTGTTCCTGGGTAGTAAGTGTTATTTCCTAATTGCTTATGCCTCAAAAGTATAGAAAATGGCTATTATTCCCCACAAACTTTGCTTTTGTGACCATGACAGTGATATTTTGAAATTTACCTATTTTCCAGAATATTCCAGATAGATTCAGTGCTGAGTAAACTTGGAGTAACTTCTAGAACTTTCCAGTAATATAAATAGTAGTATAAATACAGGGGCCTTAAGCCCACCAGTTCAGTTTAGTTCCAGCTGCCTAAGTGGATACATATCTGCATTTTTCTGAGATGGCATCAAGAGGCTGCAAGCATCCGCAGACGCATTTTGCTATGTCTGCGCCAATTTATCAAGACAAGAGCGAAAAAAGTACTCGTGGAAGCATCTGCTAAGATGTGTGAGGCCTACAAGGCATATTTCGCATGCCTGTCGGGATCAAGACAAACCCTGGGCACCTCATTTCACCTCACGAGCACTGCAAAAAACTCTGGAAGGTAAGATGGACAATTGTTGCTCGAATTTTATGTTATAAAATTTGTTAACATTTTAAAATTGTAAAAGTTTTTAATTTTAAAATGTTTTACAATTTTCAATGTTATTGAAAAATATATCATATATGAAAAATGTTGCGAGAATCTCTTACACATTAGTCATGGGTGAAATAAATGTATTTTTGTAGGATGGTACAGAGGGGAAAAGAGAGCCATGAAGTTCGCTATCCCAAGAATTTGGGGAACCCACTGACCACTCAAGCAACTGCTACTTCTGCATGGTGGACCCTTCCAAACGTCGGACTGGCAAGAATGCACCTGCTATCACGTATCCGGACCTTCCTTCATCCATCGCCCGGTGCCACACTGCCATGAGCTCCCGCACCCACTCCTCCGAGAGAGAGCAGCCGTCTTTAGAAGAGAGCAGCAAGTCAGAGAGCGAGGAAGACGTTGTAGATCCAGATGACAATTTCAGAGGTGGAGCTGAGGAGAAAACCCATACTACCCCAACCAAAAAGACCTCAACGACTTGATTAGAGATCTTGGTCTCACCAAGTCCAATGCCGAGCTTTTGACGCCTAGGCTCAAGCTGTGGAACTTGTTGGATGAAAGTGTGCAAGTCGCAGATCAGAGGAAGTCCACCAACCTTTTTCCAGCTTCTTCACCCGTCAAGATGGGCTCTGCTTCTGCCACAATGTGACCAGTCTGTTCGAGGCAATCGAATCGCCTGTAACCAGAATGAGTGGCGCCTCTTCATTGACAGCTCATCCAGGAGCCTCAAAGCCATGCTGCTCCATAATGGTAACAAGTACCAGTCTCTTCCCCTGGCTCACTCGGTGCACCTCAAAGAGGATTACAACAGCATCAAGACCTTGCTGGACGCCTTGAAGTATGATGAGTACGGCTGGGAGGTCATAGAAGACTTCAAAATGGTGGCATTCCTGATGGGTCTCCAAGGCGGTTTTACCAAGTATCCCTGCTATCTTTGCCTTTGGGACAGCAGGGACACCAAGGCGCACTACCACAGGGGGGACTGGCCACAGCGGACCGAGTTCTCTGTGGGGAGGAACAACGTCAAGTGGGAGCCACTGGTGGACCCCCGGAAGGTGCTGATGCCACCACTGCACATCAAATTGGGCCTTATGAAACAATTTGTCAGAGCTCTAGATAAGGAGTCGGCAGCCTTCAAGTACCTTCAAGACTTCTTCCCTAAGCTGTCTGAGGAAAAGGTCAAAGCCGGTGTCTTCGTCGGACCACAGATAAAGAAGATCCTGGAGTGCAATGAATTCCCCAAGAAGCTCACTAGTAAGGAGAAAGCGGCTTGGAACAGCTTTGTCGCAGTGGTTCGGGGCTTCCTGGGCAATCACAAGGCCGAAAACTATGTGGAGCTGGTTGAGACTCTGGTCAAGAACTACGGCACAATGGGCTGTAGGATGTCCCTCAAAGTCCATATCCTTGATGCTCATCTTGATAAATTCAAGGAGAACATGGGAGCGTACTTCGAGGAGCAAGGCGAGCGCTTCCACCAGGATATACTGGACTTTGAACGCCGCTACCAAGGACAGTATAACGAGAACATGATGGGAGACTACATTTGGGGGGGGCTGATTCGTGAAAGTGATTTACAGTATAATCGTAAATCCCGAAAAACTACTCACTTCTAAATCTTTTTGTAGTCATTTTTGTATTACTTTAGTATAAATACATGTTAATTTGGATTCATATGTTGTTGTTTTTTTGACTTTATGTGAACGAAAAGACACAAATTGCCCGTTTTCTCATTGGAAATAGGTAAATTTCAAAATATCACTGTCCTGGTCACAAAAGCAAAGTTTGTGGGGAATAATAGCCATTTTCTATACTTTTGAGGCATAAGCAATTAGGAAATAACACTTACTACCCAGGAACAAAATTGTGTTACATAGTGTTATCAATCCGTATTCATTTAAATAAAGGGTCTTGTAAATGTGGCCCATTTTATTTTCAAGAATAAAAAATATATAACATCATTGTTCAAAGGAATTTGAATTGTACACATAACCATTATGTTTCTCAATCTTATTTATAGGGGGAGTTTGTCAAGAAGGATGTCTTCATTATTTTCTTACAGGGAGAGGAATTTAAAGGCAAGATTAGAAAAATATGTGAAGGGTGAGTGTTCATTTCCTGGTGTATTTTCAAATACAACAGATCCTTCCAAAATACCTAAATTGGTTGCCACTCTGCTGTGTGAACCTCTCATTTTCTGAATGGACACTTAAACTCCAGTGTATGCAGTGTGGGTAGAGGCCATATCCCAGTTATAGCCTAGTTGGGGATTTGCATTTTCTTGTACAGATCTGCATTTTTAGTTTTCTTTATTCTATTTCCAGATTCCATGCAACTATGTATCCATGCCCTGCCTCCTTATATGCAAGAATGGAAATGAGAACTCAGGTTAAGTTGCGCATTGAGGATCTAAACATGGTTTGTATACAATTTTCTACATTTTTTTGGTTTTAAGTGATTTTTCTGTTTTACGATTACTGTTCTGGATAGAATGAGAAATTGAATTGTCAATATTGTGTTGCATATTTTATTTTAACTGGCATTGTGGGATTCTAACATCATATATTCAAAGCAAGTGTAGTTCTCTGATGGTTAATAAATTAACATGTGTTATCATTCAAACTGACCTTGTTCTTTAAAGGGATGTATTACTTTCATATTGTACATGGATGTATCTACTTTTGAACATATTAACAATCATTACTAGGTCTCTCAGTCATGGAACTCCAGAGTTCAGGATTGGTAGATTTATCTGTATTTGTTTTTCTGTAGGTAAGTTATTTTTTTTGTTTTTTTGTTTTTGTTTTTTGCATAGTAGAGCTATTGTTATTCTATATTAGGCTTTTTTGGTATATACTTTTGTATTCAAATTTGAAATTGCTTAATGTTAGATCAATTAGATAGATAAATCAGTTCTTAAAGAGCTGTGTTTGATGCTACCCAGTATAAAAATAAAGTTAACTTATCCTACCACTTTATTACCTTGTCATATGTGATGAACATTAATCTATTCATTTCTGTAAATTATTATTTTGGATAAACTGATACTAGTTTAACTTTCTATTCTTGTATAATTACTAAATATGCCGTAGTGGTATATAATTTTATTATTATTCAGTTATTTAATTTAGAAGTCAGGGCCTGGCTTACATTTTGGTAGGCTTTTACTTACCAATTACTCTGCTATGAAATTAACCATTACAACTTTATTTCTGCTTCCTTACATTGTGGGCTGTGTTCAATCTGGAATACTAGATTAATACTATGACAGCACTGAATAACAAGAAGGGCAGTCTGACCATGATTGAAATCAAGTTTTTGGAGACTTGTAATTCTGTATTGTAAAACTTGGGACACATTTTGATACATTCATGTTACCATTTAAAATTAACTCTCAGCGGATCTCAACCGGTGGGGCAGGCCCCCCTTTCAAACTTATTAGGGGGGCACCGTGAGCATTCAAATAATACAGTAATTATAATAAAACAAAAACAATTATTAAATTACATTTTATACAAGTCTAAATGTGAATTTTCGTTTTTTTTTTATTTACCTGTGATACAGGTACTTATTTAGTCTGGAAAACCACAACAAATAAAGAGGAGACCCAAATCACAAGCAATTTTGTGTAAGAATCATTGAAAGCTCTGTTCCCGCTGCATTGTGTCCTTGATCAGTACATAAAATGGATAGGTTTGTAGAGCTATTGTTCTGGTGCATCATCGTCTAAAAAACAAACTGTTGTAAAATATTAAGATATTAAGTTGCTTGGAAATTGGATTTCCCTTTGTTGGCACTACAGATGAACCTCGTCCTCACTGTGTTGTCTGTGGTGATGCACTGGCTAATGATAGGCTGTTTGTTAAAAACAGAAGTGCAGTTGTTTTTAAAAGTTTGTATTGATTTTGGTTACATTTTCTTTGGAGACACTATTGCATCAACATGTAAAGAAAGAGTGAGGTTAATAGGATGATCCATTTAAAAAAGTACCATTTATGTGTGTTTTGTATGTTTTGATTTTTGAACATAGTGTTATCTATGCACAGGATGACTTCTGTAGATGGCATAAGATGTACTGGAAATAGGGCAAATACTCCCCTGTGACTGGTTGATTTCTGAGTGAAGAACAAATTGCTAAGGTGGGGTGTGTGATTCAAAAGGGGTTGAGAACCCCTGGATTATATAAGCCCATGTGTCTATCTATCTATCTATCTATCTATCTATCTATCTCTATCTATCTATATATGAAGATACAAAATACATTTGCTATATTTGCCACATACAAAATCTGTAAAAAATATCAAGTGTAATATATTTAGCTCAATGTGTCCAATTGTTTCTTTTTGAACGAAAGGTCCTGAAGCAGACTGATGAGCACAGGAAACATATTTTAACCTCTGCAGCAGCCAGCATTCACGAGTGGAGTATGAAAGTGAAAAAGATGAAAGCCATTTATTACACACTGAACCTCTGCAACATAGACATCACACAGAGGTTAATTATAGCTGAGATCTGGTGTGCAGTTTCTGACCTCAGCAAAATTCATGCAGCATTAGTCACGAGATCGGTAAGTCATTTAAATATTTGTAGTTTAAGGGGCTTGGTGGTACAGTGGGATAATTCACTAACCTCTCATGCTTGTCATCAGTGAAGTGAAAAAGGTTGTGTAGAGGGTTTTGGAATAGGATAGTACTATTTATGGTAATGGTGATGAAATCTCACAAAATAAAATGATATGCAGAGTATAACTGCAAATAAAACATTGTGTGCTATGCAAGTGCCTTTTTTCCCACTATGTTTCTTTTGTCCAAACGTGGGGGGGGGGGTCTTGGCCCCCCACAACTGCACAAATCAGAATGGCTCTTGCTTTTGTTTTAGTTTAGTTTTTTATACTAGTTTAAAACTTAGCTCAGTCACAGGAGCACAGCAAATTACAGTTGTCAGTTTTCTACTGCTTGGCGTCAACATTTTTTTAGCAAAATGTTTGTCTGAATTTTGTCTGTCGTGGTTTAGAAGAATAACATAAGTGTTTTTGTGTATGGAGAATAATTTAGAAACAAGTGCTCTGACAAATCAATATGTCTGACAAGCAGGCATTAAAGGTGTAGTGGAACTGATTCACTATCATCAGCTGTACATCATTTAGTCCTCTGGCTCCCCTCTGCGCAGTTAGACTATACAAATGAAATTTATGGCAAATAATCCCCAGTCTTAATTAAATTGTAGATTACATTTCCAGACATAACAGCAGCTCTGTTAAAAATGCATATGTACGTTGATAATATATAGTGATGTGAATATGAATATACAACTGCACACTGGTCTACCAAAATATTAAAAACCTGTACTAGTTTGTGATGCTATGGGGTTGGTCATTTTTGCCAGCTTTGTCACACATATTGCTTGCTTACTAGCCTAAATATCTTTGTTTCTCTAAATTTGTAACATCACCTCTCCAAAAAAGTCAGGCTGCCAAGCATTACATCTTTTATTAAAATGAATCTTGAGATTAAAAAAAAAAAAAATAGTTTATCAGTTTTAATTGCATATTTTTTTTAATTGGTAGAATAATTGCATCCATGTTAATCAAAGTTGTTATCATTTTACAAAAAAGATGGCTTACACCCAGCGCTCCAGTTAAGGTTTGGGGTCTCGGAGTCACGTTACTTATATTTTAACATTACATTCTTAAACTCAACTTCAATATAAAGTCATACAGGTAAAAAAAAATAAGGAAATGCATTAATAAGTTATAAAACAGTTTGTTTAGTATTATAGGCACCTTTTTTTTAGCTGTTACCGCTGACGATGGTTTCCAGTTGGATTTGTAGCTGGACTGGGGTGTTTACGTTTTATAAGAACATAAGAACATAATAAAGTTTACAAACGAGAGGAGGCCATTCAGCCCATCTACTCGTTTGGTTGTTAGTAGCTTATTGATCCCAGAATCTCATCAAGCAGCTTCTTGAAGGATCCCACGGTGTCAGCTTCAACAACATTACTGGGGAGTTGGTTCCAGACCCTCACAATTCTCTGTGTAAAAAAGTGCCTCCTATTTTCTGTACTGAATGCCCCTTTATCTAATCTCCATTTGTGACCCCTGGTCCTTGTTTCTTTTTTCAGGTCAAAAAAAAAGTCCCCTGGGTCGACATTGTCTATACTTTTTAGGATTTTGAATGTTTGAATCAGATTGTCGATAGTCTTTTTGTTCAAGACTGAATAGATTCAATTTTTTTAGCCTGTCTGCATACGACATGCCTTTTAAACCTGGGATAATTTTGGTTGCTCTTCTTTGCACTTTTCTAGAGTAGCAATATCCTGTTTGTAACAAGGTGACCAGAACTGAACACAATATTCTAGGTGAGGTCTTACTAATGCATTGTAAAGTTTTAACATTACTTCCCTTGATTTAAATTCAACACTTCTCACAATATATCTGAGCATCTTGTTGGCCTTTTTTTATAGCTTAGCTTCCCCACATTGTCTAGATGAAGACATTTCTGAGTCAACATAAACTCCTAGGTCTTTTTCATAGTTCCCTTCTTCAATTTCAGTACTCCCATATGATATTTATAATGCACATTTTTTTATTGCCTGCATGCAATACTTTACACTTTTCTATTAAATGTAATTTGACATGTGTAGCTTCAAACCTGTGTAGCTTCAAATCTTTCTTATTCTTACTGTGATTGGCTGCAAACACAACAGGGCTAGCCAGAGACTGGATAATGTTTGCTGGGTTAGTTTTTCTTGTGTACAGTTTCCTAGTAACTGAAGACATTGTATTCTGGGAGATGTAGTTGTTAGTGGATGTTTTAGGGGACAACAAACTGTGCAGCAAAATTGCTATGCATATATTTACGCATTACATTTTAATTTAGTGCGTATTTCTGATTTTTTAATGCGTAAAAACGGCAGGTACACAGCTCATCTGGACCGCTGCCCACACTATTTACATGTAGGGCTTTCCCCCTGCCACACACCTCCCCTCATGTGCGCAGCACACATGGCTGCAACCAGCCACCTTCCCCCTTGAAACACCTTCCCCATTGTCCGTCTTTCCCCCTCTGGATTTGTGTGGGTGGGACGCCGGGTTGGTCTCGGCATTTCACGGTCTAAAAATAGGTATTTCAAGATATTTCACAATTAAACTTAATATTTATTAAAGAAGAAAAAAAGTGTTGTCACATTCAACAAACATTCCTAAATATGTAAATGATTGCCTGAAAAACAGTAAATACTAAATTGTAGAATATTGAATTTTTTATGTCTAAATCTATTTTTATCTTTGGCAATATGGATTGGATTTGTTGTTTTAAAGTTATTTTTTGTTTTTAATGTTTTTGTGTACATTTGTGTACTTTATTTGCATGACAAGTTGAACAAGAATTGCCAAAGATAAAATAGATTTAGAGAACACAAAAGAACAGACATGAAATAAACAGAATTATATTTTTGTTGGGTTCATCTACTGTGTGTCTCTGGCCCGGTGGCAGGACGGTACAAACTGCATCTATTACTACCCCCTCTCTCCTCTTCCCCAGAAATACATGCAGTTTCTCCTCTTGGCTCTGGAGCAGAAAGCCCTTTATTCTGTCTGCCAGCCAGAGGGAGTATCGCTCTGTCAGCTCTCATCAGTGGATGAAGTGGGTCTCAGTCTCAGTCTCTCCACTGCTTTATTTTAGGTGGAACCAGAATTTAATTATTCTTTTCTGTATGGGGATTAGCAGGTGGACTCTCCCCAGTTATGCTCTGCAGCTGTTGTTGGGGGATTCTCTATGTGTGTGCAGGACCTCTTTACAGAACAGGTGTGTGATTTACATGGTGGTTTTATCTTACTTTGAGTAATCTACAGCTTGAGCAATAATTTTGTAGGATTAAATGCCTGCTGGGAGCTCAGTTTGTTTAGAATGTCTAGCAGGATCTGATGACAAATTTGAGACTTTTAATTTGTCACCAAAAAGATAAGAGCATAAACCTTGGATATTCCAACAACTAATACTGATTGATTCCATTATAAAACTTTAATCAATACCATAACTATTAACTGAAGTTGTGACATTTTAGGAGGATGTGTGGTCCAGTGGTTAAAGAAAAGGTCTTGTAACCAGGAGGTCTCCGGTTCAAATCCCACTTAGCCACTGACTCATTGTGTGACCCTGAGCAAGTCACTTAACCTCCTTGTGCTCCGTCTTTCGGGTGAGACGTAGTTGTAAGTGACTCTGCAGCTGATGCATAGTTCACACACCCTAGTCTCTGTAAGTTGCCTTGGATAAAGGCGTCTGCTAAATAAACAAACAATAATAACAATAATCATTTCCTATTTGTTCAATTAAACTATTAGTAGTAGTAGTAGTATTAATAGTATATATATTTTTTTTTTTTTTATACAGTAGTGTATATATACAGTCACCTCAAATTATTGGCACCCTTGATAAAGATGAGCAAAAAAGGCTGTATAAAATAAAACACAGGTAATGAGCTATATTTTATGCTCAGATATATGGGAAAACCATATTCTTTTATTCTAATACAATTGCTCAGAGAGTTTTTTATTAACACGTAATAAAAAATGTTCTCAAAAAGATAGGTGTCAGAATTATTGGCACCCCTAAAGATTCTTATAAATAAAATCAAACAAAATTAAATCTGCATTAACCCTTAGCGGTCCATTTATTCAGCACATATCAGGCGCGACAGGTCCAATTTATTTTCACACTCACAGTTTATTACTTGGCGAGAGCCAAGTTCAAATCAGCATGAAGTTTTAACATCTACTCTCATGTAATGGAAATCATTATATATATATATATATATATATATATATATATATATATATATATATATATAGTGAGGAATTGGTTAAAAAAACCCATACAGAATGTGGAAGGACCACATAAACTAACTGGACGGTGAACAAACAAATTAAATGGTTGGTGTGCAAAGACCATATTATTATTATTATTATTATTATTTATTTCTTAGCAGACGCCCTTATCCAGGGCGACTTACAGTCGTAAGCAAATACATTTCAAGTTCATACCTGGGGCATTAGGATCAAGTAGAGGTTATTAGTCAGGACTAATTCCAGGTGAAGTCAATTACAGGTGGTAATTGACAATTGTTAAAAGGGTGTGCGTATGTGTCTTACACTGAGGGTGATGGTAGGAGTTGGGTTGGAGAGTGGGAGAGTAAACAAGGAAAAATATTATTATTATTGTGAGAACTGGTCAACGACATTTTGGAAAGAGTATTTGGATTACGATTTCGTTTTGGAGACGAGGTAACAGGCTTAGCCTGCCCCGTCATTAGTTAGGGAACCATCTGTTTAGTCAGGACCCGAGACCGGGTTAAGTTTTGTTTCCTTTATTTTCTTTTCAGTGTTTAGAAATAATAAACACACGCTACGGCATTTTCTTGCATCTGGTTGTCAAGTGTCTGCTTTGAGGAAAAACCTGTGACAAGAAGGCAAATCATCACATTGTGGTACCAGAAGTGGGTCGTTTGTCTGACAACAAATTCAGACTTGTACCCTGGGTTTTTACTGTGATAAAATTGGATCATGGAAGCAGCAGTACAGGCACTGTTGCAGGCTAGTGCTATGCAGCACGAGGCCAATCTGACGATACAGCAACAATTGACTGTGATGCAGGAACAAGTTAGTAAACTGTTTGAAGAACGGGCTGTACCAACAACTCATCTCTTACAAAAGATGACTCATCAGGATGATGTGGAGGCTTTCCTGCTAACCTTTGAGCGGACAGCGGAACGGGACAAATGGCCGTGGGTTCGATGGGCAGGGATCTTAGCACCACTCCTGATAGGGGACGCCCAAAAAGCATATTCTGACTTGGAGCTGGACTCTGCTGCTGACTATAGTCAGTTGAAGAAGGAGATATTGGCCCGGGCGGGAGTTACTACAGCTGTACGAGCTCAGCGGTTCCATGACTGGCAGTTCCAAAAGGATAAAGTGCTGCGGTCTCAAATGTTTGACCTGATACATCTGACCCGAAAATGGTTGCAACCGGAGCTCAACTCATCAGCACAGGTAGTGGAATTACTTGTCATGGATCGGTATTTGAGAGCTTTGCCTTTTTTTTTGAGGAAAACGGTCAAACAAGCCAATCCAGTCAACGCCGATGAACTGATATCTCTGGTCGAGAGACATACAGCCGCCGACAGGTTGGCTCGCTGTTCCCTGGAGGGAACGCTGCTTCAACCCATTCCTGAAGAGGCAGGAACGCACAGACGCAGGGTAAGACTGTGCTTGGGAAACGGGGTGACGAAGAGCAGCCACGGGCTGTGAAGGAACCTTGGGGTGAAAAATATATGGGGCGGGATAATCCCGACATTATATGTTTTAATTGTCATCAGAAGGGACACATTGCTAGACAATGTAGAAAAAACCCACAGGTAGAAAATATGGAGTGTGATTGGGCTGATGCATATGGGGGCTGTGATTATACTTGCAATTACGTCACCACTGTTAATAACTTGTTCACCTCACGAATGTTGGAGGTGGATTATTTGTCTACTATTAAAGTAGCCGGTAGGGAGACTCTAGCGCTTTTGGATTCGGGCTGTGGGCAAAGTTTGATCACTGCGTCACTAATTGAACATTTAAAATTACCGGAGTGTAACGAAGTTAGGATCAGTTGCATTCATGGAGACATTAAAACCTATCTGGCTAAGTTAGTGGAGGTAGAGATTGGCGGAGAACCAGTACGCTATAAATTTGGAGTATTTCCTCGTCTTCCCTACCCGGTAGTTGTCGGGAGAGATTGTCCTAATTTTAACACTCTGATAAAGAACCAAAAGAAATTGTCTTCAATGTCCGTTGCTGAAAACCACAATGAGGGAGTGTCTGAGGGGCATACGTTGTTTGATTTTTCAGATGGGGTATTTGCAGAATCGGTTAAGACAAGGAAGTCCAGGAAATTAAAAAAACAAGACGGGTTATAGGGAAAAGGGAACAAGAAAAAAAAAAAACCCTTTAACGTTATGGTAAACTCTGATAATGAATCTGGGAGTGGTGGGGAAATTGTACCTGAGAGCAGGGGTCAGCCTAAACCACAAAGGTTACCATCAGGAAAGTGTACAAAGAAAAGTGAAACTTCGAAACAGGAAAGGCTTAGAAAAGCCAAAACGTTGATTTCACAAGGAAGTATGTCGGTGAAAATGTGGAATGAGTTGCCGGTATCGCAATTGGATTTTAGGAAAGAGCAGGCAGCAAACCCAAATTTACGTGCTGCTTTTAGCCAAGTCTTTGAAATTGATGACGACTATGAAAATATCCGAGACGGCCTACCTCTTCCACATTTTATCACAAGACATGACTTATTGTATCGAGTAACCAAAACTGATCAAGGTGATTGGTTAGAACAGTTAGTGGTTCCTGGTAAATTTAAAGAACTGATTTTCCATTTGTCACACAGTCATGTGTTGAGTGGTCACTTAGGGGCTCATAAAACTAGGGAAAGAATTTTAAGTAGATTCTTCTGGCCTGGGGTTTACCAAGACATTCTTAATCGTTGTAATCAATGCAAAGAATGTCAATTGGTTTCAGACAGAAAGCCTGCACCCGCTCCTTTGGTTCCTTTACCCATAACTGAAGTTCCGTTTTCTCGAATTGGCATGGATTTAGTGGGGTCATTAGAAAAAACGAGTTTGGGGTACAAACATATTTTGGTTATAGTAGATTACGCAACTAGGTATCCGGAAGCGATTCCATTAAGAGTTCCCAGGTCAAAGAACATAGCACAAGCCTTGTTGCAGGTTTTCAGTAGAATGGGTTTTCCAAATTAGATAATTACCGACCAGGGAACTCCCTTTGTGTCTTCAATATTGAAGGAGCTGTGCACGCTGTGTAACATTAAAAAGATAGTGACCTCTGTTTACCACCCACAATCGGACGGTTTGGTGGAGAGGTTTAAAAAAATATTAAAGCAAATGTTAAAGAAAGTAATGCACCCTGATGGTAAGGACTGGGACCAGCTGTTGCCCTTCGTGCTTTTTGCTTTTAGGGAAGTACCCCAAAGTTCCACTGGGTTTTCACCATTTGAGTTGCTGTATGGAAGACAGCCCCTTGGAATTTTGGACATAATTAAAGAAGCTTGGGAGGAGAAATCAAGTTCGGGCCAAAATGTAGTTCAGTATGTCTGTCAAGTGCAAGAAAGAATGGGAAAGGTGGCTGAAATTGTCAAGCAGAACATGGAAAGTGCACAAGAGAAACAAGAGACATTACAATGCAGGTGCTAGACTAAGGGAGTTTGCAGTAGGAGATAAAGTTTTGGTTTTATTACCCTCACACGTACACAAGTTTTTAGCTAAATGGCAAGGGCCATACCAGGTAGTAGAAAAAATCTCTGATGTCAACTATCGATTGTTTAGACCAGGCAAGAGAAACCCATATCAGCTGTTTCACATTAATTTGCTGAAACCGTGGAATGAGGGGGATCTGACAGTGAATGTTGCACAGACAGAAGTGTGGAACGTGAAGATGGAAGATGTACAGATTGGTGAACAGTTGTCAGAGATTCAGAAAAGGAAATAAATCATTTAATAGAAACAAATATAGATGTTTTTTTTCAGAGGTGCCAGGAAGAACTAATCTTGTGGAACACAGGATTATTACACCACCAGGGGTAGTGATCAGGAAAAGGCCATACAGAATCCCACAAGCTAAGCGAGAGGGTATGAAAGCAGAAATACAGAGCATGTTAAAAATGGGAATAATCGAGGAATCGGACAGTGACTGTTCAAGTCCAGTGGTGATGGTCCCGAAACCTGATGGTACAGTAAGGTTTTGCATTGACTTTAGAAAGGTTAATGAGAAATCTAAGTTTGATGCATATCCCATGCCCAGAATAGATGAAATGATTGAGAAACTGGGCAGGGGCTAAATATATCACCACACTAGATTTGACTAAAGGATATTGGCAGGTTCCTTTAGAAGAAAGTTCAAAAGAAAAACAACTTTTGCTACTCCGGGTCTTTTTTTAAGTTTACTGTGCTTCCATTTGGCCTTCATGGCGCCGCCAGCCACTTTTTCAGCAGCTGATGAACAAAGTTCTTATCCCACATCACCAGTATGCTGCTGCATATCTAGATGATGTGGTAATTTTTTGTAAGGATTGAAATCCCATTTACGCCAGGTGAGCGCAGTATTACAGGTGTTGCGGGACAGTAAACTGACCGCAAATAAAAAAGAAGTGTCGTTCGCCTTGCAGGAAACTAAGTATCTGGGGTTTATACTGGGAATGGAGAAATAAAACCCCAAGATAGGAAGATACATGCAATTCAAGCTTGTAAGCAACCAGCAAATAAGAAACAGCTGAGGGCATTTCTGGGGTTAGTAGGTTATTACAGGCGGTTCATAAAAGATTTCGCTCTCGAGCGTTCCCCTGACAGAATTAACAAAAGCAACAAAGTCAAACAAAATTGTCTGGACCTCGAAACGGAAAGGGCGTTTAAAGATTTAAAACAGCCATTTGTAAGGAGCCAGTGTTGATCAGCCCAGATTTTAATAAACCCTTCATTTTGCAGACTGATGCTTCCGCTGTAGGTTTTGGGGCTGTATTGTCACAAGAAAGGAATGGAGCGGAACACCCAGTCTTGTTTTTAAGCAGGAAGTTGTTGCCCAGGGAAGTCAAATATGCCACTGTAGAGAAGGAGTGTATGGCCATTAAGTGGGCAGTAGAGGCTCTGCGCTATTACTTATGGGGTAGAAAGTTTACTTTAGTAACAGACCATGCACCCCTAAAATAGCTCTACCGCAACAAAGACGGGAATGCAAGGGTGACCCGTTGGTTTTTGTCTTTGCAACCGTATTGTTTTGAGCTCAAGTACAGAAAGGGCAAAGAGCACATTAATGCAGATTTTTTTTCAAGGTACCCACAAACAGAGATTAGTTTGTTTGCACAACAGGGTGAGATTAAACTGAGAGGTTGGGTACAGGATGGAATCTACGTGTCCAAGCAGTGTTTAAGAGGCATCGGACCTTGGTCGGAAAATTATACTTGCTAATTTTGCAGGTCTCCCTGGTTGGTATGCCTGATCCGACGGGATCGTGCAAAAGGGGGGGTAGTGTGAGGAATTGGTTAAAAAAACCCATACAGAATGTGGAAGGACCACATAAACTAACTGGATGGTGAACAAACAAATTAAATGGTGTGCAAAGATCATACCTGGGGCATTAGGACCCAGTAGAGGTTATTTGTCAGGACTAATTCCAGGTGAAGTCAATTACAGGTGGTAATTGACAATTGTTAAAAGGGTGTGCGTATGTGTCTTACACTGAGGGTGATGGTAGGAGTTGGGTTGGAGAGTGGGAGAGTAAACAAGGAAAAATATTATTATTATTGTGAGAACTGGTCAACGACATTTTGGAAAGAGTATTTGGATTACGATTTCGTTTTGGAGACGAGGTAACAGGTTTAGCCTGCCCCGTCATTAGTTAGGGAACCATCTGTTTAGTCAGGACCCGAGACCGGGTTAAGTTTTGTTTCCTTTATTTTCTTTTCAGTGTTTAAAAATAATAAACACACGCTACGGCGTTTTCTTGCATCTGGTTGTCAAGTGTCTGCTTTGAGGAAAAACCTGTGACAAGAAGGCAAATCATCACAATATTATTATTATTATTATTTGTTTATTTATTTCCACTGGCTTTTACCATGGCAATGGAAGTAATCATTAGGGCATCAAAATGGGTAGTAGGAGGAGAGCGCTTGGCTTCTGGAATGCGACTACCACCAATTCGAGCATACATGGATGACATGACAACCATGACTACAACAGTAGCCTGCACTAATCGGTTATTGGGCAAATTAACCAATAACATTGAATAGGCACGAATGCAATTCAAGCCCACTAAATCAAGGAGCATCTCTATAATTAAAGGCAAAGTAGTAGATAAAACATTCTTCATTAATGGTGAGGCAATACCAACAGTGTCTGAGAAGCCAGTGAAGAGTCTTGGGAGATGGTACGACGGGGATCTAAAGGACACAGTTCGTGTGGGAAGTTAGACAACAAGCAGTGAAAGGGTTGAAGAGCATAGACAGCAGCGCTCTACCAGGCAAACTAAAACTCTGGTGCTTTCAGTTTGGTCTACTGCCGAGGTTGCTGTGGCCACTGACTGTGTACGAGGTTTCTTTGACAACAGTAGAGAAGCTGGAAGCTTTAATCAGTTCATACATCAGGAAATGGTTGGGAGTTCCACGCTGCCTCAGCAGAGTGGGACTTTATGGTAAAGGAATACTGCAGCTACCAGTCTCCACTCTAACCGAGAAGTTTAAGCGCGCCAAGGTCAGACTGGAAATTACATTAGTAGAGTCACGCGACAAATGCGTAAGGGAGGCAGCACCTGTGTTGAAAACTGGAAGAAAGTGGGCGGCAAAGAAAGCTGTGGAAGATGCAAAGGCTGCCCTTCGAATTGGTGATATCATAGGGCAAGTTCAGCATGGAAGAGGGGGTCTTGGTCTCAGTTCAGCTCCTCCTACATGGCACAAGGCAGCCCCAGCTCAAAGGAGGAAGCTGGTAGTCAACGAGGCGCAAAAGCAGGAGGAGAGGATGAGGTGTATAAAGGCCATTTCCCAGGCCAAGCAGGGAGAATGGATGAGATGGGAGAGTGTGGAGCAACACAAGATTGGCTGGCAAGACCTATGGTCAATGGAACAGAGCAGGATCAGTTTCCTCATCAGGTCAACATATGATGTTCTCCCATCACCACAGAACCTAAACCTCTGGGTAGGAGAGGATCCCTCATGTCCTTTGTGTTCATCACCTGCAACATTAAGGCACATTTTGACAGGATGTAAGGTGGCTCTTAGCCAAGGACGGTTTACTTGGCGCCATGACCAGGTGCTGCGATGTTTGGCCTTAGCATTGGAAGACAAGCGTAACATGGCCAATAAGTTGCCACCTGTTCCATCAAAACATTACGCACAAAAGACAACATTCCTCCACCCAGGAGAGCAACCACCAAGAAAAGGTGTTAAAACCAATCCTCGCCCAGACAACTGGAAGCTGCTAGAGACTGGAAAATGCTGGCAGATGTTGGTCAACGGCTTATTTTTCCACCTGAGATTGCCACCACTAACCTTCGACCAGATATTGTCTTGTGGTCTGGATCAGCATGCCTTGTTCACCTGATAGAGTTAACAGTGCCATGGGAGGATGCTGTAGATGAGGCGCGAGGAGAGGAAGAAACTGCGGTATGCTCAACTAGCCACTGAAGCGGAACAGCGAGGATGGAGAGTCCGGGTTTACCCAGTGGAAGTGGGTTGTCGAGGATTTGTGGCACACTCTACAACCCGGTTTCTCAGAGACGCCGGATTCAGTGGCCAAGAGTTGCGTCGCACAGTGAAGAACTTATCTGAAGCAGCAGAGAGGAGCAGCAATTGGCTGTGGTTGAGACAGAAAGATTCTGGCTGGGGATCTCAAGCACAATAGAAAGAAAGAAACGCTGATGTACAGGTAAGTAAGCTGGGCTGAGTTGAGGGGGGGGGAGGGGGGTGATGCTGGGATGCCAGAATCACCGTCCGAGCCCCCCTTGAGGTGTCGTGGGCTAGTCAACGAAACACTGAGGATGGAAGGTGCCCACTTGAAGACCCCAGAGATGTACCCTACTTAGCTCAATCCAGACGGTTGTCATGCTGATGCGCTTGGGAGGCCAGACTGTGGTTGATCCCCGGAGCCAACATCACAGCCGTTTGTGTGTGCTGATGCGCCAGGGAGGCAAAATCAGCTGATCCCTGGAGTCAGCATTACACTTCAGCCATTAACACCAGACAGAAGGATATCTACATCATCATATGGAAGGAAACGTAAATGGATGGAGACACATATGGATCACATTAGTTTAATGTAAAGCTACGTCTTAGTTGGTGCTTATCTTGGCGAGAGCGGAGTTCAAATCAGCATGAAGTTTTAACATCTACTCTTGTGTAATGGAAATCAGCAGACGCTTTATCCAAGGCGACTTACAGAGACTAGGTGTGTGAACTATGCATCAGCTGCAAAGTCACTTACAATTACGCGTCTCACCCGAAAGATGGAGCACAAGTAGGTTAAGTGACTTGCTCAGGGTCACACAATGAGTCAGTGGCTGAGGTGGGATTTGAACCGGGGACCTCCTGGTTACAAGCCCCTTTCTTTAACCACTGGACCACACAGCCTCCCATATATATATATATATATATATATATATATATATATATATATATATATTCATTCATATAAAGGAATACAGATGCACATAGGTCGATAGTCGATATTCCTATGTCCATACATGTAGTGTTTGTCACGCTTGCTATAGAGTTGTCTGCTACCTTCCCTCAGCCCGCTGTGTGCATTAACTTGCTACACATTATGCTGAGTATGTGTATCATTGTCCTCAAACCTGCTCTCGAATCCGCTTGGCTCCTCTCAGATGCGTGTCGTGTCTCCACTGGTACAGTGTTGTGGATCTCCTCTGCCAATTGGCTCTTGTTAGGCTTCTTGTATCCTGGTTGGTTGGTGGGGTGGGGACTCGCCCCAGTATGTTGTCTTTCAGCAGTTTGGCGAAGACTTTGATCCCGGCGCTATTTAGGCACACGTTGTCGTACAGGTGGTGGACGGTGTGGCACTGGACCACATGGACATTGGGGAAGTTCAAACATGCACTGGTGACTGTCATTGATCCTCGCTGACTTCGAGGGTCGATATAATGATTTTTGCAGATGGGATTTTTGTGGGTTGTCTCCACTATTTGATTTAGCTTTTGACGATGTGGTTACTGGTGCTGGTGTTGTTGTGTGAGGATCTCCAGTGCGGTGCTCGTGGTGGTGCATCATGTATTAAGGGAAAGACATTTTTCTCCGAGATATTTTCTGTTCGAGTCTATTAACAACTTCTGTGCTGCCTAATGTATCTGGTATGTCCTCAAAAATGCTTGCTCAGTGCTGCCTAACGTACCAGGTATTTCCTAATTAAAAACATGTTTTTTAAAAAAAAGGGCTGGATTGCCATTTTATGACTCTGGATCGATCATCTAGAAGCTTTTACAGATAATATGTGGTCAGTGGCTTTAATTTCATTGTTACAGTAATAAAATACCTTCGATGTGACACAGCTGTTAGACCCTATTTACAGGCTGCTTGAATGCTAGCTGCTGGCCAGCAAATTTAAAAGCAAATGTAAAACAAACAATGATAACTGGCAATACACAGCAATGTGTAATGCTCAGAAAACCCCCCAGGGTTCAGTCCTGAAATAATCATGTTTGTAAATACACACACAGAACACAGACACGGTCACAATTCCAAAGTGAGTGCTTTTCAGTGCGAGTGGTGAAATACATTTATTTTGTGAACAATGGTGCAGTGTTGTCCAGGTTGGTGCTGGCCTTTAGCAACAGGTCATGGTACGTGTTAACCATCTAACAAAACATTTACAACAAAACGTTTACAATTAGCACGACCGAATAAACAAACACTAAGCACTCACGATACTTTCACAGTCCTTCAGCGGTTCATCCATAACCATAACAAAGAACATAAGAACATAAGAAAGTTTACAAACGAGAGGAGGCCATTCAGCCCATCTTGCTCGTTTGGTTGTTAGTAGCTTATTGATCCCAGAATCTCATCAAGCAGCTTCTTGAAGGATCCCAGGGTGTCAGCTTCAACAACATTACTGGGAGTTGGTTCCAGACCCTCACAATTCTCTGTGTAAAAAGTGCCTCCTATTTTCTGTTCTGAATGCCCCTTTATCTAATCTCCATTTATGACCCCTGGTCCTTTTTTTTTTTTCAAGTCAAAGAAGTCCCCCGGTTGACATTGTCTATACCTTTTAGGATTTTGAATGTTTGAATCAGATCGCCACGTAGTCTTCTTTGTTCAAGACTGAATAGATTCAATTCTTTTAGCCTGTCTGCATACGACATGCCTTTTAAACCGGGATAATTCTGGTCGCTCTTCTTTGCACTCTTTCTAGAGCAGCAATATCCTTTTTGTAACGAGGTGACCAGAACTGAACACAATATTCTAGGTGAGATCTTACTAATGCATTGTAGAGTTTTAACATTACTTCCCTTGATTTAAATTCAACACTTCTCACAATATATCCAAGCATCTTGTTGGCCTTTTTTTATAGCTTCCCACATTGTCTAGATGAAGACATTTCTGAGTCAACATAAACTCCTAGGTCTTTTTCATAGTTCCCTTCTTCAATTTCACTGTCTCCCAAATGATATTTATAATGCACATTTTTATTGCCCGCATGCAATACTTTACACTTTTCTCTATTAAATTTCATTTGCCATGTGTCTGCCCAATTTTGAATGCTGTCTAGATCATTTTGAATGACCTTTGCTGCTTCAACAGTGTCTGCCACTCCTCCTATTTTTGTGTCGTCTGCAAATTTAACGAGTTTGCTTACTATATCAGAGTCTAAATCATTAATGTAGATTAGGAATAGCAGAGGACCTAATACTGATCCCCCCCTGTGGTACACCACTGGTTACCTCACTCCATTTCGAGGTTTCTCCTCTAATCAGTACTTTCTGTTTTCTACATGTTAACCACTCCCAATCCATGTGCATGCATTTCCTTGAATCCCTACTGCTTCAGTTTGAGAATTAATCTTTTATGCGGGGACTTTGTCAAAAAGCTCTGGAAATCTAAATAAACCATGTCAGTATGCTTTGCAGTTATCCATTTTCAATGTTGCATCCTCAAAAAGTCAAGTAGGTTAGTTAGACATGATCTCCTTTCCTAAAACCATGCTGGCTGTCTCCCAGGATATTGTTACCATATAGGTAATTTTCCATTTTGGATCTTATTATAGTTTCCATAAGTTTACATATAATAGAAGTCAGGCTTATTGGTCTGTAGTTACCTGGTTCGGTTTTGTCTCCCTTTTTGTGGATTGGTATTACATTTGCTATTTTTCCAGTCTGTTGGTACAACCCCTGTGTCAAGAGACTGTTGCATGATCTTGGTTAGCGGTTTGTAAATAACTTCTTTCATTTCTTTGAGTACTATTGGGAAGATCTCATCTGGCCCAGGGATTTGTTTATTTTAAGAGCTCCTAGTCCTTTAACACTTCTGCCTCTGTTATGCTAAAGTTATTTAAAATTGATAGGAACAGGTCGACATGTGGGGCATGTTGTCCGTGTCCTCCTTTTGTAAAACCTGTGAAAAGTAATCATTTAATATATTTGCTATTTTTTTTCTTCATCTATGATTTTGCCATTTGTGTCTCTTAGACATTTAACCTCCTCTTTGAATGTTCTCTTGCTGTTATAATATTGGAAAAACATTTTGGAATTGGTTTTAGCCCCCTTAGCAATATTGATTTCTATCTCTCTCTTGGCCTTTCTAACTTCCTTTTTGACTTGTGTTTGCAGTTCCAAGTACTCTTTCTGTGTGCTTTGTTCGGCCACTTCCCCTTATAGTACCTTCATCCACGCCCCCTTGGTTAGCGAGTGCAATCGTTTATCCTCCAATCCGTGATTGCCACATCACTTCCTGTCTGGGGCGATGACTTAGTGTACTGTGGCTCCGCCCCCTTCCTGGATGGCCAACTTCCGACCGACCCTGGAATGAACTGTCAAACCATCCAGTCCGGGACACAGCGTCCTCACAGGTCGGGAGGCAGATTTATAACCAATATTCATTTGTTTTCTGTCACACGTTGTTATAAATGTTTATAGTGAATATGTCGCTGAGCTGTGTTCCCTTACAGATCCCACAGTGTTTTCTGTGTTTTTTATTTTTTATTTGTTGTTATGGAATTATTTAATTTAGAATTATTTAGGGTTACAATTATAGTATCATACTGCTCTCTCTCTCTTTCTCTCTCTCTCTCTCTCTCTCTCTGCTTGCCACGGCATTTTCACTAAGTTCAGTGCTGCTTGCTCCTTCAACAGCCACAGAAACATAGACGGGCCGTATACATAAAAAAAATGTATACCCCACCGAAAAATAGAAACCAACAGGTTACCTTTTTGTGTCATTTGGGGAGCACGCACTGGGGAGTCCAGTATCTAAACAATCGCAAACTGGCTGATGGTGTGCATAGAGACCTACTACATCCTTGAAGGCAGCCTGTTGGATAAAAACATCAATGCACACTCAGTGGAATATCTACCCCTGGGACAACTTAAAAAAATCCTCTTCTCACCTTCAAAAAACTACAGTCTAGACATCTGTAGCTCACAACCTTCCTTTGCACACTCAATACTGTGAGCCACTTCCCAATAACAAAACTACCAACCCCCCACTTATAATTTATTTGGTATAGGGGTTCATGTGTGGAGTTAATTAGAACCAATTAGTATGCCATAAATACCTGCAATTGGATTTCTTCTGGGTGAAGATGAACTCTGGGTAGCACAAGTTCTTTCTCCTCTGAGGAATCGACCCACTGTCCCCTTTGGTTTGCTATGCTCCCGCTGTGTCTGGAGAAAATCAGGCAGGATTGGGCCAAGATGCTCTTAATAGCCCCTTATTAGCCCAGGATACTGGTTTTCAGTCCTGATGCAGCTCCTGAGTGGACAGCCGTGGAGACTGCCCAAACGCTGCAACCTGCTCAATCAGGCGCAGGGGACCTTATGGCATCGCGACCCATCAAGCCTACAGCTCTTTATTTAAGCCGTCTGGGTCTGTCCAATAGGGTCCAGAGCAGCGTCCACTCATTCCCAGTACAGGTACAAGTGGGGCGTCTTTCAGACACCCTGCCTCGGGGTTGTGACCCCACGACCTGTCCCATGGCAGTTTGTGGCAGAGATGACTGCAAGGGCGACGGCAGACCAGGGAAACAGTACACAGCAGACCGAGGTACAGGTTTAAACTGCCGCAGCAGTCTATTTATTAAATAATAAAACAAACACTATAAACAAAACACACAAAGAACACGACTTGTTGGCCAAAACAAAACATTCACAAACAATAATGATAATTCCCAAAAGAGTACCTTTTGGATCTCTCACTGGTAGCATTCACACTTGCTCTCAACTCCTCTAAACTCTCTCCTCCTCAATGAGCCTGGAGGGGTCTTTTTTTATTCTGTGGCTGGACCCTTAATTATCCATTAATAAAATAATTACCTTAAGGCTCCAGCCACATTCCCATGCGATTTCTCGGGATGGGGATTTAACCCCATCCACTCCAACTACCCTTTATGAGACGGTCTCAAATAATAAATAACAACAACAACAACACCACATTATATACATCGATATAAATACTGGATAATCGATTCAATAATTACATTTTTTAATAATATTATTTAAGTTTATCAACGCAATTTCTCGGGATGGGGATTTAACCCAACTACCCTTTATGAGCAGCTTTTTTTCGCCGGTCTCAAATAATAAATAACAGCACAAATGAAAATACATACGTAAATAAATTAATATACACAAGGGGTGGGCACCCCATCACACAGTTATACTGCAGTTTTTGCAGGACCTGTTTGACAAGGGGAAATCCCCCTCTACGTTAAAAGTCTATCTGGCAGCTATTTCAGCTTGCCATGTCAAGATTGACTCTGTCTACCCAGGAGCTTGCCCCCTCCAGAAAAGCTCACCTACCCATTCCACCAGGGGCATGGCAACTTTGTGGGCTGGTTTTGGAACTATACTATTAAGGGCGGCTTCAGGGGTTGACTATTACAACATAGACATAGAGGTGTGTTTCTCCCTCAATTTTTTTTTGCTCTAGCTACTTGTTACTGAGGTTCCTAATGGACCTAATGGACTCTGACCTCTCCTCCCTGCTCCAGGGTCACAAACCCACCACGTGTGCCTGGACTCCTCCCCACTCACCTCTTTCAAGCTGCTGCTCTGTTCTACTTCCCTTCATCTCCTCCTTTCTCAACACCTCTCCTTTCTGGGTCACTTTCCCTCTGCCTTCAAAACAAGCCTCTATCACTCCCTCCTCAAAAAACCTACCCTCAACCCCACCTCCTCCAGAGCTACCATCCTGTCTCCCTCCTACCCTTCCTCTCCAAAACCCTCTCAGACGGGCAGTACACCACCAGCTCTCTGCTTTCCTGTCCAACCACTCTCTGCTTGACCCTCCAATCTGCCTCCGCTGTGCTCACTCCACTGAAACCCGCCCTCCTGTCTGTCACCAACTCACTAACCTTGCCGTGGTGGAGAAGCTTGCATAGTCCCAATGATCCCGAGAGCGATGCCGTCTGGAGCTAAGCTAGCTCCTGGTAGGGGCACCCATGGTGGTAAAGGTCAAGGGAGGAAGTTCCAGACAAAGCGATCCAACCAAGACCTCAACGGGTGGAGCATGCGGAAGATGACGGCAAGTCACAACAGTTGTGAAGGCAGGAGGGGCTGCAGCAGAGGGAGGTCCCCAATAGTCATGGTCACCATGCCATTGGACCCTGACCCCTATCTGTCAAGGACCGTGGGTGGCTGCCCGTGCATCAGTCTCCCCACGTTAAACGCAAAGTCACGCACAGGTGTCCTCCAAAAGGGAACCGCCCTACACATCCCGGATCAAAGTCCTATGGCGATCAGCAAGTGGCGAAGGGTTGTGAGATCTGGAAGCTTCTAGTCACGAGCTGGCACATTAGGCGGTGGGTGTCAGATTCAGTCGCTGGGCTCTTGGACTGAGGCAGATAAGAGTCCTTCGGCAGCTGCACCCATGATTGAGCAGCCCTCTTTAGGATCCACTCTGCTCACCCCACTAGGGGAAGGGGCTGGAAAAGATGCCCTAAAAATAGCCTGCCTCAAAACTCCTGACTGGATTACCGCGTCCAGAGGGATCACCTACATGCGGTCAGAAACAAAGAAAAATGAATTTTGGAGCCTGGAATGTGCGCACCCTAAAGGATAGTGCAACTAGTGATCGACCCGAGAGGAGAACTGCGATCATAGCCAGAGAACTGAGGAGATGCCAGATTGACCTAGCTGCCCTCTCTGAAACCCATCTGGCAGATGAAGGGCAATTGAAGGAGGAGAAAGGTGGTTACACCTTCTTTTGGAAAGGGAAAGCAGCTGACGAGCCCAGGATCCATGGCGTTGGATTCGCAATTAAGAACCAGCTCATCAGCCACCTCTCTGAACTTTCCGTTAGGATCAGTGAGCGCATCATGATCATCCGTCTGGTGCTTGCTAACAACCAGATGGCAACAGTTGTGAGTGCCTATGCTCCAACTCTGGACTCGCAGGAGGAAGTAAAGGAGACCTTCTACGCCTGCTTAGACGCAACACTGTCAAGCATCCCCAAGTAGGATAAGAATTCTCCTTGGGGACTTCAATGCCAGGGTCAGCCGGGACCACAACTTTTGGAGAGGCACCATAGGAAAGGAAGGCATTGGCAACATCAACTCCAATGGAGCTCTTCTTCTCTCCAAATGTGCTGAGTATGACCTCACCATTACTAACACTCTCTTTCGCCAGAAAAATAAACTCAAAGCATCTTGGAAGCACCCCCGCTCCAAACGGTGGCATCTCATTGACTATCTCATTGTCCGAACTTAGGACCGCCCGTGACGTAACGTCACAAGGGCAATGATCGGTGCAGACGACTGCTGGACAGATCACCGCCTTATCCGGCTCCACAATGTCCATCAGACTAATGAGGAAGAGGAGGGTTCAGAAAAAGCAGACCTGGCCAAGACTGAACATTGAGAGCCTGGGCAACACTGTCACTCAGCAACACCTTCAGGCCTCGCTTGGTGAAAACCTCCCACAGGAATATCCACAGGATATCGGAGAACACTGGGGTCTGCTCAAATCAACCATTCTCGACACCTGCAAGAAAACCCTTGGGTACAAGTCCAGAAAACATCAGGACTGGTTTGATGAGAACGACACAGACATAAAGCAGCTCATTACAAGGAAAATGAAAGCCTTTTGTGCCTGGCAGAATGACCTCAATTACAAGGCCAAAAGAGAGGCTCACTCCAGAGCTAAGGCTGTTGTCCAGCATAGGGTGAGGGAGCTTAAGAACATGTGGTGGACTGAAAGAGCCCTGGAAATCCAGAGGTTGGCAGACACTGGTGATACCAGAGGCTTCTTCAGTGCCACCACGGCAGTGTACGGTCCAATTTACCGTGACCTAAAGGACAACGAGGCAATCAACACACAATGGAGAGAGCACTTTCAGGAGCTTCTCAACCGCAACAGCACCACTGAACTGGAGGCTATTAACCAAATCCCTCAGAGATCCATGAGAAGAGACATGGGGGAACCTCCCAGTGCGACTGAGGTACAAGATGCCATCAGAAGCCTGAGAAACAACAAGGCCGCCGGACCAGATGGGATCCCAGCGGAAATCCTAAAGGAAGGCGGACCAGAGCTCCTGCACCACATGCATGCCCTGCTCCTGAAGATCTGGGACAAGGAAGAACTGCCCTCAGAGCTCAGGGATGCTCTGATAGTGACAATCTTCAAAAAGGGGAGACAAGGCAGATTGGGAAAACTACAGGGCATTTCCTCCTGTCAACCACAGGCAAAGTACTTGCACGTGTCCTTGCCAACCGACTTCTACCCTGTCTAAAGAAGTACTCCCAGAATCGCAGTGTGGTTTCCGCCCATCCAGAGGTACTATAGACATGATCTTCACAGCACGCCAACTACAAGAGAAATGCCAGGAAACAAAAGCATCCATTGTACTTGGCCTTCATAAACCTAACAAAAGCCTTTTGACACAGTTAACCGCCACGCTCTCTGGGATACTCTCAAACACGGCTGCCCTGACAAGTTCATCGGAATATTGAGGTTGCTGCATGATCGCATGTCTGCCACAGTGCTCAGCAACAGCGGCTCTGAGTCAGAGCCCTTCACTGTGGGAGACAGGGGGTCAAACAGGGCTGCATCATCGCGCCCACCCTGTTTGCCGCTTATTGCTGCCATTTTTCACCTCATTGGCCAAGACCTGCCACAGGGAATTCAAATCCTGTACCGAACAGATGGCAGGCTGTTCAACCTCAACAAGTTCAAGGCTAAAAGCAAAGTCGTCACCACCACCATCATGGCGCTTCAGTACGCTGACGACAATGCCATTGCAGCACACTCCGCAGAAGACCTCCAGTGTATCCTGAATGTTTTTGCCAAGGCATATAAGCTCCTGGGTCTAGCCTTGAATATAAAGAAGACACAAGTTCTTCACCAACCACCAACCACCAAGCCCTCTACTCTGCCGACAATACAAGTTGACAATAACACCGTTGAAAATGTTGATCACTTTCCATACCTCGGCAGCCTTCTCTCCTCCAAAGCAGACATTGACTCAGAGATAAACCACCGCCTGAGTTGTGCCAGTGGAGCTTACGCAAAACGGAGAAAGAGTTTTCGAAGACCATGACCTACAGGTCCATACAAAACTCCTGGTCTACAAAGCTGTTGTCCTCCACACACTGCTATACAGAGCCGAAACATGGACCACCTACAGTAGGCACCTCAAAGCTCTGGAACAACACCACCAAAGATCCTTACGGAAAATCCTGAGGATCAGCTGGGAGGACAGACGCACCAACACCAGCGTTCTGGAGGAGGCCAACATAAACAGCATCACCACTACCATAATGCAACACCAACTCCGATGGACAGGCCATGTCATCCAGATGCCCAACTCACGCCTCCCGAAACAGATCATGTACTCCCAGTTGAGGGATGGTCAGCAAGCCCCTGGCAGGCAAAAGAAACGCTACAAAAACAACATCAAAACAAACCTGAAGAAATTCAACATCACCTCCAACAACTGGGAAGACATTGCACTAAACAGACACAGCTGGAGGAAAATCGTTCAAGAGGGGGCGGCACTACACGAAAAGGATCTTCGCTGTGCCGCAGAGGACAAGCGGCAGCTACGCAAGGAGAGACTCAACACAAGGAAGGCCCAACTACCAACCACAACCAACACTCACCCCTGTCCACACTGCACCAAAATATGTGGCTTTCCGATCGGCCTTTACAGCCATCTTAAGACCCACAAATAGAAGACCCTATGGAGGACAATCATACTCGACTCAAGTGATCGCCGATGATGATGAAACTCTGCCCGAGCTGCCTCTCTCTCCTCTGTCCTAATTCTCCTCGACCTCTCTGCTGCCTTTGACACTGTCGATCACTCTATTCTACTATCCTGTCTCGCTGACCTGGGAATCTCTGGCACTGCTCTGGCCTGGTTCTCCTCCTACCTCTCCAACTGCACTTACCAGGTAACCTGGCATGGAGCAACCTCCACACCTCGCCCTCTCTCAACTGGAGTCCCCAAGGGTCAGTCTTGGGTCTCTCCTGTTCTCTCTCTTCTACACCCCCTCCCTGGGCCCCTCATCGCATCGTATGGTTTCTCATACCATTTCTATGCTGATGATGCTCAGATTTTCCTCTCCTTCCCCACCTATGACTCCACCATCCCTCCGTGTCTCTACCTGTCTGTCTGCTATCTCCTCTTGGATGCACTCGCATCACCTCAAACTCAACCTCTCTAAATCTGACCTCCTTTTTTTTCCTCCTCCTCCTCCCCTCCTTTAATCTCTCTCTCCATTCCTCTGGAATGTACCACACTCTCTCCCTCCTCAGCTAAGAACCTCAGAGTCACCCTGGACCCCTGCCTCTCGTATTCCCAGCACATCTCCACTCTGGCACGCACTTGTTTATTTTCTTCCTGAGCAACATACGAAGAATCAGACCCTTCCTCACCAACTCACGCCACCCAGCTCCTGGTCCAGGTCCTGGTACTCTCCTTTCCTAGACTGTTGCAACTCCCTCCTGGCTGGCTTCCCGTCCCGCCACCCGTCCGCCTCCAGCTCATCCAGAACTCTGCTGCTCGCCTGGTGTTCTCTCTGCCTCGCTTCTCCCATGTAACTCCACTGCTCCGCTCACTCCACTGGCTCCCGATCACCACTTGCATCCAGTTCAAGACTCTTGTACTCGCCACAGATGCCTTGACCAGACTGCACCCAGCTACCTCCAGACCTTCATCTCTCCCTACACCCCACTCGACCTCTCCAATCCTCCTGCACTAGAAGACTGGCTCTACCTCCTCAACGCCCCCTGCCTCCAGAGCCCGCTCCTTCTCCACCCTCGCCCTTCCTACAAATGTCAGGACTGCCCAGTCCCTGACCACCTTCTGGCGCCTCCTCAAGACTCCTCTTCAGACAGCACCTGTAGAACTCCTCTTTTCCCTCTGGACACTTATCACTCTTCCTTAAATCCACTTTTAGCTTGCTCTTATCTGCCCCCTATTTTACTGCATTTAATCCTGTACTTTAATCTGTAATCTGTCACACAAGTGTTATTTAATCTGTAGTATTTTGTATTTAATTATATCCTGATGTAACTATCACTGACACTGTTATCTGCTCCGTTATTGAATCATATATATATATATATATATATATATATATATATATATATATATATATATATTTTTATAAATTTAGTCGTTGCCAATTATTTTTTATTATTTTCTCCCAATTTGAAATGGCCAATTATTTTATTATGTTCAGCTCACCGCTACCACCCCCCCGCTGACTCGAGGGCTGGAAGACGAACACACACTGTCCTCCAAAGCGTGTGCTGTCAGCCGACCGCTTTTTTTCACTGTGAACTCACCATGTAGCCACCCAAGAGCTACAGCGTCCGAGGACAACGCAGCTCTCAGGCAGCTTACAGGCAAGCCCGCAGGCGCCCGCCAGACTACAGGGGTCGCTGGTGCGCGGTGAGCCGAGGGACACCCTGGCCGACCTAACCTCCTCCCTCCCCGGGCGACGCTCGGCCAATTGAGCGCCGCCCCCTGGAAGCTCCCGTCCTCGGTCGGCAAAGGAATAGCCTGGACTCGAACTTGCGACATCCAGACTATAGTGTGCATCCTGCACTCTACGCAAGTGCTTTTACTGGATGCGCCACTGGGAGCTCTATTGAATCATATTTTGTCATATACTTGTACTTTGCTAGAACCAAAGTCATTGTATTTTTTATCTTGCTCTTAATTGTATTATTACTTGTATTGTGATTCTTGAAATGTATTTTTGTTTACAAATGGATAAGGGCGTCTGCTAAGAAATAAATAATAATAATAATAATAATAATAATAATAATAATAATAATAATAATGGTAATGCACAAGGTAGCCTTTGGCTGCAGCATTCCTGTCCATTTAATTAATCTTCACATAAGTCAGTGCACTGATTCAGACAACTTTTTCTACTTGATTTGAATTTTCTTTCCTTCTTTCCTGTTTTTTTCTTAGTATTGACAACCTGCCATCCCAAATCTGCTTTTCAGTAGGGGTTCTGATTTAACTTTCATTTTTCTAAAGCAACCTTTTCCTCCGTTTGATGCACTTGTTTCTAACCTTTTGAGGTTTGTTGTGGGTCTTCATGGTTGTCAGGTTGTCAATGTGTTTTTGGTAACCCAGCTGTTGCTTTCACAAGGTCACATTTTAAGACTACATTGTCTTAAAGGTGGAGAAAAACATTTAAAGTAAAAAAATGCATCTAAAAAGATAAATAAAGAAACCATATTACAGTTAATGGTCTTATTCTTAACTCAAATAATGAACTCCACACACTAAATTAGCTATACCAAAGGATGTAAGACGAGTGGGTGGTAGTTTAAATGTTATTAGATGAAGCCACCGATACCGCAGAGTGGGCAAAGGTAGACAGAGTAAGATGCATCTAAATTATAGTGCTTAATAAAGGGCTCGAATTAGATTAGTTTTGCCCATGTAGTAGCCACTCCCCTTAATAAATGGGCCTTGGTGGATCCTGGAGTGGAAATCTGGGAACATTCATTGTTTTCTTTGGAGCCACGTGATTGAACCCCTTTATCTAGATACCTTGGGGTGAAAGCCTACAGCTGAGGTGGGAACCTTTTATCTAGACACCACAGGGCGGGAACCCCCAGATCCTACAACAAGTTGGGAACCACACAAAACACAGAAAGAGGGCATGGGTAGGGAACAACAAGCCCAATTTTTTCCTGGTGAGTGAAATTGTCCCCACCACTTCAACATTTATAGGCAATAACTAACCAGCTGCTTCGCCTATTAAGAGACATGCTTTGCAGCCCAAGACCTGCTTTTGACCCCAAGGGTTTTACTTCGATTAACAATAAATTGATTAATCACCCTGTGGGGGCTTTGATTTATTAAAAATAATAACAAGATACCATTGCAGCAACATGACCATACGCACCTGAAGCGACACAGACGCTGTTATGACAGATTTGAAAACTGCCAGATCTATAAAACTAAAAAATTGCTATTTACAAAACTATGATCAAGACAGGTACATATTTTTCAACATCATGTGGAACATCATGTGGAAATTATGAGTGTCTTCTCTGATGGTATTTCAACATATTTGGCAATAAATCTACATACCTGGCTTATCCAGTTCCTTCAAATGAAGCCCCATATATTATCGTTACTCTCTGTATTTTTATTATTGCGATTATCTTTGTCATAAAGCTCTGGGTGTTTTTCAAGGCAAGTATTATTGTTTCCTCCGTCATTTTTAGATACTGTTTCACACTGTTGAACACCGTGCATTGAAGCTGTTCTCTAATTGCTCAAATCGCCTGACAAAATTGCAAAACCTAGGATTCAATCTTTTTCATCTTTTTCTCTGTTGCATCGCTGCACATTTTCAATTGTTGCATCGCAGCCGGTGTGTAATGGACTTTAATCTACCCCATGCATAAATGCATTTCAGTGAATAGTTGAGCATGAAGTGCTCCCAAGACCTGAAATTGGGGAGGGAGTGACAACCCAAGTCTTCTGCAGTGGGCCACTGCATGCTACAAACTGCTGGAGAACACTAGTAAACTGCTTTTAAACTGTGTGACTGTCTTTTTAATGGAGTACATTTGTCTATATTTTCAGGAGCAGAATGGATCCAGTCTGGGTCCTATATTGAACAGAATAAAGACAGAACAAACCCCACCAACATTCAACAGGACCAATGCCTTTACCTCAGGCTTCCAAAGTATCATTGATGCATATGGAGTGGGGAATTACCAAGAAATAAACCCAGGTGAGAATATTAACCTTTATTGACATTCACCTTCAACTGTCAGTGTTGAGGGCATAGTTTCAGTGACTTTTACGTTGATGCCATGAAAAACCCAGACCCAAGTTGGGGAGTATCATGAATGTAAAACTGGGAACTGTCTTTGTGGTAGGCTACATACAGCATACACTGTGTATTTCAATGTGTTTTACCCTTGCAAAAACACCATAGTATTGTAGCCCCTTTTCCTTGGCAAGCGCTGCTCCAGCGAATAGGAGAGTTGCAGTAAACAAGCTAGATGATTCAGCTAATTATTTCACTCAATAAACCAGAGTTTGATATTAAGTTCAGTTCCAAATTTGGCACTAGAAATTTTTCCCACACATGTTATTTTATTTGGATAATTAAAGTGTTGTGCGACACACAAAACTGCAGGAGACGGTAATTAAAGATCATTTTTGTCCATTTTTATTATAGGGATTTCCCTGGAAAAAATGGTAAGAACAACAGTAAACAATATTTTATTTAACAATAAAATTAAGTTTACAACTTGGGTTCGGGAGGATGGACAACCCCCACATCGTTTGGTGGCCATATTGGATTTGTCGAAAATATTCAAACGACGACTTCTCTGAAATGTTTATGCCGATTTGAATCAAAACTTTGCATACATGGCCTTGGCAAGGTTGTCTATCAAGTTTGTTCAAAGCAAGTCGCTACATAGAAAACATGGCTGCTGCGAGCCAATCAAATTTCAGCTATGGTCAATTTGCATATATTGCAGTGTTTCTCTATGGTACAATGTGGTAGAGTGATGAAACTTCATATAGTAGTAAATGACTATGGGAAATTAATGTCAACGAAAGAATGAAGTTGATTGGTCACATGATTTGGCAGCCATATTGGATTTTACAAGCATTTTGGACAATTTTAGAGTGCAGATGGTTACTGTGGAACTATGGAACACAGATAGGAAAAATAATGCCTTGGAAGCCATCAAGTTGACAAAAAGCAGATCTCCAATAGTATGCAACAATTTAATTATGACAAACAGATGGACAGAGGCACAGACGCCCCCCCCATTTATCACTTCATCTAATTGAATCATATCAACTAATGAATCCAAATTGAATAATTACCGCTAGCATAAATAACCGTTTTTACTCACCCTTCCTTTTGTATTTTGTTCTTTTGCATTTTGCCATGGAAGGTATACTGGATTACAGTATCTCTGACGACAAAGATTTATTTACTGTTTCTCCCAAACAGAATCCTCCTCCGACACAACCTGCTTTGGTTACCCCCCCCGGCAGATGATTCGATCTGCAATAATTCCAGCCGCAGCTTTATCGGCCTCCATGGCAGTGTCTTCACAATCCTCAAGATCTGCTTCAACGTGCAGTTAACGGTCAGCTTCAGCTGTCTCCGTTCGCGCAGCACTCGACTTGCTACCCGTTCTCCAGCTCCAGACATCAAGAACTGGACAGTTCCAAAACTCCAGCAACAGCTTTGCAATAATAATATCCATTTTCAGCACTTCAGCCAGCAAAGAGCATCTATTCAATATTTACCTCACCTCTCTGCAATCAAGTCCCAGTCGCCCACTATGGCGTCAGTTCTGATCGCCCGCCTCCAGGACCTTCCTGTCTTACTGCTGTCAGCCACACAGGACGCAGGCATCTTGGGATATGTAACCCTGCTGCTCTAACTCCCGCTGTCTCCACTTTAATCAATCAAGACGCATTTCAGCAACACGCATCAGTTCAGAAACCTGCATTAGCCACAGGCATCCAACAGGCCCTGTGGTTTTATCAGCCTCTGTGAATCCCAGTAGTAAACAGTTTTTGGCCCTCTTTAACCCTTTGCGGTCCATTGTCGGACTGGGTCCGACATTGCAATTATTCCTCACAGGTCCTTTGTCGGACTGGGTCCGACATCATAGCAACGCAAAAAAAAAAACGGGTTTCTAGTCGTTTTTCTCCGGAAAAAAAGCGAAAAACCGTTCAATTGCTGAGTGGGAGCGACAGGAGCCGAGACAAATCGAAAAAAAAAAAAAAAAAAAAGGCGTATCTCATGAATAGTCATACATGGTATCTGGTATCAGATAACGGGCGGTCGTAAGTAAACAAGCTGGCTGACTGAATCAGCGCACAGAGAACACAGACATTTGCAGAGCTTTTTTGAGATGTTATAGTAATAAAATAATGACTTGGATCGCATTATTGAGGAGTTTGGTGATAAAACGAGTGATCAGGAGATGATCGATCGGTATGCGACTATTAGAGCTATAGCGAATCGAAAGGGGTGGGGCGGGCTGGAGATGCCTAGTGAGTGCTTTGTTGATATGCAGGGCCATTTAAACCCGTTTGACTGTGGAAAAAATACTTTTAAACAGCGGGCGTCTAAAATTAACTGCGGCGTGTGAAAATTAATTAGACCTGACGTCGAATAAATGGACCGCAAAGGGTTAAACAGATGTCCTACCCAGTTTTTTGTCAGCGGGCATCCAACAGGCCTCCACCACCTCCTTCCCTCTTGTCTGTCCTCTGTGGGTGTCCTTTTGTCCTTCACAGCCCCTGTCCCTCCATTTCTGTCCACTGTGGGCGTCCAACAGGCCCCTGTAGCCCCCCACTATTCTGTCCTCTGTTCAACAGCCTTCCTTAGTCCTTCAATCTTTCTCCTCATGCCCTGCTCCCTCACACAGGTTTTCTCTCAGCTGTTCCTCTGCCTCCTTCCGACAATGCACTTTTCTTAAACCCAAAGCCCGTCTCTCTCTCTCTCTGCAGATATTAACCTTGTCTCTTTACTCACTAACACACTTAACTCTGTTTGCAACAGGACCGTTGATTGTGGCGATCTTTCTGTCACTTTAAAATCATCAGAACCCCAGTTATTTAAAAACACTTACAATTTCGAATTTATTTGCCTTTCAGCCATTACAGAGACATTATTTGTGAAGTCTACCCTGGTCACCGCCATGAACTAGATGACTATTTATCCATCATCCTCTATCTTTCCACCCATTTTGGAGGTTCCACTTGTTATAATTACCATAAAGCTTTTCTACTAAAAGCCAATGCATGCCTCCAGCAGTGGAATCAGCGCCTGTACTGAGGTGCTTTTTAGACCAGGATCTTTCTTTTCACATTTTTTCATGGGCTTCGACTCTGTCATGTTCTGTATGTGGCTCTACTTCTCACTCCACTATAGCCTGCTCTCTCTCACTCAGTCTGCCTCTTCCTCCACTCATCTCCCAGCTAAAACTCCTCCTAAATAACTATCGTATTCCGTTCCTCCATCTTTTGGATGATTTCCTTCTAATTGATTTTTCATATGTCCCACCCGCACAAAAAACATATCCACTTTCAAATCTGTTTTTTTTTCTAAGTTAAAGGGATCCCCTTAGCCAAGGAGAAAAACTCTGGCCGCTCCACATCCATTGAACTTCTGGGTATCAACCTCGATTCTGATTCCTTCAAAGCTTGCTTTTAGGGGGAAAAAAATCAACCGCATCGTCACTGTCATTTCTTCTTTTATTTCTGGAGCCCAGCGCACTAAATGTGACCTCCTATCTCTCCTTGGTCACCTCAACTACGTAATGTGAATCGTCGTGCAGCGTTGTTTCTTTCATTTCCTACCTACTCCAACTCACTTCCTCCGTCAACTCCCTTTTTCTCTGAATTTCTCCAAACTCTTTCTGTTCAAAGAATTACGCCTCTGGAAACTTCTCTTAAGTGAGTTGAACGGAATAACTTTTTTTTATGATAAATGTTGGCTTTTACCCAAGATCTACAGCTTTTACTTGCAGACACTTCTCCTCCTCTCACAGTTTTGGAGGTTATTTTAAGGGGAAATGGTTTGCTGCCCCCTGGCCCAAAGAGTTAGATTCCATCCCTGTCTCCGACCAGTCCATTGCATTGTTTGAAATGTATCCAGTTGCTGTAGCAGTTTCCCTCTGGGGTTCCAAATGGGCAAAAAAGTCAATTCTAATCCATTCAGATAATTCCACAACTGTACAGATCATTAACAAAAGGCTGTTATTCTCCACAAATCATGAAAATTTTTGAGAATTACTTGGTTTTACAGTGTGTAATCAGTTCATCCTAAATTCAAATCACATACTAGATTATTTAAATCAAATTGCTGATGCTCTTTCTCGTAGATCCTTAGCTCCTGAAGCAGACCCTCTCCAGTTCCGATCCCTCCCTATTCGGACCTCATATTCCTGTAACCCACTCTCTCTAACCCCTTATTCTTCAAGCCCAGGAAACCAGGCTCCTTGGCATCTCACCCTGACACTCCAAACCTACTGGCCTTCCTGGAACTGCTTCAAAACTTTTACGCTACATTCAACATTACTTTCTCCTAATTTTCTACCCCAATAATCACTTCATTCTTCATCTTCCATAGAAATAGCCACAAAAAGTGTCTTCAATCAAAGTAGCTGCTTCCAGGCATTCAATTCTTTCACAAACTTATCCAAGGCATACCTAACCCCGCTAGCGGAGGGGACTTAATCAGAACCTAGGCTAAGAAAAAATTATTCTATGATTCTGATGATAAAAATCATTTCAATTTTGAAAAAAGTGAATATATCAACTTATCTCTGTAGTTTTGACTACAGTCAGGGCTCACTCCTTTACTCAGGCAGGCTGAAAGAAAAATGGCTGAGTGATTGCATGCATCAGTCGCCTTTTATTCTTCTGGGGGCAGAGACACGCCTGATGCATACAGGGCTCTTAAGGAGCAGCTTTCATATAAGTGATCAGGTAATTCGGGCTATAACAGATATATCCCTTTCGGTTACATTTCATACTTGAAAGGGAAACACCAGTAGTCATACAGTACATATAGTATAACAGTGTTCATAATAAAAAAAATCCTCTAAACAAGTATGTACATCTTCCGCCAATCCTGTCAATTGTAAATTAGAGCTATCAGTAGGATGACCAGATTTTCAAATTTATAATAATAAATAAAACTAGAAGTTGCAAGCAACTTGACGGCTTCCAAGGTATTGTGCCTATCTGTGTTCCATAGTAACCATGAGCCTACATGCACTATCTAAGCAGTTATAGGCCACTTTTGCATTTGACCTTAAGGAGCAGTCAAAGGTCACAGTCAAAGATATTTTTTGGTAGAGCATATATGGGTTCATATATGTGTTTAATAGTAACCATGACCGTATCTGCACTCTAAGGAGTTATAAGTTAGTTTTACATTTGACCTTAATGAGAGGTCAGGATCAAGGTATTTTTTTAATATAGCATACAGTACATTAATTCCCATAGGCCTCCACTACTCTGTGAAGATGCATGAGTCTACAACATTCTACCTTAGATAAATACTGCAATATATGCAAATATGTGCAAATTGACCACAGCTGAAATATGATTGGCTTGAGGCAGCCATGTTTTTTTATGTAGCGACTTGTTTTGACAAAAACTTTACAGAGAACCTTGCCAAGGCTCTGTATGCAAAGTTTCATTTAAATCAGCGTAACGGTTTCAGAGAAGAAGATGTTAGAATATTTTTGACAAATCCAATATGGCCACTGAACCATGTGACCAATCGACTTCTCTTGAACATTATTATTATTTATTTCTTAGCAGACGCCCTTATCCAGGGCGACTTACAATTATTACAAGATATCACATTATTTTTAACATACAATTACCAATTTATACAGTTGGGTTTTACTGGAGCAATTTAGGTAAAGTACCTTGCTCAAGGGTACAGCAGCAGTGTCCCCCTACCAGGGATTGAACCCACAACCCTCCGGTCAAGAGTCCAGACCCCTAACCACTACTCCACACTGCTGAACAACCACAAATGTTTGCCATGAGGGTAGTCTATTGCACCAAGATTCACATCTCTATAACTCCTTACAGAGTGCAGATAGGGTCATGGTTACTATGGAACACATATAGGAAACCACATATGCTCTATCAAAATATGTCCTTGCCTGTGATATCTGACCTTTCCCTAAAGGTCAGTTGTAAAAGTTGCTTATAACTCCTTACAAAGTGCACGTAGGGTCATGATTACTATGGAACACAGATAGGAACAAGAATGCTTTGGAAGTCGTCTTTGGAAGTTGCTTTGGAAGTTGCTTGCAACTTTTTTATTTATTTTTTCCTTCCACCGAGAAAACTTAAAAGTTGCATAAAATCAACATAGTTGCACGAAAGGTTACGAAACTTGGTACTGTGGTAGAGGTCAATGGGAAGTTGTGTCACAGCCCAAAACGAAGTTCATAGATCACATGGTTTGGCAGCCACATTGGATTTTTTGAAGAATTTTGGCCAATTTTAAATAATCTTCTGCTAAACGGTTTACAGCAAAGATCTGAAACTTGGTGCATTTACTCCCCTCATGGCCTAGATTTATGGTTGTTCAAGAGTCGATGGGTCACATCGTTTGGTGGCCATATTGGATTTGTCGAAAATATTCAAAGCGACGACTTCTCTGAAATGTTTATGCCGATTTGAATCAAAACTTTGCATACATGGCCTTGGCAAGGTTGTCTATCAAGTTTGTTCAAAGCAAGTCGCTACATAGAAAACATGGCTGCTGCGAGCCAATCAAATTTCAGCTATGGTCAATTTGCATATATTGCAGTGTTTCTCTATGGTACAATGTGGTAGAGTGATGAAACTTCATATAGTAGTAAATGACTATGGGAAATTAATGTCAACGAAAGAATGAAGTTGATTGGTCACATGATTTGGCAGCCATATTGGATTTTACAAGCATTTTGGACAATTTTAGAGTGCAGATGGTTACTGTGGAACTATGGAACACAGATAGGAAAAATAATGCCTTGGAAGCCATCAAGTTGACAAAAAGCAGATCTCCAATAGTATGCAACAATTTAATTATGACAAACAGATGGACAGAGGCACAGACGCCCCCACATTTATCACTTCATCTAATTGAATCATATCAACTAATGAATCCAAATTGAATAATTACCGCTAGCATAAATAACCGTTTTACTCACCCTTCCTTTTGTATTTTGTTCTTTTGCATTTGCCATGGAAGGTATACTGGATTACAGTATCTCTGACGACAAAGATTTATTTACTGTTTCTCCCAAACAGAATCCTCCTGCGACACAACCTGCTTTGGTTACCCCCCGGCAGATGATTCGATCTGCAATAATTCCAGCCGCAGCTTTATCGGCCTCCATGGCAGTGTCTTCACAATCCTCAAGATCTGCTTCAACGTGCAGTTAACGGTCAGCTCGAAAGCTGTCTCCGGTTCGCCGCAGCACTCGACTTGCTACCCGTTCTCCAGCTCCAGACATCAAGAACTGGACAGTTCCAAAACTCCAGCAACAGCTTTGCAATAATAATATCCATTTTCAGCACTTCAGCCAGCAAAGAGCATCTATTCAATATTTACCTCACCTCTCTGCAATCAAGTCCCAGTCGCTTCCACTATGACGTCAGTTCTGATCGCCGCCTCCCAGGACCTTCCTGTCTTACTGCTGTCAGCCACCGCGGACGCAGGCATCTTGGGATATGTAACCCTGCTGCTCTAACTCCCGCTGTCTCCACTTTAATCAATCAATCACGCATTTCAGCAACACGATCAGTTCAGAAACCTGCATTAGCCACAGGCATCCAACAGGCCCCTGTGGTTTTATCAGCCTCTGTGAATCCCAGTAGTAAACAGTTTTTGGCCCCTCTTTAACCCTTTATGGGTCCATTGTCGGACTGGGTCCGACATTGCAATTATTCCTCACAGGTCCTTTGTCGGACTGGGTCCGACATCATTATAGCAACGCAAAAAACGGGTTTCTAGTCGTTTTTTCTCCGGAAAAAGCCGAGAAAACCGTTCAATTGCTGAGTGGGAGCGACAGGAGCCGAGACAAATCGAAAAAAAAAAAAAAAAAAAAAAAAGGCGTATCTCATGAATAGTCATACATGGTATCTGGTATCAGATAACGGGGCGGTCGTAAGTAAACAAGCTGGCTGACTGAATCAGCGCACAGAGAACACAGACATTTGCAGAGCTTTTTTGAGATGTTATAGTAATAAAATAATGACTTGGATCGCATTATTGAGGAGTTTGGTGATAAAACGAGTGATCAGGAGATGATCGATCGGTATGTACGACTATTAGAGCTATAGCGAACGAAAGGGTGGGGCGGGGCTGGAGATGCCTAGTGAGTGCTTTGTTGATATGCAGGGCCATTTAAACCCGTTTGACTGTGGAAAAAATACTTTTAAACAGCGCGTCTAAAATTAACTGCGGCGTGTGAAAATTAATTAGACCTGACGTCGATTAATAAATGGACCGCAAAAGGGTTAAACAGATGTCCTACCCAGTTTTTGTCAGCGGGCATCCAACAGGCCTCCACCACACTCCTTCCCTCTTGTCTGTCCTCTGTGGGTGTCCTTTTGTCCTTCACAGCCCCTGTCCCTCCATTTCTGTCCACTGTGGGCGTCCAACAGGCCCCTGTAGCCCCCCCCACTATTCTGTCCTCTGTTCAACAGCCTTCCTTAGTCCTTCAATCTTTCTCCTCTCATGCCCTGCTCCCTCACACAGGTTTTCTCTCAGCTGTTCCTCTGCCTCCTTCCGACAATGCACTTTTCTTAAACCCAAAGCCCGTCTCTCTCTCTCTCTGCAGATATTAACCTTGTCTCTTTACTCACTAACACACTTAACTCTGTTTGCAACAGGACCGTTGATTGTGGCGATCTTTCTGTCACTTTAAAATCATCAGAACCCCAGTTATTTAAAACACTTACAATTTCCGAATTTATTTGCCTTTCAGCCATTACAGAGACATTATTTGTGAAGTCTACCCTGGTCACCGCCATGAACTAGATGACTATTTATCCATCATCCTCTATCTTTCCACCCATTTTGGAGGTTCCACTTGTTATAATTACCATAAAGCTTTTTCTACTAAAAGCCAATGCATGCCTCAGCAGTGGAATCAGCGCCTGTACTGAGGTGCTTTTAGACCAGGATCTTTCTTTTCACATTTTTCATGGGCTTCGACTCCTGTCATGTTTCTGTATGTGGCTCTACTTCTCACTCCACTATAGCCTGCTCTCTCACTCAGTCTGCCTCTTCCTCCACTCATCTCCCAGCTAAAACTCCTCCTAAATAACTATCGTATTCCGTTCCTCCATCTTTTGGATGATTTCCTTCTAATTGATTTTTCATATGTCCCACCCGCACAAAACATATCCACTTTCAAATCTGTTTTTTCTAAGTTAGGGATCCCCTTAGCCAAGGAGAAAAACTCTGGCCGCTCCACATCCATTGAACTTCTGGGTATCAACCTCGATTCTGATTCCTTCAAAGCTTCGCACCCCCAGGAAAAAATCAACCGCATCGTCACTGTCATTTCTTCTTTTATTTCTGGAGCCCCGCGCACTAAATGTGACCTCCTATCTCTCCTTGGTCACCTCAACTACGCAATGTGAATCGTCGCACAGCGTTGTTCTTTCATTTCCTACCTACTCCAACTCACTTCCTCCGTCAACTCCCTTTTTCTCTGAATTTCTCCAAACTCTTTCTGTTCCGAAGAATTACGCCTCTGGAAACTTCTCTTAAGTGAGTTGAACGGAATAACTTTCTTTTATGATAAATGTTGGCTTTTACCCGAAGATCTACAGCTTTTCGCAGACACTTCTCCTTCTCACAGTTTTGGAGGTTATTTTAAGGGGAAATGGTTTGCTGCCCCCTGGCCCAAAGAGTTAGATTCCATCCCTGTCTCCGACCAGTCCATTGCATTGTTTGAAATGTATCCAGTTGCTGTAGCAGTTTCCCTCTGGGGTTCCAAATGGGCAAAAAAGTCAATTCTAATCCATTCAGATAATTCCACAACTGTACAGATCATTAACAAAGGCTGTTATTCTCCACAAATCATGAAAATTTTAGGAGAATTACTTGGTTTACAGTGTGTAATCAGTTCATCCTAAATTCAAATCACATACTAGATTATTTAAATCAAATTGCTGATGCTCTTTCTCGTAGATCCTTAGCTCCTGAAGCAGACCCTCTCCAGTTCCGATCCTCCTATTCGGACCTCATATTCCTGTAACCCACTCTCTCTAACCCCCTTATTCTTCAAGCCCAGGAAACCAGGCTCCTTGGCATCTCACCTGGACACCCAAACCTACTGGCCTTCCTGGAACTGCTTCAAAAACTTTTTACGCTACATTCAACATTACTTTCTCCTAATTTTCACCCCAATAATCACTTCATTCTTCATCTTCCATAGAAATAGCCACAAAAGGTGTCTTCAATCAAAGTAGCTGCTTCAGGCATTCAATTCTTTCACAAACTTATCCACGGTAGACCTAACCCCCGCTTAGCGGAGGGACTTAATCAGAACCTAGGCTAAGAAAAAAATTATTCTATGATTCTGATGATAAAAAATCATTTCAATTTTGAAAAAAAGTGAATATATCAACTTATCTCTGTAGTTTTGACTACAGTCAGGGCTCACTCCTTTACTCAGGCAGGCTGAAAGAAAAATGCGCTGAGTCGTATGCATCAGTCGCCTTTATTCTTCTGGGGCAGAGACGACGCCTGATGCATACAGGGCTCTTTAAGGAGCAGCTTTCATATAAGTGATCAGGTAATTCGGCTATAACAGATATATCCTTTCGGTTACATTTCATACTTGAAAGGGAAACACCAGTAGTCATACAGTACATAGTATAACAGTGTTCATAATAAAAAATCCTCTAAACAAGTATGTACATCTTCCGCCAATCCTGTCAATTGTAAATTAGAGCTATCAGTAGGATGACCAGATTTTCAAATTTATAATAATAAATAAAACTAGAAGTTGCAAGCAACTTGACGGCTTCCAAGGTATTGTGCCTATCTGTGTTCCATAGTAACCATGAGCCTACATGCACTATCTAAGTTATAGGCCACTTTTGCATTTGACCTTAAGGAGCAGTCAAAGGTCACAGTCAAAGATATTTTTTAGAGCATATATGGGTTCATATATGTGTTTAATAGTAACCATGACCGTATTCGCACCTCTAAGGAGTTATAAGTTAGTTTTACATTTGACCTTAATGAGAGGTCAGGATCAAGGTATTTTTAATATAGCATACAGTACATTAATTCCCATAGGCCTCCACTACTCTGTGAAGATGCATGAGTCTACAACATTCTACCTTAGATAAATACTGCAATATATGCAAATATGTGCAAATTGACCACAGCTGAAATATGATTGGCTTGAGGCAGCCATGTTTTTTTTTTTATGTAGCGACTTGTTTTGACAAAAACTTACAGAGAACTTTGCCAAGGCTCTGTATGCAAAGTTTCATTTAAATCAGCGTAAACGGTTTCAGAGAAGAAGATGTTAGAATATTTTTGACAAATCCAATATGGCCACTGAACCATGTGACCAATCGACTTCTCTTGAACATTATTATTATTTATTTCTAGCAGACGCCCTTATCCAGGGCGACTTACAATTATTACAAGATATCACATTATTTTTACATACAATTACCAATTTATACAGTTGGGTTTTTTACTGGAGCAATTTAGGTAAAGTACCTTGCTCAAGGGTACAGCAGCAGTGTCCCTACCAGGATTGAACCCACAACCTCCGTCAAGAGTCCAGACCCCTAACCACTACTCCACACTGCTGAACAACCACAAATGTTTGCCATGAGGGTAGTCTATTGCACCAAGATTCACATCTCTATAACCTCACAGAGTGCAGATAGGGTCATGGTTACTATGGAACACATATAGAAACCACATATGCTCTATCAAAATATGTCCTGTTTGATATCTGACCTTTCCTAAAGGTCAGTTGTAAAAGTTGCTTATAACTCCTTACAAAGTGCACGAGGGTCATGATTACTATGGAACACAGATAGAACAAGAATGCTTTGGAAGTCGTCTTTTGAAGTTGCTTTGGAAGTTGCTTGCAACTTTTTATTTATTTTTCCTTCCACCGAGAAAAACTTAAAAGTTGCATAAAATCAACATAGTTGCAACGAAAGGTTACGAAAACTTGGTACTGTGGTAGAGGTCAATGGAAGTTGTGTCACAGCGAAAAACGAAGTTCATAGATCACATGGTTTGGCAGCCACATTGGATTTTTGAAGAATTTTGCCAATTTTAAATAATCTTCTGCTAAACGGTTTACAGCAAAGATCTGAAACTTGGTGCATTTACTCCCCTCATGGCCTAGATTTATGGTTGTTCAAGAGTCGATGGGTCACATCGTTGCGGGCTATATTGATTTGTCGAAAATATTCAAACGACGACTTCTCTGAAATGTTTATGCCGATTTGAATCAAAACTTTGCATACATGGCCTTGGCAAGGTTGTCTATCAAGTTTGTTCAAAGCAAGTCGCTACATAGAAAACATGGCTGCTGCGAGCCAATCAAATTTCAGCTATGGTCAATTTGCATATTTGCAGTGTTTCTATGGTACAATGGTAGAGGATGAAACTTCATATAGTAGTAAATGACTATGGGAAATTAATGTCAACGAAAGAATGAAGTTGATTGGTCACATGATTTGGCAGCCATATTGATTTTACAAGCATTTTGACAATTTTAGAGTGCATGGTTACTGTGGAACTATGGAACACAGATAGGAAAAATAATGCCTTGAAGCCACTGTTGACAAAAGCAGATCTCCAATAGTATGCAACAATTTAATTATGACAAACAGATGGACAGAGGCACAGACGCCCCAATATATCTCGGACAGAGAGCACCCCTGTATATCACCAGAATCGGATATTTCATCCCCAGAGGAGGATGCAACAATGACATTACCATATGTACATGTAAAAATCATAATATACCTACAAATGGAGGAAAGGCACCTCCATAAATCCCTAATTTTGATATGTTCAATTGCTAAAAAAAAGTATTTGGCAAGTTTCATAACTATTGATATGTCGTCCTGGTTCCACACAGGCATTTTCATTTTAACAATCTGAGCAGAGTGTTCTTGTAAAATATAAAAACCTGTATCATAAAATAACAATTCATTTTAGAAGTTGAAGGTCCATGTTTGAAAACAGCACTTTTGTCTGAATCTAGACCCACATTGAAAATTGCACTGTGTATGCTGAAACAGATTAATATGACAACCAGCAGCCTGTGCAAAGCAATTGCTTCCGCACATTTTTTTTTTCTCTTGGATTGCCCTGAATAAATACGTAAATGAAGAGATGAGAAACAAATGAGGTGAAAACTACAGCAAATTAGTTGGACAACAGGCCTATAGTCTATGATCATTTGCAAGAGATTGAATCACAGCCGGATGAAAACACAATCTGTTGATTTGCACTGTTCACTAAATTGGATGAGCTCCATTAAGTTTTATTATGCAAACTAAATTGTTTCCCTGAAAATGCTGAGAGTTGACATGATTGTGGTATAAAATCAAAGTTTGGACCCCACCTCCATGACTATTTCTATGTTGTAAGACATTATTTTCTCAGCGAGGAGTTTCAGTGGGTTATGCTTTTTGCTTTCTTTCTACTCATTTGGAATTAATGTATTTTCCATTTTATGCCACTACAAGAAGCAATTTCACTTTTCTACCTCCAGCTCCATATAGCATTGTCACCTTCCCATTCCTGTTCGCTGTGATGTTCGGAGACTGTGGACATGGACTTATCATGACTCTCTTTGCTATGTGGATGGTTACGCAAGAACAACAATTTAAAAAGCTGAAGAATGAGGTATCAGTTATTATGTGTTAATATCATTAATATTGACCAGTTGCTGTGTACTATTCTTTAAAAAGTAGCTATCACTTTGGTGCATTGAGCATGAGAAGCCTTCAAGTGGATAAAGTCTGAGACTGAGCAAAGGAGACAGTTTTCCCAAGTACACATACAACAAGTGTTTTGTCTGTCCTTTAACAACCTGGATTTTTAATTAAGAGTTAGTTCTGTACTGCTTTCTCTGAATAATGTGAAGACTGCTATGTGCTTCCAGAGTTCAGTGTATATCAAAAGTGGACAGTGTCCTGTGTATCGCAAAATGGCAGTGGCAGAGTGTGACAGAAAAGACTAATTTTGGTGTTAGATCTCCTTCCGACCTGCGAGGGCGGGTGTGTAACGGAACAGAGTACGCTGGACTGATGGCCCTGGCACCATTCCCAGGGTTCAAGGAAGTTGGCCATCTAGAAAGGGGCGGAGCTACAGTACACTAAATCATTGACCCGAAGGTTAACGGCATGGCATCCGTGGGATTGGAGGAGCGGTGTACTGGGTAACCAAGGGGTCATGGTTGATGGTATATAAAGGGGACGAGATGTGATCTGTTCCTTGTGATGGTTACGCTAAGAACCGAAAGGAACTGTATTTGTGATTACAACCATGAGTGTTTTGTTTGTTTTGTCTGTCTGTCTAAAATGCACTGTTTGTTTGTTTGTTTGTTTGTTAGACTAGACGGCTAACACGATCTGGAACTGTTGCCCACGGCCAGCACTAAACCCGGACAACCCTGCACTTTATATCACAAATAAACTGTAATTCACCTTGGGCACTACAGCACCCACTTTGACTGGTGACCGTGTTTGTGTCTTGTGTGTATATGTACTGGACTGTTATTTGTTATTATTTACAGGACTGCAACCCATTATTATCCACTGTGCAATACACATCACTGTGTATCGCCTGTGTATTGCCAGCCTCCTATTGTTTACTGTTTGGTCATCAGACCGTTTGATATAAATAAAACAGAATCCATTTCACCCGTACTTTGTTGTCTTTTCTTATTGGATTACTGCAACTGCTCTACTAATTACCACTTTGCCACACAGAGAAATTCAACTGTAATAATTGCAAAACAATATATTTAAAAGTGTAAAAGTGCTTAATTTAATTAATTTAATTAAACACTTTTACACTTGTTCTAGACTTGCATCAGTAATGAGCCCCTTAACTGCTTTTAAGAGTGACACACAGAGCAGCAGAGGCTGGCAGTAAGTGTGGAAGTTGGATGAACTTTCTTTTTCCTGCAGAGTAATTCTGGAGATAGCTTCTAGACACCTCCATTCACTGCTGGAAAGAAACAAAACAAGGACTGTGCCTGAGCTTGAGAGTGCTATGCAGACAAGCCTGGTGTTAAATCTTGTTGGCATAAATACAAAATTTGACATTGTCTCAGAGCTGCAGCCAATCACCTGATTGTTGTGCACTTGGATTAGCTCTGCTTTCAATTACATTTATGATTTTAGCAGACAATATAAAAGCAGCTCTTAACTGCCTGATGTCATTTTCATTTAAATAATGTTATTACAGTCACTTAGTGTTGAAGGGCTCTTGCTTTATAGTGTTTTACTTGACAGGATATCTCAAACTCTATCAGTGCAAGGAAAAATTACCTACCTAAGGAAACACCACGAAGAACAAACAGTCTCATAAAGAACTGGTTTCCGTATTTACTGGCACATTAGATCTGAACTGTACAGAAAGGTATATTGCTTCATTTCACTGAACTGCTGTGCTAGTTTCTTTGAATGTATAATGCAAAATAAATTAATGTAACACCTTTCATACTAAGTAATGTCTGAAAGCAGAGCAGAAAACTAAAGAAACTGGCTGATGTTCATTTATTTCAGGTTCTCATTAATCAGCAACCCATTTTACCTCATTGCTTGTATAACAGAACAGAAGCTAGGTTCAAACCTTACTTATGTAGACAAGCTCCTGGATCAAAAGCCATAATGGCAGAGCATCACAGAACTCCACACATTACACATGTTCCTGTATAAAGTTATATTGAAGTAGAAACATTTAGATTGATGTCTTTTTTCTATTTTTCTTCAGCTAATCGATACTATATTCAATGGTCGCTACATTGTTCTTCTGATGGGGATTTTCTCAGTCTATACTGGCTTCATTTATAATGATTGCTTCTCAAAACATTCAATATATTTGGGTCTGCCTGGAATGTTAAAGCTATGTTTAAGCCAAATGGACCTTGGGAGGTAAGTGCTATAATTAATTCATAACTGAACTTGTCTGAAAAATAATAATTTACAGAGACTTGGAATCTTTTTTTTTTTTTTATTTCAGCAACCACTATTACACGACTCTGCAGTGCTGCAGTTGGATCCTGCTGTCCCAGGGGTCTTTTTCTGATATCCTTATCCATTTGGCATTGACCCTGTGAGTAGCTATACTAGAACTAAGTGGTTTCAGTTTAGCAACAAGAATCAATAGTTTATATGTATCTTCTGTGGTTCTTAAAGCAGCCAGATGTCTATAAAATATATTATTTTTTTTTAAAGCAGAAGTGTCTCTTTAGACTTTCTGAAGATGTCAAAATGTCAGTAATTAATGTAATGTACTGCTTCTACAAGGACAAGTAGGTAGTTCCTGGAGCTTACTCTGTTTTAATTCAGTGTGGAAATGAAAACAAAAATTGTAGTCTTATTTTAGCTAGTTAGCTAGTTTGTTTCTTAAAAAACATACTGATTTAACCTTTTAAAATACATTTTCATACCCCTCATTAGCACAGCAGCAGACTACACACTGTTTTTACAGATTTATCCTATTATAGCTTTAGGTTTGATGTTAGTACTTTATCCTCCAGGCTACTCATAATATGGATCAGAAACCATGTATGGTCCTGTGAGGGATGGCTGAGTGGTGACGCCAGGCCAGATGCAGGAAGAAAACAAACGCAGTACTGCAGGGCAAAAGGCGCAGCGTGCGCCGCTTATTTAAACAATAACAAAATAAAAAGGTTTAACAAAAAAAACACACTGCTCACAGAGCAAAATAAAAGATAAACAAAAACAAATCAAACACAAAACACACAGGTCAGGCTGGGCCGATGTCACTGATCCTGTATAATTTATGTTAACTTTTCTCCTTTCTCTCTCGCCTCCCGTACTCTCTTCTGAACACCCACCATGAACTGAGATGCTGCAGGTTGATATACCAAGTTTATTAATTCGTTGTGACTGCCGGCTAGTTTAACAACACACTAGCCAACAGCCACACATTACCACAAAGGTTTTAAATACTACTGGCAGAGGACGAGCTGCCGACCCTCCCTGCCAGAACACATTTAAATGAAACAATAATAAAACTAACGGCTTCGCTGTCACATTCATAAATAAATAAATAAATAAATAAATAAATAAATAAATAATAATACAACAAAACAAATACAAAATAATAAATTGCACAGGGCAGAGGGTATCCTGGGTTTAAAAATAAATAACAATCATACAGGGCTCCTCGCCTGTTACAGGTCCCATTACCTGAAGTGCGGTAAATAGAGTTCGAGAAATGTGAGCTTTAACCTCAAAATGTCAGAATCAAAGTGAAGTATTGAAAACAAAAAAAATCAACAGCAAAACAACTCTTTGAGGATTGTGTTACAGTACAGTAAGAGATTTCTTTAAAATCTTAGTACAGTACTTTCCTTATACAGTGCTCCCTCGTTACTTTATTTTATATTTTACAATTCGTTAATTCATGGTTATGCCATGTCAATAGCAGATTGAATGTACAATTCTTTACAGCGAAGGGACCTTCACTTGTACAGTTTTTAATATTTCATGTTTTTTTATGTGAATGCAAATAGAGAAAAAATGAGAACAATGTTTAGTAAAGATAATGTTTTCTGTTTTGGCTGTGTGTTTCTCGCTTAAATGATTTAAGACACAAACTACAACACTAGTAGGCACTTGGATACCCACAGGCTAATGTACCTTCAGTGATGACTGTTTCAAAGTATCAAATTGGACAGGACATCCCAAATAAACAAAACAAAACAAAAACCTTAAAGATGCAACAGTTTACTTATTATGACATGAAAAACAAGGCTGAGTATTGATTCAGGAATATCAACATTATGTAGCATCCTGCTTTTTATTTTACCTTTTAAGTTGGAAGCTTGGTAGTAATTATTGGTGCAAGGCTACACCCCTTAATTATTGGTTAACCAGCCTGCCAAATATAGTGCTTGCTTTTCCCAAAATATAGTAGTTCTCTCTCCCACCTCATATGAAATCAGATCTCCCGTGATCCTCCAAAAGCCTAGAATTGATGATCTCTGACTAATGTTGGAGGTCACATCTAAATGAAGAGCAGCTTCTCTGGAAGAACAAACAGGATCATGGTCCAAACATCCCATTAAAACCAATACTGCAAAAACCTATTGCCTCAATATATTTTTTTACAGACCCTTGTATCGTTACACGACAAAGAATGTATTTTGGACAAAAGGTTTGCTTGTTTTAAGCCAGGATTGCACTAGAACAATACCAAGAACTCTGGCCAATGGGTCTAAATTCTAAATTAGAGCTATCAGTATGAAGAACAATGTGATGGCCATGACATATATCAATAGCAGGGTGGCTCAGTGGTGGGAGTAGTGGTTAGGCTCTGGGATTCTTGACCGAGGGTCGTGGGTTCAATCCCAGGTGGGGGGCCACTGCTGCTGTACTTTACCTAGATTGCTCCACTAAAACCCCAACTGTATAAATGGGTAATTGTATGTAAAAATAATGTGATAACTTGTAACAATTGTAAGTCGCCCTGGATAAGGGCATTCATAAGAAATAATAATAAGAAAATATAACTATTATTATTCAAATGCCAGGGAAGATAACTATATAAAATTCCAGGGAAGTAAACACATTTCTTTTATTTTTCAGTTACTCTGTCATGTGTATATTTTCATTATTCTTTCAGAAAAGGGAATTTGCACAGGGAACCAAATATTACAGGGCAATGGGTACATTTAACAGAAATCGTGAAATCTGTGATAACCATGATAAAAGATACAGCCTTATCAATGGCCTGCAGCAGTGTAGCTCTCCGCAGCACAGCAACATTTTAAAAAACTGTCACGTTATTTTGAATGTCCGGATGGACCGTAGGGCTGCACAGACACCCAGACGCCTCCCTTTGTCCTCCTTGTTGTCAACCTACTATGTGAAGTTGATTAAAAAAACCCATCTATTTGCTTTTAAAGTTTTTTTTAGTTTAATTACACTACTTGGCAAAAGCCGTCTCTTCTGAACTGCAGACAAAGCAGAATGAATTTGAATGACTATTTCCACTGTTCTACCCAAACTTGACTGGCTTGTGCACGTTACTATGGAAACAAAAGGGGTTGGTTCCAGAAGTTCAATAATTAGAGCAAAATAATATAAATCTTTTTTTTTTTTTTTTTTTTTTTACAGATTTGGAAATATTGCATCAAATAAATTAACCTTAAAACTCTACAAAAATGAAGATGTCTGTGATTGGGAGTTCTTCACATGCTGTTTGAGTCATCCTAAGCCTAGTAAATTACATGTAGGTATCTTCCTTTTGAACTGCTTTCAAGAACAGCCTGTTAAGTTTTAGTGCAAGAGCCATTTGCATGTATTTATTATTTTAGCTGTTTCATTATTCAACTTTCAAAATAAATATTGATAGAATAATCCATGCCAAAAGCAACATTTTATATTTTATCTGTTGCATCATTTCACGTAATAGTATAGTGAAACTGGCCTCACAGAATTTGGATTTCTATTTTTATTAGCAGTCCCCAAAGTAGATTGAGCCTATCTTGCTGTGCATGGGGAGTTTGTACTGAGGATTTTACTTTTTTGTATTCTAACATTGATAACTGGCTTTGGCCTCAAAGAAGAGAGGTGAATGAACCTAGAAGTGCATAAGTGTATAAGACTTTCCTGGAAACTGAGAACTTGTGCTACAGTATAACATGTTTTTATTTCAAAACATAACTTATAGCCTTTCAATACATACATTTACTTATTGACAGTTTTTTTATTTATTGGTATTTATATTTTTAAACGAAAAGCGACTTCTTCTTTAGCTAGGACTTGGCTCCCTCTTGTACCTAATGCAGCAATTATTTCTGTAAGTGTACTGCATTTGAAAATCTTATTAGATAAACTATCTTGTCTTCAAGATAATACATTATATACAGTGTCTATAAAAGTCTACACCCCTTTGAACTTTTTTTTTCACATTTTGTTGTGTCAGTGCTCAGAGTTTCATGCATTTAAATGAGGATTTTTTTCCACTTATCTACACACCATACTCCACACTGTTAAGAGGAAAAAAGTTTTTATTGAGACAAAATATATATATTAAAAATACAAAACTTGGGGCTCCTGAGTGGCGCATCCAGTAAAGGCGCTCCACGTGGAGTGCAGGATACGCTCTATAGTCTGGACGTCGCGAGTTCGAGTCCAGGCTATTCCACAGCCGACCGTGGACTTGAGCTCCAAGGGGGGGCCCACAATTGGCCAAGCGACACCCGGTGAGAGGGAGGGTTAGGTCGGCCAGGGTGTCCACGGCTCATCGCGCACCAGCACTCCCCCCCGTAGTCTGGCCGGGCGCCTGCGGGGCTTGCCTGTGGCTGCCCGAGCTGCGTTGTCCTCCGACGCTGTAGCTCTTGGGTGGCTGCACAGGAGTCCGCAGTGTGAAAAAAGCAGTTGGCTGATGGCACATGCTTTGGAGGACACCGTGTTCATCTTTGCCCTCCCGAGTCAGCGAGGGGGTGGTAGCGTGAGCCCAGCTTAAAAAAAAATAATTGGCCATTCTAAATTGGGAGAAAATAATAAAAATAATTGGCAACGACTTTGAATTTATAAAAAATTTAAAAATAAAAATAACTACAAAACTACTTATCTTGGATAAGTCTCCACCCCCCCTGAGTTAATACTTGGTGGAAGCACCCTTTGGCAGCAATTACAGCTGTTAGTCTGTTTATATAGGTCTCTACCAACTTTGCACACCTAGATTTGGCAATATTTGACCATTCTTCTTATAAAACTGTTCAAGCTCTGTCAAGTTCCTGGGAGCGTTGATGGACAACAATCTTCAAGTCATGCCACAAATTTTCAGATTGATTTAGGTCAGGGCTCTGACTGGGCCACTCAAGGACATTTACCTTTTGTTACTAGCCACCCAGTGTAGCTTTGGCTGTGTGCTTTGGGTTGTTGTCATGCTGAAAGGTGAACTTCCATCCCAGTTTCAGCTTTCTTGCAGAGGGCAGCAGGTTTTCTCAAAGGACTTCTCTGTACTTTGCTCCATTCATTTTCCTTCTATCCTGACAAGTGCCTGTGGCAGGATGGCTTGTGGTGGTGAGGTGTGGAGACGCCACAGACCAGGAAGTAACTGAACCAAAACAGTGGATGGGCAGGTGAAACTGAACGCGCTGCAGTCAGCGTGTTAATAAATAATAATACAAAACAAACGATTTGAACAAAACAACAAAACAGAAACCAAAGGGCACGCTGGCAAACAAATAAACAGAAACAAGAATATCTAAATATAGCAATTGTTTGTTATATTCTCCTCGCCTCTCTCTCCGCCCCCCCACTCTCCTCTCTACACTCAACCCGCAGCACGGACAGCTGCAGTTATATACTGGCCGAGGGTTAACTAGCTGTTAATTACCTTATTACCCTCGCCACAGTCTGCACGAGCTTAGTAAGGATGCGCGACTGTCAGCTAGTTAAATAAATCAGTAGCTGATCAGCCACACATCCTCACAAGGTTTTTAAATATAAAACAATAAAAAATGCAGCGCTGTTATCCGCACCAAAACAATAATATAAATAATAATAAATAAATATAGGGGCGGACACCCGCCACAGTGCCCCAGTCCCTGTTGATGAGAAACATCCCATAACATGATGCTGTCACCACCATGCTTCACAGTAGGGATGGTGTTCTTTGGGTGATGCACTGTGTTGGTTTGCGCCAAACATAACGCTTTGCATTTAGGGGCTGACCAGAATCTCCTGAGTGTTTTTTTTTTTTTTGCATACTTCAAAATGGGATTCAGGGTGGCTTTCTTGAGTAATGGCTTCCTTCTCACACCCTACCATACAGGCCAGATTTGTGGAGTGCTTGGGATATTGTTGTCACATGCACACTTTGACCAGTCTTGACCATAAAAAGCTTTAGCTCTTGCAAAGTTGCCATTGGCCTCTTGGTAGCCTCTCTGATCAGTCTCCTTCTTGCTCGGTCATCCAGTTTGGAGAGACGGCCTGATCTAGGCAGGGTCTTGGTGCCATACACCTTCCACTTTAATAATCGTCTTTACCATGCTCCAAGGGATATTCAAGGATATTTTTTACCCATCCCTGATCTGTGCCTTTCAACAACTTTGTCCCGAGTTCTTTTGAAAGCTTTGGTGCTCATGGTTGAGTCTTTGCTTTGAAATGCACTACACAGCAGAGGGAACCTACAGGAACTGCTGAATTTATCCTGAAATCATGTGAATCACTACAATTTAACACAGGTGAAGGCCACTTAACTTGGTGTGTGATTTTGAAGGCGATGGTTACACCTGAGCTAATTTAGGATTGCTATTACAACGGGGTGGACACTTATCCAACCAAGCTATTTCAGTTTTTATTTCTAATTAATTTTCTACAAATTTCTAGAATATTTTTTCACTTGGAATTTGTGGGTAGGATGTAGATAAATGAAAAAAACTATTTTAATGCATTTTAATTCCAGGCTATAAGGCTAAAAGGTGAACATTTTGAAAGGTGGTGTAGACTTTCTATAGGCATTGTAGCTGTTGATACAAGCAAGCACATTGTATACTATATAGTAACACTAAAGAGTTATGCTGTAATTGGTAGGCAAATTACCTGTTTTCAACATAAATGGGGTGGGCACATTTCTCAAGGTAATGGTGACACCAGCTGTTCAGCAAATGTATTTCCCAACCCTAGAATGTTAATTAGCATAATTATGAGGACAATGGTTTCAACAGTGGCATTAACTTGTAATGTAAATTCACTGCAGCATATTAACCTTGGAAGAGATAGCTTTAGCTCTCGTTAGTCCTACCTGAAAAATGTGGTTCAAATTATAAGGGTCTTAACCAAAAGAAAAGAGTAATTTGTTTAAAGTGTGCTGTTAATGCTTTGCAGAGCCTAAAACCTATTAAATGTAATGGTCCATAATGCCATGTCACAAGTATTAACCTTCAAAATTGCTCTTTGTTCATTACTATTTAATATAAAACTTAGCAGGTGGCTGGATAGGTGGTTGGTGGGACTGAAAAAATGGCCCCTTATATTTCTTTTTAGTAGAAAGGCTAGACCATAGCTTATTTGCTGTGTCATGCCAAGTTTTCATTGTGCTGTGTAAGCCGTCTGTTTTCAAAGATATGTGAGACAGGATGGCAAAGCGTTATTGAGACAGTAATCAAGGGTTTAAAGCCATGGGGGCTTATTATTTATTAAACAAAAGTAAATTAAAACACTGCTCACAGAGCAAAATAAAAAGGTCAAACAAAACAAGTTACAAACACAGACATCCACAAAAGAAAAAATCCTCACCGTCTTCGTTTGTCTCGTTGTCTTCCGTGTGGCAGCAAAACCCTCTTAATGGAGTTTCTAGCTCCTTTTATATCTGGCTGTTTTCCCAATTAGCACCACTACCTAATTTGGGAACAGCCACATTCTCACGTGTATTTGGCAGGGATGGATTAACCCCTCGTTAACCACCGCCAGCAACACACCAACAAACACTATTTACAAGCAGGGCCCCGCCGTACCACATACCTGAGCATCCAGCAGTAGCAGGGGAGTCTGAGCATCCAGCCAAGGGAGGAGCCGCACCAACAACCGATTGAGAGCCCAGTCTCCAGTGACGAGAGAGAGCGCACCAGTCTCCAGAGACCAAGGAGACACCTGCTGCTCCTGCCTCCACCGCCAGAGAGAGACTACCTGCTGCCCCACTCCAGCGCCAGAGAGACTACCTGCTGCTCCTGCCTCCACCACTAGAGGGGAGACTGCCTGCTGCTCCTGCCTCCACTGCATGAGGAGACTACCTGCTGCTCCCCCGCCTCACCACCAGAGGTAGACTGTACCCTGCTCCCACCCACATGGAGAGAGACAAACACTCCTGTATTTAAAATAAAACTCACAGTGATAGTCGAAGACGGGTGAGGATTTCTTTATGGATGTCTGTGTTAGTGATTTGTTTTTGTTTGACGCTTTTATTTCGCTGTGTGAGCAGTGTTTGATTTACGCTTATTTAATAAATGCAGGCCCAGCGCTTAAAACTGCAGTTACTGTCTCTGAGTCTCAATAATGCTTTTGCCATCCTGTCACACATGTCTTTATCCTATTGAAAGTACACCTCTACATATTATGTTTTTTTCAATCTGTGCTGTGTATCTTCCCATACTAAGACATACACCTACCAGTATTTAACACTAGAAACCCCCGCGGTCATTTTGGTTTTCGGTTTTAAATGTAATTTTTCTCCAGTCGTAACACATATTGAGCTGTGCTGTAGACCTTTTACCTTTCCGTCCATTATTAAATATTCTCACAAAGCATGAAACGGAGTAAAAATAAAGATATAATACATTATACCTAAAAGCCCCGGAAGCAGTCACATTAACGGCCACACAGAAAAAACAATTGTATTTTTGATTACAGAACGGTATTCTACTTTATTATTTTTATTTACCAGTCCACCAATGTGTTTAGCTGTAATCAGATTAGTCTCTACTCTCTGCCTGAGTGAATGACTGACAGTCTATTGTTTTCAATCAGCCTTTTTTAAGGCTGGCGCCTGCTTTCGCCAGCTGCACTGCTTTGGTCAGTCAATTAGCATCGGGACTAGTGAAAATAAATACCAGAGACCGTTGAGTTTTACAACGTAACAAAATATGAAATTGATTATTATTAATTTTCAGCAGACGCCTTATCCAGGACGACTTACAATTGTTACAAGATATCACATTATTTTTTACATACAATTGCTCATTTATACAGTTGGGTTTTTACTGGAGCAATGTAGGTAAAGTACCTTGCTCAAGGGCACAGCAGCAGTGTCCCCACCGGGATTGGAACCCACCCTCCGGTCAAGGTCCAGATTTAACCACTACTCCACACTGCTGCCCTGTATGTTGGATTAGATGGCACGGAAGCATTCCGTGAAAGCTGGCTCCCAACGGTGGCCTGCAGGTGTTTTACAATGTATTGACCCATGACCATCAACTCCTGGGTACCTTAAAGAATGGCGGAGAAGAATTTACCAAGGAGAGCATATATTTTACAGTTAGAACAGCAACCGCTCGCAAAGAAGCATTTGGAACAGAGGAGACTGCCAAGAGTGTACCACAGTTGAAACTGGCTACCCTGCTGAGAGCCGCAAGGACGCCTAATGCCAGGTTGGCAAGTGCAATAAAATAAAACTTCGGACAGCTGTGCCCTGTGCAGAAAGGTGGCGTGAGAAGCACATCTGTGTTGATTGTGAACAGCCTTAGACTCAAGGTAAAGAATACCTTTTGTCAAAAAAATATATAACTTGTTGTGCTGTGCGCTGTAAATATTTTTTCTAAGTTTTGTTATCTACGCCGTTAAGTTGCTTTTGCTCATCTGATAATAAACCCATTGCTGTTGAAAAGTTAAAATGTATTGCAATTGTTTCAGTTTTGTAAATATGGATGTTGTAAACTGATGTCTGTTCAGATGTTTATTTACATTTTCTTGTTTTGATTTGTAAAATAAATGTTCAGATATACAGTCCCCTCCAAGATTATTGGCACCCTGATAAAGATGAATAAAAAGACAAAATAAATAATACCAGTACTGAGCTATTGTAATTTTCCAACATGGAATATATTTGACTTTTTAATGATTCAGTGGAATCAACCAAAATTACAGATTTCTTAAATTATAAATTTATTTCCAAAAAATGAAGTGTCACAATTATTGGCACCCTTGTTTTCAGTACGTTGTACCCCTCCTTTGCAAGGATAATGGCACTGAGACTTTTTCTATAATGTTTAATGAGATTGAGAACATTGGGAGGATCTTAGACCATCCTCCATACAGAATCTTTCCAGATCCTTATATCATCTAGTGTGCTTATGGCCTGCCCTCTTATGGGGTTCAAGTCCGAGTCTGAGATGGCCATTTGCAAATGTTGATTTTGTGGTCAATTAACCATTTCTTTGGATTTTGATGTGTGCTTGGGATCATTGTCTTGTTGAAGAGCCACTTGCAGCCAAGTTTTTAGCCTCTGGCAGAGGCAACCAGGTTTTGGCTAAAATGTCCTTGTACTGGGTAGAGTGGGAGTCCATTGACTAAAAAGGGTCCCAGGACCAGTGGAAGCAAAATAGTTCCCATAACATCAAAGATCCACCACCATATTTTACAGTAGGTATGAGGTTCTTTTTCTGCACCACGTATCCTGTTTTGGCGCCAAACCCACCGCTGATGTGTGTGGCCAAAGAGCCTATTTTCGCCTCATCTGGACTATTCATAGCACGGTTCCAATCGGCGTCAATGCCGCTAGCAAACTCAGGCACTTACATTTGTTGGTTGCTCTCAATAATAGATTTTTTTCTGGCAACCCTTCCAAATAGCCTATTGGCATGGGAGGTGGCTAATTGTAGATTTGAGACTTCAAGGACCCCAAGATGCAAACAAGTTCTGTAATTCTCCAGCTGTGGCCCTTGGATTTCCTTTGCCTCCCGAACCATCTGCCTCACTGTGCGTGGGGCAAGATACACACCGTCCTCTGAATCGTATTTTTGTCATATACTTGTACTTAAGTAGAACCCAAGTCATTGCATTTTATCTTGCTCTTAATTGTATTAATAGCAGCCTGTGATTCTTGAATGCATTTTTTGATTATGACTGTAAGTCGCCCTGAATAAGGGCATCTGCTAAGAAATAAATATAATAATAATAATAATAATAATAATAATAATAATAATACCAGGCAAGTTTACCACTGTTCCAGTCGTTTTAAATTTCTTAATTATTGCCCTAATAGTCGTAAGTGGTATATTTTAGTTTTTTTAGCTATTGTTTTGTACCCATTGCCTGATTTATGAAGGTCCAACAACCATTTGTCTTTTCATTTGTGAGTTCTTGCCTTTCCCATGGTGATGGATGACAAAATAGATTTCATGTCGTGTTACCTCATTTTTATACCCCAGTGAAACAGGAAGCCATGGAAATACAACACAGTTCCTTAAGATTGATGAACTTAAAGAAGTAGAATGTTAATGTTTTTTGTTTGATTTTATTTATAAGAATCTTTAGGGGTGCCAATAATTCTGACACCTACAGTATCTTTTGAGAATTTTTTATTACTTGTTAATAAAAAACTTTTTTTCTGAGCAATTGTATTAGAATAAAAGAATGGGTTTTTTCCCATATATTTGAGCTTAAAATATAGCTCATTACCTATGTTTATTTTAGTCTTTTTTGCTCATCTTATCAAGGGTGCCAATAATTTTGGAGGTGACTGTGTGTGTGTGTGTGTGTGTGTGTATATATATATATATATATATATATATATATATATATACAGATGTGCTCAAATTTGTTGGTACCCTTACAGCTCATTGAAATAATGCTTCATTCCTCCTGAAAAGTGATGAAATTAAAAAGCTATTTATCATGTATACTTGCATGCCTTTGGTATGTCATAGAATAAACAAAGCTGTGAAAAGAGATGAATTATTGCTTATTCTACAAAATATTCTAAAATGGCCTTGACACATTTTTGGTACCCCTTAGAAAAGATAATACATAATTGATTATAGTGATATTTCAAACTAATTAGTTTCTTTAATTAGTATCACATGTCTCCAATCTTGTAATCAGTCATTGAGCCTATTTAAATGGAGAAAAGTAGTCACTGTGCTGTTTGGTATCATTGTGTACACCACACTGAACATGGACCAGAGAAAGCAAAGGAGAGAGTTGTCTGAGGAGATCAGAAAGAAATAATAGACAAGCATGGTAAGGGGTAAAGGCTAAAGACCATCTCCAAGCAGCTTGATGTTCCTGTGACAACAGTTGCAAATATTATTAAGAAGTTTAAGGTCCATGGAACTGGCCAACCTCCTGGGCGGCGGCCGCAAGAGGAAAATCGCCCCCAGATTGAACAGAGGATAGTGTGAATGGTACAAAAAAGAACCAAGGATAACTGCAAAGAGATACAAGCTGAACTCAAGGTGAAGGTACGTCGGTTTCTGATCACTCCATCCTTCGCTTTTGAGCGAAAGTGGGCTCCATGGAAGAAGACCCAGGAGTACTCCAGTTTTGAAAGAAAATAAAAAGCCAGACTGAATTTGCTAAAATGCATATTGACAAGCCACAATCCTTCTGGGAGAATGTCCTTTGGACAGATGAGTCAAAACTGGAGCTTATTGGCAAGTCACATCAGCTCTATGTTCACAGACGAAAGAAAAATGAAGCTTTCAAAGAAAGAACACCATACCTACAGTGAAACATGGAGGAGGCTCGGTTATGTTTGGGGCTGCTTTGCTGCGCCTGGCACAGTGCCTTAGAATCTGTGCAGGGCACAATGAAATCTCAAGACTATCAAGGCATTCTGGAGCGAAACATTGCTGCCCAGTGTCAGAAAGTTCTGTCCGTCATTCAGGTCATGGATCCTCCAACAGGATAATGACCCAAACACACAGCTAAAAGCACCCAAGAATGGTTAAGAACAAAACATTGGACTATTCTGAAGTGGCCTTCTATGAGTCCTGATCTGAATCTATCGAACATCAATGGAAAGAGCTGAAACTTGCAGTCTGGAGAAGGCACCCATCAAACCTGAGACAGCTGGAACTTTGCTCAGGAAGAGTGGGGCCAACTACCTGTTAACAGGTGCAGAAGTCTCATTGAGAGCTACAGAAAAACGTTTGATTGCAGGATTGCCTCTAAAGGTTGTGCAACAAATATTAGGTTAGTGGTCCCATCATTTTTTTGTCCATGCCATTTTCATTTGTTTTTATTATTTACAATATTATGC